>CM066034.1:566822545-568103409 GCA_033557465.1 Ichthyophis bannanicus
TAATTACCAAATACAAAGGCACAAAGAAAAGAATAAACTTTGCTGGTTAGGTTAACTTCTGCTTATTTTCCACGCAGATCTCAGCAGTGATTCTCCCTTGCTCACACACACAATCAGGTGCAGCTTTAATTACTATCAATTGACCAGCTGTAAGCCTTTAGCTGGCTGGCTGCTACTGTGTGAACCCAAATCCTGCTTTAAGAGCTGTTTGCAGTGGAAATAAAGAACAAAGTTAGGTTTCTTTGTGATGGCTGATGTGTTTTCTCACAGAAAGCTAGCAATAGCATTTAGATAGAGAACAGTCCATGTAAACTGTACTTTCATCTGCTGTATCTCCCCCTTCATCAATCAGCATAGGGTCACTATCATACATTGGCACAGACGAGTCTTTCCATAAGGCACTATCATGAGAATGCTTATTCCCTTGCTGCCATTCTCTATTATAGATAGGGTCTGGATCAGTGTTCATACCTGAGCCTCTCCTGCTATCATTATTCCTCTCTGTATAGCCTGGCCAGTATGTAATCCAATTCTGATGTCCAGCCTTCCAATCTTGATCCCTGGACACTGGATCTCCTCTCACATACCTTCTAGCCTTGGTCTGAAAGTCCCTTCCACATGCAGTCTTCTCTCTTCCAGGTAGCCACTGGTTATTCCTATCTCTGCCACTCCATTCCTCTGGCTGAATCCAGTCCAATGGACTCTGCTGGCATTTGGAATACCTCCCAGTATGGGTACTGCCTTGGACTCTCCCAGACCATCCAATGGGCTTTCTTCTCTTCCTTCCAGAGAGTTTCCTT
This sequence comes from Ichthyophis bannanicus, assembly GCA_033557465.1. Lineage (NCBI taxonomy): Eukaryota > Metazoa > Chordata > Amphibia > Gymnophiona > Ichthyophiidae > Ichthyophis > Ichthyophis bannanicus. The sequence goes on from CM066034.1 coordinate 566,823,346, forward strand.
CTCTCTCTATCCGCTTGGCTTGGCTTCTGTTTCTCCAGGTGATACTGGTGCTTGAGCTTGTAGCCGTTGCTGTCTCTGTCTCTGTATCTCTTCCTGAAGCTTTTGCTGAAGCTGTTCTTGAAGCTGTTATCTGAAGAATAAGCTCTATTCTTATTCTTTCCTAATGTGTGCTCCTCCCTAACACGGCGCAGCTGTGTTGAATCAGGCCCTGCCCTTTGAGATGAGTGCTTAGGGATTACCTCATAGCTCTCTTGATTGCACACACATTTTCTCACTTCAGCCCCTCTCATGGCTGCTGGAAACCTGGTGCATTCTGGGACTGGTAGTCTTTTATGTGAAAACTCTGTTTTCTCACTTCTACCAGAACTGACAGGTTGCTTGTTCAGAGTCACATCATCTTTTCTATAGCTCCTACCTGAGCTATGATAAGCTTCCTTATCACAACACACACACATTCACTGTATAACACTGCATGCACACACAAATGTCATTCTACTTCAATTGTTTGCTGTGTAAACCACCTTGATTACAGGAGAAGGCGGTATATAAGTCCTTTTAAATAAAATAAATAAATACATATATGGAAAGCAATATGTATAAATGCCTGTAGCACGGGAAATAAGATCCCAAAGTTTGAAGCTTTAATGGGAATGGCTGACTTGGATTTAGTGGCAGTTACAGAAACATGGTTCACAGAAAACCATGACTGGGATGTAACTATACCAGGCTATACTTTATTCATAAAGGACAGGGGAGGAAAAAGGGGAGGAAGAGTGGCATTATATGTAAAATATAATATTAAAAATTTGGAATTACAGAGCTTAAAAGAAAGAGAGGAGGCACTGTGGGTTAAACTAGAAAGAGGGAAAGAGAAATCTATTTGCATTGGCGTGATATACAGACTTCCCTCACAAGAGGAAGAGGTGGACAGAGAGTTAATTGAAGACATACGCAGCATTGCTAGGAAAGGGGAAGTGCTACTGATAGGGGGATTTCAATATGCCGGATGTTGATTGGCACATTCCTGCTTCAGTATCATCTAGAAGTAAGGAGATCTTGGATTCTTTACAGGGAGAACTATTCAGGCAATTGGTAACAGACCCCACATGTGAAGGGGCCATACTGCAATTGGTGCTTACCAATGGTGAAAGTGTTTCTGATGTTACAGTGGGAGATCATTTTGCATCCAGTGATCACCAGATGGTGTGGTTCAGTATTAGGAGTAGGGCTGTTAGAATCCATTCAAAAGCAAGAGCCTTAGACTTTAGGAGAACTAAGTTTGCCAAGATGGGCCAATACCTCAGGGAGTCGTTAGTGGGATGGGAACTGTTGGGGGATGTAGAAAAACAGTGAGCAAAACTGAAAGGGGATATTTTAAGGGCAACCAACCTTTTTGTTAAAATGGTAAATAAAGGTAAAAGGAAAAGGAGACCGCTATGGTTTTTGAAAGAAGTAGCTGAAAAGGTGAAGAAAAAGAGGGAGGTCTTCATGAAATACAAGAGATCACAGAGAGGAAGACAGGCATCTATATTTGGAAAAACTTATAGAAGCTAGCAAAGTAGTCAGGAAAGCAAAGATTCAAAAAGAGGAGAAAATAGCCAATGCAATAAAATGGGGGGGGATAAGACATTTTTCAGATATGTTAGTGAGAAGAGGAAGGGCAAAAGTGATATTGTCAGACTCAAGGGTGAAGGGGAGGAATATGTAGAAGCTGATGAGGATAAAGCGGAATTGCTTAACAAATATTTCTGTTCTGTGTTCACAGATGAAGAACCAGGAACAGGACCTCAGAAAACACCCAGAAACAGGAACAGAAGCGAGGGGCATCTTGAAGAATTTTCAGAAGACTGTGTTTGTGAGAAACTAGTTAAACTTAAAGTAGACAAAGCGATGAATTGGATGGGATATACCCTACAATACTGAGGGAACTTGGGGACATTTTAGCAGCTCTACTGACTGACCTTTTCAATGCCTTGTTGGAGTCAGGAGTGGTGCTAAAGGACTGGAGAGATGCTCATGTGGTCCCTTTACACAAAAGTGGAAGGATGTGGCTGAAAACTACAGGCCAGTTAGCTTAACTTAGGTGAGGAGTAAATTATTGGAAATGCTGCTGAAAGAGAAAAGAGTGAGGTTTCTGAAGTCCAGCGGATTACAGGATCCGAGGCAGCATGGATTCATCAGAGGCAGGTCTTGTCAGACAAATCTGATTGATTTCTTTGACTGGGTGACCAGGGAAATGGACCGAGGGAGAGCCCTAGATGTGTTGTATTTATATTTCAGTAAAACCTTTGACACCGTTCCTCACAGGCGACTTATAAACAAACTGAGCACCTTAGGGATGGACCCTAAAGTTACTGCTTGGGTTAGAAATTGGTTGGGTGGGAGGTGACAAAGGGTACAGGTAAATGGAGCTTACTCTGAGGAGAAGGAAGTTACCAGTGGTGTGCCCCAGGGATCTGTCCTTGGTCTGAGTCTTTTTAACATCTTTGTTAGTGATATAGCAGAAGGGCTGTTGGGTAAGGTTTGCCTCTTTGCAGATGATACCAAAATCTGCAATAGAGTAGACACCCAGGAAGGTGTAAATAACATGAGGAGGGATCTAGCTAAGCTTGAAGAATGGTCTAGAATTTGGCAGCTGGGATTTAATGTTAAAAAATGCAAGGTCATGCATTTGGGCTGCAGCAATCCAAGGGAGCAATATAGTATAGGGGTGAAGTACTTTTGTCCACTAAAGAAGAGTGGGACCTCGGTGTGGTTGTGTCTGACGATCTTAAAGTAGCTAAACAGGTAGAAAAGGTGACAGCAAAAGCTAGAAGGATGCTTGGGTGCATAGGGAGAGGAATGGCTAGCAGAAAAAAGGAGGTGATAGTGCTTCTGTATAAGTCTTTGGTATGACCTCATTTGGAGTATTGTGTGCAATTCTGGATACCGCACCTTCAAAAGGATATAAACAGGATGGAGTCAGTACAGAGGGTGGCTACTAAATTGGTTAGTGGTCTTCATTATAAAGCATATGAGGACAGACTTAAGGATCTTAATATGTACACCTTAGAGGAAAGGCGGGATAGAGGTGATATGATTGAGACATCTAAATACCTCTGTGGCATAAATGCACAAGGGGAGAGTCTTTTTCGATTGAAAACAAGTTCTGCTATGAGGAGACATGGCATGAGGGCGAAAGGGGATAGATTCCAGAGTGATACGCGGAAATATTTCTTTACGGAAAGAATGGTGGATCCGTGGAATAGTCTCCCAGTGGAGGTGGTAGAGATGAGGACAGTATCTGAATTCAAAAAAGCATTGGACAAACACAGAGGATCTCTAAAGGAAAAAAGGAGACTGTTGTAGTTGTTGATATGGAAGGACAGATTAGATAGGCCATGTGGTCTTTTCTGTCATCATTTTTCTATGTTTCTAAGCTGTGGCAGGGTTTCTATCAGTCCTGGGTGTTATTGATGGCACACACATCACTCTTTGGCCACCACAACAAAGTGAGGCTGCGTACCGGAACCGCAAGGCCTTCCATCTGTCAACGTGCAGGTGGGGTGCAATGCACATGGAGAGATAACAGACGTCTGCATAAAGTACCCTGGGTCCTGCCACAATGCCTACATCTTGAGCCGATCTGGGCTGCATACCTGGTTCAAGGGTGGCCACGTTGGTGGTGGATGGCTGTTAGGTAAGCATATTTATTTATTTATTTTTATTTAACAGTATTTCTAAACCGCCTTATCTTAATAATCAAGGTGGTATCACAGCAAACAATCTGGTAAAGTGAGTGTGTTATACATGCAGTGAGGGAGAAATTTAGCTGAGTGTGTGTTGTATTGTGTGCTAGATTGGTTTGAGCTATGTACAAGGTGGGCTATATACAGTGGTGCTAAAAACATTTTCCATACATACATTGTTTAGGTGGTATCATGTACTGTTATACATTCTCTGAGGTTATGTGATGTGTCCATAGTGTTCTATGAACAGCATGGTTTTCAGCTGTTTTCTAAAGTCTTTGAGGTCTTTGGGACTGAGAGACATGGGGCACTACACATAGGTTCGTGCGCTATGCAGGTGCTGGTAGGCTGCCCCCCATGATTCTGAGGCCCTGCGGATGGCCCCATGGCCCTGGGGGGGCCACCGGCCATGCACAGAGGGGGTGTCCTGCCCCCATGATCCCATAGTGGGGCTATGCGCAGGGTGCTCCCCTGGCGGCCTCCAACATACAAGGCGATGGCACACCCTTGCCCTGTATATCCAGGGGATGGTCCCACCTACCACACACACCCCCTCTGCATGCGTCCCATCCCTCATCCCCTGCAGCATGCACAGTGGCCCCATGCATGCAGTGGGGGATGGGGCAGGTGACTGGAATGGTGGCAGAGGGCCTACATGTAATGACGGGCCATGCAGCCCTGACTCCCACTGCCCAGGGGTGTGCCTGATGTAGGCCAGGCACAGGGCAGGGGCACCATACATTCCCATGGTGCTCAGGCCTACCCCCCAGCAGGGACCCTGCGCCCTTGGGTGCACCCATGCATATGTGGTGGATTGCAGACACACAATTCCCCACTGGCACCCCTCGGACCATCCATACGGTGAGCACAGACATGCATATACACAGTCAGTTGTCCGCAGCCCATAACATGTCGATAACATATGACCCCCCTCACTAGCACACCAGCTGATCAACAGTTTGCTGTTCTATCTTCCACTCCATGTGATCAGAGCTACCCCCTATGTGAGTGGCTGCTGACCCTCATACTCCACCCTAGCAGCCTGGCACAGCACTGGTACAACTGTGTGCACCGGACCACATGGGGGATCATTGAACACACCCTCGGCCAGCTAAAATGTTGTTTTGATGCCTGGGCAGGTCCAGGGGAAGCTGCTGTACAGGCTTTGCAAGGTGTGCCAGATCTCCATGGCATGCTGCATGCTACACAACTACGCTTTGCAGTACTGGCAGCCACTGCCAGAAGAGCCTAAGGCAGCTGAGGAGGACGGCGATGAGCCAGATGCTGGGGAGGGGGGGGGGTGGTGGCTTGTGACAACCTTGTCCAGGCACACTCTGCCTGACTGCATGGGCCATACAACACGATGCACAAGCCAGCCCCTGGGGGGTGAAAGGGAACGTACCACAGCCACAATGGGCTTGTGCGTGTCCACACGATGCAGACATGGCCTCTGGTGCCGGCCCATGCACATTACCTGCCTGGGACATTGCTCACAGCAGTGTTCCACCATGGGCTGCTGGTATAGGCAGTGCCTCAGGGTTGGGGGTTCAGAGCCCACCTGCCAATATTTTTGCTGACATGACCCAGGGGTGCAGTGTCCATCCAGCCATGTGCTGGGGCCCCCCTGGACCCCCTCTTATATCTGTTAGGCAATGCACAGTGCATCAGGGCAGCTGCGGGACCTGTCTTACCCAGCCATGCCCACCGCATGCAACACATCCTGCCTCCACCCAGCTTCCACACCCGAGCCGCTGATGCATGCAGCCCCACTGGTGCAGTCAGTCTGCCATGCATCCCCACCTTCCCTGGCCAGGGTCCTTCCACATCCCTCCTCAGAGATGCCCGCACATCTGGGATGTCCATGGGACCTTACCCTGCCACATCCCTGGCCTCCTCTGGCCAGTCCCCCCTCCCCATCCCACCACCTCTGCATGGCACGCAGCACCACCATATGTGCTATGGCCAGCCCCACCGCCTTGGGTTGCGGTGTACCCATGGATCGCTGGCTGTGCTGCTGCCACATGTTTATGGCCCTCCTCCCACCCCCTATGGCACCCCCCATCCCCCTGGGTGTTTGCCCCATCCTGCATTACTGTGGTGGCCAGTCTACCTGGCTATTTTGCACAGCCATGCATGGGTACCATGACTGTGTAGCATGCAGCATGGTGGCTACCCTGTAGTGCTACACATCTGACTGGGGCCATTGTGGGCCAGGACTGCTGTGGGCGACAAACAAGAGAAATAAGGATAGCAAAATCCATGGCAGAAGAAAAGATGGCTAAAGATGTGAAGTGTGGCAACAAAACATTTTTCAGGTATTTTTGGGAGAGGAGGAAAATCAGAGATGGAATTGCAGGACTCAAAAGTGCTGGGAACAGATTTGTGGAAAGTGACATTGAAAAATCAAAAATGCTAAACAAATACTACTGTTCTGTTTTTACTAAAGAAAATCCTGGAGAAGGTCCACCTGTGATTGACAAATATAGAAATGAGAATGGAGTAGATACCAAACCATTCACAGAAGATGATGTGTTAGAACAGCTTGCAAAACTGAAAGTGGACAAGGCCATGAGACCAGATGGGATACATCCCAGGATACTGAGAGAGCTCTAAGAGGTTCTTTCAGGGCCATTAAAGGATGGTTTTAATAAATCCTTGGAGACAGGAGAAGTTCCACAGGACTGGAGAAGGGCTGATGTGGTACCTCTTCACAAAAGTGGTAATAGGGAAGAAGTGACAAACTACAGGCCAGTAAGCATTACCTCTGTGGCAGGAAAAGTAATGGAGGTGCTCCTGAAAGGGAGAATAGTGGACTTTCTCAAAACCAATAGGTTGCATGTTCCAAGGCAACATGGTTTTACCAAAGGACAATCATGCTAAACAAATCAAATTGAGTTCTCTGACTGGGTGACCAGAGAACTAGATCAAGGGCATACGATGGATGTGATCTACCTAGATTTCAGCAAAGCCTTTGATACTGTTCCTCATAGGAGGCTTATCAATAAACTGAATATCCTGGGGATGGTAAACTGAGCTCACTTAGATGAAAGAAAGGTGAGTAGTGGCATGCCTCAGGGATCTAACCTGGGACTGGTACTGTTCAATGTATTTGAGAGTGATATTGCTGAAGGACTGAATGGAAAAGTCTGTCTTTTTGCAGATGACATGAAAATTTGCAACAGAGAGGATTCCCTTGAGGGAGTGGATAATATGAGGAAAGATCTACAAAAGCTGGAAGAATGGTCTAATGCTTGGCAGTTAAGATTTAATGTGAAGAAGTGTAGTGTCATGCACTTGGGAAGCAGAAACCCAAGGGAATTGTATGCGATAGGGGGGCGAGAGGTTGGTGTGCCTGGACCAGGAGAAGGACCTCAGAGTGATTGTTTCTGAGGATCTCAAGGTGGTGAAACAGCGTGACAAGGTGGTGGCGAAAGCCAGAAGGATGCTGGGTTGCATATAGAGAGGAATTACCAGCAGAAAGGAAGAGGTACTAATGCCACTGTACAAGTCGCTGGTGAGGCCTCACTTGGAATATTGTGTTCAGTTTTGGAGACCATATCTCACAAAGGATCAGAGGCGGCTCTACCATTAGGCAGAGTGAGGCAATCACCTCAAGTGGCAAAGTTTTGGGGGCGGCAAAAATGCCCACAAAACACCCCAGCAGCTGCCATCTCACTCTGCCTTTTCTTAACAACAACAAAAAAATCTTTTAAAAAGACCATCTGCCGCTGCTTCTACTCGATCTGCAACAGACACAGCAAGGGGGGGGGGGGGGATGCCGCTGCTGCTTCCGCCTCAGACCTGGCAAGAAGCAGCGGCAGTGGCAACAAGCCGTGAGCCTTGCGCTGAAGAAGGTTCTGCTGTTCCCGCCTCCTCTGACAAACACTTACTGCTGCTGAGGAGCGGGGTCCGCACTGAGTCTCGTGCTAAGTGCTAGAGAAGTTTCTGCTGGTACCCTCCCCCCCCCCTCCCCCTCTGATGAACACTTCCTGCTGCTGTTGCTGAGGAAGCGGGGCCAGCAGAGCCTTCCCCAGCACAACGCTTAGGGCTGCGTTGTCGGATTTTTTTTTTTTCGTGATTCCCAAAGGGTGCAAGAGGTTGGGGTAACATTGGGAGAGAGGCTCATAAGAGGAACAGAAAGGGGAGAGAGTGTGTGTTCTGAGGGTGCAAAGGTGAGAGATAGATGGAACTGGGAGAGATATGAGCAAACAGGGAAGGTGGAAAAAGATGGGGATAGAAAATAAAGGAGGGAGAGATGGTGGAGGAAAGAAATGTAAACATTAAGCGGCTAGAGAGGGGGAGGAAGGGGAAGAAGAGCTGAGAGAAGGGTGGGGAACAGAGTTGGGTGGGAAAGAGCAGAAGTGGAGAGAAGGAAGGAGGGGAGAGTGGTGTGGAGAAGTCAAGGAAAGAGGGGTGAAGGAAGAGATAAGGAAACAAGGTGAAGGGTGAGGGCATTATGGAGAGAGGTGGGATGGGGCCTTGTTAGAGAGGTAAAAATGCAGGCTGTGAAGAAGGGATGAGGGGTTGGGGAGGGCGCAAGAGTGAAGAATGGACTGAAGGCCAAGGAGGAAGGGAGTTGAGTCAGATAAGGGGATGAGAAGCAGAGGATGGGGTGGAGGGTGAGTGCAGTCGATGGGGACATACTGGACAAAGGGGGAGACAAGGGGACAAGTACTGGACAAAGGGGAGAGATGGGGGCAAATGCTAGACAAAGGGGAGAGACAGGGGGATATACAAAGAGGAGAAACGGGATAAATGCTGGACAAAGGGGAGAGACAGTGCGAGTTAGGATTATAATGGGCTGAGGAGGGGTTAGCACTGGTAATGGGCAGATCGGGGGGTGCTAGGACTGGTAATGGGCTGATTAGGGAAGGCTAGGACTGGGAATGGACTGATCGAGAGGGGGGCTGGGAATGGTAATGGGCTGATTAGGGGAGCTAGCACTGGAAATGAGCTGATTAGGGGAGGCTAGGACTGGTAATGGGCTGACGGGGGGATAGGACTAGTAATGGACTGATGGGGGGCTAGCATTGGAAATGAGCTGATCGGGGCGGCTAGGACTGGAAATGGGCTGATTAGTGGAGGCTAGGACTGGTAATGGGCTGATGGTGGGTAGAACTGGTAATGGGCTGATTAGGGCAGGCTAGCACTGGTAATGGGGTTGAGGGGGGACTAGAACTGGAAGTTCGACTGGGAATGGGCTGATGGTGGGGAGGGGAGAATAGAGCTGCTGGCCCTGCAAGAAAACTGGGGGCTAGGGCTACAAATGGGCTGATGCGAGGGGATGGGAGAATGGAACTGGAAGGGAGTAGATTCTGAGAGGGGTTGCCATGATATTTGGACTAGAAGGGGCTGGACGGTGAGGAAGGAGGGAGATTGGAAGGGCATGCACACCAGTGGCAGTCATGGGAATGCAAGTAAACATTGGAAGGGACTGGGAGGAGGACTGGAAAGGGGCTGATACTGGGAAAGGTTACTGGGACTGGAAATAGGCTGATGGAAAGAAGTGAAGAAAACAAAAGAAGAGATAAGAAATGGCAGATGGACCATAGACCACAGAAAGAGAGCTAAGAGAAGACAGGAAAGCAGAAGCCTCAGATTGAGACCAGCATGATCAGAGAATAAAATGGTCAGACAACAAAAGTAGAAAAAATAATTATATTTCATTTTAGTGAATGGACTTTGTGCTATCTTTATATTTTACACAGTATGGGGGAACTGCATCTCTTATTTATCTGATGTTGCACTGCATGTGGAGTCTGGCTTCTTGGGGTTTCAGTTTAAATTTTGTCTACATATTTTTATTTTTACTTTAGATTGTAAATCACTTATTCTGTACTTGATGAGGGTCTGTGTTCTGAGTGTGTGACTGAGGCCAGGTGTTCTGTTAACATGGAGTTTGTACATAAAGATCTATACTGTACTGTAGTAATTTGACTTGTTCAGCTTTTCAAATATGTATGGATGTTCCAGGGCCCACTGTAGTATTTACAGTGATGCTTTTTTTGGCTGGGATCCTTATTTGAGTTTTGGAAGTTGGTGCTGATATGGTATGATATTGGTAGATTTGCTCTATAGATACTCAGTGACTTTATTGTAGGGTTTTGTATTAGTTCACAATATGCCTGGTACTGGAGAATGTTTGTTGTTGTCATTAGTGAGATGATCAGAATCATATATTTTTTTAAAAAGATACTGAGTTCTGTGGGTGAATATTCTGGTTCTGATCTGCACCCACTGTTGAAGAGGGTTCTGTGGATGCAAAATATATGTTGAAAAAGAAAAAGTAAGAACCATAACACAGTTTATAACAACAAAATAAAAATGAGTTATAATTTAGTTTCATAAACTGTGCTGTGGTTCTCGCTCACTTTTAGTTCCTTAGTGTGCAAACATCTTGCATTTCCTTCATATAATCTAATCAGCTTTTTAGTTTGGTTCATTCCCTGATTGGAGTTTTGGAAAAGCCCTGCCCCCTCTACGGGGGAAAGGGGGGCACCATCTCATGGACTCAGGCATCAGATTGCCTTGAGCCGCCCCTCCAAAGGATATACAAAGACTGGAAATGGTTCAGAGGAAGACGACCAAAATGATTTGGAGACTGCGTCAAAAGACATATGAGAAGAGTCTTGAAGACCTAAATATGTACACTCTGGAGGAGAGGAGGGAGAGGGGAGATATGGTTCAGACCTTTAAATCCTTAAAGAATATAAACGAACAAACAAACCTCTTCCAAAGACTGGGGACGCTATAAAACTAGAGGGCATAACATGAAGCTGCAAGGGGGTAAACTGAATGGCAACATCAGGAAATACTTTTTTCACTGAAAGGGTGGTAGATGCTTGTAATGCCCTCCTGATGTAAATGGTGGGAGCAAATACAGTGATGGAATTCAAAGTGGCATGGGACAAACAAAGTGTATCCCTTTATAACAACAGGATAAAATCAAAATAAACATAACTCTCTTATATCTCAATAAATAGGGGTGACCTACACGGAGCGGTGGGTACACCCCTAAATAAAGGCACGGGGAGGGGTGACCTGCACGAAGTGGCAGGGGCACCTACTCTTACCACCTTGCTGGGCAGACTAGATGGACCATACTGGTCTTTATCTGCTGTCATATACTATGTTACTATCTAAGCACACATGTTGAACAGCATAACACTTTATTTGCCCAGCAAATATGCATGGGACAGACATAAAATGGGCAAATAGTGCTCACACACACTGGCATACAGTTGTGCCCCACGGCACCCAACCCACACCCCTGCTACACCTACAAGGCCATTGACACTGCTTCCCAGTCCCTCCCTGGATATCACTGCACCTGCAGCCACTGGAGCAGCTCATGCCGCTTAGTGGCATGGCTGCCCCTGCATGTCTCACTGGTGGTGAGGCCCCCTAAGTGACCCACAGGGCTGCCTGCTGTGCGACTGGGGGGTATTGTGTGGGGCTGCAGGTGGGCCTCCAGCAGCAGTTGCAGGGCCCTGAGCTCACCTCTCAGACCTCGCACGTCACCCCTGAGGCCCTCCACATGGTGGGAGAGGGGCCTGCGCAGTCGTGCAAGGCTGCATGCAAGCACAAGCTCAAGTCAGCCCATGGCTGGCGTATCTCTGGGGCTTCCACCTGCCTTGACCCCCTCATCAGGCCCCACACATCAGGTAGGGGTGGACTTTGTGGGCCACCAACACGGGTGCCTCTCTCCCACATGCATCCGTCCACAGGCACCTCTGCCGCATCACTGCTGTGCCCTGCACCACCGTAGCTTCCTGGCAGCCTCAGCTCCCATAACCTGGGCCCCCCACTGCCTTCTTTCCATCTGCATCCCCCCTCCAGCCACACTGTCAACTCCCACCCCACAGCTGTGCTCAGAACCCCCATCCACTCTGCACACCCACTCTCGGCCACACCCTCCCCCTCCATGCCCTCCATGCCCTCAGTCACACCCTTCTGCCACTCACACACCCCCACTCCCCACCTGCATGCACACTGTCCCCCTACCCTTGCCTCCACCCCCCTGCCATTCACGCATCCCCTGACGCTCACTCTGCATGCACACAAACCCCTCACCCTCGCTCCCACCCTCCTGCCATTCATGCACCCCCAGATGTTCACCCTGCATGCACACACACCTTGGCTCCAGCCCTCCTGCCACTTACATACCCCCAGTTGTTTGCCCTGCATGCACACAGACCCTTCACCCTCACTCCCGCCCTCCTGCCACTCACACACCACCGCGCACTCCCCCTGCATGCGCTGCTTCCCCTCACTCTTGTAACAGCCCCTCAGTCACTTACCCTCACCCATGCATTCACACACCGCCTCCTCACCACCTAGGCTTGACCCCTCAGCTTGTGTCGGTATAGCCTCCCTCATACCACTCCATGGGGTCCCCCCAGCTGCCCTCCCTGTCACACCATACACCCCCTCCCCATTAGAGGCTGGACGATGAGGGTCGAGAAGTTGCACCCTGTCTCTGCAGCACCTGCACATGGTATCGGTGGGACTTGGCCACTGACATGCTGCACACCATCCCCCAGGTTCACTGTGGAACATAGGATCCCTGCCCACTGCAATCAGCTCTGCTCCCTTCAGAGAGGGTGAAGAATGCTGCCTCTCCTGCTGGGCCCTCTTCATCCTCCTCCTCCTCCTCCTCCTCATCCTCTGCAGATGGGATTGGAGAATGGGGCTTGCCAGTGCACTGGTTCTGCCCCTGCTGGTGGTCATGCTGCTGCTTCCGCTGGGACTGGGGGGGGGGGTGTATCTGCGCCATTGTCCTCCGAGGTGTCAGGGGTGGAGCCATCAGGGGACGGGGTGGGGACACCTCCTTCTGCTGTGCTGCCGCTGTGGGGGAAGGAGGTCATGGTTAGCTACATACCTGTGGTGTCTCTACTGCATGTCAGGCAGGTCATCCATGGGCAACTGTGTTCCTGTTGTGCCTGTGACATGGGGTGCTGGCATTCCAGGCCCTGGCACTGCCACTGTGGTGGGGAAGGCAGGCCTCTTTGTGTCATCTTACCATGCTCCATGCACTTACCTCTCTGTGGCACATCGGTGTGGCTGCACCACACATGTCGACTCCATGCTCAACCTGTTGCTTCACTGCTGTGGTTGCTGGAGGGTTCGGCACACACACAGGATGTTCCAGCATGTCCCAGCTCTGCAGGGGGTGGGGCAGTGTGGGCTGGGACTATGTGCTGTGGTAATCCGGGGTGGGGGCATGCTGGTTCAGTGTTGTCCATTTCACAGCGTTGTTTATTTATTTATTTATTTACATTCTCTTATATACCGCGCTATTCTGCATCAGTGCGGTTTACATTGAACAAACTGAAATTACATTGAACAGGGCATTATAACTTGGAGATAACTATTTTACAGGGAACATGGGCTATGGAGGGTTAAGTGGCTTGCCCAAGACCACAAGGAGCACCTGTGGGACTAGAAACCCCAGTCCTTCCGGCCCAAGGTTGCTGTCTTCTAGTGGGATTTGAACCCCCGACCTTCCGGCCTGAAGTACCTTGCCCCAACCACTAGGCCACTCCTCCACTGTTGTGTGCTCTTACAGGTGGTGGCCTGCCTCTGTGTTGAGGTGGTCTGTTGGCCTGCTGCTCATACAGGGTATCTGCATGGCTTCTCACCCCGCTCCTCCTGCAGCTGCTGCTGGATACACCTTATGAGTTGTGGGTGCGTATGGCAGATTGCACAGTATCGCACTTGGTAGGCTTCAGTGTCACGCAGGATCCAGACATGCCTATGGGGTTGAGATACACCTCAAATTCCCACATGCCAAGGTACAGGCCTGCCTACTTATTAGGGGGGTGCTGCTAGCGCTGTGTGCATGCACATCATGTGCCCTGTCTGCATCTGCTTTCAGTTGCGCTTCACCCTGACATTCCATAACAGGTGGGGGGAGGGCACGTCTGCTCATTACATCTTGTATACATGCACAGGACCCAGTTCCTTCCCCTCCTGGGATCTGGGAGCTGTCACAGCTTGGGCCTGATGGTTCTGTTCCTGACCTACAATACTCAGGGTGATGGGTTTGACTCCCATCTGGGGGCCTGTAATACTGCATTTTGCACCTGTATCTTTCACACTGTGCCTCTCCTCTGACTTGCACTGCTCTCACTTTCTAGGACCTGGGAGTTGGCACAGTTCTGGCCTGATGGTTTTGTTCCTGACCTATAGTGCTCAGGATGATGGTTTTGTCTCCCACCTATGGGCCTGTTATACGTCATTTTGCACCTGTATCTTTCACACTGTGCCTCTCCTCTGACTTGCACTGCTCTCACTTAGTTTTAAGGTTTTGTTAAGATATTTAAGTTGTTTACTTAAAGTTGCTAGGGATAGTTGTACAAACACAAGTATACCTAATAGATTTAAGGGACTTTGTTCATATCAGGATTAATTTCAGGACCCTAATTAAGCTGTAACTGATGAGGATAACCAGCTACACCTGAAAGCGTTGAGTGGAGGAGAAGCCTAGTGGTTAGAGCACTGGCTTGGTAACCAAGAGACTAGGGTTCAGTTTCTACTAGCACTCCTTGTGGCCTTGGGCAAGTCACTTATTTCTCCATTGCCTCGGAAGAAAGGCTTGGCAATCTACTTCTGGTCACACTGCCAAGAAACCTCAGGAGCTGCTGGCTCACCAGGAGTTCACATTGCATACCTGATGAGGATAACCAGCTACATCTGAAAGTGAATTTGACTACTTCTGTCCCTGTAAGAGCTGTAAAAGCCTATAAATCTAAGATTATGCCTGGGGTGGGTGGGAGTCTGGGTGGGTAGAAGGGAAAGACACAAGTAATAGAAGCTGACTTGCTTAAGCAGTGCCCTGACTGTCTTAGGGGTCTGTTTACTAAACAGCGCTAGCGGCTTCCGTGCAAAATCAGAGCCACAGCTCTGTTTTATTCAATGGGGCCGTGGCTCCATTTTCGCATGGAAGCTGCGAGCGCTGCTTAGTAAACAGACCCCTTAGAGTTTGATTTAAATAAAAAGCTGGCTTGCTAAAACAGTGCCCTGTGTGACTTTAAAAATCACAAACTTTAAAACAGACAGATTTTATCAGTTTAAACACAAGGTTTTCCCTTTAAGCAAAGATTCCGAGTGCATGTAAATACTTATATTTGCAGAATCCTTCCCAGCAAAGGCAGCTTTTCTCAGTAGTCCTGTAGACTCATGCAATGTGTGCTTTCGAGTCAGTGCTGACTCCTAATGACCCATCAGCTACTGGGTTTTCTTGACAGTGTGACCAGAAGTAGATTGCCAGGTCTTTTTTCTGAAGTAATGGAGAGTTAAGTGACTTGCCCAAGGCCACAAGGCGTGCTAGTGGGAATCAAACCCTAGCCTCTTGGTTTATTTTTATTTATTTATTTTATTTGAGTGGTTTTATACCACCTTATCAATAAATCAAAGTGAACCCAAAAACATGTAACAAATGAAACAAAATAGAATGTGGGTAAACTTACAGTAACAAGTTATAACGTGAGCAATAAACAGGGGTAACTGAAATATAACTATCTTACATAAAATATTAATGAAGTTATATAACTGAATTGTTAACAATTTATGGATGTTATACTGTTATATATTAAAAGTTGTATTACAGAAATATTACATATCATAGTTGCAGTGAAGTATTAACAAATCATGGATGCTGTAAACCTTGTTAGTTAGTCATGATACTGGCAGTGGGATGTAATACCAGTCTTGATGTATGGTTTCCAGTTATTAGAGGCAGTTTTCTATAAGCTGTGTTGAAGATTATGTTGGGTAGTGTCACAGAGCAGACTCACTAGCGGACCCTATGGAGATAGATGAAATAGCAGATCAGGAAGACACTGACGTTTGGGGAGAGCACATGTTAGAAAGTTGCCATGAGCAACGAAAGCAAATGAGGTCACGAGCCAGAGAGACACACCCAGCCAGCAGAGAAGCTAGGAGATTCTCACCTGATACAAATCAGCTGGGGGGAGGTGCTGCTCGGAGATACCTAGATAAGCACAACTCACAAGCAGTTAGGCAGATGAAGATTGAGTCCAAGTCTCAAAGGGAGCCTAAGACTCAGAACGAGAGCAGAAACAGAAGGAACTGGGTGAACAGAGAGGACGAGAGAAGCTGGAGAGATAGCTGTGAAGAAAGCGTGTCTGACTACCACTTTGGAAGCCTGAACGGAGGTCTGAGTGAGTCCAATGAGTGCTTGAGTGGGAGGCAAAGACAGCTGGACGCAGAGAGTGAGATTGAGTATAACAGCCCAGGTTGGAACGAAGCCAGGAGGAGAAAGGTACAAGCCGAGAAGTTTTACTCTTATCCTAAGAGGGGAAGCACAGGGCTTGGCTATAGGAAACAGTTCATTGAAGTACAAAAGCCATATGAAGCCAGCTTAAGGGAAGCAGAGAAGCTTCACTACCCCTATTATAAGCAAGAGAAAGTTAAAGGCTTTTTACCTGCAGAAGTTAATCATTCTGAGAGAAACGTAAGGAACAGAATCTCAGAAAGGCTGCTGTTCAAAACTCCAGCTATCCACAGGGTCCTGAGCCAAGCAGAGGCTAGAGGTGAATCAATTCCTTCTAATAGGAGTGCAAGAGAATATTTTAGTTTGCCTACCAGGCACCAGCAGGGGAGAGGCTCTTACCAACAGAACCCCAGTGAATGTGGTAATAGCAATCAGTTTACTCTCAGAGAAAGGAAAGTACGTCACAGCCAAGACGGACTGTTTGAAAAGCTCCCACATGAGGAAGGTAAAGATGTGTTAATCCCTGCTGAAGAATTCATGCAATGTGAACCGTCTGAAGTGGAGAATAATGTTGAGCAGATGGACTGTAGTATTTCTGTGGCTGATAACATATTCTCACTAAGGTAAAGAGAAATAAGAAGCCTGACAGTGTGAAAGGAAGGCTTATTCCTATCTTTGCAAGTCTGTGTTTTGAATACATTTGTTTCTGGTTAAGAAGCTGAAAGGAAGCTATTTTTGGTTACAGTTTTTCCTTTTGTTATATGCCCTAGAAGGGTTATGTTTATTTCATTTTTGTACATGATAAGAAGTCCTTTTGGGAAAGGGAAATAAAGCCCTTATAACCTTACCATCGATTCCACGACTGATTTTTAACTGGCAGCACAACTACAACTACCAGAAGGCCAGTTATATTAAGGCCCCAGTGCAGTACCCTGCTTAATCTACAGGTGCGCAGAGGGGGCATGTGACAGTAGATATTATTACTGTCAATCTTATTTCCAAAATACTCTGAGAATAAGTATATCTTAAGTTGCTTTCTAAAGTTGGAAAGGTAATTTATGCTTCTTATTTTGTCTGGGAGTGAGTTCCAGAGGATTGGTGAGTAGAATGTAAAAGGTCTGTTGCTTGTTGGGCGATTGGTTTTTCTTGAATTCTGTAGGAATGGCTAGAGTATTTTGCGTGCGCCCTCTCCTTTGTCTGCTGTTCGGTATGGTGCATATTAGAGAGCTTAGGAAAGTGGATGATAAGTTGTATAGTAGTTTGAATGTTATCATTATGGATTTGTATTTAATTCTGCTCTTGATAGGGAGCCAGTGTAACTGTTGTAGTATGGGAATTATACAGTATGTTCAGACTTCGGTAACTTGAGGAATACACGTGCTGCAGTATGTTGGGCCATCTGTAGCTTGTTCAGCACTTGTTTTGATTACCAAGCCAATGCTCTAACCAGTAAGTTACTCCTCCACATAACTTTAAGTCCACAGCACTCTTCTTGGACATCTCCGCACTTTGCTTGCCTCAGTGCAATGCAATATGTTGAGTCAATGCGGACTCCTGGCGACTCAGCAGCTCCTGGGTTTTCTTGGCAGTGTGGCCAGAAGCAGATTGCCAGGCCTTTCTTCTGAGGCAGTAGAGAATTAAGTGGCTTGCCCATGGCCACAGCACGTGCCAGTGGGAATCAAATCCTGGTATGAGGCTATGTTACCTGTGTGTGGAATCTCTCTCAAAGAATATCACTTGAAACAGAGCTCTATAAAAGGTGGAGGAGTCCAAAACACAGACTTGTGTCGCGTATTGAATAGTTACTCCTTATATCACTAGCCTGTTTTACCTGGTTGCTTGGTCTCTTCTAAGCTGAGGGGTGACTGGTGAATTGATGTTTCGCTGAAGTTGATGGTGATTGATGCGTGGGTGAAATACTACTGCATCAGATAAGTTTTATTGTGTCTTAAGTGTGATTCGCTGTTGTGGCATTTTCACACATTTTTTGAGCATTGATTTGCTTGGTAATTAGAATAAAATGGAAGGATTGTTACGAATGAGGTTTTTCTTCTTCCTCCCAAGACAAACAGTCCAACAAAAAATTTTAAATAATTAGTGTAGTAATCTTTGGGGATACTAAAGGTCAAACTCTTGGATTGTGGATTAGTTTATGCAGTTTGGACCATAGTCAATTTTTAGGACATGATTATTGGCCCCCTTATAAACAATTCAGATAATTTTGAACAGAAGAACCACATTCCCATTGTAGCAAAATTGGACGCACCTGTGATCAATTGTCAGTACTCACATGACTTGAATTAACCAATGAATGATGGCTCTATGTTTTAAAATGGCCACATTCAATCCCTGTTCCATTTTCATAAAGGTGAAGACAAGAAAGCTGTCTGAGACCATCAGAAAAGACATTATCACCAAACATCAAACTTCAGAGGGCTACAAGACTATCTCCAAAGACCTTAGGTATTCCCTTATCTAGTTTGCAATGTTATTAAGATGTTTTCTGCTTATGGAACTGTCAAGAACCTCCTAGGACGTGGTGGAAGAGAAAAATTAATCCAAGAAGTCCTTGAAGGTTAGTGTGAACTGTTGGAAAAATAGCACATACAACATCCAAAGAATTTAAGACTGATCTGGAGCAATCTGTAATGGTGGTTTCAACCCACAGCATATGCAGCACACTAAACAGAGAAGGACTTCATGGGCGAAGGCTAAGGAGGACCGCACTGCCCAAAGACAGACATAAAAAGGCATGCGTGATCTTTGCCCAAACCCACCTTGAGAAACCACCATCCTTCTGGGAAAATGTTCTGTGAACAAATGAAATCAAACAGTTCTCTCCCTCAAGATTGTCTCCCTGTTCTATGTAAGCAGATTGTGATGTTAACGCATTGTTGCACTGTTCAGTTATAATGTAAACCGCGCTGATTTTAATAGCGCGGTATATAAGAAATGAAAATAACTAAAATAAAATAAATAAAATAAACTTGAGCTCTTTGGCAATGCAGATTAGTGATACATTTACAGGTGAAGAAATGAAGTTTATAAGGAAAAAAACACCCAACAGTTAAATATGGTGGAGGATCCATAATGTTGTGGGGCTGTTTTGATACCTCAAGAACTGGAGGCCTGGAACTTATTAAAGGAATTATGAAATCAGAGGGCTACCAAGGTATTTTGGAGTGAAATGTGCTACCTAGGGTCAGAAAGCTAGGTCTGGGTCGAAGGTCATGGGTCCTCCAGCAGGACACTGACCCAAAACATACATCTAAAAGTATAAAAGAATGGTTAAAAAGGAAAAAATGACTCCTTTAAACTGGTCAGCAATGAGCCCTGATCTCAAACCAATTGAGAATCTTTTGAAAGAGCTGAAATCTGCCTTGGTAAAAAGAATCCTGGAAACATTCATAAGCTGGAACAAATCACAGTTGAAGAGTAGGAGAAACTACCAGCAGATAGATATAAAAAAACTTATGGATGGCTATAAGAAATGTTTGGAGTCTGTCATCACTGCTAAGGAATGTGCAACCAAATATTAGTGAAGGGTGCCATTAATCCTGTCCAGGTCATATTATTTTTTCTCAGAAATTACTTACATCTAAGTTGCACAGACATTTTTTTTGTTGTATTTATTTAATTTCTTTGAACATACTATGAAAATATTATGATGACATAATATTTGGAATATTTCCAATTATTTCTCAAGATATTGTACACACATCATACCTAAAATGAAAGGATGCTCATAATGTTGATCACAATTGTAGTACCAACAATCTCCTCATTGGACACCCATTTGGAACACCATATTCGGAAATAGTCCCCATTACAGGTGCTCTCACCATTGGTTGGGGAACTCGTCTTCCACATATAAGCATTCAAGGCAGATGGACCACTGTTGAAAAAGCATATCACGTCAGTCTTTTAGAATTATGAGCTGTCTACAATGCCCTCAGTGTCTTCTAACCCTGATTTAAAAGGAAGGTAATTCTGATCAGAACAAATAACCAGATCACTCTATTTTACATAAAGAAACAAAGGAGATCTGGATATTTCCCTTTGTGCTTGAAAGCAACAAAAATTTGGCATCTAGCTTGCTCCTTGCAGATAACTCTTCAAGCAGTCTATCTTCCCAGACAAAAAAATCAACTGACTGACTCTCTCAGTAGCCAGCTCAACCCACACAAGTAGTTTCTCAACCAGGAAGTCACAAACATCCTCATTCAGATATGGGAACTCCTCACATAGATTGCTTTGCACCAGAGAACACCACCAAATGTGCAAGATTCTGTTCCATTCATCCAAACCCTAGAAGAATAACTCACAATGCTTTCATGATTCTGTGGAACAAAGGCCTTTTATATGCTTTATCTCTATTCCCCCTCATCCAGAGTCTTACACAAGATTTGCAAGGTCAGCTCCCAGATTATTCTGATTGTGCCCAGTTGGCCCAAACAAATCTGATTTCCCAGACTTCAACACCTTTAGGCCACAAATCTACTCTACTCATGCAAAAAGGGGGCTGATCCATCCAGATCTCCACAACTTATCTTTGACAGCATGGAGAGTGACTGGAAACTGCTAAATAGTATGCCGATGTTACGGGACATACAAAACATTATAATGACCTCTAGGTGGCTGCAAATGAGAAAATCTACCAAGCCAAGTTATAAATATTTTGCAGACCGGGCTGCAACTTGCAATCAAGACCTCTTCATTTTTCCAACAGGCCACCTTCTTCACCTTTTGAGTCTGGTCATAAAACATCCTTTGTTAAAATTCACCTTGTGGCAATTGCTGCTTACCATAACCAAATGGACGGAAAACCCCTATCCACTCACTGGTTGGTCTCCAGGTTCATGAAAGGCCTTATGAACACAAAGCTTGCATGAGAACTCAATGTAGTACTTGTTAAACTTATGACCAGTCCCTTTGAATCTCTGGGAGTTGCCTCATTAAAATACCTCACATGGAAAACAGTTTTCCTGGTAGCCATCACATCACAAGAATCAGTGAACTATAGGCACTTGTACATACCCAGTTTCTCCACAGTCGTCTGATTCTCCAAATACACCCTAAATTCCTTCCAACAGTGGTCTTCAATTTTTATGTGACTCAATCCATCATATTGCCCACCGTTTTTCCTCACCACTGCCTCTGGAACTTCAGAGTCCTCCCTGCACACCTTAGACTAGACTGCAGATGTACCCTTCTTTACTTCAAGCAACCAAACACCTAAGAAAAACATTCCAAGTTTTTGTCAGCAATAATCCAGCATGCCCTTGCAATCCAGCTTCCAAGAGAACCTTGCCCTTATTGGATGTCTGTATTAACCTCTGTTATATTAAAACAAATTGACAGCCCCCAGAGCACAGTGAGGCTGCATTAAGAGCTAAGGTAGCTTCAACAGCAAACATAAGAACTGTCAGAAATTTGTAAAGCTGCCACTTGGAAATTTGTCCCCACTTTTGCAAAACACTGCTTTGTGAACCAAACTTCCAGTGAAGATACTGCTTTCGGACAAGCAGTCCTGAAGAATCTCTTTGCCGCTTAATATCTGCCTCCACCTTGAATACCTATGGGCCATTAGAACAGAAAGACAGCCGAAGCTCTAGAGTCACCAAAGAGTGTAGATGCATTATCCTCCCGGTCAATGAAGAAAGCAAAGTTGCTTACCCGTAATGGGGGTTCTCTGTAGATGGCAAGATAACACATCTGCACTCACTTTCCTGCCTTCCCTGAGAGCAAGGGAGAAAAAAAAAGAAAAAGAAAGAAGGAAGAAACAAGAATTAGTTCCAATGAACACTGTTCCTATGCTATGAACAGACTAAGAAGGGACTGGGCAACGCAGGCTGAGTGGAAATGGACAATGCAGGTGCAGTGGAAGTCTTTTAGACTTCTTTTCAACTGGAGATGGGCTCCACACTCTCTGGCTCTGTCGGAGGACTTCACCAGATAGTGTGGATGTGTTATTCTGCTGTCTGTGGAGATCCCCTTTTATAGATATTCAACTTTGCTTTGCAGGAGATGAAAATTGTTGTTGTTGTTGTTAAGTGCCGTCGAGTCGGAGTCGACTCATGGCGACTCTCTGGATAGCTATCCTAAATTGTGTTCGGTCTTGAGTCAGGCGGCTCATTGTTGACAGACTAGTATCCATAGCTGCTGTTATTGTATCGATCCTTCTCATTGCTGGCCTTCCTCTTTTGCGCTGACCTTCTATCTTGCCAAGCATGATGTCTTTCTCTAATGATCTCTCTCTTTGCATGATGTGTCCAAAGTATGAAAGTCGAAGTCTTGTCATCTGACTTCTAAAGAAAGCTTAGGTTTGATCTCCTCTAGTACCAACTGGTTTGTTCTTCGGGCAGTCCATGGTATACACAGTATTCGCTGCCAGCACCATAATTCAAAGGCATCAATTTTCTTCCTGTCTATCTTTTTCACTGTCCAGCTTTCAAATCCATATGATGTTATTGAAAATACCATGGCTTGAACAAGTCGAATCTTTGTATGGAGAGAGACATCTCTGCTCTTGAGAATCTTATCTAGGTCTTTCATAGCCATTCTGCCAAGAGCAATGCGTCGTCTGATTTCTTGACTGCTTGTTGCTTCTTTATTGATAGTTGATCCAAGTAGGTTAAGTTGTTCACAATTTCAATTTCTTCTCCTTCAACGATGAACCTGTTGATTATGCCAGTTGTCATGATCTTTGTCTTCTTTACATTAAGGTGCAGGCCCATTTTGAGACTATGTTCTTTGATTGTGAGAAGCAAATGCTTCAGATCATCTTCACTTTCAGCCAGTAATGTGGTATCATCAGCATAGTGAAGGTTGTTGATGAGTCTTCCACCAATCTTCACACCTCTGTTGTCTTCATACAATCCTGCTTCTCTGATGATTTGTTCTGCATATAAATTAAACAGGTAGGGGGAAAGTATGCAGCCTTGTCTTACACCTTTGCTTATTTTAAACCATTCTGTTTCTCCTTGTTCCGTTCAAACTGCTGCTTCTTGATCAATGTACAGATTGTGCAAGAGTACGATCAGGTGTTCTGGTATACCCATGCTTCTTAATGTGGCCCAGAGTTTCTCATGGTTTACACAGTCAAAAGCCTTGCTATAGTTGATAAAGCACAAATAGATATCCTTTTGGTATTCTTTAGTCTTTTCAAGGATCCATCTCACATCCGCAATGATGTCTCTCATTCCTCGCCCTTTCCTGAACTCTGCTTGCACTTCAGGTAGTTCTTGTTCCAGGTATGGTTGTAGTCTCTTTTAAATTATCTTCAGTAGAATCTTGCTGGCATGTGGGATCAGAGCGATTGTGCGATTATTTCCACAGTCAGTTGGATCACCTTTCTTTAGTATTGGTATAAACACAGATCTTTTCCAGTCAGTTGGCCATGATGTTGTCTTTCATATTTCTTGGCAGAGCCTTGTAAGTACGGTAACAGCTGCATCAGATTGCTGTAATACTTCTATGGGAATGCTATCAATGCCTGGTGCTTTGTTCTTTGATAAGGCTTTCAATGCTGCTTTAACTTCTTCTTTCATCACCAATGGTTCCTGATCATAAGGTACAGGTTGAAACGGCTGATGGTCCACTTGATCTTTATCATATAAAAACTCTGTATATTCCTTCCACCTTTTCTTGATCTTCTCAGCATCATTCAACATAGAACCTTGAGCATCTTGTAACATTCCAATTCGAGGCTGGAACTTTTTCTTTAACTCTCGTAGCTTTAGGAAAGCCGATCTTGTTCTTCCTCTAATAGTTTCTGCTTCTATTTCCTTGCATGCATCGTTGTAGTACTTTTCCTTGTCCTGTCTTGCTGCACGTTGGAAATCTCTGTTGAGTTCTGTTATCGTCTTTCTTTCTCCTCTGGCTTTAGCTTCTCTGCATTTCTGGGCAATTTTCAGAGTTTCTTCCGTCATCCATTTTGGCCGTTTTTGCTTTTTCACCTTTTGTAGAGACTTCTCGCTTTCTTCCAACACAACCTTCTTGATGTCATTCCATAACTCTTCTGGAGCTCTGTCATTTGTATGTAAAGCAGCAAATCAATTTTGCAAGCAGTCTTTAAATTCCAGTGGTACATTCTCAAGGTCATATTTTGCTGCATTCATGAGTGGTTTGCTCTTTTTCAACTTTAGCTTGAGTTTGCATACTAGTAGTTGATGATCTGTACCACAGTCAGCTCCAGGTTTTGTCTTTGTTGATATTATAGAACCTTTCCATCATTGACTTCCACAGATGTAGTCAATTTGATTTTTATACAATCCATTGGGTGAAGTCCATGTGTACAGTCGCAACTTGTATTGATGGAAGGTGTTTGAGATTAATAGATCGTTTGTCTTGCAGAATTCTATCAGTCTTTCTCCAGCTTCATTTCTGTTGCCAAGTCCATATTTTCCAACTACTTTGCTTTCTTCTTTGTTGCCAACTTTTGCGTTTCAGTCACCCATGAATATCAGGATATCCTGTTTGCATGTTCTGTCAATTTGAACTTGTACTTGTTCATAGAACTCTTCAATTTCATTCTCTTCTGCAGCTGTTGTTGGGGCATATACTTGAATTATAGTTGTGTTGATAGGCATTCCTCTTAGATGAATAGAGATTAAGCATTCGCTGACTGCATTGTATTTCATTACAGTTCTTGCAAGTTTCTTCATTATTATAAATGCAACACCATTTCTTCTTTGTCTTTCATTTCCAGCATAGTAGACCATGTGATCATCTGATGCAAAGTGCCCGATGCCAGTCCGTTTCAGTTCACTGACACCCAACAGATCAAGTTGTACAGGTTCCATTTCATTCTTGACCACCTCCAACTTCCCTTGGTTCATGCTTCGTACGTTCCATGTTCCAATGCGTAAGACATCTTTACAGTTTCTAACTCTCATTTCATGCGCAGCATGAAAATTAAATTAAATTAAATTAATTAAATTGTTATTGAAAAGTAATTTAACATCACTAAAAATATAAGCCATTTATCAGCTTGCAGTTACTGTACACTTGTTCAGCTTTGGGATTATAGGCTGATCTCTTAAGATACTGAGAAACTGGATGCCCATAAAGTAATTTATAAGAACTACTATATACCAAAATTGTACATTCCTAAAGCCGAAGGAAGACTGGGCCTCAGAAATCGATTATACATACAGAGCTACTATTGTAGGCCTCCAGGCCTACTTAATGGTGTCATCAGATCTAAATGCATAAAAAGTGCTCAAATATGAAAGTAAATGTCCAGAATCTGTCTCCATAATTAAAGATAGACAAAGATTCCAATGAATATCATGCATAGGGAGATAAGCAACAGAATTTGCAAAATGAGAAAAATCTCTTCAAGGAATTATATCAGCAAATGAGGAAAAACAACTGGAAAATCACAAATATAGTGGGAAATACAGTGTTACTCCAGTGACCACTTTTGATCAAAACTCAACCCATGAATGCTTAAGAAAAGGGGAACTGAAACCGAAGAATGAGAGACTGATAATTGTAGCCCAGGACAGCAGATTATGGATGAGATGGTTTATAGCAAGCATAGCAAAACTGGCTAAATTGACATATGTAGATTCTTTAAGAAGGAGCTGAAAATAGTTATCTCATAGCTGGCTTTGAAGTTTTTATGGCAGAAAGGTTTTATACTGAAAAGTACAATAAAGTAGCATGTCATCAACCATTGGAGCACTGTAAATACTACAACATTGCTGTACCGGAAAAGCATTGGGATTATGACCCTAAGAGAATTATAGAGAATGAAGATAGGTATGATCATCTGCAGGAGCGGCCCAAGGGGGGTGCGAGGCCATGTGTGGAGACTCGGTGCGGGGCCTCATTTGCATAAATATTTGCATAATGTTACATACACTAACTTTTAGTAAACATGCCTCTTAATGAGTGTATGGATAAAGAAAGACTAAAAGATTTCTACATTACTATAATCCAGTGCCAACTGTCAGGCACATTAGGAACTACTACAAACACTGCCCATTTAGAACCCATAGCAAACCCTCCGTATCCTAACAGCACTACCAGGACTCACAAAGCACCATACCCTACCTATCAAAAGGCAACACTGCAAATATTAAACCAATACATTTCAGAGAACAACAATACATGACCTACTGGGGAAAAACAACAAATGGCAGTGTCAAATAGGAATTACATAAACAGAATACCTCAGCTCAGTTACACATGCAGAACATAGACCATCACCAAACAAGGAATCACAATTTAGAAACAGGAAGACAATAATTAAACTGGGAACCCCAAAAGCCAAACTTGGAATGTACAACAACACTGTAGAAATAAAACTAAAAATTAATTTCCTCTTCTACTAAACAAAGCGCAGACGTTAATGATGCACATTTCCCAGAGCTGACATATTCCAATTAATACATTCAAAATAAAGAGATATTTTTCTACCTTTTGTGCATTTTTTTCAGTTGCAATTGCTCCAGCCACTTTCTTCTGGTTTCTTCGTGTCTTCTGCTAACTCTCCATCGTCTGCTGTCCATTTGTCCTTTCTTCTCTCTTCTAGTTTTTTTCCATTCTCTCTCTACATCTGCTTTAACATACTAATCTTTCTCCTTTTGCTCTTTCCTCATTCCTATTTCATCCATTCAAATTTTACCCCTCCATCCTCAATCCCCACTCCCCATGTATTCTCCCAATATCCGGCCAATTGTAGATTTGTCTTCCCTCCCACACAAAATATTTTTTTCCTCTCCATTTCACTCTCCCAGCTCCATCCCATTCTAATCCTCCCCCAACATCAGCTCCCTTCTAGTTCCAGGCCCACCCAGCATCCGCTCCCTTCTAGTCCCCGCATCAGCCCATTTCCAGCCCTTGCCCCCTATCAGCCCATTTCCATTCCTATCCTAGCCCCACCATCAGCCCATTTCCAGTCCTAGCTCCCCCATCCATTTCCAGTCCTATGCGAGTCCCTCCATCAGCTCTTCTAGTCCTTTCCCAGCCCCACCATCAGCCCATGTCAAATCCTAGCTCCCCTCCACTCAGCCCATTTCCAATCCAAGCCTCCCATGAGCCTACTTCCAGTTCTAGCCCCTCCATGATTCCATTTCAATCCAAGCCCCCACCACAGCCCATTTCCAATCTTAGCACCCCCCCCAACAGCCCATTTCCAGTCCTATCCTAGCCCCTCCATCAGCCCATTTCCTGTCCTAGCCCCTGCCACTCAGCCCATTTCCAGTCATAGCTCCCTCCCCTCACAGCCCATTTCCATTCCAAGCCCCCCTCCCCATCAGCTATTTGCAGTTCAGTCCCCCCTTCCACTCAACCCATTTCCATTCCAAGCCCCTGTCCCCATCAGCTATTTGCAGTTCAAGCCCCCCTTCCACTCAGCCCATTATCAGTCCTAGCCCCCCATAGCCCATTACCAGTCCTAAGCCCCTCCATAGCCCATTACCAGTCCTAAGCCCCCCATCAGCCCATGTCCAGTCCTAACCCCCCATCACCCCATTTCCAGTCTTAGCCCCCCCCCATAGCCCATTACCAGTCCTATCCCCCCATCAGCCCATTTCCAGTCTTAGCCCCCCATAGCCCATTTCCAGTCCTAGCCCACCCATAGCCCATTACTAGTCCTAACCCCCCATCAGCCCTTTTCCAGTTGTACCCCCCATAGCCCATTAGCAGTCCTAACCTCCCCATCAGCCTATTTCCAGTCCTAGCCCCTCCATCAGCCCATTTCTAGTCCTAGCCCCGCGCCTAGCCCATGACTAATCCTAACCCCCCCCATCAGCCCACTTCCAGTCTTAGCCCCCCCCATAGCCCATTACCAGTCCTAACCCCTCCCCATAGCCCATTACCACTCCTAACCCCCCTTCTCCCCATCAGCCCAGGTAGACTAAAAAAAAAAAAAAAACGGCTGCTGCTGCCGAATCAAGCATCCGGTGGGGCACCCCCTGCTCAGCACTGTGGCATCAGCCCAGATATATTTTAAAAAATGGCTACCGCAGCCGCCGTGGCAGCGGCAGAATCAAGCGTCCCATGGAACCCCCCTGCCCAGCACAGCCCTCCCTGCAGCATCAGCTCCCAAAGCGTGGATTTTTCAGAGCCGCGAAGGGAGAGTTTCCCTTTCTCACGGCTCTGTTAATCCCGCCGGGGCTCATGGGATTTCCCATCAGCCCCTGCGGGCTTAACAGAGACGTGAGAGAGAAGCTCTCCCTTCACGGCTCTGAAAGCCGACACTGAGGGAGCTGATGCTGCAGGGAGGGCTCTGCCGGGCAGGGGGGGCCCCGCTGGATGCTTGATTCTGCCGCTGCCAGGGCGGCAGCAGCAGCAGCCATTATTTTTTTTTTAATCTATCTGGGCTGATGCAGAATGATTTTTGCGCGGGGCCCCCTGAAACGCAGGGCCCTGTGTAAAAAACATTCTTGCTCAATGGATGGGCCGGCCCTGATCATCTGATATACTCCCAGTCTGACTGATAAAAAACTGGATGCAAGGAAGCCGGATATAGTAGTAAAGGAGAAAAACACCAGAACGACATTGACTATAACGGTATTAGTGCCAAGTGATTATTCTGAGAACCATGTTGGGAGGGAGAAGATCTTCATGTACCAAGAAATGCAGTCTCAGATGAAGAAAATGTGGCAGAAAATTTCAGAGAGATTTCACATCATGTTGGGTGCCACAGGCCTGATGAAGAGGAATTTCCCAGCACACTTGACAAATTCCTTATACATGTTACATCTTATGAACGCCAGAAGGAGGTTCTCTTTGGCATGATGCCAGCATGATGCTTAAATTTGAGAGGCTGAGATCACACTCAACATACTTTGGCTTAGGAGTGTGGATCATTACTGTCATGGTATACGTGAAACAAAATCATTTGCAGAAATTGCCCCCAAGAGAAACTTATTCATTAATACACTGTAGTAGGAGATAAATCACAGAAAATAATCAACAAGTTTAGGAATCCACCTAACTGGTTTAAAGACGAGGTCAGAGAGGCTGTTGTAGACAAAAACAGCATCTTTCAGGAAATAATAAAAGAACCCAAATGATGAAAATGGGAAACAACATAAGCACTGGCAAGTTAAATGCAAGGCATTCATAAGGCAGGCAAAGAGAGAATTTGGAAAAAGGTTTGCCATGAGTAAAAACGTATAATGAAAACTTTTTTTAAAAGTACATTCATGCAAGAAACCTGTGAGAGAGTCAGTTGGACCATTATATGATAGAGTGGTAAAAGGTGCACTAAGGGACTACAAGGGATAGCAGAGAGACTGAAGGAATTCATTGCTTCGGTCTTTACTGAAGAAGATGTAGGGAAGTTACCCATGCCTGACATGGTATTTAAAGGTGATA
Source organism: Ichthyophis bannanicus (assembly GCA_033557465.1). Classification (NCBI taxonomy): domain Eukaryota; kingdom Metazoa; phylum Chordata; class Amphibia; order Gymnophiona; family Ichthyophiidae; genus Ichthyophis; species Ichthyophis bannanicus. The sequence goes on from CM066034.1 coordinate 566,852,647, forward strand.
TATCGGAAGAATTGAAAGAAATATCAATAAACCAGGAAGATGTGTTACAATTATTTGATAAATTGAAGAGTAGCATCAGCTGGACTGGATGGTATATATCTGAGGGTGTTGAAAGATCTAAAATACGAGACTGCAGATCTACTATTAGTAATCTGTGAACTATCATTAAAATCATCTGTAGTACCTGAAGATTGGAGAATGGTCATTGTAACGCCAATTTTTAAAAAGAGTTCCAGGAGTGATCTGGGAAACTACAGACTGGTGAGCCTAATGTCAGTACCGGGCAAAATGGTACAAACCATTATAAAGAATAAAAATGCTGAACATGTAAATAGCCATGGTTTAATGGGAGAAAGCCAAACTGGATTTAGCCAAGGAAAATCTTGTCTTACTTATCTGTTATATTTTTTTGAAGGTGTGAATAAACAGGTAGATAAAGGTGAGCCAGTTGATATAGTATATCTGGATTTTCAAAAAGCCTTTGAAAAGGTCCCTTGTGAGAGACTCTTAGCAAAATTAAAAAGTCATGGGATAGGAGGCAGTGTACTATTGTACATTAGGAACTGGTTAAAAGATAGAAAGCAGAGGGTAGGGCTTAATGACCAATTTTCTCAGTGGAGAAAGGTGAATAGTGGAGAACCCCAGGGATCTGTGCTGGGACCGTTGCTTTTTAACATATTCATAAATGACCTGGAAATGGTAATAACGAGTAAGGTGATCAAATTTGTAGATGACGCAAAATTATTCAAAGTTATTAAAACACAAGAGGATTGTGAAAAATTGCAAGAGGACCTTGATAAATTGGAAGACTGGATGTCCAAATGACAGATGAAATTTAATGTGAACAAGTGCAAAGTTATGCACTAGAAAAGAACAACCCAAACTATGGTGCAAGGTTCCATATTAGGAATCACCACCCAGGAAAAAGATTTTGGCGTCATCGTGGATAATATGTTGAAACCCTCCACCCAGTGTGCAGCAGCGGCCAAAAAAGCAAATAGAATGCTAGGAATCTTAAGGAAAGGAATAGAGAATAAAACCAAGGATATTATAATGTCTCTGTATAATTCCATGGTGCGACCACACCTTGAATATTGTGTGCAATTCTGGTCATCATATCTTAAAAAGGATATAACGAAATTAGTTAAGGTACAGAGAAGAGCCACCAAAATGGTAAAGGGGATGGAAGGATAGGAAAGGCTTAAAAGGTTAGGGCTCTTCAACTTGGAAAAGAGATGCCTCAGAGGTCTATAAATTAATGAATAGAGTAGAACGGGTAAACATAGATCGCTTGTTTACGCCATCAAAAGTAGAAAGACTAGGTGGCAAGCAATAAAGCTACAGTGTAACCTATTTAACACTAATAAAGGAAAATATTTTTTCACTCAACGCATAGTCACACTCTGGAATTCATTTCTGGAGAATGTAGTAAAGGCTGTTCCTAAGCGTCCCTCCAGTCCAGTCCCTTTCCTCTGGGTTGTGCCCCCCTTCTAGCAGCATGGAGACTGAGCACGTCATCTTTTCTGATGATCCTGGGATATATATAGCACTGGCACCTCCCACCAGATCCAGTTTTGCTTAGTCTCCAAGCAGGTGTAAGGAGTCGGTAACCCTAGAGGATAGGCTTACTGGAGAGTCTTAGTATTAGTGGGGAATTTTGTCTCTATTTTTGCTCCTCTGCATTTATTTTTTCTTTCTGTACTTCTAACAGGAGCTAGTTTTAAGGGCTTCCCCCTCCCCCCTGCCCACTCTGTGCCTTGGGGCCTTGAAGGAGGAGGCTTCGGGCAGTCCGACCACCTAAAGTAAAAAAAAAAAAAAAGGAAGGTCTTTTACCCGGGATCAGCCCCAGCAGGAGCCCTTGCTGTCTTCTCGCCATGCTGCCGAAGCCCTTCTGGAGGCTGTGCGCGTCGGCGGGAAAGCTCACACACAGCCAGCCAGCGCAGGAGGAACAGGAACTCGTGCTGTGGGCAGGAGTGCGGAGGAGAGCCGTGAAAAGTTTTGAGGCAGCAGGGGACAAGTGTGGTGGCAAACCATGGGAGACTCTGAAGCCACGCAGTCGTCAGCCGCGTGTTACAGAGGCGTCTGCCAGGTTCCACGGAGGAGGAAGCAGCCGGAATTAATTCAAGGTACCCTCCATTTTGTTTTTTTCTTTTTTGTTTTTCGCGCGCTTGTTGCGTCCGTTATGAGGCGGCCCGAACGGCCAGGCAGGGCTCCTTGTGAGTTTGTGGCCCTAGTTCGTCTGCGGTTAAGCCTCATTTATTGTAGCTGTGGCCATTTGTTTGGCTAGACGTATTTCGGAACTGCAGGCCCTGTCTTGTCTTGTCCGCCTTTTCTCTCCTTCTTTAAGGAGAAGGTGGTTCTCCAGACAGTTCCTTCATTTTTGCCTAAGGTGATTTCTTCTTTTCATGTGAATCAGACGGTTTCTCTCCCTTCCTTCTCGGGGGCGGGACAGGGGTGGGACGATGCTCGTTTGCGCCTTTTGGATGTGCGCAGAGTCTTGAAGCGTTACCTGAGTCGGACAGCTTCCTTTTGCAGGTCTGAGAAATTGTTTTGTTCGGGGGGGGCTGCATAATGGTGAGTCAGCAACCAAGGCATCCATCTCTAGATGGGTCAGGGAAGCCATTTCTTCAGCATATATCCTAAAGGGAAGGCAGGTTCCGGCCGGGCTCCAGGCTCATTCTACTCGAGCTCAGGCGGCCTCTTGGGCGGAATTTAGTTTGGTTCCGCTGCTGGAATCTACAGAGCCACTGCCTGGTCTTCACTGCACACTTTTGCCAAGTATTACCGGTTGGACGTTCAGGCCGTAGGAGACGCGGGATTTGGTGGATCTGTGCTTCGGTCCAGTCTTGCAGGTTCCCCCCCCCCCCCGCCCCCGGCTTGAACTGCTCTGTTACATCCCAGAGGAAAGGGACTGAACTGGAGGGACGCTTAGGAAAGAGTAATTAGGCCTTACCTGCTAATTAGCGTTCCTGAAAGACCTCCAGTCCAGTCCCTGATCCCACCCTGATTTGTTGGTTTTTGTGACAGGTTTTTTTTGCCGGCGCAAAGCGTTAGGTGGGCAAGGCAGAGTGAGGGGTGAAGGTCTATCCGAAGGAGCTTCCAGTGACGAGGCAGTGTGGATGAGCAAGGGCTTAGGTAAGGGCAAGTGCGATTTCAGGTAAACCTCCTCCTCTTAAGGGGGGGTGGGAAATCTCTTCTGGGGGAGGCAGATGTTGGTGTTTTTATAGTTTGGTTATAGTTAGTATTATTGTTAAATTTGTCTCTCTGTTAAGTCTGTTTTGTCAATAGAAACTGGATGTGATGGGAGGTGCCAGTGCTATATATATCCCAGGGTCATCAGAAAAGATGACGTGCTCAGTCTCCATGCTGTTGGAAGAGGGGGCACAACCCAGAGGAAAGGGACTGGACTGGAGTTCCTTCAGGAACACTAATTAGCAGGTAAGGTCTAATTACTCTTTAGTGTAGCTGGCTTTAAAAAAGGTTTCAACAAGTTCCTAGAGGAAAGTTCCATAAACCATTATTAAAAAAGACCCAGGAAATCCACTGCTTACGCCGGGACAAGCATTGTGGAACCTGTGTGCCTTTTTGGGAACCTACCAGGTGCTTGTGACCTGGATTGGCCACTGATGGAAACAGGATACTGGGCTTGATGGATCTTGTATGAACAGTATGGCATTTCTTATGTTCTTATGATTTTACTGTTAAGATAAAAATGAGATAATATACAGCTATTATGCCACAAGTCTTCTATTTGATTACAAAGGATATGCAAAGAGAACTCCCTAAAAATAGAAGAAAGAAGACTATATCAAATGGAAGAAAAAGGAATATTAAATGAAATCCTGAAAAAGGCAACTGATGTAAATATAAGACCCCTAGCTACATTGAACAATGATGCAGGAAGAGAAATAGAAAGAAAAGAGACTTGGAGAGGAATCCAAGAGGAGAGATGCCACAGCAGCCTAAGCAATTAGAAGAAGCAATAGGTAAGATACCTGTGATACATAATAATAGAGAACAGGAGTGAGAGAGTAATAGAAGACAGAAAAAGGAGCAGAATAAAAAAAAACACAGGATGAAAGAGTAAATAATGGAGTAATGCTGGAAGATGAGAAAATGTAAAACAAACCAGGAAGCAGAGGGAAGAGGAAGGACCGGAGAGAAATCAGGCGATCTAGGAGATGGCTGTTGATCTTCTGGCTCATCCGGAGATAGATATGCATGTTGGAGTTCAACAAAAGGAAAGGTTGCCTAAGGGAAGTCTGATACCCAGAGTGAAAGGCATGATAAGTAAAAACAAGGCGATAATCTGCCCAAAGGAACCGCTACTGATAGCACAGATAAACTGCATACAATATTTTGCAGCAAAACCTGCTACTGAGAGAATCCTACTGAGGAGGACAGAAGAAAATGAAAAAGATTAATCCTCCTTAGAGAAAACACATTGAAGAAAAAAAAAATAATTGCATACAGATGTATCAGCGATAGAGGAATACATCAGAGGATCAAGATCATCTGAAATAAGGAAAAAGATTGAAAACATCAAGCTGAAATTTGCAGCATTAACAAATTCACATGCTTCAATAATAAATGAAAGTAACAGCAGAAGCGCAGAAAATGTGGATGTATGAAGAAAAGAAAAAAAAGATAGATTTGAAAATAAAACATTTAGCAAGATAGTTCCAGAGGGAACTGGGGAAGATAATTAGTATGGTGGAAATATCACCAATTAAAGCTCAAACAGACATTTTGGGGATATTTATGCAAGGACCATGTAGAGCCAAATCAAGAAGCAGAACAGCTTCCTAGCATACAGAACTTGGGAAAGGCAAACATTAAAGTCAAGGATTGGCCTGAAATAACAACAGAAGAGTTGGAATACAGGTTAAAAAGAGTCCTGACTCAGAAGGAGTGTCTGGTTTTGCCTCAGTTAAAATCTGTTCACCAAGAATACTTCTCCTTCCAAAGGGAGATCCAAGTAATGTTCCCAAAACTTACAGATCAATAACTTGCTACCTACAGTCTTTATGCTGTTCAATGCAATATATGTCGACAACAGCATGTGATCATACTGATTCCAATAACATAACAGCAATAGAACAGAAGGGCTATAGGAAGGGAGCATAGGGAACCTAGGCCAGTTAATGAGAAAAAAGCCATTATGGTCAATGGTAAGCAAGGCAGAAATCTCAGCATAACATCCCACATGCATGGACAATGAATTACTTTGAAATGTACAAAATAAACTCTGGATTGATAGAGTACATTAAGTTCACCATGAAAATGTGGCAAACCGTACTCCAGCTGAAATATGAAGATGATAGTTTGCCATCCCTAACATCAAGATCCAGTGAGGAATATTTGAGAGAGGCTCCTTGTCACCACTCTTGTTTTGTATAGCACTTAATCCATTGAGCACTCTTACTAATTCCTTGCGCACTGGATTTAGCATTAATCCTAAAAATGCTGTAATCCACAGGTAATATCACATTTACCCATACCAAATTTTTGTTTATAGATGAGGCTTTATAGATCCAGTGATCAATCAACATTTATCATAAAAGCTCATGTAGTTAAAAAGCTTTTCAGATGACGGGATGACTTTTGGCCTAATGATTGTGACATAAAGGAACTTGAACGAGAAGATGCACTTAAATATCAAGGAGTAGAGGAGGGAGCAACAATTGAGCATAAATTACTGAGAGAAGAGATTAACTAAGAATATTCCCTGACATTAAATCTGATGTTGAAACGTGCTTTAACAGAACAAAATAAGATAAATTGGACATACATCTCACTTTTACACCACAATTTATTAATCCGGTCAAAGAATTCTCTCTAGACCAGTGGTTCTCAACCCAGTCCTCTGGGACCTCCAGGTCAGTCAGGTTTTTAGGATATCCACAATGAATATGCATGAGATAGATCCGCATACAATGGAAGTAGTGCATGCAGATCTATCTCATGCATATTCATTGTGAATATCCTGAAAACCTGACTGGCCTGGGGGTCCCAGAGGACTGGGTTGAGAACCACTGCTCTAGACACTTAAATAAATAATCTACCTGTGGGGCAATTTTTTTTTATTTAAAGAAGATTATGTACCACCCAGGTTGAATTCATTGAGCAATCTTGGCAGATGAGTTTCCGTTTTTTGCAGTACATCTCATTTTTACACCACAATTTATTAATGCAGTCAAAGCATTCTCTATAGATACTTAAAAAGAAATTTACCACCCAGGTTGAATTTATTGAGCAATCTCTGCAGATGAGGTCACGTTTTTTGCAGAAACATTATCCAGCTGCCACGTTACAATGTGCTTACAAGCAGACTAAATGTATTAGAGAATTATTGTTAACTCCAACATCTCTAGAGGAAGAACCTGTGTGTGTATTGCCATATTTGTCGGAGGTATTTACTGTTCGCAAACCAATTTTGATGTACTGAGTTTTCTAAATATTCACCCAATTTTTTTCATAATCCCCATAGTTTGCTTGCCAGCAAGGGCACAGTTTGCGAGATAGATTGGTGCATTCTCATTTGACCCAGAGTCAATCTAACAGCCAGTGAGGTTATAAGAGGTGTGGTAATTCTGTGATGTGGCCTCACACCATTGAAGTAACAGAATTTCAGCAGCCAGCTATGGAGTTCACACATAGGATTCAGCAAAGTTCTGATTGTAATATTGCCCATGTGGTCTATGCAACAGTGTGCCCATGCAACATGAGTTATATTGGTAAAACATCTAGACCAGTAAAAGTGAGACTTACTGAACACTGCTTAGCTCTCTGCAAAAAAGTTGAGAAGGCACTGCTAGTTGCACATTGGATCAAGAAGGGTCATGATTTGAACCAGGTGCAGCAATTTGTTTTGTGGTGGAGAGAGTAAGTTTTTGAATTGGAAGTGGACCACTTCTTTCATTATACCAACATGAGCAAGGATACATTTATTGGTGGCCGACAGTCACTGGCACTGCTGAAGGTTTAATTCAGGAAACTGAATGGTAATGGTTTATTGAACTTATTTAGGATCCAACTGAGTGCGAGTTACAAAAGGAAGTGCTTGTGGGCGGAATGCATGCGTGGCCTGCCGAGTGAAGATCTGAATAACAAACAGCATAGTGGGTTATGGGAATACTTTGTTCTGATTCAGTGACTTAAATATAAGTACAAAGTTTTGTTAGGGAAATATTTTGCTAGTGTTCTGTTTTTTGATCCTTCCAGCTGATTGCGATCCCTGAAGAAGCTGGAAGTTGGAGCGCTGCGGAGCTGGAGTATTTTGAAGTTACAGAGGTATTTTGCAGCTACATTGAAGCTTCTTGAAGCTATTAGAACTACAATGCAGCAAATTTTGGGGATATTGGTGACCATACTGGAGTAAGAATATGGTTCATTATTGCGAGTTTGGAGACTTAACATTTGAATGATTAGAAGACTGTGGAAGATAAATTCAAGGGGTGATATTGAAGGATATCAGTGACATTATTGATTCAACTGAACAGCATTACTGGATATTAAATATTATCCATACGAAAAAAGTTATTGGAAATATCATGAAGCATTTATGGGATATGCAGGAGTTGGTGATTCCGTCTAGTTTGTTGACTCAGTATTATTTCATCTAAATGGATTACAAATATATGGAATTGACTACAGCTGAAGTGACCACTCATAGACAAGATAAGTATGTATTTATTGATTAAGGTCTCATGCTTTCATTATTTTGTTTCAAAGGGATGAGAAATGATTATGAGTACGACTAAGCTCCCAAGTTGAACTATTGAGCTCTCCCATTATCTCCACATTTTTTCTATACATTTTTTCTATATTTTGTATATACTTCTGATTGATCCCAAATAGAGGATTTTTCTATAGAATTCATGGAAGAATCTATAAAAATTAAACTTTAAAAATTAAAATTAATAATAGAAATTATTTAAGTACGCCATAGTAAGAACTACATATGTATTGTTGTTGAAGACCACAGTTTCTCTAAATGTTTTGAGCCTGATTGTTTGTGGTCTGAGGATTCTTGCTATTAGTATGTGCAAAACTAACACATTTGGAGACATGATCTCTGAGAGAAGCCATCTCTTCTCTCTTAGTCAATCTGGATCTATGAGGGAGATAAAGACTCGGAGACAGCAGTCTTATTTTGTATGGCTGTTCTCTCGAACTCTCTCCTCTTTTGCTGTCCGCTCTATGGCCGCACACTTACTCTGGGTCCCTGTAAGCAGGGCTGGTGCAAGGAGTTGAGGCACCGTAAGCAAACCTCATCACTTGCATCTCCCTCCCCCTCTCCGGCCCCCATTGCTGCTGTGCCTTTCCAGGACTTGCAGCAGCGGCAATGGCCTCAAACAATCCTGTGGCGCTTACCTTAAAACTTTGGTGTTGCAGGACTGTTTGTTTCTGTCCCCACTGACACCCAATGCTGACGTTGTTTGTATGGGAGGTGGAAGTGGTATTTGCCCTCATACAAAAGAAAGTTTACATCTAATGAGATTTCAAATAACCATTGCAGACTATGGGGTATGTCTACTAAAGGGCGTTAGCTGCTACCGCAGGGCTAAAGAAGGATTAACACCCCGTGGTAGTAGCTAATCTGGGAAAAAATCAGATATTGCAGACAATTTTCCGTGATATCTGATTTTCATGCGGTGGATGTCCCTAGGGGTGGGATCAGGGTGGGGAGTGGGGGTGGCCATGGTTAGCAGCCACTACGTGAAAAAGATTTGGCACAGTGACTACCAAAATCGGGCCTGATTGTGGCGGCTGATAACACTACCTGCTGCCCGATTTGGCCTCCCCCCACACACAATATTGTTGGTGCCGTAGTGCTGCCATCTACGGCACCAACAATATAAAAAATAAAAGTGTGGGCCCCGTGCAGCACCAATTTCCCCCATGGACAGATCCCAACCCCCAGAAAACTCCTGCCTTTCTCATAGGCCCTAGCAAAGATGGCCACAATCTTGGGATGCTGCCCCCTTGCAAGAGGCTAGAGGACAGCACCTCTTGATGGTAGCCATTTTGTTTTGGCCTCTAGACCTGCTCAAGAAATGTTTTGATGCACCTGCACTCTTATGAGCACATTCCACTCTCCCATTGAAAAATCAGAATGGGAAAATAATTCCATTGTGGAAGTGGTGAAAAGAATGGTGTAAAGTCTGCCAAAGCGGTCACCTCAGTGCACAGGCAAGAAGGGAACCCATATGGTCCAGTGACTCTGCACCGTGAAGGCAAAGCGCAGCAAACATCACTTTAAAATAAGTTTTCCAGATCACCTCTTTCCATGAAAGCGACTATTTCCCGGCAGCTGGAGAAGTGCCTCTTGCTCTCAGGATGAATTTTCACAATAACAGTGATTTTGCAACTGTTATCACGAGGCTTCATCGAACAGTGGAGGTGTTGCTCTGGCTGCTGGGAAACAGTAATTTTTATATAAAGAAGTAGAAGAAGGTGATATGGCAAGCTTACTTTTAAATAAGTGCTGTTTGCCGGTTGTCACATTTTATTTAACCTTTTTTTGGGGGGGTGGGGAGGGGAGATGTTCTCCATCCCACCATGGATGCCCTCATTTGAGCTTACGTGATTGGATGAAAAACATTTCAGTGCAGTGTCCTCCTTGATCGCAACGCTCAGCACTTAACGTCCCTGGAAGTCAAGGGAATGCCGGCCCGAAAGTGCCAGAAGGGAATGGATGCAGAGTATAATATATTCTAGGACAGTGCAGGATCTGTACATACTTGCATAAGGTATCTGGAGATGTGGATGGAACCTCTACGAGGCTTCTATGGGGCTCATGCGGTGTGCCCTTAGTAAGACACTAGGTTGGATTGGTGTGGAAGCCTCTGTCAAATACCTGGAACAGAAAGGGGTGACAAACGATGAGACTGCTTCTCGCACTGATGTAAACCTAGTGGAAAAAAGAAGGGAACAGCTTAAGTGTTAACTCAGGAAAGGGATTCTGCTTGTGTAGTCTAATGTCAGACATACTTCTTGCAAAGACTTTAATGGATTCATACCTAACAATCAAGTACTGCCGCAAAAGGCGCACTTGTTAGACAAAGGCGCATGAGCATTGTGTAGTATATCAGCTTGTTGTCATATTTGATATTGAAAATAGCACCCCCTCTCCCCCCCAAGATCAGGACTCAGGAGGATTCACAAATGGATAGGGTAAGGTGGGACAATCTTCCAAAGGAGTTCATGGGCCAGGTGTTTACTGCTCAGTTATCACCACACTTTGCTTGTTCTTTATCTAAAGTTAAATTACATACTTATTATTAATGAATATTATTTATTATACCTGTGGAGTAGATTATGGAAATATGGAAGCATTGTGTTGTGTGAGCTGTTGGCACTATATTATAAAGGAGACAGAGCAGCTGTTAAAGTAGATATTGATGAAAGGCTGACAGTCACCCAGGAGTGCATGGTTCGGAATAATGTATGCTTGAAGGATACTACCAAAACCTGACAGGTTGCAATAAAAGCAAAAATAGTCCAGGTGCCATTAAGTAAACAGTAGACTGAGTTGAAAGATTTCAAATTACCACTGATAAGTGGGTTGCCAATGTGAATGAAAAGATACTTTGAAATGCCTCTATACAAATGCTAGGAATCTAAAAAATAGGATGGGCAAGATAGAGTATATAGCACTGATTGAAGAGGTAGAATTAATTTTTATCTCAGAGACCTGGTGGAAGGAGGATAACCAGTGGGACACTATGATACCGGGGTATAAATTATATGGCAATGATAGGTAGATCAAGTTGGTGAAGGGGTAGCACTATATGATAAAAAAAGAGCATCGAGCCAAACAGGATAAAGGTTTTGCAGGAAACAAAATGCACTTTAGAATCATTATGGATAGAAATTCCATGTGAGAAGGGGAGGGAATGGCAGTGGGGGTGAATTAGCATCTGCCTGACCAGAATGAACAGACAGAAAATAAAATGCTAACAGAAATTAAGGAAGGATACCCCTATGAGGAGAGGCTTAAAAGATTAGGGCTCTTTAACCTGGAAAAGTGATGGCTGAGGGGAGATATGATAAAGATCTATAAATTAATGGATGGAGTGGAACAGGTAAATATAAATAAAATGTTTGCATCATCAAAAAGTAGAAAGACTAGGGGACAATCAATAAAGCTACAATGTAACCAATTTAAGACTAATAAGAGAAAATATTTTTCACTCAATGCTTAATCAAACTCTGGAATTCGTTACTGGAGGATGTAGTAAAAGCTGTTAATGTAGCTGGGTTTAAAAAAGGTTTGGACACGTTCCTGGAGGAAAGGTCCATAAACCATTATTAAAGAGGACCCAGGAAATCCACTGCTTGCCCCAATACAAGCATTGTGGAACCTGTGTATCTTTTTAGGAGCCTGCTAGGTATTTGTGATCTGGATTGGCCACTGTTGGAAACAGGATACTGGGCTTGATGGACCTTGGTCTAACCCAGTATAGTATATCTTATGTTCTTATGTTAAGATAACAAAATTGGGAGCACAGTAATAATGGGTGATTTCAATTACCCCAGTATCAACTGGCTGAATGTCACATAAGGTAATGCTAGAAAGATAACTTTTCTAAATGAAATAAATGACTGTTATGGAGCAGATGATTCAGGAACCAACAAAAGGGGGAGCTATTTTGGACCTAATCCTTAATGAAACACATCATCTGGTACAAGAGGTAATGCTGTTGGGACCATTTAGCAATATCGATCATAACATGATAAAGTTTGATTTAATAAATGGAGGGAGAACAGCAAGGAAATATACTGCACTAGCAATTAACTTTTCAAAGGGAGCCTATGAAAAAAAATGAGGAAATGGTTAAGAAAAAACTAAAAGGAGCAGCTGCTAAGATTAAAAGTTAACAGGCCAGGACATTGCTTAAAGTACCATCTTGAAAGCCCAGACCAGATATATTACACACTCTGAAAAAGGTGGAAGAAATGCCTAACTACTGCCAGCATGGTTTAAAAGTGAGTTGAGAGAGGCTGTTATAGTCCCAAAAAACATCTTTCAAGAAATAGAAAAAGAATATGAATGAAGAAAACAGGAAAGAGCATAAGCACTGGCAAGTTAAATGCAAAGCATTGATAAGGCAGGCAAAGAGAGAATTTGAAAAGAAACTTACCATGGAAGCAAATGCTGATAATAAATCCTTTTTCAGATACATTTGAAACAAAAAGCCTGTGAGGGAGTCAGTTGGACCATTGGATGATAGAAGACTAAAAGGTGCCCTAAGGGAGGATATTTCCTTTGTGGAGGAGTAGCCTAATGGTTAGAGCACTGGCTTGGTAACCAAGAGACCAGGGTTTGATTCCCACTAGCAACCATGTGGCCTTGGGTAAGTCACTTAACTCTCCATTACCTCAGGAGAAAAGCCTGGCAATCTACTTCTGGTTACACTGCCAAGAAAACCCAGGAGCTGTGGGGTTGTCAGGAGACCATATTGACTCAAGGGCACACATTGCAATACATTTGCAAGGGAGAGTAAGGCCATGCAAATGCAATGCAATGTGTACCTTCTAGTCATTCCTGACTCCTGGAGACCCAGAAGCCCCTGGGTTTTCTTTTTTGCTTCAATGTTTACTGAATATATAGGAGAGATACCCCTGGCAGAAATTCTATTTAAAAGGTGATGAACTCGAGGAATTGAAACAAATCTTGGTGACATAAAAGAACAATTTGACAAACTGAAGACTAGTAAATCATCTGGACTGGATGGTGTACACCCCAAGGTGTTGAAAGAACTCAAAATGAAATTGCAGACCATCTTCTAGTAATTTGTAAACTATCATTAAAATCGTTTATATTACCTGAAGAGTGGAGAGTGGTTAATGTAATGCCAATTTTTAAAAAGGGATCGAGGAGTGAGCCAGGAAAATAGAGACTTGTGAACCTAACATTAGAGCCAGGCAAAGTGGTAGAAACCATTATAAAGAGCAAAATTACTTAAGATATAGATAGTCATGGTTTATCATGACAAAACCACATGGATTTAGCAAAAGAGAAGTCTTGCCTCACCAATCTACTACATTATTTTTTTAGCGTGTGAATAAACAGGTACATAAAGGTGAGTCAGTGTATCTGAATTTTCAGAAAACCTTTGACAAAGACCCTCAGGAGAGACTCTTGAGGAAATTGGAAAGATGGGTTAGGAGGCGGTGTCCTATTGTGGATTGGGAGCTGGTTAAAAGATAGAAAGCACAGAGTGTGTTCAACTTTTTCAATGGAGAAAGGTAAATGGTGGAGTACTCCAGGGATCTGTGCTATGCCCACTACTTTTTAACATATTTATAAATGACCTGGAAATGGGAACAGTGAGTGAAGTGATCAGATTTGCAGATGATACAAAATTATTCAAAGTTGTTAAATCACAAGAGGATTGTGAAAAATTGCAAGAGGATCTTGAAAAGTTGAAAGACTGCTTGTCCAAATGGCAGATGAAATTTAATGTAGACAAGTGCAAAATTACTCACTTAGGGGACCATTCTGTGGCACGAATAGCAGGGATGAAAGCTATTCGTGCCTTTCCCGATACTGTCTACCTTCTCCGAGTCTTGTACAGGGAAGGTAGACGGGGGCGGGAAAGGGGTGGATTGGGGGTGGAGTTAGGGTAGGCAGTGGGCTGTCATCAGCCTTGGATATACAGGGCCGATTCTAATGTTAGCCCTGTACGTCTGGGGCTGGCGGCTTGCACGAGGAACTTATTCCACCTCCAAGGTGGAATAAGTTCCCCTAGTCACCAGGGATCGGTGGGCCCGGGACGTGGATAGAGCGGGGGGGGGGGGGGAAGAAGGCCGAGGACATTCCCCACAGCCTGACCCTGGCCTTATGAGGCCAGATCGGGGGTCAGGCTGCGGGAAAATCACTGCTGGAACTGGAGGCCGAGGATCACTGTTCTTCAATGGAGCCATGGCAACCGGACTTCAATTGAGCCATGGCGCCGTGGATACATTGAAGATCCCTGAATGAGTTAGCTGGGGAAGGCTTGTACGTGCAGGCCGAATGGAATCGAGGTCCCGGTCTGCACGTGCAGGCCTGTTTTGTGATTCTGATCCCGCGGGACTAGACGTGCCCCGTGGAATCAGAATTGCAACTCCTTCTGTGCGTCCGGTTCTGGCCAGATGAACAGAGGGCCCGGACGTGCGGGGTGGAATCGGGCCCTTAGGGAAGAACAACCCAAACTACAGTTACATGATGCAGGGTTCCACATTAGAAATCACTACCCAGCAAAAAGATCTAGGTGTCATCATGGATAATAAGTTGAAACGTTCTGCCCAGTGTGCAGCAGCAAGTAGAATGCTAGGAATCATAAGGAAAGGAAAAGAGAATGAAACCAAGGATATCATAATGGCTCTATATCGCTTCGAGGTGCAACTGCACCTTGAGTGTTTGCAAGCAGTTCTGGACACCACATGTAAAAGGCGATATAATGGAATTGGAAAAGGTACAGAGGAGGGGAACCAAAATGATAAAAGGATGGAAGACGACCCATATGAGGAAAGACTTTAAAGGTTAGGGCTCTTCAACTTGGAGAAGAAACTACTGAGGGAAGATAGACAGAGGTCTATAAAATAAGCAGAGTAGAACAAATAAATGTGAATCAGTTGTTTACTCCTTCAAAAAGTATAAAGACTAACTAAAGGACATGCTTTGAAGCTACAAACTAATTGGAGAAAATATTTCTTCACTCAATGTGTACTTAAGCTCTGGAATTAGTTGCCAGAGGATATAGTAAAAGCTGTTAGTGTAACTGGGTTTAAAAAAGGTGTGGGCAAGTTCCTGGAGGAAATGTCCATAAACCATTGTTAAAGTGGGCTGGGAAAAATACACTGCTTATCCCTGGGTTAAGCAGCATGGAATGTGTTACCTTTTGGGAACCTGACAGGTACTTGTGACCTGGATTGCCAATGCTGGGAAGAGGATGCTGGGCTTGATGTACCATTGGTCTGACCCAGTATGGCAAATCTTATGTTCTTATGTTGTTTTTAAGTTCATTGTTATAAAATTTATTTTGAATTTTGAATGTTGTTTCTAGTCCAACATGTTCTTTGACTGAAACAATTATAGGAAGAGGGCATTTTAGTTCATTCTTATTGCAAAAGCCATTTAGGGCAACTGAATTTTCTAAATATATTTTACAGTTGTGGTCAACATTATTGGCACCCTCGCAGTTCAACCCCTTAACATCCAATATCTCCTAAAAAGAAAATGGCCAGCGATATGGATTTTGACTATATGCACACATGAACTAGAAACCAAGCAGAAGATGAAATATTTGGGCATTACAATTGATCACCAGCTTGACTTCTGTCATATCACCAGAACCATAAGAGCTGTATATCACAAAATAAAAATCCTCCTCAACCTCCGACCTCTACTAGCAGTGTCCAACTTCCGTTCAGTACTTCAGGCCCTCATCTTCCCCCTCCTTGATTTCAGTAACAGCATATAGCAGGGGCTCTCTTCATCAACTACAGATGGCCCAAGACACTGCAGCATGCACCATACTAAACACAAAAAAGAACCACCACATTACCCTAATTTTATAAGATCTGCACTGGCTACCGGTATACAGTGACTTAATATAAATCAATAATGAACATATTCAAAACCCTACCAAACGCTGCCATACCTACGGTCCCTCATCCGAACACCAACAATGACCAGAAAAAGGCAGAGATATAACCAGAACTTACTGGAATTGCCAGCGGAAATAACACGGGTGCACCAAAATACTTGTAACAGAGCCTTCTCCACTTATGCACCTGATCTATGGAATGCACTCCCCAACAACCTCAGAGAAACACACAACCCAACAAAATTCCACAAAGAACTCAAAGACATTCCTATTCAAAGAACACTTCAAAGACTAAATGGTGTGTCCCCATGGAACAACAAACTTACAGATAATTATCTCTCTTGCAATAAGTAACAACCTCCCAAACCCTTCCACTTTACTCCTCCCATCCAGCTCCCCAACAACACACAACCTTTGTTGTACATAATTGTGAATATTTAAATATGTTATAGTCTATTGACCATAGTTACGAAATGTGAACATTCTGTTTGATGTTACTAAAGTTCTAAGGTTCTATTTAGAACAGTTAATGTGATGTTCCCTGTAAACTGCTTTGATCCCCAGATAAGGTAGTATAAAAAACAGAAAATAAATAAGTAACATAAATATTTGATACATAAAAGAATCAAATAAAACAAGACCAATTAAAAAAGAAAATAGGAAATAGTATAAAACTAGGACATTGCCAGGATATTATTCCAAAAACAAGGTGAACTTCCAAATCTCCCACATACAGCACTAATGCTCCAAATTCCAATGAACAGCTGTGGGGGGGGGGGGGGGGGGGGTTTTCGGATCACCCACCATGAGAAGGAAACCCTCTCCTGAAGTGGGTCCTCCTTTTTAATCAAAGAATTAAAACGGCTGAAACCAGCCTGAAGGCATGAGACAAACACTCACCAGCGTGCATCTCTAAACATTTAAATAACCGCAAAACCGGCTAACTCCTTGCCATCAGAAGAAGCGCAGTTGTGCTAATCAGGAATACTGACATCACATAAAGTCCATTCCACAAAACACAGTACACAATATACCAGCTATCACCAGGGTCCCTTACGTAAGGGGTTGCCTTAGGCCAGTTTTTGCGGGTCAGATGACTATGCTCCACCTTATCTGAGTATCGCAAACATGTGCATGATTTGAGAACTCGTTTATTGGTACGGGGATATCCATCACGATTGATTTATCGGGCATATAAACGTGCATTACATGATCACCCCGAATGGTGGGAGGATCCCGGGATATTGTCTCAACAGACTCACAATCGATTTGTAGGCGTTCTCCCTTACATGCCTAATACCATGGAGGCTACACGGATTTTGAAATCACATGGCATATTTTGTCACTGCACAAATGTTTTCAGTTGCCACTTATGTTGGCTTATTGCAGGGGCTCCAATATTGCTGATCGAGGGGTCTGGACCACACCAGATCAGAGTGGTGTTCAACGAGGTGTGAGAGGTCATTTTGCATGTGGATCCTGCGATTTTTGTTTGACCACAATTGAGGGGCAGGATTGGTTGGATTCATGGTCAGGAAGACTTTATAAGTTACATTATGCTACCACCTGCAAATCCTCTTTTGTAGTATATCTGATTATTTGCCCTTGTGACAGAGTTTAGGTAGGGATGACATCTCGAGTTATTAAGAAAGGGTTACAAGAACATCGCTCTCAAATAAACTCCCGTGTGTTATCAGCACCTCTTGTACATCATTGCCCTCAACAGAGGCATTTTTTTGAACACTTACATTGGTTAGTGCTTGATATGGTCCCTCCAGTATCATGGGGAGGGGACAGAGTGCACAGGCTACGTTATAAGGAACAACGCTGGATCTATTTGCTTCAATCCAATAGCCTGTATGGTCTGAATACAGAGGTGGAATAGTGGTCATTACACTAGACTGGCTTCACATTTATTTGTTTTTTGGAAATCTTTACCCTTTTTTGAAGACACCTTTATGTTATTTTTTTGCTTCTTTTTAAGTAAAGCTCCATTGTTGCATCATAAATACCGGACTAAGAAGTTTGGGTTTCATTGTTTGAAGAAGAGCCAGTAACACGATGGACTTGAAACACAGCATTGTGTTGCAGTACCCAACGGACTGTTTACTGCTGCCATCAGTCACACTCAGTATCAGCTACTGTAAGTACATATGGTGTAATACTTTTTCTTTAAGCTGATAAGGTGAAGTGGCAGAGATTGTGTACCATGTTTTGTGGAATGGACTTTATGTGATGTCAGTATTCCTGATTAGCACAACTGTGCTTTTTCTGACGGCAAGGAGTTAGCCGGTTCTGAAGTTTTGCGGTTATTTAAATGTTTAGAGATGCACTCTGGTGTTTGTCTCATGCCTTCAGGCTGGTTTCAGCCATTTTAATTCTTCAATTAAAAAGGAGGACCCACTTCAGGAGAGGGTTTCCCTCTCATGGTGGGTGATCCGACAAAAAAAACACAGCTGTTCATTGGAATTTGGAGCATTAGTGCTGTGTGTGGGAAATTTGGAAGTTCACCTTGTTTTTGGAATATTTTGTGGTGACACTTTTTGGGCTTCAGAATTAGTATTATTTCACAGGATATGAACTGCTAGTGTGAACTGTTGAAAAAAACACCATGTACAACATCCAAAGAGTTTAAGGGTGACCTGGAGCAATCTGGACTGGTGGTTTCAACCCGCACCATACGCCGCGCACTAAACAAAGAAGGACTTCATAGGCAAAGGTCAAGGAGGACCCCACTGCTCAAAGACAGACATAAAAAGGCACGCCTGATCTTTGGCCAAACCCACCTTGAGAAACCCAAAATCCTTCTGGGAAAATGTTCTGTGGACAGATGGAACCAAACTTGAGCTTTTTGGCAATGCAGACTAGCAATACATTTACAGGCAAAGAAATGAAATTTATAAGGAATAAACCACCCTTTCCTACAGATAAATATGGTGGAAGTTCCATAATGTTTTGTGGCTGTTTTGCTGCCTCAGGAACTAGAGGCCTGGAATGTATTAAAGAAATCATGAAGTGAGAAGACTACCAAGGTATTTTGGAGCAAAATGTGCTACCTAGTGTCAGATGCTTACTGTCTGAGTCAAAGGTCATAGGTCCTCCCGCAGGACAATGACCCAAAATATACATCCAAAAGTACAAAAGAATGGTTAAAAAGGAACAAATGGACTGTTTGAAACTAGCCAACAATGAGTTCTGATTTCAATCCAATCGAGAACCTTTGGAAAGAGCTGAAATCTGCCATTGGTAAAAGGAATCCTGGAAACATTCATGAGCTGGAACAAATTGCAGTTGAAGAGTGGGAGAAACTACCAGCAGATGGATGTACGAAACTTATAGATGGCTACAAGAAATTTTTGGAGGATGTCATCATTGCCAAGGGCTGTGCAACCAAATCTTATTGAAGGGTGCTGTTAATCCTGTCTATGTCATGTTTTATTTTTCTCAGAAATTACTATGTTTATGTTACACAAACATCACTTTTTTGTTGTACACCTTGTGATAAGGAAGCTTATCATAGCTCAGGAAGGAGCTATAGTAAAGGTGAAGTGACTCTGAACAAGCAACCTGTCAGTTCTGGTAGAAATAAGAAAACAGAATTTTTCCATAAAAGACTACCAGTCCCAGAATGCACCAGGTTTCCAACAGCCATTAGAGGAGCTGAAGTGGGGAAACGTGTGTTCAATCAAGAGGGCTATGAGGTAATCCCCAAGCACTCATCTCAAAGGGCAGGGCCTGATTCAGCACAGCTGCGCTGTGCTAGGGTGGAGCACTCATCTAAGCAGAATAAAGGTAGAGTTTATTCTACAGAGAATCATCCTCAGATTCAGCTTGGACATCTTCATGATCTTGGACAGCTTCATCATCTGGAGGATCATCAGAAGCAGAAGCCAGAGCGGACGGACAGAGAGGGCAAGAAACCCTTTGGAAGAAAGAAGAGAAAAGCATTTGGGAGGTCTAAAGGAGTCCAGAGCAGTACGTATACTGGGAGACATTCAAAAGGCCAGCATACACCATTGGACTGGGGAAAACCAGAGGAGTGGTGCTGCAGAGCTAGGAATCTCCAGACGGTACCTGTGAGGGAGATGGCTGCACTTGGAAGGGACCCTAGGACCCGTGCCAGAAGGTATGTGAAGAGAGACCCAGTGTCCAGGGATCCGGATTGGAAGGCTGGACATAAGAACTGGACTACATACTGGCCAGGCTATTTAGAGAGGAACTCTAACAGCAATGGAAGCTCAGGTATGAACACTGATCTATGCCCTAGCTATACCCTTGAAAGACAGCAGGGAAACAAGTATTCTCCTGAGAGTGCTCCATTGAGAAATTCCTCTGTGCCAATCCATGATATTGAACCCATGATTGTTGAAGAAGGGGGAGAGATGGTAGATACAGGCTGTGAATACATGGACTGCTCTCTGTCTAAACTCCTTTGCTAATTTACTGTTACAAAGTACAACAACCATCACAAAGAAATACAAACTTGTTCTTTAATCTACTCAGAAAAGCTCCTGAATAGGATTTGAGCCAAGCAGTAGAAAGTAAGCCAGCTAAGGGGTTTCAGCTGGATAACTGCTAGCAATTGAGCCTTACCTAATTGCTTGTGAGCTCTGAGGGAATCACTTCTGAGTCTATGTGTGAAGATATAAGAAGTTAACCTGAAAAGAACAGTTTTTCCCTACTTTGTGGGTTTTGTTTGTTGATTAAAGCACTGCTAAGAAAATATTAGCTAGAGCCTACAGAAAAGACCATTCTGTTACCATCCTGGTCTTTATTCTTTTGCTTTGATTGCCTGACAAGTTCAGCTGTTGTTTTCCTGATTTTGTTTTTCTAAGTTTAACACTGAAAGCAAGTATCCTGTTTTATGTGCTACCAAGCATATCTGTGTTGGGAGAAATAACCCCATAAATAAATATCTTATTGGCTTTACACTCAAGCACAACTAATTATTGTGAGCGGCTGTGTCTGGTGTGAATGGACTGCATTTCCCACAATCCCTTGCAAATCATATTGATTTATGCCTTTGCCAAGACTGTGAACATTCTCACCCAGGCACCCGTCTGACAAATGGCGTAGTTTTTCGGATTGCTTTTGCGCAAAGGGATTTACTTGCTAAGGATTACAACTCAAGTCTGAAGGAAAAGACAGTTCAAGCTTAAAAGCTGAAAGGAAAGATTTTCCCTCCACTGCTCTTTGGAGGAGAGGTGGCTGTTCCAGGTAGCTGTCCCAGGAGGAAAAGACCCTGTGCAGAGCTGGATTCATCACTGGCGTAAGGTAACAAGTACCTCGGCATGTCTAGTGGTGGATGGGAGTAAGGCACAGGGGTAATTGAAAAAAAAAAGAGTAGAAAAAAAACACTTGTTTGGAAGGTGGTGCACTGTGGTTTGGTTTTTTTTGTGTTTTCTTGCAGGGATCAAGATGGATCCAAAGGAAATAGCTCAATGGATGGCAGCCCAGTTTAGCAGGCAGCAGGAGCTAGCACAGCAGGCTCAGGACACTGCTATGAAAGCCTTAATGGACCAGCAGAAGCCAGTGCTTGATCTGGTGCAAGCCCTAGTTAAACTTCAGAACCAAAGTGGACCAGATGCAAGACCAGTAGTAAATACTGGTATACCACATGTGGACAGTGTGGGACTCAATCAGGGAATTGGGGCATTTAGTTTTGGGAAGCTAACTCCAGATGATAATGTTGATGATTTTCTAGAGTCTTTTGAAAGAGTGGCACAAGCATTAGCATGGCCAGAGACCTAGTGGGCAGTAAGGCTGGCAGCCTCATTAACTGGAGAGGCGCTTGCAGCTTATAGAGCAATGCCAGCAGCCCAGGCTTTGAATGTAAAGGCTGCTATTAGAGATCGCCTAGGGTTGTCTATTTCAGAGTATAGGCGAATGTTTAGAGCTACTACATTGAGAGTGGGTGAAACACCCAGGGCTCTGAGTCAGAGAATCAGAGGATTAGCTGTAAAATGGTTGGAGCCTGAGCAAAAGACAGTAGAAATGTTATTAGACATTATTATGCTTGAACAATTTATGTCTGCTGTGCCTAAAGATTTGCACACTTTCCTTATACAACAAAATTGCCAAAATCTTGGAGAGGCAACCATGCTAGCAGAGAGATTCTTGGAAGCCACGCAGGCTTGCCATAGAATGGGTGGCCCTCTGAAGATGGGTGCTGAGGCAAGCTGTGCTGTATCAGAAAAGAAAATAGTTAAAAATGTTTATGAAAATAAATGTACTGTGCAAAACCAGATGACACAGTGGAGTAGAAAGAAATGTTTCAAGTGTGGAAAATGGGGACATTTAGAAAAGGGATGCCAGACACACACTAGCTTAATGGGTGTGGATTTAAAACAGCCCAAAGAAGGATTTCTTTTGATGGTTGATGTGCAAGGAATTACCACAAATGCTTTGTTAGACTCTGGGGCAGACCAGAGTATGCTGTCAAAAAGGCTTTGGAAGAGGATAGAGGCCCAAGAAGGATTTGTGCCTAGAACCCCTGAAAGCCAAGTTCACATCAGATGCATTCATGGTGCTGCAACATCATATCCCACCTACAGGTTAAAGGTTAAGTGCCTGGGGGAACAAGAGGAAGTCCTGTTAGCAGTGGTGCCTAGGCTACCCTTTGATTTGGTTCTAGGAAGAGACTGGCCAAGATTTAAGCAGGGTCTAGTGGAAGGGCTAGGAAAGAAGGAGGGAGAAGGATTAATGGAAATAGCTCCCGGGCCTTTCTTTGGAAGTCCTCAGTCCCTAGCTAAAAATATGGTTAAGCTTCCAGAAGGCCAAAATATAGGTAATAAGAGGGGCCTTGTGTCCACCCGCTCGCAGGCTAAGGTAGAGAGCCAGCAGAAGGAGGAGGGGGAGCAGGCAGAGTTATTAGGAGACTTACCCTCTCATGATGATTTAATAACTCCATCATCTGGTAAAGTAAGAAAGTTGAAAGCACAAAAGCGTCGTGAGAGACTTTGCAGAGCACAGGGAAGGGCTGAGATGTTAGCTGATCAAAGTTTACCCTGGGTGCCAGCTGAGTTAGTGGCAAAGTTTCCTAACTTTCCACAAGAGCAGCAAGCTGATCAAGCTCTCACCCGAGCTTTTAAGTATGCTCATGAGGTCAGGGAGGAGTTGCCCAGATTCAGATTAGATAATGAAATATTATAGAGAGAGAGTCAGGACCCCAGGAATGGGACCATACGTAAACAATTGGTGGTACCCACAACTTTCAAAGGACTAGTACTTAGATTAGCACATGATCATCCAGTTGGAGGTCATAAAGGGATGCAAGGAACGCTGGATCAAATACTTATGCGCTTTTACTGGCCAGGTATTTTCAAAGAAACTGCCCAGTTTTGTGCTGCATGTCCAGTGTGTCAGCGAGTTACAGCGGCTCACCCACCGATGGTGCCATTTATTCCCATGCCAATTATCACAGACCCAATTGGTCGCATTGCCATGGATATTGTAGGCCCATTAGTCAAAACGCCCCGAGGTTTCCAATACATCCTAGTTATGGTAGATCAGGCAACAAGGTTTCCCTGGGCCATACCATTGAGGAATGTTTCTGCAAAAACAATAGCTTTAGAGCTAGTAAAATTGTTTTGTGAAGTGGGATTCCCAAGAGAGGTGTTGACTGACCGAGGGTCCAATTTTGTATCCAAATATTTGGCCCAGGTCTGGGATGCCTTTGGCATTCATCACGTGAAAACCTCAGCCTACCATCCACAAACAAACGGTTTGGTGGAGAGATTCAACCAAACTCTCAAACAAATGTTGAGAAGGGGGTTAGCAGGAGAGGTAAAAGAATGGGATATGTTATTGCCCTTTGCCTTCTATGCCTGCAGGGAAAGAATTCAGGTGTCCCTAGGTGTAACTCCATATGAATTGATGTATGGTAGGGCTCCACGTGGTTTATTAGATATTTTGAGGGAACAATGGATTGATCCTGAACCAGGAAGTGCCACAGTTTCTACGTGACTTGAGAGCACGTTTGAAAAGGACCTCGCAGGTTGCTGAGAGGAACCTGCAGGACAGTCAAGTGCGCCAGAAAGGGTGGTATGATAGGAGGGCCAAAAGCCGCCAATTAAGCATTGGTGAAAAGGTTTTGGTTCAAGTAGCAGGTACAGCCCCAAAATTTGAAGTACAGTGGAAAGGGCCATGGAAGGTTGTTAAACAAGTGAGCCCAGTATCTTATACAGGGCCGGCCCGTCCATTGAGCGAGAATGTTTTTTGCACAGGGCCCCGCGTTTCAGGGGGCCCCGCACAAAGAACATTCCGCTTTAAAAGTAGAATTTAAAAAAAAAAAAAAAAAGCTGGCTGCTGCTGCTGCTGCTGCCGCGGCGGTAGCAGCAATATCGCATGTCCCGCGGGGCCCCCCCGCCAGGCAGATCCCTTCCTGCTTGCCTGCCTGCTTGTCAGTTCTTCTCCGTTTCGGCTTTCAGAGCCGCGAAGGGAGAGCTTCTCCCTCACGACTCTGTTAAGCTCGCCGGGGCAGATGGGAAATTTCCCATAAGCCCCAGCAGGCTTAAAAGAGTCACGAGGGAGAAGCTCTCCCTTCGCGGCTCTGAAAGCCGAATCGGAGAAGAACTGACAAGCAGGCAGGCAAGCAGGAAGGGATCTGCCGGGCGGGGGGGCCCCGCGGGACATGCGATATTGCTGCTACCGCTGCGGCAGCGGCAGCAGCCAGCTTTTTTTTAAAGTTTTAATTCTCCCGGGGGGGGGGGGGAGTAGGACTTGATGTGGGCTGCTGGGGGGGGGAGTAGGACTTGATGTGGGCTGCTGGGGGGGAGTAGGACTAGATGTGGTCTGCTGGAGGGGGGAGTAGGACTTGATGTGGGCTGCTGGGGGGGGAGTAGGACTTGATGTGAGCTGCTGGGGGGGGGAGAAGGACTTGATGTGGGCTGCTGGGGGGGTAGGACTGGAACTGGGCTGATGGGGGGGTTAGGACTGGAGATGGGATGATGGGGTTAGGACTGGTAATGTGCTGTGGGCTGATGGGGGGGTTAGGACTGGTAATGGGCTATGGGGGGGGCTAGGACTGGAAATGGGCTGATGGGGGGTTAGGACTTGAGGTGGGCTGATGGGGTTAGGACTGGTAATGTGCTATGGGCTGATGGGGGGGGTTAGGACTGGTAATGTGCTGTGGACTGATGGGGGGGTTAGGACTGGAAATGGGCTGATGGGGGGTTAGGACTTGAGGTGGGCTGATGGGGTTAGGACTGGTAATGTGCTGTGGGCTGATGGGGGGGTTAGGACTGGTAATGGGCTATGGGGGGCTAGGACTGGAAATGGGCTGATGGGGGGTTAGGACTTGAGGTGGGCTGATGGGGTTAGGACTGGTAATGTGCTGTGGGCTGATGGGGGGTTAGGGCTGGTAATGGGTTGGGGGGTTGCTAGGACTGGAAATGGGCTGAGTGGAAGGGGAGGTTTGAACTGCAAATTGCTGATGGGGAGGGGCCTTGGAATGGAAATGGGCTGAGTGGAAGGGGGACTTGATCTGCAAATAGCTGATGGGGAGGGGGGCTTGGAATGGAAATGGGCTGTGAGAGGAGGGAGCTAGGACTGGAAATGGGCTGAGTGGTGGGGGGAGCTAGGACAGGAAATGGGCTGATGGAGGGGCTAGGATAGGACTGAAAATGGGTTGTTGGTGGGAGCTAAGATTGGAAATGGGCTGTGGTGGGGGGGCTTGCATTGAAATGGACTCATGGAGGGGCTAGAACTGGAAGTAGGCTCATAGGTGGCTTGGATTGAAATGGGCTGAGTGGAGGGGAGTTAGGATTTGACATGGGCTGATGATAGGGCTAGAAAAGGACTAGAAATGGGCTGATGGGGGGCTGGGATTGGAAATGAGCTGATGGAGGGACTCAGATAGGACTGGAAATGGATAGGGGAGCTAGGACTGGAAATGGGCTGATGGGGGGCTAGGACTGGAAATGGGCTGATGCGGGGACTAGAAGGGAGCGGATGTTGGGTGGGGCTGGAACTAGAAGGGAGCTGATTTTGGGGGAGGATTAGAATGGGATGGGGCTGGGAGAGTGAAATGGAGAGGGGAAAAATATTTTGTGTGGGAGGGAAGAAAAATCTACAATTGGCCGTGTATTAGGAGAGTATGTGGGGATTGAGGATGGAGGGGTAAAATTTGAGTGGATGAAATAGGAATGAGGAAAGAGCAAAAGGAGAAAGATTATTAGGTTAAAACAGATGTAGAGAGAGAATGGAAAAAAAACTAGAAGAAAGGACAGATGGACAGCAGATGATGGAGAGTTAACAGAAGACACAAAGAAACCAGAAGAAAGTGGCTGGAGCAATTGCAACTGAAAAAAAAATGCACAAAAGGTAGAAAAATATCTCTTTATTTTGAATTTATTAACTGGAATATGTCAGCTCTGGGAAATGTGCATCATTAACGTCTGCGCTTTGTTTAGTACAAGAGGAAATTAATTTATAGTTGTATTTCTACAGTGTTGCTGTAATTCTAAGTTGGCTTTTGGGGTTCCCATTTTAATTATTATCTTCCTGTTTCTAAATTGTGATTTCTTGTTTGGTGATGGTCTATATTCTGCATGTGTAACTGAGCTGAGGTATTCTGTTTATGTAATTCCTATTTGACATTGCCACTTGTTCTCTTTCCCCAGTAGGTCATGTATTGTTATTCTCTGAAATGTATTGGTTTAATATTTGCAGTGTTGCCTTTTGATAGGTAGGGTCTGGTGCTTTGTGAGTCCTGGTAGTGCTGTTATGATACGGCGGGTTTGCTATGGGTTCTAAATGACCAACAGACTTAGAGAAACCTTCACACACACATATTTTTATTGGAACTCACACCTTGAAGGACAATCCTTCTCGTGGCGTGCTGTTCCCTTTTATTCTTTATATAGGGATGCAACCCTAGCATGCGTTCAAAGGGGATATCTACCCCTCAACATCAACCAGTTAACATTCTTTCATTCAGGAAAAACCCTCTTAGAAGCCACTTATCTGAACGGAGACTTTCCACAGTTCATAGGCAACTCAGCGTCTTCCCCAGCTCATAGCAATGTTCCCTCTAATTTTCTGTAGGCTGTGTGCGCATAAAATATCAGCTGTGCAGCTTTTGAAGGAAGGTTAAATTTTTGTGCGTCACATAACGACACTCAGAGTTCTATACTTTAAAATTTGACTACACATCAGAATACAGTATGTACACCAAATTGTTTGCACTAGATAATATTGTAGAACTTGTGAAAACCGTAAATACACAACAACTTTTAAATTTTAAGATGTCTTGTGTTGTTTTCTATCAGATTCAGAACCGTAATTTTTGTGTGCTCTGTTATAAAGTATGTGCGCTTGCTCGGCGAGGTGTGTGCGCGCGCACACGCGCACAGCTTAGAGGGAACAGTGGCTCATAGATAGACTCAACGTCCACTCCTGATGGTAAATGGAGAAGTCCCTTTATCAGCCGCCGATACCGGGTAAAACCCAACACCTCCAAATCAATGTAACCAACAGGGAAGGTCATCCGTTATGACTTCTGAGACTTATTCAAGTAGCAACCATACGAGAGTCTCCCCTCATTTTCTGTCATTTTCAGACTCTCGTATGGTTGCTACTTGAATAGAGTCTATCTATGAGCTGGGGAAGACGCCGAGTTGCCTATGAACTGTGGAAAGTCTCCGTTCAGATAAGTGGCTTCTAAGAGGGTTTTTCCTGAATGAAAAAATGTTAACTGGTTGATGTTGAGGGATAGATATCCCCTTTGAACGCATGTTAGGGTTGCGTCCCTATATAAAGAATAAAAGGGAACAGCACGCCACGTGAAGGATTGTCCTTCAAAGTGTGAGTTCCAACAAAAATATGTATGTGTGAATGTTTCTCTAAGTCTGTTGGTTATATATGTGGGAGACATATGAGATTCAGGATTTAGAATGTGTTCTAAATGGGCAGTGTTTGTAGTAGTTCCTAATGTGCCTGACGGTTGGCACTGGATTATAGTAATGTAGAAATCTTTTAGTCTTTCTTTATCCATACACTCATTAAGAGGCATGTTTACTAAAACTTAGTGTATGGTAACATTATGCAAATATTTATGCAAATGAGGCCCCTTATGGAAATGAGGCCCCGCACCAAGTCTCTGCACATGGCCCCGCACCCCCCTTGGGCCGCCCCTGATCTTATATGGTAGAAAATGCAAGAGGGCGTAGGCAGACCTACCATATTAATGTACTTAAGTCTTGGAAGGAGAGGCCTGTAAATAATAATGACCCTGAAGCCAGTCAGGAAGTAAGTGAGCTTCAAAAAGATAACACTCTCGTAGGTATTACGGACTGTAGGAAAGAAGTTTCATCAGCTAAACCAGTCCGTAATAACTTAAGCAGGGGGGTATGTGATAAGGAAGCTTATCATAGCTCAGGAAGGAGCTATAGTAAAGGTGAAGTGACTCTGAACAAGCAACCTGTCAGTTCTGGTAGAAATAAGAAAACAGAATTTTTCCATAAAAGACTACCAGTCCCAGAATGCACCAGGTTTCCAACAGCCATTAGAGGAGCTGAAGTGGGGAAACGTGTGTTCAATCAAGAGGGCTATGAGGTAATCCCCAAGCACTCATCTCAAAGGGCAGGGCCTGATTCAGCACAGCTGCGCTGTGCTAGGGTGGAGCACTCATCTAAGCAGAATAAAGGTAGAGTTTATTCTACAGAGAATCATCCTCAGATTCAGCTTGGACATCTTCATGATCTTGGACAGCTTCATCATCTGGAGGATCATCAGAAGCAGAAGCCAGAGCGGACGGACAGAGAGGGCAAGAAACCCTTTGGAAGAAAGAAGAGAAAAGCATTTGGGAGGTCTAAAGGAGTCCAGAGCAGTACGTATACTGGGAGACATTCAAAAGGCCAGCATACACCATTGGACTGGGGAAAACCAGAGGAGTGGTGCTGCAGAGCTAGGAATCTCCAGACGGTACCTGTGAGGGAGACGGCTGCACTTGGAAGGGACCCTAGGACCCGTGCCAGAAGGTATGTGAAGAGAGACCCAGTGTCCAGGGATCTGGATTGGAAGGCTGGACATAAGAACTGGACTACATACTGGCCAGGCTATTTAGAGAGGAACTCTAACAGCAATGGAAGCTCAGGTATGAACACTGATCTATGCCCTAGCTATACCCTTGAAAGACAGCAGGGAAACAAGTATTCTCCTGAGAGTGCTCCACTGAGAAATTCCTCTGTGCCAATCCATGATATTGAACCCATGATTGTTGAAGAAGGGGGAGAGATGGTAGATACAGGCTGTGAATACATGGACTGCTCTCTGTCTAAACTCCTTTGCTAATTTACTGTTACAAAGTACAACAACCATCACAAAGAAATACAAACTTGTTCTTTAATCTACTCAGAAAAGCTCCTGAATAGGATTTGAGCCAAGCAGTAGAAAGTAAGCCAGCTAAGGGGTTTCAGCTGGATAACTGCTAGCAATTGAGCCTTACCTAATTGCTTGTGAGCTCTGAGGGAATCACTTCTGAGTCTATGTGTGAAGATATAAGAAGTTAACCTGAAAAGAACAGTTTTTCCCTACTTTGTGGGTTTTGTTTGTTGATTAAAGCACTGCTAAGAAAATATTAGCTAGAGCCTACAGAAAAGACCATTCTGTTACCATCCTGGTCTTTATTCTTTTGCTTTGATTGCCTGACAAGTTCAGCTGTTGTTTTCCTGATTTTGTTTTTCTAAGTTTAACACTGAAAGCAAGTATCCTGTTTTATGTGCTACCAAGCATATCTCTGTTGGGAGAAATAACCCCATAAATATATATCTTATTGGCTTTACACTCAAGCACAACTAATTATTGTGAGCGGCTGTGTCTGGTGTGAATGGACTGCATTTCCCACAATCCCTTGCAAATCATATTGATTTATGCCTTTGCCAAGACTGTGAACATTCTCACCCAGGCACCCGTCTGACAACCTTCGAACATACTATTAAAATATTATGGTGACATACAGTTGGAATATTTCCAGTTATTTCTCACGATATTGTACACAACACCTAAAATGCAAGAGTGCCAATAATGTTGACCACAACTGTATATTCCATTAGGCTAAAGTATAGAGGTTCACAAATTTAACTTTTGGATTAATGCCAGGTCTGTAAAATCCAAGACAGAATTAGTTTAAAATCTGCTAAATGAGTGCTATTTTGATGGGGGGGGGGGAGGGTTATAACTGAAACCTGGTAAGTGAACAGTGATATTGTTTTCAACTTTGAACCCCTGGCTGTGTTAGTGAATCTCAACTTAGAGAAAAAGGATGATATAGAGGAATGACAGTTGTTCACAAGTGTTCACTCACATATAAACAATTGTTAGCAATAAATTTACCTAATCGTGAATTTTTGTTCTTCAGTGTAATGGCTGGGGTTTGTGTCTTCTTTTATTGCCCACTCCCACCCCAATCCATCCCAGCCCAAGCATGTCCATAATTGATGCAGGGATTTTATTTGAAATGTTTAGCATACTTCTATGCGATGTGTTACAGTTTTGGATTTTAGGAGATTTTATTTTGCATGTAGATCTTAAACTACCTTCACTTGATCTTGTTGGCATTTTAGAGGGGATGAGTACACTAAACTGTTTGGATGTGCACCATAGACGTTTTTCTAGCAAAAACGTCTAAGACCGTATTCTGAAACCCCTGCAACCCTGCATGTCTACAGCATAAGCATGGGGATCTCAGAGTGGGGCAGAAAGGGTGTGTGTGTGGGGGGGGGGTCACGGAAATGTATAACATGTATTGTCACACTGCCCCCCTAGTGGTGATGGCGTGGCACGACAGAAGGGCGTGGACAGGGAGGAGAAAAGTTTGTTTGTGGAGGAGGTTGGTTCTCTTGCAGGGCCCAGACTTCTACAGGCCTGGTAGCCTTCTGTATAACTAACACTCCCAAGAATTTACAGTCCGAGTATAGGGAAACTGTAAGGCTTTTATTTTCCTCTTTGCAAACAGGTTCTTTAGCCCAGAATACAACAACACATGAAAAGAAATATCCTTGCTTCAGGTTAAAGGAAAACACGTACTGAAAACACTGTTAACTTCACAGCACAGGTAAATGAAATACAGCATCCAACTTTTATCCCAAACCACAGCTATGCCTCTGCTAGGGCTCAATCCTTTCTGATAGGCAATAGTTAACGTCCATGGGAATGTCCAAGGGGTCCTCCTGGTATTCTACCTGCATGGGCTCACAGTCCAGAATGTTTGGAGGCTCTCCTTCAGGCTTTCTGCCTAGCGCTTGGATGATGCGCCAATAGTCAGCGTTACAAGGTAAGTCCTGGCTTTGTATTTTTATACTGAGGACAGTCTCTCCTGCATACAGTTCCTTCTCTAGTAGGCTTCCTGTTAACTGCAGGTCTGTACTTTGTTTCCTGAAGGCCTCTTGAAGGACAGCATGCTCTAGTGCCTGACTCCTTCTGTGTCACAGCATTCATAAAATCATCATTATAAAATTGGCATTTACCTTTTCTTCTAAGGCGGTCTCCGGGAGGTGAAGGCTGAGGCTTGGGCCTGCTGGGTCTTGGATTCTCAAGTGCCCAGGTAGGCCTCTGGTTCCTAGTTCTGCCTTCTGCTGGAGTTAGGGCATACTGGTGCCATGGTTCCTTTCTCCCACGGCTTTGGAAGTGACCCTTCTCAATTCTTCTTTCACCCCTTTCACTGCCGTTCACTGTTGCTCCTTCTAGCAGTTGGTGGCTCCTATTAAAGTTAGGCCTGGGACTCTCTGTTATAGTCCTCCTTCTTTCAGGGTTAGCTTCTTTATAAAACCTTTCCCTCCTGGAAAGTATATCTTTTCCTCTTTTGCAATGTTTAAAGTAGGTTTCTGTACCTGGCTTGGCTGGGTCTACTAGGCCGGATCCCTTGGTCAGGACTCCTCTCCCTGGATCCTCCAGATATCTGTAAAAATCTGGAACTGGAACTTCCTGCAAGACTCCTTGACAGTCTCCTTGCCCATCTGGAGCTGTCTGCCAATCTCCTTGTCTTTCTCTTTCTCGCCAACCTCCTTCTCTGTACCGGTCTCTTTGCCACTCTCCTTGTCTCTCTCTTTCTCTCCAACCGGAGTCTGAATCCGAGTCTTTTTTTGCCACTCTCCTTGCCTCTCTGACTTCCTCCAGTCATCTGAGCATTTAAGAGGAGTTCTTCCCTTTCTGCATTGGGTGTTGGCTGGAATTACATCATTGGCTCTAAGGCGTGGTTCTTCAGACCTCCAGAGGTCTCTCTGGCTCCCTCTATGTAGCTCCTCATGATGCTGCAGTTGGTCTTTACCTCTTTTTTCCGTGTTTAAAACCTTTTCTTCTGCCTGCAGCTGGTCTGCAGTGCCAGAGTATTCATGAAAGGCCCATTTATGTTTTCAGTGTTTCCCACAGACGTTCCCATTATTCCTGCGGAAACAAGGAATAAGGCCAGGACTTAGAAATATTCTGCTCTGCTTTTCAATGCGTCCCATATTGAAGAATGGTTGTGACAATTATGTTTTGAACTGGTGAGCCTGCAGACTGGAAGAACACAAGATGCAGTTTAAAGAACAGAAAGCAGAGGTGAGGGAAGGTTGTAAGGTAAAGAAACATTACTAAATACCTCTGCAGAAATATTAAGCAGAGCAGTAGTGTTTATTTTGGCTGTGCTGTTTGTGCTAAAGGAGCTAATCTAGGGTTCCCTAACAATTCCTTTGTTCTGAAAACTGGACTGTTGATGTTGGGTTTGTATATGAGTGAGTATAGAAAAGATTCTTGTTTGAGTGAGAAATGCAGATCAGTTGTTCTTGATAGGTACAGGGCATCTCTATGGCAGAAGTATGTTTTTTGTGACTGCAAGTGAGAATGTGTATGTATGTGTGTGTGTGGTTTCAGTGTTGCATGGGAGAATCTGGTGTGCTCATCCACAATTCTGGAGGGACATGAATGCATGGCCAGTACTTGGCCCATAGGGATGACAGCAGTGTCACCAGATGCCAGTGTGCAAATTTTAGAGACCGATGATGGTGCTTTTGGACATGTATTAGTGCTGTTTGCACAGTTGAATGCTCTCATTCTGAGGGTCACTTATTATTGACAGGGATGTGTTTTGACCTTTAGCAATAGAGAACCTTTTCTGATTTTTTTCTGGTCCATATTTAACATTGTACAGACTGTTTTCAGAGATGACCAATGCAAGAATAGCTAAGGAATTCTTCTACTGCCATGTATGTTGTGATGCAAGGTATGTCATGGCAAACATATCACTTTCTACTTGCCTTAATACTATCTTTGAGTGCACTGACATTACTTTGAAGTGCTCTGGGCATGCAACAGACTAGTATAGATAGTCTAATTTGCATCAACATTTATGTATCATCAGTATTCATGTGTAGTTTGCATCAGCACAACACTGTCAGTGAGAGGAGCAGCTTAGGAGATGCACTTTTGCAGAGGAAGCGTGGCTGGCAAGGGTATATGGCAGAGACGGGCAGGATCGGAAAATCCATCTTTTCAGGATAGGGTGAGTGCGGGGATGTCCACGGCCGTTTTCTGCATATACCCATCTTTCATACGCCATAGTGCTTTGTTTGTGCCACGCTGGAAATGTCTGTGTCCCTGATTCCAGAACTATGCGTGCCTCTATAACCGTGGCTGCATAATTAGGTTTAAATTGGGCCCATTTTCAGTGTGGACATGCCCGTGAGACGGACATGCATGTTATGGAATTGGGCTCCATGCTTATAGCAGATTGTCATGAGTAGGAGCAAGGACTAAGGGCACATTTTAGATTTAGAGCCCGATTCTCGTAAGGGCACGTCCAGGCCGTCCGGACGGCCCCAGGCAAGACGGGCCCATTTGGACCTGATTCTGGTCCACAGGAACAAAACATTCCTGCAGCAGCCAGAATCAGGCCGAAGGACGGCCCGGCATGCCCCTGCCACCTGTGTGGACATCTGCGGCTCTGGCCCCCCTTATCCCCGTCACCCAACCCATGGCTGGCCTTCCCTGGCCTGGGAGATGCAACCCCGCTACCCGCATTCGTGAATGGAGCCCTTAGTGTTTTTCCTAGAAACCTGGATAAACATATTTGGTATTAAAAGTATTTTCTATTGACAACTGATAGGGATGGATCATTTTATACATACATTTAAGACCTCGACAGCATGAAAAATAACAAAGAAACATAAAGCGTACTCATAAGAATATAAGAAGTGCCATACTGAGTCAGACCAAAAGTCCATCAAGCCCAGTGTCTAGTTTCCAACAGCAGCCAGACCAGGTCACAAGTACTGGACATATCTCATAAAATAGCCAGTTCCATACTACTTTATCCACAGGGATAAGCAGTGTTTTTTTCTTGGACTACCTTAATAATGGTTTACAGACTTGTCAAATCTTTTTTTAAACCCAACTACACTAATAGGTTTTACCACATCCACTGGAAATTAGTTCCAAAGTCTAATTATATGTTCAGAGAAAAAATATTTTCTGCTATTTTAAATATAATGCTTTGTAGTTTCATGACATATCCTCTAGTCCTTGTATTTTTTGAAAGAGTAAACAATTGATTTGCAGCTACCTGTTCTACTCCACTCAGGACTTTATTGACCTCTATCATATCTCCTCAGCCATCTCTTCTCCAGGACGAAGAACCCTAACCTCTTTAGTCTTGCCTCATAGAAGAAACATTCTCCTTTATTATTTAGGTTGCCCTTCTCTGTGCCTTTTCTAATGCCACTATACCTTTTTTGAAACACCAAGACCAGAATTGCACACAATACTCAAGGTGCAGTCACACCATGGAGCAATACAGTGGCATTATGATATCCTTTGTTTCATTTTCTATTCCTTTCCTATTGATTGCTAAAATTCTGTTTGTTTTTTTGGCCTCACCATACAGTGAGCAGATTATTTCGATATACTGTCTGCGATTGCACCCAGATTCTTGTTTTTAGAGTGGCAACTTCTAATGTGGAACCTGGTATTGTGTATCTATAGTTCGGACAGTTCTGACCTGCACACATCATGCGCACTTGTTCACACCAAATCTCATCTGCCATTTGGATGCGCAGTCTCACAGGCTCCTCCTGAAGTTTCTCACAATCCTCGTGATTTAACAACTCAGAATATTTTTGGTGTCATTTGCGAATTTAATTACCTTGCTTGCTGTTCCCAATCCCAGATCTTTTATAAATACATTAAAAAGCACCGGTCCCGATACAGATCCCTGGGATACTCCACTATTCACCTTTCTCCCTGAGGAAGTCTGTGTCGGAGAGGGTGGAAGCAGCAGATCATAGAGAAAAAGGAATGCAACGCAGCACTGGAGAGTTTGGCTAAATGCTGTGTTGCATTTAAATGGCATTAGCGCCACTGCAGGTCCCAGAGAGGGGTGTCAGTGGGGGCGGGGTTGACAGCCTGGTTGCAGCAGCAAGTGGGGGGGGCAGCAGGATTGTGGGTCCACCTAGGGTAGGCCTTGACAAACTTTCTTGGAAACTAGGAATCAGCCTAAAGATTTAGGAGCTGGCCGCCAAGACCTAGGTCACAGTGCATGCTCCGCCTCCCCCCCAAAAAGGTGTATCGCAGTTACTTTTTTTAGGTTTTAAGGCCTGATTTACTAAGACTATTTTCCCATTTTCCATGGGAAAAGGCTTAATAAATTAGGCTCTTAATGAACCACTAGACAGTGCTTTCAAAAGGCAGTGGTCCCACATCTCCTCCTCCTCCCTCTCCCACTGACCCATTAAACTACACCTGTGTGTGTGTGTGTGTGTGTTTGTGTGTGGTGCAGAGGTGGAGGTGCCTGCGTATGCATGTGTGGGTGACGGGAGAGGGGTGCACCTTTTGCACATCACATTGTGCCCTTTACTCCCATGCATTCAGCCCTTCCCTTCCCCACCAACCCCTCTCCTGCTATCCCTCTCCTGTTGTCCCTCCCCTACCCCTACACTCTCTCCTTCAACCTCCCCCCCCCTCTTTGCACTCACCCCCTGCCATCCATTCCCCTCCACCATTCACAGTAGTTACTAAAACCTACTGCCCCTTTAATTCATTTAGCCTGTGCAACAAACTTACTAACCTTTTTTTTTTTTTTTTTAAGGTTGTGCAGACACTGGCTCTCCCAGCCAACACCAGACCTCTTCAGCACTTCTGCCCACAGGGGTTAGGATCCCCATGGGCAGGCACCGGATCTCTCGGGCACGATCGTGGCCGTTTCAGCTCTTCTGCCCATGTGCTCTGAGCCCTAAGTGCCAGGTCAGATATTTTGGTCACCATGGTGACCTGGCGCCTGGGGTTTATCGAGCCCTGGCCCAAGATGCCTCATATCCTTGCACTGGCTCTGAACAGGGGTCCCCTGTGCTGCTACAGGCTTTGCCTTGTGACCCAGGATCTTCACCAATGGACAATTTCAGCTCCTCCTGTATTCTACGGCCCTCGCATACTGCAGTCATTCCCTCATGTCTGTCCCACCCTTTCCTGCTGGCCTCTGCAGAGATCACCTGCCTCCGGATCCCCATTACATTATGTATGCTGTTTGTGCAACTCTTGGACACTCTTCCCTTGCTGTGCTGTCCATGCCACTTGCTCCTTGCCAAGTAAAGCCCTCATGAGGGTGCTCTGTCACACAGGGCTCCTGCACCTGGAGGCACAGATGCCGCGTACCTCGACACTCCTACTGCTCCCTCCGAAGCTGCTGCAGGAACCTCAGCCGCTGGCACCTAATGTCCCTGATGTATGTCTTCAGGACATCTGTCTCCTGCCGTATCAGGTATTCTCTGTTTGAAAGGCAAATAGAAGACATGCTCAGTGGAGGCATTCTATAACTCTGTCATCCCCTGTCGTGCCTCTCTTACATTCTACATGTCACCCACTGCCTACACCACATCTGGGGACACATTGCTTGGCATGCTGTCGGTGGGCCGTAGGTCTCTTCCTACCTACATTTGGGGGGGGGTGAGGAGAGTGCAATGCCCACATCTCCCACCACTCACACTACCTACTTTTGGGGGGGGGGGAAGAGTGCAATGATAGCTTAAAAATCCCAATTTCATCTTTTCAGCCTTCTAAATTTCAGGGACCTAGGTTAAACTTAAAATGAAAGATAGATGGCGCAAAAGATCTAGAGAATAAGTCTTTGTGTTGTATTTAATATGTGTAAGCTTTTGTTCTTAATATGTTAAATCTTTGTTTGGTATAGAAATGACTGGTTTTCCTTGTAAATACATATGCCATTAGTGGTATATCAATCTTTGAAAGAAAGAAATGATCCTGCATCATCGTTGACGCATGCGATTGTGCCAGTTATATTAGAGTAAAAAGACAGTATAAAATCCCCTGGTATAACAGGGTCAGACAGCAACAAAAAGTGTAGTTAGAAAGTGTGAAAGAAAATGGGGGAAGAACATAATGGATGATACTCTTCTGCTTTGTCGTCTCTTAAAGAGAGGAGGTGATCTGAATTCCTTTCGCCATATAACTAATTTGCTTTTCTTCGCAAAATTGATTGAATATCTCGTTCACCAATAATTAGAACAGTATTTGGAACAAACTGAGATACTTTATGAATTTCAAGTAGGATTTCCTTCAGGCTGTAGCACTGAGACACTGTTAGTATCGGTCCTAGACCACTGGGTGACAACTTTAGAACATACAAAGGCTATGCTTGTGGCCTTCTTAGATATTTTGTCTGCTTTTGATAGTGTCATTCATGAGATTTTATTAGGGAGACCAAAATCACGTAGCTTTAAGCAGACTGTTCTAAATTGATTTCAATCCTGTCTTTCAGATAGGATTCAGATTATTCAAATCTTTTAGGATTGTGAGATGTGGTGATGGCTGCTCTGATTTGATACTATATTCAGAGAGTGTCCCACAAGACTCAGTAATATCCGCAATTCTTTTCCATTTGTATTAGGTCCTTTATGGGAGATAATCACAAAGTTGGGATTATTTTTCAATATGTCTAGAGCTGATGATATTTCTTCCATATAGAGATGATGTTCTTACTGTCTTGAATTCTTATTGTCTTATTTGTATTTTAGCTCACACTGTTCCAGTAGTTGCTCAATGCTATGTCAGCTGCTATTTTTTTCTTTATCAGCTTTTGGCTGGTAAATAATGGCCTGCAGCTGAATTATCAAAACACAAATAATGATTTCCAAAGGAAAGGGGATGGAAATCCCAGATTCAGTCATAGTGGATACTCATGCATAGTTCATGTTTAACCCTTACTTTAGAAATTTAGTTTAAAAAATCTCTCTTTAAAATGTGAGTTCTTTGTAGGCTACATCTTTTTATGCCGATGGTGTTGTCATCTAACGACTACTGCACTTCCTTGTATTGTGGTTTGCTTGAATCTACAAAAGCACTGCAGTTAGTATAACATGCCGTTGCAAGACGTCTTGCCCAGACATCTTTGAGAGACCATATAACACTCTGACTTAAAGCTTTATGTTGGCGTGCGGTGGCTGCTCATGTTAAATTTAAGATTCATCTTCTAATTTTCAGAACCCTATTGCCTTTCCCAGTCTCTCTCTCTCTCTCTGATTTGCCCATTAAAACACCATCCGTTTAGAAGTCTTCAACTTTAGGACCAGGATCTGCTTGGGTTTCCCTCTTTAAGGTATGTTAGGCTAACAGATACTAGAAACAGAGCACTGTCAATTGCACACTGGATAATGAACCACCTTGCCATTAGTCTTTAGATCTTGTTGTTGCATCAAATATTTTAGGAAGTGTTTCAAGACATTTGTATTTGCAGCAGTATATATAAACGAAGGGCCCAATATTCATTGCAGGCAGCTAGCCGATCAATGCAGCAAGCTGTCGCCATATCTGGGCCCCGGCATTAAATATCCAGGTTGGCCAGATTGCCGGGAAGGTAACCTGGCAGTGATTATATTCAGCCACTGCTCAGTTAGCTTCTAGAGTGGAAGTTAGGCCAGCCTTTACCGCACCTGACTTTTGACGTGTGTTGGTAACCAGGCAATGGCTCAATATCGCTGTTGCCCAGTTCTCAGCGGGTTCCACCCGAGAACGCCCCTGGCATGCTGCAGCGCTAACCGGTTAGCATCGGGGCGTGCAGTGGCAGCACCTGTGGATATTCAGTGGTACTAATCGTGTTACTGCCTCTAAATATCCCACTGAGCGGCATTCACACAGTTTGCAAGTCTATGGTAAGGGTAAATATAAGGTCCACCGATCATCAAGAGTAGTTACTCACCTGTAACACGTGTTCTCCAGGAGCAGCAGGAATCAGTCATAAGAACATAAGATATGCCATACTGGGTCAGACCAAGGTCCATCAAGCCCAGTATTCTGTTACCAACAGTGGCCAATCTAGGTCATACGTACCTAGCAGTTTCCCAAGAGACACAAGTTCCACAATGCTTGTACTGGGTCAAGCATTGATATCTTCGGTCACTTCTTAATAATGGTTATGGACCTTTCCTCCAGGAACTTGTCCAAACCTTTTTTAAACCCAGCTACACTAACAGCCTTTACTACATCCTCTGGTAACAAATTCCAGAGTTTGATTACACGTTGAGTGAAAAAATATTTTCTTTTATTAGTCTTAAATAGTTTACCCTGTAGCTTCATTGCATGTCCCCTAGTCTTTCTATATTCTGATAAGGTAAACAATCGATCTACGTTTACCCGTTCCACTCCGTTCATTAATTTATAGACTTCTATCATATCTCCCCTCAGCCGTCTCTTTTCCAGGTTAAAGAGCCCTAACCTTTTTAGCCTTTCTTCATAGGAGTATCCTTCCATCCCCTTTACCATTTTGGTGGCTCTTCTCTGTACCTTTTCTAAACTCGCTATCTCCTTTTTAAGATACGGCGACCAGAATTGCACACAATATTCAAGGTGCGGTCTCACCATGGAACGATATAGAGGCATTATAATATCTTTTGTTTTATTTTCCATTCCTTTCCTTATCATACCTAGCATTCTATTTGCTCTCTTGGCCGCCGCTGCACACTGGGCCGAGGGTTTTAACATGGTATCCACAATGACGCCTAAATCTTTTTCCTGGGTGGTGGTTCCTAATGTGGAACCTTGCATCGTGTAACCATAGTTTGGGTTGTTCTTCCCTAGGTGCATAACCTTGCACTTGTCCACATTAAATTTCATCTGCCATTTTGATGCCCAGTCTTCCAATTTATCAAGATCCTCTTGCAATTTTTCACAATCCTCTGGGGTTTTAACAACTTTAAATAGTTTTGTGTCATCTGCAAATTTGATAACCTCACTCGTTATTCCACTTTTCAGGTCATTTATGAATATGTCAAAAAGCAGCGGACCCAGCACAGATCCCTGGGGTACACCACTATTCACCTTTCTCCATTGGGAAAATTGGCCATTTAGCCCTACCCTCTGCTTTCTATCTTTTAACCAGTTCCTGATCCACAATAGTATATTGCCTCCTATCCCATGACTCTTTAGTTTTGCCAAAAGTCTCTGATGAGGGACTTTGTCAAAGGCTTTCTGAAAGTCCAGATACACAATATCAGTCCTCACATATGGGTGTCATCGGCGCCGAAGAAGTCCCAGTGGAGCATTTCCCCAGCTTTCCATGAAAGCCTTTGGGAATGCTGGCACGCATGCGCGGTTCCCTTCCCGCCTAAAGGTGCCATCTTACCTCAGTCAAATGACATAGCTAAGAAGAGCACACAAAAATGTAAAAACACAAACTATGTACAACTGCAACTCCAAGGGGAGGAGGGAGGGTTGTGAGGACTGATTCCTGCTGCTCCTGGAGAACACCTGTTACAGGTGAGTAACTATTTCTCCAGGACCAAGCAGGAAGTCAGTCCTCACATATGGGTGACTCCCTAGCTCTGGGCTACCGAGTAACCCAGGCTGAACAAGAGAACTCCCTCTAGTCCCAGCAGCAAAGAAAGGCTTTTCAAGGACACAACCTCCACCGGTAGCCCAACAGAGGGCAGGAGTTGCCTAAACCTCAAAGAGATTCCGGAGTACTGCTTGGCCAAAAGCACTGTCCCTACAGGACTCCCTTTCCAGACAGTAGTGGGCTGCAAATGTCTGGCTTGAAGACCAAGTTGCAGCCCTGCAGATGTCTACCAAGGGCACAGAGCGGAGCTGAGCCACTGAGGCAGCCATTGCCCTGACACGATGGGCCGTGACCCTACCCTGCAAAGGAAGGTCAGCCGCCTTGTAAGCCCAGGTGATACAGTCAGCCACCCAGATAGACAAAGTACGCTTGGACACAGCTAACTCCAACTTATTGGGGTCAAAGGATATGAAGAGCTGAGTAGCCCTTCTATGCCCCTGCGTACGGTCAAGGTAGAAGGATAAGGCCCTCCTACAGTCCAGGGTATGCAGGACTGCTTCAGCCTGGCTTGCATGAGGCCTAGGGAAGAATGTTGGAAGAACCACCTCCTGATTGAGGTGGAAAGAGGAGACAACCTTAGGGAGGAACTTGGGATGAGTCCTAAGGACTACCCTGTTCCTAAAAATCCTGGTGTAAGACCTATCACAGACCAGGGCCTGAAGCTCACTCACTCGCTTAGCCGAGGTAAGGGCTATCAGGAAGAGTGTCTTCCAGGATAGGAAGCGCAGTGGACAAGTAGCCATCAGCTCAAAGGGTGGGCGAGTCAGTTGCTGCAAGACCACATTCAGCTCCCACTCAGGAGCAGGAGGACGGATGGGGGGCTTGAGCAAAAGCAAGCCCCTGAGAAAGCGGGACACCAAGGGGTGACCTGACAAAGAATGTCCCTCCACCAGTGAGTGGTGAGCTGCTAAAGCTGAGAGGTGGACCCGAACAGAATTGGACTTAAGTCCCTGATTTGATAAGTGCAGAAGTACTGAAGCACTACTGGCACAGTACAGGAGAAAGGATCCTCTGTACGTAGCTGACACCACACAGAAAACCTCTTCCATTTGAGATCATAGGCTTTCCTAGTGGACTGTTTTCTAGAGGCTAGGATAACCTCCTCAACTTCCTGAGGCAGGCCCCA
Source organism: Ichthyophis bannanicus (assembly GCA_033557465.1). Classification (NCBI taxonomy): domain Eukaryota; kingdom Metazoa; phylum Chordata; class Amphibia; order Gymnophiona; family Ichthyophiidae; genus Ichthyophis; species Ichthyophis bannanicus. The sequence continues at coordinate 566,894,192 of CM066034.1, forward strand.
GGGAGCCAAGACTACCCTTGCAGCCTCCAGGCCATCAAATTGAGAGTCTTGAGATTGGGGCGTAGTAAGGAACCCTTCTGCTGAGAGAGAAGGTCGGGTTGCAACCCCAGAGGCAGTGGGGGATCCACCGCCAGTTGAAGCAGAAGAGGAAACCAAGGCTGTCTCAGCCATCTGGGAGCTACCAGCAGGACCAAGGCCTTGTCCCGAAGAATCTTGAACAGAGTTCGGGCCACCAAGGGCGTGGGAGGAAACGCATACAGGAGGCCCTGAGACCAGGACATCAGAAAAGCATCTGGTGCGATCCTCAAAGGATGTGGTTGCCTGGAGCAGAACTTGGGTAGCTGCTTGTTTAGTGGACTGGCAAAGAGATCTATCCAAGGGAGACCCCACTTCAGGAAGATCTTTTGAACCAACAAGGGATGCAGCTGCCACTCGTGGGGCTGCAGAATCCTGCTCAAACGGTCGGCCAGGCAGTTCTCCTGGCCTGGGAGGTACACCACCTTGAGAAGCATGTGGTGCTTCAGGGCAAAGGAGCAAAGGTCCTGAGTTTCTCGACAAAGGATCTGGGACCCAGTGCCGCCCTGCTTGTTCACATAAAACATGGCCACCTGGTTGTCTGTTTGAATCAAGACTGAGCGGTGAGCCAGGGCTGGAGAAAAAACTCTGAGAGCCAAGCGGATAGCTCGAAGTTCCAGCAGATTGATCTGTTGGGCTGCCTCCCAGGGAGACCAGAGGCCTTGAGTGCACTTGTCCAGACAATGAGCACCCTAGCCCTTCAGAGAGGCATTGGTGGTGAGGACCACTGAGTATTCTGGCATTTGGAAGGGCATGCCTTTGAGTAGATTGGGTGGATGTAGCCACCAGCCGAGGGAGGCCAAAAGGGGTTTGGACACCTTTATCTTGTCTCGTAAGTGGCCTATGGCTTGAGACCACTGAGTCCGAAGGCACCACTGTGCAGGCCTCATATGGAGCCTGGCATTGGGAGTCACATGTACTGTCGAAGCCATGTGACCCAGAAGCCTGAGGCAGAGTCTGGCGGAGACCAGGGACTTGTTCAGAAACTGCTTTTCCACGTCCATCAGCCTTTGAGCCCTGTCTTCTGGCAAGAATGCCTTTGCCAGTTGAGAATCCAACCTTGCCCCTATGAACTCCAAGTTCTGGGATGGGAGCAAAGTGGACTTTGCGAAGTTTATGACAAAGCCCACCTTTTGAAGCAGAGCAATGGTGTTGAGGGTGGCTTGTCTGGCCTCCAGGGACGTCTGACCCCTGATGAGCCAGTCGTCCAGATAGGGAAAGACAAAGATGACTTGATTTCTTAGGTAGGACGCAACCACTGCCAGGCACTTGGTAAAGACCCTGGGAGCGGAGGATAGGCCAAAAGGTAGTACTCTGTACTGATAATGGTTTCCTCCCACAATGAACCTGAGGTACTTTCTATGGTCTGGATGAATGAGGATGTGAGTGTACGCATCCTTTAGATCTAAGGAGCATAGCCAATCTCCCTGCCGGAGGTAGGGCAGAAGTGTTCCAAGAGTAAGCATCTTGAACTTTTCTTTCTCTAGGAACTTGTTGAGGTTTCTGAGGTCCAGAATGGGTCGAAGGCCACCGGTTCGTTTGGGTATCAGGAAATACCTGGAGTAGAATCCGTGACCTTGCAAGTGGGGAGGCACAGGCTCCACCGCCCTGTCCACCAACAGACCGTGAAGCTCTTTTAGAAGGAGGTCTGTGTGCAGGGGAGGCCTTGGAGGCTCCCCTGGAAAATATGGTGGAGGCAGTTGGTGAAAATGGAGGGTATAGCCATTGTGAACTATGTCCAGCACCCAACTGTCCCCGGTGATAAGGGGCCACTGGTGGGCAAAGAGGGCGAGGCGACCTCCTGTGCAGTGTGGGGAGAGCAGTGGAGGAGAGGCTACGCTCAAGGAGTCAAAACCCCCCACCCTGCTGAGTTGGAGCAGGGGCCTGAGGCTTGGGGGTCCTCTGCCTACGGGGCCCATTACCCTGGCCCTTGGCTTGCTGACCCTGGGGGGCAGCTTGGGCAGCCTGATACTGAGGGTACTGTTTGTAGGCAGTGCCCTTCCTCAGGTAAAAGGACTTTTTACCCGAGCCCCCCTTCTTATGTGAAGGGGCAGAGGTCTTCCTCGACAGCCTTGTCCTGGTAAGGTGCTCTGTCTCGAGCTGAGCGGCCTTCTCGGTCACGGGTTTGCCAAAAAGGTTCTCACCTCGGCAGGGGACATCGACCAACTTGTCCTGAACCCATGGCTCGAGGTCCGATGACTGCAGCCACGCCTGGCGTCGAGCCGCGGTGCCGGCAGCCGCTACTCGGGCCGAAGCCTCGAAGCCATCGTAGGCGGCACGGGAAATGAACTTCGAGCATTCCCGAATCCCCGAGGACAAGGTCTGAAATCTCTGCAAGGGTTCCCCGGAGAGACCAGCAGAGAAGCCGGCAAGTTCTTTGGCCAGGTCCCGCAAGTACATGCCCATGTACAGCTGGTAAGACTGGACACGGCAAGCAAGCATCGACCCCTGGAAGCACTTCCTACCGATGCCATTGAGGTTGCGGGCCTCCCTGCCGGGGGGCACCGCGGAGTGCATCTTCTGGCTCTTCAGACGATGCATGGCCGATTCCACAACCATGGAATGGTGTGGTATTTATTTTATTTATTTAACTGTATTTATATCCCGCTTTTCACCGGGTCAAAGCGGCGGTACATATAAGGGTGGGGAAATCAAGTATAAGGGTGGGGGCCATCACCGGGTGGGCAACATTGATGATTCCGACATAAGACAGATGTTAGACATGGGCAGCATAGTGTAGTTGTCGCTCTGAGGGTCACGGCGAATTCAGGGGTTGTTGCATTTTTTGGTGGAGGTTGTCTTGAGGTATTCTTGGAATAGGATGGTTTTCAGCTGTTTTCTGAATGATAGGAGGTTGTTATTGTTTCTGAGGTGGTTTGGTAAAGAGTTCCATAGGGATGGTGCATAGAGTTCAAAGGCTCGGTTGCATGTCTTTTGAGAGCTTTTGGTTCTTTTGTGAGGGACGGTGAGGTAATTGTTGGAGGTCTGTCTAGTTGTTATTCCGTGGGTCGGGCGGGTCAGCAGAGTGCGGAGCTGGGTGTTCTGCGCTTGGTGGATGGCTTTGTGGGTGAGTAGGATGGACTTGTATTTAGTTCTTGCTTCGAGGGGAAGTATGTGTAGATCTCTTAGGATTGGGGTGATGTGGTCTCTTTTCTTTGCTCTCTGGCTAGCTGTGCTTTCTGGAAACCAGGGCTTTTGTGGAGTCGATAAATGGAATCGACTCGCTTACTTAGAACCGGCGCCGAGGCCGGGGCCTCCCACATTCGGAAGAGGAGCCGTTCCAGCATTGGAGGAACCGGGACAGTAAAGGCCTCCTTCGGAGGAGAGTCGTACTGTAGAGCATCGAGCTCCTTGGCTCGAGGCTCTTCCTCGGGATTGGCAGGGATAGCCAAGGCAGCGGCCATATCCCGAACGAACTCCGAGAACCTAGTGTCCTCCGGAGGGGATCTACTCCGGGGATCAAACTGCGGTGAGTCCGACGGGACGCACCGAGTCTTAAAAGTATCGGGAGACTCCTCGTCCTCCATCTCCCAGGCGGACTCGTCCGAGGAGGACTCAGGGTCCGACCCCGCGGGGCCCCGAGGCACCCGCCCTGACGCCAGGGGCACCGGCGTCGACACCCTCGGTCCCGAACGGGAGGTCGAGGGAGACCTCGACCGAGGACGACCGAGCCACGAGGGTCTCGAGTATCGGCTCGGTCTCCGGGGTTGACTTCGAAGTCGACGTCCTGGTGGTCGGGGCAGATGCACCAGACAGGCTGGTCATCAGTGCCCGCTGCTGCTCCATGAAGGCTGTCATTCTGAGACTCAGCTCGGGAGACGCAGCAGCCACCGATTCGGGCCCCGGCGGTGCCGGGACCGACATCGGCTCTCTGGGAGGAGAGTCCACGAGGACTACGGGGCTTACGTGTCCAGCAGACTCTGGCTCCACGCGAGGAACTTTGGCAGGCTTCTCTTGGTCCACGGGCCCGGGACGGCGGTCGGGGGTCTTAGACCTGGCCCTCAAGGGACCAGGGACCTCCTCCGATGCCGCCCTTGCAAGCCGCTTCTTCCTCTTACGTTCCCGGTCGGGGGACCCTCTGTCCGAGGAGCTTCGACGGCGCTCGGGATCGGAATCCCGAGATGTCGAGGCCTCAGACAAGGTCCGGGTCCAGCCGGAGGCAGAGTCCGAGAAAAACCTTTCCTTTTGATGCTGTTGACTCTTTAGTGCCTTGGAAAACATCTTCCCACATGGCCCACACGACTTTGGGTCATGGTCAGGGCCGAGGCACCGAAGGCAGCAGTCGTGTGTGTCGGTGAGAGACATAATTTTCTTACACCTATCACACTTTTTGAAACCACTGGAAGCCATCGGGGAAAAAATAGCCCCAGCGAGGTCAAAAGACCGGCCTTCCAGTAAAAAATGAAAAAAGTGTGCGAACGCCAGCCACGAAGGGCAAAAACCGAAAAATGAAGAAAACGGGCTCGATACCGGTGTACCGAACCCGGCGGGAGGGGAACCGGTGTCGAACCGGAGAAAAAAGAGCAAAAATTGCCGAAGAAAAAAATCACTTTTATCCGGGAGAACAGGACACACGTCTGATGGGCTTCTCGGAAAAAAAGAGACAGAGGTAAGATGGCACCTTTAGGCGGGAAGGGAACCGCCCATGCGTGCCAGCATTCCCAAAGGCTTTCATGGAAAGCTGCGGAAATGCTCCGCTGGGGCTTCATCGGCGCCGATGACACCCATATGTGAGGACTGACTTCCTGCTTGGTCCTGGAGAATATTCTGTTTGGTGTAAATACCGGCCCTAAACCAAACCGTACTAGATTTTGAAGGGCGGACTTTAAGGATATGAGCTTCTAATGAAGTGGATTGTTTGTCCTTTAGAGCTCATGCCTCAATAAATTGGTTAGTCTAGAAGATGCCACCAACCTCTTTGCTGTATTTCCATTAAGGAATCTTTGTTAAGCTCAGAGATTTGAGGATCATAACGTCTTTAATGCATGCATGTCAGCAAAGAGAAGAAAACAAAGAGAATGCCACGGTTCACCAAAGCTATAAGCAGGCCTTGAGAAATTTGTTCAGATTTAGGAGCCAGTAGCTGTGACCTCATCATGCTGCCCATTGTCTCTCGCGCTGCTCTCATGTTCTGAAGTCTTGAGAGACTAGTGCCAGAGTTCCTGTACAGCTTGGCTCAGACTTGCACAGAGACACACAGTGCAGAGAGAAAGACTCTCCTGCTGTGTTAGTGGCAGTGTGGCAGAGGAAACAAAAACAATGTGAAAAGCGCAGACCTATAGAGGGACAAAATAGCATATTTCCCCTTTCTTCATCTGCAAACTCATACATGTCGGGGAAGGAGGTGATGGAAGAGAGATAATAAAGTGTGTATTGTTATAGTAGCAGGCCTGGATGAGGCATCTTTAGACAGAAATATGTAGAGAACAATAGTTATAGCTTCAGATAGCGAGTGTGTGTGTGCTGCAACTGTGGTTTGCCTATCTGTGCATGAAATGTGGTGGTGGGTGGGGTGCGGAGCTGCGGCACATGTGTCTGTATGTACTGCAGAGCTGGGGAGCGTCTGTGTGTGTGTGGGATGCAGAGGTGGGGTGCACCTGTGTTTGTGAGTGTGTGTGTAGTGCGGAAGTGAGGTGCCTATGTTTGTATGAATGTGCATGTGTGTGTATATGGTCAAAGATGGGGTGCCTGTGTGTGTGGGTGAGTATGTGGTGAGGAGGTGAGGTGTCTGTGTGTGTATGTGGTGCAGAAGTGAGGTGTGTGTGTGTGTAGTGTGGAGATGGGGTGCCCGTGTGAGTGTATGTATGTGTGAGTGTGAGTGTGGGTTTGTGTTTGTGTGTGTTCGGGGAGGATGCACCTTTTGGCAAATACACATTGTGTCCTTTTGTCCCCATGCATTCAGCCTTCAACCTTCAACTCCTTGCATTCTTCTTCCCTCTGCCATCCAAGCCCTCTCCTGCTGCTCTCCCAACTCTCTGTTCTCCTAACACTCTCCCCTTCTCCCTCCTCTCTAGCCCTCCTATCCCTTGGCGTCAATGTTCCCTCTAATTTTCTGTAGACTGTGTGCGCATAAAATATCAGCTGTGTGCAGCTTTTGAAGGAAGGTTAAATTTTTGTGCGCCACATAACAACACTTGGAGTTATATACTTTAAAATTTGACTACACGTCAGAATACAGTATGTACACCACATTGATTTTAATCAAATTAAATGAAAATAGACGATTACTAAATGAAGTGGGAAATTTCTAGTAATTACAATCATAACTTTTAAATTTTAAGACGTCTGTGTTGTTTTCTATCAGAATCAGAGCCGTAATTTTTGTGCGCTCTGTTGTAAAGTATGTGCGCTCGCTTGGCGAGGTGTGTGCGCGCGCACATGCGCACAGCTTAGAGGGAACAGTGCTTGGCGTCTGTTCCCCCATCCTTCTTTTTTTCCAAGCCCACTGCACCTTTAAATTTTTCCTGTCTTCTCTCCCCTTCTTCCCCCTCCCCCATCTAACCTTTTTGTTGCTGCAGGCCACGAGGCCACCTTCCCTTCCTGTTCTGCCCATGAGAGATGGGTCCGCAATCGCAACCATCCTCTTATTTTCTGCCTGTGGGAGATGGGATCCCCTGGGCAGTCAGCTGCCATCCAGGTCACTATTACAGCCTTCCCCTCCTGCCCGTGGAAGATGAGGTCCCCACAGGCAGACAGCTGCAGTTTGAAGTGCACCTAAAAAAAGGGGGGAAAAGGAAGTGCCAGGTGCAAATTTCTAGTCACCATGGTGGCCTGGTGCATGGGATTTGTCAAGCTCTGTCTATAAGAGAAAAATATAAAAGCTGTCCTCTTCCCCCAGCATTTAGTAAATGCAGAGGGCAAAAGGAGAATAGGCAAAATTACCAGGAGAAACAAAAGGAGACAGGAAGAGCAGTTCGACTAGGAAAGATTCAAATTGCTCAGTCAGTAAGGACAGAATAAGACTTTCTTTAGATATATAACACTCTAAGGAATGGATTTCATTTCAGTGCAATGAAGAGATTACAGCTGATTCAGAACATTGCAATAAGGCTGATAACTCGTGCCCATAGATCATGAGACTGCTTTGTTATTCAGTAAATATTGGTTACCAGTTTCTGACCGATGTAAGTTTAAGATTTTATTATTAACTCACTAAGCACTGGACACTGAGTGGAGGAGTAGCCTAATAGTTAAGAACATTAACCTTGGCTTGGGAACCCAGAGACCAGGGTTCAATTCCCACTAGCACTCCTTGTGGCCTTGGGCACGTCACTTAACCCTCCATTGCCTCAGAAAAATCCAAGTTATCAATGTCCCTGTTTAATGTAATCCAAGTTTAAGTTTCAATGTAAACCGCTTTGATTGAAATGATAAAGCGGTATATAAAACCTGTTAAATAAATAAATATTTGGCAGATTGGCTCAGTCTGAACAAAGCTCCAGGTACTGTGATCATCTCAATTGGGTGTTTTGTTGATTCCACCTCTGTTGAGAATTTGTTTTAAAAATGACTTGTCTGTCTTGGCTTTTTAGCGCTATCATTGTGGAATACTCTTCCTGTTGACCTCAAACTCGAGACTTCGTCTAGTAAATATATTGTCTGCGGATATTATTAATTTTATTGTGTTTTAATTGTGCTTGGATTATTATATGTATATTGCTATATAAACCACTTTGGTGCACTATTAGTGAAAGGCGGCTAATCAAATTAAATAAATAGACAATATAAAGGAAAAGAGGAAGGTTAAAGGGGATTAGTAAGAATTAAAGGGGAATATAAGCCTATTCTACAAGTTTATCCAACTTCTCGATTGTCAAACTCTAAAAAAAGAGTGATCACAAACTCGTAAAAAAAATCTATTCAGGGGCTTAGTAATAATCCTCGATCCCACCTTCATACGAGTCACTGTTCAAACTCTTAAAATTAAGGATAAACTTTAACAATATAATGGCTCACGGATCCAGTTTATCCTTAATTTTAAGAGTTTGAACAGTGACTCGTATGAAGGTGGGATCAGAGGGTTATTACTAAGCCCCTGAATAGATTTTTTTTACGAGTTTGTGATCACTCTTTTTTTTAGAGTTTGACAATCGAGAAGTTGGATAAACTTGTAGAATAGGCTTAGACAAAAATGAAGTTTAGTCTCAGAAGATAATATATAGGAGGTCATTGATGCAAAATAAGCACAAAAACTGGAAGGATATTAAATCCAGAAAAATCGTGCTTTGATGTCTGAGACCTCAGATAAGAGAGAATTATTAAAACCCAAGTAATGAGGTTCTGCTTTCTATAATTGAGTATATACAATAAACGTGCTAGACATATTAGCTCAGGAAGACGACCATTGGTTACTGTATAAATATAGTATAAATGTTACATTGTAACTACTATGTTGTTTCATGTACACTGCTTTGACTCAGAGAAAGGTGGTATATAAATACACCTAAATAATAAATAAATAATGAGCGGCTGTTCCTCTCAATTACCACCTTGGAGACAAAAGAAGGGCCTGAAGATGCGATTCTTCCAGCATGCTTTCCCTCAGGCATCTCCTTCCTTACCTTCTTCCCCCAGGGATTTCTTCTCTCACCCTACCTCTTTTTTTCTGTTTCCCATAGCATTGTAATCCTTTTGTCTTTTCTTCCTCTCTTTTCCTCTTATCGTCCCCTATTATGTTGTTCTTTTGGTGGTTGTTCTCTGTTTTTATTATAAGCTGGCCGTTTGTTTTCTCTTTTTATTATTATACTGGCCATTGGCAGCATAGCTAATGAAATAAATAAAATAAAAATAAATGTTGTACAATCTGTATACTTATGTTAATCTTATCCTGTGATGAATGACATTTTTCATAGTGATAAAATATTCAGTAATATTGTACTTCAATTTGAGCATGTCAGTAGCGGAGCTAGACAAATTCTTCAAATAAATTAGTTACCTGCTAGGAAACTCATTTTCAGTCATCTTTGTCTGCTTGAGATTCCTTAAAGGCGAGCCATGGGAAGGATGGATTGGAGAATTAGAGCATTCTCTGTAGTGATCCTGGTATTATGGGATAGTCTTCTGCTGTACCTCATGAAGGTGACTATCTTTTGGTATTTAGGAAAAAAGTGAAGAGGTCAGAGAATGATTGGCTTGGGGATTTGGTTCTTTTCAGATAGTTGGGCTGTTTGTGTTGTTTATGTTGAGAGAGACTTGAAATGGGGTGCTAGAGCCCTCTGACAGGGCTAATATGGAGAATGGCTTAGAATTTGCTAACAGCCTGAAGCGGGCAGTTTGGAATTCACTAGCAGCCTGGAGAGGTATGTGTACCCAAAACCAACACCATGTTTAGCAGAACGGGACAGAATGTTTTTGCTTCTCCTAATTCAGCTGAGCAATATGTCTGTGCTTACTTTGACTTGTAACACTCAGATAAACAAAAGTGATGCTGAGGCTTGACATAGAGCTGAATTTGTACGATGCTGCAGTTTTCTTTCAATAAATGAGGTGCTCTGGCTTAGCCAGAAGGAGGGGATTTACAGGAACTACTCAAGTTTGCAGGACTATGGGCCTCCTCCCCTTAAGAGTACTGTGTTTTTAACATAATTCTCTGTGTGAATTGTTTTATTACATATTATTACTTCTCTCTCTCCCATTGCTTTGAGTGAAGGGATCAATGCCCAGGAGCCCAGGTTCTGTTGTCTGGTGAGGGGTAAAGCAGGTCAGTTTATTTTGTGATCCCAGGGTCCCTAAGTGTCCTAGAGGGGCATTCTGTGCTGGCCGTCTCTCCCTTGTACAGCCGATCAGAATCGGGCCGTACAGAGGTAGACCTGATTCTGATCGCGCTGGGGCTAAATGTGCCGTGGGATCAGAATCAAGTCTACAGACTGGATGTGCAGGCTGTGCCCTGATTCGATTGGCCACACATCCAGCCCACATGTCCAGCTAACTCTGCTAGGCTCCTGAATGAAGCTGCAGTGCCATGGTGTCCCATCACTATGACACCATTCATGAGCCATGATCCCCTGCCACGGAAAACAATCTTCATTCCCCGCAGCCTGACCCCTGATCTGGGCTTCCATGGAATCCCCTGCACCCCCTCACTTGTGTTCCTGGGTCCATCCAGGGGCTTATCCCACCTTTGAGGTGGAATAAGTCCCCCATCTAGATTCGAGGCCCCGGACATACGGGGCCAACCTTAGAATCGGCACTGTATGTCCGGGATCACTCTCCACCCATCGCCCGCCCTCCCTCCCATGAACAGAGCTCCCTGTACAAATCATCTGTTCGTACAGGGAGCTCTATCCCTGACAGGCTGCCTGGCCATTTAGCAGCTCTGGATATCTGGATTGAATGTCCAGACCCGCTAAATGTGTTCAGAATGACCCCACTAGTGTCAAGCTATAAATGGTGAACTGCCCTTTGTCTGAAACAGATGAGATGTATGAATTACCATAGCAGATGTATCAGTTGTCCCAGTATAAAGTCATAACTATTTAGGAATTTTCGAGCTGGCTTCCTAACCTGGAAAGTTGGGGAGATGTTGTGAGATCATAGAAATTCTAAGAAGGGGAATGTCTCACTTTCTTTCTGCCAAGCTATTCTGAGGGGGTGCAGAGCTTCCCTAGTTAACAGGGTCCAGGGCATTGGCTAAGGCCCAAAACAATAGGAAAGAGAGGTTGTCCTCAGTCACCTGAGTTCCTACCATCCCAAGAACCAGGCTGTGACTCAAACAGCAGAAGCCTAAAGGGAAAAAGGAAAAAGAGGTGTTGTGTGTGAACGAGAATGATATCTCACAGGATAACCTTGTTCCTGCCAGAGAAACCTCTACCTTTAAGTGCTGGGATAGCTGAAGGAGAAGGCATGCAGTTCAAATATTGAGAGTTAGGAGAGCCTTAATCCTTTTTTATGGGATAGGTAAACCACTGTCCTAGCTCTAGGGATCTCAGAGCTGTGTCGGCACGCCTCCCTGGTGGCCAGTGGACGCCAGGACAGGTGGGACATAAAAGTTTTAATATTAAGATAGGAGAGTCTTTTAAGGGCCAAAAGGCACTTGGTCCTTGTAGTTTTTAGCTCCAATCTTTAAAGAAACCATTAAAGCAGAGTGGTGGGAAAAAGAAGGCTTTTATTCCCTTTACACAGTGGTTCCAATTGTTGGGTTACAACTCAAAGTAAATGTCCTTAATTCAGGTAAGAAAGAAAACTCAGGTTTAAAGCAAAACTGTTGAACTTCATAGGAATAGCAGTGCTTAGTCAATTAAAGAATGCTCGTTTGGCAATTCAAGCAACTCACAAGTCGGGCAAAAACTCTATGCTACCAGACACACAGAGACTACAATCCATTTCCTGGTCTGATAATTCTCCTGCCAGTTCCACTTGCATTGGCTCATAATCAGATATGTCTGACTCTGTATCCCTAGTTTCTTGGGAAACACCTCCAGGGGTTTTGTATATCTCTTGCAGTACTTGCCAATGTCCTTGGCCTAGCCTAGGGCGTCGGCCATGTGCTGTATTAGGATTAAATGTGTTCTCTCTTCTTAGGGGTTTTATAGCAGTTTTACCATAGTCTTTAACATTTATAGCTTTCTTCATAGGCATATATTTATCATACCTTGTATTGCAGCAACAAGCAGGTAAATGGCTTTCTTCACTTGCTTGCCTCTCACAGTCAGCAGCTTGATGAAATCCTTTTCTTTGAAAGTTTGGTTTACCTTGCAGCCTTTGAACCCATGCCCTGGTAAGCGCCTGCTTCTGCATAAGCCCAGCTCCTGGCTTTCCTGCTCAGCGTGGCTTAGCTTCCCCAGCTGATTTCCTTTGGCTTCTGCTTGCAACTAGTGCAGGGCTTTTGCTTCTTCGGGCAAATAGCTCTCTCTCTAGCTTGAGCTGGTCCCTCCTTAGGTCCTTCCTCAGCTCCTGGTGAGTCACCTCTCACTCCTGGTGATCCTCTAGCTCCGGAGGAATCAGGCTTCCACTTCAACCTCTCCCTCTCTCTCTTCCAGTCTTCCACTCTCCCCTTATTTATTTTTATTTTTATTTTATTCGCATTTATATACCGCATCTTCCAAAGTTCAGATGCGGTTTACAGTTAACAACAATTAACAAAGCAAGTTTGTTTTACATGGAACTTCAAAATGTAACAGAACGTGTTTACAAGGAACATCATATAAAATGTAGAATAAACAATGTGATAAAATACCAAACAGTGCGATAACTATGTACAAATTTATATATGAATTTATATATGAATATATATACATGGAATACATGGAAGGGAGGGGACATAGGTCAAAAAGATCATAATGGGTGAGTGCTATTTGTGTGGGTTAGAGGGCTTTTGCATGGATTAATCCGATTATTTCTTTAACCTTTGTCTAATGTAGATAATGAATTATCTACATTGTAATGTTTGGTAAACAGATAGGTTTTCAATTTCTTGTGGAGTTCCATGATCTCTGTTAGTTTTCGTAGCTCCTCTGGGAGGGAGTTCCAGATTGTGGGGGCTATATGAGAAAAGGCTCTGTTGTTTGTTGATTTATGGGCTTTTGTAAAATCTTTCGGGATTTTTAATTTGTTTGATTGTCCTTTTCTGTGTGTAGACTTAGATGGTTCTTTGTGTATTAGGTTACATATCATGGATGGGGCCAGGTCATATAAGGCCTTGAATGATGTTATTATTGTTTTGTAGATTATTCTACTTTGAATTGGTAGCCAATGAAGGGAGGCTAGTATTGGTGATATGTGTTGGAGGGAGTTAATTTTCAATGTGATTCTGGCTGCTGCATTTTGTGCTAATTGTAATCGTTTAATGCTTTGTTTTGCTATGCCTATTAGTATTAGGTTGGCAAGTCAAAATGTGGGGTTATGGTGGCTTGGATTATATTGATAAAGTCTTGTGTAAAAACTAGTGGACGAAGTTGTTTGAGGGTTTTAAGTTTGAAATAGATTTTCTTTATGGTATTGTTGATATGTGTTTCCATCGTAAGGTGTGTATCTAGTATAACACCTAGATATCTTATTTCCTTTTTTATTTCGATTTCTTGGTTTTGAAGTCTTATGTGTGATGGAGGGATATAGGATCTGTTCTTGGTCACAATTAGAACTTCAGTTTTAGTGTGATTGATGTGGAGGTTTTGTGCTTTTAGCCAAGTTGTGATTTCATTATAGCAGTCCGATAGGAGTTGAAGCGGTATGTTGGGAATTGTGAATGGAATATACATCATAATATCATCTGCATATAGATGATATCTTACTCCAAATCTTTTGAAAATGTTACAGACTGGTTTTATGTAAATATTGAAAAGTAGAGCTGACAGCGCTGAACCTTGTGGTAATCCAATTTCTTGCTTGTATGTGGTTGAGTTTTGATTTCCAATTCTTACATTTTGCGTTCTATCCTTTAGGTAGGATGAGAACCATTTATGTACTGTAGAGTTTAATCCTATTTGTTTTAAGTTATTGAGCATTATTGTGTGGTGTACGCTATCAAATGCTGCTGATATGTCGATGAAAAGTAGAATGAATGCCTGTTTATGATTGTCAATCCCTCTTAGGAGTGCATCTATTAGAACTGTGAGGAGTGTTTCCACTCCATGGCGGGGCCGAAAGCCATACTGTTGCTCATCAAGAGGGTAAGATGAGTCTAGAAAATCTTGTGTCTGTAATTGAACTACTTTTTCAATTACTTTGGCCAAAAATGGTATGCTTGAGATGGGTCTATATGATGTAGGGGATGTTTTATCCAGTTTGTTGTTTTTAAGGATTGGCCGTATTTGTGTATGTTTGAGAGATGGTGGGAGGTAGCCTTGTGTAAGTGATAGTTTTACTATTGAGAGGATGTAGGGTAGTAAAATTGGTAGTGTGTTTTTTATCCATGTTACTGGACATGGATCTAGATAAGATGTTGTGGTGTTAAGACCGGTGATGATATTTTTTAGTGTCTCTTTAGTTATGGGATGGAACTCTGACCATTCATCTAGATGCTGGTGTGACGTGTTGATAATGTCTCTAGGCATTGATGGCATTTTTGCTTTGTTTTGGTAATGGTGGGCTAAAGTTTGAACTGAGATGTCGGTAATTTCGCTGTCTGTGGTTTGAAGGTTGGTTAGATTTCTGACAATGGAGAATAACTCTCTTGGCCTGTTATATGATTTTGAGAGTATTTTGGCATAATATTCTTTTTTTGTGCTGTCCAAGGTTTCTTTGTATTTAGTGAGGTGATTATTGTATATTTCTTTGTGTATTGTCAATTTAGATTTACGCCAGTTGTGTTCTAGTTTTCTAAGGTTCCTTTTCATTTGTTTTAGTGTGTTATTGAACCATGGTTTGGTGTTAGTGTCAGCGTAGTTGCTCTTTTTGTGTAATTGATTAGTTTTAGCTGCATTGAAAATGGTGTCATACCAGTTTTTGACAGTGTCATCTAAATTCGTCGCCGTTGTTACGAGGTGGGGGATTGCTAAGTCGATAAATTCTTCATTGTTAAACTTTTTAAATCTTGTGGTGGGGACATTTCTGTTGTGATTGTTAGTGTTAGTGGTAGGATATGTAAGATTTAGTTTAATAATGTGGTGATCTGACCAGGGTATCTGGGTACATTCAACTGAATTAGGGTTGATTTGTTTGAAAAGTGAATTAGGGAGAAGGACAAGATCAAGAGTTCCACCTTTGATGTGTGTAGAAGTGTTTATTATTTGATGATATTCCATGTCTGAGATAGTGTCAAAGAATAATTTAGATTCCAATGTTGGTAGCGAGGGAAGGTTAAAATCTCCTAGCATAATTATAAGGTGCTGTTCAGTTGAAGAGCTGAGGAGTTCAATAAAAGAATCAAGGCAGTCTGGTTTTTGGTCTGGGGGCCTATATACTAAGCAGAGTTTCAAGAGGCCAATTTTTATTAATAGTGTGTCTATGTTGTTAGAAATATTGGATTGGATTGTTTTGGCACATAGTACCTTTTTTGTCATCATTAATACACCTCCGCCTTTTCTGTTAGTTCTATGTTTATAGAAAGTCATAGTCTTCTTTGTTAAGTTGGTTTATATAGACTGAATCGGTATCTGAGAGCCAGGTTTCTGTAACGCATAATATGTCTGGTTTTAAGTCCGATATTAAGTCATTAAATATGGGTAGCTTGTTTTTCATCGAGCGTGCGTTGATAAGGATGCATGAGATGGAAGGTGTGTTATTGGTGCATGTTCCCTTAGATGTTTGATGTGGGTTTGTATGTTTTATGTGAATTAGTCTATGTAAATTTGATCTAGAATGGTTGTTTGGATAAATGTGTCCAATATGGTGGTTATTTCGCGTGTGAGTGTGAATAATGGGAATTGTTTTGTGGTTTTTGCTGCTTAGGCTTAGAGTTAAGTCAATGGTTAGTATTACTAAGACTAAACCGATATAGAGTATTTTCATTATCATGATGTTTGTACGTGGCATTTTTGAAGTGTTTGTGTTAGTGGAGCTAAGCAGTTATATACCAGGGTAAGAAGATGTGAGTAAGGTAATCCACTGGGAAGTTGTGTTATGTAGAGGTTGCAAGGGGAGCTACTAGAAACAGTATCAATCCTGATTGGTAAGAGCTACTGACAACAGTATACAATTGTGTGATCGTAACTGACAACAATACTGATTGAAGATAATATACTACTGGCGACAGTAATAAAAATGTTTGAATGTTACTGACTAGCTAGCTACTGACAACAGTTTCGATTAATAGAATACTACTGGCAACAGTAATGAGTACTACTGACAATGAGTACTACTGACAACAATAATGCTATGAGAAATTACTGTTTGCAAGCTAGTTACTGGTAACTGACAGCGGTACTGGCTGTGGATATACTACTGGCAACAGTAATATGATGAGAAAATGTTAACTATTTGCAGGTTGCCTACAGACAAGACACTACTGGCAACTGTATAAAAATGATAAAATGTTAACTATTTGCAGGCTGACTAATGACAACAGAGCTGGTAGAAGATATACTATTGACAATGGTAGTAGAATATTTGCTAGATACTGGGTGGCTAGCTACTGACGACAGTACTAGACTAAGCTATACTGACTGTGTGAATATACTTGCTGCGCTTGAAGAATCTTTGAAGGGAATGAAGTGTGCACGCTCCACCGTGCCCTGATTAGATGACGATTCCGCGTTGAGTGTTTTTCGTTGTCTCTGTAGTAAATGGGTAGTCTTAGGTTCCTTAGCCTAAGGGCCGTGCCAAAGGGCCCTCTTGCGCAGCCCTCAGGCGCGGGCCCGCAAGGCGCGGGGGCGCCTGTTTGCGCGCTTCTTTTAAAGCGCCAGGGACTGCCCAGATTGGACAGCCGCTTCTGCTGGAGGCGGTCTGGATGCGGCAAGGCTCAATCCCTCCAGGGAGAGCGTGTAGCAGTGAAGAGGGCTGCTGGAAGCTGGCGCGCTCTTTTAAAGTGCCAGGGACTGCCCGGATTGGACAGCCGCTTCTGCTGGAGGCGGTCTGGATGCGGCAAGGCTCAATCCCTCCAGGGAGAGCGTGTAGCACTCCTGCCTTTGAGGATTGGGAGCTGGTTGTCAGTTCCTCGTGACCAGCTGGGCGTGGCCCTTCAGTCTCTGAATGCTCTCCTGCTTCCTCTAGCTGGTTCCTGTGAATATTGCAACTTGTGCACATCTTTTTTCCTCTGAAAAACAGCTTCTTTTTTCTCCTCTGGGCTTTCATCAGCCCTCGCTGCATTACAGCTGTCAGCAGTGAGAAAGGGAGTGGACAGTGTCACACATTCATAGCGATCTGAAGAGGTTAGATTGTAAGAATTCAAACCCAAGAAGAGCCGGATTAGAGGAACCCTTCCAGAAAAGGGGAACAAAGAGATAATCCAGTGAGTTAACATTCCACCTTCTGGAATTGTCTGTTATTTCTCTTTATGTGAGGTAACAGATGAACTATTACATTTTTAACATCCAGCAAATGATCAGGCTGATATTCATCGGGGCACTTGCTAGACAGATGAGCTCCACTTACCATGCTCCTTAGTGGCACAGTGCAGATAGTGCCGCTGAATTTCTCCACAGACCACCTCAGCATTATCCAGATTGTGCCAGGGTAGTCTGGGGGCAGAGCAGAACTTATGTGGATAGTGGCAAATTTCATTGCTACTATCAAGATAACTAGTCGTCTAATTTAGGGTAACAAAAAAGCTGTTTTAAGTGCTATGTGGATAGCTATCTAGATAGCAGATTGAAAGTTGTTGCTATCTGGTGTCGTGAGCCCTCTCTGTGCACCTGCCGGTAAAACAAGGTACTGCACTGGGCCTCAGTGTAACTGGCCTTCTGGTAGTTGTAGTTGCTGCCAGTTACAAATTAGTCGTGGAAAACCGATGTAAGGTTAAATAGGGCTTTATTTCCCTTTCCCAATAGGATATCTCAATATGTACAAAAATAAAGAAACATAACCCTTCTTGGGTATAACAGAAAGAAAACTAACAAAAATGGCTTTCTTTCAGCTTCTTAACAAAACAAAATATATTCAAAACACAGACCTGTAGCAACCAGGAATAAGGCCTTCCCTTCACCTTGTCAGGTTTCTTATTCCTCTCTATCTCAGTGAGACTATGTTGTCTGCCAAAGAAAGGCTACAGTCCATTTGTTCAATGGTATCTTCTATTATAGATGTCTCATATTGCATAGGTTCCTCAACAGGAATTGACACCTCTTTATCTTCCTCCTGTGGAAGCTTGGCAAACAGCCCGTCCTGGCTGTGACGTACTTTTCTTTCACTAGGGTAAAGCTGTTTGCTGTTACCACATTTACTGAGGTTTTCCTGGTAAGAGCCTCCCCTCTGCTGATACCTGTTAGGCAAGTTAAAATATTCCCTTGCCCAGCTTTTAGAAGGAACTACTTCAGCTCTAGGCTCTGCTCTGCTCAGGACCCTGGAAACAGCTGGAGCTTCTAACGGCAGCCCTTCTGAAACTCTGTGCCTCACGTATCTCTCAGAGTGGTTTACTTCTGAAGGTAAAAAGCCTTTCTCTTTCTCTTGTGTATGATAAGGGTAATGAAGCTTCTCTGCTTCCCTTAAGCTGGCTTTGGATGGCTTCTGGACTTCAACAAACTGTCCTTTATAGCCAAGCCCTGTGCTTCCCCTTTTTGGACAAGAATAAAACTTCCTGGCTTGTACCTTTTTCCTTCTGGCTCTGTTCCAATCTGGGCTGTTAAATTCACTCTCACTTTCTGTGTCAAGCTGTCTGTACCTTTCATTCAAGCATTCACTGGACTCACTCAGACCTCCGTTCAGGCTTCCAAAGTGGTAATTAGACTTGCTCTCTTCACAGCTTCTCTCTCGTCCTCTCCATTCATCCAGCTCCTTCTATTTCTGTTTCCATTCAGAGACCTAGGCTGTCTCTCCTTCTGAGTCTTATCCTGGTTCTGGTTCTGAGTCCTATCCTGGGTCTGCCTAACTGCTTGTGAGCTGAGCTTATCTAGGTGTTTCCTAGCTGCACCACCCACCAGCTGATTAGAGTCAGGTGAGAATCTCCTGGTTTCTCTACTGGCTGGGTGTGTCTCCCTAGCTCGTGACCTCACTTGCTTACGTTGCCCATGGCAACTTTCTATCATGTGCTTTCCCCAAACGTTAGTATTTTCTTGAACTGCAATTTCATCTGTCTCCACAGGAGTCACTAATGAGTCTGCTCTGTGACACGGGATAGTGCCAGGTGACCAGCACTGAATCCAGATAGTCAGTGCCAGTTGCTGTCTAAATACCATTGCTGCCTAGCCAGATGTTGTTTAAACACTGTGGCCAGTGTTTAAAATATAAGATAACTACGGAGTTTAACTATTACCATCTAAGGGAGGAAGTGATGTTACAGGCCAAGATGGCGGCACAAAACGTTGACTGCACCAGACCCAAGATCAATAGCCTTACATTAACTAGCCACATCTTCAAACTTACACCTCCATTGAAGCGATTTACCACTGAAGCCAGTGTCATATCGACGTGATGGCAGTGAGGAAAAGGTGGTCAATTTAAAAGCTTTCTTTTACACCACACCACACCAGCAGTGTCGGGAGCATCCCAAGATGGTGCCGACAGAGACCATTTGGAACAGTGATGATGAAAGTAGTGAATCGGACACACTGCTGATAGGAGAGGAGATCCCTACTGTCTAACATACTTTGATGATGGTTTATAGAGTTGATGTTGACCTGGCCTCGTACTAGAACAAGCTGGCTGCAGTGGTGAGTGACCTCAAAGGGGACATATAAGGACTCGGGCGAAGAGCAGACGAGTAGGAAGGATACTTTATGGAGCAGCAAGAAAGGGTACAAACGTTGCAACTGCAAAGTGTGACAAGGCAGAGGCTGCAGAACCTAAAAATAGGGGTTTAAAACACTTTTTGTCCTCAGAAGCTGTCAGTAAAACAGGTCAGGAAAGGGTTAAGGATCCAGCCCTGAAAACTTCTCTGCACAAGAAAGCAGAAAGAGAGCCACACCCGAGCTCCAGACAAACCCAGGGAGCTGACGTGGGAGGAAAAGGGGCGGAGTCACACCTGATAGGGCAGCCCTGTTCACATAACCAGGAAGCAACTGTTAGTCGAGGGGAAGGAGCCTTCAAGGGAGAAAAGGCAGCCAAGAGAGAGCAAGCAGTCAAGGGAGAGCTGGCATCCAAGGGAGGAGTAGAATCCCAGAGAGGAGTGGCATCCAAGGGAGGAGGAGAATCCGGAAGAGACTCAGCATTGGAGTTGGATTCAGCCTTGGAGGGAGAGCAGTTCCAGGAAGGTCCAGGAGAGTCAGATCCAGGGAGAGATCTGGGGACCAGGAGAAGCAAAGCCAAGAGCAACCGGTACCCGGTTAGCACAAGGTGCTTGGGGAGTTGCTGGCCAGACTGCAGAGAGACAGCCAGGTCTCAGGAGAGGCGTCTGAAAAAGCTTCCAGGAAGGAACTACCTTGAGCCACACAGCAAACAGAAACAGGTCAGAAACGATTTCAAACCTCAGGGGAAAAGGTTAGATACCTTGCCTAGAAGAGACAGGAGTAGTTCTCTGGAACCTTCTCTTGAAGCCATAATTACAAAGGAGAGGTTGGGCAGAGAGAAAGTCCCATTCAAAAGTCTGCAAAAGTTTTCCCACTACAGAGAACGTGGCAGGAGTTCTTGCTCAGAGTATAGCCCAGGTGCCACTAAGCAAATTACTAATTGCAGGCATCACAGCCAAGGGCTAGAGTCAGACCCTGAAGAGCACGCTGTTTTAAGGGAGCTGGTAAAGCAGTATCAAGAGAAATATTTGCCTCTCAACCAGAAAGCATATACTAGGCAGACCAGAAGGAAGGTGAGCCCTTTTTATGATGTTTTAAAAGGTGCTGGTGATTTGGAATCCTTGCAAGTGCCTAGGAGTTTTAAGGATAACAAACGGAAGCAGCTTAGAGCACTGATTAAGCATTGGCAATCTGTAGACTCCATTAAACCTGGTCATAAGGACGTATCAGATCCTGAGCTTGAGGAAATGCAGACTGAAGCACCTCTAAGTGATAGCAGTGGTTCAGATATGGACTGTGGGTTTTGTCAAAGGGAGTGAAAGCTGTATAAGTGTATCCAGTAGAAGTTCTGAGAAAGCCTAACTGTTCTAACCTGAGTTTTCCACGGAAAAAGGCAGCGTTCTGCCTGTGGGAAACTCAAGCCTAATTAAGCAGCTGTGAAGAGGAGTACAACGCTGTGAAGTTTTCCTTTGTTTAGAGCATGTACCTGAAAGCAATGCCTATGTGGAGAAACAGCTGTTGTAATTGAAAGCTGGAAGAGTAAAAATGCAATGCAGGGAAGTTTTCCTTTATTGAAGCTTGTACCTGAAAGCAAGGCTTATGTAGGGAAAGCTGCAGTGGTATTTGAAGCTGGAAGAAGTTTGAAAAGCTGTATGTTTTGCTTTAATCTAGTACCTGAAAAGTATCAGGAGAACCTTGGACTTTTATTTGACACAATCTAGTAGCCACATCTTATGTCTGTGTTTGGGGAAGTAGTTCACTAAAAACTCCTGTGCAACAATAAAAGTTATTGTTACCCCATTCAAGCCTTCGCTGTACTTACTTGGTCCACAACTACAACGGATACCAGGCTGCAGCACTTATAAGGTTAAAAATATGTATTCTTCTCCTGTCTCGCCTGCCAACCCCTCCTAGGCAACCGCCTATATATACCGGAGGGTGGTGAAGTGTGACAAAAGGCAGGACATTGTTAGACAGAACAGTGAATTATGGGACTGTATTGAAGCTACTGAAAATTAGTCCAGACTCTGCAATTTGAGATTCAAAGCTGTCCCAGAGACAGGGGACTACCCAGACTTCAGCAAGACTGTCCAGCATCTAGCTCTGGCAAGATGAAAGAGCAGGATCAGAGGACGCTGTAGTACTGATTAAACTGGAGGGCACATAGGGGTTTGAAACCCTGAGACCTAATGCACCAAAAAGCATCATTGCCTCTTTCACAATTTCCCTGTAAGAGCGTATATAGCAAAGTAAGCGAGGCTCGTGGGCCAAATTAAATGGGATTCCTATATAACTGAAGTGTTTGCTGATATTTTGCCTTTAACTCTTAGAAAGTGGAGATCCCTAAAGTAGGTCACCGGTAAACTATGCGCTATCACTGGCTTGTCACTTTTGGTCTGGCTTTCACAATTGGGGATAAGACCTATATTGCATACATCAGAGAGGAGGCAGTCTGTCTGTTAGAGGAGAAAAGCATCACCAGGCTACAGGCCGCAGCCTCGCCCCCCCTAAGGAGAAATGTAAAAGCACAGCCAAGTGTCAAAGGGTTGCCAGGGATGGCAGGTGACTCTGTAGGAGTTCAGATGAAAGAGACTGAGGAGGTGAGGATGGGCCTTATGGGAAAATGTAGTGAGATGCAGAACAATCACAAAGTGTTCACAAGGCTTATGAGCATGTAGTTATTCGGTTAGCATTTGCAGGATATTTGTATATATAGCCTCAGAGCTGTGATCCGGGGGAAGAAGGAGGAGGTAAAATTATATACAGGGTCAGTCTCAGCTGTTGATATGATGTCTCTATTGGTGGATCCATTATGGTAAGGATGGATGGACAGTCCTAGTTCTGGGATGGAGGAGGAAGGAGGGGATAGTTGTGGGTTGAGAGATCTGGAAGTTTGCAAGTGTGAATGTGTGGGGTGGAATGCTTGTGCTGGACTGAGTTAAAGGTGTAAGGGAGCAGAGAATTATTATCCTGATCAAAGCTTAGCAGGACATGAGTTTTCAGTTGTCTCGATAAATGCCAAGGGGTTAAATTCTCCATATGAAAGATGTCTTTTTGATAAAAGGCTCAAGGTTACATGCAGACATTTACTTTGTTCATGAAACACACTTCCTTCAGAAGTATGAATACCTGCTGGTCTACATAGTAAGTTCTCACTATGGTCTTTGCCTCCTATAGGGTTCAATGCAAGAAAGGAAGAGGGGCTGTTCTTTTTAAATGGCACCTATGCTTCACAATGTTGAACCATAAGATGGATTCAAAGGAGATGGTCTTATGAGTTAAAACTGAAGTAGCAGGAGAGATTTGAATTTAGTTCATGTATATTCACCTAACCAAAATCAACGAGAGTATTGGAAGATTGTGAGCAAACTTCTTGATGAAGTTGGGGAAGACATTCCTATTGTAGGGTGGGGGATTTTAATGTAGTTTTTACCCACAGAATGATACCTCTGAAGGGAGGTGTCAAAGGGTTAGTGACAGAACCACACTACGGGACTCAATGGACATGGCAGAGGGGGGAGGATGAGATGGTGGATGTGTGGAAGATATTCAACCCAGGCAGGCGGCGATATGTTTTTCATTCCTATCCACACAGAACTTACAAGTGGATCAACTATTCCTTTATCAACAGAACAGAGTTCACCGGGTGGAAGCTGTAGTTTTTCAATTTTAAATGTTTTATTTGGTACTTCACACTTGAAAATTTGTACATCACTGAGCCTCCACATACACAATATAGTATACCATACATTTCACTAACAATAACAGTCCAAACCTCTAATCCCCCTATTTGGCCCACTCCATATCAACAACATGTACTGTTTATACCTTTATAGCAACGAATCCTCAAAATGCAATTCTCATCTAGTCCACCATTATGTACCCCCCTCGTTGTACCAAAACCTTTTTATTTAATTTCAGTTCTCCATTAATGCGTGTTCCTCCACGCCTCACATACCTCCATAGAGATGGGACAATATCACCCCTCTTTTACCCTCATCAAGTAGTTTTTAATATTATATTCAGGTCAGATCATGCACTAAACTGAAAACTTCTGCAAGAAAGAGTGCACTGAAATTTTGGTGTCTAAATGATCACCTGTTGGAGTATAATCGAGTGGTGTAACAGGTGACCGAAACACTCACTGAATGTTTTCAGATTACTGATGATGGGAGGTAGGGAATGGCACTGTCTGAGATTTTATGAAGTAATTAATAATACATGCCGTTTAATAACTCACATAGCAACATCAAAGCTTTCGTATTTTCACAGTGGCACTGGTCTCAGAAAAAACTAGCGGCACTCAACCATGGGCTCATAGCCCTTTAACGGTGCCAGTTTTTACATCAATGACCCAGTGTCGTAGTTTTTTATAGAAATTTTTCTTTTATGACTATCTTGAAAACATCCTCGATCAAAAACACTTGAAAGTGAATATCTCAACAACTCAAAAGAGGAGAGATGAACTTAGCTTTAAAAAGTCAGCCAGATGGTCAGAGCGGTCACTGGGTCATTGATGTAAAAACTGGCACCGTTAAAGGGCTATGAGCCCATGGTTGAGTGCCGCTAGTTTTTTCTGAGACCAGTGCCACTGTGAAAATATGAAAGCTTTGATGTTGCTATGTGAGTTATTAAACGGCATGTATTATTAATTACTTAGGGGGATGTTTACTAAAAAACGCAAAAGTGCGCGCCGCACAATAGCGCACGGAAAAGCGGCACTTAAACGCTTCTAAATGCTCTTAAACGCCCCGCACACGTGCGATGAACCCCCGCGCATGTGCGTGACACACTAACGGGCCCCGCACAAGTACGGGCCCGCAAATGTCCGATAGAGGCGTGGAACGGCTAACGGAGGGCGGAGGAAGGCTCCCGAGGGGCGGAGAGATGGGGTCAATGGGCGGGGAAGGGGAGGGGATAGGCTCCCCGCACATTATCGGGCCCGAATTTACAAGGAAAAAATAGCGTGAGTGAAACACTCGCGGTAGAGGGCAGTTAAAGGGAAGAGAAACCATTTACGTCAGCAATGTACAGGAAAACCGGGGAAACCTGCAAAACGTAAGCAGTGTGATACATGTGCACAGCACAAAAGTGAAAATAAAAATAGAAAATGACCACAACAAAAATATTAAAAATAGTAATTCAGCTGGGGAACAGTTATAGTAATGGGCAAATATAAAAACCACACCCAGGAAAGCTCCAGAAAAAAGAAATGAATTTTGGAAGGGTCTACAGAGCGGAGACTCCACCAAAACTAATTGTCATCTTTGGAGCTTTCCTGGGAGTGTTCCCTATGGTTGCCCATTAATAGCACTGTTTCCCAGCTTGGCTAAAAGTATAGCCCCTGTTTTTCGTGGTCATTTCCGGGGTTTATCTGCACGTATGTGACCAGACAAGGTGAATGAGCCCACAGTAAACATGTGCAGAGCAGGGTTTGCGACCCCATCCTGCCAGGTTTACCATCTCCAGGGACGGCACTGTCTCTGTGGCCACAGTGTGGTGCAGCGGACAGAGCTAGTACCTCTAAGACCAGAGGGTCACAGGTTCAAATCCCAGCTGCAGCTACTGCCAACCCTGTCCACATATTTTTCCCACAACTACACCGTGATAGTAAGGACAAACCTTTATTGCTGAGAACATAGGCATGGTTAATACGCCTATATTTTACCACACCAAACACAGACACCATAAACAGGCACATTATCTAGAGCAGAGTCTCCCAAATGCAGTCCTGGAGGGCCAAACACCATTCAGGTTCCATGCTTCCCCTAAGAAAGATGCCTGTGCTGCATATGTCTGCACCACCCCCATGGTATGCAGATGTAGCTCATGCATATTCATAGGGGACAGCATGAAGACCCGAACAGTGTCTGGAACACCAGAACTGGAGTAGGGAAACTCTGCCGTAAAGCAGCAGACAACAGGGCCAGACACACCCACACCCACAGGCCCCATTGGCCAATGCCTCCTGGAGAAGCAGGACATTGGGCCCTGCGTGCATCTCCCAGATCTAGCACCTGCGTACCTTAGCAATGCCACCCTATACCTGGGTACACGGTACACAGCCCTCAAACGTTTGATGTGGGTACCGGCAGATAGACAGTCCTACGTTCAGCACTGTTTGCTTCTTGAGCTCCATCAGAACAAGCTGTCTGATGTCTGCGGTGCGTGCTCCAGGTCTGGCCCCTGACAGTGTTTACCACCCTGGGGAGTGACCCCCAGCAGTACTGTGTACCATATCCATGGCTGTACCGTGCCCAGGACTGGTGTGGTGGGCAGGGCTACTAACCTTCTCTATAGTAGCACATTGCTGGCATAGGTGTGGGGGTGTGTGTCTGTCTATACAGTGTGTGGTGGCTGCAAACACCTTCCACAGCCCACACTGCCAGCACTGTTGCCAGTATTGGCCTGCCAATGTGCATAATGAGCAGCAAGGTACCATGGGTATAGCTCAGACAGGGTGACCTCTGTATGTGCTGCTGGGGGATCACTCCATCCTGACTGTGCAGTGACCACAGCATGGCTAGGCACCCCCATAGTGCTATATAGTATTCCTCTCATGTGATATATATGGGTGTCCTTTTGGGGCCCAGTCACTGATGTAACTGCTTGTGTGTGCTGCCATCCCAGTTCTGGGTGCCTGCATTTCCACCAGGACTAACTAGCAGACTGTATTCAGCTGGTCTGTGTCTTGAAGGGGTGCCATGCAGGGTGCAGCGGCTGATGGCTTGCTGCAGGAGAATATCTGACAGCGGTGGGGTGCAGCTTAGCATATCCAGGCCTAATGTCTGTCTGATATTGTGTTCTGGGGGTGTATAGAGCTGCTGTGACTGCCCTGTGGGGTGTCTGTTCCCCAGTAGGGCCGGGGTTGATGGTCCACTCTACTGCCATCATTGCAGGGGGGTAGAATGTGGATCCGTTGATAGGTGACCCTGTTTGCCACCCTCAGCCGAGGGGGGGGGGGGGTTGGTGGTGCATGGCCCACCTAGGGGTCCATGGGGGGTTCCCCTGACTGAGACAGACAGATATATCCAGGATGTTTCTGCAGAAACAACCTATCTCACAGATTAACACTGCTTTGGAGCTCTGACATGGCCTCTCTCAGCCATGGAGGGTGTTGTGGACCTGGTCCTGGGCGCCTCATCGCACCCTCAGGGTGAGCACAGTACCCGCACAATGCGACGGGGTGTAGCTACTCTGTGCCAGTGGAACACCCGCTCAGTACACCCTACCAGGCCGGGGTGCTGTGTGGGTGCACATGGACACTTCCTCCTGCCAGGCCGGGGAGCTGTTGAGGTGCATTCCCCATCTTGTATGCATCTGTGGACAGCTGATTTGCATGTGCAGTGCATCATGGGTACGGGTGGCCTAACCCTATCCTGTCTACAACAGCAGACTGTCTGTGGGGTGACGTGCAGGCTCTCTGCAGCCAGCCAGGGGCTTGCTGTCAGCTATAGAGCTGTAGCCCAATGGTTACATCACTGCCTATAAAGCCAGAGGTCATGGGTTCAAACCCACAGTGGGGTTATCTGATAGGGTTTTCCACAGCATTGTTTTATTTCTTGTACATATGTTGCTGCCAGCAATAACACCCTCAGCGTACTGTACCCATGGGGTGCCTCTGCGGGTGCTTTATTGGGCGCCCTATTGGCCACCTTATGGTTGCCGTCCATATAAGGTGCACTATACCTTACCCTGTGCCGCAACATATATGGTGCCCTATAGGGGACATTCTAGGGTGCCTTGGCGGACAGTGAGCTGTAACATGTGCCGTATGGGCCGCCTTATGTTAACACGCTTTGCGTGTGCGTCTGCTAGTCGTGAGTACTAAAATAAATTTAACTTGCCCCCTTACAGCACTCATCCCCATAATATATAATGCCTCAGCCAGCCTTGTTTACTGGGCACTGTACGGAATTGAACCCCTGCTCCCTGCACCGTTGGTCAGTGTCCAAACCATTGTGCTGTGGCTCTGTTCCTGTGCATGAGCATCAGCGCGCCACTTCTGACGCCCACTATTTGAATGCCTCCGCACACATCAGCACGCAGCCTGATGCCCATCAGCGCGCCGCCTTCTGCCGCCCAAAATGACAGTGCGCCGCCTTCTGCCGCCCAAAATGACAGTGTGCCGCCTTCTGCCGCCCAAAATTATTTTGCCTCCTCAACCACTTTTAACCATTAAAGTTGATGCCTCAGCTGGCCTTTTTTGTGGAGCACAATGGGGAGTCGAACCTGTGGCCCCTGCACCATTGGTTCGTGTCTTCACCGTTGTGCTACGGCTCTGTTCCTCTATGTGCCCAACGGTGCCCTGCTTAGCCTTCCCACGCGCTAATGTGGGCCCCTCACATTTGCGCGGCGCGCACACGTACGGTCGGTTTTTTCCTTTTTTTCAGCCTGATCCGCCCACTCCTTATATGGCACAGGCACACTACCGCGGCCCCGCACGTTAGGAATGTTTAGTAAACATGCCCCTTAGTGTTTACCGTTTAAGAATCAAACAGCATTGTATTGAGATTTTATGAAGGCAATGGGTAAAGAAGTATTGGTAAAGTGGGGGACAAAGGGGAAGAAGGAGACACAGGAGAAGGCTTTCAAACTGATGCAGAACATCAGGGAGTTGGAGGCAGAAGACATTGTACGACCTTCTCTGGAGACTTAAAAAAGGCTTATGGGACAACTGAAGGCCCTGTATGCAGCTGATATAGAATTTTTTCTAAGGTGTGCAGAACGAATTAATTTCAAACAAGAAAACAAAGCTAGTAAATTGGCAGCATAGCTGCAGGCCCAAAAATAGAAAAGGCATTCTAGTTCAAATTTGTACCCCAGAGGGAGAGATTTGGTAAAGACTTCAGAGGAAATATGAGGGGGGCTAATAATTCTCCGGCCTTGTAACGAAACAGAAAGCTTCAGGCACACTTCAGTTTCGGTGGTCCAAATGATCTCTCTGCAGTTTCGTTATATTTGATATGAAATAAAATGAAACTGCAGAGAGATTATTCAGACCAGCGGAACTGAAGTGCGCCCGTAGCTTTCTGTTTCATTACAAGGCCAGAGACTTATCAGCCCCTCCTCATATGGTATAGTGTATTAAGTATCACCAGAACCTGCACAGCTTGGAAACTAAGGGCAATCAAATGTAGATGGAGAGATACTTGATGACTATGGAATTGCCTTTGTTGGGAGAGAGTAAGAAGGAAACATAGAAACATGATGGCAGAAAAAGACCACATGTCCTATCTAGTCTGCCCTTCCATATCAACTACAGTAGTCCCCTTTTTTCCTTTAGAGATCCTCTGTGTTTGTCCCATGCTTTCTTGAATTCAGATACTGTCCTTGTCTCTACAACCTCCACTGGGAGACTATTCCATGCATCTACCACTCTTTCCGTAAAAAATTATTTCCATATATTACTTCTGAGTCTATCCCCTTTCACTCTCATCCTATGTCCCCTTGTAGCAGAGCTTGCTGTCAATCGAAAGAGGCTCTCCTCTTGTGCATTTATGCCATGGAGGTATTTAAACGTCTCTATCATATCTCCTCTATCCCACCTTTCCTCTAAAGTATACATATTAAGATCCTTAAGTTTGTCCTCATACGCTTTATAATGAAGACCACTACCATTTTAGTAGCCACCCTCTGCACCACCCTGTTTATATCCTTTTGAAGGTGTGGTCTCCAGACTTGCACACAAGGCCAGAGGCCCCTATTACAGAGGAGGAAGTTAGGGGGCAGTTGCTCAGCTAGAGGGTAGAAGGCATCAGGACTCTATGTTCTGTTCCCTGAATTCTACAGTATAAGAAACTCAGTACTTACAGGGGGTCTCTGCCCAACTCTATGGGAGAGACAGGAATAACTCTTATATCTAAAGAGAGGAAAGACCGCAGATTTTGTGGTTCCTATAGACCCTTTCATTTTAAAATCTTGATGCCAAGATTTTGGTACAGGTTCTAGTTATGGGCCTGAGTCAGTTTATTCCCTGCCTCATACATGGACCAAGAAGGAGACAATGTCCGCTGGGTGGTTAATTTGATCTTACATGTCATGGGAGGGGGGGGGGTGGACCCCTGCTCTGCTCTTGTCTATTGATGCCGAGAAGGCATTCGATAGAGTAGGGGGTTTATGTTTAAAGTACTGGAAAAATATGTATGTGGCCCAACTGATCTGTGATGGAGAAGGGACTTGTATCAAAACCTGAAGGCCAGAATTCAGGTGAGTGGAGGATGCTCGGGTCAGTTTCCCCAGGGTAGGGTGAGTAGACAAGGTTGCCTCCTGTTTCTGCTGCTCTTCACGATGATTACTGAGCCTCTTGCAGCTAACATTCAGGGTAATAAGGGGATTAAGGGTTAGTGGAAAGACGTATAAGAGCACTGTTTGCCAGTGATATTTTGTTCACCGTGTCCCAACCTTTTATAACATCTTCCTTATTAATGGGGGAACTAGTGATATTTGAGAGATACTCTGGATTTAAAATAAATACAAAAACATCTGAATTTCTAAATATTAACTTAGAAGGGGAGCTGCAGGTGCTAATTTGCACCAATTTTAATTTAGAGTGGGCGGAGGGAAGTTTATGCTACCTAGGAGCACAAATTGGGAAGGACTGGTCAACATTATACTTTTTAGATTATGAACTATTCTGGGCTGAAGTTAAAAAGATCTTGCTGGGTGAAAGCAACTAAACCTGTCCTGGATGGGGTATATGGTCACCCTACCTGGGTGTTTGTAACTATGCCAGATTTCGGATAAGGTATTGCAGAGGTTCAGTGTATTTCAATACATCTGGAATTGGAGGCATCGCAGGGTATCACAGAGAATTTTGTGTCAACCTTAAGATGGAGGAGGCATGGCAGTTCCAGATACTACTGGGCCACACAGGTGCATCCCATGGTGGAGTGGTGTATAAAACATGTAAATTATGGGTTCTGATAAAGCAAGCATAAAAGGGTGGGGGGAATTGTGAATTTGGCAGAGGATGTTTGGAGAATTGTGGGTGGGCAAAAGTAGACGGTGCAGTCCTTACCTGGCAGTGTAGGGATGCCTGATTTCAATAGGTGGGGGAGTAAGGGGCTAGTTAGAGTAAGAGACCTTTGGAAAGATCATAAAATCTGGGACTTTGAGTACTTAAGAACAGAGTATGAGCTAGAACAGAGGTCTCAAAATCCAGTCCTGGAGGGCCACAAACCAGTCAGGTTTTCAGGATGTCCCTAATGAATATGCATGAGATCAATTCAAATATAATGGGGCAGTACGTGCAAATATTTCATGCATATTCATTAGGGATATCCCAAAAACGTGTCAGGATTGTGGCCCTCCAGGACAGGTTTGGAGACCCCTGAGCTAGAAGATCGTGACTTTTTGGGTATAGGCAAATGGGTTCTATCCTAGCTGAGTGGAGAGCGAAGAAGTTCCTGTTGGAGGACAAGACTCTGTTCAAGTGTCTGTTGATCTAGGCCATGCAAAGTTCATCACAAGGATATATAAATCTCTAATCTACTCAGGCCTGCAGTATTCCTACCATATGCAGCTCTGGGAAAGGGATATGGAGGTCAGATTAACAGATGCACAATGGCAAAAGATTTATCAAGCAATAATGATGACGTCTGTAGGGGCCAATTTGGTTGAGAATGCATATAAAATATTATATAAATGGTATCTTACCTCCAGCAAACTGAGCAAGATATATAAGTTGCTTCTGTAGAGCGTTGGAGGGGATGTGGGGAAGTGGGACTGTTTATGCATTTATGGTGGAATTAAGTACGTATTCAAATATTTTGGCAGCAATCTGTGGATTTTATTTTCCTTAAATGACAGGAATAGAGGTGGAAAGGGATCCTAGTTTATCTATTGCTCTTCCATAAGCCAGTGGACCTGACTGCTAAGATAGCCACTCTTCTCTCTTGCTGTGCCACCACTGCCCATTGTGAGGTGCTCCGATCTGGAAAACGCCGCAAATACCAACCATGGCCATGATACATCGTAGATTATGGCTGGTTTCTCTCATGAGCAAACTGACAGCCCTTCAAAGGAGAAGAGTGGAGACTTTTGAGAAGATTGGGCTCCATTTGAAAGATGGGATCAACTGAAACTGCAACCTGAAAGAGGGACTCTGACCTAAGAACTTGAAGATTGGACCTGGAACGCCCCAAATATGACCCACTGCTAAGCGGATAGCATCTGGGCACGCTAGGGACTTAACCGGGATTGTCCAAAGGCACTACCCATGTTGGTGCCTTTGGAAAATCCCGGTTAAGGCATTTACACTGGTAATATGGGTCATTGCTGTGTAACTGCCTTCAAAAATTGGGCCCTTGGTTCCGAAGCCAATGTACTAAGCATTAGGCTACTCCTCCACTTGTTTGATCGGGGAAGAAGTATAGAAGATTTTATACATTTTTTATTTTAACAGTTTTTTTATACTGCTTTATCATTTAGTCAAAGCGGTTTACATTGTAACTTAAACTTGGTAATGTACATTAAATAGGGACATTGATAACTTGGATTCTTCTAAGGCAATGGAGGGTTAAGTGACTTGCCCAAGGCCACAAGGAGTGCTAGTGGGAATTGAATGCTGTTCTCTTAGTTCCCAAGCCCAGGGCCGGCCCGCCCATTGAGCGAGAATGTTTTTTGCACAGGGCCTCACGTTTCAGGGGGCCCCGCACAAAGAATATTCTGCATAGGGAAATTTAAAAAAAAAAAAAGCTGGCGGCTGCCGCTGCCGCCGTAGCAGCAGCAGGATCGAGTGTCCGCGGGGCCCCCCTGCCCGGCAGAGCCCTCCCTCCCTGCATCAGCTCCCTCTCGCGCTAGCTTTCAGATCTGCGAAGGGAGAGTTTCCCTTTCGCGGCATTGTTAAGCCTGCTGGGGTCTGGGGCTGATGGGAAACAGGAAATGCCCGTTTCCCATCAGCCCCAACAGGCTTAAGAGAGCTGCGAGGGAGAAACTCTCCCTTCGCGGATCTGAACGCCAGAGCAAGAGGGAAAGGATGCAGGGAGGGAGGGCTCTACCGGGCCAGGGGGAGGGGCCCCGCGGACACTCGATCCTGCCGCTACCACAGCGACAGCGGCAGTAGCCAGTTTTTTTTTTTTTTTTTAATTTTGCTGATGAGAGGGAAGGGGGTTAGGACTGGCTATGGGCTGATGGGGATAGGACTGGTAATAGGTTATCGGGGGCTAAAACTGAAAATGGAGTGATGGGGGGATAGGACTGGTAATGGGCTGATGGGGTTAGGACTGGTAATAGGCTATCGGGGGCTAAAACTGAAAATGGAGTGATGGGGGGTTAGGACTGGTAATGGGCTATGGGGGGGTTAGAACTGGTAATGGGCTATGGGGGGGCTAAAACTGAAAATGGGGTGATGGGGTTAGGACAGGAAGTGGGCTTATGTGGGGTTAGGATTGGCAATGGGCTATGGGGGGGCTAGGACTGGAAATGGGCTGATGGGGGGGGTTAGGACTTGAGGTGGGCTGATGGGGTTAGGACTGGTAATGGGCTTTGGGCTATTAGGGGGTTAGGACTGGTAATGGGCTATGGGGGGCTAAGACTGAAAATGGGGTGATGGGGGTTAGGACTGGAAGTGGGCTGATGAGGGGCTTAGGACTGGTAATGGGTTGGGGGGGTTGCTAGGACTGGAAAAGGGTTGAGTGGAAGGGGAGGCTTGAACTGCAAATAGCTGATGGGGACGGGGGCTTGGAATGGAAATGGGCTGAGTGGAGAGGAGCTAGGACATGGGCTGATGGTGGGGCTAGGAAAGGACTAGAAATGGGCTGATGGAGGGCTGCGATTGGAAATGAGCTGATGGAGGGACTTGGATAGGACTGGAAATGGATGGAGGAACTAGGACTGGAAATGGGCTGATGGGGGGGCTAGGACTGGAAATGGGCTGATGTGGGGCCTAGAAGGGAGCGGATGCTGGGTGGGGCTGGAACTAGAAGGGAGCTGATGTTGGGGGAGGATTAGAATGGGATGGGGCTGAGAGAGTGAAATGGAGAGGGGAAAAATATTTTGTGTGGGAGGGAAGAAAAATCTACAATTGGCTGGGTATTGGGAGAGTAAGTGGGGATTGAGGATGGAGGGGTAAAATTTGAGTGGATGAAATAGGAATGAGGAAAGAGCAAAAGGAGAAAGATTAGTATGTTAAAGCAGATGTAGAGAGAGAATGGAAAAAAACTAGAAGAGAGAAGAAAGGACAAATGGACAGCAGACGATGGAGAGTTAGCAGAAGACACGAAGAAACCAGAAGAAAGTGGCTGGAGCAATTGCAACTGAAAAAAAATGCACAAAAGGTAGAAAGATATCTTTTTATTTTGAATGTATTAACTGGAATATGTCAGCTCCGGGAAATGTGCATCATTAACATCTGTGCTTTGTTTAGTACAAGAGGAAATTAATTTATAGTTTTATTTCTACAGTGTTGTACATTCCAAGTTTGGCTTTTGGGGTTCCCAGTTTAATTATTGTCTTCCTGTTTCTAAATTGTGATTCCTTGTTTGGTGATGGTCTATGCTCTGCATGTGTAACTGAGCTGAGGTATTCTGTTTATGTAATTCCTATTTGACATTGCCACGTTCTCTTTCCCCAGTAGGTCATGTATTGTTATTCTTTGAAATGTATTGGTTTAATATTTGCAGTGTTTCCTTTTGATAGGTAGGGTATGGTGCTTTGTGAGTCCTGGTAGTGCTGTTAGGATACGGAGGGTTTGCTATGGGTTCTAAATGGGCAGTGTTTGTAGTAGTTCCTAATGTGCCTGGCGGTTGGCACTGGATTATAGTAATGTAGAAATCTTTTAGTCTTTCTTTATCCATACACTCATTAAGAGGCATGTTTACTAAAAGTTAGTGTATGGTAACATTATGCAAATATTTATGCAAATGAGGTCCCGTACCGAGTCTCCGCATATGGCCCCGCACTCCCCTTGGGCCGCCCCTGCCCAAGCCAATGCTCTAACCGTTAGGCTACTCCTAAAAGGTGAGAGGGACTAGAATATAAAAGAAATTCAGATATGCACTGTATAATACTGAGCTTCAATATAAATTAATCAATCAATGAAGATGTCCTAATTCTATAATGTCTTTAATAAGATAAAATCCCATATAGAAGATTCAACATTAATTACAAAGTAAAACCATTTTGTTTATTATGCTTAAATCTGTTTACCTTGCTTTGTATTCCTTTATTGAATATAGTACACCATATACCAGCCCATATACCCAGTAAACAGTTCTATTTACAACTTTAACATTTTTTTAATTCCCCTTCCCATTTTACCACCACCCACCCCTCCCTTCTGTACATGCTCTACTAACCACTGGCGACATAAAACATATCCCCAGCTATAGCTCCTCACATCCCCAGAACTCTACTCCACCCTGCCTAACTCTCACCCTACCTCGTACACACCACATCTCCCTATCCATTCCCCCACCCACACGATCCGTCACAAGCATTCACCTCACACCAGTGTCACTGCCTCACTCATCCATCCATAATCAGGAGTTCTGCCTCTGTTAAAAGTTAAGCACAGGGCTCCTAGCATGAGGAGATAAGGACTGGATGTAGCATTCCCATATTGGCAAACATTCTGAATGTCCTGCCAGACCTCCCCACTCTCAAATGCTCCATTAACATGAGTTCATTCATAGAATTTCACCAGCTCCAAAACGAGTCATTTCATCTATTAAACTATATTCTGCCAAATTGGCTCAGACATAACAGAAGTTCACAAAAGATATGAAAAAATAAAATAAATTCATACACTAACATAAGCTCCCTAACTCATGCATATCTCAATCACTCAGCCACACCAATTAAAAAAAGAAAAACTGTCTCAATCAGAGTATACGTATGTCACAAGGTGACTACCTTGTGGGAAAAAGCTAAGTTTTAATTTGTTTCCTGAGTGGCAACAGATTTTTCTCCACATGCTTTTCACCTGGGACCTTGTTCCAAACCTTTGGTGCTGCTACTGAAAAAAGCCCTGCCTCTCCATTTCACCTGTCGCATAAAACTAAGGGGTATGTTTACTAAAGTGCGCTAAGGTAACAGGCGTTAACGGCAGTGATAAAGGACATTAATCCTTAAAAGGCGTTGGGTGGGTAGGGGGCATTTGGGCATAAAGTGCCCTATGGGCCATTTAACGCACATTAACAGGACATCGCACATTAAGATGACAAGCATGCACCCTAAGGCACGTTAAGGTGACAAACGTGCTTTAAGGGCATTAAGGTGACAAGCATGCACCTTAAGGCACAAAAACAGCTGTAACCCAAATGCTGGATAGAGCACGAAGGAAAGTCAATGTAAAGGTGATGGAAGGAAGGACTGGTGGGAGCTGATGGACCTGCCATATCAGTGGGCACCCTATGTGGCAGCCAGCTGTACCGATGCACGGGGTGGTGCCAATGTAAAGTGCTGCAATGTCAGTGTGTGGCATAGGATGGGGAAGACGTGTCCCCCAGCTGAGCCAGAAGCGGCAGGGTGTGTGCAGCGACAGGAGGACAGAGTGGGAGTGGGGACATGCAGATCAGGCACAGGAGAGGTGAGTGTGAAGAGCCGGAATGCGGAAAAGAGTACCAGTGTAGGTCATGGTGTAGCAGCTTGCACAAGAAGACATGACTGTACACAGCCCATAGAGGCAGATAGATGGGCCAAAGAATGGATGGCGGCAGAGGAGAGAGTGGTATGAGCTGGCAGCACCAATGTGCAGAACCCTGACTGTTACAGGGATGAAAATGATCTGAATAGCACACAGTCACAAAAAGAACAAGTAGGAATCAAACCCCTGTCCCCTGCTTATGGAGACATTACACTAACCAGTAGGCTACACCTCCACACCGCTCTGTGCAGCAATGGCTGGATACAAAGAGACTGCAGGTCACTGCCTAAAATGTCTGCTGTGTGTGCAAGTATAAGATAGCTCCACTAGTGACCATGATGCAGTGCACATGCAGAACAGCAGCCAAATGATCACCAAATGGAGAATGCGCTTATCCATCACCTCAGCTCAGTAAGATGCACTGATAGTGTGTGATACAAGCACAGAGCAGCTACAAACCGTGCTACTGAGAAGTTTCTGCGATCACCCTGAGGGTAAGGATGGGTGCCCAGCACCTGGCCCCCAGAATGTGCAGTGCTAGAGATGGTCTCTACCACCCATGTTGCAGATTCCCATCACTGCCAGTGTGTGGCTAGTATTGTCTGCAGTGTGATATGCTAGTCACTTTGTTTCCTGCAGAATTGCAGCATGCTGTATGCGCCAGTCACATCTGACCCTGTGATCTGCCTGTGTTGGACAGGCACCCTCCGAGAACAGTGCATGTCAATACCCAGTATTATGCGAAAATAAACAGGCAAAAACCCTCAAAATCAAAATCTCAGGCATTGACTTACTTCATTTGTAGTAACCTAGGTTGATATGATACTGTTGAAAAATCTCAAAAAATTGTTTAAATGGAAAACGGGTCTCAGACTCGCGGTTAGCTCACTCCTGCAGTCTATGTCAAAGGATGTGTGCTACAATTGCATCAACGACCCGTGATGTTAATTCAGGGTAAATCAGTGATCAACAAATTGACATTCCAAATAAAGGTAGCAGAACACTTATTTGCTTATCTTATGCACTGCATGTGCACCCAGCTTTGGGATAAACTGCATGGACACCCAGCATTTGGTTCAGTGATCGGGCCCCCAAAACAGAAAGTGCACCCACATCACTGCAACTAGACACTATATAGCACTATGTGGATACATAGCCGTTCCATGGTCACTGCTCGGTCAGAGTGAGAGTGCCCTCCCAGCATGATATGCTGTGGCCACCCAGTCCATGCACGTGGCAGACAGGCACTACAATGTCTGCCATTGACCCTACCTCCAATGCAGACACATCCTGGCCAATCTGCCTGGTTTCAGGCCATACCCACAATACTTTGCTCATCATCATGCACATTTGCAGACTAATGCTGGAAACAGCTTAGGCACTGCGAGGCTCAGTGAGGTGTAGAAAGCCACATACCAATGGACAGACATACACACACACACACACTCATATCGACGTACTGTGCAAAAATGAGGATGGTTGGCATTCCTGCCTGCCACCTTGGTCCCAATATCAGCTTGAGCATTGTTAATGTGTGCTCATTGTGCAGGAGCTAGTAGCATGCTCTGATGTTAATGCCTGCTCAGTGTGCCAGTGCTATCAGCCTGACTCTCCATCCAGCTGTGGATAGTGGAGCCTGTCTGTGTGGCTGTTTGGTGTTTGTACCCTTGCTGGCCGATTCATTGGGGGGGTTGCACATATTGGTGTTGTACCTGCACTGTGAGCTAAGGTTTAGCCACAGGGACATGCAATGCATGATCCACAGCCAGGACCCAAACCTGTGACCCTCCACACATATACACATCATCTGTGTGCATTGAGCCACAGTGCTGCCATATGGTTACAACACTCCCTGGGGTTGACATGCTTCACATCAGACAGACCTTGGCACATGTTGCAGTGTGAACAGCACACAGGATCAGGGCATGACTTTGGTCTGCTGCAGGTGGGTGCTGCTGCCCCCTCCACCAATACCCCCACACCATGCTGACATGCCCATGTGCTGTCCATGTTGGTGATATGCAGACCCAGCCCATCCAACATGCGGGTTGGTGGGTGTCTAGGGCGCAAGGTCCGGATGGGGGGGGGCGCAGAGGCATACATGGACAGCCACACAGCCCTCCCCCCTAACCATCTGCCTCTGCAGGGACCCCATCACTGCCTGCCAATGATACGTCTCGAGGGGAGGATGACAGCCACTGCTGTGGTAGTCTCCTGTGCGCCTGCATGTTGCAGCTACCTGGAGGGCTACAGCTGCTGGCACTATTTACCTCTTCCCCCACAGCTGGGTTCAGCAGCAGCAGGGGGGAGCCAGCTGGGATCTCTGCCTGGGGTGCCAGGACCCTTGGACCACCCCATGTGGCACATCTCCTTTCCGCAGCAGTAGCATGTCTGTGTGCCACCACTGTCACTGTGGGAACATGGCAGACATCACAGATGGTAATGCAGATGGCAGGATACCCCTTTGTGGAGAGGCTAAAAAGGTTGGGGCTCTTCAACCCGGGGAAGAGACAGCTGAGGGGAGATATGATAGAGGTTTATAAATTATTGACTGGAGTGGAATGGGTAAACGTAGATTAATCGTCTATGCCATTAGAATGTAGAAAGACTAGAGGACATGCAATGCGGCTACAGTGTAACCCATTTAAGACTACTAGGTGAACATATTTTTTCAATCAACGTGTAATCAAACCCTGCAAATCATTATCAGAGGCTGTAGTAAAAGTGTAGCTGGGTTTAAGAAATATTTGGACAGGTTCCTGGGGGAAAGGTCCATAAACCATTGTTAAAGAGGACCTGGGATATGCACTGCTTCCCCATTACACGCATTGTGGATCCTGTGTGTCTTTTGGGGAAACTGTTAGGTACTTGTGACCTAGATTGACCACTGTTGGAAAGAGGATACTGAGTATGATGCACCTTGGTCTGACACAGTCATATTTTCTAATCTTATGTTCTTATATGCCACCTAGGCAGCTGCCTGGTCTTCCCTGTGCACCAGCAGCCCCCACTGCATGACCCATGTGCCACCTCCTTTGCCCCATTTGCACCAACAACATAGTGCCCTTTCATACTTGGACACTGCTGCTAATGAAGCACTACTATCACTGTCTTGGGCTCACTTGTCTGTGCATCACATTGCAGATGTTAAAATAGGCTCTCTATCCTCAAAATACTCCCTTTCCGCATGGTTTTACTTTGCGTTAGGGTTCCCAGCATTAAGGCGCTTTAAGACATTTTCACAAGGCACATTAAGGGTACACACGTTGTTAACGCTCATTCTCCGCTCACAAGGCTGGGGTGTTTTACGCGGCTGGGGTGTTTAACGCAAGTTAAAGCAGCGTTTTAGACGTGATAAGAGTGCAAGTGTGCCGATAAGGGAGCCCGGGTGCCATTAACACACGTTAACGCGCTTTAGTAAACATACCCCTAAATGTGCAATCTCTTAAAACAGAACTAATCCAAATTGAAACTTTCCCCAGTATACCCAGTTGAGAGCATCTGGCAAGTACAAGATCAAGGTCCATCCAAGTCAAAAGCCGATAATAATTCAAGAGCATGGTGCCCAGGGTTGGTACAAGGATTAGAGGCACTCTAGGCAGGTCGTTCCGTCCTGCCATTGCCCTTGACCCCATTGCTACCACTGCAGGTCCTAGAGAGGGGTAGCAGCAGTGGGTGCCCTCAGAGGGCCAGTTTTCTAGGCAACTGCCTAGTTTACCTAATGGCTTTGATGGTGCCACAAGACCATGCACTGAGGTGCAACATCATCATCTCTTTTCCTGCCTTCCTGCCTTGCATAGCAACATTCTCCCATTGCTTTACATCAGTGGTTCCCAACCTATGGTCTCTGGATCCCTGGGGGTCCATGA
This sequence comes from Ichthyophis bannanicus, assembly GCA_033557465.1. Lineage (NCBI taxonomy): Eukaryota > Metazoa > Chordata > Amphibia > Gymnophiona > Ichthyophiidae > Ichthyophis > Ichthyophis bannanicus. Next base: position 566,933,920 of record CM066034.1, read on the forward strand.
GGCTATTACAGGGGTCCACAGGACACAGAAAGGAGAAAAAGGAGAGAGAGGCTGATAAGGATTGGCTGTGGGGGGGGGGGGGGGGAGGGAAGAATGACAGACCAGGGAGAGGGAGAGAAAAAGACTGGTGGAGACAGGAAGGGGAAGGAAAATAAAATAAAGAGGGCTTGGCCTGGCACTAAGGGGAGAGGGTCCAGGAAGTACACTGGGGATGAACTGGGAGTTCCTGAACTTTTGAATATTAATAAGGGGTCCACACAACCAAGAAGGTTGTAAACCTTTGGGGCATGTTTACTAAAACATGGGTGCATATTGCGCATTCAGCCCCCCCAAAAACGAGCAAGGGGGTGGCCGAGGACCAGGCTATAAAATGGGGATGCCCGGTATATTCTCATATCGTTAGCACAGGTTTTGTGCCATCCACATGTTATGCTGTTTGGCACGATCAACGCAGCTGCACTTGACACCACCCGTTGAGGCGCCACTAAGTGCTCTTGCGATAAGTGCAACATTGCTGGTTAGCGTGCGTCAAAGACGCTCACACTAGCTGTGATGGGCACACTCTGCCCCTGATTTTAATGTGGCTGCATTTCTGGCACATGGTAAAGATTACTGCAGCACACTTGGCACCCGTTGACCCCCATGCTACTCACGAGCGCACTTTAGTAAATATACCTCTTTCCGTCTTATTTTCTTCTTCTCAGTGTTTTGTAGCCACTCCTGCTCACCTTCCCAAATAAAATGATGATCAGTCGAAGGCACTACTTTCCAGTCCTTAATTACTGAGCCCTGCATAATTACCATGACTCTGTGGCAAAAATAAGATCTAAAGTGTGACCATCTAGATGAGCAGAGGCATGAATCAGTTGTGACAGACTTGCGGCTTCCAAAGAAGTTGACAATAATTGAGTTTTCTCATTTGTTGCAACATAAAGCATGAAAATCACTCCAAATGAGTAGTGTAATCGCTAAATACAGTTGTGGTCAACATTATTGGCACTCTTGCAAGTCAGCCCTTTAATGTCCAATATTTCCTAAAAAAAAAGTGGCCAGTGAAATGGGTTTGGACTATATATGCACACATATTTGATACATAAAAGAATCAAATAAATCAAGACCAATTAAAAAAGGAAGTATTAGTATTATAAAAACTGGGACATTGCCAGGGCATGATTATTACTACTCAAAAAAGACCCCCAAAACAAACTGAATGGGTATATCTCAAGAACATTCATTCAGAACAAGTATGTCAGAGAAACAAAAAAGGGAGCGAAATATCGCCCTCTCACAAAAGGTATCTTCTTTTGATCATTTTCATTGAATTGCTTGTACTCATATACTTATCTTAAAGAAGCACTTAAAGAGCAAAGGTGGCAAAATAATTTCTACACGACATGCCACCATGGCCCTGCATCAGGTATTGAAGATTCCCAGGTCCAGCAAACAACAAAATAGCGCTTATAAACCACCACCACCTATTCACCATTTAAAAGGATGGCATCCGACATAGGAATGGCAATGAGCACTAAATGAACCAATCAAAAACTGAGAGGGAACCCAAGGAAAGCAAATTCCTTCCGTGATTGGTTATACTCAAAAATAAGGACATGATTATCGACACCCTTATAAATTTATTTATTTTATTTATTTTACATTTCTTCTATACCGCGCTATTGAGATCAGTGCGGTGTACATCAAACAGAACATACTACAATGCATACAGGCAACATTGTGTTTACAGTGAACAGGGTAGTACAACATGGAATTGAACGGGGAAAAACTATATACAAGATAACTTTATACTATGTACATATCTATAACTCATATGGGTATTGTCTGGGTGTTTGTGATGCGGATCAGATAGGACATTTGTGATGTCTATCCGTTTTCAGTCAGGGAAAGGGTGTTGGGATGGCTGGGACATGCAGGTAGATTAATGTTTGCATGTTTACCTGGGATAGTTTCAGGGTAGTATTCTAAGAACAAGTGATATTTTAAAGCTTTCTTGAAGGGAGCTAGGCCTGTGATGCCTCGGATTTCATGCGTGAGGGTGTTCCAGTTTAAAGGGGCAAATATGGAGAAAGCTCTGTTGATGGTCGCCTTTGTACATTTTGTTGTCACCTTGGGGACTTCTAAGGTGTTCTTCGTTGCCGGTCTTCTGTTTCTTTTTTCCGGTTTGTTGTGGATCAGCTTGCTAATTGGCGTGGGGGGGTTGTTTTTTAGGGCCTTGAACGTAATTAGTAGTGACTTGTAGTGGAGTCTAGCTTGTAAAGGTAGCCAGTGGAGTTCTTTCATGATTGGGGTAATGTGATCAGATCTTGACGAGCCGGAGAGAACTCTTGCAGCTGAGTTCATAGCGAGGCGAAGTGGATTTAATGTTGATTGAGGTAGACCGTGTAGGATGATGTTAGCGAAGTCAAGATGCGGGAGGACTAACGCTTGAAAGATTGTCCGGTAGTCAGTGAAGTCTAGTAGGGGGCGAAGGTGACGTAGTGTTCGGATCTTGTGGTATATTGCTTTTGTGACGTTTTTCACATGTGTTGTCATGTCAAGGTGCTGATCAAGCGTAATGCCTAGATAATGGATAGTGGATTTGACTTTCAGTTCTGCATTGTTGACTTGTAGTGACAGAGGTGGCACAAACTTCTGGTTCCTTGTAATGAATAGAACATCGGTTTTGTCATGGTTGATAAACAATTCAAATCAGTTTTAACAGAAGAACCACATTCCCTTTGCAGTAAAATTAGACGCACCTCTGATCAATTGTCAGAACTCACATGACTTGAATCAACCAATGTTTAAAATGGCCACATTCATTCCTTGTTCCATTTTCACAATGGTGAAAACAAGAACTGCCTGAAAACATCAGAAAAGCCATTATTACCAAACATCAAACTTCAGAGCAGTACAAGGCCATCTCCAAAGACCTTAGGATTCCTGTGTCTACAGTTAGCAATGTTATTAAGACATTTTCTGCTCATGGAACTGTCAAGAACCTCCCAGGACGTAGTGGGAAGAGGAAAATTAATCCAAGAAGTTTTCAAAGATTAGTCTTCAAACATGTTCTGATTCTGCTGTGCACTAATCCTTTGCAGATTTCTAGAATTCTGTTCAGACTTCGCAAACCCAGCAGCCTTATCCTCTCACCTTCCACCAATGGCATATTGTACCCACCACATGCCCTTTCAATCATACAAACTCTGCCTTCTCATCCACTTTCATAATAACAACAGATAATGACAATAAACCACATTATGTCTTTTGATAAATACTACTATACAAAATCACATAAATAAAGTATCCAAAATCATTTACAAAATAAAGCTCAACATGGCCATGTTTTGGCTAGTGTCTGCATCAGGAGTATATACATACAGTACTGTAAAAATAAAAATAGAGAAACACGATGGCAGAAAAAGATCAATGGTCTATCTAGTCTGCCCTTCCATATCAACTACTATAGTTCCTTTTTTTTCCTTTCGAGATCTTCTGTGCTTGTCCCATGCCTTCTTGAATTCAAATCCTGTCCTCGTCTCTACAACTTCCACTAGGAAACTATTCCTTGTATCTACCACTCTTTCTATAAATAAATGTATTTATATATCATCTTTCTACTATTCAAGGTGGTTTACAGGTAACAGAACAGAATAACAATGCAGGGATGCACTGTTGTACAGGGAACAAGAATTTATTTCCACATATTTATTTATTTATTTGAATTCATTTTTATACCGCTCCTTCCAGTGATCAGCAGCAGTTTACATTGTAAGATTTAATTCTGCAATGACAGCAGTTACATATAACAATATAGAAACTATGTACATAGCAAAGGAAGCGTAGGAATTCAAAACTCAAAACTATTTACATAGAGAACCGTGTATGTTCAGTTAACTATATACATAATATTTACATTGACGTACAATGGGAATGTCCAGTGGGTTTACATTTTAATATATTTTGTTGGGTTTGGGTGGCATATGACGATGGAGTTGTTGGAATCCATCATGATTTGATTATACTTGAATAAAATTTGATTTATGTTATTTCTGCCAGAATATAATACTCTTGGAATAGGTGAGTTTTGAGGTTTTTTCGGAATGATTGGAGGTCCTTGTTGGCTCTTAGTGTGTCAGGGAGTTTGTTCCATTGTGTGGGGGCTAGGTAAGTGTATGTTCTATTGCTGGTATTCATTTTCACCTTGCATATAGAGAGTGGAATTTGTAGAGTGTTTAGATTGTGTGTATGTCTTTTTCTGTTAGGGGGTTGTATTTTAATGAGTATGGCGAGGAAAGATGTGGCGATATTGTGTATTAACTTGAATGTTGTAATTATTATTTTGTATCTTATGCGTGCTTGGATAGGTAGCCAGTGAAGTTCCATTAGAATTGGTGTGATGTGATCTGAAAACCGTACATTCATTAATATTCGAGCTGCGACGTTCTGGGCCATATTACTCCTGAGTCTATCCCTTCACCCTCATCCTATGTCTTCTCATTGCAGAACTTTCTTTCAATAGAAAGAGGCTCTTCTCTTGTGCATTTATGCCACTGAGGTATTTAAATATTGCTATCATATCTTCTCTATCCCGCCTTTCCTCTAAAGTACATATATTGAAATCATTTAGTCTGTCCCCATATGGTTTATAATGGAGACCACTGACCATTTTGATATCCACCCTCTGCACCCACTCCATCCTATTTATATCCTTTTGAAGGTGTGGTCTCCAGAATTGCACACAATACTTCAAATGAGGTCTTATCAAAGACTTATACAGAGACACCATCAACTCCTTTTTCCTGCTGGCCATTCTTTTCCCTATGCCTACAAGTATCCTTTGGGCTTTTACCATCACCTTTTCCACCTGTTTAGCCATGTTAAGATCATCAGAAGTAATCATGCCCAGGTTCCACTCTTTTTTCATGGGTAGAAGTACTTCACCTCTTATAATATTCTGCTCCCTTGGATTTTTGCAGCTGAAATGCATGACCCAGCAATTCTTTTAGTATTAAATCTCAGCTGCCAAATTCTAGATCATTTTTCAAGCTTAGCTACTGTAGATCTCTCCTCATTTTATCTGCTTCTTCTTGGGTGTCTACTCAGTTGCAGATTTTGGTATCATCCACACAAAGGCAAACCTTACCCAAAAGCCCTTCCACAATATCACTAACAGAAATGTTAAAATGAATTGGACCAAGGAGAGATCCCTGCAGCACACCACTGGTAGCATCCTTTTCCTCAGAGTGAGCTCCTTTTACCTGTACCCTTTTGTCACCCCCCCCCCCCCCCACTCAACCAATTTCTAACCCAGTCAGTCACTTTAGGGTCCATCTCTAAAATGCTCAATTTATTTATAAGTCACTTGTGCAGAATGGTATCAAAGGCTTTACTGAAATCTAGGTACACCACATCTACGGCTCCCCCTCTGTCCAACTCTCTGGTCACTCAGTCAAAGAAATCAATCAGATTTGTCTGACAAGACTTGCCTCTAGTAAACCCATGCTGCCTCAGATTCTGCAATCCATTGGACTCCAGAAACCTCATTACCCTCTGGTTTTAGCAGCGTTTCCATGAATTTACTCACCACAGAGGTCAGACTAACCAGCTTGTAGTTCTCAACCTCATCCTTGTTCCACTTTTGTGTCAAGGGACAACATGCATCTTTTTCCAGTCCTCTGAGACCACTCCTGACTCTAAAGCAGCATTGAAAAGGTCAGCCACTAGAACATCTCCAAGTTCCTTCAATACTCTCAGATGTATCCCATCCGGTCCCATCACTTTGTCTACTTTTAGTTTAGCTAGTTCCTCATGAATACAGTCTTCTGAAAATCATTCTAGATCCCTTTCACTTCTGTACCTATTTGTAGGTGTTTTCTGAGGTTCTGCTCCAGGCCGTTCTTCTGTGAATACAAAAAAAAATATTTGTTAAGCAATTACACTTTATCCTCATCAGCTTCTACATATTCCTCCCCTTCACCCTTGAGTCTGACAGTACCTCTTTTGCACTTCCTCTTCTCGCTAACAAATCTGAAAAATGTCTTGTTCCCCCCCCCCCCCCATTTTATTGCATTGGCTATTTCTTTTTCTTTTTGTATCTTTGCTTTCCTGACTACTTTCCTAGCTTCCCTAAGTTTTTCCAAATATTGATGCTTGTCTTTCTATTTCTGTAATCTCTTGTACTTTATGAAGGCCACCCTCTTTTTCTTCACCTTTTCAGCTATGTGATGGGGTATATAGGAGGTTACCCATCCCTCTCCAAAGAGATTGTCAGCAATCCACCTTAAAAGTATCTACAGCTCAGAACTCAGGGCTGGAAAGGCATGAATCGGACAGAGGGATTAAAAATCCAGCTGAGTGCACAAGGCAGAGAGAGGCCCTTGGAGACAGGAAACTCCTTCCAAGCAGGGCTGAGAAAGGAGTCCTGTTGTGAGGTAGGAAATTCAGGAACTGGGAACAATATTCACAGACACCGAAGCTCAAGTGAGTGACTGGACTTTGTGCTGAACTTAATTCTGAACTTTAAATTGTGTGTTTGGGGAAGAGTACTGAAACCAGCCTTGTGAAGGGTACTGAAACCTTGTGAAGGAAACAAGCTGTAGAGTGATTGCTGGAAAGCTAAAGGACAATAAAACTGTTTTTTTGTTTGGCCCTGCACTGTTGTTTACAACCAAAAAGGAGCAGACAGAGCCTCACCACTGTAGACAGATCTTTTATTTGTAGTCGCAAGGGTCAGCCCTACACGTGTTTCGGCAGAAGCCTTCTTCAGGGGACTGTGACCACCGAATCAACACTGAATCAATTAAATAGCGCACCAGTAGGACGCTGGAGTAAAACTTAAATAGCGTCCTAGTGGTGCACTATTTAATTGATTCAGTGTTGATTCGGTGGTCACAGTCCCCTGAAGACGGCTTCTGCCAAAACACGTGTAGGGCTGATCCTTGCGACTACAAATAAAAGCTCTGTCTACCAGTGGTGAGGCTCTGCCTGCTCCTTTTTGTTTGTGCTTCACTACTGCAGGAGAGGTGTTTTCTCTGTTTCCTTGTCCCTGCACTGTTTTTTGCCTGATATTTTAAGAGCCCCTTGCTGTCGCATACCATGCTATACCACAAACTGATTCTTCTTTTGAGAACCATAATGGCCTCCTTTTCCTTTTACATTTCTTTACCTTGCTAACAAAAAGGTTTGTTAGCCTTAAAATATCCCCTTCCAGTTTTGCCCATGGCTTTTCTACATCCCTCAGCTTTTCCTATCCTGCTAACCCTGAGGTATTGTCCCATCTTGGCAACTTTAGTTTTCCTAAAGTCTAAGACCTTTCATTTTGAATGGACTTTATCAGTCCTAGTGCTAATACTGAACCATACCATCTGGTGATCACTAGATGCGAGATGATCTCCCATTATAACAGCAGAAACTCTTTCCCCATTAGTAAGCACCAGGTCCAGTATGGCCCCTTCAGTGTGGGTTCTTTTACCAGTTGCCAGAATAGTTCCCCCTGTAGAGAATCTAGGATCTCCTTTCTTTTAGATGACACTGCTGCAGGAATGTGGCAGTCAACATCTGGCATACTGAAATCACCTATTAGAAGCACTTCTCCTTTCATAGCAATACTGCATATGTCTTCTATTAAATCTCTGTCCACTTCCTCTGCCTGTGAAGGTAATCTGTATATCACACCAATGCAAATGGATTTCCTGTTCCCTCTTTCTAGTTTAACCCACAGTGCCTCCTCAGTCCCTTTTAAGCCCTGTAATTCTATAGCTTTAATATATTTTTTTTTACATATAGTGCCACTCCTCCCCTTCTTCCTATTCTGCCCTTCCTGAATAAAGTATAGTCTGGTATAATTACATCCCAGTCATGGCTGTCCATGAACTATGTCTCCGTAACCGCCACTGAATCCAGTCAGCTTCTTCCATTAAAGCCTCAACATCTGGGATCTTATTTCCCATACTATGGGCATTTATGCATACTTCTTTCCAGATGTTACCCCTTTTATCCATTTCTATAGATGTATTTAATTTTTTACTTACCTGGGGGCTTTCGTCATCCACCCCCAATGAATCTAGTTTAAAGCCATCTTCAGTAGGTTAGCCAGTCTGCTAAAGACCCTTTGAACATTCTTGGATAGATCGACACCATCTCTGCTCTGCAACCCTTGAAAAATCATCCCTTGGTCCAGAAAACCAAAATGCTCTCGATGACACCATCCACGCAGCCATGCATTCATCTTCAGTCTGTGAGCTTCTCTGCCTTGACCTTTACCCTCAACAGGGAGGATTGAAGAGAACACCACCCACGCGCCTATCTGCTTCACCCTCTGTCTCAAAGCCATGAAGTCACTCTTGATATGTTTGGAGGGATACCTAGCAGTATAATTTGTGCCAACATAGATGAGCAACATCAGATAATAGTCAGTAAGCTTGATAAGTCTTGCCAAACTCTCTGTAACATCTTGGATTTTGGCACATGGCAGACAGCACACCTCCCTGGACATCAAGTCTAGTCGACAAATGGATGCCTCACTGCCCTTTAGAAGAGAATCACCATCCACCACTACCTTTCACGTCCTTGTGGTCTCCGATTCTGCAATTTTGAGGTGCTTAAGCTCTGGATATCTGTAAGTAAGAATAAAAATAAAACCATAAGGAGTTAAATAATACACATATACATCTATAAAAACATCATTAATACATTTGTGGAGAGACAAGGAAAGTTAAAAAGTCTTCCCTTTCTCTGCAAAAGGCCCTCACTACACATCTAAAAACTAAAACCATTTTATGTATGGAATGCTTGCATACACACAATTTCAGTTCTTAATTCCAAAAACTAATTTAGTATTCTAGTCAAACAAGTCCAAAAAGGACTCAAAGAATTATTTCCCCATATAGAGGATCCAAATATGGGCAACACCTCAACAGAAGCCATTATCGCATAAAATTACAAGTGATGTTAGGGGGTTAGTTTTGAAGTCTTATTTGCAATCTACACATGTAAATCACACACATCCATGTGGAAGTTGCATCCACATGCAAAAGGCCATTTTAGAAAGGGTCCACTTTACACATGGATGTCCTTAGGATGTTGAAGTTTGAGGGTGCGTGTAAGTGGCATGACTTAGGTGGGACAGAAATATACACGTGCATGTCCCATCTCCTAAAAGGAATGCATAGGTAATCACAAATTTCTTCATGTCCTTGGCATGTGTATTTTTTTTATAACAATCTTTATTCATCTTACAACATCTCGGCTTGCGGTGGGAACACTTACACAGCCTACCAAGTCATAAACACATACAGTTATCAGCTCAACGATTTTTACAATTTTTACTCAAATGCATCACTTGCCCCCTACCCTCTTTATCCCCCACCACAACCCCCCCCCCCCCCTCCACCCAGCAGCTCATAATTCTACTATTCTGTTTAATGGATCCATATGCACAAGCTCTTCCTCAGTGGACATACCCCTGATTATTTGATTATTGAAACTTCCTTCCATGGGCTCACCCATCCCCGAAATCCCATCACATTGTTAAGAGAGTATTCTGTGCTCTGGGCACTAGTGTAAAAATATACTTCTCCCATGTTCGTATAAACTCATCCCACTTCCCCAGATTATCCCTGGCCTCCAATCTATGAGCATTATCTGATGGAGACTCTTCCGCCATTCCCTGGATGGAGCTTCATCTTTTCTCCAGTGTCTGAATGGGCAGTTTACCAGTTATACACGCCTTCCTTACAAAAAGTCTAATCCATCTTCCCCTGGGAAGAGGAGAGGCCAGTCTGTCAAAAATCACAAGACTCTTCGTCCACTCCACTCGCTGACCGATCAAATGGCTAATTTATGCATATATTTGTCGCCAAAACCTCTGTATTGCCTTACACGACCACATGTGGCTCAACCTGTCCATCCTTGCCTGGCACTTTGGGCAGCTAGCATCTTGAGTCAGGCCGCTTCTCAGCACTGCGATATTGTACTTCCCTGAGCTTGGCTGACTGTATCAACTTCAGGATACGCCTAACCGCATCCAGTACTTCCCCCATTCGAACTGCGAACCCCAGCTCTTCTGTCCATTTATGTTCTACTTGTGAAAAATCTGTGGTGTCTCCCACACTACAGTCTGACATGGTAGGCGGATACCGACTGGCATTGCTGCTCCCCTAAATCAAAAAACTGTAGTATCATTAATGCCTTCTCTGCCGTCAAATGCTCACGTGGTAGTGATGCCACATAATGGCACAGCTGAAGGTAGGCAAATAACTGCCCCCTCTCTGCCCCATATTCTTTCTGCAGACTCCCAAAGGACTTATACCTTCCGGCCTTGTCCACTACGTGTCCAAAATTTCGCATCCCTTTTGTCCCCCACACTCAGAGCGCCTTATTTTCTATGCCTGACAGAAATTGTATATTACCCCATAATGGCAGTCAACTAGTCACCAGCGGAGATGCCTGCCAACTCTGACATAAAACTCGCCAAATTTTCATAATCGGCGCAATTAACAGACTCCCCTTCAATCTCTGTGGCAGCTGTGCTCGATCCACATGCAGCACCGCTAATAGAGAGTATGAGGCTGCAAAGGCTTCCTCTAATCTCCTCGGGGTATACCAATCCGTGTATCCAAGCCAGTCATTCAAATGGTGCAACTGACATGCCTGAGCATAGCTAGCTATATCGGGGAGGCAAGAGATAAGGTTGTTGGGGCCACTTGGCAATAGTGATCATAGCATGATCGCCTTTGATTTAATTAGTGGAGGAGGGATAGTAAGGAAATCCACAGTACTACCTTTTAACTTTGGAAAGGGAGACTATGATAAAATGAGGAAAACAGTTAAGAAAAAACTAAAAGGAGCAGTTGCAAAGGTTAAAGACGTACATCAGGCTTGGCTGTTGTTGAAAAATACTATCTTGGAAGCCCAGACCAGCTGTATTCCATGCTTTAAGAAAAGTGGAAGGAAGTCCAAAAAACTGCCAGCATGGTTTAAAGGTGAGGTCAGAGAGGCTGTTGTTGCCAAAAAAGCATCTTTCAGGAAATGGAAAAAACAGCCAAATGACGAAACCTGGAAACAGCACAAGCACTGGCAAGTCAAATGCAAGGCATTGATAAGGCAGGCAAAGGGAGAATTTGAGAAGAAGCTTGCTGCGGAAGCAAAAACGCGAAGTAAAGACCTTTTCAAGTACATTTGTAGCAAAAAACCTGTGAGAGAGTCAGTTGGTCCATTAGATGATAAAGGGGTTAAAGGAGCACTAAGAGGCGACAAGGCGATAGCGGAGAGATTGAATGAATTCTTTGCTTCAGTCTTTACTGAGGAAGATGTAGGGATGTTACCCATGACTGAAGTGGTATTTAAAGGTGCGGAAGAATTGAAGGAAATATCGATACATTGGGAAGATGTATTACAACTATTAGATAAACTGAAGAGTAGCAAATCACCTGGGCCGGATGGTATACATCCAAGGGTGTTGAAAGAACTGAAATATGAGATTGCAGACCTGCTATTAGTAATCTGTGAACTATCATTAAAATCATCTCTAATACCTGAAGATTGGAGGATCGCCAATGTAACATCAATTTTTAAAAAGGGTTCCAGGGGTGATCCGGGAAACTACAGACCGGTGAGCCTGACATCAGTACCGGGAAAAATGGTAGAAACCATCATAAAGAATAAAATTACTCAACATGTAGATAGTCATGACGTAATGGGAGACAGCCAACATGGCTTTAGACAAGGAAGATCTTGTCTTACTAATCTGTTATGTTTTTTTGAAGGAGTGAATAATCAGGTGGACAAAGGTGAGTCGGTTGATATTGTGTATCTGGACTTTCAGAAAGCCTTTGACAAGGTCCCTCATCAGAGACTTTTGGCAAAACTAAAGAGTCATGGGATAGGAGGCAGTGTACTATTGTGGATCAGGAACTGGTTAAAAGATAGAAAGCAGAGGGTAGGGCTAAATGGCCAATTTTCCCAATGGAGAAAGGTGAATAGTGGTGTACCCCAGGGATCTGTGCTGGGTCCGCTGCTTTTTGACATATTCATAAATGACGTGGAAAGTGGAATAACGAGTGAGGTTGTCAAATTTGCAGATGACACAAAACTATTTAAAGTTGTTAAAACCCAAGAGGATTGTGGAAAATTGCAAGAGGATCTTGATAAATTGGAAGACTGGGCATCAAAATGGCAGATGAAATTTAATGTGGACAAGTGCAAGGTTATGCACCTAGGGAAGAACAATCCAAACTATGGTTACACGATGCAAGGTTCCACATTAGGAACCACCACCCAGGAAAAAGATTTAGGCGTCATTGTGGATACCATGTTAAAACCCTCGGCCCAGTGTGCAGCGGCGGCCAAGAGAGCAAATAGAATGCTAGGTATGATAAGGAAAAGAATGGAAAATAAAACAAAAGATATTATAATGCCTTTATATCGTTCCATGGTGAGACCGCACCTTGAATATTGTGTGCAATTCTGGTCGCCGTATCTTGAAAAGGAAATAGCGATTTTAGAAAAGGTTCAGAGAAGAGCCACCAAGATGGTAAAGGGGATGGAAGGATACCCCTATGAAGAAAGGCTAAAAAGGTTAGGGCTCTTTAACCTGGAAAAGAGACGGCTGAGGGGAGATATGATAGAAGTCTATAAATTAATGAATGGAGTGGAACGGGTAAACGTAGATCGATTGTTTACCTTATCAGAATACAGAAAGACTAGGGGACATGCAATGAAGCTACAGGGTAAACTATTTAAGACTAATAAAAGAAAATATTTTTTCACTCAACGTGTAATCAAACTCTGGAATTTGTTACCGGAGGATGTAGTAAAGGCTGTTAGTGTAGCTGGGTTTAAAAAAGGTTTGGACAAGTTCCTGGAGGAAAGTTCCATAAACCATTATTAAGAAGGGACCCAGGATATCAATGCTTGAAGCAATACAAGCATTGTGGAACCTGTGTCCCTTGGGGAAACTGCTAGGTACGTATGACCTAGATTGGCCACTGTTGGAAACAGAATACTGGGCTTGATGGACCTTGGTCTGACCCAGTATGGCATATCTTATGTTCTTATGTTATGTTCTTAGGCTCAGCCCCACCGCACTTCAATGGACCCCGCATCTACGCCAAGGATAGCCTCGGCCTCCGTCCACTTCACAAAAAGCTCCTCAGCATCTTCTCCAACAAACGAATATCTTTACAGAGTAAGCTTAACGGGAGAGTCTGAAGCACATACAGCAATGTTGGGAATAACACCATACGGTATGCCGCCACCCTCCCCAATAGTGATAGCGACAAAGGATTCCAATCTTTTAGGCGAGTTTTCGCATGATGTAATACCTTGTTATAGTTGCACTAATACAGCTGGCCCGGATCCAGAGTCAGCTGGATACCAAGGTAAGTGAAAGCATCACCAGCCCATCTCAGTGGAAAACCTGGTCCCCATGTGGTCTCCAATTCTCCCAGCACATCACATACCTCAGATTTCTCTTTATTTCTCTTTAGACCTGTTATTTCCCCGAATTTAGTGAACTCCTCCAATACTCTAGGCAAGGCCGTTTGAGGTGAGCTTAAATGAACCAGCATATCGTCCGCGAAAGCTGATATGTTGAATTCCACCCATCCTATCTTAGTCCCGGACGCCTCCCTGCAGCTCCCTAATTTGCGTTTCAGAGGATCCAAAGAGAGGACAAACAGCAAGAGAGAGAGAGGGCAACCCTGCCTTGTCCCCCGCCCCTCCCTGATGTCTCCCGATATCACTTCGTTGATCACCTCCGCTGCTTTTGGCTGCGCATACAATAGCCGAACTATACGAAGAAACTGATCTCCTATACCATATCATGGTAGAAGGTGGAACAAATAGATCCACTCCACCTAGTCAAACGCCTTCTCGGCATCGAAACTCAGCAGGAGGGAGGCCACCTGACAGGGCCGGATTTACCTTGAGTGAGGCCCTACGCCAACAAAAATTGTGGGCCCCCAGCAGGGGCGGCCCAAGGGGGGTGCGGACCTCATTTGCATAAGGGGCCTCATTTGCATAAATATTTGCATAATGTTACCATATACTAACTTTTAGTAAACGTGCCTCTTAATGAGTGTATGGATAAAGAAAGACTAAAAGATTTCTACATTACTATAATCCAGTGCCAACTGCCAGACACATTAGGAACTACTACAAACACTGCCCATAGTAAACCCGCCGTATCCTAACAGCACTACCAGGACTCACAAAGCACCATACTCTACCAATCAAAAGGCAACACTGCAAATATTAAACCAATACATTTCAGAGAACAACAATACATGACCTACTGGGGAAAGAGAACAAGTGGCAATGTCAAATAGGAATTATATAAACAGAACACCTCAGCTCAGTTACACATGCAGAACATAGACCATCACCAAACAAGTAATCACAATTTAGAAATAGGAAGACAATAATTAAACTGGGAATCCCAAAAGCCAAACTTGGAATGTACAACACTGTAGAAATAAAACTATACATTAATTTGCTCTTGTACTAAACAAAGCGCAGATGTTAATGATGCACATTTACCAGAGCTGACATATTCCAATTAATAAATTCAAAATAAAGAGATATTTTTCTACCTTTTGTGCATTTTTTTCAGCTGCAATTGCTCCAGCCACTTTCTTCTGGTTTCTTCGTGTCTTCTGCTAACTCTCCATCGTCTGCTGTCCATTTGTCCTTTCTTCTCTCTTCTAGATTTTTTTCCATTCTCTCTCTACATCTGCTTTAACATACTAATCTTTCTCCTTTTGCTCTTTCCTCATTCCTATTTCATCCACTCAAATTTTACCCCTCCATCCTCAATCCCCACTTACTCTCCCAATACCCGGCCAATTGTAGATTTTTTATCCCTCCCACACAAAATATTTTTCCCTTCTCCATTTTACTCTTCCAGCCCCATCCCATTCTAATCCTCCCCCAACATCAGCTCCCTTCTAGTTCCAGCCTCACCCAGCATCCATTCCCTTCTAGTCCCTGCATCAGCCCATTTCCAGTCCTAGCCATCCATCAGCCCATTTCCAGTCCTAGCCATCCATCAGCCCATTTCCAGTCCTAGCAACCCCCCAACCCAATACCAGTCCTAGCCCCCCCATCACCCCACTTACAGTCCTTAACCCCCCATCACCCCATTTTCAGTCCTTAACCCCCCATCACCCCATTTTCAGTTTAAGCCCCCCCTATAACCCATTACCAGTCCTAACCCCCCATCAGCCCACTTCCAGTCCTAACCCCATCAACCCATTTCCAGTCAGCCCCCCATAGCCCATTGCCAGTCCTACCCCCCCCCCCATCAGCCCATTACCAGTCCTAATCCCATCATCCCACCTCCAGTTTTAACCCCCCAGCCCATTTCCAGTCCTAGCCCCCCATAGCCCATTACCAGACAACCCCCATCAGCCCACAGCCCATTACCAGTCTTAACCCCCCCAAAGCCCATTACCAGTTCTAACCCCCCCCAACAGCCCATTACCAGTCCTAATCCAATCATCCCACCTCCTGTCTTTACCACCCAGCCCCTTTCCAGTCCTAGCCCCCCCCCATAGCCCATTACCAGACAGCCCCATCAGCCCACAGCCCATTACCAGTCTTAACCCCCCCCCTAAAGCCCATTGCCAGTTCTAAGCCCCCCCCAACAGCCCACAGTCCATTACCAGTCCTAACCCCATCAGCCCACCTCTAGCCTTAACCCCCCCAGCCCAGCCCAGCCCAGCCCCGCCCATTTCCAGCCCCAGCCCCCCAATAGCCCATTACCAGCCCTACCCCCCCCAGTCCATTTCCAGCCCCAGCCCCCCCAATAGCCCATTACCAGTCCTACCCCCCCCAATAGCCCATTACCAGTCCTACCCCCCCCCGGCCTAAAGAAAAATGTAATTTAAAAAAAACCTGGTGGCTGCCGCCGCGGGGCCCCCTCTGCTGCCGCGGGGGCCCCGTCTACAAGCTGAAGCGGTGCGGTGCGGTGCGGTCGGGTCGGGTCCGGTCGGGTCTCTCCCTCCCTCCTTCCCTCCCTGCAGGCTGCGAGAGACGCGAAGATAGAGCGTCTCCTCGCGTCTGTGTTAAGCCGGCAGGGGCTGATGGGAAATCCCATCAGCCCCTGCGGGCTTAACACAGACGCGAGGAGACGCTCTATCTTCGCGTCTCTCGCAGCCTGCAGGGAGGGAGAGACCCGACCCGACCGCACCGCACCGCACCGCTTCACCTTGTAGACGGGGCCCCCGCGGCAGCAGAGGGGGCCCCGCGGCGGCAGCCACCAGGTTTTTTTTTTAATTGAGTAAAAAAAAAATTACCTGGTTCTTTTTTTGTGGGCCCCTGCCGGCTGTGGGCCCTACGCCATGGCGTACATGGCGTATAGGTAAATCCGGCCCTGCCACCTGATGTTCCTGGGCCCACTCAAGGGAAGTGATAATCTTGCACAAATTTCTAGACGCATATCTCCCCAGAACAAATCCCACCTGAGATTCATGAATCAGGTAGGTAGCAAGGATACCAACCTCTCTGCCAGAACTTTAGCCAATAGCTTTAAATCAAAATTGATTAGGGAGACTGGTCTATACGATGCCGCAAGCAGCGGGTTTTTACCTGGTTTAGGGATTATGATAATATGTGCCTTGTAATTCCCCCACTGCATCTCACCCTGCACTACCTGTTCTCGATACACTTCTGTCAGCACAAGAGCCACCTTCTCCTGCAGCATCTTATAAAATTCCACGTTATAGCCATCTGGGCCAGGAGCCCATCCAGATGGTGCTCCTCGTATGCTCTGCAGTATCTCTTTAAGCAAGTTAGGCTGCTCTAATAGATCTGTCTGCTGCAGAGAAAGAATTGGCAACAGAAGGTCTTTAAGATAATCGACCACCCGGGATACAGAAATTCCCTCTGATGTATAGAGCGCCTGATAAAACTTTCAAAAAAGTTGTGCAATCCTCCCTGATTCTTTATATATTCGCTCCTCCTCATCTTGTAGCGTAGTAACCACATTGGGGCCTCACCATCCCCGGAGGCATCGGGCTAACAACTTCCCTGATTTGTCCCCGTAATGGTACAATTGGAATTTATAATACAGCTGCGACTTCTTTGCCCACTGACGCAGTACTTTTTTGTCCGCTGATGAAGTACTTCATTAAGTGCCACCTGCATTTCTAAAAGCCTCTTACGCAGGGGTGGCTCTACCATGAGGCAGAGTGAGGCAGTCGCCCAGGCAGCAAAGTTTTGGTAGCGGCAAAAAATGCCCCCAAAACATCCTGCCTCATTCTGCTTTTGTTAAAAAAATAAAATTGTTGGAAGAAGCGCTACCGCTGTTTTCCCCAGGTCTGTGGCAGCGACGGCGGCATCACCCTCTCCTGCCACCATGCCGAAATCCAGACCTAGTGAAAAGCAGCAAGCTGTCAGTTGAAAAAAGAAAAAAAAAAAAAGCACGGGTCTTTGTGATTCCAGAGCCCTCGGAGTTCCTTACTGGTTCCGCCCCCTCTGATGCAAATGCATCAGAGGGGGGCGGGACCAACAAGGCCTTCAGAGCACTCTGGAGTGGAAAGACACTATTCTTTACCTAGCAACATCTTTGACGACATTCTTGTTTTTCTTCCTTTTCCCTTTCCCCTTCCTTTCCCTCCCCCTTCCTTTGTTTCTCCTATCGGCAACCGGCACGATGCCCTGATCTATACTTCATTCCGCGGCTAACTGCGCTTGTGCATGGTTTCACTTTTGTTTTTCCACTTATATAGTTTATTGTGTTGGGTGGCAAATATTCTAACACACAACGAAAGCACCTCCTTGGGTCCTCTTCTATAGTCTGGTCTTTATTTTCCATGGTCTAATTGTAGAACAACTGTATCGTCAGCACACTAGCAGGCTTCGATTTCTCCACCAGCCCTGATCTGTGATTGTTTCGGTAAGTGTCCTTTCAGCTTCTTTGTTTTATGTGACATACCCATTTTTATCTTTACTTTACATTACGTATGTGTCTGTTTCAATATGTTGACCCTCACGGTTTATAATTCACTCTATAATTTTGCATTCTGTATTTTATATTTTAATGCCTGCTATATATAAATATTTTATTGCCTGTCCAATATACCAACCTTTCTTCCACTCCTTTCCCTTCTCCTCCCTTCCCTCTTCCCCTCCCCTCCTTTCCCACTCCCTCCACCCTCTCCCTTCTTCTGCTTTCCCTCCTTTGGATGTGTAATGTTTTTATGAATATCTGTTTCTTTATATGTATATTTTACATACGTTTTACTCGGATATTTATTTGTCTTACTGCTGTTCTTATTTTGCAGCTCTTTAAATAGAGATATTATGTTTCTTTTACTGTCTCATCCATGCCCTCTCTCTAAGAACATAAGATATGCCATACTGGGTCAGACCAAGGTCCATCAAGCCCAGTATCCTGTTTCCAACAGTGGCCAATCCAGGTCACAAGTACCTAGCAGTCTCCCCAAAAGACACAGGTTCCTCACTGCTTGTATTGGGTCAAGCAGTGATATCCCGGGTCCCATTTAATAATGGTTTATGGACCTTTCCTCCAGGAACTTGTTCAAACCTTTTTTAAACCCAGCTACACTAACAGCTTTTACTACATCCTCCGGTAACAAATTCCAGAGTTTGATTACACGTTGAGTGAAAAAATATTTTCTCTTATTAGTCTTAAATAGGTTACCCTGTAGCTTCATTGCATGTCCCCTAGTCTTTTTATATTCTGACGACGTAAACAATCGATCTACGTTTACCCTTTCCACTCCATTCATTAATTTATAGACCTCTATCATATCTCCCCTCAGCCATCTCTTTTCCAGGTTGAAGAGCCCCACCTTCTTAGCCTCGCTTCATAGGGGTATCCTTTCATCCCCTTTACCATTTTGGTGGCTCTTCTCTGCACTTTTTCTAATAACGCTATATCCTTTTTAAGATACGGTGACCAGAATTGCACACAATATTCAAGGTGCGGTCGTACCATGGAACGATACAGAGGCATTATAATATCATTTGTTTTATTTTCCATTCCTTTCCTTATATCATCTAGCATTTTATTTGCTCTCTTTGCCGCTGCTGCACACTGGGCGGAGAGTTTCAACATGTTATCCACGATGATGCCTAAATCTTTTTCCTCGGTAGTGGTTCCCAATGTGGAACCTTGCATTGTGTAACCATGGTTTGGGTTGTTCTTTCCTAGGTGCATAACTTTGCACTTGTCCACATTAAATTTCATCTGCCATTTGGATGCCCAGTCTTCCAATTTATCAAGATCCTCTTGCAATTTTCCACAATCCTCTTGGGTTTTAACAACTTTAAATAGTTTTGTGTAATCTGCAAATTTGATAATCTCACTAGTTATTCCCTTTTCCAGGTCATTTATGAATAGGTCAAAAAGCAATGGACCCAGCACAGATCCCTGCGGTACACCACTATTCACCTTTCTCCATTGGGAAAATTGGCCATTTAGCCCTACCCTCTGCTTTCTATCTTTTAACCAGTTCCTGATCCACAATAGTACACTGCCTCCTATCCTATGACTTTTTAGTTTTGCCAAAAGTCTCTGATGAGGGACCTTGTCAAAGGCTTTCTGAAAGTGCAGATACACTATATCAACCGACTCACCTTTGTCTTCCTGTTTATTCACACCTTCAAAAAAACATAACAGATTAGTAAGACAAGATCTTCCTTGTCTAAAGCCATGTTGGCTGTCTCCCATTAAGCCATGACTATTTACATGTTGAGCAATTTTGTTCTTTATAATGGTTTCTACCACTTTTCCTGGTACTGACGTCAGGCTCACCGGTCTGTAGTTTCCCGGATCACCCCTGGAACTCTTTTTAAAAATTCCCCTTCCCCCTTCTTTCCCCTTTCTCCTTCCCTCCCCTTCCTCTTTTTCCCTTTCCCTCCTTCTCCCTCCTCTTTCTTCTCTCTTCCCTTCCCCCCTTTTCCATCCCCATCTCCTACCCAACACATCACATCTATTAGTTGATTATTTATAATTTTTAGTTTTCCATAAGGTATCCTTGTTTTCTATTGTCATCCTCTTGATCCATTTCTATAATGTATTTTGTACATATGGTCACTTCCTTATACCTACATGCTTATTACATCCTGTGGCATGTTTCAAGTTTGCATTTCTTTGGTCTCTGTCATATGGCTTTTAATGCTTTATGATTGAGATTCCATTAGTTGCACATGATTTGAGGTTACCTTTATAAGTTTCATTATTAATTTATGTCACAATGTCTTTTTACTTTAAGGAGGTGACAATGCCTCTGTATAAGCCTCTGGTGCAACCTAATTTAGAGTACTGTGTGCAGTTCTGGAGACCGTACCTTTAAAAGGATATAAGCAGGTTGGAGTCTGTGCAGAGGGTGGCTACTAAAATGGTTAGTGGTCTTTGTTATGAAGCATATGAAGACAGACTTAAAGGTCTTAATGTGTACACGTTAGAGGAAAGGCGGGATAGGGACAATATGATGGAGACATTTAAATATCTCTGCGGCATAAATGCACAGGATGGTCTCTTTCAATTGAAAGCAAGCTCTGCTATGAGGGGACATAGGATGGGAGTGAAAAGGGCTAGACTCAGTAGTAATATGCGCCGCCGCTTCCGCTTCAAAAAAGCTTTGCTAATTTGCCTTTAGAAACTCAGCGATCCTACAGTTTAAAAGTTAGCAGAGCCACGGGAACAGAGAGATGTTCCCGTGGCTGCTTTCTTTTTTTTTAAAGGACGAATCAGTGAGGGGGGAGGAGGGAAAGGTGCCAGAAAGGAGCAGACATGGGGGCGGGGGAGCTGGAAAGGAGCAGAACAGACATGGGCGGGGGGGGGAACGCGGGAGGGCGAATAGATGGGGGGGACCGGGACGGGAGCAGACATGGGGGGGAGCTGGAAGGGAGCAGAAACAGGGGGGGGGGGGTTGGCTGGAAGGGAACAGAGCAGACATGGGGGGAGAGCTGGAAGGTAGCAGAGCAGACATGGGGGGGAGCTGGAAGGGAGCAGAGAGGGGGACCTGGAAGGGAGTAGAAACGAGGGGGGGGGGGTGAGCTGGAAGGGAGCAGAGCAGACATGGGGGAGGAGCTGGAAGGGAGCAGAAATAGGGGGGGTGAGCTGGAAGGGAGCAGAGCAGACATGGGGGGGAGAGCTGGAAGGTAGCAGAGCAGACAGGGGGACCTGGAAGGAAGCAGACAGGGGGACCTGGAAGGAAGCAGAAATGGGGGGGGGGGGTGAGCTGGAAGGGAGCAGACAGCGGGGCCTGGAAGGTAGCAGAGCAGACATGGGGGGGGGAGCTAGAAGGAAGCCGACATGGGGGGAGATCTGGGAGCAGATGGGAGGGTTGGAAGGGAGCAGAAACAGGGGAGCTGGAAAGGAGCAGAGCAGACATGGGGGGGAGTTGGAATGGAGAAGATATACGGGAGAGCTGGAAGGGAGCAGACACTTGGGGATGGGGCTGGAAGGTGGCTGGGTAATAGGAGAGGGTTTGGAAAAGAACTGACGGGGGGAAGGTGGGGGCTGGAAAGGAGCTGACACCCGTGGGTGGCACTGGAAGGCGGATGGACAGAGGAGAGGGTGACAAGAGGGGGCACTGGGATTGGAAGTTCGCTGATACCTGGGATGGTATTTTGACTAGAAGGGGCTGGACGATGGGGAAGGAGGGGGACTGGAAGAGAATAGATACCAGTGGCAGTACTGGGAATGCAAGGGGGTTGGTACTGGGAAGGGAGGCTGTAAAGGTTGCTGATACTGAGGAGAGTTACTGGAACTGGGAAAAGGCTGATGGAAGAAAATGAAGAAAGCAAAAGGAGAGACAAGAAATGGCAGATGGACTATAGACCATAGAAAAAGAGCTAAGAGAAGACAGAGGAAAACAGAAACCTCAGATTAGGACCAGCATGATCAAAAATCATCAGACAACAAAGGTAGAAAAATAATTTTATTTTCAATTTAGTGACTGGACTTTGTGCTATCTATATTTCACACAGTATGGGGAACTGTATCTCTTATCTGGTGTGGCGCCACATGCAGAGTCTGGCTTCTTGGGGTTTCATTTTAATTTTTGTCAACATATTTTTATTTTTGCTTTAGGTTGTGGTCACTTATTCTGTACTTGGTGAGGGTCTGTGTTCTGAGCGTGTGACCAAGGCCAGGTGTTCTGATAACATGGTGTTTGTATGTAGGGGTCTGTATTGCAGTAATTTGACATGTACAGCTTTTCAAATAGGTGTATGGATGTTTTAGGGCCCATTGTAGTGTTTATAGTGCTGCTTTTTTCTGGATAGGCCCCTTATTGTATGAGTTTTGGAAGTGTATGCTGGTATGGTATGGTAGATTTGGCCTTGCAGATCTTCAGTGACTTTAGTAGGCTTTTATATTAGTTCCCAATATGCCTGGTACTGGAGAATGTTTGTTGCTGGTGAGGTGACCAGAATCAGAATTTTTTTTTGATATATTGAGCTCTGTGGGTGAATGTCCTACCTCTGCTCTGCACCCATTGTTGAGGAGAGGGTTCTGTGAATGCAAAATATATGTTCAAAAAGAAAAGGCAAGCACCATAACGCAGTTTATAACAACAAAATACAAATGAATTATAATTTGGAGTTATAAACTGCTGTGGTTCTTGCTCTTTCTTTTAGTTCCTTGGTGTGCGAATATCTTGCATTTGATCCACATTATCTAATTGACTTTTTGGTTTGGTTCAGTCCCTGACTGGAGTTTTGAGAAAGATCCTCTCCCCCCCCCCTCCGGGGGGGCACCATCTCACCTCTCGCCTCAGGTAGTAGATTGCCTTGAGCCGCCCCTGCTCTTACGTTCTATTCGGACCTGCTTCTCCAGCCTAAGAATTGTGGCATTCATTTGTCGTTTCTATTCGTCACATACGCAATGATATCCCCCCTGAGGACCACCTTGGCGGCCTCCCAGAATAACTCCAGAGTCTCTCTGTTTGTTATGCAACTCATAGTTTCGCCAACAGTCTTGTAGATAATCACGAAACTGGGCATCCCCATAGAGGTACCTGGGAAACCGCCACTGCCTTTGCTGCACCTGCGGGTTCCACCAGGAAATATCTATCCAAACCGCGGAGTGATCAGATTTCTCATCGGGACCTCTCTCAGCCTCAATCACTTGCACAAACAGAGACTTAGAAAGCAGTAGAAGATCTATGCGAGCACTGGTGTCATGAGCCCGCGATCTATGC
Source organism: Ichthyophis bannanicus (assembly GCA_033557465.1). Classification (NCBI taxonomy): domain Eukaryota; kingdom Metazoa; phylum Chordata; class Amphibia; order Gymnophiona; family Ichthyophiidae; genus Ichthyophis; species Ichthyophis bannanicus. The sequence goes on from CM066034.1 coordinate 566,957,094, forward strand.
GAATAGTCCCGGTCAGTAAGGTGTAATAAGCGCTAGGGATCTACCACACTCAGCCAGCACACAAGTCGTCTCAACACCTGTGATGTAGCTCTGTGCATCTCCACACTCCCCCGGTTGGAGACATCTGTCTCTGGGTCTAAAACACCATTAAAATCTCCTCCTAGAATTAGGGGATCCTCAGGAAGATCCTTCAGCTCAGTGGCTAGTTTTGCATAGAAAGGAGCATCCATACAATTGGGGCCATAGATGTTGCCCAAAATGACTGGCCTACCCTCCAATTCTCCCTGCAAAATCAACCAAGATTCATCCGACCGCATATTTGTGAGTGTGAACCGGAGGCTCTTACAAAACAAAACAGCCACCCCCCACTTCGTCCCCTTTGTGGAAGCCCCAAATACCTGTCCTACCCAATCCCGACTTAATTTTGCATGCTCTGCCTCATTCTGGTGGGTTTCCTGTAAGAGCGCTATATCACAGCGGTGCCTTGCAGGGTGCCCTTAAGATTTTAAACCGTTTAATAGGGGACTTAAGCCCACAGACATTCCAGGATATAACCCTTAAGGGGGTGCCCATTTTCCATGACTGCCAAAATACCATACACTTTTCCCGCCGTCATGGAGGGCCCCCCAACCTAGGCCTCCCATTACTTCCTGCCACTAAGCTTTATGCTTCCCACTGAGTAGATCCACACAGCATACTGAGCCACCTTCTTTCCCCTCATCCTCCCTCCCCCTCCACTCTCCCCTTCCTCCCCTTCCCCCTCCTCAAAGATGCCCCCTCTCCATCAGATAGATCACGCCTGAGTGCTAGGCTTCCCCCTACTTATTGGACGCTTATCCCCCCCTCAGCAACTTAATACCTCGCCCCTAATCTCCATACTTGTCAGGTCTTACTCCCCCTCCCCTTCCTTATCTCTCCTTATACCGTATCGCTCTGAACTTGTCTCCTTTCCCCCCATGCCCAATCCACCATCCACTCACCCCCTAAATCCCTCTCCATCTAGAGCCCCCACTCCAATTTTAAACAATATGGAAACCTAACCTTACCTTCCTACTACCTCCTTCCTTATGGACCCCATCCACCTGATCCCCACTTCCCCAATTTTCATCTAGTCCCTATTCCAGCATTTTCCACACACGCTCTAACAGATGCCACGGCAATAAACCGTATAGCCCATATAACTGTCAAGCCACAGAAATAACAGCAAGCTTTGATACCAGCAATATTAATTTTACATGGGCCCTGTGCTTCATGGCCTACAAGCTGGTGCAGTTCCTCTTTCTCAACTACCCTGAGTTGCTTGGTCTGCACTCCGCCCTCTCAAAGTGTCCCTGAATGTCATTTCGACGTGTCTATAGCCGGCATACTTATTGAAAAATTACCTCCATCTACATAAAATGTTCAGAGGATATTGAATCCTTCGTTCTTCTTGCCAGGCTAGGAAACACGGCAAAACCAGATTCGTGGACCCCATTCCCTCCTAGTCCAGTGTCTCTTATGGAAATGATCATTCTAGATGCTGGCCCCAGCTTGTCTGAATTAGGCTATCCACATATGGGGCTGCTGCCTCCGCCGCGTCAAATATTTGCACTGATCTGTTATGAGCAATGTGGAGCCACGCTGGATACAGCACTGTGAATTTTATCTTGCCGTCCTCGAGTTTCTGTCATATTCTCGCTTAAGCTCACCGCCTCTAGTTCAACGTTACGGAATAGTCCAGGGAAAGTTTTATTTGTACTCCTTCATGGGAGAGGGAGCCCTTTGCTCGAGCTGCTCATAATATATTGTCCTTTTGTGCAAAATTCAAGAACCTTGCCAGTACGACCCAGGGCTGTTGGTCCTGCCCTCGGATGGGGCCCAGACGATGTGCTCTCTTTCTGATTATTGGGCCCATAGCCGCCAGTGACAAGGTAAATGGTAAGAAGGTTTCTAAATATCCTCTTAGCTTTCCCTGTTTTACTGACTCCAGAATGCCAAAACATCTCAAGTTTTTACGCCGTCCTCTATTCTCCAAATCATTGAGTTTGTCTGTTTGCACCACTGCTAGCTCCGCCAGTCGTTGAATTTCTTTCTCTGCAGCCAAAAGTGCTTCCTTCTGCCGGGCTAGCCACTCCTCTGCCTGCTGGAGACGATTTCCAAAGCCACTAAAGGTTTGAGCCATAACGTCCAACTTGCCATTAAGCTCATCCAGCTTTGTACTGAGCTCTCCTACTACTGTGCCGATGACCTCCTCCACCAGTGTGGCTTGCTGTGGTGAGGCAGGAGAAGCTGGAAGATCTGCCATTTTTCCGGGCCCTGCTGCACCTCTCTCCCGCTCCTTCCTTGCCGATTTCATGTCTCGCTCGAGCCTAAACTCTAATTCGGAATCCGGGAGGAGTTCCAATTAGCCTTCCCCTACTCAGGGCTTGCTTTGACGGGGGGAATTGCCAGCCAATTTATTAGCTTTTGGGGCAAGCCTGGAGGAGAGATGTCAGCATGCTGCCATCTCTCCCAGTGCATCACATGGCCACCGCATCTGTAGGTTTTTTAAAAATGTGTATGTTGACCAGCCCTTTACAGGAGGGATTAAGAGAGTTACCCTTCTTTATCCTCCCTAATTTATTTTCTCCTCCAAAAATGAAATGATAGTGTCCTCTGTTCGTAACTAGCAGTAGTTACATGTCCAAGTTTGAAAAATGGCTCACATGCACGTTTAAGTCTTGACATTTACACTTGCAAGTTGTGAAATGCCGGCACTTAGATGTGTAAGTTGTTAGCTTCCTCCATCAACGTCTCCCATATGAAATTTGCAAAACGACACCTCCTGCTGCACGTGGATTGATATCTACATGCATTCCTATACTTCCTTCTGTGTACTTTAGAAACAGCTCCACATTTAGACACGCCAGGCCCAATAGTCCAAGGCATTTACACGGTTTACAAACATGTAAACCGTGTAAATGCCCCTAAGCAGGATATTCAGCGGCACTATCCTATATGTTTGTATCTGCAAAAGGTGCAGGTGGTCAGAAGCAGGCGAGAACATGCAGAGCAGTGGGTGTGAAAAACAAGCTCATGCTGCTCTGTCTTTTCTACCACTGACCACCGGCACTACTGAAATCACAGAGAAACTACTTCCGGTATCGCACAAGAAACAGGAAGTAGTTTCCGTCCATTTTCGGCGGTGCCAGTGGCCAGAAGGAAAAAAGAGCAGGCAGAATGGTGGGCGTAAAAAACAAGCTCCTGCCGCTTTGCAGGACATTTAACTGTGCTGGTTGGGGGCAGGGAGGAACAAGAAAGAGCGGCAATGGGGCCTGCCCATCTACCTGAAAGCCCTGCAGTAGGAGCAGTGGCAGTATACGAGGCAAGAAGAGAGAGAGATCAGATGATAAAGCTGCCCCTGGTCCCGTCAATGCAAAAAAAATGGCTTTTCAACTGCCGATTTTAACTCTGCCAGCAGCCGGCCAGGCCATCTGAAACACAGCCAGTTGGCAACTCTAGATCAAAGGTCCATAAAGTCCAGTATCCTGTTTCCAACAGTGCCCAATCCAGGTCACAAGTACCTGTCAGGTTCCCAAAAAGTAGACAGGTTGTCTACACATGGCCCCACTCCCTGAGGAGCCCCGTGGTGCCAGCTGGCCTAAGAGGCAAGCCAGTGAGGCTTGAAGCCTGCCTCACCGGCTCACCTCTGCACAGCTGCGGGAGCAATTTCCTTTGCTCTCGCAGCTGTGCTAATTTACAGCCAACACCGTGAAGTTTGTAGAAATGAAACCGGGGCACTTCCTGTCTTGCGCAAGAGACAGGGAGTGCCCCAGTTTCACTCCTACAAACTCTGTGATGCTGGCAGCTGCAACTTAACATAGCTGCGGGAGAGGAAGAAAATGCTCCCGTGGCTGTGCAACCAATGCGGGGGCTGTGGCGGGGCCATGGGGGAGGAGGTGACTGGGTGAGTGTGATGCTGGGGGGAGCACTAGACTAAGACTGCTGGGGAACCAGACCTGCAAAAGGGTGATGCTCAGGGATGGGAGGACTGGGACTGAAAGGGGCATGATGCTGGGAGGGATTGAAACTGGAGGGAAGGGAACTGGAGGAGGACTGATGCTGGGGGATGGGGGAATTGGGACTGGAAGAGGACTGCTGGGGAACTAGGACTGGAAAGGGGCTGATACTGGGGGATGGGGCACTGGGACTGGAAGGGAGATGGATGCTGGAAGGGACTGGGCCTGGAGGAGGACAGATGCCGAGGGGGCTGGCACTGGAAGAGGACTGCTGGCTGGGGAACTGGGAATGAAAATGGGCAGGTGCTCAGGGATGGGAATACTGGGACTGGAAGGAACACTGGGAGGGACTGTAACTGGAGGACAGATGCTGGAAGGGACTAGAACTGGAGGAGGACTGATGCTGAGGGAGGGGCTGGCACTGGAAGAGAATTGCTGGGGAGTTAGGACTGGAAATGGACTGGTGCTGGGGGATGGGGGTCTGGGACTGGAAGGGACATGATGCTGAGAGGAAGTGGGACTGGAGAAGGCCTGATGCTGGGGAACAGGGGGACTGGGACTGGAAGGGAGATGATACTGGGAGGGACTAGGACTGGAAAGGAGCTGATGCTGGGAAAGGCTGGAACTAGATGGGAGGTGAAGCTGAGAGGGTCTGTAATGGAGCTATTGCTGGGAGGAGCTGGTACTAGAAGGGAGTTGATGCAGGGTGGGACTGGGACTGGAAGGGAACTGATGCTAGGGAAGGACTGGAAGGGAGTGACTCAGGGGCTGGGGGCTGAAAGGAGACAGATGCTGGAGTTAATAGTACTAGTAGTAGTAGGGTGGAGAAAAAGAGGCAAAAGCTGGGTGAGTGAGGTTGGAGAGGGGGACAGACATTTTGTGTGGGAGGGAAAAATAATTTCATACAGAGGGAGGCAGAGCTGGCCCAAGGGTTTCTGCTGCCCTAGGCAGAAACCACGGCCATGGCGCCTCCCCCTGCCCCCCACCACTGATTCTATCAGCAGGGTCATTGGGACGGCTCAGCAGCAGCCCATGTGCTTTGGCACACGTAGCCTGCTGCTTCTGAACCCCCTCTGACACGGAGGGAGGTCACAAAACAACAGGCCATGTGTGCCGAAGCACAGGGCCTGCCACCCACAGAGTTCTGCTGCCTAGCCCATCTAGTGGCTGGGCTGGCCCTGAAGTGAGGGGCATAAGAAGGAAGAATGGCAGGGCAATGAGTATTGGAGGAGGAGACAGCTGGGTGGGCATGGTGAACGAATGTAGGAGGCAGGAGGGTAGGTACTGAAGACATGGAGATAGGGGTGAGCAGGAATTGGGACTTAGGTGGAGGCTTTAACATTCAGTGGGAGAAAAGAAGAAGACAAGATTGGCAGAGTACTGGGAAAGTAAATGGAGACTAAGTTGGCTGGCTTAGAGCCGACGCAACACACTGTGCAATTCAGCTCCGGCAGCAAAACGATTGCAGGATCATGCGGCACCATCCCCAACTTCATCTGTTTTTCTCTGTGTCCGCAACAGCAGTCATTGCTGCCTGTGGCATTCACTTCCAGAACATGGAGCCATTGAACTGTGCACCGGAACTGAACGCTATAGGCAGCACTGGCTGCTGCTTGCTGACTCAGAAAAAGAAAGATGAAGATGAGGATGGTACTGTGTGATCTTTCTTCTGCTGACATGGAGAAAAAAAGAAGACATCAAGTATGGTGCTGTGCGATATTTTTGCATGGAGAGAAAGGGGAGACAGAGAGAAAGAGAAAAAGAAAAAGAGAGAGGGGATATGCTGGATAGGGGAGGGGGTAGAGGGAGAGAGAGAGAAAGAGAGAGGGATATTTTGGTTTATGAGAGAGAAGGCATATATTGGATTGGAGATGGGGTGGGAATGGGGAGAGAGAGAGAGGATGCCGGGCTGGAAGAAGAGACAGAAGAGATGCTGGACTACTGGAGGGAGAGAGGATGCAGAAAGGGAAGGGGATAGAAAGCTGCTGGTCTATGGGTTGGGGGAAGGGAAAAGGGCTGGGGAAGTGGAAGAGAAAGAGGGAGATGCTGGACTTTAGGGGGTAAAGGGGAAGGGTGAGGGGATTGGGAGATGCTGAACTGGGTGGTGAGAGAAAATGAAATTAGTTCTTACCTGCTAATTGTCTTTCCTTGAGTATTCTCCGGGCCAGTCCAGGGAAGGTTAGGTTGTCAATCCCCTTCAGCAGCTGAGGACATGAAGACATCAAGTTTTCTTGAGTAGTGAAGCCACTCCCCCTGAGGTCATCCTGCCAGTCTCCCTTCTGACAAAGCAGCAAACTAATATATAAGTGAAATAAAACATAAAATCAACCCATACAAACTGATCATGTTCTATAGTCCTATAGAAACAGAAGAAGCCAACAACTGGTGCTTCTTAAAATTTAGAATATTTTTCTTTTTTTTTTCTTTTTTTTTTAAATTATAATATAAACAATTCAACTATCTAAAGAAAAAGTTAGAAGCCCCGATACTTCCCCTTCACTCGAATACTTAAAAGGGTGGGACCCTGGACTGGCCCGGAGAATACTCAAGGAAAGACAATTAGCAGGTAAGAACTAATTTCATTTTCCTTTTCGCTTCTCCGGGCCAGTCCAGGGAAGGTTAGGGCAGTACCAGGGCAGTACCTAAACTCGGGAGGGACCAGCCAGCCCTGCAATAAGAGCCGACGCGCCCACTTTTGCATCTTCCCTGGCCTGAACATCCAGGCGGTAATGCTTCGTAAACGTATGCAATGAAGACCACGTCGCTGCTCTACAGATATCTACCGGAGGAACAAAAGCAAATTCCGCCCAGGACGCTGCTTGAGCCCTAGTGGAATGAGCTCTCACCCCAACTGGTGGAGACCGTCCTCCAGCTTGGTAAGCCGCTGTAATAGCACAGCGTACCCAACGAGCAATCGTTGACTTTGAAGCTGGCTGCCCTTTATTGGGCCCAGCATATTGAACAAACAGTCTATCTGTTTTTCGAAAAGGCTCCGAAATCTTAAGGTACTTCTTTAAAACACGACCAAGATCCAGTTTTCGGAGAGCTCGATCGATTGGAGAACTTGATAAATCAGAAAAAGTAGGTAACACTACCGACTGATTAACATGAAAAACAGAAAGTACCTTCGGTAAAAAAGAAGGAACCGTACGTAGTAATACTCGTTCAGGCAGAAATTGTAAATAAGGCTCCCGACAAGACAAAGCCTGTAAATCTGAAATCCTCCGCGCCGAACACAAAGCTACCAAAAAAGCCGTCTTCCATGAACATTCACGTAAAGATCGCGAGGAAAACCGATGCCAATGGCGAACTCGAAAAAGCCTCTAAAACAATATTCAAATTCCACGGAGGTACTATCTTACGCAACGGAGGACGTAGAATCTTTGCCGCCCTAAAAAATCTTTGTACATCTGGATGCAACGATAATCTACAGTTTTGGACTAAACCCCTGAAACATGTCAATGCGGCCACCTGAACTTTAAGAGTATTAACTGCCAAACCTTTGTCCAGACCTTCTTGAAGAAATAGAAGCAATTGAGGCAGGGTAGCCAAACGAGGAATAACGTTGTGCTGATCACACCAATTCTCGAATAATCGCCATACCCGGACATATGCAAGAGAAGTTCCCGGTCTTCTAGATTTAAGTAAAGTAGCCACTACAGAACTCGCATAACCTTTACGCGTTAAACGAGCCCTCTCAAGAGCCAAGCCGTAAGCAAGAAGCGATCCACCTGCGGCATGAGTACGGGTCCCTGAAATAATAGATTGACCCGAACCGGCAGACGCCAAGGAGGAGCTCTAAGAAGCCGCATTAGATCTGCATACCAAGGACGACGAGGCCAATCTGGCGCAATCAGAATCACGGAACCTCGGTGTCCCGCTATGCGTTGAACCACACGATTCACCATTGGCCACGGAGGGAAAACATACAAAAGTACGTTCTCGGGCCAAGGCTGAACCAGAGCATCGAGCCCCTCTGACGTGTTCCCTGCGTCTGCTGAAAAACCGACTTGCCTTGGCATTGCTGAAGGTTGCCATTAGATCCATAACAGGTTGACCCCATTTCAAGGTCAGCTCGTGATAAACCGCTACATTTAACTCCCATTCTCCTGGGTCCAAAATATTGAGACTGAGATAATCGGCCTGAATATTCTCTTTGCCAGCCACATGAGCAGCCGACAACGCCAGAAATGGCCCTCCGCCCAAGCCATTAACTCCTGACATTCGTTTAGGAGAGAGGAACTCTTGGTCCCTCCCTGGCGATTGATATACGCCACTGTAACAACATTGTCGGAGAACAAACGGACTGCCTTCCCTGTGAGAAGACGTTCGAAGTGCAGAAGAGCAAGCCGAGCCGCGCGTAACTCCAGCATGTTGATCGACCATGATGTCTCTTCCAGAGACCAAAAACCTTGAACTACTTGAGACTGACAATGGCTCCCCAGCCCGCTAGACTGGCATCTGTGGTGACCAAAATCCATTCGGGCTCCCGCAAAGGAACGCCTGCAGAGAGATGCACAGGGTCCAACTACCACTCCAGACTTTTCCTTACTTGCTCTGGACAAAACAGGCATTGAGCTAGAGGGTGAAGCTGCGGAGACCAATGGGAAAGCAAAGCCTGTTGTAACGGTCTCATGTGAGCCCTGGCCCATGGAACCAGATCCAAAGCTGCCGCCATGGATCCCAAAAGTTGTAAGTACATCCAGGCTGACGGATCCTGAACTTTTAAAAACGCCTTCACCTGCTGCAAAATCTTGTTTATTCTGATTTACGGCAAGAAAACTGCTCCTCGACTGGTGTTGAATAAGGCTCCTAGATAAGTTAGTTGCTGAACTGGCTGCAAGTGACTCTTGGCCTGATTTATGACCCAACCTAGTAGTTCTAAAAGCTGAACAACTCGAGCCGTTGCCACTACCGAAGCCAAATAAGAATCGGCTCTGATAAGCCAATCGTCGAGATATGGATGAACCCTGATGCCTTCCTTTCGCAGAGCAGCCGCCACCACTACCATGAGCTTTGTGAAAATCCGTGGAGCCGTGGCAAGGCCAAACGGCAACGCCCGAAACTGGAAATGACCCATAGGAAGGGCAAAACGCAAAAATTTCTGATGAGAAGGCCTGATTGGAATGTGAAGATATGCCTCTGTGAGATCTATTGAAGAGAGGAATTCTCCGGGACGCACTGCTCGAATTACCGTTCGCAACGTCTCCATGCGAAAATGAGGCACCCGCAAAGCACGGTTTACGCCCCTGAGATCGAGCACTGGTCGAAAAGAATCTTCTTTTTTGGGAACCACGAAATAGATCGAGTATCGACCTTGACCGTACTGATCTCGCGGCACAGGGATTATTGCCTGCAGCTGTAAGAGATGAACTATCGTGTCTGACACCGCCTTTTCCTTTACCCCCGGGGCACAGGGAGAGAGTACAAAAGCGGGCAAGGGCGCAAAAGCGGGCGAAATCCAGCGCATACCCTTTTTGAATTATCTCTAATACCCACTTGTCTGTCGTGATCGCAGTCCAGGCTGCTAGAAACCTCTGCAGGCGTCCTCCTACAGGCACTAACGCCTGGACCAATAGACCTTCATTGCGGTTTCTTAGTTGCGGTCTGAGAGGTTGGGAAGTAAGATCTACCGTAACCTCTTGCCCCACGAAAGGACTGACCGCGAAATCCCGTACGACCCCTGGAATAGGGAACAAAACGCGCCCCCCAAAACCTCCTAATGTCTCTCCCAGCACCCCGTAGGCCTCCTGCGCCTCATGCGGGCCTCTGCCTATCCTCTGGCAAACGCCCTCCTTTAGAATCACCAAGATCCTTCACAATCTTTTCTAGCGCTTCTCCAAAAAGCAACTTCCCTTTATAAGGCAACTTGCTAAGTTGCGACTTAGAAGACACATCTGCTGCCCAGTTGCGCAACCACAAAAAACGCCTAGCCGCAACCAGCGATGCCATAGTTTTGGCAGCAATCCACAGCAGATCATAAAAAGCATCCGCCATATAAGCAGATGCCGACTCTAATTTTGCAGTTTCCACTCCCTGCAACGAATCTGAATCTCCAGAAACATCTCCTTGAAGCCAACGAATGGATGCTCTAGATACATATGCCCCACAAACTGCTGCTTGCAGAGCCAAAGCACTAGAATCAAATGCTTGCTTAAGAAGAACTTCTAACTTTCGATCCTGCAAATCCTTAAGAGCAGCTGCTCCTTCAACCGGGATAGTAGTTTTCTTTGTCACTGCCGCCACTATCGCATCCACCTTAGGCATGCGTAATAAATCCTTCTCCTCTTGTGGCATAGGATAAAGGCGAGATAAGGCACGGCTTCCACGAAGCGAAGCCTCCGGACACTCCCATTCAGATTCAATCATCTGCCTTATCACCCGGTGCATTGGGAAAGAGCGTTGTTCCGCTTTAAAACCTTGCAGCAACGGATCCTCCAAAGGTTCCTGAGATGCAGAGGGAAGCAACAGATGCAAGGCAGATAATGAATGAGAAATAAGAGCTGAAAGTTCCTCTTTACGGAAAACACGAAACATATTAGGATCCTCTCCAGGAGCAATTTCACCCTCTTCCAGCTCTTCAGAAGCCATGTCTAAGCCTGTAACAGACAGACATTCAGTTTCTCCCTGACCCAAAGGCACAGGGGGTTGAGGGGCAAAAGGGTCCAAAGGATCTCTAATGACCTCCTTAGCTAGAGAAGGACCCTCTGCAGGATCCTCTGGAACAGAAAGACCCATAGGAACTGAAGAAGAGCTTTTAAATATTTCCCCAGCAAGAGGATTAGAAGATTTTATCAAGAAAGCCCTGTGCATAGCTAAAATAAATTCTGGTGAAAAGAAAGATAATACACTTTCTTGTACCTCTGGCAGTAGTTGCTCAGGCTTTTCTTGTGGCTTCTCTTGCCTCAAAACACTTTTAGAAGCCTTGCTCTTCTTTTTAGCAGGCCGTTGCTGATCTGACGTCAAAACTGCCGGCGAATTTAAAATGGCCGCTTTACCGTCTTTCTCAGAATTTACAAACTGCTTTTCAGCATCTATGGAAACTTTCTCTGCCATCAAAAATACTTATCTTTGCCGATTAATAGTTAAAACTTTTAACTTGCCGCGCCACTGCAGAGAGCAGGCAAACAGCCGCTTGTCACAATCGCGCCGTTAAAAACAACGAACGCTTAACAGCCACACTCAGAATCTGTCAGAAAAAAAGTACCTAATTGCTGCAGTTTTTGTTACGCTGCTAGCGGAACACTGAAAGGGTCGGCAATGTCAATCGCAGGGAAGTACTAATTGCTGCAGTTTTTGTTACGCTGCTGGCGAAACACTGAAAGGGTCGGCAATGTCAATCGCAGGGGAAGTACTGGGGCTCCCAGAACTACTGCGCTTTGAGAGACGGAGACGGATTACAATCAGGCAGGCTCTGCCTCACTCCGTCGAATAAAAAACAGCAATCAACGTCTCTCCGCTTGTAAAATAGTTATAGAATAAATAACTCTTAAGGACTACGAACCAAAATCAGCCCTGCTAGAGCCAATTTCACTGTAAGTAATAAAATAAAAAATCAAATATTTGAAGGAGAGAGCTAATATCGATCCTCTTCAGCTGCTGAGGACTGATAGACTGGCAGGATGACCTCAGGGGGAGTGGCTTCACTACTCAAGAAAACTTGATGTCTTCATGTCCTCAGCTGCTGAAGGGGATTGACAACCTAACCTTCCCTGGACTGGCCCGGAGAAGCGAAAAGGAAATGGGAGATGGTGGAACCATGTGAAAGAGGCCATGGGAAGTTGGCAAGGAGATGATTGAGAGGAGGAAGGTGATTAGAGCATGGATATGTGGTAATGGGGAGTGGATGAAAGAAGGGAATAAGAGGCTAGCGAAGGAGTGAGACGGGAAATGGGATAACTGGAGAGATGGGCTAGACTGGAGGTTAGAGGAGTAGATGGAGGAGTAGAGGAGTTGGTGAAACATCAAAAGGGAATTGAAGATGGAGGGGTAAAATTTAAGTAGATGAAAAGGGAATAAAGAAAGAAATGGAGGAAAGAGCTAAAGGGGAAAGATCGACATGTTAGAGGCAGATATAGAGAGAGAATGAAAAAAGAATAGAAGAGAGAAGAAAGAACAAATGGACAACAGACAATGGAGAGTTAGCAGAAGACACGAAGAAACCAGAAGAAAGCGACTGGGGCAATTGTGACTGAAAATTAAAATGCCCAAACAACAAAAGGTAGAAAAAAACTATTTTATTTTCAATTTATTAACTGGAATATGTCAGCTCTGGAAAATATGCATCGCTAACGTCTTTGCTTTTTGTTTAATATAAAAGGAAATTAATTTATAGGTTTTTTTTCTCCAGTGTTGTTGTACATTCCAAGTTTGGCTTTTGGGATTCTCAGTTTAATTATTGTCTTCCTATTTCCAAATTGTGATCCCTTGTTTTAATGTTGGTGACGGTCTACGTTTTGCATGTGTGGGTGAGCTGCACTATACTGTTCACGTAGTTTCTATGTAACAGTCCCACTTGTTCTCTTAGTAGGAGATGTATTGGTATTCTCAGAGATGTATTGGTTTAATAATTGCAGTGTTGCCTTTTGATAGGTAGTGTCTGGTGCTGTGTGAGTCCTGGTAGTGCAGTTATGATATGGCAGGTTTGCTATGGGTTCTTAATGAGCAGGGTTTATAGTACTTCCTAATGTTTCTGGTAGTTGACACTGGAAGATAGTAAAGAAGAAATCTGGTAGTTTTTCCTTATCCTCACTGTCCATACAAATAGTATTCAGATGCTCATTAAGAGGCAGGTTTACTAAAAGTTAATGCGCATTCACAAATGTTAATGTGTGCCAAGTGCAGCAGCACACCTTCATTTCTACCGGCGTAGTGGCATTTAACACACATTAATGTTTAGTAAACATACCCCTAAGTCATTGCTGGGACAAAAAAGGCTTGTGAAGGGCTCCTTTGAAAGCCTCCTTAAAATTTAGATGGGAAACATATACATTTTAAAATAAAACAAATATATGCAAATGAGGCCCAGTGGATATGCAAATATTTATGCAACTGAGGCCCCACAATGCATCTCTGCACATGGCCCCACATCACCCTTGGGCCACCCTTGCAAACTCCAAGCTGCTTATCCCAGGAGTAAGCAGTGGATTTTCCTCACTCCATTTTAATAATGGTTTATGGACTTTTCCTCCAGGAACTTGTCCAAACCCTTTTTAAACCCCGTTAACATAACAGGTTTTTCTACAGCCTCTAACAACAAATTCCAGAGATTAATTATGCATTGAATGAAAAAATGTTTTCTGTGGTTAGTCCTAAATGTACTAGTTGATAGTACATTTAGTACAGCGATGGCGAACCTATGGCATGCGTGCCAGCTGTGGCACGCGAAGGCCTTGCAGCTGGCACGCGGGAAGGTCCGCAAAAAAAGAAAAAGCTGGCTCTGACTGCTGCCGCGGACGCGGCAAGGGCAGAATGCAGCGTCCCGCGGGGCCCCCTCCGCCCACTAAGCCCCTCTGCAAGAGCTTTCAGATTCGCGAGGGAGAGCGTCTCCCTCGCGTCTCTGTTAAGCCCGCAGGGGCTAATGGGAAATTTCCCATCAGCCCCTTTAGACGCGAGGGACTGATGGGAAATTTCCCATTAGCCCCTGCGGGCTTAACAGAGACGCGAGGGAGATGCTCTCCCTCGCGAATCTGAAAGCCCTTGCAGAGGGGCTTAGCGGGCGGAGGGGGCCCCGCGGGACATTGCAATCTGCCACGGCAGCAGCCAGAGCCTGCTTTTTTTTTAAAAAATTTGCCAGAGGGGGGGGGGGGGGGTTAGGACTGCTATTGGGCGGGCGGGCGGCCGGGGGGGGGGTTAGGACTGCCAATTGGGGGGGGGATAGGACTGCTAATGGGCAGGGGGGGGTTAGGACTGCTAGCGGGCGGGCGGGGGGGTAGGACTGCTAATGGGCTGGGGGGGTTAGGACTGCTAATGGGCGGGCGGGCGGGCGGGCGGGGGGGGGTAGGACTGCTAATGGGCTGTGGGCTGATGGGGGCTGTCTGGAAATGGGGTGATGGGGGTTAGGACTGGTAATGGGTTATAGGGGGGGCTTAAACTGAAAATGGGGTGATGGGGGTTTAGGACTGGAAGTGGGTTGATGGGGGGGGCTAGGACTGGTATTGGGTTGGGGGGTTGCTAGGACTGGAAATGGGCTGATGGGGGGCTAGGACTGGAAATGGGTGATGCAGGGACTAGAAGGGAATGGATGCTGGGTGAGGCTGGAACTAGAAGGGAGCTGATGTTGGGGGAGGATTAGAATGGGATGGGGCTGGGAGAGTAAAATGGAGAGGGGAAAAATATTTTGTGTGGGAGGGATAAAAAATCTACAATTGGCCGGGTATTGGGAGAGTAAGTGGGGATTGAGGATTGAGGGGTAAAATCTGAGTGGATGAAATAGGAATGAGGAAAGAGCAAAAGGAGAAAGATTAGTATGTTAAAGCGGATGTAGAGAGAGAGAATGGAAAAAAAAACTAGAAGAGAGAAGAAGAAAGGACAAATGGACAGCAGATGATGGAGAGTTAGCAGAAAACATGAAGAAACCAGAAGAAAGTGGCTGGAGCAATTGCAACTGTGTAACTGAGCTGAGGTATTCTGTTTATGTAATTCCTTTTTGACATTGCCACTTGTTCTCTTTCCCCAGTAGGTCATGTATTGTTATTGTCTGAAATGTATTGGTTTAATATTTGCAGTGTTGCCTTTTGATAGGTATGGTGTGGTGCTTTGTGAGTCCTGGTAGTGCTGTTAGGATACGGCGGGTTTGCTATTGGTTCTAAATGGGCAGTGTTTGTAGTAGTTCCTAATGTGCCTGGCGGTTGGCACTGGATTATAGTAATGTAGAAATCTTTTAGTCTGTCTTTATCCATACACTCATTAAGAGACATGTTTACTAAAAGTTAGTGTATGTTAGCATTATGCAAATATTTATGCAAATTGACGTGCTGGCACTTTGAGGAAATTCTTTGGTTTTGTGCGGCAGTTTGGGCACTCGGGCTCAAAAAGGTTAGCCATCACTGATTTAGTAGCTTCATTGTGCATGTGACACAAAGGGACTCAATGCTTTCTCGTGCATTTTGGGCCTTTGAACTGTAAAGTCACTATGGGTCCAATATCGAGTGCATAGCCAAATATGTTCTATATTCTTGTCCCTCTCACTCTTTTTTTTATATGATTCTCTGAAAGTAGGTTGCCTCTTTGTTTTGCTGGATTTTATAAACAGATACCAAGGTATTTCAATAAAACTAAAGTGCGATAATTCTTTTAACCACTAGATGTCCCTGTTACTGTTCAAAATACACACCCTGGAATCTCTTATTTTCTAAAACAGTGGTTCTCAAACTAATCCTAGGAATCTAGCCAATCAGGTGTTCAGGATATGTGCAAAGACTATTCATGAGATATATTTGCATGCGCTGCCTCCATTACATGCAAATCTCAGCCAGTTCATAAGTTGTCTTCCGGTTCCCAAGATACTTAGTTTGTTCATCAGTCTTCAATGTGGAACAATGCCAAAGGCTTTACTGAAGGCTTGCATATGTAAAAAAAACATCTTTTACACATGTAAATCAGTATTCACATATAAAAAGTGATTTTAGAAGAGGTGATACTTCTACATGCATGCATCTGGCACATGGAGATTTGAAAGAACTGTGGTCTGAGTTTATCTTAAAATTATAGTTGCATTTCCTATTTTGCAACGGAGAACAAAGACACTCACCTGCAGCAGGTGTTCTCCTTGGACAGCAGGATATCTCCACAAAACCCTGCCACCTTCCTTTGGAGTTGTATTCTGCTTAGCTCTTGTATTGGACTGAGACAGTCCTGCGTGACAGAGACAGGAGGGAAATGGTACACATGAATGGAGGAGCACGTCTAGAAGGTAGTTGGAATGTTGTTCCGCGCAGGCTTCGTCCAATGACATCAACCATATGGAAAACAAATGATACAGATAAGAACTTTGTTTTCTACCCACACTACTCTAGTCAACGGGCAGACGTGGTATTGCTCAAGGAGGGTGTAAACAAAAATGAAGAAAAACCTATGGATCCATTAGTTTAACATCAGAGATACACAAGGTAATAGAAGCACTATTGAAAGATAGAATAACCAAAGACAACATGGTTTCACAAGGAGAAAATCTTGCCAAATCAACACAATTGATTTCTTTGAAATGGTCACAGTAGTAGACAAATTATGATTTTGCAGAGGTCATCCAGGTCGGAAAAGGGGCATTCAAGTTCAGACATTTTGTAGCTTATTTTACAAAAGGCTCATTGAATGTGGCCATGGGAAAAACATATATTTGGTTGGGAACAGCCATTTTACAAAAACTATTTTCCAGTCAAGAGTAACATCACTCAGCGCTTTGTATGTGTTAAGTGCTGAATTTTGCTACCCACATAAGTTGCAGATTTTGCAAAACATCAAGGGGATCCAATTAAGGAGATTCTAGAAAACTGATTGACCAAAACGATTACTGTGTCAGGAGTTCCTTTCTAGACAATAGTGAGAATGTGTGACCTGAAGTCCATGTCACAGCTTTGCAAATCTCCTCCATGAAGGCTGACCTTGAGTGGGCCTCCAACACAGCCACGGCTGTAATATTACGAACTGATATGACACTCAAGAGTCGAGCATGCTTGGTCATAAGCAAAGGAGATGCAATCCACTAGCCAATTGGATAGAATACCTTTGTTGATGGCAGCCCCCAGCTTCCTTGGATCAGAAGCAGCAAAAAACAAACAAACTAGGGGTACTTTGAGGGTTTCAGTCCACTCCATGTAGAAGGCCAAAGCTCTCATGCAGTCCAATGTGTGCAGTGTGCTTTCCCCTTCTGAACATGATGTCCGGGAAAAAATGTTGGCATGATAACTAGAAAGGTGGAAATTTGATACCATTTTTGAGAGGAAACTAGGATGCATGTGGACTACCCTATTATTGTAAAACTGTATGAGGTGGATAAGTTACTAGAGCCTGGAGCTCACCAACTCTGCATGGCCTTACAGATCAGGAACTTCACTTGGGTACAAATGACCTGGCTAGAAATAGTGCCTCTACAGTTCAAAGGGACTTCCAGATTCTGGGAGAGAAACTCAAACCCTTGTTAACACTATAGCATTCTCAGAAGTTCTATCCATTCTTGGTAAAGGGACAGAAAGGCTGCATCACATAAACAACTTTAATACATGGCTCCAAAACCTCATGCAAACAAGAAGGATTTAGATATATAGATGACTGGGGAAATAGATAGAACAACAAGAGGCTATACTGTGTTGATGAACTACATCTCTCTGTCGCAGGGAAAAGGATCCTAAATGAAAAATTCAGGCATTATGTGGACAGGCATTTATACTAGGGAAAGGGGGTGACGGATGGAGAAGAACAAGTTCAGTGCATTGCTCCCAGCAAAACATAATAACATTGGAAACAGCCATAGTATTAACCCACACATCAAGGCAAATGGATTTGCATAGAACGGCAGTCTTCCTCCTACTGGTATGTTGTCCAGTGTTAGCACTGGAACACCAGCTAAGTTCTCAAGGAGACAGTCAAAACCCCATCCTGGGTTTGGGCCATGGAGCCGGCTGGGACTTCTGGGCCCTTTGCTGTCAGGGTCAAAAGCTAGGACCCTGTTTCATCTGCGTGAAGCAGAAGGCAGGAAGGTTATCTATGCCTGAGAGAGTAATAGGTCCTCCTATGACCCCTGCTGCTTTGATACTTCCTTAATGTTGAAGAGGCCAGGTCAGAAGTGGACCTATACTGGGTTTTAAGAGTGTTGCTATGATGTTTTATTAAAAGCATGCAAGGTTCCACATTAGGAACCACCACCCAGGAAAAAGATTTAGGCGTCATTATGGATAACATGTTAAAAACCTCGGCCCAGAGTGCAGCGGCAGCCAAGAGAGCAAATAGAATGCTAGGTATCATAAGGAAAGGAATGGAAAATAAAACAAAAGATATTATAATGCCTCTATATTGTTCCATGGTGAGACCGCACCTTGAATATTGTGTGCAATTCTGGTCGTCGTATCTTAAAAAGGATATAGCGTTATCAGAAAAGGTTCAGAGAAGAGCCACCAAAATGGTAAAGGGGATGGAAGGATACTCCTATGAAGAAAGGCTAAAAAGGTTAAGGCTCTTTAACCTGGAAAAGAGACGACTGAGGGGAGATATGATAGAAGTCTATAAATTAATGATCGGAGTGGAACGGATAAACGTAGATCGATTGTTTACGTTAACAGAAAATAGAAAGACTAGGGGACATGCAATGAAACATAGAAACATGATGACAGAAAAAGACCACATGGCCTATCTAGTCTGTCCTTCCATATCAACAACAGTCCACTTTTTACCTTTAGAGATCCTCTGTGTTGGTCCCATGCTTTTTTGAATTCAGTTACTGTCCTCATCTCTACCACCTCCACTGGGAGACTATTCCATGGATGCACTACTCTTTCCGTAAAAAAATATTTCCGCATATCACTCCTGAATCTATCTCCCTTCACCCTCATCCCATGTCCCCTCGTAGCAGAACTTGCTTTCAATTGAAAGAGGCTCTCTCCCTGAACATTTATGCCACGGAGGTATTTAAACATCTCAATCATATCACCTCTATCCCGCCTTTCCTCTAAGGTGTACATATTAAGATCCTTAAGTCTGTCCTCATATGCTTTATAATGAAGCCCACTAATCATTTTAGTAGCCACCCTCTGCACCGACTCCATCCTGTTCACATCCTTTTGAAAGTGCGGTCTCCAGAATTGCACACTATACTCCAAATGAGGTCGCACCAAAGACTTATACAGAGGCATTATCACCTCCTTTTTTCTGCTAGCCATTCCTCTCCGTATGCACCCAAGCATCCTTCTAGCTTTTGCCGTCGCCTTTTCTACCTGTTTAGCTACTTTAAGATCATCAGACACAACCACGCCTAGGTCCCGCTCTTCTTTAGTGGACAAAAGTACTTCTCCTATACTGTATTGCTCCCTTGGATTGCTGCAGCCCAAATGCATGACCTTACATTTTTTAACATTAAATCCCAGCTGCCAAATTCTAGACCATTCTTCAAGCTTAGCTAGATCCCTCCTCATGTTATATCTACACCTTCCTGGGTGTCTACTCTATTGCAGATTTTGGTATCATCTGCAAAGAGGCAAACCTTACCCGACAGCTCTTCCGCTATATCACTAACAAAGATGTTAAAAAGAATCGGACCAAGGACAGATCCCTGGGGCACACCACTAGTAACATCCTTCTCCTCAGAGTGAGCTCCATTTACTTGTACTCTTTGTCGCCTCCCACCCAACCAATTTCTAACCCAAGCAGTAACTTTAGAGTGGAGGAGTAGCCTAGTGGTTGGGGCAAGGTACTTCAGGCCGGAAGGTCAGTGGTTCAAATCCCACTAGAGGACAGCAACCTTGGGCCGGAAGGACTGGGGTTTCTAGTCCCACAGGTGCTCCTTGTGGTCTTGGGCAAGCCACTTAACCCTCCATAGCCCATGTTCCCTGTAAAATAGTTATCTCCAAGTTATAATACCCTGTTCAATGTAATTTCAGTTTGTTCAATGTAAACCGCACTGATGCAGAATAGCGCGGTATATAAGAGAATAAAAAAATAAAAAAATAAAAAAAAAAATCCCTAGGGTGCTCAGTTTGTTTATAAGTCGCCTGTGAGGAACAGTGTCAAAAGCTTTACTGAAATCTAAATACACCACATCTAGAGCTCTCCCTCGGTCCAACTCCCTGGTCACCCAATCAAAGAAATCAATCAGATTTGTCTGACAAGACCTGCCTCTGGTGAATCCATGCTGCCTCAGATCTTGTAATCCGCTGGACTCCAGAAACCTCACTATTTTCTCTTTCAGCAGCGTTTCCAATAATTTACTCACCACCGAAGTTAAACTAACCGGCCTGTAGGTTTCAACCACATCCTTACTTCCGCTTTTGTGTAAAGGCACCACATGAGCCTCTCTCCAGTCCTTTGGCACCACTCCCGACTCCAACGAGGCATTGAAAAGGTCAGTCAGTGGAGTTGCTAAAACGTCCCCAAGTCCCCTCAGTATGCTAGGGTGTATCCCATCCGGTCCCATCGCTTTGTCTACTTTAAGTTAAGCTAGTTTCTCACGAACACAGTCTTCTGAAAATTGTTCAAGATGTCCCTCGCTTCTGTTCCTATTTGTGGGTGTTTTCTGAGGTCCTGCTCCTGGTTCTTCATCTGTGAACACAGAACAAAAATATTTGTTAAGCAATTCCGCTTTATCCTTATCAACTTCTACATATTGGAGTGGAGGAGTGGCCTAGTGGTTGGGGCAAGGTACTTCAGGCCGGAAGGTCGGGGGTTCAAATCCCACTAGAGGACAGCAACCTTGGGCCGGAAGGACTGGGGTTTCTAGTCCCACAGGTGCTCCTTGTGGTCTTGGGCAAGCCACTTAACCCTCCATAGCCCATGTTCCCTGTAAAATAGTTATCTCCAAGTTATAATGCCCTGTTCAATGTAATTTCAGTTTGTTCAATGTAAACCGCCTTGATATCATGAAAGGCGGTATATAAAAAATGTTAAATAAATAAATAAATAAATATTCCCCCCCTGCACCCTTGAGTCTGACAATACCACTTTTGCCCTTCCTCTTCTCACTAATATATCTGAAAAATGTCTTAGCCCCCCATTTTATTGCATTGGCTATTTCCTCCTCCTTTTGAATCTTTGCCTTCTTGACTACTTTGCTAGCTTCTCTAAGTTTTTCCAAATACAGATGCCTTTCTTCCTCTCTCTGTGATCTCTTGTATTTCATGAAGGCCTCCCTCTTTTTCTTCACTTTTTCAGCTACTTCCTTCGAAAACCATAGCGGTCTCCTTTTCCTTTTGCCTTTATTTACCATTTTAACAAAAAGGTTGGTTGCCCTTAAAATCCCCCCTTTCAGTTTTGCCCACTGTTTTTCTACATCCCCCAGCTGTTCCCATCCCACTAACGACTCCCTGAGGTATTGGCCCATCTTCGCAAAGTTAGTCTTCCTAAAGTCTAAGATCCTCACCTTGGAATGGAGTCTAATAGCCCTAGTCCTAATACTGAACCACACCATCTGGTGATCACTGGATGCAAAATGATCTCCCACTACAACATCAGAAACACTTTCACCATTGGTAAGCACCGAGTCCAGTATGGCCCCTTCACGTGTGGGGTCTGTTACCAATTGCCTGAATAATTCTCCCTGTAGAGAATCCAGGATCTCCTTACTTCTAGATGATACTGAAGCAGGAATGTGCCAATCAACATCTGGCATATTGAAATCTCCTATCAGTAGCACTTCCCCTTTCCTAGCAATGCTGCATATGTCTTTAATTAACTCTCTGTCCACCTCTTCCTCTTGTGAGGGAGGTCTGTATATCACACCAATGCAAATAGATTTCTCTTTCCCTCTTTCTAGTTTAACCCACAATGCCTCCTCTCTCCCTTTTACGCTCTGTAATTCCAAAGCTTTAATAGTAGTTTTTACATATAGTGCCACTCCTTCTCCCCTTCTTCCTACCCTGTCCTTTCTGAATAAAGTATAGCCAGGTATAGTTCCATCCGTGTCATGGTTTTCTGTGAACCATGTTTCTGTAACTGCCACTAAATCCAAGTCAGCCACTCCCACCAGAGCTTCAACATCAGGGATCTTATTTCCCATGCTACGGGCATTTATACACACTGCTTTCCATATGTTACCCCTATTACCCATTTCCATAAAGGTATTTAATGTATCACCTACCTGGGGGCTTTCACTTACCTGTGGGCTTTCTTCACCTATCCCCAATGAATCTAGTTTAAAGCCCTCTTCAGGAGATTAGCCAGTCTACTACCGAAGATGCGTTGACCTTTCTTGGACAGATGGATGCCATCTCTGCTCTGCAACCCTTGGAACAGCATTCCATGGTCTAGGAAACCAAAACGCTCTCGATGACACCATCCACGCATTCATCTCCAGGATGCGAGCCTCTCTGCCTTGGCCTTTACCCTCAACAGGGAGGATTGAATAGAACACCACCTGTGCACCTAACTGCTTCACCCTCTGTCCCAGAGCCATGAAGTCACTTTTGATACGTTCCGAGGTATACCTGGCAGTATCATTTGTTCCAACATGGATTAGCAACATTGGGTAATAGTCAGTGGGCTTGATGAGTCTCGGCAAACTCTCCGTAACATCTTGGATTTTGGCACCAGGCAACAAGCATACCTCTCTGGGCATCAAGTCTGGTCGGCAGATGGACGCCTCAGTACCCCTCAGAAGAGAGTCTCCAACCACCACTACCCTTCGTTTCCTTCTGGTCACTGATTCTGCAACTTTGGGGTACTTGAACTCTGGTTCTTCCCTTTCCAGGGATGCTTTCACCTCCTCCACTTCCAGGGCTGCATAATGGTTCTTCAATTCAAGGGCTGGAGAAGTTGGATTGGTGATTTTGCAGGTCCTGGTGACTTGTGTCCAACCATCAACATTCTTTTGGCACCCATCTTCTCCTGTGCTGGAGAGCTTGGTTGCTGCAAGAAGCATCTCATCAATGTACTTCTCACTGTCTTGAAAGCTCCTCAGCTTCGCCACCTCCTCTCTGAGTTCCTCCACTTGTTTCCTCAGAGCTTCAGCATGCAGGCACCCTGCACATGGAACTGGTCCTTCAACTGGCATTAGGACCTCTGTCTGGACCGAGGCAGAAGCTGTAACGGGGGCAACAGCTTTAGCAATATGATTTTTCCCAGCCATTGTTCTGTTCGTGGAGCTTAGGTATCTGTTAAAGCAAAAGAGAGAGATCTACCAAGTACCAGCCGGTTTCCCAGCTGTCCTTTCAGAGAAAAAGCAGTTAAATCTCTTTAATTATATTCAAAATGTGCTGGTCCAATTCTCTGTGATTTGTTAAGGGGGAGGAGCCCTATAAAGCAAGACTGCTCACTAGGGGTGGGTGGGTGGGAGTCGGGGTGGGTTGATCTGTAGAGCCCTGGTTAGGAAAGCCTCAACAGGGCAGGGCACTGGAGCCTTTTATGCAGGCCTCAGCTGCACTCAGGAAATCAGGCCCACTAACTCCTGTTAGGTGGTAGCAGTTTCCAAACCTGAGGAGGTTACTAGAGTTCAGCAATCTACTGTGCTCAAGGAAAGTTCCCCTAAAGCACCAAAAAGAAAGTAACCTTGCTTTAAAAAATATACAAAAAACCCTTTTAAGAGCTCCCAGTCAGAGAGCTAGCAATGAAGCTACAGGGTAAACTATTTAAGACTAATAAAAATAAAATATTTTTTCACTCAACGTGTAATCAAACTCTGAAATTTGTTGCCGGAGGATGTAATAAAGGCTGTTAGTGTAGCTGGGTTTAAAAAAGGTTTGGACAAGTTCCTGGAGGAAAGGTCCATAAACCATTATTAAGAAGGGACCCAGGATATCATTGCGTGACCCAGTACAAGCATTGTGGAACCTGCGTCTTTTCGGGAAACTGCTAGGTATGTATGACCTAGATTGGCCACTGTTGGAAACAGGATACTGAGCTTGATGGACCTTGGTCTGACCCAGTATGGCATATCTTATGTTCTTAAGCTACAGCCTCCTGCACCTTATCTTCCAAAAGGTTCTCTTCATGACACAACACATCAACAAGTTTCTCCTGAACATCAGACTGCAGGTCTAAGACTCAGGGCCATGAGAGTCTCCAGGCACCAGTACTCATCGAGGAGGCTCTTGCTGTAATGAAAATATCATAGGTCACCCAGATTATGTATTTTCTGCACTCCTTCCCTTAGCTCACTGAAGAATTGAGTTGTTCCGCTTTCTCTGAAGGAAGAGTCTGCAAATTCTTGCATACTGCGCATGATTCACAAGTGCATGCCCATGAAATGCTGGTAGGACACTATTCAGGATGTGAGCATAGTGTTCTGAAAGAATTTCCTTCCCAAAGAGCCCTTTGTCCTAGCCTCTCCCTGGTAGCACAACGAGTGGGTCTTGGAACTTCTGGCCCTTTTGATAGCAGATATGATGAGAATGAAATAGTGCAGTAACTGTGGCTTCCTTTTGGACTCAATACATCGAGTCGACCTTCCTGTTGACAGGTTGTACAGAGAGGAGGATCTCTCACATCTTCATCTGTATATCTATCATGATTCTGTGAATGGGCACTGCTACAGCCTTCTTGGGGAGGGGTAGTGGTGGACTGGTGGTAGAGGAATTTGACGATTTTCAATGTTTCTGCCCTGTGTAACCTCTTCCATCTCTAACTTACTGTATATGGAACTGATTTAGCCATTTCCCTTACAAAATCGATAAAGGACAACTCCTCTGGAGGTGACTCTCTTCTCTCATTAGGAGATGAGGGATCTGAAGGAAGTCTGAAGTACTCTTAGTCATACTCAGCCTCTTAGGAGTGCTCTGATTCAGACCCAGAATCATACTCTAAAGATGTTTGGTCACTGCCTGGGTTGACCTCCGCTACTCTTGGGGTATGGATCTGCGAAGAAAGTGTCAGTGCACAGATGGTCTCCACTGCTTCAGAGAATGATCACCATCCCCGATGCACTGGAGATTGACACTAGTCACCAAAGTCGAGGACTTCAGATTCCACGAGACTATGAATCTTCCACAGGCAGTCAGGAAGTCTTGATGATAGGCTTGGCATCTCGATGCACTGACATTGAAGTAGTTAAAGCAGCAGTCTCATGCCATGCAGAAAAGGCCTCCATTCTATCTTCTAAGCTCTTCAAGAACTGCTCCTCAAGGGCCACTATCAACAGAGGTGATGGGGCTGTATTAGATGTGATCGACAGTTCTTGAGACTGCTAGAGTATTGGCAGACTAATCCCGGAACCCTGGAGATTGCTGTGGCCCCTCTGTTACAAAGGAGGATAAGCAGTCCTCACATTGAGGCTGCCAAAGTTATCATAAGAACATAAGAAATGCCGTACTGGGTCAGACCAAGGTCCATCAAGCCCAGTATCCTGTTTCCAACAGTGGCCAATCCAGTCACAAGTACCTAGCAGTTTCCCAAAGAGACACACAGGTTCCATAATGCTTGTATTGGGGCAAGCAGTGGATTACCTGGGTCCTCCAATAACGGTTTATGGACTTTTCCTCCCGGAACCTGTCCAAACATTTTTAAACCCAGCTACACTAACAGCTTTTACTATATCCTCCGGTAACGAATTCCAGAGTTTGATTACGCGTTGAGTGAAAAAAATATTTTCTCTTATTAGTCTTAAATGGGTTGCATTATAGCTTCATTGCGTGTCCCCTAGACTTTCTACTTTTTGATAGTGTGAACAACTGATCTATGTTTACCCATTGCACTCCATTCATTAATTTATAGACATCATATATCCCCTCAGCCATCTCTTTTCCAGGTTGAAAAGCCCTAACCTTTTAAGCCTCTCCTCATAGGGGTATCCTTACATCCACTTTACCATTTTGGTGGTTCTTCTCTATACCTTTTCTAATTCCACTATAGCCATTTTAAGATATGGCAACCAGAATTACACAAAATATTCAAGGTGCGGTCGTAGCACGGAACAATAAAGAGGCATTATAATATCCTTGCTTTTATTCTCCAATCCTTTCCTTATGATTCCTAGCATTCTATTTGCCTTTCTGGCCGCTGCTGCACACTGGGTGGAGGGTTTCAATGTGTTATCCACGATGACGCCTAAATCTTATTTTATTTATTTATTTGGTTCTTCTATACCGCCACATCCAGAGATCAGGGGCAGTTTACATTTAAAACAACATATTACAAAGAACAGAGGTTGAACTATTTACATAGATCCATAGGTTGTTGCAACCCCAGCCCCCAGGGTGGACATTATTGTTTTCATCCAAGGGTGAAACCTTTCTTAGCCAAGATGCATGCTGGTACTAGTAGTCCCTTTCTTGAAATAAATTAGTTGTGAAAGCCATGTGTAAGGTAAAGGATAAGGTTTATTCCCATAATGCACAAACAAAGGTTCAACGAAGGAAAACAGGATTCTCACCTCATTCAGGATTTTCAAAAAGGTATTTACAGAATTCAAAAGTTAGACATGCTTCACAGTCTTATTAGCTATGCAGGTGTTAGAACAAACCAGTTCATGGAAACAAAAGCAAGCTTCTTCTTTTAGCTTATCAAAACTGTATTTTAACATATACCCTGCGAGCTATACTTCTGCCAAGGATTCCAAATTCCCGGCTAGACAAAGTGTACAATCCATGAGACAGTCAGGTAGCAATGAATTGGGTTCAGCAGGGTCTATTTGCATCTCCTCCTGTTCTGACGATATATCTGCTGGCCCTGAGCTTTCCTCATGTAATTCTGGCTTCACTTCAGAGTTTCTCTCTAAAACTCTCCAGCCTTGCTCTACCTGGTCTGGAAAACAGGTAACAGGACTTTTAGTTAGCACTTTTTGTACAGGTTCCCAAACCTCTCTCC
Organism: Ichthyophis bannanicus; assembly: GCA_033557465.1. Taxonomy (NCBI): domain Eukaryota; kingdom Metazoa; phylum Chordata; class Amphibia; order Gymnophiona; family Ichthyophiidae; genus Ichthyophis; species Ichthyophis bannanicus. The sequence goes on from CM066034.1 coordinate 566,983,511, forward strand.
AGCTGTGTTTGCTGCACCTACGGCTCTCTGGCTTCCTTGCCTTTCTAGGGCTTGGCCACAGTTCCTAGTTCAGTGTTGTGTTTCTCAGACTCCTGGGCTGAGTCTTGTGCATCCACCTTGTAGCTCACGGTTAGGGAAGGAAGTATGCAGGTACCTCTGCTCTCTGAGCTGTGCTTCTCTGGTACTTTCTTTACCCGGCAGTTTCCAGGTCCCTCTCCTTTCTCTGTCTTCCTTGAAGACTTCTCCCTGGAGCTTTTCAGCGTGGAACTGTTTCTCTTGGAACTTGTTCCTTCTCTGTAAGGACCGCAAATACAACTGCCTCTCCTTCTCTCCTCGGAGCCGTCTCCTTCCTCTCTCTTCTGCATCTGCTGCTGCTGCCGCTGACATTTCTGTCCTGTCTAAGCCATGCTTATAAAGCTGCTTCTCAGTTAGGGCTTCTCTCACCCTGACCAGGTGTGTCTGATTATCGCTTGTGTTCGTTATTGCATCATCCAAGCTTGGGTGTGTCAGCCTACCCTCTGATTCTTCATGCTTGCTCCCTCTGGCTGCGCTTTTGCAGTAACTGCACTCTAGGTCTGTCACTTTCTTTAAAAGGATCAGTGATTTTTCCTATCTCCATAGGTTCACTGGCCTCTGCTTCATCACATATCCCCCCCCCCTTAAGATATTACGGGCTGGCGTTCTTTCATCTGCACAGCTCGTAATCCTAGACATGGCGTCAGCATTTTGGTGCAGCTTTCCCGCTCTGTGCTCAATCTTAGAATCGAAAGGCTGCAATGCCATATACCAATGGGTCAACCGGCTATTGTGGTTTTTCATCTGATTCAACCATTTTAGGGGTGCATGGTCTGCGACTAACAAAAATCTTCTTCCGGTCAGATAGAACTTGAGGGATTTGACTGCCCACTTAATGGCTAGACATTCTCTTTCGCTTGTCGAATACTTCTGCTCTGCCGGGGATAGTTTTTTACTCAGGAACATGATCGGATGCTCTGTTCCCTCATGCTTCTGTGAAAGAACAGCTCCTAATCCCGTTTCTGAGGCATCTGTTTGAACAATAAATTGTTGCCCAAAGTCCACGCCCCGTAATACTGGCACTTTACATAGCTTCCCCTTCAATACTATGAAAGCCTTCTCAGCCTCGAGGGTCCATTTTAGTTGGTTTGGGGCATTTTTCTTTAACATGTCCGTGAACACGGCACTCTCTTCAGCGAAATGAGGAATGAATCGCCTGTAGTATCCTATGAGACCTAGGAAACTTCTTAACTGTTTTTTATTTAGTGGCCTTGGAAAGTCCTTGACACTTTCTGTTTTGTTCAGTACATAAGAACATAAGACATGCCATACTGGGTCAGACCGAGGTCCATCAAGCCCAGTATCCTGTTTCCAACAGTGGCCAATCTAGGTTATACGTACCTAGCAATAACCCCAAAAGACAGGTTCCACAATGCTTGTACTGGGTCAAGCATTGATATCCTGGGTCCCTTTTTAATAGTGGTTTATGGACCTTTCCTCCAGGAACTTGTCCAAACCTTTTTTAAACCCAGCTATACTAACAGCCCTTACTACATCCTCCGGTAACAGATTCCAGAGTTTGATTACACGTTGAGTGAAAAAATATTTTCTCTTATTTGTCTTAAATAGTATACCCTGTAGCTTCATTACATGTCCCCTAGTCTTTCTATACTCTGATAGCGTAAACAATTGATCCACGTTTATCCTTTCCACTCCATTCATTAATTTATAGACCTCTATCATATCTCCCCTCAGCCGTCTCTTCTCCAGGCTAAAGAGCCCTAACCTTCTTAGCCTCTCTTCATAGGAGTAGCCTTCCATCCCCTTCACCAATTTGGTGGCTCTTCTCTGTACTTTTTCTAATAACGCTATGTCCTTTTTAAGATACGGTGACCAGAATTGCACACAATATTCAAGGTGCGGTCGTACCATGGAGCGATACAGAGGCATTATAATATCCTTTGTTTTGTTCTCCATCCCTTTCCTTATGATACCTAGCATTCTATTTGATTTCTTGGCCGCCGCTGCACACTGGGCGGAGGGTTTTAACATGTTATCCACAATGACTCCTAAATCTTTTTCCTGGGTGGTGGTTTCTAATGTGGAGCCTTGCATTGTGTAACTATAGTGTGGGTTGTTCTTTCCTAGGTGCATAACTTTGCACTTGTCCACATTAAATTTCATCTGCCATTTGGATGCCCAGTCTTCCAATTTATCCAGATCCTCCTGCAGTTTTCCACAATCCTCTTGGGTTTTAACAACTTTAAATAGTTTTGTGTCATCTGCAAATTTGATATCCTCACTAGTTATTCCCTTTTCCAGGTCATTTATGAATATGTCAAAAAGCAGCGGACCCAGTACAGATCCCTGGGGTACTCCACTATTCACCTTTTTCCATTGGGAATATTGGCTATTTAGCCCTACCCTCTGCTTTCTATCTTTTAACCAGTTCCCGATCCACAATAGTACACTGCCTCCTATCCCATGACTTTTTAGCTTCGCCAAAAGTCTCTGATGGGGGACTTTGTCAAAAGCTTTCTGAAAGTCCAGATACACTATATCAACCGACTCACCTTTGTCTACCTGTTTATGCACACCTTCAAAAAAACATATCAGATTAGTAAGACAAAATCTTCCTTGTCTAAAGCCATGTTGGCTGTCTCCCATTAGGCCATGACTATCTACATGCTGCGTAATTTTGTTCTTTATGATGGTTTCTACCATTTTCCCTGGTACTGACGTCAGGCTCACCGGTCTGTAATTTCCTGGGTCACCCCGGAACCCTTTTTAAAAATTGGTGTTACGTTGGCGACCCTCCAATCTTCAGGTATTACAGATGATTTTAATGAAAGTTCACAGATTACCAATAGCAGGTCTGCAATCTCATATTTCAGTTCTTTCAACACTCTGGGATGTATACCATCCGGTCCAGGTGATTTGCTACTATTCAGTTTATCAAATAGTTGTAATATATCTTCCCGGTGTAGCGATATTTCTCTCAATTCCTCTGCAGTATCACCTTTAAATACCACTTCAGTCTTGGGTAACATCCCTACATCTTCCTCAGTAAAGACTGAAGCAAAGAATTCATTCAGTCTCTCTGCTATAGCCTTGTTTCCTCTTACTGCCCCTTTTAGCCCTCTATCATCTAATGGTCCAATTGACTCTCTCACAGGCCTTTTGCTACGAATGTACTTGAAAAAGTCTTTATTTCGTGTTTTTGCTTCCGTAGCAAGTTTCTTCTCAAATTCCCGTTTTGCCTGCCTTATCAATGCTTTGCATTTAACTTGCCAGTGCTTGTGCTGTTTCCAGTTTTCATCATTTGGCTCTTTTTTCCATTTCCTGAAGGTTGCTTTTTTGGAAGCAACAGCCTCTCTGACCTCACCTTTAAACTATGCTGGCAGTTTTTTGGACTTTCTTCCACTTTTCTTAATGCGTGGAATACAGCTGGTCTGGGCTTTGAGGATAGTATTTTTAAATAACACCCAAGCTTGCTGTAAGTCTTCAACCTTTGGAACCGCTCCTTTTAGTTTTTTCCTAACTATATTCCTCATTCTATCATAGTCTCCCTTTTGAAAGTTAAAAGGTAGTACTGTGGATGCCTTTACTATCTGTCCTCCACTAATTAAATCAAACATGATCATACTATGATCACTATTGCCAAGTGGTCCCAACACCCTTATTTCTTGCACCAGATCTGGCATTCCACTAAGGACTAGGTCCAGTATGGCTTCCCCTCTGGTCGGTTCATGAACCAGCTGCTCCAAGAAGCAGTCATTTATTCCATCTAGAAACTTTATCTCTTTAGCTTGTCCTGCTGTGACACTGACCCAGTCGATACCGGGGTAATTGAAATCACCCATTATTACTACTCTGTTGTGACTAATGTTAGCTTCCTTGATTTCTTTGAGCATTTCATCATCCATTTGTTCATTCTGGCCAGGTGGTCGATAGTATACTCCCACTGCCATCACCTTCCCCTTCATAAATGGAATTTCAATCCATAGAGATTCTACAGCAAATTTTGTTCCCTGCAAAACTTTAATCCTTTCTGACTCAATGCCCTCTCTAACATAGAGCCCAACCCCTCCACCAATTTGATCAGCTCTATCATTACGATATAGTTTGTATCCAGGTATCACAGTGTCCCACTGGTTATCCTCCTTCCACCATGTCTGTGAGAGTGCAATCATATCTAACCTCTCATTTAGTGCTATATATTCTAACTCTCCCATCTTATTGTTTAGACTTCTAGCATTGGCATACAAGCATTTTAGAGACTGTATTTTATTCATATTAATCTGGCTATTGGTAGGCAGGGGTAATTTGGAATCTTTATGCTCTGTCTGCTCCTTACTCAAGGGCATTTGGGCTACTATACTCCCTTTTGGAACCTCAATGCTTTTGGTAGTATCCTTCAAGGATACCTTCGTCCGAACCATGCACTCCTGGGTGACTGTCGGCTTTCCCCTATTTTCTAGTTTAAAAGCTTCTCTATCTCTTTTTTAAAGGTTAATACCAGCAGTCTGGTCCCATCCTGATTAAGGTGAAGCCCATCCCTTCGGAAGAGCCCCCCCTTTCCCCAGAATGTTCCCCAGTTCCTAACAAATCCAAAACCCTCATCCTTGCACCATTGTCTCATCCACGCATTGAGACTCCGGAGATCTGCCTGTCTTTTGGGTCCTGCACGTGGAATAGGAAGCATTTCGTAGAACGCTATCCTGGAAGTTCTGGATTTCAACTTCCTACCTAAAAGCTTAAATTTAGCCTCCAGAACTTCCCTACCACATTTTCCTATGTCATTGGTACCAACATGTACCAAGACAGCAGACTCCTCCGCAGCACTATCTATGATCCTATCTAGGCGATGCGTGAGGTCCGCTACCTTCGCACCAGGCAGGCATGTTACCAGGCGATCCTCACGTCCACCAGCCACCCAGCTATCTACATTCCTAATGATTGAATCACCAACTATGACAGCTGTCCTGACCCTCCCCTCGTGGGGACATGGCCCTGGAGAAACGTCCTCGGTGCGAGAGGGTTTTACATCACTTGGAGGACAGGTCCTAGTTACAGGATCACTTCCTGCCACACCAGGGTGATCCTCTCCTGTCACGTGACCTCTCTCCTCCATGGCAACAGTAGAGGTCTGACCGTACCTCGTCCGACTAGGTGTCCTAGATATTTGACTTCTTGTCCAGCGAACATACACTTTCCTGGATTCAACGTCAGGCCAGCTTGTCTCATTGCCTGCAGAACCGCTTCCACTCGGAGCAAATGCTGGTCCCAGCTGGAGCTGTGGATGATAATGTCGTTCATGTAAGCGACAGCATATTCCTGATGTGGACGTAACACAAGGTCCACCAACCTCTGACAGGTTGCTGCCACGCCATGTAGTCCAAAGGGCATCCTTCGGAATTGAAAAAGTCCATTTGGTGTACTATAGGCCGTCTTTGGACGTGACTCTCTTGTTAAGGGAATTTGCCAATACCCCTTAGTCATGTCAAGTGTGGTCAGGAATTTGGCCCATCCCAACTGATCCAGCAATTCCTCAATGCGTGGCATCGGATACGCGTCGAACATCGATATGGCATTCACTTGCCGAAAATCGATACAAAACCTCAGCGTGCCATCTGGCTTTAGCACTAGGACAATGGGGCTACACCAGGGACTCCGGGATTCTTCAATAATTCCCATTCTTAACATTTCCTGTACCTGAGCCACTACTTCTTGTTTCTTGGCCTGAGGTAGCCGATAGGGCCTTTGCCCAATCACTTTACCTGGTGGAGTTATTATTTCGTGAGCCACTAATTCTGTCTCACCAGGAATGGGAGTCAAGACGTCATCAAACTTTTCCAGTACTCTGGCCAGTTCTTGCCTTTGTATCAGGGAAAGTTCTTCACTTATTCTTGGTTTGGGATTGGTTCTGCATTCGGCTAGTTGTCGGCCCAAGTCTTCCTCTACTTTTTCCTCACAAGTAGCTGACAATCCCTTTACGTCAGTTCGACCGGTCGATCCGAACCCTCCGGTTCCTCGACCTGTAGGAGTCACCATGGGTACTTCTTCTAAAGCAGGAAATCCATCTCTCTCGCAGATGAGTTGCGCAATGCGGTCACCTACTTTGACAACGAAGTCTTCTTCCGCAAAGTTGAAAAGCAACACTTTAATTGCCCCCCTATAGTCCGGGTCAATTACACCTGCACCCACGTCTAAAAAATGTTTTAAAGCTAACCCAGATCGGGGTGCAATGCGTCTATAACATCCCATGGGCATTTCCAGTTGAAGGCCAGTGTCAACTAAACCCCTTCCATGCTTAGGAATTAGTTGTTCCACAGCGCTGTATAGGTTGTATCCAGCTGCCTGGGATGAGGCTCTTCGTGGACTCTGCACTCTTTTGGACATTTTACAAAATTTTAGTACAAATTTTGACTTACTTGCAGACTCGCTCTTCATAGGCTGTCTCTTTAACTTTTGGTCCATCTTCGAAGATTTTGCGAAGAGTGGACTAGGAACCACAGTTACCATGGCCTCTGCCCTCTGGTAGTAGTCCTCCTTATCTAGAGCTTTGGACTGGGTTTGTGTAGACACGGGAGCTTCCCTGGGATGCAGGCCCTTCTCCAACCCTCTTCTGAATTGGGGCCAATCTCTACCTAACACCAAGTCGTGTGGTAACTTCAGAACTACGACTACTAATATTTCTTTTTCTATCCCTAATCCTTTCACTAGTAGCTTATATATAGGGTAGAAAGATGATGCTCCATGAATGCACCTAATTCTTACTTTTCCCTCTGCTCGGGTCGGTACTGACTCAGACTGATCTTCTATGGTACGCCAGAGTTTCTTGGAGATCATGCTCTGATCCACACCTGAGTCGAGTAGAGCACTTGTAGTTATACCCTGCACTTTAACTTCCAAAAGAAAACCTTCTCTTATCATTTTTGCATTTTCAGTTATTAGTGCGGTACGCACTTTGCATTCTTTTTGCACATGCCCCACATTCCCACAATGAAAACACCTTCTCTTTTCGGAGTGATTTCTTTGCATAGGCATACAAGTTTTTAAACCTTCTAGTTTTGACTTTGGCCCCCTTTCTGATGGCTGCAAAATAGCCTCTGCTGCCGTTTTTGAAACCTCACACTTTTTGTGAGCAGCCAATTCTGCTTCAAAATATCTTTCCGTCAGGAGGGTCGTGTCCTCCGTGGTACAGCAGTTTTGCAATATCAGAAAGGTCTGCACCTCTTTAGGTACAGTAGCCATGAACTGTTTTAGTACAATGGTATCTACTATTGTATCTATGGTCTTACCTTCGGGTACCAACCATTTCATTGTTAAGCTTTTAACCCTTTGACCCAGAGCTTTCGGTGTCTCACCAGCTTTAAGTCTGGTAGCTCTTAACATACGGTTATAAACCATAGGGGTTAACCCAAGGTGATCTCTAATAGCCTTTGTTACGTCTGTATAGTCATTGGCAAGAGCTGCAGGCATAGCCCTATATGCGGACAACGCCTCCCCTGTAAGCGAAGTTGCCAGACGTATGGCCCACTGCTCTCTTGGCCATCCCACAGTATGGGCTATCCTATCAAAGGATTCCAGGAAATCGTCTATATCATCATTAGGCGACAACTTCCCTAATGTCAGTGTCCCACAAGACAATGGTCCTACCATACAATTGCTAGCTAATGCGTCCAGTCCCTGAGGAGACGGAGCTGCTTCCCTCGTCGTCCTCTGGTTAGCCAGCCAAGCTTCCATCAGTTCAAGTACAGGTCTCTGCTGCGCTTGCATAGCTGTCACAGCCTGTTCCTGCGGTTGGAAGGCAATCTCGCGTTGTTTCTCAAACTGCGCCGCCATCCATTGTAGGACTTCTTTCGGCTCCATGGCAGCCACATTTCCTGTAGAAAGAGAGAGAAGCACAAAACCACCAAGTGCGGTACTGGCAACTCTTCGTCAGACACCCTTTTATCAGGACTCTTGCACCTGAATCCGCCACAGGTTATGCCTAATTACTCATTACCTGTATCAGGTGTTGACTCCTGCCTTTAGAAAAAAATGTGTTAGCTGGTCCTCCACTGTTCCACCACTGCTGGCAGCAAATCTTCTCCATTTCACTTGGTGTTTTTAAATTCTGCAGCTTTATCCTGAACAAGTGTAGTCTTATTTTCTTCACAAAAAAAAAATCCAAAAACTACGCCACTTGTCGCAACCCCAGCCCCCGAGCCACGTGCTTAAAGGGTCAGGGTGGACATTATTGTTTTCATCCAAGGGTGAAACTTTTCTTAGCCCAGATGCATGCTGGTACTAGTAGTCCCTTTCTTGAAATAATTAGTTGTGAAAGCCATGTGTAAGGTAAAGGATAAGGTTTATTCCCATAATGCACAAAGGTTCAACGAAGGAAAACAGGATTCTCACCTCATTCAGGATTTTCAAAAAGGTATTTACAGAATTCAAAAGTTAGACGTGCTTCACAGTCTTATTAGCTATGCAGGTGCTAGAACAAACCAGTTCATGGAAACAAAAGCAAGCTTCTTCTTTTAGCTTATCAAAACTGTATTTTAACATATACCCTGCGAGCTATACTTCTGTCAAGGATTCCAAACTCCCGGCTAGACAAAGTGTACAATCCACGAGACAGTCAGGTAGCAATGAATCGGGTTCAGCAGGGTCTACTTGCATCTCCTCCTGTTCTGACGATATATTTGCTGGCCCTGAGCTTTCCTCATGTAATTCTGGTTTCACTTCAGAGTTTCTCTCTAAAACTCTCCAGCCTTGCTCTACCTGGTCTGGAAAACAGGTAACAGGACTTTTAGTTAGCACTTTCTGTACAGGTTCCCAAACCTCTCTCCAGCTGTGTTTGCTGCACCTACGGCTCTCTGGCTTCCATGCCTTTCTAGGGCTTGGCCACAGTTCCTGGTTCAGTGTTGTGTTTTTCAGACTCCTGGGCTGAGTCTTGTGCACCCACCTCTGAACTCCTTGTAGCTCACGGTCAGGGAGGGAAGTATGCAGGTACCTCTGCTCTCTGAGCTGTGCTTCTCTGGTACTTTCTTTACCCGGCAGTTTCCAGGTCCCTCTCCTTTCTCTGTCTTCCTTGAAGACTTCTCCCTGGAGCTTTTCAGTGTGGGATTGTTTCTCTTGGAACTTGTTCCTTCTCTGTAAGGACCGCAAATCCAACTGCCTCTCCTTCTCTCCTCGGAGCCGTCTCCTTCCTCTCTCTTCTGCGTCTGCTGCTGCCCTTTCTGTCCTGTCTAAGCCATGCTTATAAAGCTGCTTCTCAGTTAGGGTTTCTCTCACCCTGACCAGGTGTGTCTGATTATCCCTTGAGTTAGTTATTGCATCATCCAAGCTTGGGTGTGTCAGCCTACCCTCTGATTCTTCGTGCTTGCTCCCTCTGGCTGCGCTTTTGCAGTAACTGCACTCTAGGTCTGTCACTTTCTTTAAAGGGTTCAGTGATTTTTCCTATCTCCATAGGTTCACTGGCCTCTGCTTCATCACAAGGTACATTTAACATGAAGCGAATGCTTTATATACATAGTTGTCTGAACTGATGATTAGTAACTATTTACAGTTTACGGTTTGTGTGTGTTTCTGTGAGTTTAGATATGAATAAGGGTTATTGATTGGGGGGTACAGGGGGTTGGGTGGTGATCATAAGGTGAGGTGAGTTAGGCGTTTTGAGGTTTGGTTATCATTGATGTTATAGTAGTGTTCAGTAAAGAGGTATGTTTTGATTTCTTTTCTGAATAAAGCACAGTTACTTATCTGTAACAGGTGATCTCTGGGAACAGCAGGAATAAGTCTTCACATATGGGTTTCGTCGGTACCGACGGAGCCTGCGCGGGAACGCTCCCCAGCGTCCAATCAGAAAGCTTTTGGTAGCATCCCACAGCGCCTGCGTGCTGCCTTCCCGTCTTTCCGAACTGTCTCTCCTCAGTTGAGTTTTAAGCTGAGACAAAGAGAGAGAGCGAGAGGGAAAGGAAAGATAGATAGAGAGATACAACTCCTAGGGGAGGTGGGTGGGTTGTGAAGACTTATTCCTGCTGTTCCCAGAGATCACCTGTTACAGGTAAGTAACTGTGCTATCTCCAGGAACAAGCAGGAATGAGTCTTCACATATGGGGACTCCCTAGCTTTAGATGCCAGGGAGAGACCCCAGAAGCTGTGTGTCCCTAAGAAGGGCTGCAGTTCCCCTCATGGATCTCTGGCATCCTACCAGGGATGGTGGGTAGGAGTTGATTAGGTATAGAACAGGTGTTTGAGAACAGCCTGACCAAACAAGGCATCCCGGCGGGAGTCCTTGTCCAAGCAGTAATGGGCAATCCAGTTAGATAGTGTTCTCTTGGAGACTGGTAGTCCCAAATGAGAAGGATCAAAGGCAACAAAGCGCTGAGAGGACTTTCTATGGTGCTGTGTCCTCTGTAAGTAAAATGCCAGAGCTCTTTTACAGTCCAGGGTATGAAGATTCCTCTCTGCACTTGATGCATGAGGTCCTGGGAAAAAGACAGGTAAGTAGACCTCCTGGTTGAGGTGGAAAGGCGAGACCACCTTAGGCATAAAGTGTGGATGAGTCCTAAGTACTACCCTTGTCATGATGGAATCTTGTATAAGGTGGATTAGCTACGAGTGCTTGCAATTCACTAATACGACGTGCTGATGTGATTGCAATGAGAAAGATAACCTTCCAAGAAAGGTATTTCAAGGAGGTGGTAGCCAAAGGTTCAAAAGGCGGCTTCATGAGCTGACCAAGAACCAGGTTCAAGTCCCATGCCACCGGAGGTGGTCTTATGGGAGGCTTTGTTAAAAGGAGGCCTCTCATAAACCTTGCTACAAGAGGATGAGAGGAAATAGGTCGTCCATTTAGAGGCTTAATAGAAGCTGCAATAGCACTCAAATGGACCCTTACTGAATTTGTCTTAAGGCCTGCATTAGACAAATGGAGGAGATACTCCAGCAAAGATTCCAGAGGTATGGCAAGGGGGTTAAGACCCTTCTCAGAACACCAAATAGTAAACCTCTTCCACTTAAAAGCATAAGAACGTCTAGTGGAAGGTTTTCTGGAAGCATAAAGAACATCTTTCACCTCTTGAGAAAGATGAAGGTCCTGGAGATCTAGGCCTTCAGCAACCAAGCCCTGAGATGCAGAGACTGGGGATTGGGATGCCATAACTTTCTGTCCTCCTGAGATAGGAGATCTGGAGCAGACCCTAACTCCAGGGAGGGAGCTTGAGAGAGATGTAGAAGCAGAGGGTACCACACTTGCCGTGGCCAATGTGGAGCTATGAGAATCATTTGGCATCTGTCTCTCTGAAGCTTGAACAGGGTTTTGGGAATTAGGGGAATGGGTGGAAAGGCATACAGGAAGTCTTGACCCCAGTGAAGGAGGAAAGCATCCTTTGCCTGAGCTCCCTGAGCCGGAGTTCTGGAACAGAACCGGGGAAGTTTGGCATTCCACGGACTTGCAAAGAGGTCTATGTCCAGGGTTCCCCAAATCTGAAAAATCCTGGCCACCTGGTCCACATGTAGGGACCACTCATGTGGAAGCAGAACTTGACTGAGTCTGTCTGCCCAAGAGTTTTGAATGCCTGGAAGATAAACTGCCAGAAGATGAATTTGATGTTCTCTGGCGAGGGCCCACAGTTGCAAAGCTTCGTTGCAAAGCGACAGAGAGCCTGTTCCGCCCTGCTTGTTCACGCAGAACGTGGCTATCTGATTGTGTGGATAAGGACTGTCTTGTAGCTGAGCAGGGTGTGGAACACCCGCAGAGCAAGGAAGATTGCTCTGAGCTCCAAGAGATTGATATGTAGTGTGATAAGGAAGCTTATCATAGCTCAGGAAGGAGCTATAGAAAAGGTGAAGTGACTCTGAACAAGCAACCTGTCAGTTCTGGTAGAAATAAGAAAACAGAATTTTTCTATAAAAGACTACCAGTCCCAGAATGCACCAGGTTTCCAACAGCCATTAAAGGAGCTGAAGTGGAGAAACGTGTGTTCAATAAGGAGGGCTATGAGGTAATCCCCAAGCACTCATCTCAAAGGGCAGGGCCTGATTCAGCACAGCTGCGCTGTGCTAGGGTGGAGCACTCATCAAAGCAGAATAAAGGTAGAGTTTATTCTACAGAGAATTATCCTCATCCTCAGTTTCATCTGAGAGATCCTCAGAATCAGCTTGGATATCCTCAGCTTGGACGTCTTCATCATCTGGAGGATCATCAGGAACAGAAGCCAGACCGGACGGACAGAGAGGGCAAGAAACCCTTTGGAAGAAAGAAGAGAAAAGCATTTGGGAGGTCTAAAGGAGTCCAGAGCAGTACGTATACTGGAAGGTATTCCAAGGGCCAGCATACACCATTGGACTGGGGAAAGCCAGAGGAATGGTGCTGCAGAGCTAGGAATCTCCAGAGGGTACCTGTGAGGGAGACGGCTGCACTTGGAAGGGACCCTAGGACCCGTGCCAGAAGGTATGTGAAGAGAGATCCAGTGTCCAGCGATCTGGATTGGAAGGCTGGACATAAGAACTGGACTACATACTGGCCAGGCTATTTAGAGAGGAACTCTAACAGCAATGGAAGCTCAGGTATGAACACTGATCTATGCCCTAGCTATAACCTTGAAAGACAGCAGGGAAACAAGTATTCTCCTGAGAGTGCTACATTGAGAAATTCCTCTGTGCCAATCCATGATATTGAACCCATGATTGTTGAAGAAGGGGGAGCGGTCTTAGATACTGGCTGTGAATATATGGATTGCTCTCTGTCTAAAGTCCTTTGGTAATTTTCTGTTACAAAGTACAACCACCATCACAAAGAAATACAAACTTGTTCTTTAATCTACTCAGAAAAGCTCCTGAATAAGATTTTGAGCCACGCAGCAGAAAGCAAGCCAGCTAAGGGGTTTCAGCTGGGTAACTACTAGCAATTGAGCCTTACCTAATTGCTTGTGAGCTCTGAGGAAATCACTTCTGAGTCTATGTGTGAAGATATAAGAAGTTAACCTGAAAAGAACAGTTTTTCCCTTCTTTTTGGGTTTTGCTTGTTGTTTAGAGCACTGCTAAGAAAATATTAGCTAGAGCCTACAGAGAAGACCAGTTTGTTACCAACCAGGTCTTTATTCTTTTCATTTGATTGCCTGACAAGTTCAGCTGTTGTTTTCCTGATTTTGTTTTTCCAAGTTTAACACTGAAAGCAAGTATCCTGTTTTATGTGCTACCAAGCATATCTGTGTTGGGAGAAATAACCTCATAAATAAATATCTTATTGGCTTTACACTCAAGCACAACTAATTATTGTGAGCAGCTGTGTCTGGTGTGAATGGACTGCATTTCCCACAATCCCTTGCAAATCATATTGATATATGCACTTGCCAAGACTGTGAACATTCTCACCCAGGCAGCCGTCTGAAAGTAGACAACTCTCCTGTGGGGACCAGATGCCCTGGGTGGAGAGGTCTTGCAGATGAGCTCCCCACCCCAATGGAGAAGCATCTGTTGTGAGAGTTGCCTGGGGCAGAGACTGCTGAAAGGGGGACCCCAGCAACAGGTTTTGAGGGGACTTCCACCACTGGAGGGACAAAATGAGACGACTTGTGTTTGCTATTTTGTCTGACAGGCAGTCTAATGCCTGGGTCCATTGGGTGGATAAAGTCCACTGAGCTGCCCTCATGTGAAGGCGAGCATATGGTACCACATGCACGGTGGATGCCATGTGGCCTAGCAACTGTAACATTTCTCGAGCAGTTAAATGGGGCTTTAACTCTGCTTGAGAAGCTAACTGCACCAAGCGAAGGCAACGGGCCTGGGGGAGATAGGCCCTTGCCCTTGTGGTATCCAGCAACGCCCCTATAAACTCCAGGGACTGAGTAGGGGTTAAATTGGATGTTGGGATGTTAATTATCAGCCCTAAATACTGAAGGACACGCATAGTGCAGGATAGAGAACTATTGGCCTCTGACTGAGTGGGAGCTCGAAGGAGCCAGTTGTCCAAATAAGGGAAGACGAATATTCCCAGAGTGCGCAGAAATGCAGCTACCACTGCCATGCATTTCGTGAACACTCTTGGTGCAGAGGCCAGACCAAAAGGGAGCACTCTGTATTGATAGTGCTTCTCTTGAAAAAGGAACCGAAGGAACCTTCTGTGAGTTGGATGGATGAGAACATGGGTGTACGCATCCTTGAGATCTAGAGAACAAAGCCAATCCTGACTCTGAAGGTATGGTAGCAGAGTTCCCAGAGAAATCATTTTGAAATTTTCCTTGACTAGGAATTTGTTCAATTCTCTGAGGTCTAAAATGGGTCTGTAGCCCCCTCTTTTCTTTGGAATAAGAAAATAGGGGGAGTAGAACCCTGTGCCCTGTTGTTGAAGAGGCACTTCCTCTATTGCCCCCTGGGCGAGAAGGGTGGCAATCTCCTGACCCAACAGGTTGAGGAGGGAGGTCGGAGAATTGAACTGGTTCACTCTTGTGTGAGGGGGCAAGCTTGAAAAATGAAGTTTGTACCCCTCTTTTATGATGGAGGGTGACCAATGCTCTGCTGTAATTTGTCCCCACCTGGGAGCAAAATGACATAACCTTCCTGGAATGGTGGAGGGCTCTGGTCCTTCCAGAGCTAGGAAGGCTAAGTTCTGTAGCGGAAAGTCAAAGGCCTTGAGGGGGTTGAGGTTGCTGGGCCGGTGGAGGCCTAGCAGCCTTTGCTTTGTTCTGTTTGGATGATTGCTGACGTTTGGTAGGGAACTGAGCTGCAGAAGATGCCCGCTGACTATAAGCAGGATAAAATCTTCCCTTTTTAGAAAAAACTGCTTTCTTGAACCACCTTTTCTTAACAGGAGCAGCTGTAGACTTGGATAGTCTATCCAAGGCAGAATTTTCAGCATCCATCTGATTGGCCTTTGCTTGCCAATCTTTACCAAACAGGTTTTCACTTGTACAAGGGATATTTCCCAATTCATCTTGTACCCAGATCTCCAAATCAGATGCTTGAAGCCAAGCAATTCTATGTGCACCTATGGCAATAGCCGAGGCTCTGCTTACACATTCAAAGGAGTCGAAAGCTGCACGGTTGGAGAATTTGGAGATATCTTGGGCATGTTTGAGCCAAGTGAGAAAGTCCTGTCTTTTATCTTCAGAAATGAAAGGACTTAAAGTCTGCAAATGATCAGTGACTTCTTTTAGGAACATTCCCATGTAAAGACTATAGGAATTAATTCTCGCAGCAAGCATGGAAGCTTGGAAGACTCTACGTCCAAAAGCATCCAGGGTTCTACATTCACGTCCTGGAGGATTAGAGGCATGTCTTTTGGCACTTCTAATCTTTCTCATATTTTTTATTTATTTATTTATTTAACATTCGCTTATATACCGCTACCTTCCACAGATCAGGTGCGGTTTCCAGAAAACAGGTAAAGAAACAGTGTAACAGGTCTGTTTTTACATTAAACATCAGCTGAATTATGTACATATTTGCTATTACATTAAACTTCAATGAACTATGTACAATCAACAGTTATTAAAGTAAACATTAGGTAACTATTTACAAACATCATGTACCAAGTATGAAGATTGCATTTTCTTAGGACATTAGAGAACTATCCACAAAGTGTTGTCCATAATAGGTGCAGCATCATTAATCATAGTTAGCCTGATATAATCATATCAGGAATCCTTCAAGTCATCTATTATCCCTTTTCATTTTGGGATAGAGAATTTGCAAGTGGACCGTAGTGGGAGCTAAACAAGTAGGTTTTTAATTTCTTACGGAGTTCTTTAATTTCAGTTAAAGCTCTTATTTCTTCAGGTAGGGAGTTCCAGAGGATAGGGGCTGCATGAGAAAACGCTTTTTTATTTGTTGTTTTTTTAGTCTTTGTGAACTGTTTTGGTATCCTTATTTTATTTGTGTGGCCTCTCCTGTGAGCAGTTTGAGTTGTGTCTTTAGTGATAAGTTTGTTTAGTGTGGCTGGGGCTGTATTATTTAAAGCCTTGAAGGTAATTATCATTTTATAGTTTATTCATAGCAGACTCAACCACAATAGAGTGGTGAGGAAGCTGAGTTTTATGGAAACCAGGACAAGGAGGGACACGATACATGGTATCTAACCTGCGAGAATGAGGAGAGGTGGTAAGAGGTGTTTCCCACATCTTCAACATGAGATCATACAAAATCTCATGAACAGGCAAGGTAGCTGCCTCCTTAGGAGTTTTAGGCTATTGTACAATATCTAACTCCTTGGTTCTGGGTTCTGTCTCAGGGGCCACCGTGATGGATAGGCCCCGAGCCACCTCCCTGATGAAGTCTTGATAAGACAAGTCCTCTGGAGGAGACATCCTTCGTTTAGGAGAGGACTCCTCCTGTGGAAGAAGCATCACTGCATCGACAGACGCCTCAGAATCCTCAGAGTCTTCAGAGGAATCGAAGTATCGTCTGTCCGGATGCTCTTGCAAAGCCCGATACCCGTACCGACCGGGATCGGTATCGGGAATAACCGGTACCGGGGTATCAGTACCGGAGGGCTTCAGAGGACAGAGTACCGGCATAGCGGACAACGATGCCGATGTCGATGCCACCGGTACCGGGATCGGTACCGATGGCGGTGCTAGAGCCGGTACCGGTGGAGTAGTCTGTTGCGGTACCAGGGGCATTGATGCCACAAGGAAAGCCGCCAGACTGCGTTCCATGGACAGAATCCTCTGGTCCATCGACGCCGCCAATGCTTGGAAGTCGGTACCGGTGGAAGCCACCGGTACCCCAGAGCATGGCACCAGGTGATCTGTCGAGGCCAAGCCATCGAGATCATCCTGGAACCCCGATGATGATGCTTTGGAGGCCGAAGCCTCCCGCCAGGGTAATTTTGCCGGTGCAGAATCCTCGAGGGCAACGCCAGAGGCATCTCGATGCTTAGAAGGAGATCTACCCTTCGAGGACTGGCTGTATTTATGTTTAGTTACCTTAGATCCATGTGAGGAAGAAGCAGCCCTGGAAGACGTCGATGCTACCGAAGCCGCATCAGAGGGAAACAGGGTACTGAGCTTGACAGCTCAGTTCTGCCGACCTCTTTTAGACATCATAGAACAGGACATGCAATCTGTGATGGAATGGTCAGGACCTAAACATTTTAGACACCAGTCGTGGGTGTCGGTGACAGAAACGGTACCGTCACATTTTGTGCACTTCTTAAACCCTGAGGCAGGTTTTTCCATGTTAAGGAAAAAAATTTTTGGGCTTAAGGCCCAAAACGCAAGTGCACCTGAAGAGAAAAGAAAACAAAACAGTTTTGTTTTTTTTTAAAAAAAGAAGAAAAGAAGGACCGGCGGTACTGGTAGAGCGTCGAAGAAGGCAGACGCGATACAAAAGAAATAAAGAAAATAAAGAAATTCTTCTGCGGTGACAGGAACACGACCTGCTGGCTCCGCAGAAAAAGAAGAACTGAGGAGAGACAATTGGGAAAGCAGCACGCAGGTGCTGTGGGATGCTCCCAAAAGCTTTCTGATTGGACGCTGGGGAGCGTTCCCGCGCAGGCTCCGTCAGTACCGACGAAACCCATATGTGAAGACTCATTCCTGCTTGTTCCTGGAGATCTGTAGGTGTTTGGTCGCATGGATTGACAATGGCAGTGAGTTCCAGAGACTAGGAGCAGTGTAGGAAAAGGCTCTGGAGCTGGTGGACTGTTTTGTCTTGCGAATGGAGGTTTGTGTTACCAGTGAGTGTTTTGCATTGTGCCTAAGGGATCTGGAGTCTGGTTGGGTTTGTATGAGAGTAGATAGGTATGATGGGGCTATGTTGTTGATCAGTTTGAATGTTGTTACCAGCAGCTTGTATTTTATTTGGCTTCCTACTGGGAGCCAATGAAGATCGTATAAGTTCGGGGTTATGTGTTCAGTCAATCGGGCCTTGTATACTATTCTTGCTGTTAAGTTTTGCGCTCTTTGGAGGATTTTTCCTGGGTGGTGGTTCCTAATTGCTCCGATTCGTTGATGCTCACGATATTGCACTCTAATGGCCTCCAACACTGCTGCAGCTAAGCCTCCTCTCGGTGTCATGGGTCCTCAATGTCAATGAAGTAGAGGATGAATCCTTCCTCTTCTTCAAGTAGGATCAGTGTCTTCTTGCTATTGATACCACCCCTCCCCCCCCCCCCCCCCCCCCCCCGCTTGATATAGCTCCTCGGGCCATGGAGACCAATACTGATGCATCAGAGTAACTCATGCCTAAATCCTTTTGAGCTGTTCTTCATGATACCTTTTTTGTCATCTGTAAATGCAAAAGACAAAGAGAGGATTCATGGTCGGGGCCCAGGCTCTATAGGCACCAATTATGGGGGTAGGTAACAAACTTGGTCCTACTGCACTTGGTGCACCTTTTAAACCCACTGGGGAGTTTTTGGGATATGTCATCTGGAAAAACAGCTGCAGCAAAATCAGACTCAATTCTAAAAAGTCATTTGACCAGGGCATCTGAGGCCTAAATGTAGCCTATAGCAGTGATACACAAAAAATAAGGAAAGTTGAAAGATGATCAATGGGGAGAAAGAGACTCACAGCAGTGGCAGGAGGAAAAAATAGTGAAGAGTGCAGCAAAATAGGGCACTCTTGTACAAAATCAATCTCCTGCAGTGATGGCACATTGGATGGGTGCCGCGGAAAGAGACAGACTGAGGCAGTCCCTCACAGTAGCAGCAGGTAGGAAATGGCACACATACGCAATGGAATGCTTCTGAAACCTTCCAGAAGGTAGCTGGGAAGCTGTTCTATGTGGGCTCCATCCAATGACATCACCCATCTGAAAGGACATTATTATCCTGCCTCTCTATGTAGAATAAACATTTTCTTGGGCTACTTTAGCATTCTGGAATATACCTCATCAGGTCCTATAATCCTGTTTACTTTCTGTTGTACCAGTACACTGAATATGATCTCAGTTTATGTTTATGTTTATTAAATTTGATATACCGCTCAGGCCGAAGCATCAGAGCGGTTTACAATAATATATCATTTGAGGAAATATGAAAGGAACACCATTTGTAAGATAGGACAGAGTAGAGGACAGAAACAGTCAAAAAGATAAGGCAAAGAGAAGAAAGGGAACAGCAGGTTACCATAATATATGCGTATGACAATCCAGACCACATCTTCATTGAATATATACTGTACATTCTATAGTACCTTATGTCCTTGCCTTTAGTTCAACATCCTCCTTTCCAGTGTGCATACTGAGCTAAAATATTTTATTAGATATTTGCTTTCTTCTAATCCTACTAATTTAACCTTCCCTTTAATTCCTGTTTTTTCTTGTCTCACATACATGTATATATTGTGGTGGAGAAGAGGCTGACAACATGAAGCAAGTGGAGAATTCCTGCTCCCATTGCAGGCAGAAACAGGGCAGGAAGAAAAGGGGACAAGATCGCCAAATGAGAGGAGGTTCCCATAAGACCTGGGGACTCAGCTGAGAAGGCTAAGCCTGGCTGGGAGAACTTAAGCAGGAAAGTACAACACCTCACAAAGGAGGAGGATGTGGAGTTTCTCTGGTACCAAGAGGGACTGCTACTGCTGGAAAGAAATCTACACTTATATTTACCTGCTGGGAAATTCTCTAAATCTTGGGGAAAAGAGAATTCTTTGTGTTAAAGCTGATAGAATCTGTGTATTTTAAAAATTCAGGGTTTTTGTTAGGTCAGTTAGGACATACTAAAACAAGCCAGCTTTTATTAAAATTAAAGGCAGTTAGGTCTTACTATAACAAGTCAGCTTTCATTTAAATTAAAGGCAGTTAGAGCTTACTTTTACAAAACAGCTTTCAGTTAGTGTTTCTTTCCCACCCACCCCAAGCATAATCCTCAATTTATAGCCTACTAAACCAGTTCCTTTCAGGTTTAACTGATTATCTTAATAAGCAAGTTATTCGGCCTTAGAAGTAGATTAATCAAGTCCTCGCAGTTCACCTTCAGGTGAAAACTGAAAGTCCCTTATACTTATTAGGTATAATTTTATTGGTTCAAGTATCCCTATTCCCCTAGCAACTTTAAACAACTGAATAACTATAAATAGATTTTAAAAAATCTTTAAATCTTATGATGCAGAAAGCAGTCTAGCAGAGAAATGGGGGCTATTCATTCTTTTGCACTGAGAGTTACATATATGATTTTCTCCCAGTTGGTGAGAGGTCTTTATGTGTGCACTAGGTGCAAAGAGCTCTTTGCTCTCAGGGAATCTCTAGAGTCTAGAGTAGCAGACTTGTAGCAGCTGAGGCAGACAGAGAAGTATTTAGACAAGACCTGCAGGGATGTAGTAGAGAAGTCCCACCTCCAGTCTGGAAGCCTTTCTGCTGCCATGGGGAGAGAGGTCACGTGGAAGGAGAGCATCACCTAGATGTGGCAGGAAGCGATCCTATAATTAGAACCTATCCTCCAAGTGATATAATATCCTCTCGTACCGAGGACATGTCTCCAGGGCCATGTGCCCATGAGGGAAAGGTTAGGAATGCCATTATAGTTGGCGATTCGATCATTAGGCATGTAGATAGATGGTGAGAATCACCTAGTAACATGTCCACCTGGTGCAAAGGTAGTGGACCACACACAGCAGGTAGATAGTGCTGGGGAAGAGCTAGCTGCCTTGGTACATGTTGCTACCATGACTTAGGAAAGTGTGGGAGGTAGGTTCTGGAAGCTAAATGTCCAGATGTGCCCGATGAAGATGGGCCCATTAGGACCCAATTCTGGACCATGGGAACAAATGTTCCTGCGGTACACAGATGCGTGCCCCTGCCTGTGGGGGTCTTCCCCTCAGGCTCCCCTGGCTCGGCCCCCCCTTCCCCACCCAACCCATGGCTAACCAGTCGGCACCTGAATTGGGCGGCGGTGACCCCCCCCCTGCACCCAGTGGTCTTGTGGGCACGGCCGCGACACCAGGTTGGTCCTACTTATTCCACCACTTCAATTTGAAAAGGGAACGCCAGCAGATGGAAAGGACTTGCTCTCCCCAAACCGACAACCCCAATCGGCATCAGGACAGAGAGCGGGAAGCCAAAACTCCTCCCATTCTCCATCTTAAGACCAATCAGAGCCACTGCTTCAATCTGAAAAGGGAATGCCAGCAGGTGGAAAGGATTTGCTCTCCCCACACCGAACCCCAATCGGCATCAGGACTGAGAGCAGGAAGCCAAAATTCCTCCCACTCTCCATCTTAAGGTCAATCATGGCTCATCCTTCAGTTTGAAAAGGGAATGCCAGCAGGCGCGCCCGCACCTGAGGGCCTCACCAGAGGGCCCTTTGCGAGGCCCTTAGGTGAGGACAACAAAATCCTGAGAAAAGTTCTGGGAAGATACAGCCTGACGAACCCTCATGAAATCAAAAACGCTAAGAGCATATGACCTAAAATGACAAACAAAAAAGGATGAGCAACATATACAAGCAACGCCAACGCCAACTGAAAACAACCAGAAAGACAAGGTAAAGCTGAGTTCATGCCTCTTTCTTTAGCAACACCATACCTACTTCTAATATTTTTCCTGCACAACCTTATGCAATCACATATACCAACACAATTCACAAACCAATATGCCTCCCACATAGCATAGCATACCATGGGAGCAACAGGCATCACACTCCCCTCCCCCTCGACGAAGGCTCCAACCCATCCCACTAATACCAGGGCATCACAACACCAGTGCCCACAAGACCACTACAAATCGCACTCATAAACACACACTCAGTGAGGAACAAACTCCCCATCCTCCAAGACCTCATCACATCTCAAAAGATAGATAGCCACATTTATGTTATACAGAGGATATCAGAGTCAGATACCGTACTTATGAACCATATCACACGCCAAGAATACATTCTCTATAATTGCTTCCGCACACACTCCAGGGGAGGAGGAGTGTCCATAATAGTGAAAACTAACCTCCACCTCCAGAATCTTGCGACAGAAAGCTTAGAAGAAGCAAACATACTCACAATCATCAACAAACACCTATTGATCTGCCTAATATACAGAACACCTACAGAAAATTCAAACTTATCAAACATCCTTAAACAAGTATCGGAGAGTTCTAATAACACAAAAGAAAAGATAACACTTGGAGATTTCAACCTCCGATCTGCACAAGAAAAACACGCTGAAGCATTCATGGAAGCAATGGAGGCAATGGAGCTGACTCAAATCGTCTGCACACCAACAAATAAGAAAGGCAACATCCTGGATCTCGTATTCCTCAATTCCAAATCTGATAATGCAAACAAAAATCCAAAGATTTCAGCTATACCATGGTCTGACCACTTTTTCATTATGTTCGCCACCTCCTATCAATCACTCACCAAAGTTGAGGTGCACCCAACAAGAAGGTTCAAACCATTTAATAAAGAGAACTTCCTCAATCAAATCCTACCAAGCATACAACCAGGACACACAGATCTTGAAACATCAATTAACAACTGGAACACCGTCATAGCCACAGCAGCATATACAATGACAACATACAAAGGAACCAAAGTGAGACCAGCAAAAACATGTTGGTTCATACCAGCACTATGGAAATTAAAAACACAACTTAGAAGAGTTGAGAGGAGATGGAGGAAAACAAAAACCGAAACAGACAGGACAAGATACATGGATGCTCTAAATAACTATCGTACTGAAATAGATGGCACACGAAAAGCCTACCACTCAAAACTCATAAATGGATCACTTAACTGGCCTCGTGAGCTTTTTAACCTTGTCAAGCAGCTAACCAAAACATTTAACCACTCAAACCAACTCCCAAACATACCACAACAACTCGCAGCACAATATAAACATCCCCAACAGAAGATCAACACACAGCTCATAACAATTACATACGTCCACAATGCTGACTCTGGCTCCATGTGGGACACATTTGAAACAATCTCCAAAGAGAAGATTGAAATCACCATAACAGGACTCAACACCACCACCTCCCCACTCGATCCCTGCCAGGATGACTGGATTAAAAAAGCAAGACAAGAGCTAAGCCCAACACTTGCCAGCATTGTAAATGAATCTCTCAAACAGGGTTGAATGCCCAATAGTCTTAAAATATCCATCATACGCCTGACCCTCAAGAAACCGGATCTTGATTCATTAGATCCTACCTCATTCAGGCCAATAGCAAGCCTTCCATTCACCACAAAAATCATAAAGAAGATAGTGCAACAGCAACTGCAAGACCACCTCAACAAAGACACCACGCTTGACCCACAATAACACGGATTCCAACCATATCATGGCATCAAAACCCTTGTGGTTTCAGTAATAAACACACTAACCAAAGGAATTCAAAGCAAGCATACTGGATATGCATTGATCTTCCTGGATATATCTGCAGCATTCGACACCGTCTCACACACAACACCCTCCTGCATAAACTGAAGGAAATTGGCATCCAAGGCAAATTCTGCAATGGTTCTAGTCCTACCTGACAGACAGATATCAGCAAATCCGAACCAGCACCACCACTTCCTCACCATACCAACAAATCCAAGGAATACCACAAGCTCTGCACTATCAGCCATACTATTCAACATCTATCTGCGGCCACTCTGCTCCATAATACAGTCACACAATGTCAATTTCCACATATATGCAGACAACATTATGATTTTTGGGCCCATAACCACCACAAACCCAACAAATCCACAGTTAATAAACTGCTTCAACGACATCTCCAGATGGCTCCAAGAGAATAACCCCACGATAAACTGCAAAAAGACAGAAGCCTTGTTTGTTTCAAAGAATCAAGCATTCACCCGACAGACACATCTCGCACTATGAATGCTCCAATTAAGAGTCCAACTGCAAATAAAGTATCTAGGAATCATCCTGAATCAGATGCTGTCATTCAAGCAACAGATTGCAAAAACAGCAAAGACAATATTTTTCAAAGCCAGGATGCTATAGCGCCTTAGGCTACACTCCTAGACCCACAGGATTTCAGGTCTGTCAGGCAAGCTATGACATGCCCCCATTTGGATTATAGTAATTCAATATACCATGGACTCCCAGTCACCGCACTCAGCCCACTTCGAACTGCCCTCAACACAACAGCCAGAATCATACAAAGAATGAGGAGATTCAACTACATCACCCCGGTTCTGAAAGATCTACACATCCTCCCATTTGAAGCTCGGATCAAGTACAAAACATTAGTACTGATCCACAGAGCATTTCATCAGCAGCAACCATCAAATCTACAAACCCTACTGTCAAAACCAAACTCAGGTAAAACAACATGGTAAGTCGCAAGCAATGTGCTGATTGTGCCACATGAAAGAACTAAGCTCAACCAACAAACCTGTAACCGCTGTCGCGTCACTGTTACCTCCACAGCTTGAGCTTGTGGAGATGTACGGCCTGATTCTCTATTCAGGAAGTTACTGGTGCTTGGGGAAAGCACTGCCTTCTGGGAGTTGAAGTTTTCACTATCCCAAATAAAGAGAGTTGTGGACTCGAGGGTTTCAGGCAAAACAGGATTTTTAATTCCCCTTCCCAAGTGGTTTCACATGTAGAACAAAATGAACATTGGCCATACACTTCTGGCACTAAATTATATAAAAAGAAATTCAAGCTTCTTATCTCAGCATCTCTGTAATCCAAATGAAAAACACTTTTCTATTTCAAAACCCTTTTGTGCTTTTCTTGTCAGCTGCTACCCGCCGCACTCTCTCTTTCTCTGCACAGCTTACTTCTATTTCACAGGACTTATCTTCTCAGATACAGATATCGTACAATCCATTGGTTCACTAGGCTGACATTCTAAAGGTGGTTCAGTGTCCATTGGGTTCAATCTGAACCCCAACTGGAAATGTTTGCAAGTTGCTACAGGGTGTTTCCAAACACACGTCTATCTTTTCAGCATTGCACTTTTCCTCACAGTCTTTTGATATACACGGTTGTGAATTGCCATAGTGTTCCCAGCATGTGGAGCCCCACCCTTCTGGGCTAATATCAGAGCACTTAAAAACAGCTTTCCGTTTATACCGGTCACTTATCCTACCTCTTGGCTTCCTTATGAGAGTTTCCTTTTGTCCTCTAGGATCAGCTGCAAACGTAAGCCTTGGAGTTTCTCTGTGCATACAAGTCTGCCTTCCCAGTACGTTTCCCTTTTGGTTGCCTTTTACTCCCAGCACCAAACCCGGGTTACTTGTACCTGGCTCCTTTGCACCAACTCTCTGCTTGTTTCCTCTGCTGACTTCCTCTTCTGAATCAAAGGTCAGAGAATCCTTAATTACCATAGATTCCTCTGCGTCTTCATTCCTAAGGCAATCCTCTGTTTCTCGTGACGGTTCTAAGAGCTGTGTTCTCAGCCATACTGCTCTTGGCTGAGCTCTCCCCTGAGCTACCGGCTGTGCTCTTCCCGGCTGTGCTCCTCCCAGCTGTGTCCTTCCTAGCTGTGTCCTCATCCTCAGCTGTGTCCTCTCTCCTCCTAATGAGCTTCCCTTAAATCTCTGGTTTCCTGGGTTTACCCTGGCTCCTCCCATCAACAGGTGTTCTGGCTTAACTCGTGACTGCTGCACTGAACTACAGCAGGGGAGTGTTTTCCCTTCTTCTGACCTGCTCTGTTTATGGTTGTCTGGGAAACCAGGAGCCATGTGCACTTGTTTTCTTTCCCAGCCTAAAGCTGGATCCTGTGTTTTATCTCTCTCTAAGGGGTCAGAGGGACCTTCTCCATCACACCGCGCATTTGACCTATACGCACCTTCGTTATGGAACTCTCTCCCAACTAAAATCTGATGCAACAAGGACCTGTCCTCATTCAGAAAATAACTAAAAACCCACTTATTCAGAGAACACCTAGGCTTGGAACAGAACAGCACCCTCTGAAATTATTTCCACAATGTGCACCAAAAGAACTAAGACCGAGAAACAGAAATGCTGTGAAACCCTGATACACACTTAATCGGGATTATAAATATGTTACCCTCTCCTGGTGATGGGATCCCCCCCCCCAAACATGTTACAAACTGTTTTTAATGGACCCCCCCCCCTTTCTGGTTTATTGTAAACTGCTTTGACCAGGTGAAAAGCGGTATATAAGTACTGCTAAATAAATAAATATTCCATCTTTGAGGTGGAATAAGCAGCACATCCCCTTTCACCCGGCAGGACGTGCAGGGCTGTGACATGAATTGGCCGTGTACATCCTGCTGTGCTGGCTGACCAGCCCCTGGCTCTGGCCAGATTCTGACCCTCTCTGGCTCTACCCGTCCTGCTGTTGTGGATGCCTGGGGAGAGCTAGAAGGGGAATCGGGCCCAGATGGCTTGCAGGGCTGCAGGTCCCACCAGGGCATGCAGCCCCGCAACCCACATCTCAGAATCAAGCCCATAGTGTCTTAGAAGCCCAGACCACATGTATTCCACTCTTTATGAAAGGTGGAAGGAAGGCAAAATGACAGCCAGAATGGCTTAAAGGTGAGGTCAAAGAGGCTGTTATAGCTAAGAGAAAATCGAAAAAAGAGCATACTCAGAAATGCTTCCTGTTCCACGTGCAGGACCCAAAAGGCAGGCAGAGCTCTGGAGTCTCAAAATGTGGATGAGACGATGGTGCAAGAAAGAGGGTTTTGGATTTGTTAGGAACTGGGCAACATTCTGTGGAATGGAGGGGCTTTTTCAAAGGGATGAACTCCACCTTAACCAGGATGGAACCAGGCTGCTGGCATTAAATCGGCGACGGGGAAGGGAGCAGGCAGGTATGCTCCTCCCTGCTCCCCACCGCATGCCCAATCAGGCCGAAGAAACACTGGGCAGGCAGCACTTCTAAAGTAAGTGCTCATAAGCGCGGGGCAGTTAGCCAACGGCCCGATCGGTGACGGGGAGGGGAGCAGGCATGTATGCTCCTCCTTGTTCCCCACCGCATGGCCATTCAGGCCGAAGAAACACCGGGCAGGCAGCACTTCTAAAGTAAGCGCTCCTAGGCACGGCCGCACCTGGCGGGCCTGCGCCTAAGGGCCACGCCAAAGGGCCCTTTGGCGGGGCACTGTGGTTTAGCCACATCCTCCTCCCCTCCCCACTCCAGAAACTCTACCGATGACCTGGCCAGTTGCAACGGAACCATGAGAATCGGCACCATGTATGCTTCCTTTAAATGTATCCCATGATGTAATGTAATGTTACCCTTGTTGCCCGATGTAATGCAATGTAATGTGGTGTAATGTAATGTAATGTAGTGTAGTGTATTGTAACGCTTTGTGTGTTTCTCGTCTTGATTAGATTGTAAGCTCTGATGAGCAGGGACCGTCACTCTTTTATGTCTGTACAGTGCTGCGTATGACTGGTAGCGCTTTATAAATGATTATTATTATTATCATTAACCTTTAAAAAGGTCTCACTAGGAACCCTTCTGCCTTATCTCCAGAGTCAGGACTAGCTCTATTCTCTAGATCTAAAAGAAGCGTATACACGTATAAACATATCCTCATTCATCTACAACACAGGAAGTATCTACGCTTTATCTTCCAAGGAAATCACTATCAATACAGAGTCCTTCCATTTGGACTCGCCTCTTCCTCAACAGTCTTCACAAAGTGCTTGGCGGTCGTAGCCACATATCTAAGGACTCTCAGGATATTCGTCTTCCTTTACTTAAGATGACTGCCTAATAAGAGCAGCCATCTCACAGGAGGTTCACCTATCCCTCCTTCGCACAATGCAGGTACTACAAGAGCTGGGATTTGTGATAAATCTTGCATCTAGCTCCTACTCAAACTCTAGAATTCATAGGAACTTTCCTGGATACTTGGCGGTCAAGGGTCTTCCTACTCTAGGACCATTGTACTCGCCTAGTGCAGCTCGCATCTCAAGTGCCGATCAGAGACAACCTCTCGTCCAAGGAGATGCTGCAACTTCTAGGCCATATGGCCTCTACAGTTCATGCAGTTCTATATGCCCACCTGCACATGCAGACAGCTCAATGGATTCTGGCCTCCCAGTGGAGGCAAGTCTCCGGGGCCCTCAGGGACTGGATCCAAGTCACAGACCTTCTCACTGACTCCCTTCTATGGTGGTCTACACCAGGAAATCTCTTTGTAGGGTCACCTTTTCAGATGTCTCCACATCAATGCATCCTGACAACAGATTCCTCCAAACTGGGCTGTGGAGCCCACTTAGACTCTCTCCACTCAGGGCCTCTGGACGGAGCAGGAGTCACAGCTCCAGATAAATCTTCTGGAGCTTCGTGCTGTCTTCAATGCCCTCAAGGTGTTTAAACAACTACAGGACCACAGAGTTCTCATCCAGATGGACAATCAGGTAGCTATGTTCTATGTGAACAAGCAGGAAGGAATGGGCTCTGGGCCCCTCTGCAAGGAGGCTCTCCATCTTTGGTCCTTTGCAATTGCTCACCGTATACACTCCAAGCAGTGTATCTGCCAGGACAGCAAAATGTCCTAGCAGACAGGTTAAGTCAGATCCTCCTTCCACACGAATGGTCTCTCCATCAGGAGACAATCTCCTTCATCTTTCAGACCTGGAGAACTCCGGAGATCGACCTTTTGCCACTCCGCAAAATGCCAAACTTCCTCATTTTTGCGCCAGAACCCCGATGTCCTCCTTCCAACATGTGGATGCTTTCCACCTTCACTGGGGTCGGCATTTCCTGTATGCTTTTCCTTCCATACCCCTGATTCTCAAAACGCTTTTCAAGCTTCAAGCAGATAGGGGCCACATGATCCTCATATCCCCGAACTGGCCACATCAACTGTAGTTTCCTCTTCTGCTACGTCTGTCCCAAACTCACCCCCCCCCCCCCGAGTCTCGGCTCAGCTCCCGATCTCCTCTCTCAGGAGGAAGGGGCGCTACTCCATCCCAATCCGCAGTCTCTCCATCTCATGGCTTGGCTG
The DNA here is from genome assembly GCA_033557465.1 of Ichthyophis bannanicus. Classification (NCBI taxonomy): domain Eukaryota; kingdom Metazoa; phylum Chordata; class Amphibia; order Gymnophiona; family Ichthyophiidae; genus Ichthyophis; species Ichthyophis bannanicus. The sequence continues at coordinate 567,012,357 of CM066034.1, forward strand.
CTGAAAGCATAGTGTTACAAGATCTTAACCTTACTCAAGAAGTAAAGGAGATCCTGCTAGCCTCCAGGAAACCATCCACCAGATGTTGTTATGAGTTCAAGTGGTGTAGGTTCTCTACCTGGTGTTCCCAAGAGGATCTCAATCCCTTCTCAGCTCCCGTGGAGGCTCTCCTTCAGTATCTCCTCCATCTTTCGTCCTCTGGTCTCAAGACAAACTCAGTGAGGGTTCACCTCAGTGCAATTGCTGCTATCTCCTCACAACTGCTTGTGGCGTATTTCATTAGAGGACTCTTATTGACCAAGCCTCCCATCAGACCACCACCGGTGGCATGGGATCTTAATATCATGTTAGGGAAGCTCCTCAAGCCACCTTTTGAACCTTTAGCCACAACCTCACTAAAGTTTCTCTCTTGAAAGTTTATCTTCCTAATTGTCCTCACTTCAGCTAGACGCATCAGTGAGCTTCTGGCTTTGGTGGCAGACCTGCCTTATACCCAGTTCCACCATGATAAGCTGGTGCTTAGGACCCACCCCCATTTCATGCCAAAGGTAGTGTCTTCTTTCCATCTCAATTAATCAGTTTACCTTCCTGTCTTTTTCCCTAGACCATATTCCTCTAGGACAGAAGCAGCCCTGCACACTCTTGATTATAAGCGGGCCTTAGCATTTTATCTTCAAAGAACTCGAGAACACCGCAGGGCTTTGCAGTTCATTTCCTTTGATCCTAGTCATTTGGGTCTCCAAGTTTCTAAACGTATTCTATTGAAATGGATAGCAGATTGCATCTCATTTGCTTATGACAGGGCAGGACTATCCCTTGAGAAGCATGTCGCTGCCCATAATGTTCGTGCCATGGCTGCCTCCTTGGCAAACCTACGTTCTGTGGCCATTGATGAAATCTGCAAAGCAGCTACCTGGTCTTTGGTGCATACCTTTTCTGTTCATTGCTGTCTTGACAAGGACTCCCGCCGAGATGCCATGCTTGGTCAGGCTGTACTCCAGCACCTCTTTCAGACTTAGGGCAACTCCTACCCTCTGTCCCAGACCTTCTCAATGCCAGACATCCATGAAGGATCCATGACCTCTTGAGGCCTGCTCTGAGAAATATCTACCAATTCTGGGGTCATTTCTCTGACATTTGAGAGCTAGGGAGTCCCATATGTGAAGATTATATTCCTGCTTGTTCCTGGAGATAGCGTAGTTACTCACCTGTAACAGATGATCTCCGGGAACAGCAGGAATTCAGTCTTCACAACCTGCCTTCCTCTGCTAGGGGTTGTAGAATTTTTCTTTTCTCTTTCTCTCCTTTTATCTCAGCTACAAAGTCAACTGAAGAGGGAGAATCATAAAGGCTGGAAGGCAGCAATGCAGGTGCAGTGAGATGCTCCCAAAGGCTTTCCTATCAGACACTGGGGAGCAGTTCCCGCACAGGCTCCATCAGTACCGATGTCACCCATATGTAAAGATTAAATTCCTGCTGTTCCCGGAGATCATCTGTTACTGGTGAGTAACTATGATTTCTTGGGCATCCATGTCAGGGAATGATCTTTGAACATCAAAACTTCACTACAGCCATGGCAGTTTCCCTTTTAGTGGGCAAAGCTTCCACCCACTGTGTCATGGGACATACTGCCACCAACAGGTAATGTTTACCGTGGACTGGTCTTTACATATCTGTAAAATCCATATGAACAGCTAGAAAGGGGTCTCTTGGTCTAGGCAGAAGCACCCCAACTTTAGGAGCTGCAGTTCCTAAAGGATCATTCTTGGCACACTCCTGACAACATGAAACAAAAATGATAATTACACTTACCTGGTAATTGTAGTTCCTTGAGTGACGACAGTTCAGTCCTCTACCTCTGGTTGTGAACCTCCTCCTGCAGCTTGGAGACTGGGCATGTCAAAATCGTGACATCACTGGATGTAGTCTGCTGGTATCTCCCATCAGCCCCAGTGAACTATTGACAAAGCACACTCAAAGGAGCAACAAATAAGTAGCTAACATTACTCCAACAAAAACATTTTTTTTAAACTCTACACCGAAATTGAACCTAGAACTATCAACTACGCAACCTCAACATTCCCCTGATAAAGAAGGAACCGCCGTGCACCTTCCCTTTCCGCCCCGTACAGAGTTAGGAAGAAAAGGGAAAAAGAGAATAGATTGAAAGAAATATAAACATGTTAGTGCCATAACTGGACCCCTTAATAGTCACAATCACCTGTAAACGTGCACCACTCCCAACCGAGCTCCATTGCTACCGTACTACCCCAGGCGGGAATGAGGACTGAACTGTCATCACTGAAGGAACTACAATTACCAGGTAAGTGTAATTATCATTTCCTTATCGTTCCTCCAGTTCAGTCCTCTACCTCTGGGATATAACAGAGCAGTATTCATTGGGAGGGACCTTTCCAACCAGCACGCAACACCACCGCCCCGAAGCAGGCATCATCCATCGCCGAAATATCCAGGCGGTAGTGCTTACTGAAAATATGCAAAGATGACCAGGTAGCTGCTCTGCATATTTCCCCAGGCGGAACCACACCATGTTCCGCCCAAGAAGTCGCTTGCGCTCTGGTCAAATAAGCACGAAGACCCGAGGGGACCGCACGACCCTGCAACAGATATGCTGAAGCAATCGCCTCACAAATCCATCTAGAGATGGATGCCTTAGCCGCCGCTTCCCCTTTGCGGGAACCTCCGAACAACACAAATAGACGGTCCAATTTGCGAAAGACTTCTGAAACCTTCAAATAGTGCCGTAAAACTCATTTTATGTCCAACCGGCGCAAACTATGATCTGACGCACTCCCCGCTAGAGAACCGAGCACTGGGAGAGAAACCATTTGATTTAGGTGAAAAGGAGACACCACGTTTGGCAACAAGGACGGCACCGGACGCAAGACCACCTTTTCTCTAGAAAAGGACAAGAATGGTTCCCGACATGACAACGCCTGTAACTCCAAAATTCTCCCCGCCGAACAAATGGCCACCAAAAACACGGCCTTCAAAGTCAAATCTTTAAGTGACGCTTGGTGCAATGGCTCAAAGGGTTCCTTAGTTAATGCCCCCAAGACCAAATTGAGATCCCACGGCGGCACCAAAATCCTTCGCGAAGGTCGTAGCCTGGATACCGCTTTAAGAAAACGCAAGACGTCAGCATGGGCCCCTAGCGCAATTCCCTGCACCTTGCCCCTATAGCATGAAATAGCCATCAACTGTACTCTCAAGGAACTGGCCGCCAATCCCTTATCAAATCCATCTTGTAAAAAACTTAAAACCAAAGGTACAGATACCGTAGCCGCCTGAACATCCCGCCTTGAACACCAGTCCTCAAAGATACGCCAAATGCGGACATATTGCAGAGACGTAGACTGTGTCCTTGCTCTCAACAACATGGCAATGACTGACCCAGAATAACCTTTCTTCCTCAGCCTCGCTCTTTCAATGGCCAAACCGTAAGTGAGAATCGATCCACCTGAGGCATTCGAAGTGGACCTTGAAGCAACAGGTCTTCCGACGCCGGCAACCTCCAAGGATCCCCGTCTAGAAGGCAAACGAGACCAGTGTACCACAGGTGTCTTGGCCAATCTGGTGCCACCAATAGCACTCTCCCCTGGTGAGCCTCGATGCGCTGAACCACTCGCCCTATGAGAACCCACGGAGGGAAGACGTACAGGAGACCCATCGACGGCCACTGAAGCATCAGGGCGTCTATCTTCTCCGACATCCTTTCCCGTCATCTGCTGAAGAAACGACTGGCCTTTGCTGACCGAAAAGACACCATGAGGTCCATGATTGGTGGGCCCCATCTGTGAACGATTTGCGCGAACACGTCCGGATGCAACTCCCATTCCCCGGGATCCACCCGGACTCTGCTGAGATAATCCGCCATCACATTGTCCTTCCCCGCAATGTGTGCCGCCGATATTGCCGGAAGTCGTTGCTCCACCCACAAAAATAGAGCCTCTGCTTCCTCTTCCATGGCTACACTTCCGATACCTCCTTGTTGGTTGATGTAAGCTACTGCCTCCGAGTTGTCCGACAGTACGCGCACCGCTCGACCCGTTACCGTAGTTTCGAACCTTTGAAGCGCGAGAAACACTGCTCTCAGCTCCAACCTGTTGATCGACCACTTGCTCTCCAGAACCAAGTGCCCTGGGTAAACTGATCCCTGCAATGTGCTCCCCAACCCACAAGACTCGCGTCTGTCAACAACGGGAGCCACTCCGGCTGCTCTAGAGACATTCCAGCTTTCAATGATTGTGGGCGTAGCCACCACCGGAGAGACTGCCGGATCTTGAGAGGGCAGGGAAGCTGTTTGCTCAGCGAATCGGATTGATGAGACCACTGGCGTAGCAACGCACGTTGCAACAGTCGTATATGAAACCTGGCCCAAGGCACCGCTTCCAGGGTCACCGCCATTGTTCCCAGTAGGCGAAGATGTCCACACTGAGGGAGCCACCGCCGCTCTGAAACTGTGCATCAGCTGCCAAAACGAACTACATCTAATCTAGCTACTCTAACAGCTCCTTATCCATTCCTCAAGTGAGCCCAGCCCTAGGCTCACTACATTCTCCTGCTGCATGGAGACTGGACACACTGGGGCTGATGGGAGATACCAGCAGACTACATCCAGTGATGTCACAATTTTGACATGCCCAGTCTCCAAGCTGCAGGAGGAGGTACACAACCCAGAGGTAGAGGACCGAACTGGAGGAATGATAAGGAACTATGTACCTTTTCTTTCAATCTGGGACTCCATACCAGTTCTCCTAGAAGTTCCTTCATGCATTGGGGTGACTTGCGCTCAGGCAGATGTACCATAGGCAACAAAAAAATGCAAAGCAAAATCTGACAAACATTTCTTTCCTGATGGGTGATACCACAAACCTATGGAGAAATATGCTCCAACATGTTCCCATTCTTCTCGTTCCTTTGCAGTAGCACTTATCTGAGCTGACTGAAGCACCTCAAACATCTCTCCTGGAGAGACGATTGCTTTGGTTAAGACCATCTGCATGGTCTTCGGGTTTACTGCATCGTGACCATGAGTTGCTAAATCTGCTTTGTTATTCCCTTCTGAAACAAGTGAACCATCTGTTGCATGTGCGGCACATTTTACAATGGCCGTCTGAATATCTTCCTCCATACGTTGAATCAACAATTGTATCAATGTCATCATTATAGGAGCATGCATCAATGGCTTACCTCTGAAGTAATCAGCCCTCTGCTTTTCCACTTCTGGGCATTGGTCAGTATAGCAGTACATACCATAGTCAGAATCTGAATAGACTGTCAGATTGTGCAGAAAAAAGTATCAATGACATTACCACTGCCACTAATTCTGATGCTTGAGCCGAAAAATCCTGTGGAGACAATTCACCTGCTGCCATAGTCATGTAGCTAAACTCCTCATATGTTACTACAGCATATCCAACCCTATGAGGACTTTCTTGTGGACCCCTTGCAGAACCATCTGCAAACACCACCTTTGAATCTGGAATACACTTATTCTCACATAGCTCTGGGGCATTCAAAACATTACCACAAGCATGATCAATCTCAAGAGGTGGTACATCCAAGGCATAAGGCATATGCCTTGTTGGGGGTAACAGAACTATATTTGGCTGTTGAATCACCACTAGATATTTGGATAGGCTCTGAATGGAAAAACTTACAGTGGGTAACTTCAATACCTGAAAAACATGATGCTGACAATGCACATGTACCTTTTGATCTCCAACCATCATCAGTACCTTCTCTATTCCCTTAGCTACAGCTACTACTCCCTTTTCACACAGGCTGAAACCTTGTTCTACTGCTGAATACATACTGGATAAAAAATATACCAAAACATGTTCTTTTCTTTCCTCATCATGTTGTGTCAATGCTGCCGACCAGTAAAAATCTGTAGCTGCAACAAACAAAACAAAAGGTAATCCTGCAGGAGGGACTGTCAGGTGGTCTGCCTCTTTTTTTTTAGGAGTGGCCTAGTGGTTGGGGCAAGTTACCTCAGGCCATAGGGCCAAGGGTTCGAATCCCACTAGAGGACAGCAATCTTGGACCAGAAGGACTGGGGTTTCTAGTCCAATAGGTGCTCCTTGAGGCCTTGGGCAAGCCACTTAACCCTCCATTGTCTCAGGTACAAAAACAGATTGTGAGCTATTCGGGGACAAGGGGAAAAAAATATATATATACAGTACCTGAATGTACACCGTTTTGACTGGTAGAAAAGCGGTATATAAGCCTAGTTAAATAAAATAAATAATTACTGTATGTCTGTCTACTCAGTCTCTGATACATGCACAGGTTTACACCCATCTCAAGCATTCTTTCCTCTAAGATGTTTTTTTTTAATAGGGACTACCCATTTGGCAAAGTCTGGCACCCACATTCGGCAAAAGTTCAGGTGCCCAAGCAGACCTCTCAAGTCTGATACTGTGGCTGGCTTGGTTAGTTGGTGCGATACTGCCAATTTCTCTCCAGGTAAAGAGCTTGGTGCCTTTAGAAACCAACAATCCCAGAAATTCAACTTCTTTTTGTGCCACTACTAACTTTTCTTTGCTCACTTTGTACCCCCTCTCTCCCAATCATTTGAGCAAGCCGATTGTTAACTCTATGCAATTTTCCAGACAGTCTGCTGAAAGCAAATCATCATCTACGTACTGCAAAATGCTGTAAGGGTTTCCTTTGTTCTCCCTACACCACTGACCTAAGTCTTGTGCCAACACTTTATGAAAGAAAGGACTCTCACAGTAGCCTTGGGGCAAATGTGTCTATGTATACTGCCTGTCTTAGTTTGTGAATGCAAATTTTTCCTGGTCTGAACCATATAATCTGATACAATAAAAGGCATTTGCCAAATCTATGACTGTGAAATAAAGATGGACTTGCATCAACTCCCAGATTCTAGCCGGATCAGCAACGACTGGAAATTCAGCTGTCACCAGCATATTCAATTCTCTTAAATCTTGCACAAGCCTCCACTTACCATTAGGCTTGTGCACTGGGTAAATTGGGGTATTGGATGGGCTACTCCATACAGTACACCTTGCTTCACCAAAAGGTCAATGTCTCCTCTTATTCCTGCAGCAGCTTCAGTTGACAAAGGATTCTGCTTCTTATAGGGCCCTGTCATTCCTATTTTCCAGTTCACCTGCACATATTCAACTGACTGCACCAAGCCATATGGGTTTGTCTCTGTAGCCCAAACTGCTTCAGGGACTCAATCTAGCACTTCTTCCAGCGCTACATCACAGAATAACATCATTGCACTATTTTTAACCTTTTCTACCCAATCTCCCAAAAGTGTAGTTACTCACCTGTAACAGGTATTCTCCGAGGACAGCAGAAATCAGTCTTCACACATGGGTGATATCGGCACCGACGGAGCCCTCGTGGAAGCATACCCCCAGCTTTCAAAGAAAGCCTTTGGGAGATGCCACCACGCATGCGTGGTCCCCTTCCCGCAAGAGTGCCATTTTGCTTAGTCAAATGACATAGCTAAAAGATGGCAAAAATAAAAGATGGTAAAGGAGCAACTCCAAGGGGAGTAGGGAGGGTAGTGAGGAATGATTCCTGCTGTCCCCGGAGAACACCTGTTACAGGTGAATAACTACGCTTACTCCGGGAAAAAGAAGGAAATCATTCCTTAAATATGGGACTCCACAGCTACAGGCTACCGAAAGCCCATAGCAAAAACAGGGCTCCATCATGGGAAGCCACAAGCAGCAGCAATTGAGTCTGTGCCCACAGACCACAGTAGGACCCCTATGTCTGATGAACCAGCACTCCAGTAGCCTGAACATAGAAGGGTCGGAGGGTAGGATTTTCCTTAACCCCGAAAAGGTTAGGAACACAGCCTGGCTGAAAGCACTGTCCCGTCGGGACTCTCTTTCCATTCAGTAATGGGCTGCGAAGGTATGGACTGAAGACCAGGTGGCGGCGCAGCAGATGTCCACCATCGGGACAGAGCACAAATTTGCCACCAAGGCCGCAATGGTCCTGACACGGTGCGCCTTCCAGTGGGAGCTCTGCTTGCTCATAAGCGAGGGTTATACGGTCCGCCACCCAGGTGGACAAAGTACGTTTGGTCACCACATCCCTCAACCTACTGGGGTCGTAGGAGATGAAAAGCTGAGAAGCTTTGCGGTGGCCATGAGTGCATTAGATATAGAAGGACACGGCCCTCTTACAGTCCAGGGTGTGAAGGACCGTCTCCGCCCGATTGGAGTAAGGTCTGGGAAAGAAGGTAGGGAGTACAACTTCCTGGTTGAGATGGAAGGGTGACACTACCTTCGGCAGGAATTTGGGGTGCATGCAAAGCACCACTCTATTCTTGTAGAGCCTGATATAAGGCATTTCCGCCACAAGGGCCTGAAGCTCGCTAACTCTGGGAGCGGAGGTGAGCGCAACCAGGAAAGCCACCTTCTAAGAGAGGTAGCGAAGGTGGCAGGTAGCTAGAGGCTCGAAGGGTGGGCAAGTGAACTGCCCCACCACTACGCTGAGGTCCCATTCAGTTGACAGAGGGAAAACCAGGGGCTTCGATAAGAGCAGGCCCCGAAGGAAGCGGGTCACCAAGGTTTAGACCGAAAGGGGCTTACCATCCACCGGATGGTGGTGCGCTGCCAGTGCACTAAGGTGCACTTGGACAGGGTTAGATTTGAGCCTGGACTGAGAAAGGTGAAGGTACTGTAACAACAAAGCCACCGGGCAGGCGAAAGGATCAGTCCCGTGTTTGGCACACCAAACAGAGAACCTGCGCCATTTGAGCGTGTAAGCCTTCCTAGTAGAGGCCTTGTGAGAGGCCAGCAGAATGTCCTCTACCTCAACCGGAAGGTTGAAAGGGGCCAGAGTCACCCTCTCAGCAGCCATGCTGTCAGCAACAGGGACCCCAGGTTGCTTTGCAGGAGAGAGCCCCCCTCCTGAGATAGGACTCCCGGGGCAGTCCCCAAGGGGATGGGGGCCTCTACCGTCAACTGTAGAAGCAGCGGGAACCATGGTTGCCTGGGCCACCGAGGGGCTATCAGGATGAGCAAGGCCCTGTCGCAGACGTCTTGAACAAGGTCTTGGTGATCAGTGGCGTCAGAGGGAAGGCGTACATGAGGCCTTCCGACCATGAGACCAGGAATGCGTCCGCTGCCACCCTGGAGGGGTGGGCCTGCTGGGAGCAGAAGCAGGGCAACTGAAAGTTGTCCGGGCTGGTGAACAAGTCAATCACAGGTTTCCCCCAGAGCCAGAAAAGCCGACTGGCTACCCTGGGGTCCAGCTGCCATTTGTGTGGCTGGAGAACTCTGCTGAGTCTATCGGCTAGCAGGTTGAACTAGCCTGGCAGGTACACTGCCCTCAGGAGGATATCCTGTTGGACTGTGTACGAGCAGAGGATCAGTGCCTCTTGATAGAGGGCACGAGACCCCATGCCCCCCCCCTGTTTGTTCACATAGAACATCGCCTCCTGGTTGTCCATCTGGACTAGCACTGGCTGGTGACGCAGGTGGTGACAGAAGACCCTCAGAGCAAGGTATATTGCTCGGAGCTCCAGGAGGTTGATCTGCTGGGTGCTCTCGTCTGTTGACCAGTTGCCCTGAGTGCGGAGATCTCCACAGTGGGCTCACCAGCCAAGCAGAGAGGCGTCTGTGGTGAGAACCCTTGAGGGGCTTGGGTACTGAAAAGGCATGTCCACCTCGAGATGCTGGGGTGACTGCCACCAGACCAGGAAGTCCGCCAATTAGCGGGTCAGAGAGACTTTGTCGCGGAGGTGGCCCGTGGCCTGAGACCACTGATCCCAGAGACACCACTGCACCACCCTCATGTGGAGGCAAGCATCTGGGGTGACGTGGACCAAAGAGGCCATGTGCCTGAGGAAGCGCAGGAGAAGCCGGACAAGCACTGAGGGATGGTACTGTACGACCCGAGCTAGAGAAGTGAGATGATCAGCTCGGTCCCTGGGCAAGAAAGCCTTCGACTGGAGAATGTCGATCTTTGCCCCAATGAACTCCAGACACTGTGAGACTTGGGGTAGTTTATGACAAAGTCCAAGTATTGCAGAACCTGGATGGTGCGTGTGGTGGCGTGCCACACCTCTGAGGCTGTGCCGCCCTTTATGAAGCAGTCATCCAGGTAGGGGACGATGAAGACCCCCTGGAGCTACAGGAAGGCAGCCACGACTGCCAGACATTTTGTGAAGACTCTTGGGGCAGAGGCTAGGCCAAAGGGGAGAACCCTGTACTGAAAATGCCTGCCCCCTACCGCGAACCACAGGTACTGCCTGTGGTTGGGGTGGATGAGGATGTGGGTATAAGCATCCTTGATGTCTAAGGAGCATAGCCAGTCTCCCTGCTGGAGGTATGGCAAGAATGTTCCAAGGGAGAGCATCTTGAACTTCTCCCTCACCAGGAATTTGTTGAGGTTGCACAAGTCAAGGATGGGCCTTAGGTCCCCTGTCCTCTTTGCACGAGGAAGTACCAGGAGTAGAACCCCTTGCCCCTGAGATGGTGGGGCACCGGTTCCACCGCTTTGTCCTCGAGAAGACCTGTTAACTCCTTCAGAAGGTGGTCCCAGTGGAGGGGAGACCTGAGGGACTCTCCCGGTAAATAAGGAGGAGGTATCTGAGTCAGGTGGAGGAGGTAACCCTCCCTGACTACTCTTAGTGCCCAGGAATCGGTGGTGATGGTCATCCAGCTTTGGGCATAGAGGGCCAGACGTCCCCCTGTGGGCTGATGATCTCCTTGGTGCAGAGAGGCTATGCTTAAGGAGTCAAAAACTCCCCCTTGGCTGGGCCAGAGCTGGTGCCTGGGGTTTTGGAGCCTTCTGCTTATGTGGACCATGCTCTTGTCCCTTGGCCTTCTGACCCTGTTGGGGAGCTGGAGAGGCCTGATAAGGCGGGTAGCTTCTGCAAGCAGTCCCCTTCCTCGGTAGAAGGGCTTTTTACCCTAGCCCTTCCATCAGAGAGGGGCAGTGGACTTTTTAGAGAGCCTGGTCCTCATCATGAACTCAGTCTCCAGCTCGGCAGCCTTGTCAGTCATGGGTTTGCCAACAAGATTCTCTCCTTGGCACGGGACATTGACCAATTTGTCCTGAACCCACAGCTCGAGGTTAGACGATTGTAGCCAAGCATGCACAGATGCCAGCTGCCGCTACTCAAGCTGCCGACTCGAACCCATCATAGGCCGCTCGAGACATGAATTTGGAGCATTCACAGAATGCTTTGGCCAGGTTCTTGAACTGCTGCAAAGGTTCCTCGGAGAGACCAGTCGAGAACCCAGTGAGTTCCTTCGCCAGGTCTCCAGGTACATGCCCATTTACAGCTGGTAGGCCTGGATGCGGCCAATGAGCATTGAGCCCTGGTAGCAGTTTCTGCTGAGGGCATCCAGGGTGTGGGCCTCCCAGCCAAGGGGCACCAAGGAGTGCGTCTTCTGACTTTTCAGTAGACACATGGCTGACTCCACCACCATGGAGTTATGCGGCAGTTGTGATTTCTGGAAGCCCGGGCTCCGGCAGACTCGATAGATTGAGTCGAGCCATTTGCTTAACACTGGCACCGACGCCGGTGTCTCCCATATTTGGAGCATCAGCTGTTCCAGGATAGGAGGGATGGGCACCATGAGCGATTCCCGTGGAGGGGCCTCGTATTGGAGGATTTCCAGCTCATTCGCACAAGGATCCTCCTCTGATTCAGTGGGAAATGCCAGGGCCTTGGACATGTCCTTGACAAAATCAAGGATGCCCATATCTTCGGGTGGAGACCACCATTGTGGCGACGGGTATCAGGAGACTCCTCATTCCCCATCTCCCACTCAGAGTAGTCCATGGAGGACTTGTAGGAGGGCTGCTTCGCGGGCCTCCTGATGTCGTGCGGCCAGTGCCCGACAGACTTGCCAGGGATGACTGCAGTTCCAATGAGCGGGACTCGGATAGCGACCTCAGCCGAGGGTCGACTTGAGGCCGGAGGACCTCGAGGATCGGCTCGGCCTCCAGGGATGTCTTAGACGTCGACGGCCCAGTGATCAGGGCAGATGAACCGGTCGTGCCAGACAACAGCGCCCGCTGCTGGTCAATGAAGGCAGACAAACTGCACTCCAGGGCCACCATTCTGGACTCCAGACCAGAAGGCTCCGAAGCCTTCGAGGCAGGCACCGAGGAACTCGGGCCCAATGCCGGCTCCCCCGAAGGGGAATCCTCGACGATGGTGTCTGCAGATCGAGGCCGGTCCACGGTTCGATCCTTCTGGAGGACCTTGGCAGGCCACTCCTTCTCCGACGCCTTGGACGGGTGTCTTGGACTGCGGGATCAGGCCCGGGGGCACCTGAGCGGCTTCTTCTTCTTCCTGTGTTCCCTCAAGGGAGACCCCCTTTCCGAGGACCCACAACGAGGCTCGGGTACGGAGGGATCCGCCTGAGATGTCGGGGCCTCAGACGAGGCCCTGGCCTTCAGAGGCACTGGGGACTCGGGGAAAAACTTATTGTGCTGCTGCTGGCAGCTCTTGAGTGCTGTCAGACGGCTGCCTAGGGTGAGAACTTACACAATCTTGACGATGCATATATTCATATGATTCTTGCAAGGTATTGTGGGTATTGTAGTTCATTCACTCCCAAACACAGCTGATGACAATAATTTGAGTTGTGAAACCAAGTGGTAAGATCAATAAAATACTTCTTTTATTGATGGGGTTTAATTCACCCAGCACATGTATGCTTGATAGCACTATAAATGAGGTTACTTGCTTGCAGTGTTTTAAAATGGATAACAAAAAGTCACAAAGTAAACCAGAAAACAACCTTCAGCTTGTCAGGCAATTAGCTAATGTTTTCTTAGCAAATAATTACCAAATACAAAGGCACAAAGTAAAGAATAAACTTTGCTGGTTAGGTTAACTTCTGCTTATTTTCCACGCCGATCTCAGCAGTGATTCTCCCTTGCTCACACACACAATCAGGTGCAGCCCTAATTACTATCAATGGTCCAGCTGAAAGCCTTTAGCTGGCTGGCTGCTACTGTGTGAGCCCAAATCCTGCTTTAAGAGCTGTTTGCAGTGGAAATAAAGAACAAAGTTAGGTTTCTTTGTGATGGCTGATGTGTTTGCTCATAGAAAGCTAGCAATAGCATTTAGATAGAGAACAGTCCATATAAATTGTACTTTCATCTGCTGTATCTCCCTCTTCATCAACAATCATAGGGTCTATATCATACATTGGCACAGATGAGTCTTTCATTAAGGCACTATCATGAGAATGCTTATTCCCTTGCTGCCATTCTCTATTATAGATAGGGTCTGGATCAGTGTTCATACCTGAGCCTCTCCTGCTATCATTATTCCTCTCTGTATAGCCTGGCCAATATGTAACCCAATTCTGATGTCCAGCCTTCCAATCTTGATCCCTGGACACTGGATCTCCTCTCACATACCTTCTGGCCTTGGTCTGAAAGTCCCTTCCACATGCAGTCTTCTCTCTTCCAGGTAGCCACTGGTGATTCCTATCTCTGCCAATCCATTCCTCTGGCTGAATCCAGTCCAATGGACTCTGCTGGCATTTGGAATACCTCCCAGTAGGGGTACTGCCTTGGAATCTCCCAGACCTTCCAATGGGCTTTCTTCTCTTCCTTCCAGAGAGTTTCCTTCTTTCTCTATCCGCTTGGCTTGGCTTCTGTTTCTCCAGGTGATACTGGTGCTTGAGCTTGTAGCCGTTGCTGTCTCTGTATCTCTTTCTGAAGCTGTTCTTGTAGCTCTCCCTGAAGCTGGGCTGGAGCTTGTAGTAACTGTTCTCTGAAGAATAAGCTCTATTCTTATCCTGTTCTAATGTGTGCTGCTCCCTAACACAGCGCAGCTGTGTTGAATCAGGCCCTGCCCTTTGAGATGAGTGCTTAGGGATTACCTCATAGCTCTCTTGATTGCACACAGATTCTCTCACTTCAGCCCCTCTCATGGCTGCTGGAAACCTGGTGCATTCTGGGACTGGTAGTCTTTTATGTGAAAACTCTGTTTTCTTGCTTCTACCAGAACTGACAGGTTGCTTGTTCAGAGTCACATCATCCTTTCTATAGCTCCTACCTGAGCTATGATAAGCTTCCTTATCACAGTGCCTTACTGGACATCTTCTTGCAGAGACCGCAGGCTGCCGGGTCTTGATCTGGCCCCAGGCAGCGGAGACAGCAGTCGTGTGTGTTGGTCAAGGACATAATTTTGGAGCACCGATCACACTTCTTAAAGCCAATGGTAGCCATGGGGGAAAAAAAGTACCCCTGTGAGGTCAAAGACTCTCCGGGCTGCCAGTAGGAGAAAAAAAGGCGCGAAGGCGCCAGGAAAAGAAAGAACAAAAACTACAAAAATGGACCAACTTGACGCCGAGGCAACGAGGTTGGCAGGCAGGAAGAGTACCGGTGCGATACCGGAGGCAAGTATGAAACTCAGAGAAGAAAAAAAAAATCGGCTTTTTCCGGGGACAAGCCAGACGAACATCTGAAGGGCTCCATGGAAAAAAGGAGACTGAGTAAGATGGCACCCTTGGGCGGGAAGGGGACCATGCAAGCGTGATGGCATCTCCCAAAGGCTTTCTTTGAAAGCTGGGGGGATGCTTCCACGAGAGCTCCATCATTGCCGATGTCACCCATATGTGAGGGCTGACTTCCTGCTTGTTCCCAGAGAAAGGTACATATCATCCATTCCTTCAGTTATCCAGTTGAAGAAGCTATCAATTGCTTTCATATCATACATTAGCTGTCCGCACACTTTCTTTGATGTCTTTTCTTTTTCTTTGTACAATTATCCTCCCCATGAACCCTCTAAATTCTGCAACTCAGCCCACAAAATAACTTCCTCTTCTCTGTAACTAATTGCTTTCATCTGCAAAAGTCCAAAATCTGCTGGATAAGGTATATACGCTCCTTCCCCGACCTCTAGGGGTCACAAGATACACTCCCGTGCTGGCTGCAGATTTATTTATTTTCAGTCACTAACTTTTGGAAAAACTGTGTAAACAAATCATCTAGCTTAAAACTCCATTGTTTATCCTTGACAACTTCAGATACTTGCATTTCATCAGTTTTTTTGCAGGTCAGTTCCAGTTCCTAAAAACATGCAATTGATTTCTACTCCTAATTTTGTCAAGATATCCCTCCCCAACAAATTCACAGGAGAGTCCGGGGCATACAAAAATTGTGTTCTATCTGCTGGTCCACTATTTCCATTATCAAATGTTGTGTATACCTTAGCTGTTTTGCTTTGCCTATGAAACCAACGGTCTCCGCTATAGTATCTGACAAAGGAAATCTACCAGATCCTACACTAGACGACACTGCAGCACCTGTATCAATCAAAAATGGGGTAGTCTCACCTCCTACTTTTACTGTATATTTATTACTCCATCATTTTTCCCTGTCCTTATCAACATGGGTTCCATATATAGTCAATCTCTTCTGTCCGACTTTCCCCCGTCCCTCACTTGTTGGTTTTGTCTAACCCTGCAATCTCTATACACATGACCCACTTTACCACGACTCCAGCAAACCCGAGTTCTATCAGTCACCTTCTGTATTATCTTCCCTCCTCCCTTGCAGCATCTGTTTTCCTTTCCTCTGTGTGCTCTCTTCTGTGTATTTGTGCCATTTGCTCCAGTTTCTCTTGGCTGTCTGTCTACTTTGTCATGTTATCCAGTGAGGCTACCAGAACTTTATTATGAAGAGCATTGCCTTGTGCCGTCTTCTTTCCTTTCTCTTCAATACGCTGCTTCAAGAAATGGTCTATATGCGCCATTACTTCTGGCCACGCCTCCTGTTGAAGTGCCATAACTCCATTCAGCTTCTTCTTGACTTCAAGGGAAAGTATTAATACTGAATAAAACACTGACGTTCCCATGTGATCCTAGAGGACCCCTGATTCCTGTCCCCACAAATCCTGCATTTCTTTTACAAACGCATATATCTCTTCTCCTTGCCCCAGAATACGCGTTACCTTCTTGACATCTTGAAACATCTCTCTTAGGACATTCCAAACAGTTGTCCGATACGGTCCAAACTCCACTCCATCATGCAAATTGTTCATTAATGAAATCTGTGGTAACCTTGCCTTCTGAAATATTTCTTCCTCCTTGCGCCTAAAAGTCTTGTCAAAATGCTTTTTATATCTCCTATTGCTAACTGATGGCCTGCAGTGCATGTGTCAATTTTACTTATCCAGGCTGTAACCTCGCTACATTTTCCATATCCATAAAACTCCATGGCACACACCTGCTTACTGGAAGTGCTCCGCAATATGTAATAGAGGGTTCTGAAACATTGCTTTAGATCCCTTTTTATCAAATTTCTGACAGATCACCAATCCTTCTGCCATATAATTATAATCCCAACAGGGGTCTCCAAACCTCTTATTATGCATCTCCTTGCTAAATCCATTGCCCATGTTTCATTTGATCCCTCCCGGGGCCATGGATGACCCTGCGGCTGGAAGGACTCTGTCCATCCTGCTAAACTGTCTGTTGATCTAGACACAAATGCCCAGGAGCCTTCCTTCCATGCTACATATTCATTAAGGGTCCTATTCATCTGGGACCCCTGCTCTGTGCCGTACCCTCCTGTTACGTCAGCACCATCCTGCTGACATAATTCTGTAGCTAGACTCATTACGCCTTCTTTCTGTCTCTGCTCCTTTTTGTTGTCCCTATCTCATAAGTTATAATCCTTTATTTTGATATTGTGTTCTTCTCCCTCTTTGCTTGTACTGGACCACTGAAAGCTCTTCCCTAATCCTGCCTCAGAATGCAGTGCACTGGGTATCTGTTGTTTTGTCTTGCTTTCTCCTGTCTTCTCTTCTGCTTTTTTCTGTTCTGCTTCCTCGTCATTCTTCCCTTCTGCCTTCTTCCTTTCCTCCTCCAGAGTCTCTTCTACCATCTCTGCTATCACCTTTTCCCCAAACACCTCCTGTTTCAACATGCCACTTACTTTAGTATAAAAGGATTTCCCTGCCACTTGTTCTATAGTGGGCAACCCTGCTCCTGGAGTTCCCTGACTTTTATCTTTTAAAGCTACTTCTGTTCCTTTTACTGGTGGATTAAATTCAGGAGCCTCGAATCCCGGGGCAACTAAGGGTGCGCTCGGGATTTCTTGAAAACACTGGTATGCTGGCAGACTTATGGTCCTTTCTGCAATCATATTTTCCCAGGTTTTTATCATGTCTCTATGCTTTTTCTTCTCACTCTTCTTAGATTCTTTTTAAGGTGCATCCTATACTCTGGTGCCCAAGACGCACTCTCTGGCCAAGGGTGGGATAGTCCCTTGGTGTGCTTGTACCATTTCTGACAATATTTCTTTAATTCTCTCTGATTAACTGGGTAACAATCACATAATATCCCTAGAGAAGTACACTCAGGAGAGACTTGCATTTTAACAACCTATAGGTTTCTCTTTTTTAAGGATCCACGTTACACTAAGATATAATGCAAAGATAATGAGAAACAGCGCATTAAGCATTAACATAACAAATGTATCTTACCTCATGCAAAGTATCTTTGCCAGTCCCAGACCTCTTCAGAGATATGCTACCGTGCACTGTAGCTCCTCCTTGTAGTCAGGACTCCTAGCTCAGCTCGCCAATATGTTAGCAGTTACCTTCCGCTCAGGTTCGGAGGCGACACTCCTTTGGCACTCACCTAGTGAATCCAAAGTGTTGGGGAATTACCCGGGATAGCCTTCCCTTGATATACCCTCCCCTCCCCCCTCAGGCACATATACACATGCTAATAAGCACACAAAACCAATTATTGCAGTGCTTAAACAAGAAATCTTTACTATAGAAAAGTGAGTATAATATCTAATTGCACCTAGCAAGCAGATAGCATAAGCTTACCTAATAAGAACAAGACAGCCCACCTTCGTAATCTGTTCCCACCAACTTCTTCTCCTACTTCCTTTATAGGCCTTCCAGCACGTACTCGTGTGCAAACACACTTATATTCTTATCTCTATTTTCCCTCTCTCTCGTCATTTTGCTGTTCATTTCCAGACTTCATGTCTCAGCTCTTTCTTCAATATATGTTTCTTTTTAATTAACACATATCCTGTCCTTGGTGTGTTACATTTTAGTTATGATCATCTCCCTGCACATTCCTCTGCCCCCCCCCCTCTTTCTTCTGTGCACTTTGTTCTTCAGTGTCTGTATATCTGTCCTTCAAGGTCAAAGACAACTGTGCTGAACTTATTCACACAGTTTCTCTATGAACCCTTGTGCTGATGTTATAGCAAACAGATTGGTAGACCATAAGAAAAAGGCACAGAGAAGTGATTCTTGCTGCACAAAGACAGCTGATAGGAGGTGTTCCATACAATGAGCTGAAATAATATTCACTCAGCCTGTTCTTCTGTACAAATACCATTACTGCACCAATTTGCAGTGTTCATTCTCTAGCAGCTTTCATCAGCACACAGCATCCAGGAGAAGGAGAGACCACCAGAAGATTGTACCATTATAAATGATTTTATTGGTTATAGTAGACCCATCCCAAGGAAAATGGAAGTGAGGTGGCTACATGCTCTCTTTCAGGATGGCAACCATCTCCCTTTGAGTATGATCCTAAAAGATTCCTCCATGCAGTACCACCTGCAGAACGCCATAATACCGCCCCCCTCCCCAATCTCTGCACCAGGATAACCAAAAGGAACAC
Source organism: Ichthyophis bannanicus (assembly GCA_033557465.1). NCBI lineage: Eukaryota > Metazoa > Chordata > Amphibia > Gymnophiona > Ichthyophiidae > Ichthyophis > Ichthyophis bannanicus. Next base: position 567,031,013 of record CM066034.1, read on the forward strand.
TAAAAGACACAAAGAACAGTAAAACTTTCACACAAGACTTAAAAAACATTCAAGAAATGGATAATGGCTGTTCTTTTAGAGAAGAGATGTTCTTCCTCCTCCCCCCCCTTGCAAAACTCTGCAGCTAGCTAGTGATCCTCATTTTCACGCCGGTGGGGGGGGGGGGGGAGAGAGGGAGGGAGGTTTTACAATTTCCTGGAAACTTAATTGGTGTTTATGTCCACTTTTAAAATGAAAGATATCCCTATAAAAGAAGGTTGGTGAAAGCAAACTAGCTCCTTGGTTTGGATCCTTTGCCCATATGACCAGTGGAATTCAGGGATATTGCACAGTTAATGCACTTTGGCCCAGGGAGAAGGGAAAGGGGAGGAAGGGCAGCTGCTTACATAGCTACATACTGGGGAAGTATGGGGCTTATAGTACTGAATAAGTTACTCTCTCCCACCAATAGGACCTTGTTACCCTTTGCCCCCCTCCCCCCAAACTAAGCAGGAAAACTACATCTATGGTTGCTTATAGCAAAGCTGTAAGTAGGAGGCACAGAAGATGCCGGGTTTGGAGAAACTTCCCTTAAACCTATCATGAGATAAATGGGGAAATTCTAATAAAAACCAAGTACAAATTATTATATTTAGAAATTTGGAGGGACTATTATCATTAATAGTTGTTTTAAGCAACTATAATTGTTCTTCCACTTGCACATTATAATAGTAGCAAGAGAAGACTCTGGTAATTGTTAACATGGTCTGCCAGATGATATGCACAGAACACAAGAACCACCAGTATGGATGTGCAGATAGATACTGCTGCTGCTGCTAGCAGGGCATATTCCTATTTATATCAAGGAGTCTGCCATCAGCTGCCATCTAGACTTTGGTTGAAAATCAGTTAAGCCCCAACAATAAAAAAATAAAAGTCAGGTAATTTTGAGAGGTGAAAAAGATATAAAGAACTAAAAAATGGACCATTAAATACATATTTGAACCTAGCAGAACTCAAGATGTACATTTTGTATAGCATGCAAACTGTATGGTACATGCAGTTTCCACAACGCACACATATTGTGAAGACAAAATCATTAATGAAAGGAATTCCCTTTTCTTCCAGTTTACTAAATAGATGAGCAAAACTGGAGGCAAGAGAAAAGATCAAGGGTACTTTAGTTTCTTTTCAAAAAGTAATGAAATCATAACAAGTCACATGCTGTCTCAAACTTCATTTGGTTGAGTGGTTATTCTGACCTACAAGCCCTCAGAGGCCTTCTCTCTTTTTACACAGTATCTATTTGCATTACTTCAGTGCAACAGTGTCTCTTTCAGGTCCATTCAATGCAGCAATTGTGACTGCTGTCCTCTTTGTGTCTGTTTCATCACAGTTTCTAGATCAGCCCTGGTTGGGATACCATTGCTACTTGGGCATGGCAAAGTCCCATGCTGTCTCCTGAGCACACTTCCACATAGCCCTCATCAGGCGAGTGAATCCCATGTCCTTGGGTTTCTCCAAGCCTCTCATGAGTCGCTGTTTCATGATGGCAATGAACTCCTTGTTACTTAGTTCTCCATTCCCTGAGAAAAAGGAAAAAAGGCAACCATCAAAGCAGGACTGCACTAGACTCAATTGCATGTTATCATTTCCACTTCTAGACTCATGCCAGTCCTCCAGTGAATCTCACTCATATTTACTAAACACTTCCCCTTACCATGTTAAATGTTCTGCATTACAGTGATCATAATCTAAGACTTTTAGAATGAGTTGCGCTATAAGAAAGATTTATCTTTCAGGCCCATAAGAAAGATTTATCTTTCAGGCCTATAAGAAAGATTTATCTTTCCGGCTGACAAGAAAAAGAATGGTTACTTACACAGAGCCTCAGGGAGATTTATCACACAGGACTGCATTAAAGGTAGAGGTTTATCTGATGGCAAGATAGAACGTTATTGATATATATATAGTCTGATTTCCCTGCTTATCTGGATGGCTTCCATTTTTGCTAATTTAAAAGGTATGCAAGAAATTATGCATACAGGTTAACTTTTGCAAAACAGCGCTGTACGAAAAGCTCAGAAATTTAGCAGAATTGAGATTTCTCCTTCTTATTAACCCTGTATCCCAATTTCTAATTTTTCTTTGCAGACAACTTATTACAATTGCTATTTGTAAGTTGTAAGAACACAATTTAGGAACAACTTGAGTTCATATGTATGCAGATACCTTATTTAGGGGTTTACTAAAGGTGTGTACTTACTGTGTGATTAGCAGCAAAACCATTGTGTGGCAAGTGCACCCTCATGTGCTGTCGGGGGTGTGCTCGGCATGTTCCCAGCAGTTAATGCACTATTGCCAATGTAACTGCATGGCACACTTAATGCAATTGTACTTAATGACAGCCACAGAGCTGCCATTAGGCGCACTCGGGCTAACTGCCACATTGCCACTGATTGAGCAGCAACGTCCTTGCGCTAGTGACAATGCGCTCTCCACACCCATACTCCGCCCATTCCCTGCCCCATGTGCAATGGTCGATTACCGTGCACTTTAACGCGCTGGCTTGTCCCCATGTTAGCATTCCCGGCTGCCAGTTGCCACCCATTAAAACGCATGTTAACTGGTTACTGGGCTTTAGTAAAAGGGCCCTTCCACCACCCCCATCCATATTTTATTATTTTTCTATGCATTCCTTTCAAGTAGCAGAAGAATGGACACAAAGCTCCATCGCTCATGCACTGTTCAGTGTGTTATTATTCTTGCTGCCTGTCACATGGATTCGTTAGGAACTAGCTGTCCTCATGTTAGTCACGTGGAGGGCATCATCACCCTGGCCTTTCTAGCATCGTGTTAAACATATCTTTAGGGCATCCCCTTTTTCATTTCCATTTGCTCTCTCTTGTGACACTTTTAGATGTTTCTTTGTGACAAAAGCGAGGAGGGGATTGCAGGAGCATATCTCACCTAGAGATCAGAGTGGGTTCTATTTTATTTATTTATTATTTATTACAATCTCTTATATACAGCACTATTCGACATCAGCGCGGTTTACATGAAACAAAAAGACCAGAACAACAAGCTGTTCTGTTTTTACAGAGAACAGGTGTACAAACTTGGATAACATAGGGGAACTATTTACATAGTCTGGTCTTTGTAGCACAGTCCTTCACTGGTTTCATTCTTTTCTTCCCTCTAGGTCTTTCTCAGTTCTCCCCACCTCTCCCTCCTCATCTGCTTCCGAGCCCACTTCTCTTCTCTGTGGTGTCCCTCAGGGTTCAGTCCTGGCTCCTCTTCTCTTTAACATTTTCCTCACGCCTCTTGCCCTTTTCGTCCAACAACATGGGATATCTGCTTTCTACTATGCCAATGACTTGGTCCTCCTTTATCACACCTCCCCTCTTTCCCTCGATCTTTCTCCTCTGAAATCTTGTCTTTCTGCCGTCGCTGACTGGCTCACTACCCACTGTCTTCACATCAATCTCACAAAAACTCTCGCTATCTGGTTTTCACGTGACGCTTCCCCACCAACACTTTCTCCTTCCTTCTCTGGTTCACCTGTTCCCATCGTCTCCTCTCTTCGTTACCTGGGAGTCCTCTTTGATCCCGCCCTGACCTTTCGTGATCATATTGCCCACATCTCTAAGACCTCTTTTTTCTACCTGCGTCAAATCCGTGCTATCAGACCTTTTCTTTCTACATAGGCCCTCACTACCCTTCTCCTGTCCCTCGTCATGTCCCGTGTTGACTTCTGCAACTCGGTCCTGGCTGGTCTCCCTAACGTCCAACTCTACCGCCTCCAACGCATACAAAACACAGCTGCTCGACTCATCTTTCACTCCTCCATCCGCGATCACATTACACCTCTCCTCATTAATCTTCACTGGTTCCCCATCAAATTCCGTATTCATTATAAAATTCTGGTACTCCTTCATCGTGTTCTCCACACCCACTCACCCCAGTATCTGGCTGACCTTGTCCGTCTGCACACCCCAGCTCGCTCCCTCTGATCCTTCCACCTCAACCGCCTGCACCTCCCCTCACCTACCTCCGCCTGTCTCCAATCCACTCACTCCTCCGCATTTTTTTTCCTAGCCCCCGCCCTGTGGAAGTCCCTCCCTTCCTCTATTCAGCTTGAGCATGAGCATTCTGCTTTTAAGAACAGCCTCAAGACACATTTCTTTGCCCTTGCCTTTGACCTCCCAGATCCTTCTGTATGACCTCCCTCTTCCTGTCCTCCTCTCTACCCCTACTCTTGTCTCGTTGTGTGATTCTGTCTGGTATGCTTTCCTATTTTATTATTGTAACTTCCTTTCCTTTTCACACCTTATGGTTTTTCTATAATTTGTACTATGTAAACCGCTTTGATGTTGTTTTCCTCAGCAGTATATCAAGTAAATAAACATAAACATGTACTATCTACATACAGGCGTCATGGCAAAGCTCAGTGATCTTGGATATCGCACCGAGAACGTTGATGAGGCTGTCTAGTAAGGATGGTGTAGCTACTTTAATTGGTGGCGTTAATTAGGCGTATTGCTGACTGGGTAGTACTTGAGGAACAGGTGATATTTGAGTGCTTTCCTGAACTGAGCTAGGTCAGTGATAGCGCGAACGTTAGATGGTAGAGCATTCCAGCATCTTGGGGCGCAAAATCTGAATGCCCTGTTAGCCGTTGTCAGGGTGTATTTTGTTAAAGCCTTTGGAATTGTTAGTGTGTTTATTGCTGTAGGTCTTCTGGATCTGTTAGGTGGAACGGCATGAATGAGCTCTGTTAGTGAAGAGGATGCAATACCATTGATGGCCTTGAAGGTCAGTAGTAAGGTCTTGAAAACAAGCCTTCCATGTATGGGAAGCCAGTGGAGCTGCTTCAGGATAGGCGTTACATGGTCGTTCCTAGGGGCTCCATGAAGGACCCTCGCTGCGGCATTCATGGCGAGTTGCAGGGGGTTCAGGGTAGATTGTGGAAGGCCTCGTAAGATGGCGTTAGCATAGTCGAAATGAGGTAAGATTAGTGCCTGGTATATTGTCCAGAAGTCCTCTGGATCTAGTAAGGAGCGCAGATGCCCGAGTGTTCGGATCTTGAAGTAGATAGGTAACATAGTAAGAGCAATGTGCAACTTCTAGGAATAATTATCCTGTGGGAGGGAAAGCAGCGCTGCTGGCTTGCTGCAGAGCAGTCTAGAGGAGGTGGTGGTCTTTCAATGAAAAGGTAAGTGACTGTGTGGGAGTATCACTGTGTCCTTTCCTAACTTCTCCTCACAGGTGTTAGCTTTATTACAGAAGGCATTATAAGAATTCAGTTAAGTCTTGACTAATATGACAATATGCAAGACAGAATACAATCACCTGGCTCTTCCTAAACCCAGTCAGGCACGACTGGAGTCCATTCGCCACGCTGCATTCTATCTTTTAGCCCCCCATCTCTGGAACAATTTGCTCTTGTACATTCTTCTTGAACCTTTCCTCTCTAAATTCAAGATAGTTCTTAAGACCTATTATTTCCCTTTAGCCTTTCCAGTAGTATGAAGTTCTGTACCGTATTATGGTTGTGGAGGGTTTTCGGCACATGATTTCTACAGGACTGTAGGTACTCTCTCTTCTTGTTCTATCATCCCTCTAACTAGGAGAAATGCGGTGTTTTAGTCTTTCCTTTTATTTTTATTTTTGATGTATGTGTTTTAATTTATTGTAAATCGTTCTAAGGCCCGTGAAGAGCAGGACAGCAAGTCTGCAATAAACAATGTAGAAGCTTATGGTTACCCAGTAGAAGCTTATGGTGTACTAATGACAGAAGGTGCATTACTGACCCCAGTGCAGAGAGGCCTTCACTTTCCTTCACTACAAGCTACATATAGATACATGCACTAAGACACCTCATTAGTATAATCAAACCAAGTGTCTCAAATTGCATCACAGCCAGATTAGACTGCACATAGTGCTATATCACAGCTTGTCATACACTGTTATACCCATGACAGTGATGGAAACTTGATGTACCAGTCTCTAACGATTGTGAAGTGCTCCCAGGAAATACTCACCATCACAGTCGAAGAGAGCAAAGACCACATCACACACATGATCCGAGAGTTCAACCCTGGCCACAGTCCTGGCCACCTGCTGCATGGTAACTAGAAGACAAGCGGGAAACATAAGAAAATGCAATATGATTAATTTAATTTCAAATTTTATATTCGCCTAACTCCCAAAAGAGTTCAAAGCTGATTATATATAGGAGAATACAGCATAACAGAACATATAAAACAATACAAAATAGACATATGAATATTCAAATGCTACAAAACATTAGAATCATAAGAATTCCAACACATATAAATTCAAATTCATATATTTCTGAAAAAGGGAGGTTTTCAAACCTGCATTTTTACGAGGGCCGGCCCCATCCATTATGCGAGAATGTTGCCCACATAGGGTCCCACGCCAGTAACATCTTGCACATCCTATTTGGCACTGGCAAGGTCAATTTGAGAGGGGCCAGAGGGGCCTTGGCTCACCTCTGACAGCCGCCAATGTGAAGGCGGCCTTTTTTCTTCACTTTGGCATCTGTGTTGTAGTATAGGCTGCTGGGGCGCCGGAGATCAAAAGGAATTTCCTGTTCCCCGGCACTCAGTGCACCAGCGGCCTATACTACAGCACAGCTGCTGAAGTGAAGAAAAAAGGCGCTCTTCACTTTGGCGGCTGTCAGAGGTGAGCCGGGGCCTCTCTGGCTCCCTCTAAAGACATTTGGACAGCCGCAGGGCTCTTGGGGGGGGGGGGGGGCTAGGACGGGAAATAGCTGATGGGGGGCTAGGGCTGGAAATGGACTGAGTGGGGGGGAGGGGCTTGGACTGGAAATGGGCTGATGGGGGGGCTATGATAGGACTGGAAACGGGGCTGATGGAAGGGCTAGGATTGGAAATGGCCTGATGGGTGTGCTCAGACTGGAAATTGCTGATGGGGGAGCTTGGACTGGAAATGGGCTGATGGAGGGGCTAGGATAGGACTGGAAATGGCTGATGGGGGAGCTAGGACTGGAAATGGCTGATGGGGGAGCTAGGACTGGAAATGGGCTGATGGGGGGCTAGGACTGGAAAAGGGGTGATGGGGGCTAGGATAGGACTGGAAATGGCTGATGGGAGGGCTAGGATTGGAAATGGGCTGATGGGGGGCTAGGATAGGACTGGAAATAGCTGATGGGAGGGCTATGATTGGAAATGGGCTGTTGGGGGCTAGGACTGGTAATGGGCTGATGTAGGAGGATGGGAGAATGGGACTAGAAAGGAGCAGATGATGGGTGGGGCTGGAACTAGAAGAGAGCTGATGTTGGGGGAGGACTAGAATGGGATTGGGCTGGGGGAGTGAGGATGGAGAGGGGAAGAGATATTTTGTGTGGGAGGGAAGAAAAATCTACGATTGGCTGGGTAGTGGGAGAGTAAGTGGGGATTGAGGATGGAGGGGGTGAAATTTGAGTGGATGAAAAAGGAAGAAAGAAAGAAATGGAGGAAAGAGCAAAAGGGGAAGATCAGTATGTTAAAGCAGATGTAGAGAGAGAATGGGAAAAAACCAGAAGAGAGAAGAAAGGACAAATGGACAGCAGACAATGGAAACCAGAAGAAAGTGACTGGAGCAATTGCAACTGAAAAATAAAATGCACAAACAAAAGGTAGAAAAATACTTTTTTTATTTTGACTTTATTAACTCAAATATGTCAGCTCTGGAAAATGTACGTCTTTGCATTTTGTTTAGCACAAAAGGAAATTAATTTATAGTTTTATTTCTCCAGTGTTGTTGTACATTCCAAGTTTGGCTTTTGGGGTTCCCAGTTCAATTATTGTCTTCCTATTTCTAAATTGTGATCCCCTGTTCTTTGTTTGGCGACGGTCTATGTTCTGCATGTGTAACCGAGCTAAGGTATTTTGTTTATGTAGTTTCTATTTGACAGTGCCACTTGGTCTCTTTCCCTAGTAGAAAATGTATTGGTATTCTCTGAGATGTACTGGTTTAATATTTGCAATGTTGCCTTTTGATAGGTAGGGTTTGGTGCTTTATGAGTCCTGGTAGTACTATTATGATATGGTGGGTTTGCTATGGGTTCTAAATGGGCAGTGTTTGTAGCACTTCCTAATGTGCCTGGCGGTTGGCAGTGGAGTATATTAATGTAGAAATCTGGTAGTCTTTCTTTATCCATACACTCATTAAGGGACATGTTTATGAAAAGATAGTGCACATTAACATTATGGAACTATTTATGCAAATGAGGCCCCACAATTAGTCTTTGCACTTGGCCCCGCACCCCCTTGGGCCGCTGCTGAGTTTAACTAAAAGAAACTGTATTTAAGGTAGTCACTTCTTCCAAGCCCAAAACAAGAGATATAATATATTGTTTAAACAAAGGAAAAGTGAACAGCTATTTAAATATTAGGTAGAAGGTGCAGTAACAGTCCCTCGAGAAGTGAAGCCAAGAGCCACCTCCTACCTAGAGTTTCTGTGCAGTGGTGTTCCCATGCAGAGTTAATATTACAGTGTTAAACGGAGATGAAATAGTAAGACTTTGCTTGCCATTTAATATTTTCCAGACCTTTTAAAAATCCATCACATCTCTAACACACAAAAACCTTTCCCCAAACCAACCAGCCCTTCTTCTGCCTACACTGACAAACCCCTTTAGCTCTTCTCATTGCCCTAAACCTTTTCATCCCTTCCCTGCTTCATAAAACCCTGACACCCCTTCCCTCGCTTCCAAGTGCACAAAACAGACAAGTCATCCCTCACCTACAATACACCAACCTTGAGACCTCTTTTGTAAAATAACATCTTCTTGTTGCGTATTTTACTTAAAAGGGGTTCAAGATCACCTTTAAAACAGCAGTTTTCACCAAGAATATCAGTTAATAGGTGCTGTGATTGATGCTTGGTATGATATGAGACACTGACTGAGAGGAGGGCAAAGAGGTTGATCGTAAGAGACATCACCTGAACTCACAGATTTATTGTAAAGTTTCTATCATATTTCATTATGAAGGAAAGTTGAGAAGTAATTGATTGTACTCACTGCCTCTTGAGCACAATACTTCCAAATCACTTATTCTGCCCAGCTGTGCCTTCCTCCTAGAAGCACTGAAGGGAATTCTGCCATTAACTGTAGACAAAGACAGGAGGCTAGAATAACTCCCTAAATGAAGTGGCAGCTGCGTTGTGATTCGTGACAGGCAGTGTGTAATCACACACAGCACAAGTCATCCCCGCTGGCTGCAGACCTGATGCTCTCCTTGGTAGTGCTCGGCATGAAGAGAGGCTGTTTTTTTTATCATCTTGGAAGAGCTGGACTGACAGGAAGCTAGCAGAGGAAGGGGGGAAGGGGTGATATTATCTTAGGAGAATCCATAGAGGTCCTCTGCTCAAGCTATGCACCCTTAATAAATATGCCCATAATAGTTTTCTGTTAAAGCAGAATTACATAGTGTATTTTAAGAGGCTGATTTTATAATAGGATGCCCTTGTGGGAAATCCAAAAATGTGCCAATGTGCCTTTATAATACAGACTCCCAGAGCCTGCTCCAAACAGTGCACAAATGCTGATGCACACACTTACCCCTGTTTCAAAGTTGGTATAAGTGTGTGTGTGTATTCTAAGCAGTACTCTAAGAGACATGTTTGAAATTGAACATGGCCCATACCGAACTTCTTATTTTTCCTCCTAAACCCTCTCCCCCCCCACCCCTTCTCCATTTCTGTTGATAACACTCTTCTGCTTCCTGTTTCCTCAGCCTGCAACTTTGGAGTCCTCTTCAACTCCTCCCTCTCCTTCTCCACACATATCCAATAGATAGCAAAAACCTGTCGTTTCTTTCTCTACAACATTAACAAAATTCGTCCCTTCCTTTCTGAAGACACTACTAAAACACGTATGCACTCTTTAGTCACTTCTCGCCTCGACTACAGCAACCTCCTCCTTGCTGGTCTCCCTCTGTTACCTCGCTCCCCTTCAATCTGTTCAAAACTCTGCTGCGCGGCTAGTGAATTCCATAAAAAATTAAAAACACACTTATTCCCCACACACTATGTCACACAGGTTAACCTAGACACACAAAGGGACATAGGCTAACTAACAATAACCTATATGTTAAAACTAAACTAATACTGTCTCAAACAAACATTCCACCCTATATATAGTTGTTTCTCCATTCCATTGGTAATGTAAAAATGTAAAAACCTGAGATTACACTCCAAGTATACCTCCTGGAATGTAATTTGTACCGAATGTATATAGTTGCCATGTTATCTGTAAAACCTTCACAAATGTTCCATGTAATATGACTAGGTATGCGTTTTATCATACCTTGTAAACCACTGTTCATTGTAAACCGCACTTGATCCATGGGAAAGCCCGGTATAGAAATGTTTGTTAAATAAATAATAGTCTTCCGCCAGCCCCAATCCACTTATTTAACCCCTCTTCTCAAATCACTTCATTGGCTTCCCTTCCGATTCCAATATAAACTTCTCCTTCTAACCTATAAGTGCATTCATTCTATAGCGCCACACTACCTTTCCTCTCTCCCTACACCCCTCCTCGTGAACTCCGCTCTTCCTCTGGCTTGCTTCTCTTTATGCTTGTCTCTTCAACAGCTAATTCCAGACTTCAATCCTTTATGCTGCTCCTTATGCCTGGAACAGACTACCTGTATCTTTATGTCAGGTTTCATCTCTCCCTCTTTTCAAATCCATGCTAAAGGCTCACCTCTTTCAGGCCGCTTTTGGATCTTAATCCTTTGTTCTCTTTCTGTCTCCTTACCCTTCCCTACTGTATCCTTGTTCTCATCTACTATACTGTATCTTGATTAGACTGTAAACTCTGATGAGCAGGGACCGTCTTTATATGTGTTTGTAAAGTGCTGCACACAACTTGTAGCGCTATATAAATGATTAACAGTAGTCATAGTAGTAGTAGTAGATAACATTAGCATGTGGTTTAGTGTATGGTAAGCACCCAATGTTAGCAGTTAGCACGCGGCTACATGCTAAAAATCCCATGCTAACTGCGCAGCACATGATAAGGCGGGGACTGAGCAGGTTGTGGGCTTGGATGGCACTTTGCAGTTAGTGTGGGTGTTTTGGGTCTATGGTAATCATGAAGGTAATTTAGCATGGGTGTGCTTAATGCCACCCTCAATGATAAGTACACTCATGCATTGGGAAGTGCGGTGTGGTGGGTTAACACCTCACTAATGGCAGGGGGACAGACACATATGTCCCTAAAAGATAGTGCAGCTGTCCATGCTAACATTCAACACGTACTACCAGTGCATTTCTTAGTAAATATGGTCCTAAGAGTTCTTTTAGAATATAGACGTTTATTGCAAACCTGCCACTATCCCACCCAAACCATCCTTAGGAATATCTACATGCAGATCACACAAAGATAGATGCACATTTTCTATGTGTGCACTCTCTTTGTGCGTTTATAGTCATACAATTATATAAAAGTCCTTTTCTGCATGTAGAACAGACTTTACACATGGAAAAATCTTTATAAAACTACCCCCAAAATCCTCACTGACAAAACTAAGAATACATTTGTGCAAGTAACGATCAGAGTTGATTTTTTAAATTGAATTGAGATAAAACAATCAGTTAAAAGACTGTGTTTTTGTAATGAACATAATCTTTGAAGGCCAGATGCCCTCTGAAGGCATCATATTCCATCTGAAAAGACAGAGCTATATTAAGTGAAGAAGAAACAAGGAAAATATGATGGGAAATCGACTTGTTGATGTTGGTCTCCAATAACAACTGCACAAAACGTTACTTGGTGCAGAATGTAGAAATGCTGCCGATTTTACACCCTGATAGGTTTACAAACTGAAGAAACGTATGCGGTGTTCAATTTGGGCAATGTTTGTTGGTGCTCATGTGGGTAAACATTGGAGAGATTCAGAACTGCAGATCTTTAGGAAGCATTTGCCTGATATTTGTATTCAGGCCCTGCAGTAGATATGGTCTCTAGAGATACATCTCTGCTCTTGTCCTGTTTTGAAGTCCTGCCCATGTTCTACACAGGTTTGGTCAGAAGGAGCTTAATATGGGATAATTGTGCCTTTGCAGTTCTCTTCAGTTGGTTAACGAAGGCTGCGGAGGCTCTGAGGGATTAGAGCAGATGTAGCTTTGCTAAACAAAAATGGGAAGAGAAGAGGAAATGGGCAACTGTGGAAATGCTACTAAAGAGAGTACAGCACCTTGAAAAAAGGAGAGTACAAAGCACTAGACTTGGACTGATGCTACCATTAGGTGAACTAGGTGGTCACCTAGAGTGCCAACATTTTGAGGGTGGCCTATTGCCACTGCTGCCCCTCTCCAGTACCTGCAGTGGTGGCAATGACTAAAACAGCAATGCAGTGCTTACCTAAAGCCTCTGATGCTGAGTGCTGTTGCTTTGAACATCTGCTTTGGCCATCTCTGATGCAGACTTCCTGTGTGCATGGAGGTGGAAGCGGTTGCTCAAAGCAGCACCAGACAGCATCGTAGGCTTTGGGTAAGCGCTGTGTTGCTGTTTTAAAAGTCATTGCCGCTGCTGCAGGTCACGGAAAGGGGTGGCAGCGGGGATGGGAGAAATGAGGGTCGCCTAGGGCGCCTCATATCCTTGCGCTGGCTCTGCACCAGACCACTTGATTCCACTAAAGGAATATTCTGTCAAATTTAGATTGTAAATCTTCTGAAGACAGGTAAATACTAACTGTACCTGAATGTAACTTGCTTGACTACTACTGGAAAGGCATGAGCTAAATATAAAGAAATAAAATAATATTGCCATTCTGGCACGAAGCAGGACTTGATCCCTCTTGGCTGCTGCACCTGGGAGCCATTCAGATCAGGCTCTTCTCCATACCTCTCTCTACTCTCTCTCTCTCTCACTCTTTCATCATGGCTTCTATCTTTTAAGTTACATCCTTCCATGAAATTGTCATACAGCACTCTCCATCTTCTTATGCAGGTTCTGTAACCCACTTGTTTTCCTGGCAAAGTTTTGTCAGGAGATACCTAGAATTTACTTCTGATGTATGCATGTAACTTGACTCTGACAGGAACTGGCTGAAGCTCTGCTGGGTATAGTGGCACAAGGTGATGATCTGTGGATGTCAGAAGGGAGTACAGCACTGGATGTCATTATGCGAGAGATAAACATGCAAAGGGCATAGGGCAAAGACTTTCACAAAGGGCGAACTCATTGATAGGCTGCACTGACAATTCCTGCATGATTCATGCCAGTAAAATAAAACGATGCATACAAGCTATTAGATGCATATTCCTCTGCACATGTCTTTCAAGAAAGCAGCCCTGGATATGAGTTACTGCTTGGGGGATGCCTGGCCCTCGGCTGTCAGCAGAGCTATAATTCAGCACAGTAGGAAGATTCTGCAGAAGCCAGAGGATTTAGTTCATTCACAGATGCATTAAACCACCATGAATCAGAATTAAATGACAGCAGATCTGCTGACTAAGGGATTTCTTTGCTCTCTCGGAAGCTTAGTTACTAAGCATTTTCTCCAGAGGCATAATGGAAAAATACCTTTAAATCTAGCATCTCATTTTTGGCTTACCCCCTATGGTTTGCAATCAATCCAGAATGTATGTAAGATGGGGAGATGCCTCCTTCCAAAAAAATTAATATGTCATTATGGCTGCCCAAAGAGATAGGGTTTAATGCCTTTACTGAACCTCAGCATTTATTGGGCTGCAAGGTCGCTTTGCCTAACTGCATGGTTGGGCTCTGAAATGGAGCTGCTGTGGTTATTATAAGAAGTTGATTAATAAAAATAAAACAAAAAAGAAAGAAAAGATGATGTTACCTTTGTACATTTTTTGACTAGCTTTTGGAAGCCCCAAACCACCTCTCTCAGGACAGGAGCAAAACTGCTGCTCCTTTCAGCTTCTTCACCTCTGGCCAGATCAATCTGTAGTCACAGTCCTTTTCTACAGGAGTATGCAGGGAGGCGAGTAACAATAGGAGAAGGTCTCGCCAAAATCTCCCCTTCTTAAGCATACTCCATGCGCTTAACCTGAAATGCTAGACTGGAAAGGCAGAGCCTTCTCTTCGTTTGGCAGTCGTGGTGGGTGGGCATCATGATTCTTAGAAGTTTCAGTAAGCTGAAAGTGGAGTGTGATGTGCCTGATCTAATCATCTTCTCCATTTATTGCTGTAGAAAATTTTGGAAAATTGCCAGCATCGGCCTAATCCTTTAGAAATTTGAATGATGAACTAGATTTGCAATCTTGATAGGCAAAGAGATAATTTTGTAAGGGATATTAACTACTAAATATGGCAGCATTACTCCTGTTAATTTGATAACGTGTTGCAATAAAGAGCTTGATGAACAAGACTGGCAATGAATAAAAGGGCATGTTTACTAAAGGGTGTGCCAGTAGAGTACATTTGAGTCACGAAACTAGAGAAGAGGCCTGTGCTAACAAAGGGATGTGTGCATCTGTCCCCTTACTGTTAATGCGTTGTTAGCATGCAACACCATGCTGTCCGGCAAGTGGATGTACTTAATGCCACCCATTGAGGTGGCATTGAATACACTCATGCTAACAGCAACATTCACAGTTAGAATGGGCATTTCGGGTGCAGGCTAGGTATGATGCACTATTGACAGCCATGTTCCACCCCTAACCTGCCCAATCATGTGCTGCACAGTTTATGCAGGGCCCCATGCTGTTAGCATGGTGCGCTTACCACATGGCAAACCCTGTGCTAATCGTTAGCACACATTAGAAAATATGCTCCAAAGTGTCTCTATATTCAAAGAGAACAGAGTTACTACAACTGCTAAGCTATCCCTAATCCCTGTTATATTCTTAAACTGTGCCATGGGGTAGACCCTTTATGTTCGCAAAGATGTGGAGCTACATATTTGGTAGTCATGTGATGGCAACAAAACTGAAACAATCCCCTTAAAGATAAATAACAAGTTCTGTCTCACAGTGCTGTTTAAAGGCAAGTCTAGTCACACTAACCTTACAAGACAGAGAGGCCCAATACAACACTGACCTACAGTGCAATGGGCAAGTTGATTGCATTCAACTCTTGCAGTGGTTCAATTAATCCATGCAAGTTTCAAATACGTATAAAGCATGCATCCACTAGGCATGAGGCAAGGCATCCAGGAATTCAAGGAAATTCAGCCAGCTGGAATCTCAAACATGGATAAGGCATCAAGGAACAGGAGACAAGGAAGATAGTATGTGGCCAGTCCAGAAGTAAGGCAAATAAACTCCCAGCTCTCTTGCCGGGTCACCACAGGGCCAATCAGGTCAAGGCACACTCAAAGGCAGGAGATGCAGGAGCACACCCCCCAATTCAGCAAAGGCAAAGAAGACAGGGAGACAGCACTCATTCAATCAAGGTAAGAATGAGAGGAACAGAGCTTCTCTTAGAGTAGTGAAGGCAAACGTCAACTGCACCCAACCAAATACAGACTCGCCTGGCTGCCTGTCCTGGTATACACCAGCTCCCTGTTGGCACTGACCAGGGCCGGCCTGTCCATTGAGCGAGAATGTTGTTCACACAGGACCCCACGCGAACCACATTCTCGCTCAATGGACGGCTGCAGAGGGAGCCGGGGAAGCCCACGCGAGGCCCCGGCTCCCTCTGCACAGCCCGCCAGCGTGAAGAGCCTTTTCCTTCACGCTGGCGGCTGTTTCAATGAAGCCGCGAATGCCGGGAGAGGTTAAAGGGCATTGCCTTTAACCTTTCCTGGCATTCACAGCTTCATTGAAACAGCTGCCAGCGTGAAGGTAAAGGCTCTTCACGCTGGTGGGCTGTGCAGAGGGAACAGGGGCCTTGCGCGGGCTTTCCCGGCTCCTTCTGCAGCCCCTTAGACAGCGCGGGGCTCTTCGGAGAGGTGGGGCGGCTAGGACTGGATGGGCTGTGATGGGGGGGGGGAAATGGACTGCAATTGGGCTATGATGGGGGGAGGAGGACTACAAGTGGGCTGTGATGTTGGGGGGGGATAGGACTGCAAATGGGCTGTGGTGGGGGGGGGGGGGGAACCTGGACTGGAAATGGGCCGATGAAGAGCTGGATTAGGACTGGAAATGGGCTGATGGGGCTGGAATAGGACGAAGTGGGCTGACGAGGGGGCTAGGATTGGAAATTGGCTGATGGGGGAGTTTGGAGTGGAAAGGGGCGGATCGGGGACTGGAATGGAACTGGAAAAGAGCATATGGGGGGCTAGGACTGGAAATGGGCTGATGAGGAGCTGGAATAGGACTAGAAATGGACTGATGGGGGGGGGGGACGTGGACTGCAAATGGGTGATGGGCTGGACTAGGACTGGAAATGGGTTGATGGGGGCTGGACTAGGACTGGAAGTGGGCTGATGGGGGCTAGAATAGGAATGGAAGTGGGCTGATGGGAGTTGGAATAGGGCTGGCAATGGGCTGATGGGGAGCTTGGAGTGGAATGGGCTGATGGGTGGCTGGAATGGAACTAAAAAACAGCATATAGGGGGCTAGGACTGGAAATGGGCTGATGTGGAAGCTTGGGAGACTGGGACTAGAAGGGGGCAGTCGCTGGGTGGGTCTATAACTATAAAGGAGCAGATTTTGGGGGAGGACTAGAAAGGGATGGGGAATGAGAATAGAGGGGGGAAAGAGTAGTTACTCACCTGTAACAGGTGTTCTCCAGGAGCAGCAGGAATCAGTCCTCACATATGGGTGTCATCGGTGCCGATGAAGCCCCAGCGGAGCATTTCCCCAGCTTTCCAAGAAAGCCTTTGGGAATGCAGGCACGCATGCGTGGTTCCCTTCCCGCCTAAAGGTGCTATCTTACCTCAGTCAAATGACATAGCTAAGAATAGCACACAAAAATGAAAAATAAACTATGTACAACTGCAACTCCAAGGGGAAGAGGGAGGGTTGTGAGGACTGATTCCTGCTGCTCCTGGAGAACACCTGTTACAGGTGAGTAACTACTCTTTCTCCAGGACCAAGCAGGAAGTCAGTCCTCACATATGGGTGACTCCCTAGCTCTGGGCTACCGAGGAACCCAGGCTGAACAAGAGGACTCCCTCTAGTCCCAGCTGCAAAGAAAGGCTTTTCAAGGACACAACCCCCACCGGTAGCCCAACAGAGGACAGGAGGGCAGGAGTTGCCTAAACCTCAAAGAGATTCCGGAGTACTGCCTGGCCAAAAGCACTGTCCCTACGGGACTCCTTCTCCAGGCAGTAATGGGCTGCAAATGTCTGGCTTGAAGACCAAGTTGCAGCCCTGCAGATGTCTACCAAGGGCACAGAGCGGAGATGAGCCACTGAGGCAGCCATTGCCCTGACACGATGGGCCGTGACCCTACCCTGCAAAGGAAGGCCAGCCGCCTTGTAAGCCCAGGTGATACAGTCAGCCACCCAGATGGACAAGGTACGCTTGGACACAGCTAACCCCAACTTATTGGGGTCAAAAGATACGAAGAGCTGAGTAGCCCTTCTTTGCCCTTGCGTACGGTCAAGGTAGAAGGATAAGGCCCTCCTACAGTCCAGGGTATGCAGGACTGCTTCAGCCTGGCTAGCATGAGGCCTAGGGAAGAATGTTGGAAGAACCACCTCCTGGTTGAGGTGGAAAGAGGAGACAACCTTAGGTAGGAACTTTGGATGAGTCCTGAGGACTACCCTGTTCCTGTAAATCCTGGTGTAGGGCCTGTCACAGACCAGGGCTTTAAGTTCACTTACTCGCCTAGCCGAGGTAAGGGCTATAAGGAAGTGTGTCTTCCAGGAGAGGAAGCGTAGTGGACAAGTAGCCATCGGCTCAAAAGGTGGGCGAGTCAGCTGCTGCAAGACCACATTCAGCTCCCACTCAGGGGCAGGAGGACGGATAGGAGGCTTGAGCAAAAGCAAGCCCCTGAGAAAGCAGGACACCAAGGGGTGACCAGACAATGTCCCTCCACCAGAGAGTGGTGAGCTGCTAGAGCTGAGAGGTGGACCCGAACAGAATTGGACTTAAGACCCTGATTGGACAAGTGCAGTAAGTACTGAAGGACTACTGGCACAGTTCAGGAGAAAGGATCCTCTGTACGTAGCTGACACCATACAGAAAACCTTTTCCATTTGAGAGCATAGGTTTTTCTAGTGGACTGTTTCCTAGAGGCTAGGACCACCTCTTCCACTTCCTGAGGTAGGCCCCAGGGAGCCAAGACTACCCTTGCAGCCTCCAGGCCATCAAATTGAGAGATTTGAGATTGGGGTGCAGAAGGGAACCCTGCTCTTGTGAGAGAAGGTTGGGTTGCAACCCCAGAGGCAGTGGGGGATCCACCGCCAGTTGAAGTAGAAGTGGAAACCAAGGTTGCCTCGGCCACCTGGGAGCCACCAGCAGGACCGAGGCCTTGTCCTGAAGAATTTTGAAGAGAGTTCGGGCCACCAGGGGCGTGGGAGGAAATGCATACAGGAGGCCCTGAGACCATGGAATCAGAAAAGCATCTGCTGCTATTCTCAGAGGATGCGGTTGCCTGGAGCAGAACTTTGGCAGTTGCTTGTTCATTGGGCTGACAAAGAGATCCAGCCAAGGGAGACCCCATTTCAGGAATATTTTCTGAACCACTGAGGGATGCAGCTGCCACTCGTGGGGCTGCAGTATTCTGCTCAACCTGTCTGCAAGATAGTTGTCCTGGCCTGGAAGGTACACAGCCTTGAGGAGCATGTTGTGCTTGAGGGCAAAATAACAAAGGTCCTGAGTCTCTCGACAAAGGATCCTGGACCCAGTTCCGCCCTGTTTGTTCACATAAAACATGGCAACCTGGTTGTCTGAATCAGGACAGACTGGTGAGCTAGGGCAGGCGTGAAAGCCTTGAGTGCCAACCGAATAGCTCTGAGCTCGAGGAGATTGATCTGCTGTGCAGCTTCCCAGGGAGACCAGAGGCCCTGGGTGCACTTGTCCAGACAATGAGCTCCCCAGCCTAGAGGGAGGCATCTGTCGTCAGCACTACTGTAGAAACTGAGATCTGAAAAGGCACTCCTTTCAGTAGATTGGGTGGGTGCAGCCACCAGTTAAGGGAGTGCAGAAATGGTCTGGACACCCTTATCTTATCTCTGAGACCGCCTGTGGCCTGGGACCATTGAGTCCGAAGGCACCACTGTGCAGGCCTCATATGGAGCCTGGCATTGGGGGGTCACATGAACTGTCGAAGCCATGTGGCCCAGAAGTCTCAGACAGAGTCTAGCAGAGACCAGGGACCTGCTGAGAAATTGACTTGCCAGAGTCATCAACGTTTGGGCTCTGTTTTCTGGCAAGAATGCTTTTGCCAGGAGAGAGCCCAACCTTTCCCCTATGAACTCCAAGATTTGGGAAGAGAGCAAAGTGGACTTTGCGAAATTTATGACAAACCCCAGGCGTTGTAGAAGAGCAATGGTCCTGAGAGTGGCTTGATTGGCCTCTTGGCTTGTCTGACCCCTGATGAGCCAGTCGTCCAAATAGGGGAAGACGAAGATGCCCTGATTTCTCAGGTAGGCCGCCACTACTGCTAGGCACTTTGTGAAAACTCTGGGGGCGGAGGTGAGGCCGAAAGGCAGTACCCTGTACTGATAATGTTTTCCTCCCACCATGAACCTCAGGTACTCTCTGTGGTCTGGATGAATGAGGATGTGAGTGTACGCATCCTTGAGATCTAAGGAGCACAGCCAATCTCCCTGCTGGAGGTAGGGCAGACGTGTTCCAAGAGTAAGCATCTTGAACTTTTCCTTCACTAGGAACTTGTTGAGGTTCCTGAGGTCCAGAATGGGACGAAGGCCACCGGTCCTTTTTGGTACCAGGAAATACCTGGAGTAGAACCCGTGACCTTGCAAGTGGGGAGGCACAGGCTCCACTGCCCCATCCACCAACAGACTCTGAAGCTCCTGACAGAGAAGGTCTGTATGCAGGGGAGGCCTTGGAGGTTCCCCTGGAAAGTAGGGTAGTGGCAGTTGGTGAAAGTGGAGAGCATAGCCCTTGTGGACTATCTCCAGCACCCAACTGTCCCCGGTGATAAGGGGCCACTGGTGGGCAAAGAGGGCGAGACGACCTCCTATGCAGGGTGGGGGGAGCAGTGGAGGAGAGGCTATGCTCAAGGAGTCAAAAGCCCCCACCCTGAGTGGTAGCAGGGGCCGGAGGCTTGGGGGTCCTCTGCCTACGGGGCCCATTACCCTGGCCCTTGGTTTGCTGACCCTGGGGGGCAGCTTGGGCAGCCTGATATTGAGGGTACTGTTTGTAGGCAGTGCCCTTCCTAGGGTAAAAGGGCTTTTTACCCGAGCCCTTCTTTTTATGAGAAGGGGCAGAGGTCTTCCTCGACAGCCTTGTCCGGGTGAGGTGCTCCGTTTCGAGCTGAGCGGCCTTCTCGGTCATGGGCTTTCCAAAAAGGTTTTCCCCTCGGCAAGGGACATCGACCAACTTGTCCTGAACCCACGGCTCGAGGTCCGATGACTGCAGCCATGCCTGGCGTCGAGCCGCGATGCCGGCTGCCTCAACTCGGGCCGAAGCCTCGAAGTCATCGTAGGCGGCGCGAGACATGAACTTCGAGCAGTCCCGAATCCCTGAGGACAAGGACTTAAATCTCTGCAAGGGTTCCCCGGAGAGACCAGCAGAGAACCCGGCCAACTCCTTGGCCAGATCCCGCAAGTACAGCTGGTAAGACTGGATACGGCAAGCAAGCATCGAGCCCTGAAAACACTTTCTACCGACGCCATCGAGGTTTCGGGCCTCCCTGCTAGGAGGCACCGCGGAGTGTATCTTCTGACTCTTCAGACGATGCATGGCTGATTCCACAACCATGGAATGGTGCGGTAGTGGTGCTTTTTGAAAACCAGGGCTTTTCCGGAGTCGATAGATGGATTCGACTTGCTTGCTAAGAACCGGCGCCGAGGCCGGTGCCTCCCACATACGGAAGAGGAGCCGTTCCAGCATCGGAGGAACCGGGACAGTAAAGGCCTCCTTCGGAGGAGAGTCATACTGCAACGCCTCAAGCTCTTCAGCTCGAGGCTCTAACTCTGGATCCGCCGGAATAGCCAAGGCAGTGGCCATATCCCGGACGAACTCCGAGAACCGGGTATCCTCCGGAGGGGATCTACTCCGGGGCTCAGACTGCGGTGAGTCCGAAGGGACGCACCGAGTCTTAAAGGTATCAGAAGACTCCTCGTCCTCCGTCTCCCAAGCCGACTCATCCAAGGAAGAGTCTGGGTCCGACCCTGCGGGGCCCTGGAGCACCCGTCCCGACGCCGGAAGCACCGGCATCGATGCCATCGGTCCCGAACGGGAGGTCGAAGGAGACCGCGACCGAGGTCGAAGGAGACTGCGACTGAGGTCGACTCCGAGCCACGATGGACTCGAGTATCGGCTCGGTCTCCGGGGTCGACTTGGACGTCGATGTCCCGGTGGTCGGGGCAGATGCGCCAGACAGGCTGGCCATCAGTGCCCGCTGCTGCTCCATGAAGGCAGACATTCTGCTCTCCAAGGCTGTCATCCTGAGACTCAGCTCGGGAGACACAGCAGCCACCGACTCGGGCCCCGGCGGCGGCGGCGCCGGGCCCGACGTGGGCTCCCTGGGAGGAGAGTCCACGAGGACTACGGGGCTTACGTGTCCAGCAGACTCCGGCTCCACACGAGGAACTTTGGCAGGCTTCTCCGGTTCCACCGGCCCGGGGCGACAGTCGGGGGTCTTAGACCTGGCCCTCGAGGAGCCAGGGACCTCTTCCGACGACGCCCTCGCGAGCCGTTTCTTCCTCTTGCGTTCCCGGTCGGGGGACCCCCTGTCCGAGGAGCTTTGACGGCGCTCGGGATCGGAATCCCGAGATGTTGAGGTCTCAGACGAGGGCTGGGCCCGGCCGGAGGCTGAGTCTGAGAAAAGCCTTTCCTTTTGCTGCTGGCGACTTCATAGTGCCTTGGAAGACATTTTCCCACAGGCCCCGCACGACTTAGGATCGTGGTTGGGGCCGAGGCACCGAAGGCAGCAGTCGTGTGTGTCGGTGAGAGACATTAGTTTCTTACACCGATCACACTTCTTAAAACCACTGGAAGCCATCGGGGAAAAAAGAGTCCCCGCGAGGTCAAAGGACCGGCCTTCCAGTGAAAAAGAGAAAAAAGGGCGCGAACACCAGCCACGAAGGGCAAAAAACGAAAAAGAAAAATCGGGCTCGATACCGGTGTACCGAACCCGGCGGGAGGGGAACCGGTGTCGAACCAGTAGAAAAAGAGCAAAAAATTGCTGAAAAATCTAATTTTAACCGGGAAAAACGGGACACACGTCCTGTGGGCTTCATGGAAAAAAAGAGACTGAAGTAAGATGGCACCTTAAGGCGGGAAGGGAACCGCGCATGCGTGCCTGCATTCCCAAAGGCTTTCTTGGAAAGCTGGGGAAATGCTCCACTGGAGCTTCATCGGCGCCGATGACACCCATATGTGAGGACTGACTTCCTGCTTGGTCCTGGAGAAAATATATTTTGTGTGGGAGGGAAGAAAAGTCTACGATAGGCCAGGTATTGGACGAGTAAGTGGAGATTGAGAATGGAAGGGTGAAATTTGAGTGGATGATAAAGGAATAAGGAAAGAAATGAAGGAAAGAGCAAACGGGGAAAGATCAGTATTTAAAGGAGATATAGAGAAAAAAATTGGAAAAAAATCTAAAAGAGAAGAAAGGACAAATGGATAGCTCGCAGAAGACACAAAGAAACCAGAAGAAAGTGACTGGAGCAATTGCAGCTGAAAAAGAAAATGCACAAGCAACAAAAGGTAGAAAAATACTTTTTTATTTTGAATTTATTAACTGCAATATATCAGCTCTGGGAAATGTGCATCGTTAACGTCTTTTGTGTTTTGTTTAGTACAAGAGGAAATTAATTTATAGTTTTATTTCTCCAGTGTTGTACATCCCAAGTTTGGCTTTTGGGATTCCCAGTTTAATTATTGTCTTCCTATTTCTAAATTGTGATCCCCTGTTCTTTGGTGACGGTCTATGTTCTGCATTTTAACCAAGCTGAGGTATTCTGTTCATGTAGTTTCTATTTGACCGTGTCACTTGTTCTCTTTCCCCAGTAGGAGATGCATTGGTATTCTCTGAGATGTATTGGTTTAATATTTGCAGTGTTGCCTTTTGATAGGTAGGGTTTAGTGCTTTGTGAGTCCTGGCAGAGCTGTTATGATATGGTGGATTTGCTATGAGTTCTAAATGATCAGTGTTTGTAGTA
This sequence comes from Ichthyophis bannanicus, assembly GCA_033557465.1. Classification (NCBI taxonomy): domain Eukaryota; kingdom Metazoa; phylum Chordata; class Amphibia; order Gymnophiona; family Ichthyophiidae; genus Ichthyophis; species Ichthyophis bannanicus. The sequence continues at coordinate 567,054,193 of CM066034.1, forward strand.
CTTCCTAATGGGCCTGGTGGTTGGCACTGGAATATAGTAATGTAGAAATCTGTTAGTCTTTCTTTATCCAGACACTCATTAAGAAGCATGTTTACTAAAAATGCATGTTAACATTATGCAAATAGTTATGCAAATGAGGCTCCCTATGCAAATGAGACCCCACAATTAATCTCCGCACATGGCCCCACACCCCCCTTGGGCCGCCCCTGGCACTGACATAATGTAATCTTGCTGGGCAATTTTAAATGGTGGTGGGAAAAGAGTCTTCTGCCATCAAGGGGTCTCATTCTGCCTATCCTCAGCACATGCTTTGCTTGGCTATTGGGAAGGATCACATGCTCCATCACAGAAGAAAGCTCAAGTTACAATTGTTATGGTCTGCTCACTCAACAATCACTGCCCACTGGAAGAGAACATCTAATATGAAGCACTGGTGACAACAATCTAGAGAAACCATCAATATAGAGCAGCAGAAATTACAAGTTGTAGAGATTTTTGAGCTATCATGGTTATGCTTAATAAGAAAGGGAGTATTAATTACTCTTGCTCTGGGTCACCAAGTAATATTAATGTTCCCATAAAGATTCCTTGTACTGTACAATTTGTTCAACCATTTGACATGTTTTGTTTATCTTCACCGATTAAGGCGTTGTGATCTTATGTACAGTAACATCTGGAATTTAAAATCAAAAAATAAAAAATGAATGTTTTAACTGTAAATATGCAAATGTTTTTAAGAATTTTTTTTTGTCTGCAGAGGATAATCCCCCACGATTCTAATGAAGAAATGACTGTTTTACATAGTAAAATAATTAATGACAGCAGATAAAGACCAGCATGGTCCATTCAATATGTCCAGTAAGGCACTCTAGGGCATGTTTACTAAAGCCCGTGCTAGTAACGCATATGTGGTGAAATGACACTTACCGTTAATTTCCTTTCCTGGAATCCTGCTAGACTAGTCCAGAGTAGTAAATTATATCCCCCAGCCAGCAGATGATAGAGACAGAGAGAAAAAGCCAGATGCTTCAGTGACATCATCACTGGTACTTATACGAATCCCCAGAGGGGTCAGTTTCAGTATTACACTGGCAAAGCAATAGGACTTCAAAGGCAAACCCGCTCAGCAAAAAAGATCCCCCAAGAGACCAACCAGGACCCCTGCCCAACTGAACTATTTGAACATTATATAAAAAGCAGCAGAGAAGTTAAACTATGTGCAAGAAAGCACAGTTACTTACCTGTAACAGGTGATCTCTGGGAACAGCAGGAATAGGTCTTCACATATGGGTACGTCGGTACCGAGGGAGTCTGCGCGGGAACGCTCCCCAGCGTCCAATCAAAACGCTTTTGGGAGCATCCCAACACGCCTGCGTGCTGCCTTCCCGCCTTTCCCAACTGCCTCTCCTCAGTTAAGTTTGAAAGCTGAGACAAAAGAGAGAGAGAGATAGAAATACAACTCCTAGGGGAGGTGGGCGGGTTGTGAAGACTTATTCCTGCTATTCCCAGAGATCACCTGTTACAGGTAAGTAACTGTGCTATCTCCAGGAACAAGCAGGAATGAGTCTTCACATATGGGGACTCCGAAGCTGAGATTGAGGTCAGAACCCATTAGGGTGAGAAGAAAGCCCAGTGGAACTGGGGTGGTTCAAATAGATAGGACTTTTGCAGGAGATGTGAAAGTCCGTAGATGGATAAGAGTGAAGCTCTGTTGACCTAAAAAGCACATAGTTCCCATGGGAGAAAGAGCTGTGAAGACTCCTATATTCGAGATGAAAAAGGACAGGAACATGAGGCATAGTAGCCTCTGATTTTCTGAGGGTTCAGAAGGTCCTTTGTATTTAAAATTACATAGGTAATAGAGGATATGGAGGGCTTTAGGTGTACCAAAAGTGAAGGTCATGGTGCAAAAGCCCCCTAACTACCACGAGTAGTGGTTGTTCATGGGGATCCCTAGTATGCTGGAACAGCATAGAAAGGGATAGAGACTATCTGACGGGCCCATAGGGAAATATATGGATATATATGAGTATATACCAATACATTTAGTCAGACAGATAAAGAATAGTATATAGACAAACATGTACGTATTATCCTGTTAAGATATGGATATATAGATAGGCCGTAGCCCTTCTTGAATATTCCAACCCAATCTAATTGTGTTTTTGTACATATGTTTATAGTTACCCTGTTGTTCTTGTACATATGTTTATAGTTACCCTGTTGCTCCAAGTTTAAACTCCTGTTCAATGTAAGCACAGAACAGTCTTCTGACTGTGCAACCTTTGTTATATGTAAACCGCACTGATAACAAATAGCGTGGTATATAAAAGTTGTTAAATAAAATAAATAAAAAAATAAGTACAGATATATTTGTCTGTGTGAATCTACATATACATATTATATATATATATATATATATATATAAGCACAGACCTGCATATGTCTATATACATATCAATAAATAAATAAATATATATTATTTATTTATTTATTTATTTAACTATTTCTTTTATACCGCCCCTTCCAGAGATCAAGGGCGGTTTACATATAACAGGTTAACAGTCTTGTACACAGTTTGTATACATTTTACATAGAACAATAGAATTCAACTATTTACATTGAACAGTAATATAAACTTTGTAGGTATTAAAACAAACACATCTAACTTTTTACAAATGTATATTTACAGTGTGTGGTGTGTGTGTTGTGTGGGTCAGATATTGGTGTAGGTGTTGGAATTTAGTTCCTTTTTATGTCGTCTTGGGGCGTGTGTGTGGAGGGGGGGCAGGCTTGTGTTTACATTGTTTGGATTAAGGGAGTTTGTGCATGTGTGACCACGTTTGTTGTGGAGCTAGCTTTGGGGTAGTAGGGGACTTCGAAGTGTTCAGTGAACAGGTAGGTCTTTAATTCTTTTCTGAATTGGAAGAGGTCTCTTATGGTACGAAGTTCAATGGGGAGGTCGTTCCAGAGTGTAGGAGCAGCGAATGAGAATGCTCTGGAGCTGGTGGTGTTCTTAGTTTTGCGGATGGTTTTTGGTATGATGAGAGAGTGGGCTGCGTTTTGTCTGAGGGTCCTTGTCGAGGTTGGAGATTGCAGTAATGTAGATAGGTGTGAGGGGGTTATGTCGTTTATGAGTTTATAGGTTGTTAGGATAATTTTATATTTAATTCGGCTGTTAATAGGGAGCCAGTGGAGGTCTAGCAGTATAGGGGTTACGTGGTCTGTTAGGCGAGCTTTAGCAATCACTTTTGCACAGATGTTTTGTGCTCTTTGAAGAAGGTATGTGCTTTTTTGCAGGAGGCCTATTAGGAGACTATTGCAATAGTCGAAGTGAGGGGTGATCAGTGTACCTACTACGGATCTAAAGTATGGTGTTTCTAGGAGTGGCCTTAGGTGTTGAATTGTTTTGAGTTTATAGAAAATGGTTTTTTACTGTTTGTTTTATGTGTGGTAGCATGGTGAGAGTGTGGTCTATTATTACTCCTAAGTATTTTACCTGTTTTCTGACAGGTATGGAGGTTTTGTTGATAGTGATTGTTTCCGGGTAGGTGTTCTCAGTCATAGATGATCTTGTCACAAACATTGCCTCGGTTTTTTTGAAGTTTATGCTGAGGTGGTTAGTTTCCATCCAGGAGGAGGTCTCAGCCATGCATTTGGATAGCGGGTCATATGTAGGGTTTTTTATGGTTATGGGGATAGCTAGCATGATGTCATCGGCGTATATAAAGTGATTAATCTTGTGTTTTTTAAATATGTTAGTTATCGGTTGCAGGTACAAGTTAAATAGGAGGGGTATGTCATGGGGTATGTGGCGAGAGAAGATTCCACCAACAACAAGAGGGTATTACCTGATTGAGGGAATCTTTGGAGAATCCATTGCTACTGGTTATGAGTAGGAACGCAAAGGGAGGTCCCTCACTGATAAGGGGAAGCTCAGAGTCCTGTAAGAACTCTTGCCCTTAAATAACCAGGAATGGAAACCTACATGAAAATTGTAGCCAATAAGTCTGAATCCTTCCATAACTCTAGCAGGCAGATGGAGAAAAAGATGCCATGAAAGTAATACCATATTCACCCTTTATGAGGGCAAACAGGGTATGGTGCATTCTGGCGATGAATATGAATTCTGCTATGAAGAATTGAAGATGGAAGGAAATAGCAGACATGGACTGGCTGTACTGAAAGAAAAAACACATCCCTGGTGGAGGGGTGCCCTAGAGATCCAGGTGTTCGCTTAATTAAAGGTCTGTGTCCTTTATTTAAGAAGATTTTAATGGAAAATGGTAAGGGCAGGGGAACCCAGTCGACATAACTAGGTAAAGCCCTTCCTAATCATCTAGAATTATATGCTCTCTAACAAGGCCCCATAGTGAAGAGCTGCTCTGTAGAGATGCAGAGAGCATGCTGCAGGTCACTTAAAGAAAAAACTGGCTGTTTAAGAGCCAGTATATATCCTGAACTATTCTGCCAAGCCCAAGGATTGGGGAAGGCCAAGAATAGAAGGTGAGGAGAAGTGTCTGCAACAATGGTCAGGAAAGGCTGTAGACTGTCTGGGACTTAGTAGTAAGACCAGAAAAAATTGAAATTGGAGAACAAACTCTGGTTTCTTGGTCAGCAAGCCAGTGGTGTAACCACTAAGAGCCCCTGCAGTTCTAACTATTGCTGGGCAGCAGACGAAATCTTATGAGAAGATTGAAAGACATACAGACTTGAGTAGGAGTAGAAAGACTCCGTTATCGTCTGAGAAGCTGCCAGCAAAAACAGCAGGGGGAAGACAACTCTGAGAGGGAACTTAGGGACTTATTGAGAAGCCTCCAGTTAAGTGGTAGCACTCTTACAGACGAAATGTCTTAGTAAGAGGGACAGGGTTGAAAAAAGAGACTTACGGTGGAGTAAAGCTCTGTTACGTAATATGAGAAATTGTTGATACAGGAGAAGAGTCAAAGGTAAAGGTATAGGAACCTCATTGACAACTGTGACTCCTCTGTATCTGAAAGGAAGAGGAGTAACTTTAGTACCTGTACAACATAGTGATCTAAAGAAGCTCTATGAGCTAAAAGTCAAAATGTTCTCTTAAGAGATACATGTGTAAAAACTAGGATGGAACCACCGTAGATGACTGTAAAGGGAAGAAGCAAACTACAGGTTCCGAACCTCAACCAGGAAGAAGATGAAGAGTCTATCAGAAACCCTGTGGCTGCTGGGTTTGCTGAAGCTGTTGAGGTTGTGGTTTCCTCAGCCTGATTGGATGTTTCCCCTGTCTGTGAACATCTGTATGATGAGTAGAAGATGGATGAAATCTTCTCTCCTTGAGGCCACAAAGCCTGCCAGAAGATGTTCTAGAAACTGGGACAGAGGAAGGTGTAGACAAGCCTCTGAAAGCAATAGTGTCAGTAGTTGACTGAGCAGCTTGGAGTAAAGTCTCTTTGTTGAAGAGATTCTCTCCAGTGCAAGGAGTATTTCCCAGTGTATCTCGTACGAATTTGTCCAAGTATGAAGCTTGGAGCCAAGCTATACGTCGTGCTCCTATGGCTATAGCAGAAGTTCTGCTAACAGACTCAAAAGAGTCAAGGGAAGCACGAGTAAGGAATCTAGAAATATTTTGAGCATGATTGAGTAGTATAGAAAAATCTGCTCTTTTAGGTTCTTGGAGAAAAGGGGTCAAAAGTAGTAAATCTTTTGTGACCTCCTCAAGAGATAATCCCATATAGTAAATATATGAGAGAATTCTGGCTGAAAACATGGATGCCTGGAAAGTTTGATGTCCAAAGGCATCTAAAGTTCTAGCCTCATGACCTGGCGGATAAGAAGAGTGTTTCTTAGTACTCTTAATACGCCTCATTGCTGATTCTATAACAAGAGAATGATGAGGGAGCTGAGGCTTTTGAAAACCTGGAGTAGGGGGCACTCTGTATAAAAGATCAGTTGCCCTAGAAGGTGGGGACACCGTTAAAGGAGTTTCCCACATTCTAAATAGTAGATCCTGCAAGGTTTGATGCAAAGGAAACATAATGACTTCCTTTGGACTGCCAGAGATCAGCAGAGGTTCTGGAACCCCTGATGCAGGATCTAGACCAGGTATAGGAATGGCAAGTAACTTTGCCATATCAAGCAGGAAAGCTTGAAAAGAAATCACCACAGAGGTGAGTCCTTGAGAAAGAGGAGAAAGAGCTAGATCTGTTGAAGAACTAGCTCCAACAACCACCGGTTCATTCAGATTATCTAGAACAGAAAATCTGGAGGGGTGGAGCATCGGTGGATCTACAAAAGATAGCTGTCGGTACCGCTGAAAAACGGCACCGCAATCTGTCGGTAGCAAATCGTCCATGTTAGGGATCGATTCCAGACTGGGTATGGAAGGAAGCGATCCAGATGAATAGAACATGGACGGTACCGACACTGATGCTGATGTCGATACCGGTACCGGGACTGATACCGGGACCGGTACCATCGTTGATACCAATTCATGAAGATCAGTCTGTGATAACACTATCGGTACTGAGGAAACCTAATGTGGCAGACCTTGATCATAGGTAGAATGTCTTCGGTACCGTTTAAAATCGGTACCGAGACGAGTCGGTACCCAGTCGTCCAGACTAGAGATCGATTCTAGACTCGGCATCGAGAGAAGCGAGTCTATCGATGCATATCTGGAGGGTACCGACGTGGATACCAACATCAGCACCGGGATCGATACCGATGCTGGAAGATCGGTCGGTAGCGGCTCTGGCGGCACCAACGATACCGAGAGTGCTCGACTGCAATCATCGGTGTGGAATGTTTCATCCAACACCAGTGCCGATGCCGGGGTACTGGCACCGCTCAAAGCGGATACCACCACCAAGCATGGCTCAGGAATGTTCACCGAAGTAAAAACCCCGGGAACAACCTGAAACCCCGTTGATGCTTTGGAGGTAGAAAACTCCTGCTGGGGTTTTAAAGCCAAAATGTCCTCAGGGGCAAGGCCGGAGCCATCTGCATAATGCATATGAGATCTACCACCCGAGGACTGGCTAGTCTTTAGAGACTTTTGTTTGGTTACCTGATCCTGTGAGAAAGAAGATGCAGCTGGTGCCCTCTGGCCAGAGGCGAACTGCGCATCGAGTGGAGCTCGATGCTGAAAACTTCTTGAAGAAATAATACTACAGGAAGAACACTGAAGTGGATGGTGTTCAGGTCCCAAACATGGAAGGCACCAATTATGGGTGTCTAATACCAATTTGGTACTGCCACAGTTAAAACATACTCTAGTGGCTGGCGTTTCCATGAAGGAAACTAAGGAGGCCTAACAGGCCGAAAGCCGTCAGGCACCAACAAGGAAAAATAAACAAATTCTTACAAAAGTAAGGAAAAGAAAAGAAAAAAACATCGGCGGTACCGGTGGATCGAGGGAAGGCAGACGCGACCACAAGAAAAATAGAAAAATAAAGAAAGAATTTTCTGCGGTGACAGGAGGACGTCCTGTCAGCTCTGCGGAAAAATGAAAACTGAGGAGAGGCAGTTGGGAAAGGCGGGAAGGCAGCACGCAGGCGTGTTGGGATGCTCCCAAAAGTGTTTTGATTGGACGCTGGGGAGCGTTCCCGCGCAGACTCCGTCGGTACCGACGTACCCATATGTGAAGACTCATTCCTGCTTGTTCCTGGAGATCCAGCCAAAAGAGAAGATATGGAGACCTACAGGCAAGATGAAATCTGGCAAAGCCAGTTCACAATGAAAGAAAGAGGGTGGGTCCTGTACTGGACTAACAGGATTCCAGGAAAGGAAATTAACAATAAGTGAAATGTCACCTTCCAATTTATCCTGCTAGACAAGTCCAGACTAGTGGAAAGTACCATAGCTATACCACCTCAGGGCAGGAAGAAGCAGCTGCTGCTAAAATAGTGGCATCAAAGCAAGCTTCATCCTGAGCTCTGAGATCCAAGCGACAATGATGGGCGAAGGTAGAAACCGAAGACCAGGTTGTCGCCCAGCAGATGTCAAACGAGACAACCCTGGACCTCTACAACCAAGATGCCGCCTGAGCTCGTGTGGAATGAGCCTTCAGGCCCATCGGAACAGGCTTACTTTGTAAAAGATAGGCCGATTTGATGGTCTGCTTAATCCAGCATGCTATAGTAGCCGTAGAGGCAGCTCACCCCTTATGGGAAATGAGGACAAACTGGTAGTCAGAAAGGCAGAAGGAATTAGTTACCTTCAGGTAATGATGTAACACCCGAGTGACGTCTAAAGTATGAATTTCTATATCGTGACCAGAACACTGATCCCTGGAGAAAGAAGGGAGCGAGATCATTTGATTGACATGAAAGTCAGACAGGGCCTTGGGCAAGAAGGACGGAACTGTGCAAAGAGTAATCCCTTCCACCGATAAGGACAAGAAGGGATCCTGGCAGGAGAGTGCTTGAAGCTCGGACAGCTGGCAAGCCGAAGTAATAGCCATCAAGAAAACAGCTTTGAGAGTCAAATCCTTCAGAGTGGCTCTTTTTAAGGGCTTAAAGGGGGAATACATGAGAGCCCGGAGAACAAGGGAAAGATTCCAGGATGATACAACTCCATGAAGGAAATGCCCGACATCTCCAAGGGAGGCGAGAATATAACCTCCAATAGGACCTCAAAAACAAGCAGGGCTGCTTCCTGCATCTTCAAGGAATTCAAGGCAAGGCCCTTGTACAAAATGTCCTGCGAAAAGGACAGAATGACAGGCACTCGGGCCTGCCATGGGGAAAGGGAATACTGGGAACACCAAGACTTAAAGAGATGCTAAATGCAGGCATACATCAATGAAATGGATGCCCGCAGTGCCTTCAGTAAGGTAGCTACCACCAAAGCTGAATACCCTTTGCGCACTAAACTGTGTCTCTTAAGCAAGTAAGAAGCGGGGTCATCCAAGATTATCGGCCCCTGTCATGAGGCCCTTGCAGGATCCGAGCTCCAGAGGAGCTGCCGTCAATAGGCAGATCAGATCGGCTTACCATGGACGACGCGGCCAATCTGGCATCACCAGGATCATTCACTCAGGGTGTGACTGTATGCATCAGAAAACTTGGGCTATCATGGTCCACAGAGGGAACATATATACCGTGTTTCCCCGAAAATAAGACCTACCCCGAAAATAAGCCCTAGCAAGTTTTTCAGTGATTTCTGTAATATAAGCCCTACCCTGAAACTAAGACCTAGTGCAGATCATCGACGGACGGACAGATTCGGTACCTGGGGGGGGGGGGGAGGTCCCCACCAGGGAGGAGCTTTCCTCCTGCTCCACTCCCCGACGCGATCAGCTCTGCCGGTGCTGTGCTGCGCTGCGGGCCTCTTCATTCCAAGGGGCTGTATTTCCTTTTTTGCTGCTGATTGGCTTTGGTGGGAGGACCGGGGAGGAGCTTTCCTCCTGCTCCACTCCCCGACGCGATCAGCTCTGCCGGTGCTGTGCTGCGCTGCGGGCCTCTTCATTCCAAGGGGCTGTATTTCCTTTTTTGCTGCTGATTGGCTTTGGTGGGAGGACCGGGGAGGAGCTTTCCTCCTGCTCCACTCCCCGACGCCGATCAGCTGCCGGTGCTGTCTCTGCGCTGCGGGCCTCTTCCTTCTCTCCAAGGGGCTGTCGCTGCCCGCATCCACTGCTTCCCTGTGCGCTCTGTGGTAACACTTCACTGATTGGCTGACTGTCAGGAGATGGCAGCCAATCAGCAAGTGCTACCGGTATCAGTAAAAAATAAGCCCTACCCCGAAAATAAGCCCGAGTGCTATTTTTGGAGCAAAAATAAATATAAGACCCGGTCTTATTTTCGGGGAAACACGGTAGAGGCAATGGCTGGATTGGAGCATCCAGACCCCGAGATCCTGGTTCATTTTGACGACTGAAGACGACGGGCACCTTGGCATTGCTGTAGGTGGCCATCAAGTCCAAGGAGGGAGGACCCCAATGGCGCACAATGTGCTGGTATACCCAAGGAGCAGGCTCCCACTCACTCAGATCCAGAACATTGCGACTGAGAAAATCCACTTACATATTCTACACTCCCGCAATGTGCTGTGCTGATAGGGACTGCAAGTGGTGTTTGGCCCATGGAAACAAGAGACTCATCTCCCAGGCCACACCTGGACATCTGGTGCTGCCCTGATGGTTGAGGTAGGAAACTGTCATGGTCTTGTCTGACAGAACCTGAATTACATGAGCGTGAATCTGCGGAAGAAAACAACGCAGTGCTAACTGACCCACCTGCGCTTCGTGTCGATTAATGGTCCAGCGGGCCTCTCATAGAGAACAAGTGTTCTGTGCTGTTCGACTGAGACAATGTGCTCCCCAGCCTGGCAAGCTGGCATTGGTAGTCAAGATCACCCAGCGTGGAAGCTCCAGGGGAATGCCCTTTAACAAGTGATCCCTGTAGAACCACTACCGGAAGCTGCACTGCACATTGGATGGAAGAGGAAGCCTGGAAGCAAGGGGACCAGCGGGAAAGAAGAGAGTGCTGAAGTAGACGCACGTGCACCTGAGCCCAAGGAACCATGTTTAATGTGCCCGCCATGGACCCCAGAACTTGCAAATAGTCCCATGCCCTGGGAGCTGGATGAACCAGAAAGCCCTGGAGACTGCAAAAGGTAAGACACCTTTCCTGAGTTAGGAATACGTGGCCTATCCATGTGTCGAAATGGGTTCTGAGAAATTCGAGGGACTGTGACGGATGAAGACAGCTCTTGGTGTGATTGACCGCTCAGCTGAGGCCTTCTAGAAAGGACACAATGGATGTGATCACTGCTCGTGCTTCCGCATAGGACTTCGCCCGGATGAGCCAGTTGTCTAGGTAAGGGGTGAATTTGGATTCTCTTGTGGTGTAAGGCAGCCGCAACGACTACCATGACCTTGGAGAAGGTATGTGGAATGGTGGCAAGACCAAATGGCAGAGCTTGAAACTGGTAATGATGTCCCAGTGTGGCAAAATGCAGGAAATGCTGCTGATCCTTGTGGATAGGAATGTGAAAGTAGGCTTCTGTGAGATCCAGAGAGGCCAGAAACTCCCCCCAGATGGACGACATGGATGACTGATTTTAAGGTTTCCATTTGAAAATAGGGCACCCGAAGGCAGTGAATGACGCCCTTGAGGTCAAGAATGGGCTGAAAAGACCCGTCCTTCTTAGGCACAACAAAATAGATGGAATAACGGCCCGAAACCCTCTCAGACAGGGGAGCTAGACAAATTGTCTGGAGGAGCAAAAGCTGCTGGAGAGTCACTTGTATCACAACCTTCTTGTGGGTAGACCCACAAGGGGAGGGCTGAAAGGCATCCGAGATGGGCTTGGCACAGTTGAGAACGTATCCTTGCATGACTACCTCGAGCACCCATCTGTCCGTGGTTATATGGGTCCATTCATGGGGAAAAAAGATGCAAGCGCCCCCTAACCTGCAGCATCCCAGAACGGACCCCGGGCGCATCAGTGGGATGCTCGGGCAGAACCCAAGAACTTGATGGAAGAGAATAATTGTCTTGTGTGGGATGGACACCCCAAAAAGGCTGCTGAGACTGCTCCACATGCTCAGGAACAAGAACCAGGGGAGGAAGAGGATCCCTGGATCAAGGAGAGGGACAGCATTTGAAGAAAAACAGGCAAGACTTCTGCAATTCACTAGCTTTCACTGTGGTCCCAGAAAAAATGATGGAAAAAAAATTGCTTGGAGGAAATGGCGCTGAGGCGCTACTGCCATTGCGGGCCATCAACACTAACAAAACTAAACTGCCGACTGACGGAAAAAGCAGCAGCCTCGCTAAGGAGAGATAAACTGCTACTACTATTACTAAGCATTTTTATAGCGCTACCAGTCGTACGCAGCGCTGTACAGACATGTAAGAGACAGTCCCTTCTCATCAGAGTTTACAATCTAGTCAAGACAAAACACAAAACACAGAAGGTGTAAACAGGGATAACAACTACGGAAAGAAAAGGAGATCAGGCGAGTCAAGATCCAAAGGCAGCAGCGAAGAGGTGAGTTTTCAACATGAATTTGAAGAGGGTCAGAGAGGGTGCCTGGCATACAGACATAGGTAGTTTGTTCCAGGCATAAGGTGCAGCAATGTGAAAGGAGCGAAGTCTTGAGTTAGCAGTAGACGAGAAGGGCATAGATAGAAGTTGTTTGTTAGAAGAGCGGAGTTCCCGAGGGGGGTTATAAGGAGAGATAAGAGAAGAAAGGTACTGAGGAGCTGCGGAGTGAATGCATTTATAGGTCAGCAGGAGAAGTTTGAACTGGATGCGGAAACGGAAGCCAATGAAGTGACTTCAGAAGAGGACTAATAAGGGCATGACGAGGCTGGCGGAAGATTAGTCGCACAGCAGAGTGTTGAACAGATTGAAGGGGAAAGAGATGATTCAAAGGGAGACCAGTAAGGAGTAGGTTACAGTAGTCAAGAAGGGAGGTGATTAAGGCGTGGATGAGCGTTTCGTAGTGTGTTCAGAAAGGAAAGGGCAGATTTTGCTAATGTTATAGAGAAAGAAACGGCAGGTCTTAGCTACGAGCTGGATATGTGTGGAGAAAGAGAGCGAGGAGTCAAAGACAACCCCCAGATTGCAGGCCGAGGAAACAGGAAGGATTACAGAGTTCTCCACAGAGAATGAGAAAGGAGGAAGAGGAGGGGAGGTTGTAGGGGGAAAGATAAGAAGTTCAGTCTTGGCCATGTTCAATTTCAAGTGGTGGTAAGACATCCAGGTAGCAATGTCAGAAAGGCAGGCAGAGATCCGGGTCTGGATTGCCAGAGAGATTTCAGGCATAAAGAGGTAGATCTGCTGCCGTAAAAACTTTACCCCCCCCCCTCACAAATGAACAACCCACTACCCCCCCCCCCCCTCCCATCTCCTCGGCATACAAGCTGCCACCAGCAACAACTGTCCACACATAAAACTCACTGAGCCTCATCACAGCTAGGATGCAACAACTGATCATGTGAACATATGTACCTGTAAATATGTAATAACCACCAGCGGGGCCGCAAAGCTCCGCTAAGATGATTCAAAATTGTTTTTGTTGGATGTTACCTGTAAATAGTTTTTCCTACTGTTCCATGTAAAAGTTGTTCAACTTGTAAATTGTAAAGAAGAACTAAATAAATAAATATAAATTTAAAAAAGTAAATCAAGTAACAGAGCTGCGAGAGCTGGCAAATAAGATGAGCAGAACAGACGAAAAAATGGCAGAGTACAACGGTAGACTGGCTTACACATGTAAATGCTATTTTGGCTTACACATGTAAATGCTATTTTAGAACAAAAGCTATTTTAAACAGGGGATACTTACTATGTTTAGATGTTAACAGGGCATCTAAACCTGACCACAGACCAAACCTTCCTTCCACCACTGCACCTCACCTTGGGTACCACCCAAATACAAGTTCAACCCCACATAAAATACTTGGGAATCATCACTGACCAAACGCTGACATTTAAACAACAGATTGAAAAAACAGCTAGAACAATATACCTCAAAGCAAAGATGGTACAATGACTAAGACCACTCATTGACCCACAAGACTTAAGAACAGTCATGCAGGCCATGACGCTCCCCCACCTGGACTACTGCAATGCAATCTATCATGGACTCTCGGCCACCCACAAAAACTCTCTACAAACTGCCCTCAACACTACAGTAAGAATCATACAAAGGATCAAGAAACACGATCACATCACCCCAGCTTTGAGAGAGCTCCACATTCTGCCTCTGGAAGCAAGGATTAAATACAAATCTCTGTTACTTATCCACAGAGCCCTCCATCAAGTACAGACCTCCCCGCTCCGGACTCTACTCCCTCAACCTACTCACAACAGACCAACCCGCCAGGCCACCAACACCATCCTCATTATCCCCCACGAACAAATGAAGTTCAATCAACAAGCCTGCAACAGAGCATTTGAACTATATGCGGCCTCCCTCTGGAACTCACTCCCCAACCAGATCCGAAATAACAGAGATCTCCCTACATTCAGGAAACAGCTAAAAACCCTGTTTTGTGAATACCTTGGACCTGGCATGGACATCTCGCACTAATTACCTGCTCTCAAACAATCCCCCATTTCAAGCTGAATCTGACCTGCCCTACCAACTGAAAGATTCGTGTTTAAAGTCTAGTACTGTTACATTCTGTCTTGATCCTTAATGTTGGCCTCCCTGGTGTTAGAACCCCCCACCCCTGTCAAACTGATTACTGTACCCCCCACCCCTTTTATGTTAAACCGCTTTTGACCTGGTGAAAAGCGAGATATAAGTACAGCTAAATAAATAAATAAATAGTAAGGGTGGGCCTACAATATCAATGTGAATTGCCCAGCTTAGAAAGGGAATCTATGTCACTATGAAAAAATATATACATCAACATTTATAGTTGCCCTAAGTGTCTGCTGGAAGGGGCAGCTGTCAATGCCTTTGTCTGGCCCCCCGATAGTGATTCTAACCCTGATCATCTCCCATTGACATCCAATCCCTCTTTGACCCCCTTCTCCATGACAGGCGATTCTTCCTAATTACCCCAAGTAATTGCCCCCCCTTCATCCAATCTCCCTGACGACTTCTTCCCCCACTTCAAGAATAACTCCCCCACAAGACCCCTCTACCCCCTGATCCCATCCCTGGCCTTATTGGTGGTCCCTGTGGTCTAGAGTGAGCAGGAGTGATTCTCAATCACTCCTGCTATCTTTGATACCTGGCTCAAAATGGTGGTGATGCCCCTAGCTGTAATTTTGCAGTATTACCACCATTTGACAGCCTGACTCCTAGTGGTAATAGTGCAAGATTATTGCTGGGGTTATGACAGCCATTTTGAACCTGGGAACTATAGGGTTGGTGCCGGTTCAGAAACTGAAGCTTCAAACCATGCAACATGGCTTCCTGTTACAAGATGGGGCCTGTTCTGAAATGTTCTGAACCAAACAAGATGGATTCCTTGCCTGCTCAGAAACTGAAGCATGAACCAAACAAGGTGGAACTCTTTCCTGCTGTGCCAGCATTAAACCCTACAGATCAAGCAATTCAGTAGAATCATTGTTCATGCCTACGTGCTAGAGAACTCACTTTCATCCAGAGACTGTGCCACTGGGCCTAGGATTTGCAACAATGTATGCACCTGCATACCAGCATCTTTCCTGTACTATGGATCTTTGTTCAGAGAAGGACCATCTGACCACTGTTACAGGATTCGCTGAAGATGACATACAGTATTTGAGACCAGTCAATCACTGTGCCATGACAAGGGGGTCAGGACAAAGAATGCGGGGGAGATGTGGGATTACTTCTAGACACATACTTCTATACACTTCTGGGCACTTCTAGACTGGCAGAACCTTTGATATACTGCTTGGAAACTTTAACAGCCAGATTCTGGCAGCTTGTTTTCTGAAGTCCTTAGCTCTACTGTCTGCCTGTCTCAAGGACAAAGACTAACCCCACGAAGGAGTGAATCTCTCCCACAGACCTGCAGCTTGGTGTTGTCATGCAGCTCAGCTCTACTGCCTGTAGCCAATGTTGGACATCTGCCATACTTTGGAATTTGTGCCGTTCTTGAGATGACTTTTCAGATCCAGCCACAAGCATTCTGGCAAGAGCTAAGGTACTGGTCGTTAATTTCCCCTCTACCTCCCTCCCAAGGTTAGGTCAAGCTTAGATAGACAAATAATTTGCTGTACATCTGAGTGTAGAATGAATCAATGATGTTGGTTGCTAAAATAGTGATTAATTATCTTGGTAATTGTAGTCATAGGGCTCCATAACCTGCTACCTCAGAAAACTAATTTATGCTATAAATCTGTACTATTTTTCTATCAGCAATAAAGTCTAATTTCTATATAAACATAGGATTGGTTCTTTATATCATGTGGTTTATTTGCTAGAAGGACCTATAGAACCTTGGGAAAAGTAGCAAATGACCCTGGACATATTGCGTATTTATCTATACATTTGCTACTGAATAGCTTCCCTTACAGAACACAGCAGGATCAACTGGGGATCGCTCCTGCTTACCCTAGACACCAGATACCCTGACAGTAAAGCTGGGGATAGGATAGAGGGGGGAGTGGAGGGGCCTTGTGGGAAGGTTATTCTTAATGCATGGATGTTAGGTGAAGGCCGATGGCTTGGGGAGGTTGGGGGGGGGGGGGAGAATCAGAAGACCTAAAGTGGGGGTCAAAGGGGACTGGATGTCAAGGAAAGGTGAATGTGGTTGGGATCGCTATCAGGAGGAGGGGAAAAATTGATGTTGCAGGACCAGGTATTCGTACAGATCAGGAGCAATGATTTTAAAAAGCTGCTCCCATGCATATGTAGGAAGGTATTACCACGGTCACCCCCCCTCCATGCAGCTTTTTATAATTACTGTTCCCTATGGTTGTGGGGAGCAACTAATGTGGAATCTGGAACCTATTTTACAAAAGGCTCTACACATTTGTCAGAGTTTCTTGTAAAATACTATGGAAATTCTCTACATTCTAAATTGAATGTGTGAATTCCCTTCTCCATGTGCTATCTAAAATCTCTCATCACACTTCTTAAATCCTTGTGAGGTAAATTTTCAGTGAGACAGCCAATGCTCATACTAATATTTTATCTGCATACCTTTATTTGGATTTTCATCCAGGCTATGCTGAGTGTGCTAGCATAACCATACATATAGGACAATGCAATGCATGCTGTCAAGTTAATGACGGACACCTGACGACCCAGCAGCCCCTTGGTGTTCTTGTCCTTTCTTCTGAGGCAGTAGAGGGTGAGGTGACTTGCCCAAGATCACTAGGAGTACTAGTGGGAATCAAACCCTGGTCTCTTGGGTTCCCAAGCCAGCGCTCTAACCACTAGGCTACTCCTCCACTCCACATATATGACATGTCCATTTAAAGTTACTGCTGTTAGTTCTACCTTTAGACTTGAATGCATAAATTAGATGGAATATGGCTGCATTTTTCCACTCGGTGAAATATTTTGGCAGTTAAGATGGTGAGCAGAATTTTGTTAACATTCTTTTCATTATTTTTTGGATTGTTTTGTGGCAGCCAGGCTTTTCTATAGGGCAGTAGCAGTGGTTCTTCAGTTTGTGAATCTATTGACAAGATTTGGGTGAGCAGAATTTGGTCAGTATTGCTTTTTTTATTTTTTTTTTAAAATAAAATACTAAATGTCCTCCCTTTGAAATATATTCCCTGCACCTTCCTGAAGGAGTCATGGATGGTGAAATATGGTGCTATGTTGAAGGTCTGGGGGGCTTTGTGCAGTCTTGTTGATAAGAAGAGTTTTTAAGAACAAATGTGGACATTACAACTGTAAGAGGTGGATTCAAGCAAAAGGAAGTATTTATGCTTCTTAAGCACTCTTTGCATAGTTTTATTACTAATTTGTACATACTGGTGACTGAATTTGAATTAAAAAAAGAGCACTATTTGAACACTGTTTAGGAAAGCATGAGGGGGTGCATTCCAGGTGAGCAATGATTAGAAAGGCACATATTGTGCATAAATTCCAACGGCTATGAGCTCTTCTCTTTTTCCCTCTTATTTTTATGATTATAAATTATTTTTAAGTTTGATACAGAGGAGCTATATTATATCAATGTTTTGCTTGGCATATAGTTTAGTCCTGTATCAGAGGAATAAATTCCGCCCAAGCAGCTCCTGCAATGCGGGGTGGGGGGGGGGGAGCCCAGGCAGGAAGAGGGCACACATAGTGGCAGTAAGGTAGCGCAGCATACTTACTTTAACATGTCTGCAGCGCTCTCTTGTAGGTTTCCAGCACACCCGGCGGCTGTTACCTCCCGGGCCGAAGTATCACAATAACAGCTGAACTGTGAGACTTTGGCCCAAGCGGTAACAGCTGCTGGCCTGCTGGAAACTTACAAGAGTGGAAGCAGTGTGGCAAACATGTTAAAGTACGTTTTCCACCACCGCCACACAATAGCGAGAGTGCATTGCTGTGACAATGAGGTAGTTGTGCCATTGCAACAATGGGGGGCCCTCAGCAAAATTTTGTTTGGGGGCCTCTCTTTGGAACTTACGTCACTGCCCTGCATATAATTAAAATATAATAAAACTTTTTTTTTGCTTTTCCCCACAATTGTTTTTCAAATTTTTTCACTTTACACAGAACCTTTAGCCCCATCCCTATACTCCCTCAATTTATTCATTCATTTGTCAATACTTATATTCTACATAATCTAGCAGGTACCTAATCAATCAATCAGCTAAAATTATATAACATTCCTATTTATTATCAAATTATACCAGGGTACACATTGCAGTTTACATAAAAAACATCCTCTCAATAAGGCCAAGCATTTAAAACAACCATCTTAAACAATCACCCACCCCCAACCTCTCCCCACTAACCTAATCATAGGCCAATTTAAAAAGTAAGGGGTCATTCCAACCTGCGAATAGCGAGGATGTACAGTACGTCCAGGTTGGACGTGCAAACCCTGCTATTTGCAGAGAGCATATTCCATCTCCCTAGCTCCCTGCACTCACAGAGGGCTTGTGCAGGGAGCACTGGAAGAGGGCGGGAAAGGGAGAGCCGGAGGTTGAAAGTGGGCAGAGCAGGGGCGGGCCAATTCACCCCGACGTACAGGGCCTATTCTGATCAGGACCCTGTACATCCGGCATCGGAAAGATGGACGTGGGACTTATTCCACTTTGGTGGTAATCAGGCCAGGCAGCCCCAACAAAGTCACGGGGCAGGAGCAGGGAAGCCACAGCACTGGTACACCAGCAGGAGCAGTGGGCAGGCGAGGTGGCCGGGCAGGGCAGTGGACGTCCCACACTGCTGAATAGGAGCAAAGCCGAGCTGTCTAAGTGCCGGATCCTGCAACTGCAGGAACGTCTAGTTCCCGCGGTTGCAGAATCGGATATATTTTGGGCCCATCCATTTTTTGGATGCCTGGATGGCCCAGACATGCTCCAATCAAAATCATCCTCTAAATCTTTAGTTGTTTCTTAATTTTGTAATCAGACCCACAATTGTAAATCTATAGGCAGTGCATTCCACACTTCATCTTGGGGGACTTCTGTCAATGGATTCGCCACCTATAGCTCAGCTTCTTGAAAGTGCAATACTCATTTCAGTACATACTTGAGATGATTTGACATAAATACCTCAGATCCTTCCCCTGATGTACTTTAAAAAAAATATTGTTATTGAGAGGCGTATATCAAGAACAACATCAACATTAACAATATATTCACATAAGGGATCAATTTGTCAGTACAAAGTAACCTCACAAAGAATTTCCCCATGGCACCTACTTTTAAAGTTACATGTCATTCCTCTCTCTAAACTTCCTCCTTTCCATATCTCCTTTCTAACCTTGCTCCTTCCTTTTGCCTCTCTCCTCAACCCTCCTAATCCTACTTCTCACCCCATATCGCTCTTTCTTTCTTTAACTCCGCATGTGCACTGTACAATCTACTCTTATATGATTAGAAAAGAGATCCTTTTTGATGGGGATGCATGAAAATCTTAAAATAATACTAGAGAGGCCCACCCCAACAAAAGCAGCAACACCTATGCTGTTTATGTAATTTAATCTAATCACTTGTGGCTGTAGATTAATAGATAACAAGTGGAGAAGCTGTCCAGTGGTTAGAGCAGAGAACCAGGGATATAGGCTTCAAATCCCACTGAGGCTCCTTGTGGCCTTGAGCAAGTCACTTAACCCTTTATTGCCTCAGGTACAATGAAAGGTTAAGTGACTTTTTGCTCTATGCACCATCCATTTGGAACACTCTTCCAGAGAGCGTACGTGCTATTCCTGACCTGACAGACTTTCGACAATAGCTGAAAACGTATCTTTTCACGGAGCATTTCGGGAGAGAGGATTGGACACGCCTCCCCAACACACAAGTACAGCATATAAACCACAGTACCTCTTGACCTGATAAGCTTCTATTTCAGTTCTATTTCATGGTTTTTTTATTTGTTTACTTCTGTACCTGTGGTATTATGTTAAAAAATTGTTTCCCTGCACCCATATTATTATATAAAGTTAAAATTTTCAGTTGACATGTAACTACTTTGACTATCAGATAAAGTGGTATATAAAAGTAGGTAAATAAATAAACTTAGCGGCCCTTTTACTAACGCTGCTAAGAGTTTGCTCTTAACATTTGTTAAGTGTACCTCCACGTTAGCTGCTGGGAACATACAGGTCATGCCCCCAACAGCTAACATACATTGGGATACCCTAACGAGCAGCACAGTAATGTGGAGGCATCTAACACCATCTACAGAGGCACCACTAGATGAACCCACACTAAGTGCCATGGTAACTGCACTCACGCGCTGCTGTGTTGGCCACCCCCACGCTCTGCCTCTACCTTGCCACTGTACACAGTAGCATGTGAGTGTCTGTTAATGTGCATTTCAGCAGGCGGTAGCTGACCTGCCCATGTGTTAGGGTTCACTGTGACCAGTTATCGCATGCTAAAACACGAATTAACTGTTAGTTGCGTTTAGTAAAAGGGCCCCTTAGACTGTAAGCTCTCTTGGGTCAGGAAAGCATAGTTACTCACCTGTAACCAGGGGCGGCCCAAGGGGGGTGCGGGGCCATGTGCGGAGACTCGGTGCGGGGCCTCATTTGCATAAGTGGCCTTATTTGCATAAATATTTGCATAATGCTAACATTCATTAAGAGACATGTTTACTAAAAGTTAGTGTGTGTATGGATAAAGACAGACTAAAAGATTTCTACATTACTATAATCTAGTGCCAACCGCCAGGCACATTAGGAACTACTACAAACACTGCCCATTTAGAACCCATAGCAAACCCGCCGTATCCTAACAGCACTACCAGGACTCACAAAGCACCATACCCTACCTATCAAAAGGCAACACTGCAAATATTAAACCAATACATTTCAGAGAACAACAATACATGACCTACTGGGGAAAGAGAACAAGTGGCAATGTCAAATAGGAATTACATAAACAGAATACCTCAGCTCAGTTACACATGCAGAACATAGACCATCACCAAACAAGGAATCACAATTTAGAAACAGGAAGGCAATAATTAAACTGGGAACCCCAAAAGCCAAACTTGGAATGTACAACAACATTGTAGAAATAAAACTATAAATTAATTTCCTCTTGTACCAAACAAAGCGCAGACGTTAATGATGCACATTTCCCAGAGCTTTCATATTCCAGTTAATAAATTCAAAATAAAGAGATATCTTTCTACCTTTTGTGCATTTTTTTTCAGTTGCAATTGCTCCAGCCACTTTCTTCTGGTTTCTTCATGTTTTCTGCTAACTCTCCATCATCTGCTGTCCATTTGTCCTTTCTTCTCTCTTCTAGTTTTTTTTCCATTCTCTCTCTCTACATCTGCTTTAACATACTAATCTTTCTCCTTTTGCTCTTTCCTCATTCCTATTTCATCCACTCAAATTTTACCCCTCCATCCTCAATCCCCACTTACTCTCCCAATACCCGGCTAAGTGTAGATTTTTTATCCCTCCCACACAAAATATTTTTCCCCTCTCCATTTTACTCTCCCAGCCCCATCCCATTCTAATCCTCCCCCAACATCAGCTTCCTTCTAGTTCCAGCCTCACCCAGCATCCATTCCCTTCTAGTCCCTGCATCAGCCCATTTCCAGTCCTAGCCCCCCATCAGCCCATTTCCAGTCCTAGCAACCCCCCAACCCAATACCAGTCCTAGCCCCCCCATCAACCCACTTCCAGTCCTAACCCATCAGCCCATTTCCAGTCAGCCCCCCATAGCCCATTGCCAGTCCTAACCCCCCCATCAGCCCACAGCCCATTACCAGTCCTAACCCCATCAGCCCACCTCAAGTCCTAACCCCTCCCCATCAGCCCATTTCTTGTCCTAGCCCCCCCCCATAGCCCATTATCAGTCCTAACCCCCCCATAGCCCATTATCAGTCCTAACCCCCCATCAGCCCACAGCCCATTACCAGTCCTAACCCCATCAGCCCACCTCCAGTGTTAACCCCCCCATCAGCCCATTTCCAGTCCTAGCCCCCCCATAGCCCATTACCAGTCCTAACCCCCCCAACAGCCCACAGCCCATTACCAGTCCTAACCCCATCAGCCCACCTCCAGTCTTAATCCCCCCAGCCCATTTCCAGTCCTAGCAACCCCCCCAACCCATTACCAGTCCTAGCCCCCCATAGCCCATCACCACTCCCAGCCCCCCCAGCCCCCCCTAGCCCCTTAGCCCCCCAGCCCCCCCATAGCCCCCCCATAGCCCATCACCACTCCTAGCCCCCCCAGCCCCCCCATAGCCCATCACCACTCCTAGCCCCCCCATAGCCCCCCCAGCGCCCATCACCACTCCTAGCCCCCCCAGCCCCCCCATAGCCCATCACCACTCCTAGCCCCCCAGCCCCCCCATAGCCCATCACCACTCCTAACCCCCCCAGCCCATCACCACTCCTAACCCCCAGTCCAGCCCAGCCCAGCCTAGGGACATTTTTAAAAAAAAAGAAGCTGTCTTCTCCGGCTGCCTGGGCCGCCGCGGCAGAATCGAGTGTGCCGCGGGGCACCCCCTGCCCAGCAGAGCCTGCCCTCCCCTTTATCACCTCTGTCTTCGCAGCTTCAGTCAAACGCGCGGGCTTTCAGAGCGCGAAAGGACTAGTTACCCTTTCGCGGCACTGTTAAGCCCGCGGGGGCTGATGGGAACTTCCCATCAGCCCCCGCGGGCTTAACAGAGCAGCGCGAGAGAAATTAGTCCTTTCGCGCTCTGAAAGCCGGCGCGTTTGACTGAAGCTGCGAAGACAGAGGTGATAAAGGGGAGGGCAGGCTCTGCTGGGCAGGGGGGGCCCCGCGGCACACTCGATTCTGCCGCGGCGGCCCCGGCAGCCGGAGAAGACAACTTTTTTTTTCTTTTTAAAATTTTACTTTAGGATCAGAATGTTTTTTGCGCGGGGCCCCCTGAAACGCGGGGCCCTGTGCAAAAAACATTCTCGCTCAATGGACGGGCCGGCCCTGCCTGTAACAGGTGATCTCCGGGAACAGCAGGAATTTAGTCTTCACATATGGGTATCGTCGGTACCGACGGAGCCCGCGCGGGAACGCTCCCCAGCGTCCAATAGGAAAGCTTTTGGGAGCATCCCACAGCGCATGTGTGCTGCCTTCCCGCCTCTGTACCTCTCTCACTTCAGTTGAGTTTATAGCTGAAACCAAAGGAGAGAAGTAGAGAAAGAGAGAGATAGAGACAAACTCCTAGGGGAGGTGGGTGGGTTGTGAAGACTAAATTCCTGCTGTTCCCGGAGATCACCTGTTACTGGTGAGTAACTACACTATCTCCAGGAACAAGCAGGAATGTAGCCTTCACATATGGGGACTTCCCAGCTGAAAGATGCCAAGGGGTGACCCCAGCTGGCTGCGAACCCAGGTGAGATGGGTCATGCTTCCTCCCATGGACCTTAGGTATCCAAACTGTGGATGGTGGGTAGGAGTTGTATTAAGTATGGAAGAGATGTTGTAGAACAGCCTGGACAAACGAGGCATCCCGACGGCAGTCCTTGTCTAAGCAATAGTGGGCTGTGAAGGTATGTACCGAAGTCCAAGTGGCTGCTTTGCAGATGTCATCAATAGAGATAGAATGAAGGTTAGCTGTTGAGGCTGCCATTGCTCTCACATTGTGAGCCGTGACATGGCCTTCAAGGGAAAGTCCCCTACTCTGATATGTATAGGATATGCAATCTGCAATCCAATTTGACAGAGTTCTTTTAGAAACTGCAAGTCCCAAATGACTAGAGTCAAAAGCCACAAAAAACTGAGAACATTTTCTATGTGGCTTAGTTCTTTGGAGATAAAAAGCCAAGGCTCTTTTAAAATCCAATGTGTGAAGATTCCTTTCCGCACTGGAGGCATGAGGCCTAAGAAAGAATATAGGAAGATAAACCGACTGGTTTAAATGAAAAGGTGAAACCATCTTTGGCAGAAAGTGAGGATGAGTCCTGAGGACTACTTTATCATGGTGAAACCTTGTATAAGGAGGGTCAGCTACTAATGCTTGTAGTTCACTAATGCGTCTTGCAGAAGTGATGGCAATTAGGAAAATAACTTTCCATGAAAGAATCTTTAGGTCTGAAGTGGCTAAAGGTTCAAAGGGCGGTTTCATAAGCTGACCAAGAACAAGATTTAGATCCCATGCCACCAGTAGTGGTTTAATGGGAGGTTTTGTTAAAAGTAGGCCTCTCATAAATCTTGATTTAAGTGGATGAGAGGAAATAGGTAGTCCATCGAAAGGTTTATGAAAAGCAGCAATAGCACTAAGATGGACCCTAACTGAATTGGTCTTCAGACCATAAAGCACAGTTACTTACCTGTAACAGGTGATCTCTGGGAACAGCAGGAATTAGTCCTCACATATGGGTACGTCGGAACCGACGGAGCCTGCGCGGGAAAGCTCCCCAGCTTCCCAGAAGGAAAGCTTTTGGGGCTTCCCACAGCGCATGCGCGCTGCCTTCCCGCCTTCCTGACCAACTCTCCTCAGTTCGAGTTTAAAGCTGAGACAATAGAGAGAGGAAAGGAAAGAGAGAGAGAGAGATACAACTCCTAGGGGAGGTGGGTGGGTTGTGAGGACTAATTCCTGCTGCTCCCAGAGATCACCTGTTACAGGTAAGTAACTGTGCTATCTCCAGGAACAAGCAGGAAAGAGTCCTCACATATGGGGACTCCCTAGCTAAGATGCCGGGGAGATCCCCCTCCAAGGGTTCCTCATCTTCCTATGGATCTCAGGCATCCATTGAGGGAAGGTGGGCAGGAGTTGTTTAAGAATGGAACAGGTGTCTGAGGACAGCCTGACCAAACAAGGCATCCCGGCGGGAGTCCTTGTCCAAGCAGTAATGGGCTGTAAAGGTATGAACCGAGGCCCAGGTGGCTGCTCGACAGATCTGATCGATGGATACAGAGTGAAGATGAGCCATAGAGGTGGCCATGGCTCTCACATTGTGAGTTGTGACATGGCCTTCCAGAGAAAGGTTCTTACTCTGGTAAGCAAAAGAAATACACTGAGCAATCCAATAGGACAGTGTTCTCTTTGAGACTGGAAGTCCTAAAGGAGAAGGATCAAAAGCAACAAAAAGCTGAGAAGACTTTCGATGTTGCTGTGTCCTGTGGAGGTAAAAGGCAAGAGCTCTTTTACAATCTAAAGTATGTAGGTTCCTCTCTGCACTGGATGCATGAGGAGCTGGAAAAAAGACAGGTAGATATACCTCTTGATTAAGATGAAAAGGTGAGACCACTTTAGGCATAAAGTGGGGATTTGTCCTAAGGACTACCTTATCATGATGAAACCTTGTATAAGGTGGATTAGCCACTAAGGCCTGCAGTTCACTGATGCGGCGAGCAGAAGTAACTGCAATAAGGAAAATAACCTTCCAGGAAAGAAATTTCAAGGAGGTAGTGGCTAAGGGTTCAAAGGGTGGCTTCATAAGCTGACCAAGAACAAAGTTTAAGTCCCATGCTACCGGGGGTGGCCGAATGGGAGGCTTAGTTAAAGTTAGGCCTCTCATAAACCTTGCAATAAGAGGATGAGAGGAAACAGGGTGTCCATTGATAGGCTTAAGAGATGCTGCAATAGCAGTCAAATGGACCCTGACAGAATTTGTTTTAAGACCTGCATTGGAGAGATGCAGGAGATATTCAAGTAAAGAATTCAAAGGTAGTGCGAGAGGGTTAAGACCCTTTTGAGCACACCAAATGGAAAATCTTTTCCATTTAAAAGCATAAGAACGCCTGGTGGAAGGTTTCCTAGAGGCATGGAGGCTATCCTTCACTTGTTGAGAAAGATTTATTTATTATTTATTTATTAACATCTCTTCTATACCGCGCTATTAAAATCAGCGCGGTGTACATCGAACAAAATATACTGCAATGCATACAGGTAACATTGAGTTTACAGAGAACAAGGGAATATATAACATGGAATAACAGGGATAACTATGTACAGTCAACATTATACTATATATATGCTTTTACTATATACTATATTTAAACTCAAGTGGATATTGTACGTGTATTCATGTAGGTGGCACGGGTCAACAGTAGTAATGTGAACTATCGTGGAGTCTAACCATTTTCTGGTTGTATTAAGTTGCTAAGGTGTTTGGTGTAAGTGGGAGGCCTGTTGGTTGTGTGAGTGTCCATGATCACTTCTGGGTAGTATTTTGTGAATAAGTGATGCTTCACGGCTTTTCGGAATTGTAATAGGCTTTTGATGCCGCGGATTTCATGGGGAAGTATATTCCAATTCATGGGTGCGAATATTGAGAAAGCTCTGTTTGATGTAGCTTTAGTACATGATGTCATCATCTTGGGAACTATTAAGGTGTTCATAGCTGTAGTCCTTCTGTTTCTATTTTCGAGGGTGTTATGGATTAGTTTGCTGATTGGTGTCGGTGGGTAGTTATTCATGGCTTTGAAGGTCAGGACTAGTGACTTATATGAGAGTCTGGCTTGTAGAGGTAGCCAGTGTAGGTCTTTCATGATAGGCGTTATGTGAGCGGATCTTGGTGACCCAGAGAGGACTCTTGCAGCTGCATTCATAGCCAGACGAAGTGGATTTAAGGTTGATTGAGAGAGCCCGTGGAGGATGATGTTCGCAAAATCTAGATGTGGGAGGACTAGTGCCTGGAAGGTTGATCGGTAATCAGTATAGTCAAGTAGGGGGCGGAGGTGGCGTAGCGTTCTGATCTTATGATATATACTCTTTGTCACATTCTTCACATGCATTGTCATCTCTAGGTGTTGATCTAATGTGATGCCGAGGTATCGGATTGAGGGTTTGGACGTCAGTTCTATGTTGTTGACCAGCAGCGACGGAGGAGGTACGAACTTACGATTCCTTGTAACAAATAGGACCTTCAAGATTGAAGTCTTGAAGGTCTAGGCCTTCAGTAACCAAGCTCTGAGGTGAAGGGACTTGGGGTTTAGGTGCCACAAAGTCCCCCCCTCTTGAGACAGAAGGTCTGGAGCAGCTCCCAGATCCAGGGAGGGGGCCTGGGAGAGGTGCAGAAGTAGAGGGTACCACACTTGGCGTGGCCAGCGTGGAGCTAAGAGGATCATAGATCCTTGATCCCTCTGGAGTTTGAACAGAGTCTTGGGAATCAAAGGAATGGGTGGAAAGGCATACAGGAAGTCTTGACCCCAATGAAGGAGGAAGGCATCCTTGACCTGAGCTCCCTGACACGGAATTCTGGAACAGAATCGGGGAAGTCTGGCATTCCAAGGACTTGCAAACAGGTCTATGTCCGGGGTTCCCCATTTCTGAAAGATTCTGAGTACCTGATCCATGTGCAGGGACCATTCGTGTGGAAGCAGAACTCGACTGAGTCTGTCTGCCCAAGAGTTTTGGATTCCTGGGAGATATACTGCCAGGAGATGGATTTGATGCTCTCTGGCGAAGGCCCACAATTTTAGAGCTTCGTTGCAAAGCGACAGAGAGCCAGTCCCTCCTTGTTTGTTTATGTAGAACATGGCTACTTTATTGTCGGTATGAACAAGGACTGTCATGTTGATGAGGAGGGTATGAAAGACCTTGAGAGCAAGGAAAATTGCTCGCAGCTCCAAAAGGTTGATGTGAAGGGTGGACTCCTGTGGAGACCAAGTGCCCTGAGTGGAGAGGTCTTGGAGATGAGCTCCCCAACCTGTTTGGGAGGCATCTGTTGTGAGGGTTGCTTGGGGTAACAAAGGTTGGAACAGATTTTGAGTGGACATCCACCATTGGAGAGACCAAAAGAGACGTTTTGAGGTTGCTATTTGGTCTGAGAGAGCTCCTGATGCTTGAGTCCACTGGGTGGACAAGGTCCATTGAGCTGCTCTCATATGCAGGCGAGCATAAGGCACCACATGAACTGTGGATGCCATGTGGCCTAGCAGTTGAAGCATTTCTCTGGCAGTCAAGTGGCTTCTGGACTGAATTTGAGAGGCCAATTGCACCAGACGGTGGCAACGGGCCTGAGGAAGATAGGCCCTTGCAGTGGTGGTATCTAGCCAGGCCCCTATGAATTCTAGGGACTGAGTAGGGGTGAGTTGAGACTTTTGCAGATTTATGACAAGTCCCAGATACTGTAGTATGCGTCTGGTGTGATCCAGGGAGGTCTGAGCCTCGGACTGAGATGGAGCTCGGATGAGCCAGTCGTCCAGGTATGGGAAGACAAATATTCCCAGAGTGCGTAGAAATGCAGCCACTACTGACATACATTTGGTGAACACTCTTGGAGCAGAGGCTAGACCGAAGGGGAGTACTCTGTATTGGAAATGCTGTCCCTGAAACAGAAAGCGTAGGAATTTTCTGTGGGATGGATGGATGAGTATATGTGTGTACGCATCCTTTAGATCTAGAGAACAAAGCCAATCCTGACTCTGTAGGTATGGAAGGAGAGTACCTAGAGAGAGCATCTTGAATTTCTCCTTGCACAGAAATTTGTTCAATTATCTGAGATCTAGAATGGGTCTGTATTCCCCTGTTTTCTTGGGGATGAGAAAATAAGGGGAGTAAAACCCTGACCCCTGTTGAAGAAGAGGAACCTCTTCTATTGCCCTTTGGGCAAGAAGGGAGGTCACCTCCTGACCTAACAGGTGCAGGAGGGATGGGGGAGAATTGAACTGTCTCACCATAGTATGGGGAGGAAGGCTGGAGAAATGTAGTTTGTAGCCCTTTCTGATGATACAGAGGGTCCACTGTTCTGATGTGATTTGCTCCCATCTGGGAGCAAAATGAGTTAGCCTTCCTGGAATGGTGAGAGGCTCTGGTTGTTGCAGAGCCAGAAAGGATAAGTTCTCTAGAATCAAGTCAAAAACCCTGAGGGGGTTGGGACTGCTGGACTGTAGCAGTTCCTGCAGATTTCGCTCTGGCCTGTTTAGATTGCTGACGCTTAGGAGCAAAGCGAACTTGGGAAGATTGCTGGCCAGTATTTGTGGAAAATCTGGTCTTTTTATAGAAAGGTTTCTTAAAAGATTTTTTCTTGGCAGGTGTAGAGGTAGACTTAGAAAGTCTATCTAGAGCAGCATTCTCTGCATCCATTTGAGTGGCTTTGATTTGCCACTCCTTGCCAAACAGATTTTCACCTGTACAGGGCAGATTACCCAACCCATCTTGTACCCAGGGTTCCAAATCAGAGGCCTGGAGCCAAGCAATTCTGCGATCAGCTATGGCAATGCCCGAGGCTCTGCTGGCTCCCTCAAAGGAGTCAAAGGCTGCTCTGTTGGAGAACTTTGAAACATCTTGAGTATGTTTCAGCAAAAGAAGGAACTCCTCCTTTCTATCCTCTGGGATAAAGGGGAGAAAATGACGTATCTTTAGTGCAATCTCTTTCAGAAACATGCCCATATAAAGGCTGTATGAATTAATTCTGGCAATAAGCATGCTAGCTTGGAAGATTTTTCTACCAAAAGCATCCAGAGTCCTACATTCTCTTCCTGGAGGGGTAGAAGAGTGTCTTTTGGCACTCTTTATCTTTATCATAGCAGACTTCACCACAATAGAGTGGTGAGGAAGCTGAGTTTTTTGAAAACCAGGAGAAGGAGGGACCCGATACATGGTGTCCAAACGACGAGAATGTGGAGATAGTGTAAGAGGAGCCTCCCACAAATCCATCATGTGTTCTTGAAGAATTTCATGAATGGGGAGGGTGACTGCCTCTTTGGGAACCTTAGAGTATCCTAAAATATCTAATTTTTTTGCTCTAGGTTCCTTTTCAGAGGTTACTGAAATGGAGAGTCCTTTAGCTACTTCAATAATGAAGTCTTGAAAGGACAGATCCTCTGGAGGAGACATTCTCCTCTTTGGAGAGGAGGGCTCCTCAGGAAGAGTAAGGGATACTTCAGCAGAATCATCTGAGGTATCAGAATCCTCAGAAGACTCAAAGTACCGCCT
This sequence comes from Ichthyophis bannanicus, assembly GCA_033557465.1. NCBI lineage: Eukaryota > Metazoa > Chordata > Amphibia > Gymnophiona > Ichthyophiidae > Ichthyophis > Ichthyophis bannanicus. The sequence goes on from CM066034.1 coordinate 567,084,052, forward strand.
ATTAGCTTCCAGAGATCGATACGCATACCGACCGGTATCGACATCGGGCGTACCGGGAACCGGATCGGTATTGAGAAAACCCCCGGAACCGGGATCCGGAATCGGCATTCTACTGGAAGTAGATGCTCTGGGTACCGGTATCGGTTGTGGTACCGGAACCGGGGTCGGAACTGATTGTTGCGGTACCGATGGGGTTGCAGCGTTTATGAAAGCCTTTATGGCCTGCTGCATGGATTGTACAGTAGTACCCATAGACGCCACGACTGCCTGATGTCGGTACCGGTATGGGCCGGTACCCCAGAGCAGTCTAACAGGTGATCGGTCGAGGCCGTGCCATCGATGTCAACCTGTAACCCCATAGGAGGAGCTTTGGAAGCCGGAGCTTCCCGCCGGGGTTGTTTGGCTGGGACAGAGTCCTCAGGGTCAAAGCCAAGGGCCTCTCGCTGCTTAGAGAGAGATTTGCCCTTTGAGGACCTGCCTGAAGAATGTTTGGTTACCTGAGATCCATCAGGTGAGGAAGACCTGGAGGAAGTTGATGCTGGAATATCTGTAGAAAACAGCATATGAAACTTGGCTGCTCGGTTCTGTAAGCCACGTTTGGACATCAGAGAGCAGGATGGACAATCCGGAATGGAATGGTCAGGCCCCAAACATTTAAGACACCATTCATGGGTATCTGTGACTGAAATAGTACCACTACACTTGGTGCATTTTTTAAACCCAGAGGCTGGTTTCTCCATGAGGGAGAATTAGTGAAGGCCTAGAGGCCTCACAGAAAAAACACACCAAGTGGGGAAAAAGAAATGAAAATTTTTTTTTTCTTTTTCTTTTTTAAAATAAAGAAAAAAGACCGGCAGTACCGGTCCGGAATCGGGGAAGGCAGACACGCGGCCAAAGAAACAAATTAAAATAACTTCTTCAGCCGTGACAGGAACACGACCTGCTGGCTCCGCGGAAAAAGAAGAACTGAGGAGAGTTGGTCAGAAAGGCGGGAAGGCAGCGCGCATGCGCTGTGGGAAGCCCCAAAAGCTTTCCTTCTGGGAAGCTGGGGAGCTTTCCCGCGCAGGCTCCGTCGGTTCCGACGTACCCATATGTGAGGACTCATTCGTGCTTGTTCCTGGAGATGTTGATAATTGTAGAAGATACTCTAGTAGCAACTCTACAGGTAGTAAAAGGGGGTTAAGTCCCTTTTGTGAACACCAGATAGAGAACCTTTTCCACTTGAAAGTGTAGGAACGTCTTGTGGAGGGTTTTCTGGAAGCCAGGAAGATATCCTTTACTTGTTGAGAAAGGTTAACATCCTGGAATTCTAGGCTTTCGGGGACTGGGGATTGGGATGCAGTAAAGATCTGATCTCCTGCGACAGGAGAACTGGAGCATTCCCCAACTCCAGAGGAGTGGTTTGAGAGAGACGCAGAAGAGGATACTATGTTTGCCGTGGCCAACGTGGAGCTATGCGTATCATACGACCTCTATCTCTCTGAAGTTTGAATAAAGTCTTGGGAATGAAGGGAATGGGTGGGAAGGCATAGAGGAAGTCCTGTCCTCAGTGGAGTAGGAAATATCTCTTGCCTGACAGTTTTGAGCCGGAATTCTGGAACAGAATCGGGGAGGTTTGGCATTCTGTGGACTTGCAAAGAGGTCTATATCTGGTGTTCCCCAGATTCGAAACACTCGAGCAAGCTGGTATGAGTGGAGGGACCACTCGTGTGGCAGCAGTATTTGACTGAGTTTGTCTACCCACAAGTTTTGAATGCCCGGAAGGTATACCGCAAACAGGTGAATTTGTAACTCTCTGGCGAGGGCCCATAGTCGCAAAGCTTCATTGCATAGCAACAGAGAGCCTGTTCTGCCTTGCTTGTTCACATAGAACATTGCTACCTGATTGTCGGTTTGGACCAGAACTGTTTTGTTGCTGAGATGTCCCTGAAAGACCTGGATAGCATTGAAAATGGCTCTCAGCTCTAGGAGGTTTATGTGAAGGGAAACCTCCTGGGAGGTCCAAAGACCCTGAGTGGAGAGATCGTGCAAGTGGGCCCCCCAACCCATCTTGGATGCATCTGTCGTCAGAGTGGTTTGGCATAGAGGCTGCTGGAAAGGAGAGCCTACAAGGTGGTTTTCCAGGGATTGCCACCATTGCAGGGCCAAAATCAGACGTGTGGTAGTTCTGATTTTGTCTGTCTGTTAGTCGACCCAAGGCTTGTGACCACTGAGAGGAAAGGGTCCACTGTGCTGCTCGCATTTGGAGGCGAGCATAGGGAACCACATGGACAGTGGATGCCATTTGTCCCAGCAGTTGAAGCATCTCCCGAGCAGTAAGGAATACCTTCATAGATGCTTGAGATGCCAGTTGTATTATAAGTAGACAGCATGGCTGGGGCAGGAAAGCCTTTGACTGCCATGTGTCTAGACAAGCCCCTATGAATTCTAGAGATTGAGAGGGGGTGAGATGAGATTTTGGGAGGTTTATGACCAGCCCAAGTATTGAAGAATTGTCATTGCTCGAGAAAGAACAAAGCTGGCCTCTGGAGCTGTCGATGCTCGAATGAGCCAATCGTCTAAGTAAGGGAAGACGAATATTCCCAAATGCTGCCACCGCTGCCATGCATTTTGTGAAGACTCTTGGAGCAGAGGCTAGTCCGAAAGGAAGAACTCTGTACTGGAAGTGTCTTCCTTGAATCAGGAATCGAAGGAACTTCCTGTGATCTGAGTGGATGAGAATATGCGTGTACTCATCTCTTAGATCTAGAGAACATAGCCAATCTTGACTTTGAAGGTATGGTAAAAGTGTTCCGAGGGAGATCATCTTGAACTTTTCTCGGAACAAATACTTGTTTAATTCTCTGAGGTCTAGTATAGGCCTGTGTCCCCTTGTCTTCTTTGGAATAAGAAAATAGGGGGAGTAGAACCCTGTCCCCTGTTGGAATATGGGCACTTCTTCGATTGCTCCTTGAACTAGAAGTGACGTGATCTCCTGCAACAAGAGGTTGGTGGCAGAGCCCTGAGAACTGAAATGTCTCAGAATTGTATGTGGGGGCAAGTTGAGGAAATGAAGCTTGTATCCCAATCTTACAATGGACAGAGTCCAATTTTCTGATATTATTTGTTGCCATCTTTTGGCAAAATGGCATAGTCTGCCTGGAATGGTCAAGGGTTCTGGACCTTTTAGGGGCAGAATGACTAAGTTCTCTAGGTGGAAGTCAAAGACCCTGAGGGGGCTGGGTCAGTTGAGCCGGTTGAGCTTTTTGAGCTTGTGGCTTTCTCTGCTGTCTGTTCTGTTGTTGTCCCTTTTAGGAAACATGAAGTGGACAGTGAGTTTGATGGGTGTTAAGATTGGTAAGACTTCTTTTTCTTACTGAAGAAAAGGTTTCTTGAATGTTTTCTTTTTTGCTGGGTTGGCTGTAGCCTTTGACAATCTGTTCAAAGTAGTATTGTCAGATTCAAACTGATTAGCCTTGTCCTGCCAGTCCTTACCAAAGAGATTTTCTCCTGTGCAAGGAATGTTTCCCAGCTTTTCTTGCACCTACTGTTCTAAGTCTGATACTTGAAGCCAAGCAATACGACGTGTTCCTATGGATATAGCAGAGGTTCTGCTAAGACATTCAAAACAATTAAAGGTAGCACAGTTCATGAATTTAGAGACATTCTGGGCATGTTTGACCAGAATAAGGTAGTCTGCTCTTTTTTTCTCCGAGACAGAAGGACTAATGAGCTCTAAGTCTTTTGTGACTTCTTCCAGGAATATTCCCATATACAGAATGTAGGAACTGATCTTGGCTCCCAGCATGGAGGATTGAAAACATCGACGGCCAAAGGCATCGAGTGTCCTGGATTCACTGCCTGGAGGATTAGAAGAGTGTGTTTTTGCACTCTTGATTCTTCGCATGGCTGATTCCACACTACCATTGAATGGTGTGATAACTGAGTTTTTTGAAAACCAGGACAACTTGGCACTCGGTACATAGTGTCCAGGCGTCGGGAATGTGAAGATATCGTTAAAGGAATCTCCCACATTCTTAACATCAGATCATGTAAGATCTTGTGAATGGGAAGCATAGCTGCTTCCTTGGGAGCCATAGGGTATTGTAGAATTCTTAATTCCTCTGCCCTAGGTTCTTTTTCTGGAATCACAGTGATTGCAAGGCCTTTTGCTAAATCACGTATGAAGTTCTGGAAGGACATATCCTCTGGAGGAGACATCCTGCGTTGAGGAGAGGGAGTTAAATCTTCTAATAGATTCACTCTGGTAAAGGTAGAATCATCAGAGTCATCGGAATTGGAAAACTCAAGCACTGGGTGCTCCTGTGACGCATGGTATGGTACTGCTCGAAGTCGGTACCGAAGTGTCTTGGTTCCTGATCCCCGATACTGGACATTGGCATGGGGGGAAGCAGTCCAGTCGAAGCAGGTGTTGTCGGTACCGATACCTGTGGAACCGTCTGTTGCGGTCTTAGCGGTACCGAGGTTGCTAAGAGGGCCACTAGACTGCGTTCAATAGCGAGGATTCTGTGATCCATCGCTCCTGCTGATGCCTGGGTACCGGTACCGGTGGATGTGACCACAACCCCAGAGCATGGCACCAGTAGTTCTGCAGAGGTCGAGGCCTCTGGAACATCCTGGAGCCCTGTTAATGCTTTGGAGCTCGAAGATTCCCGCCGGGGCTGTTTTGCCTGTGAAGTATCCTTGAGGGAAACACCCAAGGCATCTCGATACTTCGAAGGAGATTTTCCCTTCGAGGACCGGCTAGTTTTACTTTTGGTTACGAGATCCATGGGAGGAAGATGAAGCCATGGAAGACGTTGATGCAACTGACATTGTGTCTGAGGCAAAAAGGGTACCGAGTTTTGCAGCTCTATTCTGCCGGCCCCTCTTGGTCATCCTCGTGCAGGAGAGACACTCCATTGGACAATGTTCAGGACCCAAAACATTTTAGACACCAATCATGGGTGTCAGTGACGGAGATGGTACTGCCACATTTTAAGCATTTTTTGAAACTGCTGGCTGGTTTCTCCATGCTTAAAGAAAAAAATGGGCCTGGTGCCCAAAATGGCGCCTAGCACCAGAAATAGGGAAAAGCCCTGAAGAAAAATATATGTTTTGTTTTTTTTAAAGAAAGAAGAAGAGAACCGGCGGTACTGGTAGGCGTCGAATGAAGGCAGACGTGACAACAAAGAACAAGAAATAAAGGTAGATTGTTCGCGGTGACAGGGTACCATGTCCTGTGGGCTTCGCGGAAAAAGAAGAACTGAAGTGAGAGAGGTACAGAGGTGGGAAGGCAGCACGCATGCGCAGAGGGATGCTCCCAAAAGCTTTCCTATTGGACGCTGGGCAGCGTTCCTGCGTGGGCTCCGTCGGTACCGACGATACCCATATGTGAAGACTACATTCCTGCTTGTTCCTGGAGATAATACAGTACGTACTGTATCTGACTCACATTGAAAAGCATAAGCAGAAATCTATTCTCAGGACCTTAACAGAATATATTAGGGAACACACAAACAGCATCCAAGAATGAAAGGCTATATTCTGCGGCAAGACATAGCCATAATGGCATCTTACATAGGTTTACGGTTATAGGACAGGGCTAAAACTGAAAATGGTGAGAGATAGAAATAAGATTAGGAAATTACTTCATACGGAAACATAACTGATTTCCAATCTGAATATATTAGCTCCTGATGGCTGGTATGAGAAGTCTGATTTTGTGCCATTTTATGAATAAGGATGAAGAATGAATTATTTAAAAAATGCATGAATATAATTGAAAAAGTGATTGGATTTTTCAGTATAGGAAAGCTATATGTAGCTGACAGGCAGATATTTTGTTACTAAAATGAATTCATTTTGTGAAAATGAGTTTCAAGAATTAATGGAATAAATATTTGAATTTTGAAAAATATACTGTTTGCTTGTTATTAGGCTAGTGATTCTCAACCCAATCCCTCAGAATACCTCCAGCCAATCAGGTTTTTATAATATCTACACTAAATATGCAGGAGACATGTTTGCAAAGAATGCAGATAGTGAATTCAAATCTCTTTCAGACATATTCACTGCAGATATCCTGAAAGCTTAAAGCTTAGTTAACTAGCAGGAAAAGCACTCACATTTAAGTGATGCCATCCAAAGGAGCGCCATGCGGTAGCTTTCCCAACTCCTTCTAGAAGCTTTTGGAATCTGCACCATGTCTGCGCACGCCTTCCCACCAGCACGATCTTATCTTCAGTCTGGGTTTTTTCACAGAACCTCACAGACATGTTTTTCATTAGCGTGCGAGTAACCTATTCTGTAGTTTTTGTAGAGTAGTTTTTTCTGCCGATTTCAGGTTATTGCTTTATTTTCTCTACTAACCTGTTGTCACGGTGTAATTCCCTTTCCCTTAATCTCCGTAGATAGGAAATCTTGAATGGTCAAAAAACCTCTCTTTTCTGTGACGCCTCAGCCCCCTTAGGCTTGGCGTTTCAGTCTGGTAATTCATTTTTCAAAATCAAGCCAGACCTGCAGTCACATACCTCTGAAGAGCCTTCTTCAATCTTCAAGGGAGAGCAGGGGGAAGGAGGAGGGAAGGGGCACTGAGGTAGTGAAGAATCTTTACAAAACTCCTTTTCCAATTATCTGGCTGCTCAACAGGTCCTTAATAAGACCAATTCTCCTCCTTCTTAACACTGGTTTGAAAAGTGTCATGAAGCCTCCTGCATCGCGCTCAAGTGAGAGAGTCACATGCAGGTGGTCGTTTCTGAGCAAAATCAATCTTTCCTTCTTCAAACTTTCTTTCTTTGCTCAGCTTTCACCAGAGCTGAAAAAAACCCTTGTATTGATCATCTGCTGGAGACAAATACTGAATCCTGCCCCTAGAGGCTCAGGCTGATAATAGCATGGTGATGTTATAAGAAGCCTCTGGAACGTTTTCTCTGCCTCCACATCTGCTGGTAGGGGGACACAACCTACTTGTCTGGACTAGTCTAGCAGGATGGCTGATGAGAAACAAACATGATAATTTGGTTTTCAAATTGGTCACAGCACAGAAACCACAATTGCTGCCTTAATTGATGAGCTACACAATTTTATTTGCTACTAGTCGTGCTGCCCTGGCTTATTATTATTATTATTATTAATAAACATTTATGAAGCACTACTAGGCATACACAGCACTGTACAAAGATAAAGCACACAAGGGCTTTCTACAGTATTCCTTATTTATAGTTTGTTGTATTTTATTAATATTTAAGTTCACTATCTTCTGGGTCTTTTCCTCTTTCCCCCTTCCTTTCCCCTCATCGCCTCCCCTCCCCCCTTCCTCCCTCCTTCCCCTTCCCTTGCGCCCTTCCCCCAACTTCTTCCTCCCTTCCTCTTCCCCCTTATCCCTCTCCCTCTCCCCCTCTCCAGGGGCGGCCCAAGGGGGGTGCGGGGCCATGTGCGGAGACTCGGTGCAGGGCCTCATTTGCATAAGTGGCCTTATTTGCATAAATATTTGCATAATGCTAACATACACTAACTTTTAGTAAACATGTCTCTTAATGAGTGTATGGATAAAGACAGACTAAAAGATTTCTACATTACTATAATCTAGTGCCAACCGCCAGGCACATTAGGAACTACTACAAACACTGCCCATTTAGAACCCATAGCAAACCCGCCGTATCCTAACAGCACTACCAGGACTCACAAAGCAACATACCCTACCACCTATCAAAAGGCAACACTGCAAATATTAAACCAATACATTTCAGAGAACAACAATACATGACCTACTGGGGAAAGAGAACAAGTGGCAATGTCAAATAGGAATTACATAAACAGAATACCTCAGCTCAGTTACACATGCAGAACATAGACCATCATCAAACAAGGAATCACAATTTAGAAACAGGAAGGCAATAATTAAACTGGGAACCCCAAAAGCCAAACTTGGAATGTACAACAACACTGTAGAAATAAAACTATAAATTAATTTCCTCTTGTACCAAACAAAGCGCAGACGTTAATGATGCACATTTCCCAGAGCTGACATATTCCAGTTAATAAATTCAAAAAGCGTAGTTACTCACCTGTAACAGGTGTTCTCCAGGAGCAGCAGGAATCAGTCCTCACATATGGGTGACGTCGGCGCCGACGGAGCCCTCGCGGAGCAATTTTCCCCAGCTTTCAAAGAAAGCCTTTGGGAATTGCAGCGCGCATGCGTGGTCGCCTTCCCGCCCAAGGGTGCCATCTTAGCCAGTCAGATGACATAGCTAAAAAAGACAGCATAAAAATTTGCAAAAAAACTTAAGCAGATGATTGCAACTCCAAGGGGAGGAGGGAGGGTTGTGAGGACTGATTCCTGCTGCTCCTGGAGAACACCTGTTACAGGTGAGTAACTACGCTTTCTCCAGGACCAAGCAGGAAGTCAGTCCTCACATATGGGACTCCCAAGCTTAAGGCTACCGGAGACCCTAATCACAAAAATGAGCTCCCTCTAGCTCAGCAGCACAGAAGGAAGGAATCTTCGCTGAATTATTACCCACCGGTAGCCCACATACGGGATGGAGGGTAGGAGTTGCTCAAACCTCAAAGAGATTACGGAGGACTGCCTGTCCGAAAGCACTGTCCCTGCGGGACTCCCTCTCGAGACAGTAATGGACCGCAAAAGTCTGGCTCGAAGACCAAGTAGCGGCCCGGCAGATGTCTGCCAGCGGAACAGAGCGGAGGTAAGCCACTGACATAGCCTTTGCCCGAACACAATGAGCCGTGACTCGACCATCCAAGGAGAGCCCGGCTGCCCCATAAGCCCAAGTGATACAGTCCGCAACCCAGATGGACAGAGTACGCTTGGAGACCTTGAGCCCCAATTTATTGGGATCAAAAGACACAAAAAGCCGAGCAGCCTTACGGTGCTCCCGCGTACGGTCAAGGTAGAAGTTCAATGCCCTTCTACAGTCCAGGGTATGGAGGACCATTTCAGCTCGGCTGGAGTGTGGTCTGGGAAAGAAGGTCGGAAGTACCACCTCCTGATTGATCTGAAAAGGGGAGACCACTTTTGGAAGAAATTTTGGGTGAGTCCGTAGGACTACCCTATTTTTGTAGAACCGAGTGTAAGGGGAATCAGACACGAGGGCCTGCAATTCACTTACGCGTCTAGCGGAAGTGAGGGCTATCAAGAACAATGTTTTCCAAGAAAGAAAACGGAGAGAACAGGTAGCCATAGGTTCAAAAGGCGGACAGGTGATCCGCTGTAAAACCACATTCAGATCCCAGTCAGGCGCTGGCGGGCGCAGAGGTGGTTTAAGTAGAAGGAGACCTCGGAGAAACCTCGCTACGAGAGGGTCGCTGGAAAGAGGTCTGCCGTCCACCGGTACATGATGTGCCGAAAGAGCACTGAGGTGAACTTTGACGGAGTTGGACTTAAGTCCCAGATTAGAGAGGTAGAGCAAGTACTGCAAGATCACCGACACCGAGCAGGAGAAGGGATCCTGAGACTGCTGGGTACACCAAACGGAAAAGCGACGCCATTTAAGGGCGTAGCATTTGCGGGTAGAAGGTCGCCGAGAAGCTAGGACGACCTCTTCCACCTCTGCCGGCAGGAGAAGGGGAGCAAGGACTACCCTCTCAGCAGCCAGGCCATTAGATTGAGAGATCTGAGGTTGGGGTGTAGCAGAGATCCCTGATCCTGAGTGAGGAGATCCGGTTGAAACCCCAGAGGGAATGGATCCTCTACCGCTAATTGCAGCAGGAGTGGAAACCACGGCTGTCTGGGCCAGCGAGGGGCCACCAGGATCATGGAAGCTTTGTCTCGGAGAACCTTGAAAAGAGTTCGAGAGACTAGCGGGATGGGAGGAAAAGCATACAGAAGGCTCTCCGACCATGAGAGTAGAAAAGCGTCTGCCGCAACTCGAAGGGGATGTGGCTGACGAGAGCAGAAGCGAGGAAGTTGCCGGTTGTGAGGACTGGCAAAGAGATCCATCGTGGGGAGGCCCCACTTTAGAAAGAGCTTCTGAACTACCAAGGGATCCAGGCGCCACTCGTGCGGCTGGAGGATCCTGCTGAGTTTGTCCGCCAGGCAATTTTCTTGGCCTGGGAGATAAACTGCCTTGAGAAGAACGCCGTGACTGACGGCCCAAGAGCAGAGCTTCTGTGCTTCCCGACAGAGAAGGAAGGAGCCCGTGCCCCCCTGTTTGTTCACGTAGAACATGGCAACTTGATTGTCCGTCTGGACAAGGACGGACTGGTGAGAGGTCAGGTGGGAGAAAGCCTTGAGAGCCAGGCGGATCGCTCTGAGCTCCAGGAAGTTGATCTGCTGAGCAGACTCCCACGTGGTCCAGAGGCCCTGAGTACGTGCCCCTTGGCAATGTGCTCCCCAACCCAGGAGGGACGCATCTGTCGTCAGCACCTGGGCCGGCTGAGGTGACTGAAAAGGCATGCCGAGTACCAGGTTCGGCCGATGAAGCCACCACTGGAGAGACGAGGCCAGCGGCTCGGAGACGCGCACTAGGTCTGCTAGGCCGCCTGTGGCTTGTTGCCACTGCTTGCGAAGACACCATTGAGCAGGCCGCATATTCAGGCGGGCATTGGGGGTCACATGGACGGTGGAAGCCATATGGCCGAGCAGTCTCAGGAAGCGCCTGGCGGAGACCAGGGACTGGCTGCGAAAACGGTCGGCTAGGTCCATGAGCCTTTGAGCCCTGTCGAGAGGCAGGAAAGCTCGCGCCTGAGGAGTGTGCAGTCTTGCGCCGATGAACTCGAGATCCTGTGAGGGGAGCAAAGTGGACTTTGCGAAGTTTATGACAAAGCCCAAGTACTGCAGAAGAGTCACCGTGCGGTGTGTGGCGTTGGTGACCTCCGGAGCAGACGCTGCTCTGATGAGCCAGTCGTCGAGGTATGGGAAGACATAGAGGCCGTGAAGCCGGAGATGGGCCGCCACCACTGCGAGACATTTTGTGAAGACTCGCGGTGCGGAGGACAGGCCAAAGGGCAGTACCCTGTACTGGTAATGATTTCCTGCCACCACAAACCTTAGGTATTGGCGGTGGCTTGGGTGGATGAGGATGTGCGTGTAGGCATCCTTTAGATCCAAGGAGCATAGCCAATCTCCCTGCTGGAGGTAGGGCAGAAGGATTCCAAGGGTAAGCATTTTGAACTTTTCCCGCACGAGGAACCTGTTGAGGTTGCGCAAGTCCAGGATGGGTCTGAGGCCTCCTGTCCTTTTTGGTACTAGAAAATACCTGGAATAAAAGCCTCGACCTCTCAGGTGGTGGGGCACCGGTTCCACCGCCTGTTCCTGTAGAAGACCTGCTAACTCCTGAAGGAGTAAGTCCCTGTGCAGAGGGAGTCGTGGAGGTTCTCCCGGGAAATAGGAGGGAGGGACCTGGTGGAAGTGGAGAAGATAGCCTTCTCTTACGACCTGAAGCACCCAGGCATCTGAAGTGATGTTGGACCACCTGTGGGCGAAGTGAACCAGCCGGCCTCCGGTGCTGGGAGGAGCCAGCGGAGGGGGAGAGGCTATGCTTAAGGAGTCAAAAGCCCCCACCCTGCTGAGCAGGGGCTGGTGGTGCAGGCTTGGGGGCTTGCTGCCTACGGGACCCGTTACCCCGTCCCTTGGCCTGCTGGCCCTGTTGGGGAGCTGCGGGGGCCTGATATTGGGGGTAGTGTTTATAGGCAGCCGCCTTTCTCGGGTAAAAGGACTTCTTTCCCGAGCCCTTCTTTTTCTGGGAAGGGGCGGAGGTCTTCCTAGAAAGCCTAGTCCTGGTGAGAGTCTCTGTCTCTAGTTGTGCAGCCTTCTCGTCCATAGGTTTGCCAAAGAGGTTTTCACCTCGGCAGGGGACATCGACCAACTTGTCCTGCACCCAGGGCTCAAGGTCAGACGACTGAAGCCAAGCCTGTCGGCGGGCACCGATGCCGGCTGCGGCCACTCGAGCCGATGCTTCAAAGCCATCATAGGCTGCTCGGGATATGAATTTTGAGCATTCCCGAATGCCAGTGGACAAGGCTAGGAACCTCCGCAAAGGTTCCTCGGACAATCCAGCGGAGAATCCGGCTAGCTCTTTAGCCAGGTCTCGGAGATACATGCCCATGTATAGCTGGTAGGTCTGGACACGACACGCAAGCATAGAGCCCTGGAAACACTTCTTACCAAGGCCATCCAGGTTACGGGCCTCCCTGCCAGGAGGCACCGAGGAGTGCATCTTCTGGCTCTTAAGACGATGCATGGCCGATTCCACTACCATGGAATGGTGTGGTAGCTGTGCTTTTTGGAAGCCAGGGCTCTTGCGGACTCGATAGATAGAATCGACCCGCTTGCTCAGGACCGGCGAGGAGGCCGGACTCTCCCACATGCGGAAGAGTAGTCGTTCCAGCATGGGAGGAACCGGTACAGTAAAGTGTTCCCTGGCGGGAGAGTCATACTGGAGGGCGTCGAGCTCTTCGGCTCGAGGCTCCTCCTCGGGATCCGCAGGGAAGGCCAAAGCCTTGGCCATATCCCTGACGAAGTCCGAGAACCGGGCATCCTCCGGAGGGGACTGCTTCCGAGGTTCGGACTCGGGCGAGTCCGAGGGGACACACCGAGTCCGAAAAGAATCAGGTGACTCTTCCTCTTCAGACTCCCAGACCGACTCCGAGGAGGAATCGGTGGGGTCGGCCCGGGCAGGCTGCGGCGCCGGCCGCCCCGACGCCGAGGGAGTTGGCGTCGACGACCTCGGTCCCGAACGGGAGGCCGAGGGTGACCTCGACCGAGGATCGACTCGAGTTCGCATGGACTCGAGGATCGGCTCGGTCTCCGGGGTCGACTTAGACGTCGACGTCCCGACGGTCGGGGCAGCGGCGCCAGCGAGGCTAGCGAGCAGTGCCCGCTGATGGTCCATGAAGGCAGACAGTCTGCTCTCCAAGGCTGTCAACCTGAGTCCGACCTCAGGTGACCCAGCAGCCCCCGACTCGGGCCCCGACGGCGTCGGGCCCGACGTCGGCGGTCTCGGAGGCGAGTCCAGGAGGACCACAGGACTTACCCGAGCAGGCAGCTCCGACTCCATGCGAGGTCGCTTCGAGAGGTGCTCCTTCTCCAAGGACCCGGGACGGCTATCGGGGCTATGCGACCTGGCCCTCGCGGAGCCAGGAGCGTCCACCGACGCCGCCCTTGCGGGTTTCACCTTCCGTCGATGGTCCCGGAGGGAGAACCCCTGTCGGAGGAACTCCGGCGACGGTCAGAGCTGGAACCTCTGGACGCCGAGGCCTCCGACGAGGTCCGGGTACGGCTGGGGTCAGCGAAGATCCTATCCCGCTGATGCCGCCGACTTCTCAACGCTTTGGAGGACATTTTGCCACAGGCCCCACAGATCATTTCTTCATGATCCGGGCCCAGGCAGCGGAGGCAATTATCGTGTGTGTCAGTTAGTGACATATTTCGGTCACACTGACCACACCGCTTGAAACCACTGGCAGCCATCGGGGGAAAAAGGGCCCCTGCGAGGTCAAAAGACCGGGCTGCCAGTGAAAAAACCGAAAACGAAACTGACTAAATCAGAAAAACCGAAAAAGAAGAAGAGGACTCGTGACCGGCGTCGCGAGTCCGGGCGGGAAGAAAACCGGCCGAAGGAAAAAAGAGAATAAAATCAACTTTTTCGCGGGGACACGACGGGTACGTCTGTAGGGCTCCGCGGAAAAAAGAAGACTGGCTAAGATGGCACCCTTGGGCGGGAAGGCGACCGCGCATGCGCGCTGCAATTCCCAAAGGCTTTCTTTGAAAGCTGGGGAAAATTGCTCCGCGAGGGCTCCGTCGGCGCCGACGTCACCCATATGTGAGGACTGACTTCCTGCTTGGTCCTGGAGAATAAAGAGATATCTTTCTACCTTTTGTGCATTTTTTTTTCAGTTGCAATTGCTCCAGCCACTTTCTTCTGGTTTCTTCATGTTTTCTGCTAACTCTCCATCATCTGCTGTCCATTTGTCCTTTCTTCTCTCTTCTAGTATTTTTTTCCATTCTCTCTCTCTACATCTGCTTTAACATATTAATCTTTCTCCTTTTGCTCTTTCCTCATTCCTATTTCATCCACTCAAATTTTACCACTCCATCCTCAATCCCCACTTACTCTCCCAATACCCGGCCAATTGTAGATTTTTTTATCCCTCCCACACAAAATATTTTCCCCTCTCCATTTTACTCTCCCAGCCCCATCCCATTCTAATCCTCCCCCAACATCAGCTCCCTTCTAGTTCCAGCCTCACCCAGCATCCATTCCCTTCTAGTCCCTGCATCAGCCCATTTCCAGTCCTGGCCCCCCATCAGCCCATTTCCAGTCCTAGCAACCCCCCAACCCAATACCAGCCCTAGCCCCCCCCCCCCATCAACCCACTTCCAGTCCTAACCCCATCAACCCATTTCCAGTCAGCCCCCCATAGCCCATTGCCAGTCCTAACCTCCCCATCAGCCCACAGCCCATTACCAGTCCTAACCCCCCATCAGCCCACAGCCCACCAGTCCTAACCCCATCAGCCCACCTCAAGTCCTAACCCCTCCCCATCAGCCCATTTCCTGTCCTAGCCCCCCCATAGCCCATTATCAGTCCTAACCCCCCCATAGCCCATTACCAGACAGCCCCCATCAGCCAACAGCCCATTACCAGTCTTAACCCCCCCATAGCCCATTACCAGTTCTAACCCCCCCAACAGCCCACAGCCCATTACCAGTCCTTACCCCATCAGCCCACCTCAAGTGCTATCGCCTCCCCATAAGCCCATTTCCTGGCCTTGCCCCCCCATAGCCCATTATCAGTCCTAACCCCCCCCATAGCCCATTACCAGTCCTAACCCCCCATCAGCCACCCACAGCCCATTACCAGTCCTAACCCCATCAGCCCACCTCCAGTGTTAACCCCCCCATCAGCCCATTTTCGTCCTAATCCCCATCACCCAATTTTCAGTTTAAGCCCCATACCCCATTACCAGTCCTAACCTCCCCATCAGCCCTAAGCAAGTTGTAAGCCCTACAGCCGATTTCTATTCCGAATACCCCATAACCCTATTTTTAGTTTAAGCCCCCCATAGCCCATTAGCAGTCCTAACCCCCCATCAACCCACTTCCAGTCCTAATCCCATTAGCCCATCACCACTCCTAACCCCCCCAGCCCCCCATAGCCCATCACCACTCCTAACCCCCCAGCCCCCCATAGCCCATCACCACTCCTAACCCCCCCAGCCCCCCATAGCCCATCACCACTCCTAACCCCCCCAGCACCCCCCATAGCCCATCACCACTCTTAACCCCCCCCAGCCTCCCCATAGCCCATCACCACTCCTAACCCCCCCAGCCACCCCTAGCCCATCACCACTCCTAACCCCATAGCCCATCACCACTCCTAACCCCCCCAGCCCATCAGCACTCCTAACCCCCCCCAGCCCCCCATAGCCCATCAGCAATCCTAACCCCCCCCAGCCCCCCATAGCCAATCAGAACGCCTAACCCCCCCACCCCCCAATAGCCCATCAGCACTCCTACCCCCCCCAGCCCATCAGCACTCCTAACCCCCCCCCCCCCCCGCCCAGCCCAGCCCAGCCAAGCTTTTTTTTTTTAAAAAGCGGTCTTCTCCCGCTGCCGGGGCCGCTGCGGCAGAATCGAGTGTGCCGCGGGGCCCCCCCTGCCCAGCAGAGCCTGCCCTCCCCTGTATCCGCTCTCTCGTACAGCTGCCTGCAGTCTCACGCGCCGGCTTTCAGAGCGCGAAGGGACTAGTTTCCCTTTCGCGGCTCTGTTAAGTCCGCGGGGGCTGATGGGAACTTCCCATCAGCCCCCGCGGACTTAACAGAGCAGCAAGGGAGAAACTCTCCCCTCGCGCTCTGAAAGTCGGCGCGTGAGACTGCAGGCAGCTGTACGAGAGAGCGGATACAGGGGAGGGCAGGCTCTGCTGGGCAGGGGGGGCCCCGCGGCACACTCGATTCTGCTGCGGCAGCCCCGGCAGCGGGAGAAGAAAGCTTTTTTTTTTTTTTTTTTAAATTTGACTTTAGGATCAGAATGTTTTTTGCGCGGGGCCCTGTGCAAAAAACATTCTCGCTCAATGGACGGGCCGGCCCTGCCCCTCTCCATTCCCTTTCTTCCCCTCTCCATTCCCTTTCTTCCCTCCCCCTTCTTCTCCCTCTCTACCCTTTCTTCTCCTTCCCCCTCCCTACCCCCCCTTTCTTCCCCTCCCCCTTCCTCTTCATTGCGCATGTGGTTTTTAATGGCTGGTTTTATGATACCATTACCATTTTATCTGTATTCACATTTTCTTTTGGTCCTTCATTTCATTTCAGGTACACATGTTTTGATTTTCCCAAGTGAGTATTTTGAATGCCTGGTTTATATTGTATCTCAGTTTGCAATTTTTATGTTCAAAGTTCATTCATCGAGAACCTGAATTACTTTGAAGAAGAGAAGGATAATGATCCCATTGCAAAGTACTGTTATAAAAGGCTAAACAGCCATCAATTCCATATAACACTGCAAATTTTGAATGATGTTTTATCTGAACTAGCTTCATTAACAATGGCATTTCAAAAACGTGGGCTAATGCCACTGGAAGCATATCATCTTGCACAGGTGCTGAACAAAATCCAAATGCAATACTTGGGTGACACAGTAAAATGGAGTGATAATGTTAAAAATCTTCTCAACAAGATACCTGGAGACGTTTCAGTGGATACTGGTTCCACACTTAGGGGTATGTTTACTAAACTGAGCTAACGGTTAACCCGGGCTATCTGCAACTAGGTCCCATGTTATTCAATGGGACCTAGTTGCAGATAGCCTGGGTTAACCACTAGCCCGGTTTAGTAAACATAGCCCTTATTTTCATTAATATGCTGTGTCATCTGCATTTAGGGGAAAGATTTCCTGAAAATGAAATTGAGGAATGGTCTGCTTTTGACTTGACAGCAATAGCACAGTGTGATTATGAATTTGGAATTGAAAACGTCCGATCACTCTGCTTAAAGTACAAACAATTTCTTATGGAGGAACATATTGTTATTCAGCAGTACAATGACTTCAAGTTCTTAGTCGCAGAAAAAATCAAAAGCAAACTGATAAACAGTTTTCCGGATATGGTGACTTTGGCGTTTCAGAATGCTCACTTTGCAGATTTAGCGAAACTGATGGATATTGGTGGAACATTTTTGGCTTCTAGTGCAGATTGTGGGCGTGGTTTCAGCTTGATGAACAGTTTAAAAACCAAAATAAGGAATCGCTTACAGTTAGAACATTTGGAAATGCTGATGCGTGTTAAGAGTCATCTTCAAGATAGCGGATCGGTAGACCTTGATAAAATTTATTCAGACTGGTTAAAGCTGTATGTAGCTTCCAATCAATCTGCAAGGCTTTGGCTACCTGTTGTACTATCTGGGCCACAAATGCAGGTCCGTTATCTGACCCCATTACTACCGGGAGCCCAAAACGGGGGATGATTTCATGCAGTAGCACCTTTGTCACTTCTCTGGCTCTTTCTGTACAGACTGGGAAGGCCTCCACCCACCCCGTGAATGTACAAACCAGAACTAACAGATATCGGTATCCATTTGCTTGGGGCATTTCTGCAAAATCAACTTGGATATTTCCCATGGGGGTGACCCCATAGGACTGCACTCCCGGGGGTTGGCAAGGACCTTGACGAGCATTGTTCTTAGCACACATGGTACACTGCCTAACAGTTGCGGCTGCCAGGGAAGATAAGCAGGAAAGCACAGTTACTTACCTGTAACAGGTGATCTCTGGGAACAGCAGGAATTAGTCCTCACATATGGGTACGTCGGAACTGACGGAGCCTGCGCGGGAAAGCTCCCCAGCTTCCCAGAAAGGAAAGCTTTTGGGGACTCCCACAGCGCATGCGCGCTGCCTTCCCGCCGTCCTGACCAACCCTCCTCAGTTCGAGTTTAAAACTGAGACAATAGAGAGAGGAAAGGAAAGAGAGAGAGAGAGAGAGATACAACTCCTAGGGGAGGTGGGTGGGTTGTGAGGACTAATTCCTGCTGTTCCCAGAGATCACCTGTTACAGGTAAGTAACTGTGCTATCTCCAGGAACAAGCACGAATGAGTCCTCACATATGGGGACTCCCTAGCTAAGATGCCGGGGAGATCCCCCTCCAAGGGTTCCTCATCTTCCTATGGATCTCAGGCATCCATTCAGGGAAGGTGGGCAGGAGTTGTTTAAGAATGGAATAGGTGTCTGAGGACAGCCTGACCAAACAAGGCATCCCGGCGGGAGTCCTTGTCCAAACAGTAATGGGCTGTAAAGGTATAAACCGAAGCCCAGGTGGCTGCTCGACAGATCTGATCAATGGATACAGAGTGAAGATGAGCCATAGAGGTGGCCATGGCTCTCACATTGTGAGCTGTGACATGGCCTTCCAGAGAAAGGTTCTTACTCTGGTAAGCAAAAGAAATACACTGAGCAATCCAAGTGGACAGTGTTCTTTTGGAGACTGGAAGTCCCAAATGAGAAGGATCAAAAGCAACAAAAAGCTAAGAAGACTTTCGATGTTTCTGTGTCCTGTGGAGGTAAAAGGCAAGAGCTCTTTTACAATCTAAAGTATGTAGGTTCCTCTCTGCACTGGATGCATGAGAAGCTGGAAAAAAGACAGGTAGATATACCTCTTGATTAAGATGAAAAGGTGAGACCACTTTAGGCATAAAGTGAGGATTTGTCCTAAGGACTACCTTATCATGATGGAACCTTGTATAAGGTGGATTAGCCACTAAAGCCTGCAGTTCACTGATGCGGCGAGCAGAAGTGATTGCAATAAGGAAAGTAACTTTCCAGGAAAGAACTTTCAAGGAGGTAGTGGCTAAGGGTTCAAAAGGTGGCTTCATAAGCTGACCAAGAACCACGTTTAAGTCCCAGGCTACCGGAGGGGGCCGAATCGGAGGCTTAGTTAAAGTTAGGACTCTCATAAACCTTGCAATAAGAGGATGAGAGGAAACAGGTTGTCCATTGATAGGCTTAAGAGATGCTGCAATAGCACTCAAATGGACCTTTACAGAATTTGTTTTAAGACCTGCATTGGAGAGATGCAGGAGATATTCGAGTAAAGAATTCAAAGGTAGTGCTAGAGGGTTAAGACCCTTTTGAGCACACCAAATGGAAAAATCTTTTCCATTTAAAAGCATAAGAACGCCTGGTGGAAGGTTTCCTAGAGGCATGGAGGATATCCTTCACTTATTGAGAAAGATTGAAGTCTTGAAGGTCTAGGCCTTCAGCAACCAAGCTCTGAGGTGAAGGGACTTGGGGTTTGGGTGCCACAAAGTCCCCCCCTCTTGAGACAGAAGGTCTGGAGCAGCTCCCAGATCCAGGGAGGGGGCCTGGGAGAGGTGCAGAAGTAGAGGGTACCACACTTGGCGTGGCCAGCGTGGAGCTATGAGGATCATAGATCCTTGATCCCTCTGGAGTTTGAACAGAGTCTTGGGAATCAAAGGAATGGGTGGAAAGGCATACAGGAAGTCTTGATCCCAATGAAGGAGGAAGGCATCCTTGACCTGAGCTCCCTGACACGGAATTCTGGAACAGAATCGGGGAAGTTTGGCATTCCACGGACTTGCAAACAGGTCTATGTCCGGGGTTCCCCATTTCTGAAAGATTCTGAGTACCTGATCCATGTGCAGGGACCATTCGTGTGGAAGCAGAACTCGACTGAGTCTGTCTGCCCAAGAGTTTTGGATTCCTGGGAGATATACTGCCAGGAGATGGATTTGATGCTCTCTGGCGAAGGCCCACAATTTTAGAGCTTTGTTGCAAAGCGACAGAGAGCCAGTCCCTCCTTGTTTGTTTATGTAGAACATGGCTACTTGATTGTCGGTATGAACAAGGACTGTCATGTTGATGAGGAGGGTATGAAAGACCTTGAGAGCAAGGAAAATTGCTCGCAGCTCCAAAAGGTTGATATGAAGGGTGGACTCCTGTGGAGACCAAGTGCCCTGAGTGGAGAGGTCTTGGAGATGAGCTCCCCAACCTGTTTGGGAGGCATCTGTTGTGAGGGTTGCTTGGGGTAACAAAGGTTGGAAGGGGGCCCCCAACAACAGATTTTGAGTGGACATCCACCATTGGAGAGACCAAAAGAGACGTTTTGAGGTTGCTATTTGGTCTGAGAGAGCTCCTGATGCTTGAGTCCACTGGGTGGACAAAGTCCATTGAGCTGCTCTCATGTGTAGGCGGAGCATAAGGCACCACATGAACTGTGGATGCCATGTGGCCTAGCAGTTGAAGCATTTCTCTGGCAGTCAAGTGGCTTCTGGACTGAATTTGAGAGGCCAATTGCACCAGATGGTGGCAACGGGCCTGAGGAAGATAGGCCCTTGCAGTGGTGGTATCTAGCCAGGCCCCTATGAATTCTAGGGGCTGAGTAGGGGTGAGTTGAGACTTTGGCAGATTTATGACAAGTCCCAGATACTGTAGTATGCGTCTGGTGTGGTCCAGGGAGGTCTGAGCCTCGGACTGAGATGGAGCTCGGATGAGCCAGTCGTCCAGGTATGGGAAGACAAATATTCCCAGAGTGCGTAGAAATGCAGCCACTATTGACATGCATTTGGTGAACACTCTTGGAGCAGAGGCTAGACTGAAGGGGAGTACTCTGTATTGGAAATGCTTTCCCTGAAATAGAAAGCGTAGGAATTTTCTGTGGGATGGATGGATGAGTATATGGGTGTACGCATCCTTTAGATCTAGAGAACAAAGCCAATCCTGACTCTGTAGGTATGGAAGGAGAGTACCTAGAGAGAGCATCTTGAATTTCTCCTTGCATAGAAATTTGTTCAATTCTCTCAGATCTAGAATGGGTCTGTGCCCCCCTGTTTTCTTGGGGATGAGAAAATACGGGGAGTAAAACCCTGACCCCTGTTGAAGAAGAGGAACCTCTTCTATTGCCCTTTGGGCAAGAAGGGTGGTCACCTCCTGATCCAAGAGGTGCAGGAGAGATGAGGGAGAATTGAACTGTCTCACCATGGTATGGGGAGGAAGGCTGGAGAAATGTAGTTTGTAGCCCTCTCTGATGATAGAGAGGGTCCACTGTTCTGATGTGATTTGCTCCCATCTGGGAGCAAAATGAGTTAACCTTCCTGGAATGGTGAGAGGCTCTGGTTGTTGCAGAGCCAGAAAGGTTAAGTTCTCTAGAATCAAGTCAAAAACCCCGAGGGGGTTGGGACTGCTGGACTGTAGCAGTTCCTGCAGATTTTACTCTGGCCTGTTTAGATTGTTGACGCTTAGGAGCAAAGCAAACTTGGGAAGATTGCTGGCCAGTATTTGTGGAAAATCTGGTCATTTTATAGAAAGGCTTCTTAAAAGATTTTTTCTTGGTAGACTTAGAAAGTCTATCTAGAGCAGCATTCTCTGCATCCATTTGAGTGGCTTTGATTTGCCACTCCTTGCCAAACAGATTTTCACCTGTACAGGGCAGATTGCCCAACCCATCTTGTACCCAGGGTTCCAAATCAGAGGCCTGGAGCCAAGCAATTCTGTGAGCAGCTATGGCAATGCCCGAGGCTCTGCTAGCTCCCTCAAAGGAGTCAAAGGCTGCTCTGTTGGAGAACTTTGAAACATCTTGAGTATGTTTTAGCAAAAGAAGGAACTCCTCCTTTCTATCCTCTGGGATAAAGGGGAGAAAATGACGTATCTTTAGTGCAATCTCTTTCAGAAACATGCCCATATAGAGGCTGTATTAATTAATTCTGGCAATAAGCATACTAGCTTGGAAGATTTTCCTACCAAAAGCATGCAAAGTCCTACATTCTCTTCCTGGAGGGGTAGAAGAGTGTCTTTTGACACTCTATCTTTTTCATAGCAGACTTCACCACAATAGAGTGGTGAGGGAGCTGAGTTTTTTGAAAACCAGGAGAAGGAGGGACCCGATGCATGGTGTCCAAACGACGAGAATGTGGAGATAGGGTAAGAGGAGCCTCCCACAAATCCATCATGTGTTCTTGAAGAATTTCATGAATGGGTAAGGTGACTGCCTCTTTGGGAACCTTAGAGTATCCTAAAATATCTAATTTTTTTGCTCTAGGTTCCTTTTCAGAGGTTACTGAAATGGAGAGTCCTTTAGCTACTTCAATAATGAAGTCTTGAAAGGACAGATCCTCTGGAGGAGACATTCTCCTCTTTGGAGAGAAGGGCTCCTCAGGAAGAGTAAGGGATACTTCAGCAGAATCATCTGAGGTTTCAGAATCCTCAGAAGACTCGAAGTACCGCCTGTTAGCTTCCAGAGATCGATACGCGTACCGACCGGTATCGACATCGGGCGTACTGGGAACCGGATCGGTATCGAGAAAACCCCCGGAACCGGGGACCGGAACCGGCATTCTACTGGAAGTAGATGCTCTGGGTACCGGTATCGATTGTGGTACCGGAACCGGAGTCGGAACCGATTGTTGCGGTACCGAGGGCGTTGCAGCGTTAATGAAAGCCAATATGGCCTGCTGCATGGATTGTACAGTAGTACCCTTAGACGCCACGACTGCCTGGATGTCGGTACCGGTATGGGCCGGTACCCCAGAGCAGTCTAACAGGTGATCGGTCGAGGCCGTGCCATCGATGTCAACCTGTAACCCCATAGGAGGAGCTTTGGAAGCCGGAGCTTCCCGCCGGGGTTGTTTGGCTGGGCAGGGTCCTCAGGGTCAAACCCAAGGGCCTCTCGCTGCTTAGAGGGAGATTTGCCCTTTGAGGACCTGCCTGAAGAATGTTTGGTTACCTGAGATCCATCAGGAGAGGAAGACCTGGAGGATGTTGATGCTGGAGTATCTGTAGAAAACAGCATATGAAACTTGGCTGCTCGGTTCTGTAAGCCACGTTTGGACATCAGAGAGCAGGATGGACAATCCGGAATGGAATGGTCAGGCCCCAAACATTTAAGACACCATTCATGGGTATCTGTGACTGAAATAGTACCGCTATACTTGGTGCATTTTTTAAAACCAGAGGCTGGTTTCTCCATGAGGGAGAATTTGTGAAGGCCTAGAGGCCTCACAGAACAAACACACCAAGTGGGGAAAAATAAGATATGAAATTTTTTTCTTTTTTTTAAGAAATAAAGAAAAAAGACCGGCGGTACCGGTCCGGAATCGGGAAAGGCAGACACGCGGCCAAAGAAACAAATTAAAATAACAACTTCTTCAGCGGTGACAGGAACACGACCTGCTGGCTCCGCGGAAAAAGAAGAACTGAGGAGAGTTGGTCAGGAAGGCGGGAAGGCAGCGCGCATGCGCTATGGGAGGCCCCAAAAGCTTTCCTTTCTGGGAAGCTGGGGAGCTTTCCCGCGCAGGCTCCGTCGGTTCCGACGTACCCATATGTGAGGACTCATTCCTGCTTGTTCCTGGAGATATAAAGAAATATGGGCGGAGAGTAGTTTCCATGGCTATCTTGCCAAAGTGAGTAGTCTGATGGAAAGATGACAGGAAAGCTGGGGCAAGGCTGTCTGGGATGACTATTACTGCGGCTGTTCCCTTTCTAGGTAATCTTATCCAACCATCGGAGTGTAATACCCCACCCTCCTCCTGACAGAAGAAATCCATTTCCCGTGTAGTGTATCTTTTAGCCCATTGGCTGAACGGGACTGGGAACAGGGGGGCTTGCAAACCTTCGGAGCTCTCAGGGTAGGGCTGGGACAAAGAAGCAATCGCGACCCGCCGGGCTTCCGCATAAGCCCGTCTATTGCCCTTGGCTATCCCGTCGTTCCCCTTTTGATGGCCCTTACAGTGCATGACTGCTACAACTTTGGGATACCAGACTGTTTCTAACAGGGCCACTACTTGGGGACCATTCTTAATTTCGGACCCAGCTGCAGTGAGCAACCCCCTTTCTTTGTATAGAGCACCATGGGCATGGAGAGTGGCAAAGGCATATCGGGAATCTGTGTATATGTTTACATGAAGGTTTGTCCCAAAGGTTAGGGCACGGGTGAGGGCAATGAGTTCCGCCTTCTGTGCGGAAGTGCCCGAGGGCAGTGGCTGAGCTTCGACTATTACCTCCAGCGTCACCACCGCGTACCCCGCACACCTGCGGCCTTCCACTACCAGACTGCTTCCATCTACAAAGTAGTTCTCATCCGGGTTGTTTAGTGGTACGTCTGTCAGATCAGGGCGACTGGAAAAGATTGTGTCCATTACTTCCAGGCAGTCGTGATCAGGTGGTCCTGGGCCGACAGGCAGGAACGTGGCAGGATTTAAGGCTTGACTGGTGGTTATCCGCACTCTGGGGTTTCCCCATAACATACTCTGGTATTTTAACATTCGGGAACTGGTAAACCAGTGGCTTCCTTTATGTTCCAGTAAAGTTTGGACAGAATGTGGGACGGTGACTAAGAGGTCTTGGCCCATGGATAGTTATCCGACTCTTCCACCAATAGGGCTGTTGCTGCTATCGCTCTTAAACAGGGTGGCCATCCCTTGGCCACTGGATCCAGCTGTTTAGACAGGTAGGCGACTGGGCGTGGCCAGGATCCCAGCTGTTGAGTCAAGACCCCTAGAGCTGTGCCCGCTGCTTCATGCACATAAAGAGTGAAGGGCTTAGTTACATCCGGAAGGCCCAAGGCTGGTGACGATAGCAACGCTCTCCAACTGTTCGAAGGCCCCCCGTTGGTCTGGTCCCCATTCAAGGGGACTCGTCTCTGGGCCTTTCGTAGATTCATAGAGGGGCTTTGCAATCCTGGCGAAGTTGGGAATCCAGATGCGACAGTATCCTGCAGCCCCAAGGAAAGCGCGTACCTGCTTGCGAGATGTTGGCTCAGGAATCAGGCATACCGCCTCCCTCCGTTCTTTCCCCAACCGCCGACTTCCTTTAGACAGGTGGAATCCCAGGTACTTCACTTCCAACTGGCATAATTGAGCTTTCTTCTTTGAAGCGCGGTAGCCTGCGTTATACAACAACTGTAGCAGCTCTGTGGTTGCCAGAATACATTCAGTCTCAGAGTCAGCAGCAACCAACAGATCATCAACGTATTGCAGGAGGGCTCTTCTCCCAGGCACTCCCGGGGGGTAACCAGCAAGATCCTGGACCAGAGCAGTACTGAAGATAGTGGGGGAGTTCTTGAACCCCTGTGGTAAGCGAGTCCAGGTTACTTGAGTCTTACTGCCAGTGGCAGGGTCCTCTCTCTCAAAGGCGAAGAGGTGTTGGCTTTCTGCAGACAATCGTATGCAAAAAAAGGCATCCTTCAGATCTAGCACGGAAAAATGAGAGGCCGCAGCTGGGATGAGACCCAACAGGGTATAGGGGTTGGGTACCACTGGATGCAGTCACAGCGGCGTCATTGACGCGGCGGAGATCCTGGACAGGTCGGTAGTCGGTAGTACCTGGCTTTCGGACTGGTAGTAAAGGAGTGTTCCATGCTGATTGACAGAGCTGCAGGATACCGTACTGCAGGAGTCGCTCCAGATGATGCTGAATTCCTTCCACAGCCACTCGTGGCAGCGGATACTGCCGCACGTGTACTGGGGAGACTCCTGGCTTCAAACTCGATACAGACAGGGGGGATGTTGATGGCCATTCCGGGGGGGTTGCCTTCTACCCATACTCCTGGGGGTACCGCATCCCACTTATCCAGGGCAATCACATCAGGCTTGAGTTTGTTCTCGATCAGCCGCCATTCTTCTTCTCGGGGGACGGACAATACCAAAACTGCTGGGCCCAGGCTGGGTATGTCGAGCTCAGCCTGGCCCCCGGGTCCGAATGATATCTGGGCCTGTAGTTTCGCCAGGACATCCCTCCCCAACAGGGATATAGGACATTCAGGCATATACAGGAACTGGTGGGTGATAGTCCGTCCCCCCAACTGACACATGCGGTTTTGCAGAAAGGATCGTTGCACTCTTTCTCCTGTTGCTCCCACTACAGTTACCGTCCGGGAGGATATCGGGGCCACTTGCTGAGTAACCACTGAGTGTGTTGCTCCAGTATCAACCATGAACTGCATTTCTTGGTCCCCTAAGTTCATCTTGACCATAGGCTCCTGGGGACCCAACAGAAGCTTGGAGCCCGGTCTGGCCTAGTCTTCATCCAAGTAATAATGTTCCACTGCTGCGAGGCCTTCAAGATCTGGTGGAGGGGGCGGGAAGGTATCGTGTGGATATACCATGGGCTGGCCCCGCCCTCGTGTGGTGTGTACGGGTACCCTTGCGCCCCTCATGGACGGATATTGCCCCCTCCGATTTGGACACTCATTCTTCCAATGTCCCTCCTCTTTACAGTATGCACACTGATTGGGGCCCAGGAGAAATCTCGGCCCCCTCTGTCCTCGTCCACGTCCCCTGCTCCCGTCCTTGGTCCAGGCCGATAATGGTGGCTGTTCGGTTAGGGCAGCCGCTAGGAAATCTGCCTTCTTCTTCATCCGATGCTCAGATTCTCGCCTCTGCTCCTGATCACGATTTACAAAGATCTTCTGTGCCACTTCCATAAATTGTGCAGCGTTCATGCCCGCAAATCCATCCAATTTCTGCAGCTTCCGCCATATATCACCCTGAACATAAGAACATAAGATATGCCATACTGGGTCAGACCAAGGTCCATCAAGCCCAGTACTCTGTTTCCAGCAGTGGCCAATCTAGGTCATATGTACCTAGCAGTTTCCCCAAGAGACACAAGTTCCACAATGCTTGTACTGGGTCAAGCATTGATATCGTCGGTTACTTCTTAATAATGGTTTATGGACCTTTCCTCCAGGAACTTGTCCAAACCTTGGGCCTGTGCAACGAAAGCGGTATTCACCATACGAAGATTCTCGGGAGCTGCTGGATCGTAAGGGGTGTACAGTCGATACGCTTCTGACAGACGCTCATAAAACGCTGCTGGGCTCTCATCAGGAAGCTGGAGGATTTCTGCAATCTTGCTGATATTCATAGCCCGCTGCCCTCCCCCTTCTTGAGGCCTTCAAGGAGCGCGGTCCGGAAGCGAGTGAGAGCCTGTGCTCCTATGGGATCATTCGGGTTCCACTCAGGGTCTTCATTCGGGAAATTCACAGTTGCTTGCTGCCGGGGATTTATAACCCCAGCGTCTGCAGGATGTGCCTCCAGCCACGTGAGTGTGGCCCGCACAATACGTGCTTGTTCTTCCGTGCTGAATAGGGTGGAAAGCAATTGTCTACAGTCTGACCAAGTAGGCTGGTGTGTTTGCATAATACTGGTCATAAGGTCTGTCAACTCCTGAGGCTTTTCAGTATAGGAGGCGTAATGGGTTTTCCAATTCAGCAAGTCAGTGGTAGAGAAAGGAACATATATCAGACTAGAAGGTCCTACTGCCACCAGTCCGGCAGCATCAAGGTACGTGAGTCCCTGTACTTGTCGTAAAGGCAGTTGGAAATCCTGTTTTGTCTGCTTCTCTGTAGCAGCTGACTGCAGGCGCTGGGCCAGTGGGGTAGATGCCTGAATCTCAGCCGGAGTGCTCTCAGGGGGTGAGGCTATAACACTGGAGGCAGTACCGGGAGTAGGAGGAGAGGAGGATGATGGAGGGGTCTGTAGGGGCGTATCAATATGAGAAAGGGAATCTGATGAGCTGGAATCTGCAGAATCCTCCCCAGGTCCTGCTTCACCCGCCCCGGTGGAAGGTTCTCCTGACTCTTCATCTCTTAGGGGCAGATCCTGTTAGGGCACGGACGGGACAGTAGGGTAAAGCAGATTGAGGTGGCATGCAGGGACCTCCGGGGAATCCCGCCCCTGGTAGACAGGGGCAGGTGTTCGCTCCTTCCTGCGACTGGCAGCTGCCACCATTATTCTACACTGATCCTCGTGGCAGCACTGGAGCCATTTTGGCCGTTTCTGGCATATGGCCAGCTATGAATCAATATAGGGAAACTGCTCTGGGTGTTCCTGCACTACAATCTGATGAACTAAAAACACAGTAGGCAAATCAGTGGACCCCTCGGGAGACCACAGCTTCACTAAGGCTGGCCACTCCCGTTCACATAAAACAGACAATCGAGAGGCAGAGAGTGAAACCCCGTAATCCTCTCCAAACCCAAACTTGAAATTACGGAGCATACACTGCAGGGGTGTCTGCCCTTTAGATTCTCCCACCCCCATGCTCTAATCACAATAGGCTCTAATCACAATATGCTCTAATCACAATTACAATGCACAATTCTCAATGCAGTAACACTGGCAGCATTTCCAGCTCACACAGGGTTAAACCGACAAACAGACAGATACTGAACATTTGAGAGGAGACAAGAATGCTTGCTGGAACCTGGATTCCGCCTCCCCAAGGGGAGGAGGGAGCAGTTGGAGAGCCCACGAGCTCGGATCTCACACACAGGACAACGAAGAAAACGAAGGGAGAAAGGACAGAAACACATTAAAAACAGGTACACTTAGACACAGCTACCCTTCCTTTCCCACCCCCCCCCCAGCACAGACAGGACGAGCAATGGTTTCAGAACCCCTGTGGTTCTTACTTGGACCGCTCGTGCAGGTGATCAAACCGCTACAGGATTACAGAATACCAGGATTTACAGATCACCAGACTCACAGAACTACCCAAAACAGAAAGGCAGTAGTACTCACCAGACCTCCGGCCGGAGAAAGTTTGGATGCCAGTCTATCCTGCCGGAAGACAAACGGCGTAATCAGCCCGCTGGGACCGACCAGGCCAGACGTGTCAAGGAGTCCTGCCGGGACACAAGGGACCCGGTGGCGCTAAGGAGCGTTGACGGCCTGGGGGCCGGTCACCAGCCAGCCGAGGCCCGGTCCTGCAGAACCGCAGGGAGGGTCCCTCCACGGGTACGAGGAGAAAGGACTTCCCGGCCAATGCACCAAAATGAAGCAGGAACCCTGTCTCCCACACCCTCGGAAGGAACACATAGACAGACTAGAATGCAAACAGAAACTTTTATTGTGTACACAAGACTCAGATAGCCAGGGCCGGCACCCTGGACAAAAAATCTGAGAGAGTAAATGACGTCCCACATTGTCTTATATACAGTACATTCTCAAACCCCCTTGCTACCTTCCCATTCGCCCCAGGTATCTCCTCTTCACCAATCGGTAGCCCCTGAAGGGGGGGACAGTGGGCTCTCATCAAGCATTCCCGAGTGACCTGTTTAGACTGGTATGCTCTGGTCTACTGGTTTTCTGGGCGAAAGGGTATGTGTAAGTGCTGCTTCGCTGCAGTCTGAGGGGGAGAGGGGGGCTCTCTCTCACAGCTGCCTTTTCCGGCTGCCTCAAAATGACATAGCTAAAAGACGGCAAAAATTAGAAAATAATAATAATAAAAGGACTGCAACTCCAAGGGGAGGAGGGAGGGCCATGAGGACCGATTCCTGCTGTCCCCGGACAATACCTGTTACAGGTGAGTAACTACGCTTTGGTGAGTAACTACGCTTTCTCCGGGAACAAACAGGAAATCAGTCCTCACATATGGGACTCCCCAGCTAAAGGCTACCGAGAACCCACAGCTAAAAAATAGACTCCCTCTACGAGAGCAGCAAGCAGCCACAATAGGAATCTGAGAGAGTAGCACTCCAGTAGCCTGACACAGAAGGGTCGGAGGGCAGGAGTTGCCTAGACCTCGAAAAGGTTACGGAGTACAGCCTGGCCGAAAGCACTGTCCGTGGGGACTCCCTATCCAGGCAGTAATGGGTTGCAAAAGTCTGACTCGAAGACCAGGTGGCGGCCCGGCAGATGTCTGCCAGCGGAACAGAGCGGAAATGAGCCACTGATGCCGCCATGGCCCTGACCTGATGGGCCGTGACACGACCTCCCAGCAGAAGCTTGGCTGCCCTGTATGCCCAGGCGATACAGTCCGCCACCCAGGTTGCTTGGAAACAGCCATCCTCAGCTTACTGGGGTCGTAGGATACGAAGAGCTGAGAAGCTCTTCTATGGCCCTGTGTATACTGAATATAGAAGGCCAACGCCCTCTTACAGTCCAGGGTATGCAGTACTGTCTCTGCCTGACTGGCATGCGGCCTGGGAAAAAAGGTGGGCAGTACCACCTCCTGGTTGAGGTGGAACGAGGAGACCACTTTCAGAAGGAACCTATAGAACCTTGTATAAGGCCTGTCTGACACAAGGGCCTGAAGATCACTCACCCGCCGAGCTGACATGAGTGCCACCAAGAAAACCACCTTCCAAGAAAGCATACTCACTCACCTGTAACAGGTGATCTCCGGGAACAGCAGGAATTTAGTCCTCACATATGGGGATCGTCGGTACCGACGGAGCCTGCACGGGAACGCTCCCCAGCGTCCAATTAGAAAGCTTTTGGGAGCATCCCACAGCACCTGCGTGCTGCCTTCCCGCCTTTCCCAACTGCCTCTCTCCAGTTGAGTTTTAAAGCTGAGACAAAGAGAGAGAGAGGGAAAGGAAAAGAGACAGATACAGAGATACAACTCCTAGGGGAGGTGGGTGGGTTGTGAGGACTAAATTCCTGCTGTTCCCGGAGATCACCTGTTACAGGTGAGTAACTATGCTATCTCCAGGAACAAGCATGAATGTAGTCATCACATATGGGGACTCCCTAGCTTTAGATGCCAGGGAGAGACCCCAGAAGTTGTGCGTCCCTGAGATGGGCTCCACTTCCCCCCATGGATCTCTGGCATCCTACCAGGGATGGTGGGTAGGAGTTGATTAGGTATGGAACAGGTGTTGGAGAACAGCCTGACCAAACAAGGCATCCCAGCGGGAGTCCTTGTCCAAGCAGTATTGGGCTGTGAAGGTATGAACCGAGGCCCAGGTGGCTGCTCGACAGATGTCGTCGATAGAGACAGAGTGCAGATGAGCCATTGAAGCTGCTATGGCTCTCACATTGTGAGCTGTGACATGGCCCTCCAGAGGAAGATTCTTACTCTGAAAGGCAAAGGAAATACACTGAGCAATCCAGTTAGATAGTGTTCTCTTAGAGACTGGAAGTCCCAAATGAGAAGGAACAAAGCAACAAAGAGTTGAGAGGACTTTCTATGTTGCTGTGTTCTTTGTAAGTAAAAGGCTAAAGCTCTTTTACAGTCCAAAGTATGAAGGTTCCTTTCTGCATTTGATGCATGAGGCCTTGGAAAGAACACAGGTAGGTAGACCGCTTGGTTTAGATGAAAGGGCGAGACCACCTTTGGCATAAAGCGTGGATGAGTCCTACCTTGTCATGATGGAACCTTGTATAAGGTGGATCAGCTACTAGTGCTTGCAACTCACTGATGCGACGTGCTGATGTGATTGCAATGAGAAAGATAACCTTCCAAGAAAGGAATTTCAAGGAGGTAGCAGCTAAGGGTTCGAAAGGTGGCTTCATGAGCTGACCAAGAACCAAATTTAAGTCCCATGCCACAGGAGGTGGCTTAATGGGAGGCTTAGTTAGCAGAAGGCCTCCCATAAATCTTGCTATAAGAGGATGGGAGGAAATAGGTTGTCCATTTAGGGGCTTGAAGGAAGCTGCAATGGCACTCAAATGGACCCTGACTGAGTTAGTCTTAAGTCCTGCATTGGATAAATGAAGGAGATACTCCAGTAATGATTCCAGAGGTATGGCAATGGGGTTAAGACCCTTCTGCGAACACCAAATGGTAAACCTTTTCCACTTGAAAGCATAAGAGCGTCTTGTGAAAGGCTTCCTGGAAGCATAAAGGATATCCATTATTTGCTGAGGGAGGATAAGATAATAGAGATCTAGGCCTTCAGCAACCAAGCCCTCAGATGCAGAGACTGGGGATTGGGATGCCATAACATTCCGTCCTCCTGGGATAGGAGATATGGAGCAGACCCTAACTCCAGGGAGGGAGCTTGAGAGAGATGTAGAAGCAGAGGGTACCACACTTGCCATGGCCAATGTGGAGCTATGAGAATCATACGGCCTCTGTCTCTCTGAAGCTTGAACAGGGTTTTGGGAATTAGGGGAATGGGTGGAAAGGCATACAGGAGGTCTTGACCCCAGTAAAGGAGGAAAGCATCCCTGGCCTGAGCCCCCTGAGCCGGAATTCTGGAACAGAACCGGGGAAGTTTGGCATTCCACGGACTTGCAAAGAGGTCTATGTCCGTGGTTCCCCAAATTTGAAAAATCTTGGTCACCTGGTCTGCATGCAGAGACCACTCGTGTGGAAGCAGAACTCGACTGAGTCTGTCTGCCCAAGAGATTTGTATGCCTGGAAGATACACTGCCAGGAGATGAATCTGATGCTCTCTGGCGAGGGCCCATAGTCGCAAAGCTTCGTTGCAAAGCGACAGAGAGCCTGTTCCCCCTTGCTTGTTCATATAGAACATGGCTACTTGATTGTCCGTATGAATGAGGATCGTCTTGTAGCTGAGCAGGGTGTGGAACGCTTGAAGAGCAAGGAAGATTGCTCTGAGCTCCAAGAGAATGATATGTAGATGAGCCTCCTGCGGAGACCAGGTACCTTGGGTGTAGAGGTCTTGCAGATGAGCTCCCCAACCCATCGGAGAAGCATCTGTTGTGAGAGTTGCCTGGGGTAAGGGTTGTTGAAAAGGGGACCCCAGCAACAGGTTTTGAGTGGACTTCCACCACTGGAGGGACAAAATAAGGCGACTTGTGTTTGCTATTTTGTCTGACAGGCATCCTGATGACTGGGTCCATTGAGTGGATAAAGTCCACCAAGTTGCCCTGATATGGAGGCGAGCATAGGGAACCACATGCACAGTAGATACCATGTGGCCTAGCAGTTGTAGCATTGCTCGGGCAGTGAGATGAGGTTTTAGCACTGCTTGAGAAGCTAACTGCCCCATGCGAAGGCAACGGGCCTGGAGGAGATAGGCCCTTGCCTTTCTGGTATCCAGCAAAGCTCCTATGAACTCTAAAGACTGAGTGGGAGTTAGACTGGATTTTGGGATGTTTATTACCAGACCCAAATTCTGAAGGATACGCATTGTGCAGGATAGAGAAGTCCTGGCCTCTGACTCTGTTGAGGCTCGAATGAGCCAGTCGTCTAAGTAGGGGAAGACGAATATCCCTAGAGTGCGAAGAAATGCTGCTACCACAGCCATGCATTTCGTGAACACTCTTGGTGCTGAGGCCAGGCCAAATGGAAGC
Organism: Ichthyophis bannanicus; assembly: GCA_033557465.1. Classification (NCBI taxonomy): domain Eukaryota; kingdom Metazoa; phylum Chordata; class Amphibia; order Gymnophiona; family Ichthyophiidae; genus Ichthyophis; species Ichthyophis bannanicus. Next base: position 567,116,981 of record CM066034.1, read on the forward strand.
ACCCTGTATTGGTAGTGCTTTTCTTGAAAAAAGAACCGAAGGAACCTTCTGTGAGTTGGATGGATGAGAACATGGGTGTACGCATCATTGAGATCTAGAGAACAAAGCCAATCCTGACTCTGAATGTATGGCAGCAGAGTTCCAAGAGAAATCATCTTGAATTTCTCTTTGACAAGGAATTTGTTCAATTCTCTGAGGTTTAAGATAGGTCTGTATCCCCCTGTTTTCTTTGGGATAATAGGGGGAGTAAACCCTGTACCCTGCTGATGGATGGGTACTTCTTCTATTGCCCCTTGGGCAAGAAGCATAGTGACTTCCTGACCTAACAGGTTGATGAGGGAGGTCGGAGAATTGAACTGCCTTATAATTGTGGGAGGGGGCATGCTTGAAAAATGAAGCTTGTACCCCTCTTTTATGATGGAGAGTGTCCAATGCTCTGCTGTTATTTGCCCCCATCTGGGGGCAAAGTGACACAACCTTCCTGGAATGGTGGAGGGCTCTGGTCCAATGAGAGCCAGGAAGGCTAAGTTCTCTAGCTGAAAGTCAAAGGCCTTGTGGAGGCTGAGACTGCTGGGACAGCTGAGGCTTAGCAGTCTTTGCTTTTCTTTGTTTGGGTGGTTGCTGACCTTTCCTGACAAGCTGACCTGCAGAACGTCCCTGCTGAGAATAAGCAGGATAATACTTTTTCTTTTTAGAAAAGAATGGTTTCTTAAAAGATTTCTTTCTTGCAGGATCAGCTGTGGACTTGGACAATCTATCCAAGGTGGAGTTGTCAGCATCCAACTCATGGCCTTTTCCTGCCAATTTTTACCAAACAGGTTCTCACCAGTACAAGGAATATTTCCCAGTTTATCTTGTACCCAGAGCTCCAGATCAGATGCCTGGAGCCAAGCAGTTCTACGTGCACCTATGGCAATGGCAGAGGTTCTGCTTATGCACTCAAAACAGTCAAAAGCTGCACGGTTGACAAATTTAGAAACATCTTAGGCATGTTTGACCAATGTGAGAAAATCCTGTCTTCTATCCTCCGGAAGAAGAGGACTCAAAGCCTCTAAATTACCTGTGACTTCCTTCAGGAACATTCCCATATATAGACTATAGGAACTGATCCTGGCAGAAAGCATGGAAGCTTGGAAGACACGACGTCCAAAAGCATCCAAAGTTCTGCACTCACGTCCTGGACGATTAGAGGCATGCCTCTTTGCACTCTTGATCCTTCTCATAGCTGTTTTCACTACAATAGAGTGGTGAGGAAGCTGAGTTTTCTGGAAACCAGGACAAGGAGGGACTCGATACAGAGTATCCAGTCTACGAGAATGAGGAGAGGTGGTAAGAGGTGTCTCCCACATTCTTAACATGAGATCATGCAAGATCTCATGGATGGGCAAAGTAGCTGCCTCCTTAGGAGTTTTAGGATATTGTAAAATTTCCAACTCCTTTGCTCTGGGCTCTGTTTCAGGTGCCACAGTAATGGACAGACCTCGAGCCACCTCCCTGATGAAATCCTGAAAGGAAATGACCTCTGGAGGAGACATCCTACGTTTAGGGGAGGAAGGCTCCTCTGGGAGAAGTATTCCCGCATCGACAGAACTGTCAGAATCCTCAGATTCCTCTGAGGACTCGAAGTATCTTCTGTCAGGATGCTCTTGAAGAGCCCGATACCCGTACCGACCGAAGTCGGTACCGGGAGTAATCGGTACCGGAATATCGGTACCGGAAGGCATCGGATGACTGGGTGTCGGCAATGCGGACACCGATGTCGATGCTATCGGTACCAGTATTTATTTATTTATTTATTTATTTAACAGTTCTTCTATACCGCTCTATTTTAGATCAGAGCGGTTTACATTTAACATCAACTATACAACACAAGGAAATTTGAGTTGTATTTACAATAAACAGGGAGATCAACTTGGAAGTAACTGGGTGAACTATGTACCGAGTCAGTGCCGGTACCGGTTGAAAAGTCTGACGCGGTTCCGAGGGCGTTGATGCCGCAAGGAGAGCCACCAGACTGCATTCAATACCCAGGACTCTCTGGTCTATTGACGCTGCCGATGCCTGGATGTCGGTAACGGAGAAGACCACCGGTACCCCAGAGCATGGCACCAGTAGTTCTGCCGAGGTCGAGGCCTCGAGAACATCCTGGAGCCCCGATAATGCTTTGGAAGCCGAAGCCTCCCGCCTGGGCAGTTTTGCCGGTGCAGAATCCTCAAGGGCAACGCCAGAGGCATCTCGATGCTTAGAAGGAGATCTACCCTTTGAGGATCGGCTAGACTTATGTTTAGTTACCTGAGATCCACGGGAGGAAGACGAAGTCCTAGAAGACGTCAATGCCACCGAAGCTGCATCAGAGGGAAACAGGGTACTGAGCTTGGCGGCTCGGTTCTGTTGACCTCTCTTGGACATCATGGCACAGGTCATACACTCCGAGATGGAATGGTCAGGACCTAAACATTTCAGACACCACTCATGGGTGTCGGTGACGGAGATGGTACCACTACACTTGGTGCACTTTTTAAAACCGAAGGAGGGTTTTTCCATTATGGAAAAAATCTTGGCCTAAGGCCCAAAATGGCACGTGCACCTGGAAAAAATGGGAAAAGTACTTAGAATTTTTTTTTTAGAAAAGAAACAAAGAAATAAAGAAAACTGGCGGTACCGGTAAAGCATCGAGGAAGGCAGACGTGACCACAAAAAAGAAGGAACATTTTCTGCGGTGACAGGAACACGACCTGCTGGCTCCGCGGAAAACGAAGAACTGGAGAGAGGCAGTTGGGAAAGGCAGGAAGGCAGCACGCAGGCACTGTGGGATGCTCCCAAAAGCTTTCTAATTGGACGCTTGGGAGCGTTCCCGCGCAGGCTCCGTCGGCACCAACGATACCCATATGTGATGACTACATTCCTGCTTGTTCCTGGAGATAGGTAGCGTAGATGGCAGGTTGCCATTGGCTCAAAGGGAGGCTGAGTAAGCTGCCCCAAAACCACATTCAAATCCCACTTGGTCACCGGAGGGCGAACTGGAGGCTTCAGCAGAAGCAAGCCTCTCAAGAACCGAGAGACCAAGGGATGGGCGGGGGAGAGGTTGCCCCTCCACCGGAAAGTGGTTTGTTGCAAGGGCACTGAGGTGAACTCTGACGGAGTTGGACTTAAGGCCCAAATTCGAAAGGTGGCGAAGATACTGTAAAACCACCGTAACCTGGCAGGAAAAAGGATCTACACCCTGTTCCTCGCACAAAATCACAAACCTACGACATTCAAGGCATAGGTCCATCTAGTCGACAGCCTTTTCTAGGTCAGCATAAGAACATAAGATATGCCGTACTGGGTCAGACCAAGGTCCATCAAGTCCAGTATCCTGTTTCCAACAGTAGCAAATCTAGGTCATACGTACCTAGCAGTTTCCCCCAAAAGACACAGCTTTCACAATGCTTGTACAGCAAGACCTCGTCAACATTTTTTTGGAAGGAGGAGTGGTACGAGTATAACCCTTTCAGCAGCCATGCCATTAGGTTGAGGGAGCTGAGACTGGGGTGCAGGAGAGTGCCCCCCTCCTGCAGGAGGTTTGGAGAGGACCCCAGGGGAATGGGGGACTCCACCGCTAGCTGAAGTAGAAACAGGAACCAGGGTTGCCTCAGCCACCTTGGTGCTACCAGGATGACTGAGGCTTTGTCCTGGAGGATCTTGAATAGAGTCTTGGCCATCAGAGGTGTCGGAGGAAACGCGTACAGGAAGCCTATAGACCATGATCTCAGAAAAGCATCGGCAGTGACCCTGCACGGGTGCGGCTGCCTGGAACAGAACCGGGGCAATTGGTGATTGACTGGACTCGCAAACAAGTCCATTACTGGCCGTCCCCAGGTCTGTTCTGGAGTGCCCCATAGCTGGTTTGATTTTCAGAATATGCCCCATGAAATAGGCATTGAGATAGATTTGCATGTACTGTCTCAATTGTATGCAAATCTATTGCATGCATATTTATTAAGGATACCCAGAAAATACTGTACAAACAGTATTTAAGTTCTAAAGTCTCATCTCATTTGATTTTTGATGGCACCTCATACCATTTTGATTGCCTTCCTTTGAGCCATCTCTAGCTATCTTAACTGAGGTTGGTAGAGAAGATTAATCCTCTATTCTGCAAAGGGCACAAGACCCTTTCCTCTTGATACCTGTTCTTAACATTATACATAAGTAGTTAATTATTACATTACCTGGCTCTTCTCCTTACCCCCCACCCTTTTGCATCTTTCCTGCACCATGTATACTGCTCACCCACACTATTTTCCTGCAGTATGTATATTGTTCATTTTTACATGTTCACATGTTACATTCTGAGCTTGTGCTTATGTCAATATACTCTTATGTTCCATGTAAATGTTAACTTTAGTTTAACCTGTTAACAGCACTGAAACTTTGATAAGGCGGTATATAAAACAGCTAAATAAACAAATGTATACAAAGACATCATTACCTCCTTTTGTTTGTTGGTTATACCTCTTCCTAGGTATTCTAGCATTCTGTGCTTCTCCCTTTCACCTTGTTATACTATTTAGGAACTTTGAAGTCTTCTCATGAGATCACCCCCAGATCTTAAACTGATTTGATATTGCTTTGTTATGTATTTAATGATACTGTTATGCTATACACTTACTGAGTTGTTATGTATTTACATGCCGATGCAGAAAGCTACCGCGGGCTTTACGAGCCCATAATGACACGTTTAAGCACATTTTTACGATCCTCCCCATGCAGGAAATAGACAAATGCTGGTGGAAAAACTAGCGCCCAATTAACACCACACATATTTAAATGAATACTGATTATTTAAATGTATTTTAATCTGCTGGGCTGGTATGCAAATCGTGGCTACACCTGACAGGCGTAGATGATTTCGCAACCAGCCATAGCGACAAATTTTAACTGCATGGTCTGAACAGAAGTAAACCTTTCATGCTGCCCCTGACAGTATTTTGATGGCACCAGGCACTTTACCTGATGCCTAGATCATCTTCTCCTCAGATGATCAGGTATCGGGCAAAACCCCCGATGCCATCAAAACACTGTCGGGCTGTGCCGACAAAAAAGAATCCCTAGTGCCCCGTCCCGCAACAGTAGGAGTGAAAAGGAACATGGAATGATTTGTTTAATGGGAAAAAAAAGATAAAGCTGAACTGAAACCGGTTTTCTGGGTTCCAGTACTGTGTGGTTCATCAGCCTGTATCCGGTTAGATAAGACATTGCTGTGTGCAGCTAATGCTACTATTTTGATATTAGCTAGGAAGCAGAGAGATGACCGAAGGAAAAAATGCGAATTAGCCACTGGTGCTGGAAGCAAGCCAAACTAGCAGAGACTTCTTCTGCGTATGTGTTTGGCTTGCTTTCCCCAGTTTAACGCTACGGTGGCTCATTTGCATGCCTTGGGTTACCGTGGTGGGTATTTGCATACCCTAAAATTCCTGTATCGCATGTTAAAATATGTGCGTTGTCAGAACGTTAAACAATCGATCCAGCAGAGATCTAGCGCCGGCTTTCTGCATTGGCCTGTTAATGATATATTATGCTTAGTGTTTTATACTCAAGTGGGATTATTTAACTGTGCATTGTAACATGCACTGAGCACTGGTTTAAAGGAGTGAGAAATGCTGAAATTACAAATTACATACCTCCGGGATACAGTCACCAAGAAGGTAGTTTTATAAGAAGCATTTATTTTTAGGTACTAATAACATATCTGTTGGTATTTCAAGTCATGTATGCGCATAAATGGCCACACACACACACACAAATAACCTCTTATAAAATACCAATCAGGTGTAAAAGAATGTATGTTGTTTGCATGGTGTGTATTTTTGAATCTGGGCAGAGCATAGGCAATACAAGCAATTATGTGGGCTGATTATAGAAAAGGTAGTTACTCATCTGTAGTAAGTGTCCTCCATGGACAGCACAAAAATGTCCTCATGTATGCATGACAACATCTGACGGATCCCACCCAGAAGTACTCCCCAACAACTTCTCGAAGCTTTTGGGAGCCTCCTCTATGCATGTGTGTCATCTTCCTGCCTGCTGCCGTGATGCCATTTTAATTCAGTCTGATATTATAGCTATAGACTAATAGTATACAACTCCTAGGGAAGGTGAGAGGGTTGTGAGGACTTCTTCCTGCTGTCCATGGGGAACACCTGCTACTTCTTTTCTCTGTGGACAAGCAGGAATAAGCCCTGATGTATGGGACTCCCTAACTAGAGGCTATCTTAACAAAAAAAAGAGGGTATGTTGCCCAATAGGGGCAACCATTTTTGTTGGCAATAGGTCTTTTGTATTTTATAGTTGTTTTTTTAAGGATAGCCTGAACAGAAAATAATGGGCCTGGGGGGATGGAGTTGGATTCTATACCCCAAATAGATTCTGTCATACCAATCGGCCGAAGTTGCTGTCGCATTGGGAATCCCCTTCCAGGCAGTAGTGAGATGTGAATGTGTGGACTAATGTCCATGTTCCAGCCTTGCAAATCTCTTTCATGGAGACTGAGTGCAAGTGGGCCAGTGATGCAGCCATGGCCCTAACATCAGCCGTGGCATGACCCTCAAGGTTTAGACCTGCCTGGACATAAGTGAAAGAGATGCAGTCTGTTAGCCAAATTGAAAGTGAGCATTTGGTTATGGCAACCTCTAGTATTGGGGTCAAAAGAAACAAAGAGCTGGATGGACTTTTTTGGGGTTTTCGTCTGCTACAAGTCAAAAGCTAAGGCTCATTTGCAGTCCAACATATGCAGTGCAGTTTCCCCTTTATGAGCATGTGGTTTTGGGAAAAATGTTGGTAGAACAACTGATTGATTAAGATGGAGATCCAACACCACTTTTGGATGGAATTTGGGATGAGTACAGAGGACCATTCTATTATGATGGAATTTAGTGTAAGGTGGATGAACTACTAGAACCTGAAGCTCACTCACTCTGCATACTGAAGTGACCACCACCAAGAACAAAACTTTCCAGGTAAAGAACTTTAGAGGATAGGAGTTGAGTGGCTCACAGGGAGCTTTCATTAGTTGCGCAAAAACCATGTTGAGGTCCCAAGACACTGCAGCTGGTTTATAGGGAGGCTTCAAGGGAAAGAAAACCCGTATAAAGCAAACTAAAGGCTGAACAGAGATGGGACTTCCCTCTATACCTCAATGGTAAGCTCCAATTACACTGAGGTGAATCCTAATGGAGTCGGACAAGTCCAGACTCGGGGAAGTGTAGAAGATAATCAAGCAATTTTTGTGTGGGACAGGCAAAGGGATCTAGGGAATGGTCCTCACGCCAGATGGCAAACCTCTTCCATTTGTATGAATAGGATTTTCTCATTGAGGCCCTCCTGGAGGCCAAAAGGACATCGGTTACACCAGCTGGCAGACTGAGCTCAGATAACATTAGCCTCTCAACATCCAAGCTGTGAGGGCCAAGGACTTGATGTTGGGATGCAACATCATTTCATTCTCCTGTGATATCAAATCCGGTGCGTGGCCCAACTGAACAGTTTTAGGAGGAGAGGAAACCAAGGTTGTCTGGGCCAGTAGGGAGTGATTAGAATCATTGAGCTTTTGTCTGTTTTGAACTTCAGGGGGGTCTTTGCAATGAGAGGTATTGGAGGAAATGCATGCAAAAGACCCTCTCCTCAATCTAGGAGGAAAACATCCAAGGCTAGTCTGCTATGCAACCTTACTCTGGAGCAGAACTCATCCACCTGGGCCTTCTGAGGAGTTGTGAAGAGATCTATTGAGGGGGTGCCCCACTCCTGAAAGATGTGAGTTGCAACCTCCTTGTCCAGTGCCCATTCATGCAGTTGACTGACTCGACTCAGTCTGTCCGCCAGAGTGGTTTTCTCATCTGGTAGGTGTGTGGCTCTCAAATACATCCATGGTTAATAGTAAATTTCCACCACCTCTTTCCCAACACAGGAGGTATGAACATTGATACTTGATTGATGGTTTGAAACAGGACAATTTGGTTGGCCAGACGATCTTTGAAAGCCCTTAGAGTGTTTGCTATGGCTCTTAGGAAGAAGTTGATCTGTATACACTTTATTGGAAGGACCAATTTCCTTGCGTGTGAAACCCAGAGAGATGAGCATCCCAACTCAGTTTGGATGCATGTGTCATCAATATTTTTTGTGGTGTCGCAATTTGGAAGGGGACACCCTTTGAGTAAATTGTGATGAATTGTCCACCATTACAAAGACTAAATGAGTAGATCAGTGACGTCCTGTGGCCTGGGTCCACTGAGCCCATCTCATTTGGAGACATGCCGGGGGTGTTACATGTACCATAGAGGCCATGTGTCCTAGTAGAGTTAGCATCTACGAGCTGACACCTGCTGACTAACTTTAGTCTCTCATACTATTGCTATCAGTCTGAAGTCTGTCGTGCAGGAGAAAGGCTCTTGCCTGAGTCATGTCAAGCAGGGCTCTGATGAATTCCAATTGTTGGGAGGGCTATAGCTGGGATTTTGGGTAATTTATAATAAACTCTAGTAGTTCCAGCACCCAAATGTTCAACTGTATTGATTCTCGCACGCCTTCCTAAGTGGTGCTCTTGATAAGCCAATCATTCAAGTAGGGAAAGAAACACTCCCAGCATCCAAAGATAAGCTGCTAGTACCGCAAGGCATTTTGTAAAGACCCAAGATGCTTGGTACTGGAAGTGGTGTCCTCCTAGAATGAATTTGAGATACTCCTGGTGAGATGGATATATCTGTATGTGGTATATGCATCCTTTAGATCCAGAGAGCATAGCCAAGCTCCTTTTTGAAGATAAGGGTATAGAGTGCCCAGAGAACATAAGATATGCCATACTGGGTCAGACCAAGGTCCATCAAGTCCAGTATCCTGTTTCCAACAGTGGCCAATCTAAGTCATAAGTACCTAGCAGTTTCCCCAAAAGATACAGGTTCCACAATGCTTGTATTGGGTGAAGCAGTGATATCCTGAGTCCCTTTTAATAATGGTTTATGGACCTTTCCTCCAGAAATTTGTCCAACCTTTTTTAAACCCAGCTACATTAACAGCTTTTACTACATCCTCTGGTAACAAATTCCAGAGTTTGATTACACGTTGAAAGAAAAAATATTTTCTCTTATTAGTCTTAAATAGTTTACCCTGTAGCTTCACTGCATGCCACCTAGACTTTCTGTATTCTGATGACGTAAACAAATCAGTCTACGTTTACCCGTTCCACTCCATTCATTAATTTATAGACCTCTATCATATCTCCCCTCAGCTGTCTCTTTTCCAGGTTGAAGAGCTCTAGCCTTTTTAGCCTCTCTTCATAGGTGTATCCTTCCATCCCCTTTACCATTTTGGTGGCTCTTCTCTGGACCTTTTCTAATAACCCTATATCTTTTTAAAGAAATGGTGACCAGAATTGCACACAATATTCAAGGTGCGGTCACACCATGGAACAATACAAAGGCATTTTAATATCCTTTGTTTTATTTTCCATTCCTTTCCTTATGATACCTAGCATTCTATTTGCTCTCTTGGCCGCTCCTGCACACTGGGCAGAGGGTTTTAACATGTTATCCACGATAACGCCTAAATCTTTTTCCTCGGTGGTGTTTCCTAATGTGGAACCTTGCATCGTGTAATCTTAGTTTGAGTTGTTCTTTCCTAGATGCATAACTTTGCACTTGTCCACATTAAATTTCATCTGTCATTTGGATGCTCAGTCTTCCAATTTATCAAGATCCTCTAGCAATTTTCCACAATCCTCATGGGTTTTAACAACTTTAAATAGTTTTGTGTCATCTGCACCTTTCATAATCTCACTGGTTATTCCCTTTTCCAGGTCCTTTATGAATATGTCAAAAAGCAGCGGACCCAGCACAGATCCCTGCGGTACTCCACTATTCAACTTTCTCCATTGGGAAAACTGATCATTTAGCAATACCCTCAGCTTTCTATCTTTTAACCAGTTCCTGATCCACAATAGTACACTGCCTCCTATCCCAAAACCTTTTAGTTTTGCCAAAAGTATCTGATGAAGGACTTTGTCAAAGGCTTTCTGAAAGTCCAGATAGACAATGGTGAGTCGGTTGATATAGTGTATCTGTTTATTCACACCTTCAAAAAAACATAAGAATAGTAAGACAAGATCTTCCTTGTCTAAAGCGATGTTGGCTGTCTCCCATTAAGCCATGACTATATAGATGTTCAGTAATTTTGTTCTTTATGATGGTTTCTACCATTTTCCTTGGTACTGACGTTAGGCTCATGGGTCTGTAGTTACCCGGATCACCCCTGGAACGTTTTTTAAAAATTGCCATTATATTGTCCATCCTCCAATCTTCAGGTATTACAGATGATTTTAATGACAGATTACTAATAGAAGGTGTGCAATCTCATATTTCAGTTCTTTCAACACCCTTGGATGTATACCATCTGGTCCAGGTGATTTGCTACTCTTCAGTTTATCAAATAGTTGTAATACATCTTCCCGGTGTATCGATATTTCTTTCAATTCTTCCGCAGTATCACCTTTAAATACCACTTCAGTCATGAGTAACATCCCTACATCTTCCTCAGTGAAGACCAAAACAAAGAATTCATTCAGTCTGTCCGCTATGGCCTTGTTCCCTCTTAGTGCCCCTATTACACCTCTATCATCTAATGGTCCCACTGACTCTCTCACAGGTGTTTTGCTACAATGTACTTGAAAAGTCTTTATTATGCATTTTTGCTTCCACAGCAAGCTTCTTCTCAAATTCTCTCTTTGCATGCCTTATCAATGCCTTGCATTTAACTTGCCTGTGCTTGTGCTGTTTCCATTTTTCGTCATTTAGCTCTTTTTTCCATTTCCTGAAAGATGCTTTTTTGGCAACAGCCTCTCTGACCTCACCTTTAAACCATGCTGGCAGTTTTTTGGAGTTCCTTCCACTTTTCTTAAAGCGTGGAATACAGCTGGTCTGGGCTTCCGAGATAGTATTTTTAAACACCCAAGCTTGATGTAAGTCTTTTACCTTTGCAATTATTCCTTTTAGCTTTTTCTTAACTATTTTCCTCATTTATCATAGTCTCCCTTTCGAAAGTTAAAAGGTAATACTGTGGATTTCCTTACCATTCCTCCTCCATTAATTAAATCAAACATGATCATGCTATGATCACTATTGCCAAGTGGCCCCAACACCCTTAACTCTTGCACCACTAAGGACTAGGTCAGAAATGACTTCCCCTCTGGTCAGTTCATGAACCAGCTGCTCCAAGAAGCAGTCATTTATTTCATCTAGAAACTTTATCTCCCTAGCATGTCCTGCCGTGACACTGACCCAGTCAATACCGGGGTAATTGAAATCACCCATTATTATTACTGTGCTGTAACTTTTGTTAGCTTCCCTGATTTTTTTGAGCATTTCATCATCCATTTGTTCATTCTGGCCAGGCGGTCAATAGTACACCTCCTCTGCCATCGCCTTCCCCTTTTTACATGGAATTTCAATCCATAGAGATTCTACAGCAAATTTTGTTTTCTGCAAAACTCTCATCCTTTGTGACTCAATGCCCTCTCCAATGTAGAGCGCAACCCCTCCACCAATTTGATCAGCTCTATCATTGCGATATAGTTTGTACCAGGGGTGTCTCAAGGCAATCTGCTGCCTGAGGCGAGGGATGAGATGGCGCCCCCCTTCAGCCTGTGCTCCCCTCCCCGGGTGGGGATCTTTCTCAAAACTCCAGTCAGGGACTGAACAAAAATCAAAAAGTCAATTAGATAATGTGAAGCAAATGCAAGATGTTCACACACCAAGGAACTAAAAGCACGAGTGAGAACCACAGCAGTTTATAGCTCCAAATTATAATTCATTTGTAATTTGTTATAAACTGCGTTATGGCGCTTGCTTTTTCTTTTTGAACATACATTTTGCATTCACAGAACCCCCTCCTCAACAATGGGTGCAGGGCAGAAGTAGGACATTCACCCACAGAACTCAATATATTAAAAAAAAAAAATCTGATTCTGGTCATCTCACCAACAACAAACATTCTCCAGTACCAGGCATACTGGGAACTAATATAAAACCCTACTAAAGTCACTAAGATCTGCAAGGCCAAATCTACCATACCATATCAGCATACACTTCCAAAACTCATACAATAAGGGGCCTACCAAGAAAAAAGCAGCACTATAAACACTGCAATGGGCCCCAAAACATCCATGCACCTATTTGAAAAGCTGAACAAGTCAAATTACTATAGTACAGATTCCTATGTACAAACTCCATGTTAACAGAACACCTGGCTTTGGTTGCACACTCAGAACACAGACCCTCACCAAGTACAGAATAAGTGACCACAACCTAAAGCAAAAATAAAAATATGTAGACAAAAATTAAAATGAAACCCCAAGAAGACAGACTCCGCATGCGGTGCCACACCAGATAAGAGATGCAGTTCCCCATACTGTGTAAAATATAGATAGCACAAAGTCCAATCACTAAACTGAAAATAAAATTATTTTTTCTACCTTTGTTGTCTGATGATTTTTGATCATGCTGGTCCCGATCTGAGGTTTCCGTTTTCCTCTGTCTTCTCTTAGCTCTTTCTATGGTCTATAGTCCATCTGCCATTTCTTGTCTCTCCTTTTGCTTTCTTCATTTTCTTCCATCAGCCTTTTTTCAGTCCCAGTAACTCTCCCTAGTATCAGCCCCCTTTACAGCCTCCCCTCCCAGTACCAACCCCCTTGCCTTCCCAGTACCGCCACCAGTCTTAGTGCCCCCTCCCATGTCAGATCCCTTCTAGCTCCCCCTCTCCCCTGTCCATCCGCCTTCCAGTGCCATCCCCATGTGTCAGCTCCCCTCCCCACCGTCTGCTCCCTTCCAGCTCCCCCTCTCCCCTGTCCATCCGCCTTCCAGTGCCATCTCCGGGTGTCAACTCCCCCCCGTCTGCTCCCCTCCCATTGTCTGCTCCCTTCCAGCTCCCCCCCCCCGTCTGATCCCTTCCAGCTCTTCCCCCCGTCTGCTCCCTTCCCCATGTCAGCTTCCTTCCAGCTCCCCCCCATCTGCTCCCCTCCTGGCCCCCCTGTCTGCTCCCTTCCAGCTCCCCCCCATGTCTGCTCCCTTCCCGGCCCCCCTTGTCTGCTCCCTTCCAGCTCCTCCCCTTGTCTGCTCCCTTCCGGGCCCCACCTTTTCTGCTCCCTTCCCGGCCCCCCCCCCTTGTCTGCTCCCTTCCCTCCTCACCTCACCAATTCCCATCATTGAAAATCAAACGAAAGCAGCCGCGGGAACATTTCTCCATTCCCACGATTCTGCTTTCAAACTGTTGGGTCGCGTGGAGCCGGCGGGATGGGGGGGCGGCCCCCGAGGTCATCGCGTCCGACGCCCTTCCGCTTCCACTGTTGCAGCAGCGGAAGCAGAAGGGCAGCGGAAGCGATGACCTTGGGCCCCCCACCCCGCCGGCTCCAGGACACAACCCAGCAGTTTGAAAACAGAGCCGCGGGAACGGAGAAATGTTCCCACGGCTGCTTTCATTTGAGATGAATCTGGCTGGACGGCATCGGCGGTTCTACCATAGGCAGTTTCTAGGGAGCGGCAAATCAGTACCGCTCCCCTAAAAATTGCCACCCGAGGCCACTGCCTCATTGGCCTAATGGTAGAACTGCCCCTGGTTTGTACCCAGGTATCACAGTGTCCCACTGGGTTGTCCTCCTTCCACCATGTTTCTGAGATACCAATCATATCTAACCTCTCATTTAGTGCTTTATATGCTAACTCTCCCATCTTATTTTTTAGACTTCTAGCATTTGCATACAAGCATTTTAGAGACTGTATTTTATTCATATTAATCTGGTTATCGGTAGGTAGGGGTAATTTCGAATCTTTAAGCTCTGTCTGCTCTGTACTCAAGGGCATTTGGACTACTTTTATCTTTATTGGAACCTCTCTGCTGATATGCCCTAACTTCATTCTTTAGATAGTATCCTTCAAGGATACATTGTTGCAAACCATGCGCTCTTGGGTGACTGTCGGCTGCCTCCTATTATCTAGTTCAAAAGCTGCTCTATCTCCTTTTTAAAGGTTAATGCCAACAGCCTGGTTCCATCCCGGTTAAGGTGAAGCCCATCCCTTCGGAAGAGCCCCTCCTTTCCCCAGAATGTTCCCCAGTTTCTAACAAATCCAAAACCCTCATCCTTGCAACATCATCTCATCCACACATTGAGATTCCGGAGCTCTGCCTGCCTTTTGGGTCCTGCGCGTGGAACAGGAAGCATTTCGGAGAACACTACCCTGCAAGTTCTGGATTTCAACTTCCTACCTAAAAGCCTAAATTTAGCCTCCAGAACTTCCCTACCACATTTTCCTATGTCACCAGTACCGACATGTACCAAGATAGCAGACTCCTCCCCAGCACTATCTAAGACCTTGGCTAGGTGGCGCGTGAGGTCCACTACCTTCGCACCAGGCAGGCATGTTACCAGGCGATCCTCACGTCCACCAGTCACCCAGCTATCTACTTGCCTAATGATTGAATCACTAACTATAATGGCTGTCCTAACCCTTCCCTCATGGGCACATGGCCCTGGAGAAACGTCCTCAGTGTGAGAGGGTTTTACATCACCAGGAGGACAGGTCCTAGCTACAGGATCACTTCCTGCCACACCAAGGTGATGCTCTCCTGTCACGTGACCTCTCTCCTCCATGGCAACAGGGATGCTACCAGACTGGAGGTGGGACTTCAGGACTATATCCCTGTAGGTCTCGTCTATGTACCTCTCTGTCTTCCTTATGTCTTCCAAATCTGCTACTCTTGCCTCCAGAGATTGGACTCGTTCCCTGAGAGCAAAGAGCTCCTTGCACCTAGTGCACATGTAAGACCCCTCACCAACTGGGAGAAAATCATACATGTGACACTCAATGCAAATGACTGGAAAGCCCCCATCTCGCTGCTGGACTGCTGTCTGCATTTTAGTTTTAAGGTTGTGTTTAGATATTCAAAGTTCCCTACTTACTAAGGGTTGCTGGGGATACTTATACTAATAAAACTATACCTAGTACGTTTAATGTACTTTGTTCACCTGAAGCTTAATTAATCTCAGGTCCTTAATGTATGCCTGAGGATAAACAGCTGCACCTGAGAGTGAATATGGCACCTCCTTTCCTTTAAGAGGTTTAAGCACCTATAAAGCTACGATTTTCCAAGGGGAGGGAGGGAGGGAAAGAAGACCTATGAAAAGCTGGCTGCTACAGAGTACCCCTGTCCTGTGCTTCTAAGGTAATCTGTGACCAATTTCCAGGGGGAGTCCCACAGCCCTTTCTTGGATAGAGGGAGTCTTATTTATTTATTTAGCTGCATTTATATCCCGCTTTTCACCGGGTCAAAGCGGTTGGGGGATACATTTAACACGAGGGGATATGAGACACATACACTAATACTTACAGGGAACATGGGCAATGGAGGGTTAAGTGGCTTGCCCAAGACCACAAGGAGCACCTGCGGGACTAGAAACCTCAGTCCTTCCGGCCCAAGGTTGCTGTCCTCTAGTGGGCTTTGAACCACCGACCTTCCGGCCTGTAGTACCTTGCCCCAACCACTAGGCCACTCCTCTTGGGGTCTAAATTTAACCAGAAAGCTCTCTTCTGTGTTTTAAATTTAAACTGAAAGCTCTTTGCTGTTACCAGGCCCTGACTGATTTAACAAATACACTGGGTTCCCAGATTAATCAGCTTTAAACTAATCCCCAAGATTTAGAAAACTTCCCAGACGTAAATACTTACAATTGCAGATCTTTCTCCAAAAGCAGCAGTCCCCTTTTGTAGTCCTTCAAGGCTACAAAATCATTCTGAACTTTTCTCTGACCAGGTATGTGTTCAGATCTCTTAGGTCCAGGGTGGGATGGTATACCCGGTTTTCTTGGGGGAGATAAGGAAATACCTGGAAGAAAACACTTGGTCTCTTTGTTCTGGTGGTATGAGCTCAAGTGCACGATCTGCCAAGAGGGTGGTGATTTCTCTCTGAAGTAGTTTCTGATGCTGAGGGTCTATGTAATGGTGGGCAATTTGGTGGGCAATTTGGAGGAATGTCAGATGTAATTTGTAACTGCTTTGGATAATTTGCAAAACCCAAGTGTCTGAGGTTATAAAGGGACACCTTAGGGCAAAAAGAGTGAGCCTCACTCTGACAGGAGAGTCCTCCAATGCGGTTACAGGAAGTGTCTATGCCCTTTGGGAACCAGGCAAAATTCCACCCCAGGCTTTGGCTGAGGAGCAGCCTGGGGCTTCTGAGGCTTCTCACACTTTGCTTATGGTTGAGCAGCTTGTTTTAGTTGGAAATAGAGGGACTAAGGAAAGTACATATGCCTGCGAGAGTAACTGATCTTTTTCTGGCTACCACCTTGAAACCTCCTGCGGTAGGAGGCCAGCTTGGACATGCACCTTGAGAGATTTTGAAGAATAACATGCTGCTTTTCAATGAAGCCAGCTTTTCTTTGACTTGTTCTCGCAAGAGATTCTCTCTACGGCATGCTACATCAACAAACTTATCCTGAATGGATTATTCTAGGTCTGAGGACCGGAGCCAGTTAAGTCTTTGGGCGCTAACACCAAGTGCAGAAGTTTGTGATACCATTTTGAAGATATTATAGGTCACTCGGACCATGAACTTCAAGCATCCCTTACCTGTGGCTCGCTAGGGAATGATACTGTTCCAATTTCTCTGGAGGGAGATACTGGGACAAGTAAGTTAGGCCACACAATGTCCTTCAGAGACATGCCCATGTAGAGCTGATAAGAGGCCATAAACGTGGAACTCTGGAAAAACCTTCTCCCAAAAGAGTCTAATGTCTGTGTCTCCCTCCCTGAGGGTGCCGAGGAGTGAGTCTTGGAACTTTTAGACATCTTAAGGGTGGATTCAACCACCAAGGAATGGTGAGGAAGCTGGGGCTTCTTGAACCTGCGAGCCTTTTGAACTGTATACATAGAGTCAAGCCTTCTACTAACTGTACAGTGAGGCTGTTCTCCCATATTCTCATCTATACTCTATGAAGGATGCGGTGCACAAGTACTGTCACCACTTCCATAGGGGCCGAGGAATACTGAAGGATCTCCAGTTCTTCTGCCCTGGGCTCATCCTCAGTCTCCAAAGAAAATCTTATGGCCTCGGCCATATCCCTAATAAAATCTTGGATGGTCATATCCTCAGGAGGTGACTTGCCTCTCTCAAGAGGAGGAGAAAGGTCTGATGGAAGTTCTGGGGAACTATCCTGCGACTCTACATTGGTGATCCAGCCTTCTGAGTTGGACTCAGAGACGAAATTGAAAATACTTCTGAGTCTCTGTCTGGATCGCTCTCCTGCCTTTGGGGATCAGGAGCGACAATGCACCATTGACCTCTTAGGCATCAAGGAAGGATTGGACCCAGATGCACTAGAAAGTGAAACTGGTAGGGCAGGCTCTGATGCTGGTACCTTTCTATGCCCCGATGTTGATGCCTCTCCTGTAGGCAAGCAATGCTTCTCGAGGATCAGCTGGACTGCTGTTGGTATCGATGAGTAGACAAAGAGGCATCGAAATACTGCATGGCAAACAGCATCATGATGCGCTCCTCAAGAGCCTTCAGAAGGTGCTTCCTCCATGGCTGCCATCTCCGAAGGCTGTGGGGCTTCAGCAACATTGGCCAATGCTCCCGGAATCCGAGAGGCAGTATCAGCTGCTTGGTCTCTACATACAGTAGGCTAGCGTTGCTCCTCCGATGTCTTGGAAGACGAGTTCTCCCCTCTTCAGGGCTGCTTAGAGGTGTGCTCTTGCAAACCCCCTTTGCACTCAATGCCATACCTCAGGGAGCTTCGACGTTGATTCACTGGAATCGCCACTCAATGTCTGGCACAATCAACCTTCGGCATTCATGAAGATGAAGCTGAACCCTCCTTCACCTTTGAGTGGACATCGATCAATGGCCAATATTCTGGGGTACTACAGATGCTCGGCTCTGAGTGGGCTCAAGAACTCCTCAATGTCGATGCACCGCCAGCTCTGATGCACTGTTTACGGAGCGGCAGGCGCACCTACTCTTGCCACCTTACTGGGCAGACTAGATGGACCATGCTGGTCTTAATCTGCCGTCATATACTATGTTACTATGTTATATCGGCTGGAAAAATAGTCACAACAAAATCAAATGGTTCAATTTTGAAAAGTAAAAGGGTTAAATTCGTGGCTGGAGCACCAACACTTAAGGGGGCAAAGGTGCCACAGAAAATAAAGAAAACTTTAAATAGTCGAAAATATGACTAAGAAAATGAAAGGGACAACCGTGATGTGCAGGCAGTCAGATACCAAAAAAACAGCCGAAAGGCTGAAAGAATTTCCCGAAACAGGTAGAAAAGTTACCAACAAAGAAATCGTTGAAACGCGTCCGTTGGGCTCTGTGGAAAAACAAAGACTGAAGTAAAATAGTGCCGCAAGTGGGTGGCAAGATGACAGCACATGCCGAGGAAGCTACCAAAAGCTTTGAGAAGTAGCTGGTGATTACTCCCACGTGGGCTCCATCAGATGATGGTAACATTCGTGAGGACATTTCCTGCTTGTCCACAGAGAAAACATAGTTACTCACCTGTAACAGGCGATCTCCGGGAACAGCAGGAATTTAGTCCTCACATATGGGTATCATCGGTACCGACGGAGCCTGCGCGGGAACGCTCCCCAGCATCCAATTAGAAAGCTTTTGGGAGCATCCAACAGCACCTGCGTGCTGCCTTCCCGCCTTTCCCAACTGCCTCTCTCCAGTTGAGTTTTAAAGCTGAGACAAAGAGAGAGAGGGAAAGGAAAAAGATAGACAGAGAGATACAACTCCCAGGGGAGGTGGGTGGGTTGTGAGGACTAAATTCCTGCTGTTCCCGGAGATCACCTGTTACAGGTGAGTAACTATGCTATCTCCAGGAACAAGCAGGAATGTAGTCATCACATATGGGGACTCCCTAGCTTTAGGTGCCAGGGAGAGACCCCAGAAGTTGTGTGTCCCTGAACAGGGCTCCACTTCCCCCCCATGGATCTCTGGCATCCTACCAGGGATGGTGGGTAGGAGTTGATTAGGTATGGAACAGGTTTTGGAGAACAGCCTGACCAAACAAGGCATCCCGGCAGGAGTCCTTGTCCAAGCAGTAATGGGCTGTGAAGGTATGAACCGAGGCCCAAGTGGCTGCTCGACAGATGTCGTCGATAGACACAGAGTGCAGATGAGCCATTGAGGCTGCCATGGCCCTCACATTGTGAGCTGTGACATGACCTTCCAGAGAAAGGTTCTTACTCTGATAGGCGAAGGAAATACACTGAGCAATCCAGTTAGAGAGTGTTCTCTTGGAAGTCCCAAATGAGAAGGATCAAAAGCAACAAAGAGTTGAGAGGACTTTCTATGTTGCTGTGTTCTTTGTAAGTAAAAGGCTAAAGCTCTTTTACAGTCCAAGGTATGAAGATTCCTCTCTGCATTTGATGCATGAGGCCTTAGAAAAAACACAGGTAGGTAGACCGCTTGGTTTAGATGAAAAGGCAATACCACCTTTGGCATAAAGTGTGGATGAGTCTTAAGGACTACCTTGTCATGATGGAACCTTGTATAAGGTGGATCAGCTACTAGCACTTGCAACTCACTAATGCGGCGTGCTGATGTGATTGCAATGAGAAAGATTACTTTCCAAGAAAGGAATTTCAAGGAGATAGTAGCTAAAGGTTCAAAGGGTGGCTTCATGAGCTGTCCAAGAACCAGGTTTAAGTCCCATGCCACCGGTGGTGGCCTGATGGGAGGCTTAGTTAGAAGAAGGCCTCTCATAAATCTTGCTATAAGAGGATGAGAGGAAATAGGTTGTCCATTTAGAGGCTTAAAGGAAGCTGCAATAGCACTCAAATGGACTCTTACTGAGTTAGTCTTAAGTCCTGCATTGGATAAATGAAGGAGATACTCCAGCAATGATTCCAGAGGTATCGCAAGGGGGTTAAGACCCTTCTGCGAACACCATATGGTAAACCTTTTCCACTTAAAAGCATAAGAGCGTCTTGTGGAAGGTTTCCTGGAAGCAAAAAGAATATCTTTTACTTGCTGAGGAAGATTAAGAACTTGGAGATCTAGGCCTTCAGCAACCAAGCCCTGAGATGCAGAGACTGGGGATTGGGATGCCATAACATTCCATCCTCCTGAGATAGATCTGGAGCTGACCCTAACTCCAGGGAGGGAGCTTGGAGAGATGTAGAAGCAGAGGGTACCACACTTGCCGTGGCCAATGTGGAGCTATGAGAATCATACGGCCTCTGTCTCTCTGAAGCTTGAACAGGGTTTTGGGAATTAGGGGAATGGGTGGAAAGGCATACAGGAAGTCTTGACCCCAATGAAGGAGGAAAGCATCCCTGGCCTGAGCCTTCTGAGCCGGAATTCTGGAACAGAATCGGGGAAGTTTGACATTCCATGGACTTGCAAAGAGGTCTATGTCCGGGGTTCCCCAAATTTGAAAAATCTTGGTTACCTGGTCTGCATGCAGAGACCATTCGTGCG
Source organism: Ichthyophis bannanicus (assembly GCA_033557465.1). Lineage (NCBI taxonomy): Eukaryota > Metazoa > Chordata > Amphibia > Gymnophiona > Ichthyophiidae > Ichthyophis > Ichthyophis bannanicus. Next base: position 567,137,492 of record CM066034.1, read on the forward strand.
GAAGCAGAACTCGACTGAGTCTGTCTGCCCAAGAGTTTTGTATGCCTGGAAGATACACTGCCAGGAGATGAATCTGATGCTCTCTGGCGAGGGCCCATAGTCGCAAAGCCTCATTGCAAAGCGACAGAGAGCCTGTTCCCCCTGCTTGTTCACATAGAACATGGCTACTTGATTGTCCATATGAATGAGGACTGTCTTGTAGCTGAGCAGGGTGTGGAACACTTGCAGAGCAAGGAAGATTGTTCTGAGCTCCAAGAGATTGATATGTAGATGACTCTCCTGTGGAGACCAGGTGCCTTGGGTGGAGAGGTCTTGGAGATGAGCTCCCCAACCCATCGGAGAAGCATCTGTTGTGAGAGTTGCTTGGGGTAAGGGTTGTTCGAAAGGGGACCCCAGCAACAGGTTTTGAGTGGATTTCCACCACTGGAGGGACAAAATAAGGCGACTTGTGTTTGCTATTTTGTCCGACAGGCCTCCTGATGCCTGGGTCCATTGGGTGGATAAAGTCCACTGAGCTGCCCTCATATGGAGGCGAGCATAGAGAACCACATGCACAGTAGATGCCATGTGACCTAGTAGTTGTAACATTTCTCGAGCAGTTAGATGAGGCTTTAGCACTGCTTGAGAAGCTAACTGCACCATGCGAAGGCAACGGGCCTGGGGAAGATAGGCCCTTGCCTTTTTGGTATCCAGCAAAGCTCCTATGAACTCTAAAGACAGAGTGGGAGTTAGACTGGATTTTGGGATGTTTATTACCAGCCCTAAATACTGAAGGATACGCATTGTGCAGGATAGAGAAGTCCTGGCCTCTGACTCTGTTGGTGCTTGAATGAGCCAGTCGTCTAAGTAAAGGAAGACGAATATCCCTAGAGTGCGAAGAAATGCTGCTACTACAGCCATGCATTTCGTGAACACCCTTGGTGCTGAGGCCAGGCCAAAAGGAAGCACCCTGTATTGATAGTGCTTTTGCTGAAAAAGTAACCAAAGGAACCTTCTGTGGGTTGGATGGATGAGGACATGAGTGTACGCATCCTTGAGATCTAGAGAACAAAGCCAATCCTGACTCTGAAGGTATGGCAGCAGAGATCTGAGAGAAATCATCTTGAATTTCTCTCTGACACGGAATTTGTTCAATTCTCTGAGGTCTAAGATAGGTCTGTAACCCCCTGTTTTCTTTGGGATAAGAAAATAAGGGGAATAGAACCCTGTACCCTGCTGATGAATGGGTACTTCTTCTATTGCCCCTTGGGCAAGAAGGATAGCAACCTCCTGACCTAACAGGTTGATGAGAGAGCTCGGAGAATTGAACTGCTTTACTATTGTGCGAGGGGGCATGCTTGAAAAATGAAGCTTGTACCCCTCCTTTATGATGGAGAGTGTCCAATGCTCTGCTGTTATTTGCCCCCATCTGGGGGTAAAATGACATAGCCTTCCTGGCTCTCCGGGGACCAGAGCCTTCCACCATTCCAGGAAGGTTAAGTTCTCTAGTTGAGAGTCAAAGGTCCTGTGGAGGCTGAGCCTGCTGGGCCGGTTGAGGCCTAGCAGCCTTTGCTTTCTTTTGTTTGGGTGGTTGCTGACCTTTCCTGGCAAGCTGACCTGCAGAACGTCCCTGCTGAACGTAAGCAGGATAAAATCTTTTCTTTTTAGAAAAGAATGGTTTCTTGAACAATTTCTTTCTAGCAGGATCAGCAGTGGACTTGGATAATCTATCCAAGGTGGAATTTTCAGCATCCATTTCATTGGCCTTTTCCTGCCAATCTTTACCAAACAGGTTCTCACCAGTACAAGGGATATTTCCCAATTTGTCTTGTACCCAGAGCTCTAGATCAGGTGCCTGGAGCCAAGCAATTCTACGTGCACCTATGGCAATAGCCGAGGTTCTGCTTATGCACTCAAAGCAGTCAAAGGCTGCACTGTTGGAAAATTTAGAAACATCTTGGGCATGTTTGACCAAAGTGAGAAAATCCTGTCTTCTATCCTCAGGAAGAATAGGACTTAAAGCCTCTAAATCATCTGTGACCTCCTTCAGGAACATTCCCATGTAGAGACTATAGGAACTGATCCTGGCAGAAAGCATGGAAGCTTGGCAGACCCGACGTCCAAAAGCATCCAGGGTTCTGCACTCACGTCCTGGAGGATTAGAGGCATGCCTCTTTGCACTCTTGATCCTTCTCATAGCTGATTCCACTACAATAGAGTGGTGAGGAAATTGAGTCTTATGGAACCCAGGATAAGTATCCAGTCTGCAAGAATGAGGAGAGGTGGCAAGAGGTGTCTCCCACATCCTTAACATGAGATCATATAAAATCTCATGAATGGGCAAGGTAGCTGCCTCCTTAGGAGTTTTAGGATATTGTAGAATTTCCAACTCCTTGGCCCTTGGCTCTGTTTCAGGGGCCACCGTAATGGATAGGCCCCGAGCCACCTCCCTGATAAAATCCTGGAAGGAAATATCCTCTGGAGGAGACATCCTGCGTTTAGGGGAGGAGGGCTCCTCAGGGAGAAGCATCGCTGCATCGACAAAACTGTCAGAATCCTCCGATTCTTCTGAGGACTTGAAGTAGCGTCTGTCCGGATACTCTTGAAGAGCCCGATACCCGTACCGACCAAAGTTGGTACCGGGAGTAACCGGTACTGGGGTATCGGTACCGGACATCATCGGATGACTGGGTACCGGCAAAGCAGACACTGATGCCGATGTCGATGCTATCAGTACCGGTACCGATACCGATGCCGAGGCCGGTACCGGTTGAATTGTCTGTCGCAGTTTCGAGAGCGTCGATGCCGCAAGGAAAGCCGCCAGACTGCCCTCCATAGCCAGAACTCTCTGGTCTATCGATGCTGCCAATGCCTGGATGTCGGTACCAGAGGAGACCGCCGGTATCCCAGAGCATGGCACCAGTAGTTCTGCCGAGGTCGAGGCCTCGAGAACATCCTGGAACCCCGATAATGCTTTGGAAGCCGAAGCCTCCCGCCGGGGTAATTTTGCCGGTGCAGAATCCTCGAGGGCAACGCCAGAGGCATCTCGATGCTTAGAAGGAGATCTACTCTTCGAGGACTGGCTGGATTTATGTTTAGTTACCTGAGATCCACAGGAGGAAGCAGCAGCCCTGGAAGACGTCGATGCCACCGAAGCTGCATCAGAGGGAAACAGGGTACTGAGCTTAGCAGCTCGGTTCTGTCGACCTCTTTTAGACATCATGGCGCAGGACATACAATCCGTGATGGAGTGGTCAGGACCTAAACATTTTAGACACCATTCATGGGTGTCGGTGACGGAAATGGTACCGCCACACTTGGTGCACTTTTTGAAACCTGAGGCAGGTTTCTCCATGGTAAGGAAATGTTTTTGGGCCCAAGGCCCAAAAAGGCGCGCACACCTGAAGAAAAAGAAAAAAAGATAAAAAAAGAAAAAAAAAATATATATATTTATTTCTTTTTTCTTTTTTTTTTCAGACAGAAATAAGAAGAAAAAAACCCCGGCGGTACCAGTAAAGCGTCGAGGAAGGCAGACGCGACCAGAAAAAAGAAATAAATAATAAAGAATTCTTCTGCGGTGACAGGAACACGACCTGCTGGCTCCGCGGAAAAAGAAGAACTGGAGAGAGGCAGTTGGGAAAGGCAGGAAGGCAGCACGCAGGCGCTGTGGGATGCTCCCAAAAGCTTTCTAATTGGATGCTGGAGAGCGTTCCCGCGCAGGTTCTGTCGGTACCGACGATACCCATATGTGATGACTACATTCCTGCTTGTTCCTGGAGATTACAATAACTTGTATGCATTCTTGCAAAAAGTGGGTATGGTTATTTATACCAACTTTATGACTAGTATACGCGATTGCACCTTAATTTAAGGCACATTTTCTGCCACTTATTATTTTGCCACTTAGTATTTTATAAAGGCAAGTAGGTGCCTACTGGTATTTATAAAATCAGCTTAATTTAGGCACATTAAAACACACTTTGACTGGGTACCCTACTGCAACATTATTTTCCAAATGTGTCAGTTTTGCATATATCATGACAGGAATGAATCTCTAATTAAGGCAGAGTATGTTGAATATGATCTCAAACTCAAATTTACTGTCCAAGCGATCTTTTTTCTAGAATTCATAGGGTGTAGTGTGTTCACAAAACATATCAAGGTGTGCTTGGAATTTTTTTCATTAAGCTGGTGAATCCAATACAACTGAAACAATTTTGTCTTTCTGCTACCAGTCTCTTGTCTGGTGCATCAATACCTCACCCCTGAACATGTACTACTTCCTCTGGGTTTCAGCACCTCGACTGCCTATGTATTTTCATATTATATCTTTGCTATCACAAGTCAACTTTACTTAAATCTCTATTTATTGTTCCAAATGTCACATAAGTTATGAAATCCTACAATTAATCTTAAGTGCTATAACAGAGTATGTAAAGAATGTATTATTTATATAATTAATGCTGCAATACTAATGAAACGTGCCATCTTTATCATAAAATATTCTTGTCAGTGACCTGTGATGACATTTTAAGGAGGATAAAACAAGATATGATGGAAGTTAAAGATCACAAGATTCATCTAATCTGTTTATTTTCTTTTTCTATGAAATGATCCCACTCAAGAGCATAAACATGTGGCTTCTGCTTCTAATATATCCTTGGTACCATATCTCCAGTAACCTCAATCACAGGCAACCCCTGGCAGAAAATAAATCTAAGCTCCCTATCCCAATATCACTTCATACTTTTATCTTGCCATTTGCAAGCTGGTTGATTACTTCATCTTACCCCACTGTTACATTTTCATTGCTGCAGCTTTGAGAGATGAATGTGGTTACTGTAAGTTTGTTTAAACATGGCAGTTCTCTCCTCATGCTATCAGGTAAACGTTAGTGATTTTGAGGGCTGTGCAATATATTCATTGGTTTATAGAGATAATTTATAAACCTTGTGTTATGGTTGATGATGTGATGCAGTAAAGAAGATTTATTGCCTAGGCAGCATTAGGTATATGTTGGCTCTGTGGCTTGAGGCAGCACTGTGTGCTCTCGTGTATGACACTGATGTTCGGAGCCTCCTGCCTGCTGGAGCTAAATGGATTTGGATATATTGTGTAGGCACTGTAGGAGCAGAATAATTCTATGCTAATTCTAGAGTAGTACTGATAGTTTCAGCCTCAGGGAGTTGGTATCACCTGGCATATTTGACAGAACTGGGGAGAAGAGAGGTTAATAGGAGGATAAACACAGCAGAGGAGTCTTATCTCTTTCCATGGTCTCAGATAACATCCTTTTCTGTATTCATCCCCACAATCTAAAATAACTGTTGAAGATGGCGCTCTCAGGGTAAAGATACTTTAGTGTGCATGTCCTGGGGAGGAATTCATGGGCTGAGCATTTTTGTTTGCCATAAGAACATAAGACATGCCATACTGGGTCAGACCGAGGTCCATCAAGCCCAGTATCCTGTTTCCAACAGAGGCCAATCTAGGTCATACGTACCTAGCAATATCCCCAAAAGACACAGGTTCCACAATGCTTGTACTGGGTCAAGCATTGATATCCTGGGTCCCTTTTTAATAGTGGTTTATGGACCTTTCCTCCAGGAACTTGTCCAAACCTTTTTTAAACCCAGCTATACTAACAGCCCTTACTACATCCTCCGGTAACAGATTCCAGAGTTTGATTACACGTTGAGCGAAAAAATATTTTCTCTTATTTGTCTTAAATAGTTTACCCTGTAGCTTCATTACATGTCCCCTAGTCTTTCTATACTCTGATAGCGTAAACAATTGATCCACGTTTATCCGTTCCACTCCATTCATTAATTTATAGACCTCTATCATATCTCCCCTCAGCCGTCTCTTCTCCAGGCTAAAGAGCCCTAACCTTCTTAGCCTCTCTTCATAGGAGTAGCCTTCCATCCCCTTCACCAATTTGGTGGCTCTTCTCTGTACTTTTTCTAATAACGCTATGTCCTTTTTAAGATACGGTGACCAGAATTGCACACAATATTCAAGGTGCGGTCGTACCATGGAGCGATACAGAGGCATTATAACATCCTTTGTTTTATTCTCCATCCCTTTCCTTATGATACCTAGCATTCTATTTGCTTTCTTGGCCGCCGCTGCACACTGGGTGGAGGGTTTTAACATGTTATCCACGATGACTCCTAAATCTTTTTCCTGGGTGGTGGTTTCTAATGTGGAGCCTTGCATCGTGTAACTATAGTGTGGGTTGTTCTTTCCTAGGTGCATAACTTTGCACTTGTCCACATTAAATTTCATCTGCCATTTGGATGCCCAGTCTTCCAATTTATCCAGATCCTCCTGCAGTTTTCCACAATCCTCTTGGGTTTTAACAACTTTAAACAGTTTTGTGTCATCTGCAAATTTGATAACCTCACTAGTTATTCCCTTTTCCAGGTCATTTATGAATATGTCAAAAAGCAGCGGACCAAGTACAGATCCCTGGGATACTCCACTATTCACCTTTTTCCATTGGGAATATTGGCCATTTAGCCCTACCCTCTGCTTTCTATCTTTTAACCAGTTCCCGATCCACAATAGTACACTGCCTCCTATCCCATGACTTTTTAGCTTCGCCAAAAGTCTCTGATGGGGGACTTTGTCTAAAGCTTTCTGAAAGTCCAGATACACTATATCAACCGACTCACCTTTGTCTACCTGTTTATGCACACCTTCAAAAAAACATATCAGATTAGTAAGACAAGATCTTCCTTGTCTAAAGCCATGTTGGCTGTCTCCCATTAGGCCATGACTATCTACATGCTGTGTAATTTTGTTCTTTATGATGGTTTCTACCATTTTCCCTGGTACTGACGTCAGGCTCACCGGTCTGTAATTTCCTGGGTCACCCCTGGAACCCTTTTTAAAAATTGGTGTTACGTTGGCGACCCTCCAATCTTCAGGTATTACAGATGATTTTAATGAAAGTTCACAGATTACCAATAGCAGGTCTGCAATCTCATATTTCAGTTCTTTCAACACTCTGGGATGTATACCATCCGGTCCAGGTGATTTGCTGCTATTCAGTTTATCAAATAGTTGTAATATATCTTCCCGGTGTAGCGATATTTCTCTCAATTCCTCTGCAGTATCACCTTTAAATACCACTTCAGTCTTGGGTAACATCCCTACATCTTCCTCAGTAAAGACTGAAGCAAAGAATTCATTCAGTCTCTCTGCTATAGCCTTGTTTCCTCTTACTGCCCCTTTTACCCCTCTATCATCTAATGGTCCAATTGACTCTCTCACAGGCCTTTTGCTACGAATGTACTTGAAAAAGTCTTTATTTCGTGTTTTTGCTTCCGTAGCAAGTTTCTTCTCAAATTCCCGCTTTGCCTGCCTTATCAATGCTTTGCATTTAACTTGCCGGTGCTTGTGCTGTTTCCAGTTTTCATCATTTGGCTCTTTTTTCCATTTCCTGAAAGTTGCTTTTTTGGCAGCAACAGCCTCTCTGACCTCACCTTTAAACCATGCTGGCAGTTTTTTTGGACTTTCTTCCACTTTTCCTAATGCGTGGAATACAGCTGGTCTGGGCTTCGAGGATAGTATTTTTAAATAACACCCAAGCTTGCTGTAAGTCTTTAACCTTTGGAACCACTCCTTTTAGTTTTTTCCTAACTATATTCCTCATTCTATCATAGTCTCCCTTTTGAAAGTTAAAAGGTAGTACTGTGGATGCCTTTACTATCTGCCCTCCACTAATTAAATCAAACATGATCATACTATGATCACTATTGCCAAGTGGTCCCAACACCCTTATTTCTTGCACCAGATCTGGCGTTCCACTAAGGACTAGGTTCAGTATGGCTTCCCCTCTGGTCGGTTCATGAACCAGCTGCTCCAAGAAGCAGTCATTTATTCCATCTAGAAATTTTATCTCTTTAGCTTGTCCTGCTGTGACACTGACCCAGTCGATACCAGTGTAATTGAAATCACCCATTATTACTACTCTGTTGTGACTTTTGTTAGCTTCCTTGATTTCTTTGAGCATTTCATCATCCATTTGTTCATTCTGGCCAGGCGGTCGATAGTATACTCCAACTGCCATCACCTTCCCCTTCATAAATGGAATTTCAATCCATAGAGATTCTACAGCAATTTTTGTTCCCTGCAAAACTTTAATCCTTTCTGACTCAATGCCCTCTCTAACATAGAGCGCAACCCCTCCACCAATTTGATCAGCTCTATCATTACGATATAGTGTGTATCCAGGTATCACAGTGCCCCACTGGTTATCCTCCTTCCACCATGTCTCTGAGAGTGCAATCATATCTAACCTCTCATTTAGTGCTATATATTCTAACTCTCCCATCTTATTGTTTAGACTTCTAACATTGGCATACAAGCATTTTAGAGACTGTATTTTATTCATATTAATCTGGCTATTGGTAGGCAGGGGTAATTTGGAATCTTTATGCTCTGTCTGCTCCTTACTCAAGGGCATTTGGGCTACTATACTCCCTTTTGGAACCTCACTGCTTTTGGTAGTATCCTTCAAGGATACCTTTGTCTGAACCATGCACTCCTGGGTGACTGTAGGCTTTCCCCTAATTTCTAGTTTAAAAGCTTCTCTATCTCTTTTTTAAAGGTTAATGCCAGCAGTCTGGTCCCATCCTGATTAAGGTGAAGCCCATCCCTTCGGAAGAGCCCCCCCTTTCCCCAGAATGTTCCCCAGTTCCTAACAAATCCAAAACCCTCATCCTTGCACCATTGTCTCATCCACGTATTGAGACTCCGGAGCTCTGCCTGTCTTTTGGGTCCTGCACGTGGAACAGGAAGCATTTCGGAGAACGCTATCCTGGAAGTTCTGGATTTCAACTTCCTACCTAAAAGCTTAAATTTAGCCTCCAGAACTTCCCTACCACATTTTCCTATGTCATTGGTACCAACATGTACCAAGACAGCAGACTCCTCCCCAGCACTATCTATGATCCTATCTAGGCGGTGCGTGAGGTCCTTTACCTATATTTATTTATTTGACTGAACTTTTATACTGCTTTTCCCGTGTTGCCTTTAACTATGTACAGGGTGTTTTTTGTGGTGGAGAAAGCGTTTGGGGGGGAAGCGGGGGTTAGGTGGAGGTGGATCCGAAGTGGAGAGTGAACAGGTGGGTTCTGAGAAGTTTGCAGAAGATGTGGAGGTCTTTGGTGTTTCTTATGGAGTCAGGGAGGAAGATCCAGGATGTGGGAGCATAGAGCTCAAAGGATCTAGCGCATGCCTGTTGAGTGTTTTTTGTTATTGCTTGGGGGATGGCTAGAGTGTTCCTTGTGGAGGATCATGGTGGTCTGTTTGTCTGCAGTGGGGCACTGAGGATTTGAAGGCAGGGGATAATTGGTGGTTGAGGATTCTGTATACCATAAGGAGAGTTTTGTATTGTATTCAGCTCTGCAGTGGGAGCCAGTGCAGGTGTTTGAGGATGGGGATGAAGTGGTCGTGTCTGGAGGCATCCTGGATGATCCGAGCTGTCATGTGGAGGGCTGTTTTCAGAGAAAGGAGCACATTGATTTTGGTAGTCCACGGTGTATTAAGTTGCAATAGTCGATATGTCACATGATGAGAGCCTGTAGGGCTGAGCAGAAGTATAGTGGAGCGAGGAGAGGGCAGAGGTGCTGGAGGGTTTTGGTTTTGTAGTAGATTGATTTTGCTGTGTTCGTTATTTGTGTCTTCAGGGTGAAGTGACGATCAAGGGTAATGCCCAAGTATTTTACCTCAAGTTTGACTTGGATTTCTGTGTGGTTGAGAGTGATGGATGAAGATGGGGTGAATGATTTGGTTTTGATGACAAATAAGGAGTTGTTTTTCTTGAGGTTTATGGATAGGTGGTTTGTTGACAACCATTGCAAGACGTCTGTGAAGCACTGTTGTATAGATCGTGGTATGAGGGTTTGTTTAGTTTGAATGGTGCATATAGCATGATGTCGTCTGCATAGATGTGATAGTTGATATGTGATTGGATGTTGGTGCAGCGTGGTTGCATGTAGATATTGAAGAGAAGTGCTGAGAGGGTGGATCCTTGGGGGACACCTTGAGTCTGGGTGTATGGGGTTGACGATAGTGATCCAATCATTATCTGCTGGAGCCTGTTGTGTAGATAGGCTTGGAACTTATTTATTGATTTTGAGGCACATTTCAAAGAGACATCCAAGTGCAATCTGGGATGTCAAAGCCAGAATCTCTGAAAAGAAAGGCAGGCATGTGCAAGTTCAGGCACAATTCCAGAAACGTGGACATGCCCAATATGCATGTGTATTAAATGTCTATATAGACATCCCCAGGAGAGCATTTCAGAACCAGGACATCTAATAGCATAATGGTTAGAGCAGTGGCTTAAGAGCTGGTTTTGCATCCTACTTCACGAAGGTGAGATGGACTGCAAGTCCCCACTGTATGTCTGTTAATAAGTGAGCATGTATGATTCTGATTCCCTGTACTGTATGCATCTCTGTGATGTCTGTGTGAAAAGGATTTCACTAGTTTTCCTCTTGTGTGGTTAGAATCATATATCCTTCTCTCTCACGGCACTTGGACCTGTCAATGGACATGAAATCTCTTAATTAGTTTACAGCTGTGACAGAAAAAGCAGAAAGAAAAGTGTTCTTACTTGCAAGGAGATGGTAAGGGAAATACTCCAAATTACTTTGTATTTAGTTAGTTTTGCTATGCTCTCTATATGCTTGCTTCTGTGACATAAAAAAAAGAGATAGAGGAAGTGACGTCACCCGACAAGATGGCAGCCTAATTCTTCGGCTCCCGTCGGGACGCTACAGTTGCGGAGAAATTAGCCTTCTCAATCCCCTTCTTGGTGTGTATACCGGCCAGCTTGGGAGTGCGGACGGCATGGCACTGTCGGCAAAGAAGAAATTGGCCCGAATTAAGTCCTCATATGGCGGATAGAGACAGCGGGTCGACAGCGCGTCTCAGGAGCACGTGGGGTCGGGAGCAGATTCTGATGATGAACCTGACCGGGCAGACGAAGGCTGCACGCGCGGCGACATTTGGGGGTGGATGCACTCCTTGAAGCGGGAGATTGTCACTACCAGGGGAGACATTAAGGAGGCCCTCACAGCGATCAGAGCGGATGTGCGTGATCTGGGGCATCGGGTGGAGAAATTGGAAGAGCAGGCGGACCTCCTGACCGAGAGCGACCTGGCTGCCGAGACCCGACTACGGAAATTGCAAGGCGAACAAGATTTGCTAAAGGACAAGCTGGAGGACTTGGAAAATCGTTCTCGCCGTAGTAATGTACGGATCCGGAGCCTTCCGGAGTCGGTGGCCTATGCTGATGCAAGGGAGGTGGTTCAAAAGGTGTGTCAGTTTTTATTGAGCCCTGAGCAGGGAGCTGCTGAAGCGGTGCCGATATAGCTGGAGAGAGCCCATAGGGTGCTGGGCCCGCCGAGACCGGGGAAACCTCGTGACATTGTGGCCTGCCTCTCTTCTTATGCGACTAAGGAGAGGGTGATGCGGGAGGCCAGCAAGCGCCGGAGCTTTGTTTGGGATGGTCAGACTGTGGAGATTTATCATGACCTCTCAGCAGATACTTTGCAACAGAGGAGGGAGTTGCGTCCTGTTACGGCATACCTCCGGGCTAAGAAGCTGAAATATCGCTGGCTTTTCCCATTTGCCCTATTGATGGATGTGAATGGGTGGGGACTTCGGGTGCAGACTTTGGAGGAAGCATGGGCGAGACTGCGCCAGGAGAGGATGCCTCGACTGCCCAACAATGTGCCGGCTAAGATACCCTCGGCGGCTGCCGGAGCTGGATCGCGCTGGGAGAGGGTGCCAGTGCCGGGACAACGTTTGCGGAGGAAAGCGGGCCCAGTGTCACCAGCGGTGGCAGGTGGAGAGGGCCTGGAGGAGCAGCCTCCGGCAGGGGGCACATGAACTCTGGACATGGGTGCTGTGTGGGCTTAGTTTATGGGGGAAAGTTACATGTTTTGTTTGGAAAACTGTATATTGTATTTTGGAAGGGTGCAGCTCTGTCTTTTGTGGAGAGGGGATAAGACGTAGTAGCAGTGTCCTCGGGGAGGTCTCTTCCTTGAAGAAAGGCGGAGATCAGCTCCGCGGGCAGCAGGGGGGGATGGGGAGGGGGTGGGGGTGAGACTTCATCTGTGTGGGGGTGGGGGTGACAAATAGTTCATAATGGCTTCAGCATTAAAAGTGGGGTGTCTGAATGTGCGGGGGCTCAACACGCCACAGAAACGGAAACTGTTGTGGAGGGAGGTGAGGGAACGAAGATGGCAGGTGATATTCCTCCAGGAGACCCATCTGTGTCGTAGGGACGAGCGCCTCCTGCAGTCAGGCACGTTTTGGGGTTTCTTTGCGGCGGGGGAGGGGAACCAAAGGAACGGAGGGGTGGCTGTTCTGATTCGACATGATGTTCCCTTCACGCTGGGGAGGGTCTTTCGAAAGCCTGATGGTAGAGTTGTGGGGGTGGTGGGAGATATTGGGGGTGAACAGGTGACCCTAGTTTCTGTTTATGGTCAGAATAGCTTTCCGGGGCTTTTTTGGGTGGATTTGGGTGGATGGTTGGCAGGGCAGATTCAAGGGGCTTGTTTGATGGGGGGAAATTGCAATTTAGCGTTGGATGGGAGGCCCGGCCGTAGAGGGGGATGGGCCCCGGGTCTGCGGGAGTTTCAGAATAGTCTGCAAGACTTAGGCCTAGAGGACCTGTGGCGGCTGGCACACCCCAAGGAAAGGGACTATACATATTATTCATCTGTGCACGGCACGTATAGCCGTATTGATTATCTTTTCGGAGATGCCTACTGGCGAGAAGCATTGGAAGGGGTGCAGATAGGGACAGCCACCTGGTCTGATCATGCGCCGGTGGAGGCAGGGTTTGGTTCCCCGGGTGAAGTGGGCCGCCGATCATTTTGGAGAATGAATGAGTATCTTCTTCATGGGAAGGAGGTAGTGTCGCGATTGAAACGGGTGATTGGGGACTATATGGCACTGAATGACACTGGGGAAGTGACCATGGGGGGTTCTCTGGGACGGGTTGAAGGCGGTGATCCGGGGTCATCTGGTGCAGGAGGGAGCGAGGAGGAAGAAGATGAGGGAAGAGGAAATACAGCGGCTCACCGGGTGCTTGGAAGAGCTGGTACGGGCGCACAAGCAGAGAGGGGGAAGGCACCTGCAGGGTCAAGTTGAGGAAATCCGTCGCCAGTTGAATGCGCTGCAGCTTGAGCGCATCTCCTATCAGTTGGAGAGGGTACGTCAGAGATATTATGAATTTGACAATAAAGCGGGACGCCTGTTGAGCACTAAATTAAAGGCTCAGCGACGGCGACAAGCGGTGGTAAAAATTAAAGGGTCTCAGGATGTGATGTTGTATAAGGGTAAGGCTATCAGAGATAGGTTTCGAGACTATTATAGAGAATTATATGCAGCAGAGCCCGGGGGGGGATGCGGAGGGTATAATGGAGTACTTGCAGAATGCCGGGGCGGGGAGTATGTGCCTGGTCGAGGCGGAGGGGGAGGAGCTCGAAGGAGAAATTGCCATTGAGGAGGTTCAGGGGGTTATCAGAGGCTTGGTGCAGGGTAAAGCCCCTGGGGTAGATGGATTTACAGTCTGTTTTATAAAACATTCTCGGTGGAGTTGGGACCGATCTTGGCGAGGGTCTTCAACGCGGTTTTGCAGGGTGGGGCCCTACCGGCATCAATGAACCAGGCAGCCATAGTGGTCCTTCCGAAACCCGGTAGAGACCCGACGGTGTGCAGTTCGTTTCGGCCCATCTCTCTACTCAATCTTGATGTAAAAATTCTAGCTAAGGTGTTGGCCTTGCGCCTGGGACCGTATATGCCGCGACTGATCCACCCGGACCAGTCGGGCTTTATAGAGGGCAGACAACCTGCGGACGGGGTGCGACGGGTTTTGCAATTGGGGTGGTTAGCTCGGCGGGAACAGCAACAGGCTATGTTCTTAGCCATTGACGCGGAGAAGGCTTTTGATTGGGTCGACTTTGGTTTTTTGATGGCTACTTTGGAGTATATTGGATTTGGCCCCAACTTTCGATCTTGGCTTAAGGCCTTATACGCTGCTCCGGAGGCTGCGGTCTTGGTTAATGGGGTATATTCTGATTTCTTTCCCTTGGGGCGGGGGACGTGGCAGGGGTGTCCGCTGTCCCCTCTCCTATTTTCGTTGGTTATGGAGCCCTTGGCGGCTCGGGTCAGGTCACTACATGATCTTAGGGGAATAGCGGTGGGTTCCCAGCAACATAAGATTGTTCTCTTTGCGGATGACTTGCTTTTTACTTTGACGCAGCCGATCGTTTCCTTACCACTTCTAATGAGGGAATTGCGGGATTATGGGAGGCTCTCGGGTTTTAAAGTTAATTGGGACAAAACAGAGGCACTGTCGATCTCCTTGCCGCCCCAGCAGGTGTTATCTTTGAAGGCCTCGTTTCCCTTTAGGTGGGCCAAGGGGGCCATAAAATATTTAGGAGTTCAGGTTACGGTGGATCAGGGGGATCTCTAAGGGGCAAATTATCCGCCCCTATATGGTCAGTTGCGACGGGATTTGGCTAGGTGGGGGGGGGGGGGCAGGATCTGTCTTGGTTGGGGAGAATTGCGTCTGTGAAGATGAATGTGCTGCCCCGTTTGCTATATCTGTTTCAAACACTTCCGGTCCCGCTCCGCTTACGGGATCTTAGGGCCTTGCAGAGCCATGTGTATGCCTTTGTTTGGAGAATGAGCAGGCCACGGGTGAGTAGGAGGGTACTGTACGCAGCAAGGGGGTGGGGAGGGTTGGGGGTCCCCGACCTAGTTCAATATTACGAGGCAGCTCAGTTGCGTATGGTGTTTGAATGGAGAGATGGGGGGGGGGGGGTAGACCTAAGGGATTTTGGGAGGTGGAGCAATATTGGGCAGAGGGGCTTTCGTTGCGGTATTTGCCCTGGTTGATGGGTCCTCCTCCGGGAGGTTGTTGGCGGGATAACCCATTTCTGTGGCACCTGTTCATGCAATGGCGTAAGGCTCGCAGGAAACTAAGGCCAGGAGTGATCTTTTCCAAATTGGCTTCGATACGGGCAACCTCGGGGTTTCTCCCAGGGCGGGCGGGAGTATTTCAGAGATGGGAGAGGGCAGGATTGGACACGTTTGCTAAGCTTATCGATGGGGGGGAGTTGATTCCCTTCTCGGACCTTAGGGTTACCTATCACTTGTCCAGTAGAGATATCTTTCCTTATATGCAGGTAACCCACTTTCTTAATCAAAACGAGATTCGGGCGTCTTGGCAGGAGGGGGGGGGGGGATGATCGGGAGGGGCTGTGGGTAGCTTGGGAGAAATCACGGGGACTGATCTCAGTTTTATATAGGAGGTTGGGGGGCGATTCCTCCTCGAGGTTTCCTCATCAGCTGGAGTGGGAGAGGGATTTGGGCAGGGAGCTGGATGATCAGGAGTGGAAGAAGGTGCATGTTAATATTGGACGACAGGCCCTTTCTGTGTCAGTGCGGGAGACCTCTTATAAGCTCCTTTTTCGTTGGTATTACACACCGGTGCGCCTGCACAAGATGTTTCCGACAGTGTCAGATCTTTGCTGGAGAGGGTGTGGGGGGCAGGGGACTTTTCTGCATGTTTGGTGGGAATGTCCGCAGGTGGTGGGGTACTGGGGGGAGGTGGGGAGGTGGGGAAGAGGATTTTGGAGATATTTGGGGAGGGAGGAGGGTTGGACCCTGGCTTTTGCTTGTTGGGGATACACTCTGATGGGGGTCCTAAGAAGTTCAGGTGGCCCATCCGGGCTTATCTCCATGCGGCTCGGAGTGAAATCGCCAGGGCGTGGAAACAACCCCTACTCCCCGGGATGGATCTGTGGCTGAGCCGTTTGCGACATATTGCTTTGATGGAGCAGCTAACGGCTGTGCGGAGACAGAAGCAGGAGAAATTTTATGCTTTATGGTCACCTTTGTTAACCTATTTGCAACGTTGAAGTGTCTCTCAGGGGAAGGGTGGGGGGGTTTGGAGGGGGGGTGGAGGGTGGCTGCTTATTGGGGAGAAAATGGATTTTGGTGTTGCATTTTTGAATATGTTGTTATAGCATTGTTGTGTTATGTGGTTGTGCCAATCTCAATAAAAAAACTAAATTACAAAAAAAAAAAAAGAAAAAAAAAAAAAAAAAGAGATAAATAAAAGATCTTTTTGCAAAGAAAATCTGTGAGAATATTGTGCCAGGTACAAGTATAATCTGCATAAGGTATGGTCTATTGGAAGGGGTGGTAAGCCCTCCCTGTGCGAAAGTTTGTTCCCCTCTTGCACGGAGAAGGTGGTCTGATGATTCCGTCTGGCCAACGGATTTAGCCCCCCCTTGGTCTGTACAGTGGCCAGGGTTCAAATCCCAGTGTGGGATTCTCCATCTTCTCTATACTCTCTGGATGTTTTAAGGTGAAAATAAACACTTTCCTGATGCCTATCCTGTGGCTGAAGCAGGAATAAACATGCATGTGCCTGCAGACGACTCCGCTGCTTCTGGGATTCAAAGGGGACTTGTAAGTCCATTGCACCTCTCCTATACCCCCATGCCTACTCTGCTATACCCCCATGCCTACTTGAATGCCCCTGTACTGGAGACGTCTGCGAATGGCATTTGTGGAATTGTTATGGAGACATGTCCATGATTTGATGAGTCTTGGCAAACTGAAGCTCTCAGAATGCAAAGTGGAGGAGCTCAGAGAAAAGGTGGTGAGGCTGAGAAGCATTCGAGTCTGTAAGACATGGGAGGAGTGGTCTAGTGGTTAGGACAAGGTACTTCAGGCCGGAGGTTCAAGTCCCACCTGAGGACAGCAATCGCAGGCCGGAGGGACTAGGATTTCAAGTCCTATAGGCATTCCTTGTGGTCTTGGGCAAGACACTTAACCCTCCATTGCCCATGTTCCCTGTAAGTATTAGCGTATGTGTCTCATATCCCCTCGTGTTAAATGTATCCCACAATTGACCACTTTGACCCGGTGAAAAGCGGGATATAAATACAGCTAAATAAATAAAATAAATAAATAAGAAGTTAATTGATGAGATGCTTCTTGAAACATCCAAGCTCTCCGACAGAGGGGAAGATGAGAGACTACAGAATGAAGAAAGTTGGACATGAGTCACCAGAGCCTGCAGAAACAACACCAGCCCTTGAATTAAAGAACCAGTATGCAGCCCTGGAAGTGGAGGAGGTGAAAGCATCCCAGGAAAGGGAAGAGCCAGAGGTTGAGCACCCCAAAGTTGCAGAATCAGTGACCACAAAGAAGCGAAGGGTAGTGGCGATTGGTGACTCTCTTCCGAGGGGTACTGAGGCATTCATCTAGCAATCAGACTTGATGTCCAAAGAGGTGTGCTGTCTGCCAGGTGCCAAAATCTGTGATGTTATAGAGCATTTGCCGAGACTCATCAAACTTACTGACTATTATCCGATAATGCTCATCCATGTCGGCACAAATGATACTGCTAGGTATCCTTCTGAGCATATTAAAAGTGATTTCATGGCTTTGGGACAGAGGGTGAAGCAGATAGGTGCATGGGTGGTGTTCTCATCAATACTCCCTGAGGGTAAAGGCCAAGGCAGAGACACTCGCATCCTGAAGATGAATGCATGGCTGCATAGATGGTGCCATCGAGAGCGTTTTGGTTTTCTGGACCATGGGATGATGTTCCAAGGGCTGCAAAGCAGAGATGGCGTCCATCTGTCCAAGAAGGGTAGAAATGTCTTCAGCAGCAGACTGGCTACCCTACTGAAGAGGACTTTAAAACTAGATTCATTGGGGGATGGGTGAAAAAAGCCCCCAGGAAAGTGAAACATTCAATATCTCTGTAAAAATGGGTAAAAGAGGCAACATCTGAAACGTGGTGTGTATAAATGTCCGTAGCATGGGAAAAGATCCCAGATGTTGAGGCTTTAATGGAAGAGGCTGACTGCTACATTAAACATAGGTGTAACATGTTAACATATTTTAAACTTTAAGAACTTGTATGAAACTATATACAGACTTTAACATTGTATAAAACTATGTACAAATGGTATGTATTAAAAGGTTGTTGGGTGGAATGTCATCTGACCAGAGCTTGTGTATGGTTACGTGATGTGACCAAAGTGTTCGGTGTATAGGTAAGTCTTTAGTTTTTTGTGTAAGTCCTTGATATCCAACGTTGATCTGATGTCTTCTGGTAGGGTGTTCCACAATGCTGGGGCAGAGGGGGAAAGTGCCCTAACAGAGGTGGTCTTGTTGGCTTTCTTGTATTCCGGAGGGGTGACTATCAAATTCTTATTGCTTGTTCTCTTGAGGCAGTTGTTGTGTCTTGGTTGATTAGTTCCTGTAGAATATTTGCAGATGATCTGTGTATAATCTTGAAGATTATTAGAATTGTTTTGTACTTGGCGTGGGAGTGTATTGGGAGCCAGTGTAATTGGTTTAGTGTGGGGGTGATGTGTTCTTGTTTGTGGGTACCAGTGAGTATAAGGGTGGCCGTATTTTGAACCAGTTGCAAGGTGTTAATAGAACATTTTGGTAAACCCTGGTATATCGTGTTACAGTAATCCAAGGTCGGTGTGATAATTTCTTGAAAGACAGTGTGAAACAGATCACGGCTGAGTAGCAGTTTTAGATTCTTGAGTAAGTAGCTTCATCTTGTGGTAGGCATTTACGGTGGTTTTCTTTATTTGGGTCTGTAACGTGAGGTTTTTGTCTAAGATGACGCCAAGATATTTGACTTCACTTTGTACTTTGATGGTGTGGTGTGATAGGCAGATTTCTTGTGGGGGTGTGAATGATGTGCCTCTGGTGATAATAAATGCCTCTGTTTTGTTGAAGTTTATTGCTAAGTTGTTAGTGTCTAGCCAGCTGATCATTTCTTCCATACATCTTGTTATGCGTAGGATGCTTGGGGTATGAACGTTGATTGGAGCGAAGCTCATGATATCATTGAGTATATTCTGTATTGCATTATTATGGTGCAGGATTATATTGCAGATTGGTTGAATGTAGATATTGAAGAGCATAGATGAGATTGATGATCCTTGCAGGATGCCCTGGGTTATAGTGAAGGGAGATGATTTGTGCTTGCCACATTTTACTTGTTGCTATCTGTTGCTGAAATAGGACTAGAACCATTTTAGTATTGTACCATGTATGTCAATATCCTGAAGGCGTTGCAATAAGATACTATGGGATACTGTGTTGAATACAGCTGGATATGTCCATAAATATAAGAAGGAATCTCGTTTTGATGTTGTTGGTCGATTCCCTTAATGATGGTGTCCAGTAGTGAGGTTAGTAGTGTTTCAAAGTTGTGGTTAGGTTTAAAACCATGCTGGTGGTGGTCCAGCGGGGCGTGTAGATAAGGTGGTCTTATAGTTGTTTTTGTACCACTTTTTCAATGATTTTCGCCATGAGAGGTGGACATGATATAGAGCGGTAGGAATTAGGATCGGAATTGTTGAGTGATGAGTTCATTAGTATTGGACATATGGTAGCGTGCTTGAGCGCATTTGGCATATTATCCTTGGTTGAGGGCAGTTATTACTATCTTGTGTATAAAATGTATGAGTTGCTCCTTCGTGGCTTTAATACAGGATGTTGGGCAAGGGTCTGATGGTGAGGTAGTGGTGAGTGATGTTCCATTTGTTGGCAGCTTGGTTTATGGAATTCATTCCATGTTGTTATAGGTGGTGTATCCAGGTTCGTTAAGATTAGGGTTGGGGGGGGGGGGCGCTTTCATAGGTTGTAGGATTTTTGTTATCAGATAGTTTGCAAATACCTGTGGGTTTATCTCTGGGTCGGCTTGTTGCACTGGGACTTTTATGAGTGTCCTTGTTGTTTTGAACAGTTCACGAGGTTTGTTGGCTGCTTTCATAATTCGGTTGGTGTAGAATTGTTGTTTGGATTTATTATGTTAAGAACATAAGATATGCCATACTGGGTCAGACCAAGGTCCATCAAGCCCAGTATCCTGTTTCCAATAGTGGCCAATCTAGGTCATAAGTACTGTCGCGGCCCCTTCTGTCCAGGCGGCTGCCTAGAGGAGGGAACGTGCCTTAATATAGTCCAGAACCGGGACTTCTGGGGATTGTAGTTGTGGGTTCAAATAATATTGAGGCCCGAGAGTTTTAAGGCAAACACAGGAATATTTATTTTTGTTTTCCACCTTCCAAAAAGAGAGCCTTTAAAAGCTCAATGCATCGTAAACAAATTAATATAGGATTCTTTCTCCCAAAACCATGTTTTCCACAAAAGAAAAGACTTTTACATACAGCACTACATAGTAACTGTTTCTGTCAGGTAAAAACGTTTGTAGTTACGTTTCTTACAACTTCCAGCTTTCAGAACAAAGCTTTAATTGCTTCCTTCAGCATTAAAGACATGTGGCTGTTTTCCTTTTAAAGTTCCAGCCTTCAGCATAAGGTTTTTAGCTGCTTCACTCAGCATAAAGCACGTGTAGCTGTTTCCTTCTTTTAAAGGCAAACAGGATTCTTGAGCAATACTGACTTAAACAACGTCCAGCCTGTTTTCCTTTTTGCTTTACCAGACAGTAAGATTCTAGGCCTCTCTCCTTTCAGTTAAGATCATTACAAAGTCTTATGACATAAAGAACAGTCCATTATAGAAGACTCGGACTCCTGGTCAGATTCATAACATTCAGTTTGCATTTCTTCACCATCAGTGCTTGCCGTATCCTGCTTTAATTCTCCCTGTATAAACTCAGGTTTAACCCCCTTCTAACAGCTCTAGTACTTTCCTCCAATAAGACTTCTCTTTGCACACAGGCTTTTCAGGAGGCACGTGAAGCCTCTTCTCTCTCATTAAGTGGTACAGTACCTCTAACTGACTTAAATTACTTTTAGCCACAGATTTACTCACGTTCCCTTTGGGAGCTGGCAAATTTCCTATAGCTTCCTGGATTACTGCCAAAGTATGTTGCTCCTCGTCAGGACTTCTCTCAGCTATAAATCTCCTCCCTCTAGAGCCCAAAGCAGTTTCTGTGCAGCACTGGCTCCTCTCTGGGTTATGGCTTCTACCACTGAGAGCTCCACTGCATTCCTCAGCGTTCTCTGTGGTTAAACTTCTCCTGTGACTCGGTCTCACAGCTTCCTTCCCTCTGGAACCCTCTCTAGTGTTGTCCTTGGAAATACTCTTCTCTTCAGCTGCCCTGAAGGTCTTCCTTCCTTCAGACTTCCTCGAGTTTCTGCTTCCTTCTATTTCCCTGGTGGTTCCATTTCCTTCTATTCCCTGCGTTTATATGAGTGTGCCTGAACTAGGGTCCCGTACTCCTCCCCCAGGTTGCTCTCATTAACTTTACTACTTGCTTCAGAGCTTGGGTGTGGCTTGTAACCAGGAGCTACGTGTGTTTTTTTCTGTTTAGGTTCAGCATGAGAGCTACAGCCTTCCTGCCTGCCTCTCTCCCTAAAGGTAAATGGGTGTTTTCCTCCTATTTCCACAGGCTCAGAAACACTTTCGCCATCACAGTACCTAGCAGTTTCCCCAAAAGACACAGGTTCCACAATACTTGTATTGGGTCAAGCAGTGATATCCTGGGTCCCTTTTTAATAATGGTTTATGGATCTTTCCTCCAGGAACTTGTCCAAACCTTTTTTAAACCCAGCTACACTAACAGCTTTTACTACATCCTCCGGTAACAAATTCCAGAGTTTGATTACACGTTGAGTGAAAAAATATTTTCTCTTATTAGTCTTAAATAGGTTGCCCTGTAGCTTCATTGCATGTCCCCTAGTCTTTTTATATTCTGAAGGCGTAAACAATCGATCTACATTTACCCGTTCCACTCCATTCATTAATTTATATCTCCCCTCAGTCGTCTCTTTTCCAGGTTGAAGAGTCCTAACCTTTTTAGCCTCCCTTCATAGGAGTATTCTTCCATCCTCCCCTTTACCTTTTTGGTGGCTCTTCTCTGTACCTTTTCTAATAACGCTATATCTTTTTTAAGATATGGCGACCAGAATTGCACACAATATTCAAGGTGCGGTCACACCATGGAACGATATAGAGTCATTATAATATCCTTTGTTTTATTTTCCATTCATTTCCTTATGATTCCTAGCATTCTATTTGCTCTCTTGGCCGCCGCTGCACACTGGGCGGAGGGTTTTAACATGTTATCCACAATGATGCCTAAATCTTTTTCCTAGGTGGTGGTTCCCAATCTGGAACCTTGCACTGTGTAACCACAGTTTGGGTTGTTCTTTCCTAGGTGCATAACTTTGCACTTGTCCACATTAAATTTCATCTGCCATTTGGATGCCTAGTCTTCCAATTTATCAAGATCCTCTTGCAATTTTCCACAATCCTCATGGGTTTTAACAACTTTAAATAGTTTTGTGTCATCTGCAGATTTGATAACCTCACTCGTTATTCCCTTTTCCAGGTCATTTATGAATATGTTAAAAAGCAGTGGACCCAGCACAGATCCCTGGGGTACTCCACTATTCACCTTTTTCCATTGGGAAAATTGGCCATTTAGCCCTACACTCTGCTTTCTATCTTGTAACCAGTTCCTAATCCAAAGCAGTATATCACCTCCTATCCCATGACTTTTTAGTTTTGCCAAAAGTCTCTGATGAGGGACCTTGTCAAAGGCTTTCTGAAAGTCCAGATACACTATATCAACCGACTCATCTTTGTCTACCTGTTTATTCACACTTTCAAAAAACATAACAGATTAGTAAGATAAGATCTTCCTTGTCTAAAGCCATGTTGGCTGTCTCCCATTAAGCCATGACTATCTACATGCTGAGTAATTTTGTTCTTTATGATGGTTTCTACCATTTTTCCCGGTACTGACATCAGGCTCACCGGTCTGTAGTTTCCCGGATCACACCTGGAACGCTTTTTAAAAATTGGTGTTACATTGGCGATCCTCCAGTCTTCAGGTATTACAGATGATTTTAATGATAGTTCACAGATTACTAATAGCAGGTCTGCAATCTCATATTTCAGTTCTTTCAACACCCTTGGATGTATACCATCCGGTCCAGGTGATTTGCTACTCTTCAGTTTATCAAATAGTTGTAATACATCTTCCCAGTGTAGCGATATTTCTTTCAAATATTCTGCAGCATCACCTTTAAATACCACGTCAGTAATGGGTAACATCCCTAAATCTTCCTCAGTAAAGACCAAAGCAAAGAATTCAGTCTCTCCGCTATAGCCTTGTCCCCTCTTACTGCCCCTTTTACCCCTCTATCATCTAATGGTCCAACTGACTCTCTCATAGGTTTTTTGCTACGAATGCACTTGAAAAAGTCTTTATTATGCGTTTTTGCTTCCACAGCAAGTTTCTTCTCAAATTCTCTCTTTGCCTGCTTTATCAATGCCTTGCATTTAACTTGCCAGTGCTTTGTGCTGAGTGTTCAACACTTTTTTTAGTGGGCGAAGTCTTTCAGTTAGGTGTACAATCGTCTCGTTTAGGAGACGTTTGTTTTGTTTGTTTTTTCCACTGATAGGATCACCAATTATTGATTTTTTAAATATACTTTTTAGATATCTTTGGTGATGTTTTTGCTCGCTGACTCTTTTACTATCATGGGAGCAAGATCTTTTGCATAATAGTGTCTACTTATAATATTCATCTAAGTGATCAAACCGTATAAATACTTGGCAAAGAAATGATGCACACGAAATAATCCCGAATAAAAGAGTATATTACATTGGAAAAAGATGTTTATATATAATATATATAACAAAAAGTTTTTTTCACTCTGATGAGCTTACATCATTAGTGGGAGGAGCCTCCCCTCCTTTAAATAAGTCCCGTATGTTCCTGCACGGCGTTTTCCCGCTTCTGACAGTTTGTGCAGGTAATGTGTGTTTTTTTTAAGTGCTCCACGTTATTTTCTTTTTACTTTAACCTCTATTCATTGCGGTTTTATTCTTTTTTATGTGGCTTTTGCCCTTTATAATGTACACACATTCATCCGTTTATCTATTTTAAGTTTTATTTTCCTTCCAACGTATTAGCGATATTGCTGTTTTATACGCACTCATGTCCTGCACACATTATGTTCGTACACACTGCTCGTGGCTTTAGCAGCATAGATGTGTGAGTTCACACATATTGCTAGTTCATACTTGCAAGTTAGTTGACTATGGCCCCGTACGGCGGTTTTCCCACCCTTTACACTTTGTGCAGGCATAGAGCGCCTTTTGGTGTAGTATCCTTTTTAACCTTGTTTCCAATTGGTCACATTATGTTCCTAAATTGTTTATTACATTTTTGTCCCTTGTTACTAGTGATATCGCTTTTTATCTGACGTATTTATGGCTTGCATATCTTGTGCCTGTACACACAGTCCATGTTTTTAGTAGAACAGTTGTGTGTGTTTCCACCATTTGTTAATCCACCTCTTGCAAGCCGGTCGACTATGGTCCCGTGCGGCGGCTTCTCCGCCTTTCACAGTCCATGCAGACGTAGTGTGCGGTTCCTTGGTGCATAACTCTGTTTTTTTTTGGCTACACTGCGCTCTTAAAATTGTTCGTTTTTTCTTCGGTTCTCGTGGTTTAAATGGCATGTTTATGGCCCGCACATCCTTTTTGTAAATGAATTATACACATTATACATCCTTTTTGTTAATGAATCATACATATTGTACATTATTCTTTGTCAGCCCACTCTCTTTATTATTGCATGAGTACTCTTAATAAGTAACAGTTTACTCTTTATTAGTTGTCCAAAGCATATGCATTTACACACAAGGCTAAAGCTATATATCATTTAGCCAACGGTATATGTTGGTTTTAGACATGCTGCTTCGTTTTTTTCCCGTGTAACCATATGTCTGCTCATTATTATCATTTTTATTGTGTAGCTCTTATTTGCCAGACAGGCCGTTTTAGCCTGCTCTCCTCATCGCAGATTTTCGTGTTGTATAATATATTGCATTTTGGTCCATGTGTACTTGCATATCTATGTCATTTTCTTCTGTCTGTAATACACATACATACAAGGTGTTTTATTCATGATTATGCATATACCCAATTTTATGTATAGTTTTAAATGTAGTTTTTCTCTTATTTGTTTTCTCCTCCATTTCTGTTGTAATTTTTCCAATTTTAAAGGCACTAACATTCATTTTTATATTTTTATTATGTTTTAGATTGGGAAGAGTGGTTGCTCCACCCCATAGACGTGTCTTACACACTTTCTATGTGGTTATTTGGTAATGTTTCAAATTATCCATCATTTCTGTCTTTTATGTTTTTGTGTTCTTTATTGCTCTTAATTATGTAATACTTATTTTGTTTTTAATTATATGTCTGTTTTTTAGACCCCTGATGAAGGCCTTTGGCTGAAACTTGTAAAGTTGGGTCCTTAATAAAGAATTTGATTATAATCCCTGGTAGGCCGTGGTTATTGCATTCCGCTGTACTCTCTGTTCCTGATCATTTGCGGAAGGCTATCTTCTCCTTTTCCTTAGTGCTTGTGCTGTTTCCAGTTTTCATCATTTTGCTCTTTTTTCCATTTCCTGAAAGATGCTTTTTTGGCAACAACAGTCTCTCTGACCTCACCTATAAACCATACTGGCAGTTTTTGGAACTTCCTTCCACTTTTCTTAAAGCATGGAATACGGCTGCTCTGGGCTAACAAGATAGTATTTTTAAACAACGCGCAAGCTTTTAAGTCTTTAACCTTTGCAACTGCTCCTTTTAGTTTTTTCTGAACTATTTTCCTCATTTTATCATAGTCTCCCTTTCGAAAGTTAAAAGGTAGTAATGTGGATTTCCTTACCATTCCTCCTCTATTAATTAAATCAAACGCAATCATGCTATGATCACTATTACTAAGTGGCCCCAACACCCTTATCTCTTGCACCAGATCTGGTGTTCTACTAAGGACTAAGTCCAAAATGGCTTCCCCTCTGGTCGGTTCATGAACCAGCTGCTCCAAGAAGCAGTCATTTATTTCATCTAGAAACTTTATCTCCCTAGCATGTCCTGCTGTGACACTGACCTAGTCAATACCGGGGTAATTGAAATCACCCATTATTATTACCATTCTGTAACTTTTGTTAGCTTCCCTGATTTCTTTGAGCATTTCATCATCCATTTGTTTTTCTGGCCAGGCAGTCGATAGTACACCCACACTGTCATCGCCTTACCTTTTTTACATGGAATTTCAATCCATAGAGATTCTACAGCAAATTTTGTTTCCTGTAGAACTTTAATCCTTTGTGACTCAATGCCCTCTCTAACATAGAGCACAACACCTCCACCAATTTGATCTTCTCTATCATTACAATATAGTTTGTACCCAGGTATCACAGTGTTTCACTGATTGTCCTACTTCCACCATGTTTCTGAGATACCAATCATATCTATCTTCTCATTTAGTGCTATATATTCTAACTCCCCATCTTATTTTTTAGACGTCTAGGATTTGCATACAAGCATTTTAGAGACTGTATTTTATTCATATTAATCTGGTTATCGGTGGGCAGGGGTAATTTGGAACCTTTAAGCTCTGTCTGCTCTGTACTCAAAGGCATTTGGGCTACCTTTGTCTTTATTGGAACCTCTTTGCTGATGTGCCCTAACTTAATTTTTTCGTTAGTATCCTTCAAGGATACATTATTCCAAACCATGTGCTCTTTGGCGACTGTGTGCTTTCCCCTATTATCTAGTTTAAAAGCTGCTCTATCTCCTTTTTTGAAGGTTAATACCAGCAGCCTAGTTCCATCCCGGTTAAGGTGAAGCCCATCCCTTCGTAAGAGCCCCTCCTTTCCCCAGAATGTTGCCCAGTTCCTAAAAAAATCCCAAACCCTCATCCTTGCACCATTGTCTCATCCACGCATTGAAACTCCGGAGCTCTACCTGCCTTTTGGGTCCTGTGCGTGGAACGGGAAAGCTTTTCGGAAAACACTACCCTGGAAGTTCTGGATTCAACTTCCTACCTAAAAGTCTAAATTTAACCTCCAGAACCTCACTACCACATTTTCCTATGTCATTGGTACCAACATGTACCAAGACAACAGACTCCTCCCCAGCACTATCTAAGAATTTGTCTAGGTGGCGCGTGAGGTCCGCTACCTTCACAGCAGGCAGGCATGTTACCAAGCAATCCTTGGTTGAGGGAAGTTATAGGTTGTTGTATTCATGCTGTTTTTGTCTATATTGTGTAAGGATGGTTGTGGATTTTGTCCATCTCCATTGTCTCTACAGCTGTCGCAGTGTTTGTTTCATTTGCTTGATCTCAGAGGAGTACCACAGGGCTGATATTTTTCATGTGTTTTTGTGGTCCTTGTTTGGGGCTGCTGCAGCAGTAAGGATGTTTTTGTTCCAGTTTTGGGGTTATTTCTTCCAAGAATATTTCCCTGTGAAAGCTTTTAAATACCCCTTCTTGGGTGTCTATTCTATTGCCGATTTTGATACCAAAATCTGCAATAGACACCCAAGAAGGAGCAGATAACATGAGGAGGGATCTAGCTAAGCTTGAAGAATGGTCTAGAATTTGGCAGCTGAGATTTAATGCTAAAAAATGCAGGGTCATGCATTTGGACTGCAAAAATCCAAGGGAGCGGTACAGTGTAGGGGGTGAAGTACTTCTGTCCACAAAAGAAAAGCGGGACTTTGCGCGTGACTGTGTCTGATAATTTTAAAGTAGCTAAATAGGTAAAAAAGGCAACAGCAAAAGCCAGAAGGATGACTGGATGCATATGGAGAGGAATGGTCAGCAGAAAAAAGGAGGTGATAGTGCCTCTGTATAAGTCTCTGGTGCAACTTCATTTGGAGTATTGTGTGCAATTCTGGAGACTACACCTTCAAAATGATATAAACAGGTTGGAGTAAGTGCAGAGGGGGGTTACTAAAATGGTTAGTGGTCTTCGTTATAAAGCATATGAGGACAGACTTAAAGATCTTAATATGTATACTTTAGTGGAGGAACAGCCTAGTGGTTAGAACATTGGCTTGGTAACCAAGCAACAAGGGTTCGATTCCCACTGGCACTCCTTGTGGCCTTGGGCAAGTCACAACCCTCCATTGCCTCAGAAGAAAGGCCTGGCAATCTACTTCCGGTCACACTGCCAAGAAAACCCGGGAGCTTCTGGGTCGCCAGGAGTCAGCACTGACTCGAAGGTACACATTGCATTGCAGAGGAAAGGCGGGATAGAGGAGATATGATAGAGATGTTTAAATACCTCTGTGGCATAAATGCACAGGAGGAGAGTCTCTTTTGATTGAAAGCAAGCTCTGCTGTTAGAGGACATAGGATGAGGGTGAAAGGAGATACTCAGGAGCAATATGTGGAAATATTTCTTTACGGAAAGAGTGGTAGATGCATGGAATAGTCTCCTAGTGAAGATGGTAGGGACAGCATAGTTACTCACCTGTAACAGCAGGACACAGTCATCACATATGGGGTGACGTCGGCACAGACGGAGCCCTCGCGGAGGCATCCCCTTAGCTTTCAAAGAAAGACTTTGGGAGATGCCACCATGTATGCGTGGTCCCCTTCCCACCCAAGGGTGCCATCTTGCTCAGTCAGATGACATAGCTAAAAGACAGCAAAAATAAAAGATGGTAAAGGAGCAACTCCAAGGGGAGGAGGGAGGGTTGTTAAGACTGATTCCTGTTGTCCCCGGAGAACACCTGTTGCAGGTGAGTAACTACGCTTTCTCCGGGAACAAGCAGGAAGTCAATCCTCACATATGTGACTCCCCAGCTACAGGCTACCGAAAGTCCATAGCAAAAGCAGGGCTCCCTCACGGGGAGCCGCAAGCAGCAGCAATTGAGTCTGTCCCCACAGACCACAGTAGGACCCGTGTCCGATGAAACCAGCACTCCAGTAGCCTGAACACAGAAGAGTCAGAGGGTAGGAGTTGCCTAAACTCCGAAAAGATTACGGAGCATAGCCTGGCCAAAGGCACTGACCTGTTGGGACTCTCTTTCCAGAGTAATGGGCTGCGAAGGTAAGGACTGAAGACCAAGTGGCGGCCCGGCAGATATCCACCATCGGGACAGAGTGCAAGTTTGCCACCGAGGCCGCCATTGCCCTGACACGGTGCGCCATGATGCGGCCTTCCAGCGAGAGCTTTGCACACTCGTAAGCGAGAGTGACACAGTCTACCACCCATGTGGACAGCATACGCTTGGTCACCGCCTCCCCCAGTCTACTGGGGTCATAGGAGATGAAAAGCTGAGCAGCTTTGCGGTGACCCTGAGTGCGTTGGATATAGAAGGACAAAGCCCTCTTACAGTCCAAGATCTGAAGGACCGTCTTTGTCCAATTGGAGTGAGGTCTTGGAAAGAAGGTAGGGAGCACCACTTCCTAGTTGAGATGGAAGGGCGACACTACCTTGGGATGCATGCAAAGCTGGTATAGGACATCTCCACCATCAGGGCCTGAAGCTCGCTAACTCTGCAAGTGGAGGTAAGCGCGACCAGGAAAGTCACCTTCTAAGAGAGGTAGCAAAGGTGGCAGGTAGCCAGAGGTTCAAAGGGCGGGCGAGTGAGCTGCCCCAAACTGGGGGCTTCGATAAGAGCAGGCCCCGAAGGAAACGGGTCATCAATGGATGGGCCGAGAGGGGCTTTCCATCCACTGGATGGTGGTGCGCTGCCAGGGCACTAAGGGGCACTCAGACGGAGTTTATTATTTTATTATTATTTATTAACTAGGCTTATAGTCAAAGCGGTGTACATTCAGGTACTGTATATATATTTTACCCTTGTCTCTGAAGGGCTCACAATCTGTTTTTGTACCTGAGGCAACAGAGGGTTAAGTGTCTTGCCCAAGACCACAAGGAGCACCTATGGGATTAGAAACCCCAGTCCTTCCGGTCCAAGGTTGCTGTCCTCTAGTGGGATTTGAACCTCTGGTGTTCTGGTCTGAGGTAACTTGCCCCAACCACTAGGCCACTCCTCCCTAGAGTTAGACTTGAGCCCAGACTGAGAGAGGTGGAGAAGGTACTATAACACCAGAGCCACTGGGCAGGAGAAAGGGTCAGCCCTATGTTCAGCACACCAAACAGAGAACCTGCACCATTTGAGGGCGTAAGCCTTCCTAGTAAGGGGCAGGCATTTTCAGTACAGGGTGCTCCCCTTCAGCCTAGCCTCTGCCCCAAGAGTTTCACAAAATGCCTGGGAGCTGTGGCCACCTTCCTCCGGCTCCAGGGGGAACCTCTCCTTCACCTTACGAGAGGCCAGCAGAATGTCTTCCACCTCAACCGGAAGGTTGAAAGGGGCCAGAGTCACCCTCTCAGCAGCCACGCTGTCAGCGATAGGGACCCTAGGTTGGGGTGCAGGAGAGAACCCCCCTCCTGAGATAAGAGACCCAGGGCGGTGCCCAAGGGGATGGGGGTATCCACTGTCAATTGTAGAAGCAGTGGGAACCACGGTTGTCTGGGCCACTGAGGAGCTATCAGGATGAGCGAGACCCTGTCGCGGAGGGTCCTGAACAAGGTCTTGGCGATCAGCTGCGTAGGAGGGAAGGCGTAAATGATGCCTTCCGACCATGAGACCAGGAACGTGTCTGCTGCCACCCTGGAGGGGTGGGCCTGCCTGGAGCAGAAGCGGGTAACTGAAAGTTGTCTGGGCTGGCGAACAGGTCCATCACGAGTTCCCCCAAGAGCTGGAAAAGCTGACTGGCTACCCTGGAGTCCAGCTGCCACTCGTGTAGCTGGAGAACTCTGCTGAGCCTGTCGGCCAGCAGGTTGTCCTGACCTGGCAGGTACACTGCCCACAGGAGGATACCCTGTTGGATTGTGTAAGAGCAGAGGACCAGTGCCTCCTGACAAAGGGTATGAGACCCCGTGCCCCCCTGTTTGTTCACACAGAAAATCGCCACCTGGTTGTCCATCTGGACCAGCACAGACTGGTGACACAGGTGCTGACAGAAAACCCTCAGGGCTAGGTGTATGGCTTGGAGCTCCAGGAGATTGATCTGCTGGGTGCTCTCGTCTGGTGACCAGTTGCCCTGAATGCAGAGATCTCTAAAGTGGGCCCCTCAGCCGAGCAGGGAGGCATCCGTGGTGAGGACCCTTGAGGGGCTTGGGGCCTGAAAAGGCATGCCTGCCTCGAGATGCTGGGGAGACTGCCACCAGATTAGAGAATACGCCAGTTGGCGGCTCACAGAAACGGTCTTGGAGGTGGCCAATGGCCTGAGACTACTGGTCCCGGAGAAACCACTCTGCCATCCTCATGTGGAGGCGAGTGTCGGGGGTGACGTAGACCGTGGAGGCCATGTGCCCAAGGAGGCACAGGAGAAGCCGAACGGGCACAGAGGGTTGGTACTGTATGTCCCGAGCCAGAGTCCTGAGATGACTGGCTCGGTCCCTGGGACAGAAAGTCTTCGACTGGAGAGTGTTGATCTTTGCTCCAATTAACTCCAGACACTGTGTCGGGAGGAGGTGAGACTTGGGGTAGTTTATGACTAACCCCAAGTGCTGCAGAACCTGGATGGTGTGTGCGGTGGCCTGCTGCACCTCTGAGGCTGTGCCTCCCTTTATGAGCCAGTCGTCCAGGTAGGGAAAGACGAAGACCCCCTGGAACCAATGTTCCCTCTAATTTTCTGTAGGCTGTGTGCGCATAAAATATCAGCTGTGCAGCTTTTGAAAGAAGTTTAAATTTTTGTGCGCTACATAACGACACTTGGAGTTATATACTTTAAAATTTGACTACACGTCAGAATACAGTATGTACACCACATTGATTGCACTAGAAAATATTGTAGAACTTGTGAAAACCGTAAATACACAACAACTTTTAAATTTTAAGACGTCTGTGTTGTTTTCTATCAGATCAGAACCGTAATTTTTGTGCGCTCTTTCGTAAAGTATGTGCGCTCGCTTGGCAAGATGTGTGCACGCACGCACATGCGCACAGCTTAGAGGGAACAGTACCTGGAACCAGAGGAAGATGACCTGACTGCCAGGCATTTTGTGAAATCTTTTGGGGCAGAGGCTAGGCCGAAGGGGAGCACCCTGTACTGAAAATGCCTGCCCCCCACTACGAACCGCAGGTACTGCCTAGGGTCGGGGTGGGTGAGGATTTGGGTATAAGCATTCTTGAGGTTTAAGGAGCATAGCCAGTCTATCTGCTGGAGGTATGGCAGCAATGTTCCAAGGGAGAGCATCTTGAACTTCTCCGTCACCAGGAATTTGTTGAGGTTGTGCAGGTCGAGGATGGGCCTTAGGCCCCCTGTTCTTTTTGGTATGAGGAAGTACCTGGAGTAGAACCCCTTGCCCTAGAGGTGGTGGGGCACCGGTTCCACTGCCTTGTCCTCAAGACCTTCCAACTCCTTCAGAAGAAGGTCCTGGGGAGGGGAGACCTGAGGGGGCTCTCCTGGGAAATAAGGGAGAGGTGTCTGAGTCAGGTGGAGGAGGTAACCCTCCCTGACTACCCGAAGTGCCCTGGAATCGGTAATGATGGTCACCCACCTCTGGGCACAGAGGGCCAGATGTCCCCCTGTGGGCGGCTGATCTCCTTGGGGTAGATAGGCTATGCTGAAGGAGTCAAAACCTCCTCCCTGGCTGGGCTGGAGCCAGTGCTTTGGGTTTTGGAGCCTTCTGCTTACGTGGGCCATTCCCATATCCCTTGGGCCTGCTGACCCTGTTGGGGAGCTGGGGAGGCCTGATAAGGTGGGTGGTTTCTGTAAGCAGTTCTCTTCCTCAGGTAGAAGGACTTTTTACCCGAGGCCTTCCATCAGGGAGGAGCAGCGGTCTTTTTGGAGAGCTTGGTCCTCATCATAAACTCGGTCTCCAGCTCAGCAGCCTTGTTGGTCATGGGTTTGCCAAAGTGGCAGGGGACATCAACCAATTTGTCCTGAACCCACAGCTCGAGGTCTGATGACTGTAGCTAAACTTGGCGGTGTGCATCGATGCCAGCCGCCGCTACATGAGCCGTCGACTCAAACCCGTCATAGGCCACCCGTGACATGAATTTGGAGCATTCACAGACAGCTTTGGCAAGGTTCTTGAACCGCTGCAAGGGTTCCTCTTAGAGAACAGTTGAGAACCCGGTGAGTTCCTTCACCAAGTCTCAGGTACATGCCCATGTACAGTTGGTAGGTCCTGAATGCGGCCGATGAGCACTGAGCCCCGGTAGCACTTTCTGCCAAGGGCATCCAGGGTGTGGGCCTCCCTGCCGGGGGGCACCCAGGAGTGCATCTTCTGGCTTTTCAGCCAACGCATGGCTGACTCCACCACCATGGAGTTATACGGCAACTGTGACTTTTGGAAACCCCGGCTCCGGCAGACTCGATATATCGAGTTGAGCCGTTTGCTCCCACCGGCACCAAAGCCGGTGTTTCCCACATTCAGAGCATCAGCTATTCCAGGATGGTAGGGATAGGCACCGTGAGCAATTTCTGTGAAGGTGACTCGTACTGGAGGATTTCCAACTCATCTGCCCAAGGGTCCCTCCTCTGATTCGGTCGGGAATGCCAGGGCCTTTGACATGTCCTTGACAAAATGAAGGAAGCCCATATCCTCGGGCGGAGAACGCCATCCAGGCTCCGCGACGGGAGAGTCAGATGGGACGTCGTGGAGGCGACAGGTATCGGGGGACTCGTCGTCCTCCATCTCCCACTCGGCATAGTCCATCGAGAACGCATAAGAGGGCTGCTCCGCGGGCCTCGGGGCCTCCGATGCCCTGTGGCCGGTGCCCAGCAAACTCGTGGTCCCGTCGAATGGGACTCAGTTCACGAGCTTGGCCGAGGATTGGCTCGGCCTCTGGGGACATCTTGGACGTCAAGTGCCCTGTGGTCGGGGTGGATGAACCAGTCGTGCTGGACAACAGCATCCACTGCTTGTCCATGAAGGCAGACAAACTGCACTCCAACGCCGCCATTCTGGACGCCAGACCAGAAGGTTCTGCAGCCTTCGGCACGGGAACAGAGGGACTCAGGCCCAACGCCGGCTCCCTTGAATGGGAATCCTCGATGAGGACAGTGTCTGGGACTGAGTCCGGTCCACAGTCAGATCCTTCCAGAGGATCTTCGCAGGCCGCTCCTTCTCCGGTGCCTCGGACGAACGCCTCAGACTGTGGGACAGGGCCAGGGGAGCACCTGGCCCGTCAGAACCATCCAAGGATGCTGCCCTCGAGGGTTTCTTCTTCTTCCTGGGTTCCCTCGAGGGAGACCCCCTTTCTGAGAACCCACGAAGAGTCTCGTGCTCAGAAGATTCCGCCTGAGATGTCGGGGACTCAGACGAGGCCTTGGCCTTCGGAGGCACCAGGGACTTGGGGAAAAACTTATCATGCTGCTGCTGGCGGCTCTTGAAGGCCTTACTGGACATCCTCTTGCAGAGACCACAGACTGCTGCCAGGTCATGGTCTGGCCCAAGGCAGCAGAGACAGCAGTCGTGTGTGTCGGTCAGACATAATTTTAGAGCACCGATCACACTTCTTAAAGCCACTAGTAGCCATGGGGGAAAAAAGTACCCCTGCGAGGTCGAAGACTCTCCAGGCTGCCAGTGGGAGAAAAAAGGCGCATAGATGCCAGGAAAAGAAAAGAATGAAAAACTACAAAAGAAGACTGCCGAGGCAACGAGGTCGTTAGGCGGGAAGAGTACCGGTGCAATACCAGAGGTAAGTATGAAACTCAGAGAGAAAAATCAACTTCTTCCAGGGACAAGCCAGACAAATGTCTGAAGGGCTCCGCAGAACAAAGGAGACTGAGCAAGATGGCACCCTTGGGCGGGAAGGGGACCACGCATGCGTGGTGGCATCACCCAAAGACTTTCTTTGAAAGCTGGGGGGATGCTTCCGCGAGGGCTCCGTCGTTGCCTACGTCACCCCATATCTGAGGACTGACTTCCTGCTTGTTCCCAGAGAAGAAATCAGTATCTTAATTCAAAAAAGCATGGGACAAACACAGAGTATCTCTAAAGTAAAAAGGGGACTACTGTAGCTGATATGGAAGGTTAGACTAGATAGGCCATGTGGTCTTTTTCTGCCGTTATGTTTATATTTCGACGTGCACGTGCATGTCTGCAGACATCCAAACCACGACTAAACCTTTTAGAATGACCCTCTTTATAAATATTAGTTATGGGATAGTAGTGTACGACAGTAGGTATTCCAGAACTTGTGTGTGTGTGTGTGTGTGTGTGCACAAAAGAAGACCACATGGTGTTTGTGCATGTATTGTACATCAGAATGAGCCCCTGGGTTAGGTCTTCCACCGCTTGGGCTGAATGGGGATGAGGGACAGGCAGTGTTTGCAGCTTCAGAAGAAAGGAAGAGAGTGGAGGCCCTGTTTTTGTACAGCGATGAGATCTAGAAGCCCATGATTTCAGTGTTTCAGAATTAGCCTCTGTGCAATGTTTCCCAACTTTGTCCTTGAGGCACACACCTAGCTTGCCACATTTTCAAGACTGCTATAATTGATATGCCTGAAATAGATTTGCATGCTCTAGAGATACCAGTGCATGGTCCTTGACTGATTACTGTCATTGTGCTGACTAGGCCAAGTGAGTTGTGAGGGAATATATAGTAGGGGAAAAATCCCTGAGCAGTTATGAATGAAAACTCATGGCACTGGGCTATGACCCTGGTTCTGACTGAACTGGAAGCAGAGCACCAGGAAATTTCCAGGCCTAAAACAAAGAAATCAAAACAAAAAAAAGGAATGAACCTCTGGGAACATCCTGCTTTTCTGTCATTCCCTAAGGAAAAAGGAATCTTCCAAGCAAAGAAAAGTTTAAATACCTTTATCCAGAGAAGCACCAGCCATGTGGTAAAAACTGAGAGCCGTGTCCACATCATTGATATTTTTCAAGAATGTGAAGAAGTTTTCCACCTCTTCAAATGTCAGCCCCTACAACAGAAGGAAAAAAGTGGCTGGTTACAGGAGCTCATGAACTGCGGAAAGTACTGTGCTCGGAGTCCCAGTCAGTGTACACAGAGACACTAACACTCAGTAAGAAAACTCACCGTACCCCAACCTTTTACATCCAAAATCCTCCTGCATTTGCTGCAACACAATCAGCACAGACTCCTTATTTTTTATGAGAACTCAAAAAATGCAATGTGTGTCTTTGAATCAATGCTGACTCCTGACGACCCAGCAGCTCCTGGGTTTTTTTGGCAGTGTGACCGGAAAAGATTGCCAGGCTTTTCTTCTGAGGCAATGGAGGGTTAAGTGACTTGTCCAAGGTCACCACTGAGCAAATTCCCACTTCCACCAGACAGTGGCTCTAGTGGATCCATGAATGAATAACAAGTCATTTCCTTTACCATAAATCCTGCTGATCTTAAGAGTTTTCAAATATTTGCCTGGATGTCGAAGAACCCACTAAACATAATGGGCCCAATATTCGTTTGGGCAGGCTATGCGCATAGCTCTGCCCGCTGACCTCTAACCCTGGATATTCAATGCCGCAGCGACAGCATTGAATATCCAGGTTTGGCGCACAGAGGAAACAGCCGCAGAGCCTAACCGGGTAGTGGCGATACTGCACCGCTACCCAGTTATCATCTGTGCTAAAACTAGGTGAGCCAAAACCTGGCCTAACTTTAGCCACAGATTGCTAACCGGGTAGCGGTGCAATATCACCGCTTCCCGGTTAGCAGCAGTCTACCTCTGCTTCACCCAGGAATGCCCCTAAGATGCCCCGATGCTAACCAGATAGCATTGGGGCATGTAGAGGAGTTAGAAGGTGATATTCAACAGCACTAACTGTGTAAGTGCCGTTGAATATCCCCATTTAAGGCATTTATATGGTTTAATGGGCTGTAAACAATGTAAATGCTTTTCGAAACTCGGGCCCATTATCTTCCTCCAGGGCCATTTTTAGACTGGAGCAAGGCCTAGTATGGGGCTCCACATTTTATTAGTGCACTAGATACCAGTGGCATACAAGGAGTAGGGTCTTAGGTACTGCCCAGATGGCATCACTGATAATTATCAATGTTTCTGATGCTCAGGAGGTGTGTGCGTACCTGGGAAATCAATAGTTTCTCTGTCCACTCCACCCCTCCCTTCCTGTTCCCTGCACAACAGAAGGGGTGGGGGCAAGAACAAGAGAGGAGGGGCTGGACTAAGGAGCAAAGTGACACTTCTGAGCTGTCTTCTCCAGCCTCAATCTCGCACTTCTCCTCTATTTCCCTGCACCTGCCTGGTAGGGCATAAAATAGACCAGAAAGCACCAAGGCGGCTGGTGTTTTTATTGTGTGAGATTCCTTGTACTAGTCCTATATGCCCATGCCTATCCAGGGGAGAGTGCTGGTCTCAGGGGAGAGGAGAAGCAGGACAATGACTATGCCAACATCAGAGAAGGGGCAAGTGCTGGAATCAGGTTTCAGGAGAGGGAATCATCCCTGGGGATGGGAAGAAGATAAACTGGGAGGAGTAGCCTAGTGGTTGGAGCAAGGTGCTTCAGGCTGGAAGGTCGGGGGTTCAAATCCCACTAGAGGACAGAAACCTTGGGCCAGAAGGACTGGGGTTTCTAGTCCCACAGATGCTCCTTGTGGTCTTGGGCAAGCCACTTAACCCTCCATTGCCCATGTTCCCTGTAAGTATTAGTGTATGTGTCTCATATCCCCGTGTGTTAAATGTATCCCCCAATTGTGTTGTGACCGCTTTGATTGAAGGATAAGGTGGTATAAAAAAAACTGTCTAAATAAAATAAACAGAACATGTGTGTAAGGGTGGGTGAGTGACAAGAGTATGGGCAAAGTAGATGAGAGAGAGATGATGCTCACAACATCCTCCCTATTAATCTACACTACATGTATGGAATAGGACCACAACTCAAATGCCCCCAAGTATGGCTATGCACAGAGAACATGAACTTATGCCCAAGACAGTGCTCTGCATGCCGAGCACTCCCCTTCCCTTACCTAACCCCTAAGGTGTCCAGCATCTCCTCTTCCTCTCCCTACCTTCCATCCATCCAGCTCCCTCCTCTTTCCTTCCCCCTGTTGCTACCCTACCATCACTTGTCCAAGTCTCAGGCAGCAAAGTGTGGGGCCTTGAGCACAAGCCTGCTCTCAAGCACTGCCATGTCCTACGCCTTCATTGGGGGGGGGGGGGGGTGCAGCATGCATCAAGGCTTGAGCACTGATCTGAGCTTAAAGGGCTTGCACCATGCTGAGAGCAACGTTAAAGTGCTGCTTTCATGCTGTATAGGAATCATGCTGTGCCACACTCCCTTAAATCCTGCAACCCTAGACATATGCCTAGCCTGCCTTATGGTGGTGTCAGTCTTGGGAAAAGGGGATGGGGAGCAAGGTGGCTGAGTACTGTACAAACAGCACAAATGACAAACATGAAGCACTGACCTCTGGGTGCTGGAGACCTATAATAAGTGATTGCCAGGTACATCTTCTCTTCTCTTCTTCCTCAATCTCATCTCTCACTTCTCTTATCACTTTTTCACATTCTCAGCTTCCCCCATCCTTATTCTTGCACCTCATCTCTTTCCTCCATTTGCATTCACCTCTCTCCCCAGCACAGAAACAGCCAAAAAAGCATGCTGCTACTTCTCCAACCTCATGCATATAATTGGTTGCCATGAAGAGAATGAGCCAATCAGCCACAAGAGGCAGGGAAAGCGTAGTTGCTCACCTGTATCAGGTGTTCTCCGGGGACAGCAGGAATCAGCTCTCGCATATGGGTGACGTCGGCGCTGATGGAGCCTGCGCAAAAGCATCTCCCCAGCTTTCAAAGAAAGCCTTTGGGAGATGCACCACACATGCGTAGTCCCCTTCTCTCCAAGGGTGCCATCTTACCTCAGTCTAATGACATAGCTAAGACAGCAAAAATAAAATACAGTAAAGAAGTAACTCCAAGGGGAGGAGGGAGGGTTGTGAGGACTGATTCCTGTGTCCCCGGAGAACACCTGTTACATGTGAGTAACTACACTTTCTCCAGGAACAAGCAGGAAGTCAGTCCTCATATATGGGACTCCTTAGCTACAGGCTACTGAAAACCTGTACAAAATGCCACGGGTGACCAGAGAAGGTGAACAGTGAGCTGCAGCAGTTGAGTCCCAACTGAGAGACTCTTGCAAGACCCAAGTGTCCGGCGGGGAACCAGCACTCCAGTAGCCTAAACACAGCAGGGTTGGAGGACAGAAGATGCCTACACCCTGAAGAGATTACAGAGCACGGCCTGGACAAAGGCGCTGTCCTGTCGGGACTCCCTCTCCAGGCAGTAGTGAGCTGCGAAGGTATGGACCGAAGACCAGGTGGTGGCTCGGCAGATTTCTGTAACAGGTACAGAACGCAGATTTGCCACAAAGGTAGCCATGACCCTGACACGGTGTGTCATTACCCGATGGTCTAGTGAGATCCCAGCCTGCTCAGAGGCGAGGGCAATGCAGTCCGCTACACAAATGGACAGAGTTCACTTGGCCACTGGGAGCCCCAGTCAACTGGGGTCATAGGAGACAAAAAGCTGAGGTGCTTTGCGGTGGTTCTGAGTCCATTGCAATAGAAGGACAAGGCTCTCTTACAATCCAGAGAATGGAGAATGGCCTGTGCCCTGCCAGCGTGAGGCCTCGGGAAGAAGGTGGGGAACACCACCTCCTGA
Organism: Ichthyophis bannanicus; assembly: GCA_033557465.1. Classification (NCBI taxonomy): domain Eukaryota; kingdom Metazoa; phylum Chordata; class Amphibia; order Gymnophiona; family Ichthyophiidae; genus Ichthyophis; species Ichthyophis bannanicus. The sequence continues at coordinate 567,176,955 of CM066034.1, forward strand.
TTGAGGTGGAAGAGGGACATCACTTTTGGCAGAAACATGGGGTGTGTGCGGAGCACCACCCTGTTCTTATAGAAACTCAAGTAGGGCGGCTCTGCTATCAGGGCTTGGAGCTCGCTGACCCTGTGAGCCGACATGAGTGCCACAAGAAAGACAACCTTCCAGGAGAGGTACCACAGGTGGCAAGTAGCCAGGGGCTCAAATGGTGGCTTAGTGAGCTGTGAGAGCACCACATTGAGGTCCCACTCTGCCGCTGGTGGGCGGACTGGGGGCTTGGGCAACATAAGGCCCTAGGGGATACAAGAGATAAGGGGCTGAGTCGAGAGGGGCTTGCCTTTGATGGAGTGATGCTGCACCACAATAATGCTTAGGTGCAATCTGACTGAGTTGGACTTCAGTCCCACCTGGGACAGGTGGAGTAAGTACAGGAGCACCAGCTGAACTGAGCTGGAGAACGGGTTCGCCTGCCTCTCGGCACACCATATCGAAAATCGACGTCACTTGAAGGCGTATGTCCTTCTCATGGAGGCCTTGTGGAAGGCCAGAAGGACTACCTCCACATCTTGTGGGAGGTTGAAGGGCACAAGAACTACTCTTTCAGCAACCAAGCCATGAGCGACAGAGACCCTAGGTTGGGGTGCAGGACAGAGCCCTGTAAAAGTAGTCCTGGGGCACAGCACAGGGGAAACGAAGGCGCCACCGACAGAGGAACAGCGGGCCACTGGGGGGCTATCACAATCAGTGATGCCCTGTTGTGATGAACCTTGAAGAGGGGCTTGACAACCAGTGGTGTTGGTGGGAAGGCTTAAAGGAGGCCATCCAATGGGATGAGGAACAGGTGCAGCTGGCAGGAGCAGAAGCAGGGCAACTGTGTGTTGTCTGGGCTGGTGAACAAGTCCACTAGGGGGATGCCCCAGAATCAGAAAAGCCAGGAGGCCATCCTGGGGTCCAGTTGCCACTCATGTGGCTGGAGGACTCTGCTCAGCCTGTCCGCCAGAGAGTTGTCCAGGCCTGGGAAGCCGAACACCTGCAGGAGCATTCCACTGTGTGTCGCATTTGAGGAAAGGGCTACTGCCTCCTGGCAGAGGGAATACTACCCCGTGCCCCCTTGTTTGTTGACAGAGAACACTGCAACTTGGTTGTCCGTCTGGACCAGCACCGTGGTGCTGCAACTGGAGGCAAAAGGCTCGGAGGACCAGAAATATCGCATGAAGCTCCAGGTGGTTGATCTGCAACTGTTACTCTGTCTGGGACCAGGTGCCTTGGGTGCAGAGGACCTCACAATGAGCTTCCCATCCTCGCAGGGAGGTGACCATAGTAAGGACTCTCGGGGGGCGGGGGGGGGGTGTGTGCCTGGAAGGGCATCTTGGCCTGAAGGTGGCAGGGTATCGATACCTGTGGAACCGTCTGTAGCGGTCTTAGTGGTACCGAAGCTGCTAAGAGGGCCACTAGACTGCATTCAATAGCAAGGATTCTCTGATCCATTGCTCCTGCCGATGCTTGGGTGTCGGTACCGGCGGAAGCGGGTACGACCCCAGAACATGGCACCAGTAGTTCTGCAGAGGTGGAAGCCTCTGGAACATTCTGGAGCCCCGTTAATGCTTTGGAGACCGAGGCCTCCCACCGGGGCTGTTTTGCCGGTGAACTTTTCTTCGAGGGCAACGCCAGTGGCATCTCAATACCTGGAAGGAGATCTACCCTTTGAGGACCGGCCAGTCTTAGAAGACTTAGGTTTAGTTACCTGAGATCCATGAGAGGAAGATGAAGCCCTACAAGACGTCGATGCAACTGACATCGTATCTGCGTCAAAAAGTGTACTGAGTTTTGCAGCTCTATTCTGCAGGCCACTCTTGGTCATCTTTCTGCAGGAGAGACACTCCGATGGAGAATGGTCAGGACCTAAACACTTAAAACACCATTCATGGGTGTCGGTGACGGATATGGTACCGCCACATTTAGAACATTTCTTGAAACCACTAGCTGGTTTCTCCATGTTTGAAGAAAATTGGGCCTAGTGCCCAAAATGGCGCCTAGCACCGAGAGGGGAAAGATTCCTGAAAGAAAAGCTAGTTGTTGTTGTTGTTGTTTTTTGAAAAGAAGAAAAGAGAACTGTTGGTACAGGTAGGTGTCGAATGAAGGCAGACGCGACCACAAAAAAACAAAAGAATAAGAATAAATTTTCTGCGGTGACAGGTATGCGTCTTGTCGGCTCCGTGGAAAACGAAGAACTGAAGAGGGAGAGTTGGAAAGGTGGGAAGGCAGCACGCAGGCGCTGTGGGATGCTCCCAAAAGCTTTCCTATTGGACACTGGGGAGTGTTCCCGCGCAGACTCCATCAGTACCGACGATACCCATATGTGAAGACTACATTCCTGCTTGTTCCTGGAGATAATAAAAAGACAAAGGGAAAGGGGAGAGGGCAAACAATTGACTCTTTAATCTGCAGATCCTGAGGTTCCCTAAGGTCAGTGGAGTGGAGGAGTGGCCTAGTGGTTGGGGCAAGGTACTTCAGGCCGGAAGGTCGGGGGTTCAAATCCCACTAGAGGACAGCAACCTTGGGCCGGAAGGACTGGGGTTTCTAGTCCCACAGGTGCTCCTTGTGGTCTTGGGCAAGCCACTTAACCCTCCATAGCCCATGTTCCCTGTAAAATAGTTATCTCCAAGTTATAATGCCCTGTTCAGTGTAATTTCAGTTTGTTCAATGTAAACCGCACTGATGCAGAATAGCGCGGTATATAAGAGAATGTAAATAAAAAATAAATAAATAAATAAACATGCCAAAACATGCAGAGACACCAAGGAACAGGAAGCCTGTCGAACTATGGGAAAATTAAGCAGCTGCATTGTTTCATCCAGATAGAACCCAGTCCCAGGAGTCTTTCCAGATGAGATATTGAGGTGTAAAAGCCAGTCTGAAATAGTACGTTTTCACGTTAGCCTTAAATGTTTTGCAAAAAGATTCTAGATATAGATCTAGGGGCAGCTCTAGGGCAACAGAATTTGGGGGCATGGTGGTGCCAGTGCATCTCTGATGTGAGGCACTTTAAAACAACCTGTGCAGTTTGCATCAGAGGGGGAAGGATGCTGCAGGCCTTAAGCATAAGTCTGTGCTGCAGGCCCCATGCCTTTCACACTGATTTAAGATTTTATTTTATTTATTTATTTACATTCTCTTATATACCGCGCTATTCTGCATCAGTGCGGTTTACATTGAATAAACTGAAATTACATTGAATAGGGCATTATAACTTGGAGATAACTATTTTACAGGGAACATGGGCTATGGAGGGTTAAGTGGCTTGCCCAAGACCACAAGGAGCACCTGTGGGACTAGAAACCCCAGTCCTTCTGGCCCAAGGTTGCTGTCCTCTAGTGGGATTTGAATCCCCGACCTTCCGGCCTGAAGTACCTTGCCCCAACCACTAGGCCACTCCTCCAATCAAGATGTGCAGGATGGGTAAGGTGGCAGCCATGGCAATGGATGCACATGAAGGAAGGAAGGAAGCTGGTTAGTGAAGGAAAAAGGGGGGATAATGCAGGATATGGTAGGGGAGAAGGGAGGGAAGAAAAGGAGAGATGTTAGACATCTGGGGTGGTAAGGAAGGGTAGGAGAGATGCTAGACACAGGGGGCAGGGTGGGGAAGGTAAGGGGGGAATGCTGGACATGGGAGAGATACAGAAAGGAAGAGATACTTGACATGGTGGGGGGACATATGTATGAAAGTTTGCTTAGGGTGTCAGATATCTTTGGGCCGGCTCTGGGCATCTCAGGCTTTCACATCAAAAGTGCTCTCTTTGCCTCTAATCGTACCCTGGTGTGAGATAGAATCACTTAAAGATTATGTTTCAAAGAGGGTAGCAATTGTGAAAGAGTATACAGCATTAATAAGCTGGCCAAAAAACCCACCAGGCAGTCTAGAATAAAAGATCTTATGAGAGAACATTAGAATTTTGAATGCAGTCCTAAATCAGACTGGCAGCCGGTGCTGCTTCTTTAATTAGAAGGTAATATGATTGAAGAGACTGGCTCCAGCAATCAATTTTACTGCTGTATTTGGAATCAAATGCAAATTACTACAACTACTGCTTATCATTTGTATAGCGCTATAAGATATACGCAGCGCTATACATGTACACATAAGAGACAGTCCCTGATCATCACGGCTTACAATCTAATCAAGACAGACCACACAAGTACTAGAGTAATTCAAGGGGAATGGCAAACACTGGATATAAGGGGATATAAGACCTTGGAAAAGTGTGTTGCTTTAGTCCACCTTGCTGGTAAATGTGTATATAAGGATGTAAATAGCCTTTGTATCTAAGACAGTACAAACAGAATGGATCAATACAAAAACAAAAAGCACATTTTTACCCACACTAGATACATGCAGGATAAAGGTTTAACTCATTGTCGAGTATAACACCAAAAATCATGACAAAATTTCCCATTCTCTTCCTCCTGCACTGTGTCTAGTATCCCCCTTCCCTTCCCCCTATGTCCAATATCTCCCTGAGCTCATGTAGGAAGTCAAGACCTGCCACATCCCACCCTTCTGAACTCCTCTTTTGGAGGGGGCGGGGCATGGCAGGCCTTGAAAATGTGCATGTGCTCAAAGGTCTCCTACTAGCTGTGCTGACTCTTCTTTAGTGCCACTGATTGCCACTCCAGTGCCACCCCAGGTGGATGCCTAGTCTGCCTAGTGGTAGGATCAGCCCTGGTGATGTCAGTCAAGCTCCATGGACTGTTAGCATCTCATGCATGTACTTGTTAGTACTATGCTCATGTATATAGTTACTTAAGTTACTTGTTGAAACTAAGATCTCTGTGACAATTACGTTCTATGTACCCCATGTTAAGTTACTGTTCTATGTAAACCACCTTGACATGTCGCAAGGCGGCATATAAAACCGGTTAAATAAATAAACTAACTTTTCCTTTGCATGGCAGAGCTAATCTGAACAAACAAGAGGCAATTTTCAAATCATACAACTCTGCAGAAATAGTTTCAGAATTACTGGGGCATCAGAGGGATGGAAAAAGGAGTTCTTGCCATACAATTTGCAAAATGGCCTTCAAAGAAGATTCTGCAATACTAGTGATCATAAATTTGAAAAATAGCACAGGAACACAGATTAGTCCAATCGTGCCCAGGCCAGCCTCCACCAATGTTCCCTCTAATTTTCTGTAGGCTGTGTACGCATAAAATATCAGCTGTGCAGCTTTTGAAGGAAGGTTAAATTTTTGTGCGCCACATAACGACACTTGGCGTTATATACTTTAAAATTTGACTACATGTCAGAATACAGTATGTACACCACATTGATTGCACGCGCACATGCGCACAGCTTAGAGGGAACAGTGGCCTCCACACATGTGAACAATACAATTTTAAAAAGTGGATATTGGGATGACAAACTAACACAGTAAATGACAGCAGAAAAAATAACAACCAGCCCATTAAGTTTATCCAGTTATTCCCAGCCAACTAGTAAAGGATAAATTCCAAATGTCAGTCACAGTGTGTGACTGCCTGCAAGATCTCTGTCCTTATCCAGGACAGTTTTTTGTATTCTGCCTTGGTGTTCCACCATAACGTCTGACCTTATCCTTGCTACTTTGATTGCTAAGTTGTTCCTGAATCAAATTACTGCTTTGAAGGCTGTACAATTAGTTCAACTGGTTATATTAAATCAAAATGATCATGCTTAGTCCTGATCATATGCTCCACAAGCTATTTAATCTGTCAGGGCAGCCCATGGGGGATGGGATGGGTACGGAGCCTCATTTACATAAGTCAGCTGGGGCTGAAAAGCTGGGCATGGATGAAAAATACTGTTACTCAGTAGGGCCAGCCCTGGCATTTGCACAGGGGCGGCTCAAGGCAATCTGCTGCCTGAGGCGAAGAATGAGATGGTGTCCCCCCCCCCCCACCTTAGAGGGGGCGGGGCTTTTTCAGAAATCCAATCAGAGACTGAACCAAACCAAAAAGCCGATTAGATTATATGGAGGAAATGCAAGATGTTTGCACACAGGGCCGTAACGAGCTGCAATCGCGCCCTGTGCAACTTGCATCTTGGGCGCACACTCCCCCTCTCCCTCCCATACCTCCGTCCAGCACTGCCTGCTCTTTCCCTGCTGCTACTACTACTACTATTACTGAGCATTTGTATAGCGCTACAAGTCGTACGCAGCGCTACACAGACAAATAAGAGACAGTCCCTGCTCATCAGAGCTTACAATCTAATCAAGACAAACACAGAAGGTGTAGGCAGGGATAAAACAAGGGAAAGAAAAAGGAGATCAGTAGAGTCAAGATCCAAAAGCAGCAGCGAAGAGGAGTTTTCAGCCTGGATTTGAAGAGGGTTAGGGAAGGTGCCTGGCGTACAGACACAGGTAGTTAGTTCCAGGCGTACGGTGCAGCAAGGTTAAAGGAGCAAAGTCTGGAGTTAGCAGTAGAAGAGAAGGGCACAGATAGGAGCAGTCTGCTGGAAGAGCGGAGTTCCCGAGGGGGGTTGTAAGGAGAGATAAGAGAAGAAAGGTAGTGAGGAGCCGCAGAGTGAATGCATTTATAGGTCACAGGAGAAGTTTGAACTGGATGCGGAAATGGATAGGGAGCCAATGAAGTGACCTGAGAAGAGGAGTAATATGGGCATAATGAGGCTGGTGGAAGATTAGCCGCGCAGCAGAGTGAACAGATTGAAGGGGAGAGAGATGATTCAAAGGGAGACCAGCAAGGAGTAGGTTACAGTAGTCAAGACGGGAGGTGATTAAGGAGTGGACAAGCGTAGTGTGTAAAGAAAGGTAGAGGCGGATTTTGCTGATGTTATAGAGAAAGAAGCGGCAGGTCTTAGCTATCAGATGGATGTGTGTGGAGAAAGAGAGAGATGAGTCAAAGACAACCCGCAGATTGCGGGCTGAGGAAACAGAAAGGAGTATAGAGTTATCCACAGAGACTGAGAAAGGAAGAAGAGGAACGGAGGTTTTAGGGGGAAGGATGAGAAGTTCAGTCTTAGCCATGTTCAATTTCAAGCGGCGGTGAGACATCCAGGCAGCAATGTCAGAAAGGCAGGCAGAGATCCGGGACTGGATTGCCGGAGAGATTTCAGGTGTAGAGAGATGGATCTGGGAGCATACAGATGGTGCTGAAAGCCATGGGAAGAAATAAGCGCACCAAGGGACTGGGTATAGAGAGAAAAGGAGCGGACCCAGAACAGATCCTTGGGGTACACCAACTGGAAGCAGGGTAGCAGAGGAGGAGGAGCCACCAGAACAGAGATGGAAAGTGCGATGGGAGAGATAGGAAGAGAACCAGGATAGTACAGAGCCCCTAAAATCAAGCGAGGACAGGGTATCGAGGAGAAGGTTGTGGTCAACAGTGTCAAAAGCAGCAGAGAGGTCAAGAAGGATGAGGACAGAGTAAAGGCCCTTGCATTTTGCCAGGAACAAGTTACTGGAGACTTTGGCAAGAGCCGTTTTAGTAGAGTGTAAAGGACGAAAGCCATACTGTAAGGGATCCAGGAGGGCATGAGAAGAGAGGAAGTCGAGGCAGCGGCAGTAAACTGCACATTCAAGTAATTTAGAAATGAAGGGAAGGAGAGAGATGGGTCGATAATTAGAAGGACAGGTGGGATCAAGTGAGGGTTTCTTGAGGAGAGGTGTGACCACAGCATGTTTGAAGTCAGCAGGGACTGTTGCAGTGGAGAGCGATAGGTTGAGAATATGAGAGATGGAAGGGACAACGGTGGAGGAGATGGGGCTTAGGAGACGGGTGGGGATAGGATCAGAGGAGCAGGTGGTGAGTTTGGAGGAAGAAAGAAGGTGTGCAGTTTCGTCTTCAGAGATCAAAGGAAAGGAAGAGAGGGTAGCAGAGGTGGAGGCGGGAGAGTTGGGAGTGAAGAGGGGGAGGAGGAGGGGAAGAAGCTGACTTTGTGGGGAATTGGAGGGTGATCTTGTGGATTTTGTTTTGGAGGGTGATCTTGTGGATTTTGTCATGGAAATAGTCAGCCAGGGTTTGGGCAGAAAGTGAGGGAGGGATCAGAGGTGGAGGCACCTTGAGGAGAGAGTTGAGAATAGTAAAGAGACGGCGAGGATTAGAGGCAAGAGAGTTAGTCAGATGGACATAGTTGTCTTGTTTGGCAAGAGCTATGGCTGACTGAAAAGAGACAAGCATGAATTTGAGTGTAGAAAGTCTGCAGGGGAGCGGGATTTGAGCCAAGCACGCTTAGCAGAACGGGCACAGGAACGTAGATAGCGGGTAGTGGATGAAAGCCAGGGCTGGAGTGCAGAACATCTCACAGGACATGGCATGGGTGGAGCGAGAGCATCCAGAACCGAGGAGAGTGCAGCATTATAGGAAGTTACTGCCTCGTCAACAGACTTGGATGACATAGTGGCAGAAAGAGATGAAGAAATAGTGGAAGAGAGAGCCAAGATATCAATAGCAAGACGATTTCTAAATAGGTTGGAGGAGACAGGATGAGGCTGAGGAAGTGGGTGATGAAGATTAAAGTTTAAAAGCTGATGGTCAGATAAGGGAAGAACTGAGCTACAGAAGTTCGAGGGTGAGCAACTAGAGAAAAATATCAGGTTCAGGCAGTGGCCATGCTGGTGAGTGGGGGCAGTGGAACAAAGTTGGAGGTCAAACGAGGAGGTAAGGGAGAGGAGCTTTAAAAGCATAAGGATCAGAGACGTTATCGATATGAATGTTAAAATCCCCAAGAATAAGAGTGGGGGAAGAGGAATCCAGAAAGAAGGAAAGCCACAAGTCAAAGTCAGTGAGGAAGGTAGAAGCAGACTTGTCAGGAGGTCGATAAATAACAGCTGCTGCCGCCATCTGTTATTTTCAAGGCGGTGCCGGCAGCAGGGAAAGAGCAGGTAGCGCTGAACGGAGGTATGGGAGGAGGAGGGGGGGCATGCGCCTGATCTGAAAGGCACCAGCACTTTAAGCAGATCTGTCCCTCCCTGCTCTGACATCGCATCAGAGGGAGGGACCAGACCTGCTTAAAGTGCTGCGAAAATGCTGCGGGAGGGAGGGGCGCATTTCGGCTGTACTGCTTGCACAGGGCTAGGTATGGTCCTGTTTGCACACCAAGGAACTAAAAGACAGAAAGAACCAACAGCACAGTTTATAAAACTAAATTATAACTCATTTTTATTTTGTTGTTATAAACTGCGTTATGGTTCTTGCTTTTTATTTTTCAACATATATTTTGCATCCACAGTAGGTGCAGAGCAGAACCAGGACATTCACCCACAGAACTCAATATTTAAAAAAAAAATCCGATTCTGATCATCTCACTAACAACAACAACCACCACTATTCTTCAGTACCAGGCATATTGTGAACTTATACAAAACCCTACAACAAAGAGCAAACCTACCATACCATACCATATCAGCACAAACTTCCAAAACTCACATAAGGAGCCCATCCAAAAAAAGCGTCACTGTAAATACTACAGTGGATCCTGGAACATCCATACAACTATTTGAAAAGCTGAACAAGTCAAATTACTACAATACAGTATAGATCTTTATGTACAAACTCCATGTTAACAGAACACATGACCTCAGTCACACACTCACAACATTGACCCTCACCAAGTACAGAAGAAGTAACCACAATCTAAAGTAAAAATAAAAATATGTAGACAAAATTTAAACTGAAACCCCAAGAAGGCAGAGTCCACATGCAGTTCCCCAATACAGTGTAAAATATAAAGATAGCACAAAGTCCAATCACTAAAATTAAATAAAATTATTTTTTCTACCTTTGTTGTCTGACCATTTCTCTTCTTTTGTTTTCTTCACTTCCTTCCATCAGCCTTTCCAGTTCCAGTAACCCTCCCCAGAATCAGCCCCCTTTCCAGTCCTCCCCTCCCAGTACCTTCCAATGTCAACCGCCTTGCACGACTGCCACTGGTGTCCATTCCCTTCCAGTCCCCCTCCTTCCCCACTGTCCAGCCCCTTCTAGTCCAAATACCATCCCAGGTATCAGCTCATGTCCACTCTCAGTGCCACCCTCCAAGTCAGCTCCCTTCCAGTCGCCCTACCCTCTGTCCATCCCCCTTCCAGTGCCATTCGCATGTCAGCTCCCTTCCAGCCTCCTCCCCATTACCCAGTCACCTACTACTTCCATCCCCCCTTCAGTACATCCCAGGTGTCAGCTCTTTTCCAGCCCCCTCCTTTCCCCGTGTCAGCTCCCTTCCTGCCCCCTCCTTCCCCTGGCAGACCTTCTCAGTATCTGCTCCCTTCCAGTCCAATTCTACCATCCCCCGATTCAGCCCGTTTGTAGCCCTAGCCCCTAGTTTTCTTTCAGGGCCAGCAGCACCCTCCTCCACTCCCCCATTAGCCCATTTCCAGTCCTATCCCCCTTATCAGCCCACTCCAGTCCTAGCCCCCCAATCAGCCCATTACCAGTCCTAGCTCATTTCCAGTGCTAACCCCCCAATAAGTCCATTTCCAGTCCTAGCACCCCAATCAGCCCATTTCTTGTCTTAGCCCCCATAATCAGCCCATTTCCAGGCCTAACCCCCCTCCCGATCAGCCTATTTCCATTCTTAACCCCCCATCAGCCCATTTCCAGTTCTAACCCCCCAAAAGCCCATTTCCAGTTCTAACCCCCCCATCAGCTCATTAGCAGTCCTAGCCCCCCTCCTGATCAGCCCATTTCCAGTTCTAATCCCCATCAGCCCATTAGCAGTCCTAGCCCCCCGCATAGCCCATTAGCAGTCCTAGACCCCTCTCCCAATCAGCCCATTTCCAGTTTTAACCCCCTCATCAAACCATTTCCAGTCCTAGCTCCCCCTAGCCCATTAGCAGTCCTAGCCCCCCTCACGATCAGCCCATTTCCAGTTCTAACCCCCTCCCATCAGCCAATGTGCTAACCCCCCCCCCCCACCAGCCCAGCTCCAGATCTTTATGGAACTGAGGGGGGGGGGGACCAGCTGCAAACACTGCTGCTGCAGCGACAGCATGAAGTGCCCCATGGCAGCCACCTCCCTGGAAGAGCCCTCACAGACCTCTCCCATCTCTGCAGAGCCGCGCGAAGGGAGAGTGTTTCCCTTTCGCGCGGCTTTGTTAAAGCTGAGCCCGTGGTGCTGATGGGAAACAGGAAATGCTGGAGAAAGACCAATAAAATTATGCCAGACCAATGATCTATTCATCTCAGTTTGAATTTAAAACACAGAGGAGAACTTTCTGGTTACATTTCATACCCAGCAGAGAGCTTGTAGTTTAAATTTAATAGTCACTCAGGGCCTAGCATCAGAAAAGTACTTTTAGTTTTAAAACACAGAAGAGAGCTTTCTGGTTAAATTTAGTACCCAGCAGAGAGCTTGTAGTTGAAATTTCATAAGACGTTAGAGCCTAGCAGCAGCTAAGAGCTATAATTTAAATCAAATCAGAATTTAGCTTACCTCAGCAGCACAAGACAGGGTACTGTGTAGCAGCCCTCTTTTAATAAGTGTTATTTCCCTCCCTCCCTCCCCACACCCACCCACCCCTGGGATAATCATAGCTTTATAGGCACTTACACATCTTAAAAGACAGGAGGTGCTTTGAGGTGAAGCTCATTACCCAAATCAGTCATACACTAAGGATCTGAGATTAATTAAGCTCCAGGTGAACAAGGTATATTAAACGTATTAGGTACAGTTTTATTGGTATAAATACCCATAGCAACGCCTAGTAAGTAAGAACTTAAAGATCTAGACACAAACTTAAAACTAAGATGCAGACAGCAGTCCAGCAGTGGGATGGGGGCTTTCCAGTCTTTTGCATTGAGTGTCACATGTATGATTTTCTCCCAGTTGGTGAGAGGTCTTACGTGTGCACTAGGTGCAAGGAGATCTTTGCTCTCAGGCAACGAGTCCGTTCTCTAGAGGATAAAGTAGCAGACTTGGAAAACATAAGAAAGACAGAGAGGTACATAGATGAGACCTACAGGGATATAGTACTGAAGTCCCACCTCCAGTCTGGCAGCACCCCTGTTGCCATGGAGGAGAGAGGTCACGTGACAGGAGAGCATCACCCTGGTGTGGCAGGAAGTGATCCTGTAACTAGGACCTGTCCTCCAGGTGATGTAAAACCCTCTCGCACCAAGGACATTTCTCCAGGGCCATGTGCCCATGAGGGAAGGGTTAGGACAGCCGTTATAGTTGGTGATTCGATCATTAGGCATGTAGATAGCTGGGTGGCTGGTGAACGTGAGGATCGCCTGGTAACATGCCTGCCTGGTGCAAAGGTAGCGGACCTCACACGCCACCTAGATAAGGTCTTAGATAGTGCTGGGGAGGAGTCTGCTGTCTTGGTACATGTCGGTACCAATGACATAGGAAAATGTGGTAGGGAGGTTCTGGAGGCAAAATTTAGGCTTTTAGGTAGGAAGTTGAAATCCAGAACTTCCAGGGTAGCATTCTCCGAAATGCTTCCTGTTCCACGCGCAGGACCCAAAAGGCAGGCAGAGTTCCGGAGTCTCAATGCGTGGATGAGACAATGGTGCAGAGATGAGGGTTTTGGATTTGTTAGGAACTGGGGAACATTCTGGGGAAAGGAGGGGCTCTTCCGAAGGGATGGGCTTCACCTTAACCGGGATGGAACCAGGCTGCTGGCATTAACCTTTAAAAAGGAGATAGAGCAGCTTTTAAACTAGATATTAGGGGAAAGCCGACAGTCGCCCAAGAGCGGATGGTTCGGAAGAATGTATCCTTGAAGGATACTACCAAAAGCAGAGAGGTTCCACAAAAGAGTAAAGTAGCCCAAATGCCCTCGAGTATGGAGCAGACAGAGCTTAAAGATCCCAATTTACCCATGTCTAACAATAGCCAAATTAACATGAATAAAATACATTCTCTAAAATGCTTGTATGCAAATGCTAGAAGTCTAAAGAATAAGATGGGAGAGTTAGAATATATAGCACTAAATGAAAGGTTAGATATGATTGGAATATCAGAGACATGGTGGAAGGAGGACAACCAGTGGGACACTGTGATACCTGGGTACAAACTATATCGTAATGATAGAGCTGATCAAATTGGTGGAGGGGTTGCGCTCTATGTTAGAGAGGGCATTGACTCAGAAAGGATTAAAGTTTTGCAGGAAACAAAATCTGCTGTAGAATCTATATGGATTGAAATTCCATAGGCAATGGCAGTGGGGATCAAATGGATGATGAAATGCTCAAAGAAATCAAGGAAGCTAACAAAAGTTACAGCGCAGTAATAATAATGGGTGATTTCAATTACCCCGGTATTGACTGGGTCAGTGTCACGTCAGGACATGCTAGGGAGATAAAGTTCCTAGATGAAATAAATGACTGCTTCTTGGAGCAGCTGGTTCATGAACCGACCAGAGGGGAAGCCATATTAGACCTAGTCCTTAGTGGAACACCAGATCTAGTGCAAGAGATAAGGGTGTTGGGGCTACTTGGCAATAGTGATCATAGCATGATCGCCTTTGATTTAATTAGTGGAGGAGGGATAGTAAGGAAATCCACAGTACTACCTTTTAACTTTCGAGAGGGAGACTATGATAAAATGAGGAAAACAGTTAAGAAAAAACTAAAAGGAGCAGTTGCAAAGGTTAAAGACGTACATCAAGCTTGGGTGTTGTTGAAAAATACTATCTTGGAAGCCCAGACCAGCTGTATTCCACACTTTAAGAAAAGTGGAAGGAAGTCCAAAAAACTGCCAGCATGGTTTAAAGGTGAGGTCAGAGAGGCTGTTGTTGCCAAAAAAGCATCTTTCAGGAAATGGAAAAAAAGAGCCAAACGACGAAACCTGGAAACAGCACAAGCACTGGCAAGTTAAATGCAAGGCATTGATAAGGCAGGCAAAGAGAGAATTTGAGAAGAAGCTTGCTGCGGAAGCAAAAACGCGAAATAAAGACCTTTTCAAGTACATTCGTAGCAAAAAACCTGTGAGAGAGTCAGTTGGTCCATTAGATGATAAAGGGGTTAAAGGAGCACTAAGAGGCGACAAGGCGATAGCGGAGAGACTGAATGAATTCTTTGCTTCGGTCTTTACTGAGGAAGATGTAGGGATGTTACCCATGACTGAAGTGGTATTTAAAGGTGTGGAAAAATTGAAGGAAATATCGATACATCGGGAAGATGTCTTACAACTATTAGATAAACTGAAGAGTAGTAAATCACCTGGGCCGGATGGTATACATCCAAGGGTGTTGAAAGAACTGAAATATGAGATTGCAGACCTGCTATCAGTAATCTGTGAACTATCATTAAAATCATCTCTAATACCTGAAGATTGGAGGATCGCCAATGTAACACCAATTTTTAAAAAGGGTTCCAGGGGTGATCCGGGAAACTACAGACCGGTGAGCCTGACGTCAGTACCGGGAAAAATGGTAGAAACCATCATAAAGAATAAAATTACTCAGCATGCAGATAGTCACAACCTAATGGGAGACAGCCAACATGGCTTTAGACAAGGAAGATCTTGTCTTACTAATCTGTTATGTTTTTTTGAAGGAGTGAATAAACAGGTGGACAAAGGTGAGTTGGTTGATATTGTGTATCTGGACTTTCAGAAAGCCTTTGACAAGGTCCCTCATCAGAGACTTTTGGCAAAACTAAAGAGTCATGGGATAGGAGGCAGTGTACTATTGTGGATCAGGAACTGGTTAAAAGATAGAAAGCAGAGGGTAGGGCTAAATGGCCAATTTTCCCAATGGAGAAAGGTGAATAGTGGTGTACCCCAGGGGTCTGTGCTGGGTCCGCTGCTTTTTGACATATTCATAAATGACCTGGAAAGTGGAATAACGAGTGAGGTTATCAAATTTGCAGATGACACAAAACTATTTAAAGTTGTTAAAACCCAAGAGGATTGTGAAGAATTGCAAGAGGATCTTGATAAACTGGAAGACTGGGCATCAAAATGGCAGATGAAATTTAATGTGGACAAGTGCAAGGTTATGCACCTAGGGAAGAACAACCCAAACTATGGTTACACGATGCAAGGTTCCACATTAGGAACCACCACCCAGGAAAAAGATTTAGGCGTCATTGTGGATACCATGTTAAAACCCTCG
This sequence comes from Ichthyophis bannanicus, assembly GCA_033557465.1. Classification (NCBI taxonomy): domain Eukaryota; kingdom Metazoa; phylum Chordata; class Amphibia; order Gymnophiona; family Ichthyophiidae; genus Ichthyophis; species Ichthyophis bannanicus. Next base: position 567,192,003 of record CM066034.1, read on the forward strand.
GCCCAGTGTGCAGCGGCGGCCAAGAGAGCAAATAGAATGCTAGGTATGATAAGGAAAGGAATGGAAAATAAAACAAAAGATATTATAATGCCTCTATATTGTTCCATGGTGAGACCGCACCTTGAATATTGTGTGCAATTCTGGTCGCCGTATCTTAAAAAGGATGTAGCGATTTTAGAAAAGGTTCAGAGAAGAGCCACCAAAATGGTAAAGGGGATGGAAGGATACTCCTATGAAGAAAGGCTAAAAAGGTTAGGGCTCTTTAACCTGGAAAAGAGACGGCTGAGGGGAGATATGATAGAAGTCTATAAATTAATGAACGGAGTGGAACGGGTAAACGTAGATCGATTGTTTACGTTATCAGAATATAGAAAGACTAGGGGACATGCAATGAAGCTACAGGGTAAACTATTTAAGACTAATAAAAGAAAATATTTTTTCACTCAACGTGTAATCAAACTCTGGAATTTGTTACCGGAGGATGTAGTAACGGCTGTTAGTGTAGCTGGGTTTAAAAAAGGTTTGAACAAGTTCCTGGAGGAAAGGTCCATAAACCATTATTAAGAAGTGACCGAAGATATCAATGCTTGACCCAGTACTAGCATTGTGGAACTTGTGTCTCTTGGGGAAACTGCTAGGTACATATGACCTAGATTGGCCACTGTTGGAAACAGAATACTGGGCTTGATGGACCTTGGTCTGACCCAGTATGGCATATCTTATGTTCTTATGACACCTTCTTCCAGCAACACAAACGGAGACTATACACATGGACTTCACCCAATGGATTGCACAAAAATCAAATTGACTACATCTGTGGAAGTCAACGATGGAAAAGCTCTGTAACATCAACAAAGACAAAACCTGGAGTTCTCTGTGGTACAGATCACCAACTACTAGTAAGCAAACTCAAGCTAAAGTTGAAAAAGAGCAAGCCACTCATGAATGTAGAAAAATTTGACCTTGAGAATATACCACTGGAATTTAAAGACTGCCTGCAAAATTGATTTGCTGCTTTAGAAACAAATGACAGAGCTCCAGAAGCGTTATGGGATGACATCAAGAAGGTTGTGCTGGAAGAAAGTGAGAAATCTCTACAAAAGGTGAAAAAGCAAAAACAGTCAAAATGGATGACTGAAGAAACTCTGAAAATTGCCTAGAAATACAGAGAAGCTAAAGTCAGAGGAGAAAGAGAGGCAATCGCAGAACTCAACAGAGATTTCCAACGTGCAGAAAGACAAGACAAGGAGAAGTAGTACAATGACACATGCAAGGAAATAGAAGCAGAAACTATTAGAAGAACAAGATAGGCTTTCTTAAAGCTGCGAGAGCTAAAAAATTCCAGCCTCGAATTGGAATGTTACAAGATGCTCAAGGATCCAAGTTGAATGATGCTGAGAAAATAAATAAAAAGGTGGAAAGAATATTCCGAGTTTTTATATGATAAAGATTAAGTGGATCAACAGCGGTTTCAATCTGTACCTTAAGATCAGGAACTGTTGGTGATGAAAGAAGTTGAAGCAGCATTGAAAGCTTTATCAAAGAACAAAGCACCAGGTATTGATGGCCTTCCCATAGAGATATTACAGCAATCTGATGCAGCTGTTACCATACTTACAAAGGCTCTGCCAGGAAATTTGGAAGACAACATCATGGCCAACTAACTGGAAAAGATCTGTGTTTATACCAATGCTAAAGAAAGGTGATCCACTGACTGTGGCATTATCACACAATCACTCTGATCCCACATACCAGCAAGATTCTACTCAAGATTATTCAGCAGAGACTATAACAATACCTGGAACGAGAACTACCTGAAGTGCAAACAGGGTTCAGGAAAGAGCAAGGAACGAAAGACATCATTGCGGATGTGAGATGGATCCTCGAAAAGACTAAAGAATGCCAAAAGGTTATCTATATGTGTTTTATGGACTAGAGCAAGGCTTTTGACTGTGTAAACCATGAGAAACTCTGGGCCACGTTAAGAAGCATAGGTATACCACAACACTTGATCGTTCTCTTGGACAATCTTTACATTGATCAAGAATCAACAGTTTGAATGGAATAAGGAGAAACAGAATGGTTTAAAATCAGCTAAGGTGTACAACAAGGCTGCATACTTTTCCCCAACCTGTTTAATTTATATGCAGAACAAATCATCAGAGAAGCAGGACTGTATGAAGGCAACAGAGATATGAAGATTGGTGGAAGACTCATCAACAACTTTCGCTATGCTGATGATACCACATTACTGGTGAAGGTGAAGACGATCTGAAACATTTGCTTCTCAAGATCAAGGAACATAATCTTAAAATGGGCCTGTACCTTAATGTAAAGACGACAAATATTTTGACAACTGGCAAAATCAATAAGTTCATCGTTAATGGAGAAGAAATTGAAATAGTGGACAATTTAACCTACTTGGATCAACTATCAATAAAGAAGCAACAAGCAGTCAAGAACTCAGACAACACATTGCTCTTGGCAGAATGGCTATGAAGGACCTAGACAAGATTCTCAAAAGCAGAAATGTCTCTTTCCACACAAAGATTCGACTTGTTCAAGTGATGGCATTTTCAATAATGTCAGATGGATGCGAAAGTTGGACAGTGAAAAAGATAGACAGGAAGAACATTTATGCTTTTGAATTATGGTGCTGGCGACCAATATTGTGCATACCATGGACTGCCCGAAGAACAAACCTAAGCTTTCTTTAGAAATTCAGATGACAAGATTTTGTCTTTCATACTTTGGACATATCTTGCGAAGAGAGAGCACAGTTACTTACCTGTAACAGGTGATCTCTGGGAACAGCAGGAATAAGTCTTCACATATGGGTACGTCGGTACCGACGGAGCCTGCGCGGGAACGCTCCCCAGCTTCCCAAAAAGGAAAGCTTTTGGGAGCATCCCACAGCGCCTGTGCGCTGCCTTCCCGCCTTTCCTAACCGCCTCTCTCCAGTTCGAGTTTTAAAGCTGAGACAAAGAGAGAGAGGAAAGGAAAGAAAGATAGAGAGATACAACTCCTAGGGGAGGTGGGTGGGTTGTGAAGACTTATTCCTGCTGTTCCCAGAGATCACCTGTTACAGGTAAGTAAACGTGCTATCTCCAGGAACAAGCAGGAATGAGTCTTCACATATGGGGACTCCCCAGCTAGAGATGCCTGGGAGATCCCTAAGGTTGTGAGACCCTGAGAAGGGCTCTACCTCCTCCCATGGATCTCAGGCATCCAACCAGGGATGGAGGGTAGGAGTTGATTAAGCATGGAACAGGTGTTTGAGAACAGCCTGACCAAACAAGGCATCCCGGCGGGAGTCCTTGTCCAAACAGTAATGGGCTGTGAAGGTATGAACCGAGGCCCAGGTGGCCGCTTGACAGATCTGGTCGATGGACACAGAATTTAGATGAACCATAGAGGTGGCCATGGCCCTCACATTATGAGCTGTGACATGGCCCTCCAGAGAAAGGTTCTTACTCTGGTAGGCGAAAGAAATACACTGACCAATCCAATTGGACAGTGTCCTTTTAGAGACTGGAAGTCCCATATGAGAGGGATCAAAAGCAACAAAGAGTTGAGAAGACTTTCTATGTTGCTGTGTCCTTTGTAAGTAAAAAGCAAGAGCTCTCTTACAATCCAAGGTATGAAGATTCCTCTCTGCACTTGATGCATGAGGACCTGGAAAAAAGACAGGTAAATACACCTCTTGATTAAGATGAAAAGGTGAGACCACTTTAGGCATAAAGTGTGGATTGGGTCCTAAGGACTACCTTATCATGATGGAACCTTGTATAAGGTGGATTAGCCACTAAGGCCTACAGTTCACTGATGCGGCGAGCTGAGGTGACTGCAATAAGAAAGACAACCTTCCAAGAAAGAAATTTCAAGGAGATAGTGGCTAAGGGTTCAAAGGGTGGCTTCATGAGCTGACGAAGAACCAGATTCAAGTCCCATGCCACTGGAGGTGGTCTGATGGGAGGTTTAATTAAAAGAAGGCCTCTCATGAATCTTGCAATAAGAGGATGAGAGGAGACAGGTTGTCCATTGAGAGGCTTGAGGGATGCTGCAATAGCACTCAAATGGACCCTTACTGAATTCGTTTTGAGTCCTGCATGGGAAAGATGCAGGAGATACTCTAGTAAAGAATTCAACGGTATTGCTAGAGGGTTAATACCCTTCTCAGCACACCAAATGGTAAACCTTTTCCATTTAAAAGCATAGGGACGTCTAGTAGAAGGCTTTCTGGAAGCATGAAGGATATCCCTTACTTGCTGAGAAAGATGCCAATCTTGAACGTCTAAGCCATCAGCAACCAAGCCCTGAGATGGAGAGATTGGGGGTTTGGGTGCCACAACGTTCCTCCCTCCTGAGACAGGAGATCTGGAGCAGATCCCAGGTCCAGGGAGGGAGCTTGAGAGAGATGCAGAAGTAGAGGGTACCACACTTGGCGTGGCCAACGTGGAGCTATGAGAATCATAGTCCCTTGATCTCTCTGAAGCTTGAACAGGGTCTTGGGAATTAGGGGAATGGGTGGAAAGGCGTACAGGAAGTCTTGACCCCCAATGAAGGAGGAAGGCATCCCTGGCCTGAACTCCCTGACACAGAATTCTGGAACAGAATCGGGGAAGTTTGGCATTCCACGGACTTGCAAAGAGGTGTATGTCCGGGGTTCCCCAAATTCGAAAGATTCTGACTATCTGGTCCATATGAAGGGATCATTCGTGTGGAAGCAGAACTCGACTGAGTCTGTCTGCCCAAGAGTTTTGAACTCCTGGAAGGTATACTGCCAGAAGATGAATTTGATGCTCTCTGGTGAAGGCCCACAATCTCAGAGCTTCGTTGCAAAGCGACAGAGAGCCAGTCCCTCCCTGCTTGTTCACATAGAACATGGCTACTTGGTTGTCCGTGTGAATGAGGACTGTCTTGTAGCTGAGCAGGGTATGGAAGACTCTGAGAGCCAAGAAGATTGCTCTGAACTCTAAGAAGTTGATATGTAGGGAGGTCTCCTGTGGGGACCAAATGCCCTGGGTGGAGAGGTCTTGAAGATGAGCTCCCCAACCCTTTGGAGAGGCATCTGTTGTAAGGATTGCTTGGGGTAACAACTGTTGGAAGGAGGACCCCAGCAACAGATTTTGAGTGGACTTCCACCACTGGAGAGACCAAAAGAGGCGCCTGGAGGTTGCTATTTTGTCTGACAGACTTCCAGATGCCTGGGTCCACTGGGTGGACAAAGTCCATTGAGCTGCCCTCATGTGAAGGCGAGCATAAGGGACCACATGCACCGTGGATGCCATGTGGCCTAGCAGTTGTAACATCTCTCAAGCAGTTAGATGGGTTTTTAACTGAATCTGAGAGGCTAACTGCACTAAGTGTAGGCAACGGGCCTGAGGAAGATAGGCCCTTGCAGTTGTGGTATCCAGGAAGGCCCCTATGAACTCTAGAGACTGAGTAGGGTGAGTTGGGACTTTGGGATGTTTATAACTAGTCCCAGATACTGCAGGACACACATTGTGCAGGCTAGGGAAGTCTGGGCCTCTGACTGGGATGGAGCTCGAATGAGCCAGTCGTCCAGATATGGGAATACGAATATTCCTAGAGTGCGTAGAAATGCAGCTATTACTGCCATGCATTTTGTGAACACTCTTGGAGCAGAGGCCAGACCAAAGGGAAGCACCCTGTATTGATAGTGCTTTCCCTGATAAAGGAACCGAAGGAACCTTCTGTGTGCTGGATGGATGAGTATATGGGTATACGTATCCTTGAGATCTAGAGAACAAAGCCAATCCTGACTCTGAAGGAATGGAAGGAGAGTACCCAGAGAAATCATCTTGAATTTCTCCTTGCATAGGAATTTGTTCAATTCTCTGAGATCTAATATGGGTCTGTAACCCCCTGTTTTCTTTGGAATCAGAAAGTAGGGGAGTAGAACCCTGAGCCCTGTTGAAGAAGAGGCACTTCTTCTATTGCCCCTTGGGCAAGAAGGGTAGAAATCTCTTGACCCAGAAGCTCAAGGAGAGATGTTGGAGAATTGAACTGTCTCACCATGGTGTAGGGAGGAAGGTTTAAGAAATGAAGTTTGTACCCTTCCCTTATGATGGAAAGGGTCCACTGCTCTGCTGTGATTTGCTCCCATCTGGAAGCAAAGTGAGCTAACCTTCCTGGAATGGTGAGAGGCTCTGGTTCTTTTAGAGCCAGAAAGGCTAAGTTCTCTAGGTGCAAGTCAAAGGCCCTGAGGAGGCTGAGGCTGTTGGGCCACAGTAGGTCTTGCAGCCTTAGCCTTGGCCTGTTTAGGTTGTTGACGCTTTGCAGCAAAATGACCTGCAGAAGATGTCTGCTGACCATAAACAGGATAATATCTTCCCTTCTTGGGAAAATATGTCTTTTTGAACAACCTTTTCTGGACAGGATTAGAGGTAGACTTTGAAAGCCTATCCAAAGCAGAATTTTCTGCATCCATCTGAATGGCCTTTGCTTGCCAATCTTTGCCAAACAGGTTTTCACCTGTACAAGGAAGATTTCCTAATCCATCTTGGACCCAGGGTTCCAAATCAGAAGCTTGTAACCAAGCAATTCTGCGTGCACCTATGGCAATGGCCGAGGCTCTGCTGGCCCCCTCAAAAGAGTCAAAGGCTGCATGGTTAGAAAATTTGGAAACATCCTGGGCATGCTTAAGCCAGGTAAGAAAGTCTTCCCTTTTATCTTCTGGAAGAAAAGGGAGGAAAGTTTGCAGATGATCTGTAGCTTCCTTCAGAAACATCCCCATATAGAGACTATAGGAGTTGATTCTGGCAACAAGCAAACTGGCTTGAAAAGTTTTCCTGCCAAAAGCATCCAAGGTTCTACATTCTCTTCCTGGAGGAGCAGATGAGTGCCTCTTTGCACTCTTTAACTTTTTCATAGCAGACTCCACCACAATAGAATGGTGAGGAAGCTGAGTTTTATGAAATCCAGGACGAGGGACACAATACATGGTATCCAACCTACGAGAATGAGAAGAGATGGTGAGAGGAGTTTCCCATATGCCTATCATGTGGTCATAAAGGATCTCATGAACTGGCAAAGTGGCTGCTTCTTTAGGAGCCTTAGGAGATTGCAAAATATCCAATTTTTTGGCTCTAGGCTCTGTCTCAGGGGCTACTGAGATAGAAAGCCCCTTGGCCACTTCCCTTATGAAGTCTTGAAAAGACAAGTCTTCTGGAGGGGACATTCTTCTTTTTGGAGAAGAAGGCTCCTGAGGAAGAAGTACCGATGCTTCGACAGAGGCCTCCGATGCATCAGAGTCTTCGGAGGAATCGAAGTATCGCCTGTCTGGATGCTCTTGTAAAGCCCGATACGCATACCGGGTGGTATCGACATCGGGAGTCATCGGTACCGGATCGGTACCGATAGGCATCATCGGACAGGGTACCGCTGCAGTCGACACCGAAGCCGATGTCGATGCAACCGGCACCGGAACCGATATCGGAGCCGGTACCGACAACGAAGCTTGTTGCGGTACCAGCGGCGTCGCAGCTTGTATGAATGCCGTAATGGCATGCTGCATGGTCAGAACATTCTGATCCATCGACGCCATGAATGTCTGGAGGTTGGTACCGGCAGATTCCACCGGTACCCCAGAACATTGCAACAGGTGATTGGTCGAAGCCGTGCCATCGATGTCAACCTGTGACCCCATAGGAGGAGCTTTGGAAGCCGAAGCTTCCCGCCGGGGTACTTTTGCTGGTGCAGGATCCTCGAGGGCAAGCCCGGAGGCATCTCGATGCTTAGAGGGAGATCTACCCTTCGAGGACCGGCTGGACTTATGTTTGGTTACCTGAGATCCATAGGAGGAAGAAGCAGCCCTGGAAGACGTCGATGCCACCGAAGCTGCATCAGAGGGAAACAGTGTACTGAGCTTGGCTGCTCGGTTCTGTAAATCTCTTTTAGACATCATGGAGCAGGACGGACAATCCGTGATGGAATGGTCAGGACCCAAACACTTAAGACACCAGTCATGGGTGTCGGTAACAGAGATGGTACCGCTGCACTTAGTGCATTTTTTAAACCCGGAGGCGGGCTTTTCCATGAGGAATTTTCTGTTAGGCCTAAGGCCCAACGATGAAAAAATACACTGAAGTGGAACGGAAGTATTCTTTTTTTTTTGAAGAAAAGAAAGAAAAGACCGGCGGTTCCGGTCTGACGTTGAAGAAGGCAGACGCGCGACCAAAGAAATAAAATAAAATAAAGAACTTCTTCAGCGGTGACAGGAACATGACCTGCTGGCTCCGCGGAAAAGAAGAACTGGAGAGAGGCGGTTAGGAAAGGCGGGAAGGCAGCGCGCAGGTGCTGTGGGATGCTCCCAAAAGCTTTCCTTTTTGGGAAGCTGGGGAGCGTTCCCGCGCAGGCTCCGTCGATACCGACGTACCCATATGTGAAGACTCATTCCTGCTTGTTCCTGGAGATAGATCATTAGAGAAAGACATCATGCTTGGCAAGGTAGAAAGTCAATGCAAAAGAGGAAGGCCAGCAATGAGATAGATTGATACAATAACAGCAGCTACGGGTGCCAGTCTGTCAGCAATGAGCCGCCTGACTGAAGACTGAACACAACTTAGGACAACTATCCAGAGGGTCGCCATGAGTCGACATCAACTCGACGGCACTTAACCACCACAACAACCACCACCACCAGTTCTGCTATACCTAACTCTGAATCAATAGAAATAAAACTTAAACCCAGTGATAAGCAAGATTTCAGTGGTGTGCCGCTGGGATAGGTCCTTATCCCTGTTCTTTTTAACATTTTTGTAAGCAATACTGCGGAAGTTCTGCCAGGAAAGGTTTCTCTCTTTGTGGATGATGCCAAAACCTGCGATAGCGTAGACACCCTGGAAGGTGTGGCTAACATGAAGAGGTATCTAGTGAAGCTTGAAGAATGGTCAAGAATTATGACAACTAAGATTTAATGCTAAAAAATTTAGGGTCCCGCCTTAAGGTTCATATATTTGTGAAGGCTTAAAAGTGTAGCTATGTTTTAATGAAGGACCCAACAAATTTGTTTGTCTAGGGCCCATCAAAATGTTCTTCTTGGCCAGAGTCTCTGTTTTAGCATAGTTTGCCTTCTTCATGGAGACAAATATTTAAATCTTTCTGCAGATATAAGCTCTAACCAGTTACTTTCAGCATCTCACACTGATTTCAACAAATGTTGTAAACTGCTGCAGGAAAATTAAAGACCACACTACTCACCCAAAAAGTAGCTAATCACAATTAATTATGATGAAACATAGAAAATGACTGCAGATGAAGACCATACAGCTTATCCAGTCCCACCCATAAGAACTATTAAGCTCTACAAGCCCTTCCTCTCCCTCAGAGATCCTCTGTATTTGGTCCCATGCTTTCTAGAATTCTAACACCTCCATCGGAAGGCTGGTCCACGCATCCACCTTTCTTTCAGTAAAGAAATATTTTGTCAGGTTATTCCTGAGTCTATTTCCTTTCACCTTCATCTTATGTCCCCTCATTCCAGAGCTTCCTTTCAACTGAAAGAGGGCCACCTCTTGTGCATTTATTCCATGGAGGTATTTAAATATCTTTATCATATCACCACTTTCCTGTCTTTCCTCCAAAGTATACCTGGATCTATCCCCTGGATCTATTCCCCTGATACCAAAGACTGCTGACCATTTTAATAGCTGCCCACTGGACCAACACCATCCTATTTATATTCTTTTGAAGGTGCAGTCTCCAAAATTGTACACAGTACTGCAAATGAGGTCTCACCAGAAACTTATACAAAGGCACTATTCATCTCATTTTTCCTGCTGTCAATTCCTCTCCCTTGCACCCAAGTATCCTTCTGGCTTTTGCCATTGACTTTGCTACCTGTTTTGCTACTTTAAGATCATCCGATACAATCATCTCCAGGTCACATTCTTCTTTCATGCATTGAAATACTTCATTCCCTATATTGTAACACTCCCTTGGGCTTTTGCAGCCCAAATGCATGACCTTGCATTTTCTAGCATTAAATTTTAGCTGCCAACTTCTTGACCATTCTTCAAATTTCGCTAGATCCCTCCTCATGTTATCCATACCTTCCACAGTGTTTACCATGTTGCAGATTTTGTTATTTGCAAAGAGGCTTACCTTCCCAACAGACCTTCCACCATATCACTTACAAAAATGTTAAAAAGAATAGGACCATAGTAGTGTCCCTATCTTCAGAGTGAATTCCATTTACTACTACCCCATCACTTCCCACTCAACCAAGGGACATGTGTGAAAGGGGATATGAGCTGGAGGAGACAGGGCTGATAGGGGATGTTTGTCTGTGGGGGAGGGGGAAAGCTGAGGTCATCAGAGGGTAAGGGGATATGTGTGGAAATCAAGATGAGCTGGGGGAAATGGGGGATAAGGGCACAGGTATGGGGGAGTCACATATACACACACATACACATGCAGCCAAGTCAAAAAACTATCGCAAGAGCAAACCCATCCACTTTCTCTTATTTACAAACTTCCGAATGTGCACACACAGACTAAAAGTATGTTTATGTTTATTAAAATTTGATTGATCACTCTTCACAGTAGCAGCAGGTGGTGTACAAAATTCTAAAATCAATAAAAGTCAGAAAAAAGGAAAGGCACACTAGTTAAAACAGGAAAGATAACCACATTCATAACACGGGGGAGAGGAAAAGGGGGATGAGGAAAACGAGAGGGAAGGGAAGTCAGTGAAAGGGAAGGATAGATAAAGAAAAAATGCTGCTATTCCTCTTTCAGTGCTGCGGTGCAGCTGCCACCCCTAAAACTGTGCTACCCTAGGTAACTGCCTAGCTTGCCTACTGAAAGATGCTGTCCCTCCTCACAAATATGCTCCACCTACTCAAACATATCACACCTAACAGTCACTCAGTGCACCCAATCATCCACTCACAAATACATTGCGCCCACTTCCCCATTCAACACACTTCACTCAGTCCATATACATGCAATCACATCCTTAGAGGTCGATGCAGAAACGTTAGCACACCGTTTGTGCATAGTTAGTGCAATATCTGCACATACTTACTGCGGTGCCACAATGCAGAGAGGAGATTTGCAGGAGCATTACCTGTGCACAAATGACTGTGCTGATTGTAGTGTGGCATCTGTTAAAATTACATTATAATGAGCTGTGTGTATTTAAATAACATGGTTACGAGGTCATTAGCTATTCCACCAGAATGCATATAAGTGTGCAGAAGACGCAAATGCTGAGCACAGACATCAGTAGTGCCATTGTTCCAACACTTGCACGGAGGTGAAGTAAATCTTCAGTGCATGTAGGAGAAGAAAACTTCAGTGCATGAAACTTCAGCATATATAAGAGAAAACAGATCAGCATGTTAGAGAATGGAAATTTTAGCTGATGTGATTTATCTACTGGTGGCTTTGCAATGGGGTTCATGCCTTACTGTCACGCGTTCCACAAACTACTGTTTCGGGCACACAACTTTCTCCACTGTCATGTGGGTAAACAATTATTACTCTGTGCTGAAAATTGTTATATTATATTTTGCTACAGATATTTTGCTGCTAGTGCATAAGCTTTCTGTGCATGTGTCTGCTGCATGTATCTCATTTGCATATGGTTTTGCTTATGGCATACTGGCACACAAGGTCTGCGGTGCTCTTGTGCTAGAAAACCGTGTGCACAGCTCTAACACTGGATTTTGGCATCTGCCCCTTAGTTGGTAAGTGGCCTGAGATATCTGGTTCCAGGAAGGCACTCATAAGTGTTGGGAAAGTGCCTGCATCAATTTATAAGCAAGCCCTATGCCTTTATGTGAGTGAAAAATAAAAGTATTGAGTTTTCCATAATTTTGAAAATTTCAGCATAAAATTCTGAAAATTTTAGTATAACATTTTGAAATGTGTATAATTACCTGGGGTGTACTTAGAAATGATTTGGGAACTGTTACTTAGACTTTAGAGGCATGAAGAAATCCCTGTTAAACGGGGTCTAGCACATACAGAATACTGCGGTCCTTATTTTGTCAGGATTTAAACTCTCAGATTATATTTCTCCAGGGCTAGAAGAACCTCTTTGCCAGTTCATCAGAGAGCCTGATTTTTAATTCCTTACTTTGACATTCAGAATCCTTGCAGATCAATGTCCTAGTACTTGCTGGATAAACTTAGGCTGCATGCCCCTGGAGAATGTTGAGATCATCATAGGACAGACTATTGATATTGTCAACTCTGGCAAGAGATTTGGAAGAGTTCTCACTTTTGCAGTGTCCTATTTATTAGGTTTTATAAGACTGCATGGTGTGATCTGCACAGAGGAGGAGTTGTGATGTGCGCACGTATTTTATAAAGTATATGAGTACATGCATAGATTACATGCTCATATTTAGCCCTGCCTTAGAGTATTTTTGTACTATTAGGGCTGGATCTAGGAACCTCTTTTATAAAGGCACACTGGCGCCTATGTTGCCTTTATAAATTGGGGAGGGGTGGGCAGGATGCAAACCATGTAAATGCTGCTAATTGAAATATTCAACACCACTATGTCACCCAGCGCGTGACCCTACAGGTAGAAGCAGGGTATTACGCTGAGGCCTTGTGTTTAACCAGCCTGAAAAGGTGTAGAGAGCCTTGCTAGGCACTCTGGGATTTGTAGTTTTCACCAGCCAGTCAAAAGAATGAGTTGTGGACGTGTGGTAAGGCTTAAAGACAGGTTTTATTCCCCTTCCGGGAGGATTCTTTTAGTGGTAAAAATAAGGTAGACAGACCCACTTTGGGCACAAAATAAAGAAACAAATGTGAACAAAAATTGCTTATCTTCAGCTTCTTAACACTCAATACAAAGGTATTTTAAACAGTCCTTTTCCAAGCAAACAAAACCTTTTCTTTGCTGCTTCAATGGTTAGCAATTTTTCCAAGCAGACAAAACCTTTTCTTTGCTGCTTCAACGGTTAGCAAGTTCTCACAGCTTGTTCAACACAGAGAGGGGATATCATCTGCGATTGTGAGAGTACAGTCCATGCATTCAATAAAAGGTTCACATTGCATATCTTCACTTTCTGTTTCTAACAATTCTTCCTTTGAACAGCTAGGAATATTATTAAACAGTCTCTCCCTATCATACAGAGACTCTCTTTCTCCCTTCGTGAAAGTGTGTGAAAGACAATTACCACATTCACTGGAGTATCTTGCCTGGGAGCCCTTCCAATGCTGATAATCATATGGGAAGTTATTGTATTCACTTCTCCCTCTATTAGAAGTAATCAGCTTACCTTCTGGCTCTCTCTGACTAAGGCTTCTCGGTACAGCTGCAGTCACTGGAGTAGAACAAGACAGAAGCTTTCTATGGGTTTTGCCTTTTAACTTTCCCCCAGATATGTGAATATCTTCAGGCCAAAAGACTTTACCTTTCCTGTGCCTGTTGTTTGGGTAAGTAGCTTTCTCAGCCTTTCTCAATCTGGCTTCCAAACTGAATTCTCTGTTACCTTCTGGATAACCTTTGCTGAGCTCTGATGTCTCTGTGCACTGCTTTCTATAACAGTCACCTGGGCTCTCTCTCTCAGCCTTGGAGTACAACCTTCCAGCTTTCCCAGCTCTCTCAATGGCTTCACTCCAACCCTGGCTTTCCCCAGAACGCCTTGGGCTCCTTGAATTCTCTGTAAAAGCAAAGTTCCTTAACTTTCCAGAAGTTCCTGTAGCTGCTGCATTCTCCGGTCTCTCTGTTCTACCAAAGCTGCTTGTTCTCGTTCTGCCTTCTCTCCTACTAACTGCACGTGAGTTAGGTTTATCTGTGTGTGTCTCAACTCCATCCACTCCCAGCTGGCTTTCATCTCTTAATGATCACTCAGCCTTCCTGCTGCTTGGGCATGTTTCTAAAGCTCGTGACCTGATTTGTTTGTGTTGCCAATAGCAACTTCCTGACATGTGCTTCTCTGAAGTGTCAGTGTCAGATTCACTGCCTGCACTTCTGCCTATTTCCATGGGCTCTGCTGGATCCACTTTGTGACAACTAACATGATTAGTGCCACTGAATATCCATGGGTGCCACTGCCATTGGTTAACATCAGGATATGCTGGTGGTGTTTTGGGGCGGCACTTGTTGATAACTGATGATATTGAGCTGCTATGCCATTACAGACATGTGGCGAAAGTCAGGCACAATAAAGCTGGCCTAAATTTCGCCAAAGAAACTAATCAGGCAGTGGCTGAATAAATGCCACTGCCCAGTTGGCTTCCTGGCAATCCAACCAACCCAGATATGGCCCCACCATTGAATGTTGGGGTTTAGAGTTCAGCGGCAGTGGCTAGCTGCCTTAGATTGGCTAGCCGCCATCGCTGAATATCCACCCCAGGTGCATTTCTGAACTCCTTACATATGCATTCTGTTATAAAATCAGGCCCAATGTTGGTAATTTTTAAAGATATTTCTACATTTAATGTGCATAAATTACCTTTTCTAAAATTGTCTAAGGTATGTGCTACTAAGCTTATGTGTATACACCCAATGAGGGTCATTTTATAACAAGTTGCCTATGTGGGAAAGCCATGAAGGAGTGTACTTTAGTTTATTTAAAATTTGATATACTCCTCTTCTTTATTAAATACTAACACAGATCTGGCAGAAAGAGCAGCTAAACTGAAGCTAAAGACGTTTATGTTTGCTTAGGAACAGGCGTAAATGTCAGCACGTAAAATATGTGAATATTTTAAAAAATATGTGCATAATTTGCAATTGCACCCAAAATCCTCTCCTGAACACACCTACTCTAAAGTCACGCAAAAGTACACGTTTAATTATACCTCATGTACTTTCACGCATGAGGTCTTGTGAGCAGAAAATTACCTCCTATATGGATTAGTTCACCTGCCATAGCTTAACGTGTTCCCAGAGGCATGGTTGCACTCATATGCCTATTAAAAAAAAAACCCCACATATAAGCACAGAAAATAAACGGGTGAATCTGTACGTGCTTCAGAGCAGGTGTAAATGTGTATGTGCATTTATTTCTTGAGGGGTAGTTTTAAAAGGGAAGTAAATGAAAAATTTCCCTTTTAAAATTGGTGTGACTTATGTGCATTTGTTGCACACAAGTTAGGCAGCCTGTTATAAATTTACCTTCTCTATATTTAATTGCTGTATGTAAGGGAAGGGCCACTAAAAGTCCCCCGCGTGCTCTCCCAGGAGGGATCGAGCTCTCTTCAGCAGCAGGACATCCCACAGGCATCCGCTGCCCAATCGGGGCAGCCCGGCTCACCTATAAACAGGGAGCCGTTTCAGAAAGCAGTCTTTTCATCCCCCGCGTGCTCTCCCAGGAGGGATCGAGCTCTCTTCAGCAGCAGGACATCCCACAGGCATCCGCTGCCCAATCGGGGCAGCCCAGCTCACCTATATACAGGGCGCCATCTTGCGCACCCATGCCGGTGGGCCCGCGCCTGAGGGCCCTTTGGCGTGGCCCTTAGGCGGAGGTCCGGAAGGAAAAGAAAAAAGAAAAGGAGTTGCAAGTCAAACGAAAGACTCTCTCAACGTGAACTAGAGCTCCCCATCCAGGCATAAGCTCGACCCACCCAGGCACTTCAAGAAACAATCTGAAACCATTTGAAGATTTGCTCCGACGTAATCGCAAGACCGATGGTGAAATTCTATGCAGCTCTAGTCCTGAATTAGCACCAAATACTTAACTCTTTCTTTTTAGATGAAAACACAGCGCACCTTTGACCATTCCTTTGTAGTCGATGACCCTGCATTCTTTGTATCCACTTAAATTATCCTCCTGCCATTGTCTACAATGTAACGATTTGCTGACTCATTGCATGTAATTAGCTAGATAGCCTATCTAAATACATTGTAGCTGAGCATGTTACCTTAAAGTGTTCTGTCCACATAACACAATTAGCTGCATTTTACTGTCTAGATAACCAATTGATTTCTAAGGTCCGTCGGGATAACAAGTAACCTGCATATTGCTGGCTTGGTAGCAAATTACTCGCACAACACTGGATAGATAGTCATTTGTTTGCATATTGCTGCCTGGAGATCCAAGTTTAACACATTGTACTTACTCATCTACTACCACTCCTGCTTCCATATAACTAACATATAAAGCATTCCCCCCTCTTCCCTGTCTGAAAGAGTAGAGGATACCATAGTCAAACTTCCACGCTATCAAACCACGTAAAAATCCAAAATGATCTATCACCAAGTTACGTATGCCATATGCTGTTTATTACTAGTTCTGTCACACAGCACCTTAGCCCTCATCGCCAAGCACAACCCCATCCCAGTGTTACAAGGAGCATGGAGGAATTGGTCAAGCCCTCCCTATCATCTGCCATATACCACAGGACGTCATCCAAGTCCTCACTTAATCTACGTCGCCATCCAGCAAAAAAATCTGCCCCAAGAGGTAGGCTACACCATCTCCCGCAACCTGAACTGTGCACTCATAAATGCATGGTCGATCAGGAAATAAATGGCCTGCAGCAGCAGATCTAATCCCGGCCCATGACCTGGACATCCTCCTCATCACCGAGATGTGGTTGTCCACATCTGATGCAATCATCTTACACAATCTGGTCCCTCCAAACGTCGCCATCCATCCCTGTTACAGGTCTGACAGAAGAGGTGGAGGAGTACTCATTCTAACAAAGCAAGAACTACAATACCAGATCACCTCCACCAGTAGTACTACAAACCTAGACTCCATCACCATATCAAATAAATACAGCAACATCAGTTTGTTCTATAGGGCCCCATCACCCTCTCCAGATGATCTAGCCACCATTATAGACACTGCTGGAAATCCTCTGAACCCGCGTTCCCAAAACTGGATGATGGGAGATTTTAACCTTCCCTCACTCCAGGACAACCACGCTGAGGCCTTTATAGAAGCGCTCAGCGAGTTAGGCTATATCCAACTAGTGAACTCCTTCACACATGTAACAGGAAATAAACTCGACCTAATATTCGCCCCAAAAGATATAATCAACGCTTCACTAAAGACTGACCCCACTGTAAAACCAGTACCATGGTCCGATCATAGCCTGATAATTTTCCAGATACCTTCACACCAAACACAAAACGTGAACCAGACCACAAGTGAACCTACAGTATCTCTCACAAAACGGTTCCGACATTTCAATTTGGATGAAACCATGATGAGAATTCAGCCGCTCCAAAACCCTCCCTCTCAATGCCTTGATGACATGATCACCTCATGGAATACATGCCTGGATGCCGAATCCAAAATATCTATTACCAATAAGGTAGTGAGAACAAGGAAAAATGCACCGTGGTTCTCCCCCGAACTCCGAACATCACTTCTCAAACTCAGAAGACTCGAAAGATCATGGCGACGATCCCGTTCAACAGAAAAACTCGAACTCTACAATGAACATCTCAAAAGACACCGAGCAGACGTAACAGCAAGAATGAAACAATTCCATGCAGAGTTACTACAACGCTCTATAAACAAGCCTCATGAGCTCTTTAGCATAGTTAAGACCTTAGCAAAAGAACCCTCGTCCACACAACCAGTCCTCCCTGACCCTCAAGAATATGCCGACTTCCTTGCGTACCAAGGCAAACCAGTCCAACACTTGTACCGCAAATAATTCCTCCCTAATGACCCATCCACATACTGCAACAACTCTCACCAAACACACTATCACCGAGTTCTCTGCCCCATCGGCAAGAAACATACAGGACATCGTCTCCTCCATAAACACCACCACTGCACCGAATGACCCATGTCCGGCATTTTGGATAAAAACTCTGAGGACCGAACTCAGCCCCTTCCTCTCCAAACTCATTGCGTTATCTTTCTCAACGGGTACATTCCCCAATAGCCTAAAACAGACAGCGATAAGACTGCTACTAAAGAATAGCAAACTGGACCCAGCAAGAATGGACTCCTTCAGGCCGATATCAAGTATCCCGCTTCTGGCAAAAATTATCGAAAAAGTTGTACAACAACAACTTCACCATCATATTGAAATAAATGCACCCCTCGACCCTTGCCAACATGGCTTTCGGGAAGCACATGGGGTTGAAACACTCTTGACCACGTTATTCAACACGCTTATCATTGGATTGGACAACATCAAACAAGGGTTTGCACTTGTCTTCCTGGATATTGCGGCAGCCTTTGACAAGGTATGTCATGAAATACTCCTCTCCCGCCTTAGCGAGAAGGGCATCCAGGGAAACGCATTATCATGGTGTGCATCATATTTAACAGATCGATGGCAACATGTACGCTCCGGCCCCTCCACATCCGCACCTTTTCTCCAAGAAAAAGGCGTTCCCCAAGGATCATCACTGTCAGCACTACTATTCAACATTTACATGCAGCCCTTATGTAATATCATCCACTCCTTCAACATTAACTGCATGATCTACGCCGATGATGTCCTCCTCTACATGCCTTTCCTATTGGACAAACCAGACCTTGCAACCCTCTCTGCCTGTTTCGATGCGGTCACGGATTGGCTACATTCACAGAAGCTAAAAATAAACTTTAAAAAAACAGAGGTCCTTTTCCTCACAAGGAATTCATCATTCACTCCACCTAGCTCCCTGAAGGTCCGAGATGCTGAACTCACAAGCAAATCATCTATCCGGTACCTTGGAGTTATCATTGACCAACAGCTCAATATGAAGGACCAGATAAGCAATATGGTAAAAGCAGTTTACAACAAGATTAGAACACTTCGCCACCTGAGACTGCTCCTGGAACCTGAAGATTTTCGATCTGTCTACCAAGCTCTTGTAACCCCACATCTTGATTACGCGAACGCCATATTACATGGCCTTCCAAAAGCCACCATAACCCCGCTGCAACTAGCCATGAATGCAGCCGCCAGAATTCTGCAAGGGGCACCAAGGAAGGAACATAACACACCAATATTAAAACAACTGCACTGGCTTCCGGTCCAAAGCAGGATAACATTTAAGGTGCTTACACTTACATTCAAAGCCATTAACAACTGCACCTCCACATCAATCATAGATCTTATCCAGATGACACCCCCTAATAGAACGAGAAGATCAGCCGCTATAAATACTTTGATCCTACCAAGGCAGATAACAAAATGCTCACAAGCAGCAAGATCCAGGGCTTTTTCACTATATGCACCTACGTGCTGGAATGCCCTTCCCCCCGCTATCAGGGCTATCAAGGTCATCTCCCAGTTTAGAAAGGCACTTAAACATCATCTCTTCCTACAGTACTATACTGACCAGGGCCACTCCCCACAGCAAGCCACGCCCAGTGACCCACATAAACAACCCGTGAGTAACATCCACGTAAGATTGAAACCAAGCATGCCGGACACGGATTCTCCTGACAAATAGTATCTCTTATCACCCTACTATCAGCCAATACGCAGCTGAGCCGATAGGACACAATTGAATCATTTCCAAACGTATGCTGTAAGTTTGTTATTACCTGTACATATACCCACGTTATATTGTAAATCCAGTGCAGACCACCTGTGCTGGACAGTTATGTTTTGATGTAAACCGCACTGATACAGAAGAGCGCGGTATATAAGAAAGATAAATAAATAAATAAATAAAAGTCTCCCAAATGAACATCAGGTGCTCCTAAATATTCTCTTGTATTTTGGTTCCTCCAGTGATAATGATTTTAAATGTTCCTTACTAACCACTGAATTTTTTCAAAATGAAACAGTCCCATATATGCAAATGCACTGAATAGTGCTCTGTACCCAGCACACTCACCCAGAGGGCTACACTGCATATATTTGGCTAGAGAGGCATTACGTTTAGTTCCTTTGGTAAAATGCTACAGTCCCTGTAACAACACAAACTCATATATAGTGACTAGCTCCCCTAGAAGCTTGAGATAGAGGCATTCATTAAAGAAATTGTTTTAGTTGATTCCTGGAAAATTGTTCCGTCTTATATGTTTAAAAGGTTAGGCACTTTCATCTCATTACTGTCTTATGGGCAATCAAATCAAGCAGATAAATGCCTAAAAGGCATCCCATAATAACCAGTGAAGATCTATGTGCTCCACATTAAGAGCACTCAGAGATTAATAAAATAGCAAGAATTATGCTACGTGAGCCTCCTTGGAAGACAGGAGTGAATGTCTACTTTGGTTGGATAGTGAAAGTCCGCAACAGCTGATCTGACTGTAATTTATTTACAAAGCTATCTGCCTTCAGTCACAGTGGCTTTCAAATGCTTCATCTCTGCTCTGATATGATAGCACACATGGATTCTAAAATTTTGGAGAAGAATGGATCTGCCTTCTGATTTTCAGGCCACGTTCTCTTCATGTGGTAGTTAAATTTGTACTGTTCTTTTTTTGTTTTGTTTTTTAAGATTCACTTTCTTTAATACAAAACCGAATACCACATTTAGGATCTCTGCCAGAGCATCCTGAGTTTAAAATAGCAAAGAACAGCCAAAATGTTTTTATATCATTTTCTTTTTTTGGGAGCCCAAACTTCTTTCTTTCTCTTTTTTCTTCCAGTTCAACTGAAGCCAAACCTGGAATTTTGATGCCATATGCTTTTGATTACAATTACTGGAGGATTTATCTCCCATGTTAATAGACCTTTCCCCTGGTCACTGTAGCAACAGTCCTGAGTTAGGGACTCCCTTGTGGAACCCCGTATTATGGTATTTAAATTCAGCCTTCATATGTCACTCTTAATGATGAGCATGATTCCCATCTAAACCAGCTCATAAGGACATTTTCTGATGATTAATCATCTTTCTGCATATCCCCAGAACTGACTGCAATAATGTTCATCTTTTTCATTCACTGCTCCCTGGGGCATTTCATAGAGTTTTCTCAGAGATGCCATATATCTGTCTTGGAGTATGTATTGATCTTCTGCCTTTAATGCCATACCGTTTCAAACCCTTTGATGCTATGACAGAACTAATAAGCAGCTGAGTCTATCTGGCAGGCTTCTGGTACATTAATAACCAAGTTCTGGTGGGAAATGCGGGTGCTCATGTAGCAGGGTAGGTCTAGCAGGCTGAGGTGACAAAATTAATGAGCAGCTGGGTCTGTCTTCCAGGTTGCATTACAATAAAATCTAAAAGTCCTTGTAGAAATGTGGTTGCTCTTACAGCTGGGGTCTGTCTGACAGAATATGCACTCCTCACAGGGCCGGTGCATCCCACTGTGCAAACAGTGCACTTGCATAGGGTGGCAGCTCTGAGGGGGGCGGCAAGGATTTACAGAGCTGAACTGGGCAGAGAAGATCGCACAGCACCATCAACTTCAGAAAGGTTTTCCAGGAAAAAGCAGGAAGTCAGTCCTCACATATGGGTGACGTCAGCACCAATGGAGCCCACGTGGTAACCTCTCCCCAGCTTTCAAACAAAGCCTTTGGGAGATGCACCATGCATGCGTGGACCCCTTCCTGCCTAAGGATGTCATCTTGCCCCAGTCTCCTTTTTTCCCCGTGGAGCCCATCGGATGTGTGTCTGTTCGAAAAGTTGATTTTTTTCTTGCCTTTTATTCGGTTTTGAATCGATTCCTTCTCCGGTTGCGTACCAGTGCCCTTCTCGCCTCCTGGGTTCGCTTGCCTTTGGCATCGCGTTTTTCCTCGGGTTCCCTTTTTTCCCCTCAGGGGTTTTTCTTGGTGTGCGAGTTCTCGTGCCCTTTCTGGCATTTGAACTCGCAGGGGCCATATTCCCCGCTATGGCCTCGGTCAGTGGCTTCAAGCCTTGTGACCACTGTGCACATGTGTCATGCACAAATCTGCATAACTGTTGCCTTCGGTGCCTCAGGACGGATCATGATGTGGTCTTTGCCAGCAGATGACCCCCAAGGCCCTCCAAGGCCATAAGCAGCAGCACAAGTCGAATTTTCACAGGACTTACTCAGCTCCAGAGTCGTCTGCGGGACCAGCACCCTTGATGGCCACTGCGCAGGCCTCAGCCCCATGTGGTGACAGCACTGCTTCAGAGCCTCGAGGATATGTGGCATCGTGCTGGGGCTCCCTCGGGAAGGGACGCCCCTCAAAGAGCCAGATGTCATTGGTGGCCTCATCAGGTGAGTTGTCCGGGACTGTGGGGAAGTCCCATGGCCCCCAGCCTCAGAACCCTCGATGCGAGGCCAAAGGCAATGGCCAGGAGAGGCTCTTGAAGCTACCCCGGTGAGAGAAAATGTCATCAGCATCCGGGGATTGGTCTCGGTCCTCCAAGGCCGTCCTCATCGAGGACACCCCCTTGATAGTGCCTTTGCCAGGTCTGAGGTCCTTGGTGCCCACACTGGTGGCTGCAGAGCCTCGAGGCCAGGATGGCGGCCTTGGAACGCAGCTTATCTCCTTCATGGCCCAACAGCGGGCTCTGAAACCTGGTTTCTCCAAGTCATCACTCCCAACCACCACAGCAAGGAAGTCCCCGGAGGAAGAGCCGATCCTTGAGCGCCATTGGTCTCGAGACACACCTCGGCACTGGTCCTGGTTGGGGCTGAGGACCTCCCCACACAGTGCACCCAACTCGGAACACAGGGATGTCCGGGCCCCCGGTCCAACCAGACTGGGGCATGAGCCCGAGGCCCAGAGGACCCTCGAGATCAAGTCCGACCCGGAGTCAGAGGAGGAGACAGAAGACGACTAATCCCCAGATACTTGACTCCACAGGGATGTGCCCTCGGACCTTTCCCCTCCCAAAGCCCGGCGCTGGTCCCCACCCGAGGACCGTCTTTCTGGACTTTGTTTGGGAAATGGCAAAGGCTCTTGCCTTCACCACCGAGTTAGAGGAGGAGCCTTGGGCAGAGGACCTTGAGATCCTCCAGTACGAAGCCCATACCCCTTCCCCCCCATCCTGGAACAGCTGCTCTTCTGTATGTGGGAGATCCCAGCCTCAGTTCTCGATGTACCAGGTATGCCGGAGCCCTAGCTTCCAAAAAGCTCAACTGCCTCACAACTCCATGATGGTGTAGTTGGCCATGCGTAGGCTCAAGAGCCAGAAAACACACTCCTTGGGGACCGCAGGCAGGGAGGTCTGTGCCATGGATGCCCTGGGCAGGCAGTGCTTCCAGGGCTCAATACTCATCAGCCGGATCTAGGCCTACCAGCTGTACATGGGCATGTACATATGGGACCTGGTGAGGGAACTCAGCTGTGCTCTCCGAGGAACCTCTTCAGAGGTTCCGGACCCTGGCCTCCACGGTCAAAGTGTGCTCCAAATTTATGACTCAGGCGGCCTATGACGACTTCGAGTTGGCAGCTAGAGTAGCAGCGGTGGGCATTAGTGTCCGCCGTCAGGCCTGGCTACAATCTTCCAGCTTGGAGAGATGGGTGCAGGACAAGTTGGTCGATATCCCTTGCCAGAGAGAGAACCTCTTCAGCAAGCCCATGACAGACAAGGCCACTAAGCTGGAATCCGAGTTCATGACCAGGATCAGGTTCTCCAAAAAGACCACTGACCCTTCCCGAAGGAAGGCCTTGAGTAAAAAGCCCTTATACCCAAAGAAGAGAAAGGCTTATGGAAACTATGCTCAGTATTCGACCTTCCCAGCTCTCCAACAGAGCCAATAGGACAAGGGGCCAGGGCATGGCCCTCATAAGCCTAAGACTCCCAAGCCCCAGAATGCGCCTCCAGCGCAACCTAGAGGGGGCTTTTGACTCCTTGGGCACAGCCTCTCTTTCCCCAGGAGGTCCTGCCCCATAGCATATGGGGAGGGGGGCATCTGGTATTTTACACTGACCGGTGGGCCACCATCACCACCGATGCATGGGCCCTACAGGTGGTTAAAAAGGGTTACCTCCTCCACTTCAGACACCACCTGTCATGCTTTCCGGGGAACCCCTATGACTCCCCTTGACTGGGGCCTGCTTCTTCAGGAACTCTCAAGTCTTCTGGCAGAAAGAGTGGTACAGCCCATCCCCCTCCACCTCAGGGGCAAGGGGTTCTATGCCCACTACTTTCTGGTACCCAAATGGACTAGAGGGTTTGTTCATTCTAGACCTGCGGGACCTCAACCGGTTCCTGGTGAGAGAGAAGTTCAAGATGCTCTCCCTTGGAACACTGCTGCCACACCTCCAGCAGGTGATACTGGCTATGCTTCTTGAATCTAAAGGATGCATATATGCACATCTTCATCCATCACCTTCACAGGCAGAACCTCCGCTTCATGGTAGGAGGCTGCCACTGCCAATACAGGATTCTATCCTTCGATCTGGCCTCTGCCCTGAGGGTATTCACCAAGTGCCTTCCTGTGTCTCCAGGAGGTGTTTGTCTTTCCCTATCTGGATGACTGGCTCACAAAGGGAAGCCTCGTTGCCAAAGTTTATCAGGCGACGGCCCACACTATCCTCATCCTGGAGCACTTGGGGTTCGTCTTAAACTACCCAAAATTCCATCTCCATTCGGCACAACGCCAGGAAACAATAGGGGTGCTGCTGGACACCGTCCAGGCCAGGGCCTTCCTCCCTCCGGACAGGGCCCAGCGCCTCAAGGCGCTTGTAGAGAACATCCAGGGTCACCCCTCAGCATCTGCCCACCTCCTGCTTTGCCTGCTGGGTCACATGGCATCCAAGGCGCATGTCACTCCAGATGCTCACCTATATATGTGGCTGGCTCAGTGGTCCCTCCACTCCCAGTGGTCTCAAGTAATAGGGCGTCTGCAGGACAGAGTGGCTGTGACACGCCCTCTGGCTGACTCCCTCGGCTGAGGGCAACAGCTCCATTACCTACAGGCCGGGATGCCCTTCCAAGCCCCCACCCGCCCATGCATGCCTCCAACTGGGCTAAGGAGCCCATTGCAACAACCTCCACACTCAGGGCAGTTCGTTGCAGGTGGAGAGTCTCCAGCAGATCAACCTCCTGGAGCTTCGAGCCATAATGCTAGCCCTCCATACCTTTTAACACCACCAAGTGGAACTAATCCAGATAGACAACCAGGTGGTGATGTTCTACATCAACAAGCAGGGAGGTAGGTATCGTTCCTCCTGTGTGCCAGGAGGTGATGAACCTCTGCTCTTTCGTCAACAAAAGTGGGATGCTCCTGCAGGCAGTATCTCCCAAGCCAGGACAGCGCCCTGGCAGACCAGCTCAGCAGGGTCCTCCGACCACACAAGTGGTGGCTGAACCCCCAAGTGGCCAGCCAGCTGTTCCGTCTCTGGGGGCTCCCGTAGATGGACCTCTTCACCAGTCCAACCAATGCTCAGCTGCCCCACTTCTGCTCCAGGCAGCCACATCCCTAGCAGGTGGCGGCAGATGCACTCCTCATTCCATGGATGGGGGACCTCCTCTATGCCTTCCTGCCCATACCACTGATTGTGAAGACCCTGTTCAAGGTCTAGCTCAACAGATCCACCTTGATACTGGTGGCTCCTTGATAGGCCCAGCAGCTATGGTTTCCCCTTCTCTTCCGCCTGTCCCAGGCACTCCCAGTTCCTCTGGGGTGCGCCCCGGCTTGCTCTCGCAGGAGGACAGCTCTCTCCTGCACCCCAGTCTCAGGTCCCTGTCCTGATGGCCTGGCTGCTGAAAGGGTATCCTTGGTCCACTTCAATCTCTCAAAGGAGGTGGAAGAGGTCCTCCTGGCTTCTCGCAAAACTTCCACCCAGTGGGCCTACGTCTTCAAGTGGTGGAGATTCGCTGTGTGGTGCGCGGAGAAGCAGATCTACCCCTTCTACTATTCTGTCCAGCTGATACTGCAGTACCTGCTTCACCTGTACCAGGAAGGGCTGAAGTCCAACTCCATTAGTGCACTTTTGGCACACCACCATCTCGTCGAGAGCAAGCCCCTCTCCACTCAGCCCCTTGTGACTCACTTCCTGAGGGGCCTATTACTCTCAAGGCCACCCATCTACCCCCCGGTGTTGGAATGGGATCTCAACATGGTTCGTTCAAAACTTACTGCACCACCTTTCGAGCCTCTCAGTTCTTGCCACCTCAAGTACCTATCCGGGAAGGTGGTCTTCCTCATAGCGCTCATCTCCACTTGCAGAGTTAGCGAGTTCCAGGCTTTGGTGGCTCACCCACCTTATATGAGGTTCCACAAGAACAGGGACATGTTCTACACACACCCCAAGTTTCTGCCTAAGGTGGTGTCTCCATTCCACCTCAACAAGGAGGCGGTGCTCCCCACCTTCTTCCCACAGCCTCATGATAACAGGGAGGCCGCTCTCCACAATCTGGACTATAAGCAAGCCCTGGCTTACTATCTAGAGTGTACCAGGCCCACTGTCACTCCTCTGAGCTCTTCATCTCTTATGACCCAAATCAACTGGGGACAGTGGCCTCCAAGCATACCCTGTCCATTTGGGTGGCAGACTGCATCGCCTTCGCTTACGAGCAGGCCGGTCTCTCGCTGGAGCGCTGTGTCACGGCTCACAGCACCCAGGCCATGGTGGCCTCTGTGGCAAACCTGCACTCTATTCCCTTGTCAGAGATCTGCCGGGCCGCCACCTGGTCCCAGTCCATACCTTTGCAGTTCATTACTGCCTGGAGAGGAGTCCCAGCAGGAGAATGCCTTTGGCCAGGCAGTACACCATCATTTGTTTGGGGTGTAAGGCAACTCCTGCCTTCCAGCTCTTTGGTGTGTTCAGGCTACCAGAAAACTGGTTCCTCAATTGACACCTGGGGCCACTCGTGTGTCTGCTGTTCCTCGACTCCATTGCTGCTTCTCACAGTTCAC
The DNA here is from genome assembly GCA_033557465.1 of Ichthyophis bannanicus. Lineage (NCBI taxonomy): Eukaryota > Metazoa > Chordata > Amphibia > Gymnophiona > Ichthyophiidae > Ichthyophis > Ichthyophis bannanicus. Next base: position 567,218,633 of record CM066034.1, read on the forward strand.
CCTTTTCTGGTCATCCATGGCTCTTACAGATTTTTTCAGTAACCTGTAGCTGGGGAGTCCCATATGTGAGGACTGACTTCCTGCTTGTTCCTAGAGAAAGCATAGTTACTCACCTGTAACGGGTTTTCTCCGGGGAAAGAAGGAATCAGTCTTCACAACCCTCCCTCCTCCCTGTGGAGTTGCTTTTGTCATTTTTGCCTTCTTGAACTATGTCATCATACTGAAGCAAGAAGACACCCTTAAGCAGGAAGGGGATCACGCATGCGTGGTGCATCTCCCAAAGGCTTTCTTTGAGACTGGAGAGAGGTTACCATATGTGCTCTGTCGGGGCTGATGTCACCCATATGTGAGGACTGATTCCTGCTGCTCCCGGAGAACAGCTGTTACAGTTGACTAACTATACTTTGTGTGCCGTGCACTACCAGACACTGCCTGTAGCGGGGTTGAAAAAAGAACCAGCTCTATTGTGCACCATCCCTCCAGCATCTCCCCTTCCATCCCCCTCTCCCTGCAGGGGGAGGAGGGCAAGAGGAGGAGATGTTGGGACGGAGGGAGGGGGAGACACCGGAACATACAAGGAGAGGTGGTTAGGAAAGATGTCAGAATACTTTGGGGAGGGAGGGAGAGAAGACGGATGAGAGATGGAGATGCTGTATATGATGGAGGAAAGAATAGGGATAGCAATATGCCTGAACAGAGAGAACTATCATTTCCACTGCTTGCTTTTTGCGCCCCTTCGCCCCTCTCAGCCAGCAACTGCAAGATTCACTTGGAGTGTGTTGTACATCCCCCCCTCCCACCCCTAACCAGTAAAGCCTAGCTCCTCCAGGTCCAGATAGCGTAGTTACTCACCTGTAACAGGTGTTCTCCAGGAGCAGCAGGAATCAGTCCTCACATATGGGTGACGTCGGCGCCGACGGAGCCCTCGCGGAGCAATTTTCCCCAGCTTTCAAAGAAAGCCTTTGGGAATTGCAGCGCGCATGCGCGGTCCTCTTCCCGCCCAAGGGTGCCATCTTGCTCAGTCAGATGACATAGCTAAAAGACAGCAAAAATTAGCAAAAACGAAAGCATAAAACTGCAACTCCACGGGGAGGAGGGAGGGTTGTGAGGACTGATTCCTGCTGCTCCTGGAGAACACCTGTTACAGGTGAGTAACTACGCTTTCTCCAGGACCAAGCAGGAAGTCAGTCCTCAGATATGGGACTCCCAAGCTTAAGGCTACCGGAGACCCTAAGCACAAAAATGAGCTCCCTCTAGCTCAGCAGCACAAAAGGAAGGAATCTTCTCTGAATACTTCTCCAACCGGTAGCCCAACATCCGGGATGGAGGGTAGGAGTTGCCTATACCTCGAAGAGGTTACGGAGGACTGCCTGTCCGAAAGCACTGTCCCTGCGGGACTCCCTCTCCAGGCAGTAATGGGCTGCAAAGGTCTGGCTTGAAGACCAAGTAGCGGCCCGGCAGATGTCTGCCAACGGAACAGAGCGGAGGTAAGCCACTGACGTAGCCTTCGCCCGAACACGATGAGCGGTGACTCTACCTTCCAGCACGAGGCCCGCAGCCTCGTAAGCCCAAGCGATGCAGTCCGCAATCCAGATGGACAGAGTACGCTTGGAGACAGGGAGCCCCAACTTGTTAGGGTCATAAGACACGAAGAGCTGAACAGCCCTTCGGTGCTCCCGCGTAAGGTCAAGGTAGAAGTTCAGCGCCCTTCTACAGTCCAGGGTGTGCAGGACCATTTCAGCTCGGTTGGAGTGTGGCCTGGGAAAGTAGGTCGGAAGTACCACCTCCTGGTTGATGTGAAAAGGGGAAACCACTTTAGGAAGAAACTTAGGGTGAGTCCGTAAGACTACCCGGTTCTTGTAGAACCTAGTGTAAGGAGGATCCGATACCAGGGCCTGCAGCTCACTAACGCGTCTAGCAGAAGTGAGGGCCACCAAGAACAAGGTTTTCCAGGAAAGAAGAGGACAGGTAGCCATAGGCTCAAAAGGCGGACAGGTAAGCCGCTGTAAAATCACATTGAGATCCCAGTTCGGGGCTGGCGGTCGCAAAGGTGGTTTAAGGAGTAGGAGGCCCCGGAGAAAACGAGCCACCAGAGGGTGGCTGGAAAGAGGCCTACCATCCACCGGTAGGTGGTGCGCAGAAATAGCACTGAGGTGGACCTTGACCGAGTTGGACTTAAGTCCAAGATTGGAAAGGGAAAGCAAGTACTGCAAGACCACTGACGTTGAACAGGAGAAGGGGTCTTGCGACTGCTGTGTACACCAGACGGAGAACCGACGCCACTTAAGAGCGTAGGACTTCCGGGTGGAAGGCCTCCTGGAGGCCAAGACGACCTCTTCCACATCTGGAGGCAGCTGGAGAGGGGCAAGGACTACCCTTTCAGCAGCCAGGCCATCAGATGAAGGGACCGAAGGTTGGGGTGCAGGAGCGTCCCCTGATCCTGTGAGAGGAGGTCGGGCTGAACCCCCAGAGGAAGAGGGGTGTCCACCGCCAGCTGCATCAGAAGCGGGAACCAAGGTTGCCTCGGCCACCGGGGAGCCACTAGGATCATCGATGCCTTGTCTCTGAGAACTTTGAAGAGCGTCCGAGACACCAGAGGCATGGGTGGAAAGGCATACAAGAGGCCTGTGGACCATGGAATCAGAAAAGCATCCGCCGCTACCCGGAGAGGATGCGGCTGTCGAGAGCAGAATCTGGGAAGCTGCCGGTTCAGAGGACTGGCGAACAGATCCATGGTGGGGAGGCCCCACCGTAGAAAGATCCGCTGAACCACAAGCGGATCCAATCTCCACTCGTGCGGTTGGAGGATCCTGCTCAGTTTGTCTGCCAGATAGTTTTCTTGACCTGGGAGATAGACAGCTTTGAGGACGATGTTGCGATGGACGGCCCAAGAGCAGAGCTTCTGTGCCTCCTGACAGAGAAGGAAGGAGCCGGTTCCGCCTTGCTTGTTCACGTAGAACATGGCAACCTGATTGTCTGTCTGGACAAGTACTGACTGGTGAGACATCAGGTGAGAGAAGGCTTTGAGCGCTAGGCGGATGGCTCTGAGCTCCAGGAAGTTGATCTGCTGAGCGGACTCCCAAGGAGTCCAGAGACCCTAAGTACAAGTCCCTTGGCAATGTGCTCCCCAGCCCTGGAGAGAAGCATCGGTCGTCAGGACCTGAGAATGTGCAGGGGGCTGAAAAGTCACCCCGAGCACTAGGTTTGGCAGGTGAAGCCACCATCGCAGAGAGGAGACCAGCTGGTCGGAGATCTGCACGGAGTCCGCTAGGCTCCAGTGGCCTGATGCCATTGTTTGCGAAGGCACCATTGAGCAGGTCGCATGTTCAGGCGGGCATAGGGGGTTACATGGACCGTGGAAGCCATATGGCCGAGCAGTCTCAGAAATTGCCTGGCCGAGACCAGGGAATTGCTGTGAAAACGGCTGGCGAGATCCGTGAGCCTTTGGGCCCTGTCCAGAGGCAGGAAGGCCCGCGCCTGAAGAGTGTCCAACCTGGCGCCGATGAATTCTAGATCCTGAGAGGGGAGCAAAGTGGACTTTGCGAAGTTTATGACAAATCCCAAGTGCTGGAGCAGAGCCACCGTGCGATGAGTAGCCTGAGTGGCTTCTTGGGCAGACTGGGCTCTGATGAGCCAGTCGTCCAGGTATGGGAACACAAAGAGACCTTGAAGTCTCAGATAGGCCGCCACCACTGCTAGGCATTTGGTGAACACCCTGGGGGCGGAGGATAGGCCGAAAGGCAGTACTCTGTACTGGCAATGGCGTCCGTCCACCACAAACCTGAGGTATTGTCTGTGGTCTGGATGAATAAGGATATGAGTATACGCATCCTTCAGATCTAAGGAGCATAGCCAGTCTCCCTGCTGGAGGTAGGGCAGCAGGATTCCAAGGGTAAGCATTTTGAACTTTTCCTTTGCCAGGAACTTGTTGAGGTTGCGCAAGTCTAGGATGGGTCTGAGGCCTCCTGTTCTTTTCGGAATCAGGAAGTGTCTGGAATAAAACCCTTGACCCTTCAGGTGGTGGGGCACCGGTTCCACGGCTTGTTCCTGAAGAAGACTCGCTAACTCCTGAAGGAGTAAGTCCCTGTGCAGAGGGAGTCTGGAAGGCTCCCCTGGAAAGTAGGAGGGAGGTACCTGATGAAAATGAAGAAGATAGCCCGTTTGAACTATCTGAAGCACCCAGGTATCTGTGGTGATGTTGGACCACCTGTGGGCAAAGTGGACCAGCCGGCCTCCTGTGCTGAGAGAAACCAGCTGAGGGGGAGAGGCTATGCTGAGAAAGTCAAAAACCCCCACCCTGCTGAGCAGGGGCCGGTGGTGCAGGCTTGGGGGCTTGCTGCCTACGGGACCCATTACCCCGTCCCTTTGCCTGCTTTCCCTGTGGGGGAGCTGGTGAGGCCTGATACTGAGGGTAGTATTTATAGGCAGCACCTTTCCTCGGGTAAAAGGGCTTTTTTCCCCGAGGCCTTCTTCTTTTGAGAAGGGGCAGAGGTCTTCCTGGAGAGACGAGTCCTGGTGAGAGTCTCCGTCTCGATTTGTGCAGCCTTCTCATCCATGGGCTTGCCAAAGAGGTTATCACCTCGGCAGGGGACATCGACCAACTTGTCCTGTACCCAGGGCTCGAGGTCGGACGACTGAAGCCAAGCCTGGCGGCGTCCACCGATGCCGGCCGCGGCTACTCGAGCCGAAGCCTCAAAACCATCATAGGCTGCTCGAGAGATAAACTTGGATCACTCCCGAATACCAGTAGATAAGGATTGGAACCTCTGCAAAGGTTCGTCGGAGAGACCAGCAGAGAACCCGGCTATTTCCTTAGCCAGGTCTCGGAGATACATGCCCATGTAGAGCTGGTATGTCTGGACTCCACAAGCAAGCATAGAGCCCTGGAAGCACTTCCTACCGAGAGCATCCAGGCTTCGGGCTTCCCTACCCGGGGGCACCGAGGAGTGCATTTTCTGACTCTTCAGTCTATGCATGGCCGATTCCACCACCATGGAATGGTGCGGTAGTTGTGCCTTTTGGAACCCGGGGCTCTTGCGGACTCGATAAATGGAATCGACCCGCTTGCTTAACACCGGCGACGACGCCGAGCTCTCCCACATGCGGAAGAGAAGCCGTTCCAGCATTGGAGGAACCGGTACAATAAAGGCCTCCTTCGGGGGAGAGTCATATTGGAGGGCATCGAGTTCTTCGACTCGAGGCTCCTCCTCGGGATCCGCAGGGAAGGCCAAGGCTTTGGCCATATCCCTGACGAAGTCCGAGAACCGGGTATCCTCCGGGGGGGACCGTCTCCGAGGTTCGGACTCGGGGGAGTCCGAAGGGACACACCGAGTCCGAAAGGAACCAGGTGACTCTTCGTCCTCAGATTCCCAGGCCGACTCCTCAGAGGAGGAGTCGACCGGCTCCGGTCGGGCGGGCACTGATGCCATCCGCCCCGACGCCGAGGGAGTCGGCGTCGACGACCTCGGTCCCGAACGGGAGGCCGAAGGAGACCTCGACCGAGGATCGACTCGAGCTCTCATGGACTCGAGGATCGGCTCGGTCTCCGGGGTCGACTTGGAGGTCGATGTCCCGGCGGTCAGGGCAGAAGCGCCAGCGAGGCCAGCGATCAATGCCCGCTGCTGGTCCAAGAAGGCAGACAAACTGCACTCCAAGGCCGTCAACCTGAGTCCGAGCTCAGGAGACCCAGCAGCCCCCGACTCGGGCCCCGACAGCGTCGGGCCTGACGTCGGGTCCTTCGGAGGCGAGTCCACGAGGACAACAGTACTTACGTGAGCGGGCAAGTCCACCTCGAGTCGAGGATGTTTTGATGGCCTTTCCGACTCCAAGGACCCGGGACGGGAATCGGGGCTATGCGACCTGGCCCTCGAGGAACCAGGAGCGTCCACCGATCCCGCCCTCGCGGGTTTCTTCTTCCAATGATGCTCCCGGGTAGGAGACCCCCTTTCAGAGGAACTCCGACGATGCTCAGGACCAGAGTCCCGAGACGTGGAAGCCTCTGACGAGGTCCGAGTCCGGCCGGGGTCAGAGAAGATACGCTCCCGCTGGTGCTGCCGACTCCTCAATGCTTTTGAGGACATTTTGCCGCATGGCCCGCAGATCATGGGGTCATGATCTGGGCCGAGGCAGCGGAGGCAGAAGTCATGAGTGTCTGTAAGAGACATAAGTTTCTTACAGAGGTCACACTTTTTGAAACCACTGGCCGCCATCGGGGGAAAAAGGGCCCCTGCGAGGTCGAACGACCGGGCAGCCAGGGAAAAAAGGAAAAAAACGCGAAATCTATCACGAAGGACAAAAAACCGAAAAATAAAGGACGGACTCGCAACCGGCGTCGCGAGTCCGGGCGGGAAAAGAACCGGCGTCGAACCGAAGAAAAATAGAGAAAAATCAACTTTTCTGCGGGGATTCACAGGCAACGTCTGTAGGGCTCCGCGGAAAAAAGAAGACTGAGCAAGATGGCACCCTTGGGCGGGAAGAGGACCGCGCATGCACGCTGCAATTCCCAAAGGCTTTCTTTGAAAGCTGGGGAAAATTGCTCCGCGAGGGCTCCGTCGGCGCCGACGTCACCCATATGTGAGGACTGACTTCCTGCTTGGTCCTGGAGAAACCTCTCCTATTCTTTCTCTGTTGATCTAGGCCAGGGGGAAAGGAGAACAGAGGTAGAGATGGCAGGAGTAGCTATGGAGTTTGAAGCCACTGATAGCTGGCACAGCTCTCCTGCTGGGCAGAGAAAGGAGTAGGGACTTGATGGAGCGGGGCCCAGGGAACAGCAGCTTTCTGTTTCCATGTTAAGGTGAATAAAAATGAGAATTTAGGGCAATGACATAGCCAGAATTGTTTGGGGGGGGGGGGGGCAAGGTTAACCTAGGGAGGCACTTGGCATACCAGTCTAAACCATGCTAGTTATACTCTCATCAATAAATATTGTCTTCCAGTGCACTTGACAATGGATTTCTAAATATTCTGAAACAGCTATCATGTATCATAGACAATGATTTTAGATATTTGAAACTCAATTGTTTCACGCACTTACATTATAGAAACATCAAATTCAAACACGTAATATAAAACATACAGATATTAGCTTTAAGTCCCTTTTCCAGAACGCTCAAGGCAGAAAACAAAATAACTACATTATTTATTTAACAGTTATTTTATACCACTTTATCATTTCAGTCAAAGCAGTTTACATTGTAACTTAAACTTGGATTTTTCTGAGGCAATGGAGGGCTGTGACTTGCCCAAGGCCACAAGATGTGCTAGTGGGAACTGAACTCTTGTCTCAAGGTTCCCAAGCCAGTGCTCTAACTATTAGGCTACTCCTCCACTCCACACTAAAACAGCAATATCATGATAATCATAATAAAATATGTATAACTGGTGCACTGCAGAACTGGGATGCTTCACTTTATAACCCAACATATGAAAATATTATATTCAACTTCTGATGTCACCTCAGTAACAGCAACACAAGCTCTACTGCTAGGCACTCTGTGAATTAACACAGATCCCTGAACCCCCCCCCCCCACTCAGAACTTCACCATACTGTAACACTCATCCCCAAAACTCCAACAACATCAACCTTTCCTAGGAAAAAGCAGCATTTAAAATTGCACCAGCCCAAGAACACCAGCATCTCATACTGGAAAAAAACAAAACAAGATGGATTGCTGTCAGTCTTCTGTCTCCATACAGAATCTATGGGGCTTGTTTACAAAGCCGCGGTAGCGGTTCGCGGTTGTTATCGCGGTTGATAACGACCGCGAACCGCTACCGCGGCTTTGTAAACAAGCCCCTATATGTTAGCAGCATACTTACAGTACAGAAGACAGACAGACCTTCACTACATACAGAATAAGACAGCACACATACAAAAACTGAAACCAGATTCTTCAGCAGATCAATGAAGAAAGAAAAATGCATATTGTCCTGCACTGAGAAACATATAAAGACGTACGTATGAACTACATATTCCCAAAGCTGATATATTCCAATTACTGAAAGCCTGAAATAAAATACTTTTTTGGTATCTTTGTTGCCCATCTTTGTATTGGTCCTGGCCTTTTTTTCCATTTTCTCCTATTGACCTTTATCTAAGTTCTTTTCCTGGGTCTCTGTTCCATTTTCTGTTTCTTCTCCCTTTGTCTTTCTTTTCTCCATTTTTCAAGGACAATGAGCTTTCAGTTTTTTGTTTCATTTTTCCATTCTGCCTCTGTCTTTCTATAGCTAGAATTTGTTCCTTCATGTCTCCTTCAATTTCCCTCATTTTACTTCTCACCTACCTAGCAGCTTTCCGTTTCCCACTCTAGTTCCCTCATTCCCAATTCTGGCCTTCATGCCTTCTCCAGTCTTCAGTTCACCCTCTTTCAACCACTCTTAAGTTCCCCATTTTTATTTACTGTGCTCATCCTCTCTCCCGCTCTCATCTACCTTCCTCTGTCTCTCTCATCAGCCCCCAGCTTCTTCTCTGTCACTCATCCATGCTCCTGGCTTTAGTCTATTTCTTCTGTCTCTTACCCCAGTCAACCTCCCTTTCACCTCCTCCACTTCTACATTTCTCACCCCTTCAAAGACCAATCCTGTTTCTCTTTGTCTCTCACTCCCTTCACAGCCTCCTGTCCCTTTCTGTTGCCTCCCAATCCCTCCTGGTCCTTCCCACTATCATCTTTATTCACCCTCTCATACAGTTCACAGCTCATTCAACACAGCCCTACTCACACAACCACCAATTACTTAATCTCCAAATCTCCATATTCATACCCAATCCAATCCAATCCAATCAATCAATCAATCACCAACCAAACCCTGAACACTCATTCTCTTGCTAATCCCCAATTTTTGAATCTGTTGTCTTTCAGCTCTTCTACCCAATCTCCTAGATCCCTCCCCTGCTGTGCCCTCAACCTTATATCCCCAGTACATGTTCTCCTGCTCCCTTTCCCACTTTCCCAGTATCCTTCCTGTTGCCTTAACTTATCAGCATGCATTCCCCCTGCTTCTCCTCTTCTGTACACCCTGCATCTGCCCGCAGCTTCTTATACCCCGCCTCTGCATATTTCCCCTCTACCATCATGGACAACGCTGCTATTCCATGAGCAGGAGTAGCAGCAGGAGTCTTCCCACAGTCCATTGGTCAGCCTCTCATTTAATGCAGCAAACGCGGGCATTGCAATCTGAATGGCGCTTTTGTTTTGACAAGCAAGCAGAGACTGATGCTGATCTTGTGAGATCAACATCAGAAAGTGCTGGCTGTGGTGCTAGATGCTTGCAGTTCTGGTGTCTGCTGTGTTAAAAGGCAGCGAGGTTACTTACCTGTAACAGGGTTTCTCCGTGGACAGCAGAATAAATCAGCCACACCTGGTGATGTCATCCGACAGTGCCATTCAGACGGAAGTGCTCTCCCAGAGCATGTGCCAGTGAGCTCTACCCAGTGGCCTGCCCCTACCTGAGCCAATCTGTTCCTAGCGAATTCCTTGCAGGTAGGAAGGCGGGCATCGTGGAGCATTCCGGCTCCTTCATTCAGGAGAGGTGAGTGGTAATGCTGACTTATTCTGCTGTCCATGGAGAAGCCCCATTACAGATAAGTAACCTTGCTTTCTCCATGGACAAGCAGGATGCATCAGCTACACCTGGTGACTCCATAGCTGTGGCTGGCCTGGGGTGCTGTGATGGATGAAGTGGCCAGAGGAGGCCGGTACATTTTGGAGCAAGTATAGGGTGGCTTTATTATGGGCGGAGCCTGGTGTGCAAACAGAACAACACAATATCGTGAACAAACATCATGAACCAACATTGTAAACAACTGTATATTGTGAACCAATATCATGAAAAACCATAATGTGGCCTAAGAGTACAGGCAACAGTGCGCAATGAGTCTGTAACAGTGGGTATCAGAGTCTGTCTGAGCATAGGGTCCGGGCCGGGTATTACGGGCTGTCACTGGGTTGGCCCCTGCCTAGGCATGCCATGGATGCGTTGAGAATGGAGCACCCAAAGACAATGTCTGTGTGCCCCAGGAGGTCCAGACAGTAGTGACACTGGAAGCTGTTTATAAAGACCAAGTAGCGGCTCTGCAGATGTTTCGCACCAGGACTGCCTTGAGCCTTAAGCTGAAGCACTATACAAGGCTCTGCTGATCCCGCCCCTTCTGATACACATGTCCTGCTGCTGAGAGGGTGGACCTGCGAAGCTTGGCAGGGCACTTTAGTGCAGGTCTGGACAATGCGTTTTTTTTGTTTTAGGCAATGCCTGATGGGATTGAGTGGGCGAGTGAGCGAGTGATATATATATGCTGGAACTAGGATCAGAAGACTGACCTACCGTGAGCCGCAGAAAGGCTCCCACTGTCCTAACCTGTTTGTGGCAACAGCATCGTGCGGCTCTTGATGTTAGTGATGCAATGCATGGCAGCTAGGGTAGGCTTGAGCCAAGGGTCAGGGGGCCCGGGGGTCCCCCCCCCCCCGTGACTATGCCCCTGATTTAGGGATTTTGGGGAAGCAGTGGTTGAAGATTGATGGATTAGGGTGGGGAGAGTGGACAATGGAATTGGGTCAGGGATAAGAATGGGAAGTGTAGTGTGAGAACCTAGGGACTAGAGGACTGAGTGCAGATTTATGAGAATGGCAACTCAACAATTAGAAGCTGGAGCAGACACTTGGGGATAGAGGAATAATAAAGTCTTAGAAATTGGGTGGAGGGTTGGGTGAACAAGGACTCAGGGATTAGTGAGAGCAGAACAGAAGGGATTCAGTGATGAAATAGGGTCTATAAATGGGGAGTGAAAGATGGGGTTGGAGATGTGAGATGGAGATAAGAGACTTAGGATGCAAAAGTACTGGTAAAGGAATGGATGAGGAGAATTTAGGGAAAGAAGAGAATGGGAATTGGAAAGCTCTTAATTAGGCAAGAAGAGAAAAGGAGGAGACTGAGGACTGTGAAGGACATTAAATCTAACTGCAAGTGGATAGAGAGAGAAAAATGAGAAACAGATATAGGGGAAGTAGGGAAGTCATAAGGCAAGAACAGGAAAACTGAAAAAAGTCAGAAGGCCAAGAAGAAGAAAACAGAGTGAGACTGGGGTCAGTGTGATTTGAACGAGAACTTGTCCAGACAGAAAAGGTAGAAAAAAACATTTGATTTTCAGTTTGATTGGAAAATGTCAGCTTTGGAAACCAGAAAGGAATGAGGAGGATGTTGCAGAAGAGGTGAGGAACAGAAAAGAGTTGGGTCTATGATAGGATGAGAAGGAGCGGAAATCAGCTTGGGGAAGAGACAAGTAATGGGAAGACTGGGTAGGGGAAGGTAAGACAGTGAAGTGACTTGTCCAAGATCACAAACTGTGTCAGTGTTTGTCACCAGGCCACTGCTCTAACCACTAGGCTACTTCTCCGCTCCTTGAAGACAGATATAGGGTAGTAAATGAAGCAAAGGAGATAAGAAATGGGAAATGGAAAGGAGACCCTGGAAAAGGAGTTAGAAGACAGACAAGAGGAAAGTGAGGTGGAGACCAACACAATTAGAAAAAATGCCAAGAAATGTTGAAAAAAAATTTGTTTTCAATTTAATGATTGGAATATGTTAGCTTTGGAAATGTGAATCTGTCATATTTTTGTACTTTGCTCAGTACAGGAGAAAATGTATTTCTGCATATGTTTCTCCTGCATTGCACTGCTTGCAGTCCAACATCTTGGAGTGGAGGAGTAGCCTAATGGTTAGAGCAGTGGCTTGGGAACCAAGAGACCAGGGTTCTGTTTAATGTACATTACCAAGTTTAAGTTACAGTGTAAACCAGTTTGATTGAAATGATAAAGCAGTATAAAAAAACCTGTTAAATAAATAAATCTTGGTTTCCAGTTTAAATTTTGGCTATATATTTCTATTTGTGATAAGTTGTGGTCATTTATTCTGCATTCAGTGAGAGTCTGTGTGTTCTGTATATGACTGAGACATTCTGCAAGTATGTAGGTTTTGTGTATGGACTTGTACCAGTCCAACTTGTTCTGTATCCCAATAGGAGTTGCATTGGTGCTCTAGGTTCCAATAGAATATTTGCTGTGCCTTTTTTTCATAGGAAGGTTCCTTGCTGTGTGAGTGTTGGAAATAGTGCTGTTATGGTACGGCAGGTTTACTAGGAATAGAAAATAAAACCAAGGATATTATAAAGCCTCTATATCGCTCCATGGTACGACTACACCTTGAATATTGTGTGCAATTCTGGTCACCATATCTTAAAAAGGATATAGCAGAATTGGAAAAGGTACAAAGAAGAGCAACCAAAATGGTAAAGGGGATGGAAGGATATCCCTATGAGGAAAGGCTTAAAAGGTAGGGTTTTTTCAACTTGGAAAAGAGACGGCTGATGGGAGATGTGATAGAGGTCTATAAAATAATGGAGTGGAACGGGTAAACATAGATCAGTTGTTTACTCCTTTAAAAAGTAGAAAGACTAGAAATGTAATGAAGCTACAATGTAGCACATTTAAGACTAATCAGAAAAAATATATCTTCACTCAGCATGTAATCAAACTCTGCAGTTCATTACTGGAGGATGGAGTAAAAGCTGTTAATGTAGCTGGGTTCAAAACAGGTTTGGATGAGTTCCTGGAGGAAAAGTACATAAACCATTATTAAAGAGGACTGGGGAAATCCATTGCTTCCGCCTGGGACAAGCAGCATAGAATGTGTATACCTTTGGGAACCCGGCAGGTACTTGGGACCTGGATTGGCCTCTGTTGGAAACAGGATACTGGGCTTGATGGACCCTTGGTCTGACCCAATATGGCACATCTTATGTTTTTATGTTCTATAGGCGCTTAGTGGTCTTTTAACAGGAATTTGTAGTACTTACCAATGTACCTGATAATTGGCACTGGAGGGTATTCATATAGAAATTTGGTAGCCTTTTTCTAACTCCACTACACATGTAAAGCGTAGTTACTCACCTGTAACAGGTGATCTCTGGGAACAGCAGGAATTTAGTCTTCACACATGGGTATCGTCGGTACCGACGGATGCTGCGCGGGAATGCTCCCCAGCGTCCAATAGGAAAGCTTTTGGGAGCATCCCACTGTGCCTGCGTCGCTGCCTTCTCGCCTTTCCAACTCTCCCTCTTCAGTTGAATTTATAGCTGAGACAAAGGAGAGAAGGAGAGATAGAGAGAGAGAGAGAGAGAGACAACCCCCAGTGGAGGTGGGTGGGTTGTGAATACTAAATTGTAGTAATTACAGAATGTAAACCGCTTTGATTGAAGGATAAGGCGGTATAGAAAACTGGTTAAATAAATAAATAAATTCCTGCTGTTTCCGGAGATCACCTGTTAGAGGTGAGTAACTACGCTATCTCCAGGAACAAACAGGGATGTAGTCTTCACACATGGGGGACTCCCCAGCTGAGAGATGCCAGGGAGATGACCCCAGAAAACTGCAAAACCCAGGATGAGATAGGTCATGCTTCCTCCCATGGATCTCTGGCATTGAAACCCGGGACGGCGGGTAGGAGTTGTCCTAAGAGTGAAAGAGATGCTGGAGAACAGCTTGACCAAACGAGGCATCCCGACGGGAGTCCTTGTCTAGGCAGTAGTGGGCTGCAAAGGTATGTACCGAAGCCCAAGTTGCTGCTCTGCAAATGTCGTCAATGGACACTGAGCGAAGGTTAGCCATGGAGGCTGCCATTGCTCTGACATTGTGAGCTGTGACATGACCTTCGAGAGAAAGTTCCATACTCTCATATGCAAAGGATATATAATTTGCAATCCATTTATTTATTTAGACAGGCTTGTATACCACCTTATCCTACAATCAAAGTGGTTACATAACATCACAATTGGGTTACATTTAACATTTGGGAGCTTTATAACATTTAACATGAGGGTATTTAACAACATTGATACAACACAATTTGAGGGTTACATTTATCCTAATGGTGTCGTGAGTTTAGCTAGGTTGGTTAGGTATTATTTTATTTAGACAAAGTTCTCTTGGAAACTGGTAGTCAAAGATGAGTAGGGTCAAAAGCAACAAAAAGCTGGGAAGATTTTCTATTTTGCTTAGTTCTCTGAAGGTAAAAGGCTAAGGCTCTTTTACAATCTAGAGTGTGTAAATTCCTTTCTGCATTTGAGGCGTGAGGCCTAAGAAAGAATACAGGAAGGTAAATCGATTGGTTTAAATGAAAAGGCGAAACCACCTTTGGCATAAAGTGAGGATGAGTCCTACTTTATCATGGTGGAACCTTGTATAAGGAGGATCAGCCACTAAAGCCTGTAGCCCACTGATGCGTCTTGCAGAAGTGAGAGCAATCAGAAAGATTACTTTCCAAGAAAGAAAATTCAGGGATGTAGTGGCTAAGGGTTCGAAGGACGGTTTCATGAGTGGAGTGGAGGAGTGGCCTAGTGGTTGGGGCAAGGTACTTCAGGCCGGAAGGTCGGGGGTTCAAATCCCATTAGAGGACAGCAACCTTGGGCCGGAAGGACTGGGGTTTCTAGTCCCACAGGTGCTCCTTGTGGTCTTGGGCAAGCCACTTAACCCTCCATAGCCCATGTTCCCTGTAAAATAGTTAACTCCAAGTTATAATGCCCTGTTCAATGTAATTTCAGTTTGTTCAATGTAAACCGCACTGATGCAGAATAGCGTGGTATATAAGAGAATGTAAATAAATAAATGAGCTGCCCAAGGACGAGATTTAAATCCCATGCCACTGGCGGTGGTTTAATGGGAGGTTTTGTTAAAAGTAGACCTCTCATAAATCTTGTTACATGTGCTTGTGGAAAGCTGCAATGGCACTAAGATGGACTCTTACTGAATTGGTCTTAAGACCAGAGGATGGCAAGTGGATGAGATATTCCAGCAATGCCTCCACTGGTACTGAAAAAGGATTGAGTTGCTTTTTTGAACACCAAATAGAGAACCTTTTCCACTTAAAGGCATAGGCTCGCCTTGTGGAAGGTTTTCTTGAAGCCAGTAGGATATCCTTTACCTGTTGAGAAAGGTTGATATCCTGGAATTCTAGGATCTCAGGAGCCACGCCCTGAGCTGTAGAGACTGAGGATTCGGGTGCAATAGCGTCCCGTTCTCCTGGGAAAGAAGATCTGGAGCACATCCCAACTCCAGAGGTCTTGCTTGAGAGAGACGAAGAAGCAGAGGATACTATGGTTGCCATGGTCAGCATGGGGCTATGAGGATCATATGGCCCCTGTCTCTCTGAAGCTTGAAGAGTGTTTTGGGAATGAGGAGAATAGGTGGGAAGGCATAGAGGAAGTCCTGACCCCAGTGGAGGTGGAAGGCATCCCTTGCCTGACAGTTCTGAGCCGGCATTCTGGAACAGAACCGGGGAAGTTTGGCATTCTGAGGACTTGCAAAGAGGTCTATATCTGGAGTTCCCCAGATCTGAAAAATTTGAGCAATTTGCTCTGGATGAAGAGACCATTCGTGTGGCAGCAGTACTCGACTGAGTTTGTCCGCCAAGAGATTTTGCGTGTCTGGAAGATACACTGCCCAAAGGTGGATTTGAAGATTTCTATCAAAGGCCCAGAGGCGTAGAGCTTCGTTGCACAAGGCTTGAGACCCCGTCCCACCCTGTTTGTTCACACAGAACATGGCTACTTGATTGTCAGTCTGTACTAGGACTGTCCTGTAGCTGAGGTGGGTTTGGAACACTTGAAGAGCATAAAAGATGGCTCTGAGTTCCAGGAGATTTATGTGAAGACAAGCCTCTTACTGGGACCATAGACCCCGAGTGGAGAGATGGTCCAAGTGAGCCCCCAGCCTGACTTGGACGCATCTGTCATCAAGATGGCTTGATGTAGTGGCTGCTGGAAGGGAGAACCCATGAGAAGTTTTTCCAGCGATTGCCACCACTGTAGGGACAAAATGAGACATGTTGAGTTTCTGATTTTGTCCGATAGGCGCCCCGAGGCCTGTGTCCACTAAGAGGATAGGGTCCACTGGGCTGCCTGCATGTGAAGACGAGCATAGGGAACCACTTGGACTGTGGATGCCATATGCCCCAGCAGCTGAAGCATTTCTCGAGCAGTTAGCAAAGTTTTTATAGCTGCTTGAGAAGCCAGCTGGATTATTTGAAGACAACGTGGCTGTGGCAGGAAAGCCTTTGACTGCCTTGTGTCGAGAAGAGCCTCTATGAACTTTAGGGACTGAGACAGAATGAGATGAGATTTTGGGAGGTTTATAACCAGTCCCAAGTACTGCAGGATTTGCATCGTGCGGGAGAGAGCGAAACTGGCTTCTGGAGCTGTTGATGCTCGGATGAGCCAGTCGTCTAATTAGGGGAAGACGAATATTCCCAGAGTTCTGAGAAATGCTGCTACTACTGCCATGCATTTTGTGAAGACTCTTAAGGCAGAAGCCAGTCTGAAGGGTAGAACCCTGTACTGGTAAGGTCTTCCTTGAAAAAGAAATTGAAGAAACCTCCTGTGATCTGTATGGATGAGAATATGCGTGTATGCTACTACTAGTACTACTAAGCATTTATAAAGCGCTACCAGGCGCACGCAGTGCTGTACAATGAAAACACAAAAAGACAGTCCCTGCTCAAAAGAGCTTACAATCTAAAAAGACAAAGCAAAAAAGGAGTAGAAAAAAGATAAGGGCAAAGAAGAGCAGGAGAGACAGGACAAAGGAAAGAGGTAAGAACAAGTGTAAGAGGAAGAAAGAAAGGTGACATAAAAGAGGGGAAGGAAGGAGAACAGCAAAATCAAGAGCCAAAGGCAGAGGCGAAAAGATGAGCTTTTAACTTGAGTTTGAAGAGGGGCAAAGAAGATGCCTGATGTATAGACAAAGGAAGTTTATTCCAAGCGTAAGGAGCAGCAAGGTGAAAAAAGCAGAATCTGAAGTTGGCAATAGAGGAGAAGGGCATAGCAAGAAGCAACTGGGAAGAAGAACGGAGTACACGAGGGGGGAAATAGGGAGAAATGAGAGAAGAAAGGTACTGAGGAGCCACAGAGTGAATGCACTTATAGGTCAGAAGGAGAAGCTTAAAGTGAATACGGAAAAGGATAGGGAGCCAGTGAAGAGATCTGAGGAGAGGAGTGATGTGGGCAAAACGAGGCTGACGGAAAATCAAACAGGCAGCGGAGTGCTGAACAGACTGAAGAGATGAGACCGAGGGAGACCAGCAAGAAGGAGGTTACAATAATCAGGCAGGAGGTGATTAGAGAATGGATGAGGGTTTTAGTAGTGAGCTCAGAGAGAAAGGGGCGGATTTTGCCAATGTTGAAGAGAAAGAAGCGACAGGTCTTAGCGATGAGTTGGATAAATAAAGCGTAGTTACTCACCTGTAACAGGTGTTCTCCAGGGACAGCAGGAATCAGTCCTCACATATGGGTGATGTTGGCACCGACGGAGCCCTCATGCGGAGCAATTCCCCAGCTTTCAAAGAAAGCCTTTGGGATTGCATCGTGCATGCGCGATCCCCTTCCCGCCCAAGGGTGCCATCTTGCTCAGTCAAATGACATAACTAAAAAGACGTCAAAAAATAATAAAAATCAATAAGAGGACTGCAACACCAGGGGAGGAGGGAGGGTCATGAGGACTCATTCCTGCTATCCCTGGAGAACACCTGTTAAAGGTGAGTAACTACGCTTTCTCCAGGAACAAGCAGGAAGTCAGTCCTCACATATGGGACTCCCTAGCTATAGGCTACCGAGAACCCCTAGCTGAAAAATGGCTCCCTCTAGAAGAGCCACAGCAGCTGTGATAGGAATTCAGCGGAGACACAACACCCCCCCCTCCCCCCGGTAGCCTGACACCAGAGGGCCGGAGGGTAGGAGCTGCCTAAACGTCAAATAAGTTACAGAGTACCGCCTGGCCGAAAGCACTGTCCCGTCAGGACTCTCCACCCAAGCAGTAATGGGTTGCAAAAGTTTGGCTTGAAGACCAGGTTGCGGCCCTGCAGATGTCTGCCAGCAGAACAGAGCGGAAGTGAGCCACTGATGCGGCATTAGCCCTGACACGGTGGGCTGTGATTCGACCCTGCAACGGGAGGTCGGCCGCCCTGTACGCCCAGGCGATGCAGTCTGCCACCCAGGTGGACAACGTGTGCTTGGAGACAGGTAGCCCCAGCTTACTGGGGTCATAAGAGACGAAGAGCTGAGTAGCCCTTTGATGTCCCCGCGTACGCTCCAGGTAGAAGGCTAAAGCCCTTTTACAATCAAGGGAATGTAGAACCGACTCTTCCCGGCTAGCATGCAGTCTGGGAAAGAATGTCGGAAGAACCGCCTCTTGGTTGAAGTGGAACGGGGAGACCGCTTTCAGAAGGAACTTGGGGTGGGTGCGCAGGACCACCCTGTTCCTATAGAACCATGTGTACGGTCCTTCTGACACAAGAGCTTGTAATTCACTCACTCATCTGTCAGAGTGCCACCAGGAAGAGCACCTTCCAGGATAGGAAGCGCAGATGGCAAGCGAAAATCGGCTCAAAAGGTGGGCGAGTAAGCTGTTGCAAGACCACATTTAAATCCCACTCTGTTGCCGGAGGACGAACCAGGGGTTTTAGTAGAAGTAGACCTCTGAGGAATCTGGACACCAAGGGGTGAACCAAAAGAGGTTGTCCTTCCACTGGAGAGTGGTATGCTGACAAAGCACTCAGGTGGACCCTGACAGAGTTAGATTTGAGGCCTAATTCTGAGAGGTGCAGCAGGTACTGCAACACCACTGGTACTATTTATTTTATTTATTTTATTTTATTTTACAGTTTTTATATACCGCGCTCTTTGGTATCAGTGCGGTTTACAGATAACAAATTTCGCATTAGAACAGTCCTTTGCTTACATTATAACAGGGTCTTTTGCTTACATTATAACAGGGTCAGTAACTTGGAGACAACATGGTAAACTATATACAAGCTATATACAGAAAGATATATTACCTCTGGAAATTTACAGTTAAAGTGGGTCGTAACTTTGGGTGTGCAGAGCGTCTAGGTCGTGTTCTGTTATGACTATGTTGTTGGAATGTCAGAGGCTGTGTGAGTGATTTGTGAGATGGGGGGAGGAGGTGTAGGGTTAGGGCCTAAAAGATGATGACAGAATAGGTAGTGTTTGAGGGCCTTTCTGAATTGAGAGAGGTCCTTTATTGATCGGATATGAGGAGGGAGATTATTCCAGCAAGTTGGAGCGAATAAGGTGAAAGCCCTGTCTCTGGTTGTTTGGTTACATTTAGTGTACTCCTTTGGTACGACAAGAGTATTGGCGGCTGCGGATCTTCTCAGTTTGTTCGTGGGGGTGTTGATAATAAGTGATGAGAGGGAGGGTGGGGCTATTTGATTAATTGCTTTAAAGGATAGCAGGAGTGCTTTGTAAGTTATCCTGGCTTGTAGGGGTAACCAGTGAAGCTCTGTTAGTATGGGGGTGATGTGGTCTCTACTGGAAGTGCCGCAGAGGATGCGGGCTGCTGAGTTCATCGCCAATTGGAGTGGGTTGAGGGTGCTCTTGGGTAGACCATGCAGGATGATATTAGCATAGTCAAAATGAGGTGTGTTATAAGGGCTTGGAAGACTGTTCGGAAGTTATTGGAGGCGAGTAGTGGTCTTAAGGGTTTCAGCGTTCTTAATTTGTAGTAAATGGATTTAACGGTCTGCTTTATGTGATCTTTGAAGGTCAGTTCTTGGTCGATGGTTACTCCCAGGTAGCGAATTGATGATTTACATGGTAGTTCCGCATCTCTCACCTTCAAAGTTGCGGGGGGGGGGGAGAATTTCTTATTCCTGGTTACGAATAGGACTTCCGTTTTCTTGAAGTTTATTCGCAGGTTCTGGGATAGGAGCCAATCTGTAATCGCGTTGAAGCAGGCGATAATTGGGGAAAAGTCAGGGGCATTAATTTTTATTGGCGTGAATATTAGTACGTCATCTGCATAGATCAAGCTGGAGGCGTTAAATGTTTTGATGATTTCACAGATTGGTTGGATATATATGTTAAATAGAAGAGCTGATAAAGAGGATCCCTGGGGTACACCCTGTTGTTGCTGGAAAGGATCGGAGGTTGAAGATCCTATCCGTACCTGTTGCCAGCGGTTGTTTAGGTAGGATCTACACCATTCCCAAGCTGATCCCTGGACTCCTTTTTCTTTAAGACGGTGAAGAAGTTGTACATGGTTAACCGAGTCGAACGCTGCTGAGATGTCAAGGAAGATGAGGATGAACCCATTTTCAATTTTGTCAATCCCTCTTGATAAGGTGTTGATGAGTAGTGTGAGAAGGGTCTCTATGCCATGTGATTCTCGGAATCCGTGTTGGCAGGGATCGAGAGGAGCTGAAGTATCTATATGCTGTTGCAATTGGATTTGTACCACCTTCTCGATGATTTTGGCTAGAAGGGGTATACTTGAAATTGGACGATATGAATCAGTTTTTGCTGGGTCGAGTTTATTGTTCTTTAGGAGAGGGCGTATTGAAGTTTGCTTGAGAGATGATGGGAATGATCCGGTGGTGAAGGAAAGTTGCATGATAAGGGCAAGTATGGGGCTCAGTTCAGCACGCATTGTTCTGATCCAGTAGGCAGGGCATGGATCGTTTGGGGCTGTGGTAGTATTCAAGGTGGCAATAAGGTCAGTGATGGATTTCACTGTGGGAGCAACAACATTTTTTAGAGGTTGAGTAATTGAGACGGGGTTAGGTATACAACTTGATGTGGAGTTTGTGTTAATGGATTTAGATTGAAGATAGTCGGCAAAATCCTGAGGTTGAATTGATATTGTTTGGTTGGAGGATGGTGCCTTGGTTAAGGATTTAGTGATATTAAAGAGGTCTCGTGGTTTGTTCAGTGATCGGAGGAGGGTTTCTGTATGGTGTTCCCTCATTTTTTCAGCTATTTTCTCCCGGTGTTTCTTTAGGGCATTTTCGTAATCCATTTGGTCAATTGGAGCACGTGATCTGCGCCATTTTCTCTCTTGTTTTCTTAGATTCTGGAGGGATAGTCGTAGTTCAGTGGAGAACCATGGTTTTGGGTTTCTACTTTTTAGTGCTGTGCTGGATGCTGGTGGTCTTACTGAGGAAGGTAGATGTGAAGAGGAGTTCAGGGTGTTGTACCAATTGTTGATCAGTTCATCAAGGTCATTGGTTGGTAGACGAAGGGTTGGAAGAGTCTGGCTGATGAAGTCATCCTTGTTGAGCGTTTTGAAGCGGGCTGTTGGTCCTGATGATATTAAATTTGTATGTCTTGCTGGGATACTGTTTTGCTGATATGGGACTTGGAAGGATAATAAATCATGATCAGACCATGGGACAGGGGTATGAGATAGCTTAAAGTTTGTGTTCGCTGTAGCCTGAGGTGCAAAAATGAGGTCAAGGGTGTTACCCTTGAGGTGTGTAGGGGAGCTAACTAGCTGCGAGTAGTTGAGGTCAGTCATGGCATCAAGGAATGTGGTAGAATGGCTATGGTGAAGTGAGGAGAGGTTAAAGTCGCCCATTAACCAGTTGGATTTGCGTGGGCTTTCTGGGTTGCAGGCAAGCTCTATTATATTAGATAGATCTTCTGGTGGTGAGGATGGGGCTCTATATGTGAGATTTAGGATGATATGTTTGTTAGCTATAGTAACTAGGTCCATGTGTGTGGTACTCCTGGTGGAAAGTAATCTAAATTGAAGGTTAGTTCGTGAAAGAATGAGAACACCACCTCCTCTTCGGTCTGCTCTGTGGCATGTGTGTATTGAGTATTCAGGGGGAATGAGTTGGTTTATAAGGACATTGTCTGTGTCCGCTAGCCATGATTCTGTGACCAGGAGGATGTCTAGTTTCAGCTTTGTGATGAGATCTGTAATGACTGGCCACTTTTTACGTACTGAGCGGGCGTTGATGAGTGCACAGTTTAAGTTAGCATGTGAGGGAACAGGATTGGGTTTAGAACTACTAACAGTGTTAAGGGAGATATATAGTAGATGAGAGTGCCTAACATGGTGTGGTTGTGGAGCTGAGTGATGATAGGAAGAATGATATTTTCTTCCTAGTCCATGCAATATGGGGATCTTGTGTGAGGTGGTAGGGAATGCTGCTGTGTTTTGGGTGGTGTGTGTTAACAGATAGAGGCTAACTAATGCAAATAGAGAGAGAGCCATGGTTACAGCAATGGGAGGATACAATGTAGGTAATACGGGTCTTTAGAAACAGTAAATGCAGATTAACTAGTTAGGTACAGAGCAGTGGAATAGGTAACAATTGTATCAACGCAGGTCTATCAAGTAGGAACAATGTATTCTGTTAACTAGATACAGTAGCAAATCTTATTTTAAGGGAGGTCTGTTTGTAACAGAGTAACAAGGAGTGAACTTCTCTAGTATATTAGGTCTGCTGTTACCTTATAGATGGGGTAGAGGTGGGCTACCTAGGTGAGTTGTTGGGGTATATCAGAGTCTCAGGTTATTATCCTGATGTTTTCTTGGCGCAGGAGTCAGATTCTGTTGCATGTGAGAGTTCTGGCTTCATTCGTAGTGTTGCTGACGTGCCACTGCCTAAGGGCCACCCTTTATAGAGGCTGCTGGGACCTCCCACAACCCGGATTGGGCTGGAGTGCAGGAGCGGGAAACCGAAGCTCCCCCTGTGCTCTACCCCGACCGGGGAGCTCTGTAAATGGTTGCTTGCTGCTCGTGAAGCTCTCTCCTGCCCGCGGCACTTTCAGCTAAGCCGCCGGGACCTCCCACAACCCGGATTGGGCTGGAGTGCAGGAGCGGGAAACCGAAGCTCCCCCTGTGCTCTACCCCGACCGGGGAGCTCTGTAAATGGTTGCTTGCTGCTCGTGAAGCTCTCTCCTGCCCTCGGCACTTTCAGCTAAGCCGCCGGGACCTCCCACAACCCGGATTGGGCTGGAGTGCAGGAGCGGGAAACCGAAGCTCCCCCTGTGCTCTACCCCGACCGGGGAGCTCTGTAAATGGTTGCTTGCTGCTCGTGAAGCTCTCTCCTGCCCGCGGCACTTTCAGCTAAGCCGCCGGGACCTCCCACAACCCGGATTGGGCTGGAGTGCAGGAGCGGGAAACCGAAGCTCCCCCTGTGCTCTACCCCGACCGGGGAGCTCTGTAAATGGCTGCTTGCTGCTCGTGAAGCTCTCTCCTGCCCGCGGCACTTTCAGCTAAGCCGCCGGGACCTCCCACAACCCGGATTGGGCTGGAGTGCAGGAGCGGGAAACCGAAGCTCCCCCTGTGCTCTACCCCGACCGGGGAGCTCTGTAAATGGCTGCTTGCTGCTCGTGAAGCTCTCTCCTGCCTGCGGCACTTTCAGCTAAGCCGCCGGGACCTCCCACAACCCGGATTGGGCTGGAGTGCAGGAGCGGGAAACCGAAGCTCCCCCT
This sequence comes from Ichthyophis bannanicus, assembly GCA_033557465.1. Lineage (NCBI taxonomy): Eukaryota > Metazoa > Chordata > Amphibia > Gymnophiona > Ichthyophiidae > Ichthyophis > Ichthyophis bannanicus. The sequence continues at coordinate 567,241,921 of CM066034.1, forward strand.
GTGCTCTACCCCGACCGGGGAGCTCTGTAAATGGCTGCTTGCTGCTCGTGAAGCTCTCTCCTGCCCGCGGCACTTTCAGCTAAGCCGCCGGGACCTCCCACAACCCGGATTGGGCTGGAGTGCAGGAGCGGGAAACCGAAGCTCCCCCTGTGCTCTACCCCGACCGGGGAGCTCTGTAAATGGCTGCTTGCTGCTCATGAAGCTCTCTCCTGCCCGCGGCACTTTCAGCTAAGCCGCCGGGACCTCCCACAACCCGGATTGGGCTGGAGTGCAGGAGCGGGAAACCGAAGCTCCCCCTGTGCTCTACCCCGACCGGGGAGCTCTGTAAATGGCTGCTTGCTGCTCGTGAAGCTCTCTCCTGCCCGCGGCACTTTCAGCTAAGCCGCCGGGACCTCCCACAACCCGGATTGGGCTGGAGTGCAGGAGCGGGAAACCGAAGCTCCCCCTGTGCTCTACCCCGACCGGGGAGAAAGGGTTTTCATTGTGCTGGCTACACCACACCTCAAACCTACGCCACTTAAAGGCATAGGTTTTCCTAGTGGACTGCCTCCTTGAGGCCAGTAGCACTTCTTCCATGTTCTTAGGCAGGAGGAGAGAAGCCAGCACTAACCTTTCAGCAGCCATGCCATCAGGTTGAGTGACCTGAGGTTGGGGTGTAAGATAGAGCCCTGCTCCTGGGACAGGAGGTCGGGCTGCATCCCCAGAGGGAGTGGGGTTTCCACTGCCAGCTGGAGGAGAAGCAGAAACCAAGGTTGTCTTGGCCATCTGGGGGCTACCAGGATGACTGAGGCCTTGTCCCGAAGGATTTTGAATAGAGTTCGGGCCACCAGAGCCGTGGGAGGAAATGCATACAGGAGGCCCACAGACCAGGAGATTAGAAAAGCATCTGAGGGTGTGGCTGTCTGGAGCAAAAGTTGGGCAACTGATGATTCTGCGGACTGGCAAAGAAATCTATGGCCGGATGTCCCCAGCAATGGAAGATCCGCTGAGCCACTTCCGGATTCAGTTGCCACTCATGAGGTTGGAGAATTCTGCTTAGCTTGTCTGCTAGGCAGTTCTCCTGACCTGGCAGGTAAACTGCTTTGAGAGACATACCCTGTCGGATTGCAAAGAAACAGTGTCTCCTGACACAGGAGGAGGGATCCCGTCCCTCCCTGCTTGTTCATGTAGAACATAGCCATTTGGTTGTCTGTTTGTACTAAGACAGACTGATGTGAGAGAACATAAGAGAAGGTTTGAAGAGCTAGGCGTATCGCCCGGAGCTCTAAGAGGTTGATTTGTTGTGTCCTCTCCTGAGGAGACCACAACCCTTGAGTGCATAAATCCTGGAAATGGGCTCCCCAGCCCAGCAGAGATGCATCTGTTGTCAGCACTCTCGTGTATGAGGGAGGCTGGAAAGGCACTCCCTCGAGCAGGATGGATGGCTGAAGCCACCAGGTCAGTAGTCGTTTTGACACTCTGATCCTGTCTCGGAGTCTTCCTGTGGCTTGTGTCCACTGATCTCTGAGGCACCACTGAGCTATCCTCATGTGGAGACGGGCATTTGGGGTCACATGAACCATGGAGGCCATGTGTCCCAGAATGTGTAGAAAGTGCCTCACTTATATATGAGACTTGTGGCTGATTTGATGTACTAGCTCCAGAAGCCTGTGTGCTCTGCCCTCTGGTAGGTAAGTCTTCGCTTGAAGGGTGTCTAGCCTTGCCCCTATGAACTCTCAAGTTTTGAGTGGGGAGCAAAGTGGACTTTGCTTGATTTATGACAAAGCCTAGATGCTGCAGTATGCTGATAGTGCGAGCTGTGGCCTGTTGGGCTTCTTGAGGCGATGGGGCCCTGATGAGCCAGTCGTCAAGAATTCCCTGGTTCCTGAGGAAGGCCGCCACTACCGCCAGACATTTGGTAAATACTCTGGGGGCAGAGGCTAGGCTGAATGGAAGTACTCTGTACTGATAATGGTTTCCTCCCACTACAAATCTGAGATATTGTCTGTGGTCTGGATGTATGAGGATGTGCGTATAAGCATTCTTCAGTTCTAAAGAGCATAGCCAGTCTCCCTGGTGGAGGTAAGGCAGCAATATTCTAAGGGAAAGCATCTTGAACCTTTCCCTCACCAGGAACTTATTTAAGTTTCGCAGGTCGAGGATGGGCCTGAGGCCTCCTGTTCTCTTTGGTATCAGAAAATACCTGGAATAAAAGCCTTGTCCTAGCAGGCTGTGGGGCACTGGCTCCACTGCCTGATCCTCTAGAAGACCGGCCAACTCCTGTAAGAGGAGGTTCCTGTGTAGAGGGGGTCTGAGAGGCTCTCCTGGAAAGTAGGAGGGAGGTACCTGGTTGAAATGGAGCAAATAGCCCTTTTGGACTATTTGTAGGACCCAGGTATCTGTGGTGAATGCTGACCACCTGTGAGGGTACAGGGTCAGCCTTCCTCCTGTGCCAAGCCTGACCCCTAGTTGGAAAGATACTATGCTGTGGCAGTCAAAAACCCCCTACCGGCTGGGAAGGAGCCGGTGCCTGGGGCTTGGGAGTCTTCTGCTTACGCGGGCCATGCCCCTGTCTCTTGGCCTGCTGCCCGTTGGGGAGCCGGGGCGGCCTGGTGAGTGGGGTAGTTGTGGTAAGCAGCACCCTTCCTCGGGAAAAAGGGTTTTTTACCGGAGCCCTTCTTTTTAGAAGGGGCAGATGTCTTCTTGGACAGTCTTGTCTGGGTCAAGTACTCGGTCTCGATTTCAGTAGCCTTCTCAGTCATGGGTTTGCCAAAAAGGTTGTCACCTCGGCAAGGGACATCAACCAACTTGTCCTAAACCCATGGCTCCAGGTCCGACGACATTAGCCATGCCTGGCGTTGGGCACCGATGTCGGCTGCGGCTACCCAGGCCAAAGTCTCGAAGCCGTCGTAGGCTGCTCAAGACATAAACTTCGAGCACTCCCGAATCCCAGTGGACAAGTTCTTGAAGCACTGCAAGGGTTCCTCGGAGAGCCAAGCTGAGAACCCGGCAATCTCCTTTGCCAGGTCCCAGAAGTACATGCCCATGTACAGCTGGTATGTTTGGACACGGCATGATAGCATTGAGCCTTGGTAGCACTTTCTGTCGAGGGCATCCAGGTTCTGGGCCTCCCTGCCAGGGGGCACAGAGGAGTGTGTTTTTTGGCTCTTGAGCCTGTGCATGGCCGATTCCACAACCATGGTGTTGTGCAGCAGCTGTGCCTTTTGGAACACAGGACTCTTGCGGACTCAATAGATGGAATCAACCCGCTTCTGAGAACTGGCATCGAGGCCGGTGACTCCCACATGCAGAGCATCAGCCGTTCCAACATCGGAGGAACCGGTACCGTAAGGGCTTCCCGAGGGGGGAAGTCATACTGGAGGGCTTCGAGCTCCTCAGCTCGAGGCTCCTCCTCGGTGTCAGCCGGGAATGCCAATGCCTTGGACATGTCCCTGACAAAGTCCGAGAACCGGGTATCTTCCAGGAGGGACCTTCTCTGAGGCTCAGACCCCGGCGAGTCCAATGGGACACACTGGGTCCGGTAGGTGTCCAGGGACTCTTCATCTTCCGTTTCCCATGCTGAGTCCTCCGAGGAGGAATCGATGGGCTCTGGCCGTGAGGGCTTCGATCTCGACCACCCCGACTCCGAGGTCACCAGCATTGACGACCTCAGTCCCAAAGGGAAGTCGAGGGAGACCTCGGCTGAGGATCGACTCGAGCTCAAAGAGTCTCGAGGATCGGATTGGCCTCCGGGGTCGACTTGGATGTTGAGGTCCCAGTGGTCGGAGCAGATGGACCGGTGAGACCGGCCATCAGTGCCCGCTGCTGCTCCATGAAGGCAGACATGCTGCACTCCAAGGCCGTCATTCTGAGACTGAGCTCAGAAGACTCTGCAGCCTCCGGCTCGGGTCCGATGCTGGTTCTCCCGGAGGAGAGTCAACGAGGACAACAGCAGTTACCTTCCTTGGCATCTCCGGCCCCGTGCGAGGTACTTTTGCAGGACACTCCGGCTCCGAGGACCTGGGGCGGCGGTCAGGACTCCACGACCTGGTCCACGAGGGCCCAGGTCTATCAGAGGCATCCAATGACGACGCCCTCGCAGGTTTCTTCTTCCTCCGGTGTTTCCGCGAGGGAGACCCCAGCTCAGAAGACCCACAATGATGCTCAGAATCAGATAGCTCCCGAGACGTCGATGCTTCTGAAGAGGTCTGGACCCGGGTGGATTCAGACTTGGAGGAAATCCTTTCACGCTGCTGCTGCCTACTTCTAAGTGCCTTAGAGGACATTTTGCCACATGGGCCACAGACCTTTGGGTCATGGCTGGGCCCGAGGCAACGGAGACAGCAGTCATGTGTGTTGGTGAGGGACATTAATTTTTTACACCAATCACACTTTTTAAACCCGCTGACAGCCATCGGGGGAAAAAGGGCGCCTACGAGGTCAAACGACCGGGCTGCCAGTGAAAAAGAAAAAAGCGCAAACACTAGTCATTAAGGACAAAAACGAAAAATATGACTGGACTCGATACCGGTGTACCGAACTGAGGCGGGTAGGGGAACTGGCGTCGAACCGGGCCGAAGAAGAGAATCTTCAGGAGTTTTGACGCACTTTTTCCGCGAGGGAAGTTGGACTACGTCCGTTGGTCTCCGCGGAAAAAGGGAGACTGAGCAAGATGGCACCCTTGGGCGGGAAGGGGACCGCGCATGCGCGATGCAATCCCAAAGGCTTTCTTTGAAAGCTGGGGAATTGCTCCGCACGAGGGCTCCATCGGTGCCGACATCACCCATATGTGAGGACTGATTCCTGCTTGTTCCTGGAGAATTGGAAATATTCCAACTGTATGACATCATAATATATTTTTTTTTTTCCAATTTAACAATCTTTATTTTAAACAAAAAAAAAGCATTACAATCAAGTCCACATCAAGGAAGCGAAAGGACCAAAAACGAATATAATAATACCCAACCATTTTTTACAGAGCCAGACTTGGAATCATTAACAACTAACCCTAAGACTTAGAAAGGGAGTAAAGAAAAAAAAAAAAGAAATTTTCCTAACCACATTCTTTGTTATCTAGGAATGCTATCAATGAATCAGATTCCATAAAGACATATTTTGTCTGATCATGATTCAAAATACACTTACAAGGATATTTAAGGAAGAAGGAGGCCCCTATTGCCAATGCACGGGATTTCAATGCCAAAAAAGCCTTCCTACGTTTCTGAGTGAGTCGACACACATCCGGGAAAACCTGTATCGTGCCACCACAAAATAATTGTTTCTTTTTAGGAAAATACAACCGCAATATTAAATTTTTATCTGACAAAGAAACAAAAGAGACAATCAAGGTGGCACGTCTGGGAATCTCGTCAGTAGAAGACTCTAGAAACGCAGAAACATCTAATGAGGAAGATGCTAAACCCTTATCCGCATCATTGGCAAGAGGGGAGGAGGCCTCCTTTAAAGTCACCAAGGGAATATAATAAACCAAAGAAAACTTTATCGAATTAGCATCATCAATCAATAAGACCTCTTTGAAATATTTATACAGCAAAATAGTAGGAGAAAGATAATGAGTCTGGGGGAAATTTAAAAATCTTAAATTTTTTAAACGTAAAGCATTCTCAAGAGACTCAATCTGATGATGCATATTAATATTATCACGAATAGAAGAAGAAGCAACTGCCTGCATAGCAGAGACCTGACCCCCTAATTTATTTAAGGCAACATTGTGTTTCACCCAAGATTCATCATGAGCACCCAACTTCCGTACCACATCCTTAGAGAATTGAGAGACCTGAGAGAGGGAGACCCGCAGAGACATCTCCATACGGGTCACCACCTCAAACACATCTCTTAAGGAAACATCAGCTGGAGAAGCCACTGATGGGACATTGGTAGGGAACTCTAATGGTGAGGGAAGAGCAGACAATAAGCCTTTATCATCCTCAACAGCCGAAATAGTAACAACATCTTCATTATCCAATGAGGGTACCACCCCCAGACTAACACCCCTGGGGGAGAGCCCCTTCAATATCTCAACTTCCTGACTGGGTAGGGAAACACCCTGCGCAATAAGAGAAGAGTCAGAGACAGTACTTACAGACCCAAGGGTCAAGTCCGGCAACTCACGCTCACCCTGAGCTTTTTGTAGATGTACATCCATCGGGCCCACGATCTTAGGGGCCTTTTGGGTGTTCGTCGCAGGAAACACCTTCTTCCGTCGTTTGCCCATGGACGCGCAGGACTTCTCTGTAACTCCTCGTTGCTCCGAAGGGGCTCCAAAGGGGCGTGTCCTGCCCCTTTGGTCACGCCCCTTCGGTCACGCGACCACGGGTGCGCGCCCGCGGGTTGCATACCGCGGGGGACCAAAGAATTTTAAAGGTCCTGGGGGGTGGGGCTACACCGCTCCTCCTGCCGCAATCTCCAACACCGGCTCCAGCTGACCCCGCTCGCTCCGGTTCTCCAGCGGGGGACCAAAGATTTTAAAGGTCCTGGGGGCGGGGCTACACCGCTCCTCCTGCCGCAATCTCCAACACCGGCTCCAGCTGACCCCGCTCGCTCCGGCTCTCCAGCGGGGGACCAAAGATTTTAAAGATCCTGGGGGGCGGGGCTACACCGCTCCTCCTGCCGCAATCTCCAACACCAGCTCCAGCTGACCCCGCTCGCTCCCGACATCATAATATTTTAATAGTATGTTCAAAGGTACACACATAAAAAAAAGATGTCTGTGCAATGTAGACATAGCAATTTCTGAGAAAAAAACAAAATATGATCTGGACAGGAAAAATAGAACCCTTCACTAATATTTGCTTGCACAACCCGTCAGTAATGACAGCCTCCAAATGTTTCTTGTAGCCATCCATAGGTTTTGTACATCTGTCTGCTGGTAGTTTTCTCCCACTCTTCAACTGCAATTTGTTCCAGCTCATGAATGTTTCCAGGATCCCTTTTAGCAATGGCAGATTTCAGCTCTTTCCAAAGGCTCTTGAATGGATTGAGATAAGGACTCATTGCTGGCTAGTTTAAAACAGTCCATTTTTTTTCCTTTTTAACCATTCTTTTTTGTACTTTTAGATGTATGTTTTATTGTCCTGCGGGAGGTCCCATGACCTTCGACCCAGACCTAGCTTTCTGACACTAGGTAGCACATTTTTCTCCAAAATACCTTGGTAGTCCTCTGACTTCATGATTTCTTTACTACGTTCCAAGCCTCCAGTTCCTGAGGCAGCAAAACAGCCCCACAACATTATCGATCCTCCACCATATTTATTTTTATTTATTTATTTGACATTTTTTTTTAATATACAGCTTTTCACCGGGGCAAAGCAGTGTACATTACAACAAACAGATACACAGAACAGTGGAACTTTTTTAGAATTAGTATATGTTAGATATGTTACATTAGAGTACCCTGGATGGGAGGGGCAATTGGTTACATACATAGTCAACTGCTATTTCTTTGGAGCTGTGGGTGGGTGGGGGGGAGGGTGTTATGTAATGGGGCCAAAATGTTCATAGAATAGATGTGTTTTGAGGAGTTTTTTTAAATGTGGACAAGTCATTTGTCGCTCAGATGATTCCAGGGAGAGAGTTCCAGAGGGATGGCGCATACATAGTAACATAGTATATGACGACAGATAAAGACCAGTATGTTCATCTAGTCTGCCCACCAAGGTGGCAAGAGTAGGTGCACCTGCCGCTTCGTGCAGGTCACCTCTCCCCATGCCTTTGTTTAGGGGTGTACCCACCGCTCCATGTAGGGCACCCCTGTTTGTTGAGATATGAGACAGTTAAGTTTATTTTGATTTTATCCAGTTGCTATAAAGAGATCCACTGGGTCTGTCCCATGCCATTTTGAATTCTGTCACTGTATTTGCCCCCACTTCTATCGGGAGGATATTCCAAGCATCCACCACCCTTTCAGTGAAAAAGTATTTCATGACATTGCCTTTCAATTTACCCCCTTGCAGCTTCATGTTATGCCCTCTATTTTTATAGCTTCCCCGTCTTTGGAAGAGGTGTTTGTTCATTAATACTCAAAATATTTAAAGGTCTGAATCATATCTCCCCTGTCCCTCCTCTCCTCCAGAATGTACATATTTAGATCTTTAACCCTTTCAAGGCCTACTTTAAATTTTTAATCCACAATCTGTGGCCGGATTAATTTTTGCGTATTTCAGGAAAATTGTACCCGTCTTATTCAATATGTTCTAATAGTGATTTTCCTTCTGCTATGGTCATGGATTATATACCATTTGATAGGAATATTTAGTCAGAATTTTGGATACTGAGAGTTTTGGGCTCGGCCTGGAAAGGGTTAAGTCTCTTCTCATAAGTCTTCTGACGCAGACTCAAAATCATTTTGGTCGCCTTCCTCTGAACTGTTTCCAGTCTTTTTATATCCTTTGTGAGATATGGTCTCCAAAACAGAACACAGTATTCCAAGTGAGGCCTCACCAGCGACTTGTACAGTGGCATTAGTACAGTTCGAAAGTTCTACTGCAGGCGTACTAGGTGCTTTTGTTTTTTTCTTGTATACTTAACATGTTAATGGCATTTTGTCTTTTTTGTCCTGCACGGGTTGGTGGCATTAAGGAGTGCTTGTAGACAATGAAAGGATTGATTGTGGATGATTTTGAAAGTCAGGAGTAGGATCTTGTAGCGTATGCATCTGAGTAGAGGTAACCAATAGAACAGTTTGAGAATAGGGGTTATATGTTCATACTTTGATGCTCCTTGAATTGTGCGAGCTGCAGTATGCAAGGCAGTGATTAGTGGAAGCAGAGTGGCTTTCGGCGGTCCTTGATAGATTGAATTACATATTTAACTGTAGGACGGGTGATTTTCCTTATAAAATTAATTTCTTCGCCTGTATTTATTTATTTATTTAACATTTCTTATATACCGCCTTTCATATCATCAAGGCAGTTTACATTGAACAAACTGAAATTACATTGAAAAGGGCATTATAACTTGGAGATAACTATTCTATAGGGAACATGGGCAATGGAGGGTTAAGTGGCTTGCCCAAGACCACAAGGAGCACCTGTGGGACTAGCAACCCCAGTCCTTCCGGCCCAAGGTTGTTTGTCCTCTAGTGGGATTTGAACCCCCGACCTTCAGGTGAACAAGGTATATTAAACGTATTAGGTACAGTTTTATTGGTATAAATATCCATAGCAACCCTTAGTAAGTAAAGAACTTAAAGATCTAAACAGAAACTTAAAACTAAGATGCAGACAGCAGTCCAGCAGCGAGATGGGGGCTTTCCAGTCTTTTGCAATGAGTGTCACATGTATGATTTTCTCCCAGTTGGTGAGAGGTCTTACGTGTGCACTAGGTGCAAGGAGCTCTTTGCTCTCAGGGAACGAGTCCGTTCTCTAGAGGCTAGAGTAGCAGACTTGGAAAACATAAGAAAGACAGAGAGGTACATAGACGAGACCTACAGGGATATAGTCCTGAAGTCCCACCTCCAGTCTGGCAGCATCCCTGTTGCCATGGAGGTCACGTGACAGGAGAGCATCACCCTGGTGTGGCAGGAAGTGATCCTGTAACTAGGACCTGTCCTCCAGGTGATGCAAAACCCTCTCGCACCGAGGAAGTTTCTCCAGGGCCATGTGCCCATGAGGGAAGGGTTAGGACAGCCGTTATAGTTGGTGATTCGATCATTAGGCATGTAGATAGCTGGGTGGCTGGTGGATGTGAGGATCGCCTGGTAACATGCCTGCCTGGTACGAAGGTAGTGGACCTCAGGCGCCACCTAGATAAGGTCTTAGATAGTGCTGGGGAGGAGTCTGCTGTCTTGGTACATGTCGGTACCAATGACATAGGAAAATGTGGTAGGGAGGTTCTGGAGGCTAAATTTAGGCTTTTAGGTAGGAAGTTGAAATCCAGAACTTCCAGGGTAGCGTTCTCCAAAATGCTTCCTGTTCCACGGGCAGGAACCAAAAGGCAGGCAGAGGTCCGGAGTCTCAATGCGTGGATGAGACAATGGTGCAGAGATGAGAGTTTTGGATTTGTTAGGAACTGGGGAACATTCTGGGGAAAGGAGGGGCTCTTCCGAAGGGATGGGCTTCACCTTAACCGGGATGGAACCAGGCTGCTGGCATTAGCCTTTAAAAAGGAGATAGAGCAGCTTTTAAACTAGATAATAGAGGAAAGCCAACAGTCGCCCAAGAGCGGATGGTTCGGAAGAATGTATCCTTGAAGGATACTACCAAAAGCAGAGAGGTTCCAAAAAAGAGTAAGGTAGCCCAAATGCCCTCGAGTATGGAGCAGACAGAGCTTAAAGATCCCAAATTACCCATGTCTACCAATAGCCAAATTAGTATGAATAAAATAGTCTCTAAAATGCTTGTATGCAAATGCTAGAAGTCTAAAAAATAAGATGGGAGAGTTAGAATATATAGCACTAACTGAGAGGATAGATATGATTGGAATATCAGAGACATGGTGGAAGGAGGACAACCAGTGGGACACTGTGATACCTGGGTACAAACTATATCGTAATGATAGAGCTGATCAAATTGGTGGAGGGGTTGAGCTCTATGTTAGAGAGGGCATTGAGTCAGAAAGGATTAAAGTTTTGCAGGAAACACAATTTGCTGTAGAATCTCTATGGATTGAAATTCCATGTTAAAAGGGGAAGGCGATGACAGTGGGGGTATACTATCGACCGCCTGGCCAGAATGAACAAATGGATGATGACATGCTCAAAGAAATCAAGGAAGCTAACAAACGTTACAGCGCAGTAATAATAATGGGTGATTTCAATTACCCCGGTATCGAATGGGTCAGTGTCACGGCTGGACATGCTAGGGAGATAAAGTTCTGCTTAATGACTGCTTCTTGGAGCAGCTGGTTCATGAACCGACCAGAGGGGAAGCCATATTAGACCTAGTCCTTAGTGGAACACCAGATCTATTGCAAGAGATAAGGGTGTTGGGGCCACTTGGCAATAGTGATCATAGCATGATTGCCTTTGATTTAATTAGTGGAGGAGGGATAGTATGGAAATTCACAGTACTACCTTTTAACTTTCGAAAGGGAGACTATGATAAAATGAGGAAAATAGTTAAGAAAAAACTAAAATGAGCAGTTGCAAAGGTTAAAGACTTACATCAAGCTTGGGTGTTGTTGAAAAATACTATCTTGGAAGCCCAGTCCAGCTGTATTCCACGCTTTAAGAAAAGTGGAAGGAAGTCCAAAAAACTGACAGCATGATTTAAAGGTGAGGTCAGAGAGACTGTTGTTGCCAAAAAAGCATCTTTCAGGAAATGGAAAAAAGAGCCAAACGACGAAACCTGGAAACAGCACAAGCACTGGCAAGTCAAATGCAAGGCATTGATAAAGCAGGCAAAGGGATAATTTGAGAAGAAGCTTGCTGCGAAAGCAAAAACGCGAAATAAAGATTTTTTTCAAGTACATTCGTAGCAAAAAACCTGTGAGAGAGTCAGTTGGTCCATTAGATGATAGAGGAGTTAAAGGGGCACTAAGAGGCGACAAGGCAATAGCGGAGAGACTGAATGAATTCTTTGCTTCAGTCTTTACTGAGGAAGATGTAGGGATGTTACCCATGACTGAAGTGGTATTTAAAGGTGCGGAAGAATTGAAGGAAATATCGATACATCGGGATGATGTATTACAACTATTAGATAAACTGAAGAGTAGCAAATCACCTGGGCCGGATGGTATACATCCAAGGGTGTTGAAAGAACTGAAATATGAGATTGCAGATCTGTTATTAGTAATCTGTGACCTATCATTAAAATCATCTCTAATACCTGAAGATTGGAGGATCGCCAATGTAACACCAATTTTTAAAAAGGGTTCCAGGGGTGATCCGGGAAACTACAGACCGGTGAGCCTCACGTCAGTACCGGGAAAAATGGTAGAAACCATCATAAAGAATAAAATTACTCAGCATGTAGATAGTCATGGCCTAATGGGAGACGGCCAACATGAGTTTAGACAAGGAAGATCTTGTCTTACTAATGTGTTATGTTTTTTTGAAAGTGTGAATAAACAGGTGGACAAAGGTGAATCGGTTGTTATAGTGTATCTGGACTTTCAGAAAGCCTTTGAGAAGGTCCCTCATCAGAGACTTTTGGCAAAACTAAAGAGTCATGGGATAGGAGGCAGTGTACTACTGTGGATCAAGAAATGATTAAAAGATAGAAAGCAGAGGGTAGGGCTAAATGGCCAATTTTCCCAATGGAGAAAGGTGAATAGTGGTGTACCCCAGGGATCTGTGCTGGGTCCGCTGCTTTTTGACATATTCATAAATGACCTGGAAAGTGGAATAACGAGTGAGGTTATCGAATTTGCAGATGAGACAAAACTATTTAAAGTTATTAAAACCCAAGAGGATTGTGGAAAATTGCAAGAGGATCTTGATAAATTGGAAGACTGGGCATCAAAATGGCAGATGAAATTTAATGTGGACAAGTGCAAAGTTATGCACCTAGGGAAGAACAACCCAAAATATGGTTACACAATGCAAGGTTCCACATTAGGAACCACCACCCAGGAAAAAGATTTAGGCGTCATTGTGGATAACATGTTAAACCCTCCACCCAGTGTGCAGCGCCGGCCAAGAGAGCAAATAGAATGCTAGGTATCATAAGGAAAGGAATGGAAAATAAAACAAAAGACATTATAATGCCTCTATATCGTTCGATGGTGAGACCGCACCTTGAATATTGTGTGCAATTCTGGTCGCCGTATCTTAAAAAGGATATAGCGTTATTAGAAAAGGTTCAGAGAAGAGCCACCAAAATGGTAAAGGGGATGGAAGGATACTCCTATGAAGAAAGGCTAAAAAGGTTAGGGCTCTTTAACCTGGAAAAGAGACGGCTGAGGGGAGATATGATAGAAGTCTATAAATTAATGAATGGAGTGGAACGGGTAAACGTAGATCAATTGTTTACATTATCAGAATATAGAAAGACTAGGGGACATGCAATGAAGCTACAGGGTAAACTGTTTAAGACTAATAAAAGAAAATATTTTTTCACTCAACATGTAATCAAACTCTGGAATTTGTTACCGGAGGATGTAGTAAAGGCTGTTAGTGTAGCTGGGTTTAAAAAAAGGTTTGGACAAGTTCCTGGAGGAAAGGTCCATAAACCATTATTAAGAAGGGACCCAGGATATCAATGCTTGACCCAGTACAAGCATTGCAAAATCTGTGTCTTTTGGGGAAGCCGCTAGGTACGTATGACCTAGATTGGCCACTGTTGGAAACAGGATACTGGGCTTGATGTACCTTGGTCTGACCCAGTATGGCATATCTTATGTTCTTATGACCTTCCGGGCTGAGGTAGCTTGCGCCAACCACTAGGCCACTCCTGTAAATGTATCACTGTTGTGCATTGCCAAAGAGCTTAAGTTTGATATAATCTGTCCACAGAATATTTTCCTAGAAGGATTATGGTTTTTCAAAGTGTGTTTGGGCAAAGATCAGGCATGCCTTTTTATGTCTGTATTTGAGCAGTGGGATCCTCCTTGGCATTCGCCCATGAAGTCCTTTATTTATTGCATGGCATATGGTGCTGGTTGAAACCACCACTCCAGATTGCTCCAGGTCAGCCTTAAGCTCTTCAGATGTTGTACATGGTGTTGTTCCAACAGTTTGCACTAACCTTTGAAGATTTCTTGGATTATGTTTCCTCTTCCCACTATATCCTGGGATGTTCTTGACAGTTCTATGAGCAGAAACCGTCTTAATAACATTGTGATCTGTAGACAAAGGAATCCCAAGGTCTTTGTAGATGGCCTTGTACCCCTTTGAAGTTTGATGTTTGGCAATAATGGCTTTTCTGACAGTCTCAGGCAGCTCTCTTGTCTTCATCATTGTGAAAATAGAACAGGGGTGAATGTGGCCATTTTAAACATTAGAGCCATCATTCATTGGTTGAATCAAGACATGTGAGTACTGACACTTGATCACAGGTGAATCTAATTTTACTGCAATGGGATTGCAGTTCTTCTATTCAAACTGATTTGAATTGTTTATAAGGGTGCCAATAATCATGTCCTGCAATGTCCCAGTTTTTATACTATTTCCTTTAATTGGTCTTGTTTTATTTGATTCTTTTATGTATCAAATATATGTGCATATATAGTGCAAAGCCATTTCACTAATCACTTTTTTTAGGAGATATTGGACATTAAGGGGTTGAACTGCAAGGGTGCCAATAATGTTGACCACAACTGTATTATCCACAGAGCAGCAATATTAGGCCATTATTCTGATAGCCTAGGCATTTACTTAGGCCTGCAAATATTTATGTTCATTCTGCTGCTGCAGCTGTGGGTTTGATTTTTAACAGCAGTAATTCTTTACAGGATGACAGCATGAGTTGTCTTTATGATTAGAATCAGAGACCTTGGATTCTATAGCATTTAACTGGAAAGGGCAGGTTTTATTACTGCCCTCACTCTTAGACTGAATTAATTTGCATGTAGCTCATAAAGGAGCCACTGAGATTAATCACTGCCAGCAGTACTTAGCTGTGCCATGGAGCACAGTCAAGTGTCCTGAGTTTCTTAGCACAATAACTCCTTTCTAAATACTTTTTTTTCTATTGAAAATATTCAGGTTAAGATCCAGCTTGGTGTCCCTGTGGCAAGTACTGCACATTGCCTTATAAAGAACCTGGGCTCCATTCCCAGGTTCAGCTGAGCCAAAGCTGGCAATGTTGTACAGGCAGCATTCACAGTCCCTGAGAGGGAGCCTGAGCCATCCTGTAGTAGTAACCCTAGTGGCTGGATTTAGAGCTTTATCTGGAAACCTTTGAACGCAGCACCCCATGACAGTGTAGACTGAGAGGGGGCAGACTTTCTCTCTTACTTGCAGATTAGTCCATTAACATTATCTTTCAGAAAATATATTTTCCAACCTTTTATGTCTGTGTGTGCATGCAGAAGACAGCTGTTCAGAAAGCAGTACCTAAAGGGCTGGTGAGTTGGGGGGGGAGGGAGGGAGGAAGGAAGAGACAAAGAACTGTTTGGGAGAAGCTTGAGGAGGCTGACAGAATAGCAAGGGAGGGTGGAGATGAACTGAGATGGCAGTCAGATGAGCTGAGGAAGACAAGAGAAGAGTGAGGGCCCAATATTGTATTGGGCAAGCTATGCGCCGCTACGGCGCACAGCCCTGCCTGCTGACCCTTAACACCAGATATTCAATGATGCAGCGATGGCACTGAATATCCGGTATAACCATACATGTCATGGAGCCGCCAAGGCTAACCGGGTAGCAACGATATTGCACCACTACCCGGTTAGCACCCGTGGCTAAAACTAGGCGAGCCAAAAGCTGGCTGAGTTTTAGCCGTGGATTGCTAACCAGGTAGCGGTGCAATATTGCCACTTCCCAGTTAGTGGCAGTCTCCGCCTCCGTTCTGCTCTGGAACACCCCCAACATGGCCCTATGAAAATCACAGAGCATCGCGGTGTGTAGCGGGCTTTGAAGGGGATATTCAATGGCACTAATTGTGTAAGTGCCGCTGAATATCCCAATTTAGGGCATTTACACAGTTTACTGGGCAGTTTATATTATGTAATCACTACTGGATACATTCCCTTGTCCCCAAAGGGCTCAAAATCTTTGTGTAGATGAGGCAACGGAGGGTTAAGTGGCTTGCCCAAGGCCACAAGGAGTGCCTATAGGACTAGAAACCCCAGTCCCTCCGGCCTGAGATTGTTGTCCCCAGGTGGGACTTGAACCCCCGGCCCTCCAGCCTGAAGTACCGTGTCCTGACCACTAGGCCACTCCTCCCTGCATATGGCCCCGCATCCCTCTCAGGCCATCCCTGATGAGGATGAGGAAGTGTGTTAAATGAGACAAGCAGAGAGAGGAAGGGGAGAACGTACAGGAGGAGAGTGGTCTGCTGCAATATGGTCAGGGCTTCTGGTTTTCAGATATTTTAATTTGACAATCTACAGAAACATAGAAACATGACATCAGATAAAGACCATATGGCCTATCCAGTCTTCCTTTCCATACCAACTACTAAGCTCAGCAGTCCCTTTTTTCCTTTAGAGATCTTCTGTGTTTGTCCCATGCTTTCTTGAATTTAGATAATAACAAAAATATACCTTCAACACTAATTTCAGAGTGGAAAAGACAGTGCAATCATATCACAAAGACATTTTACAAAAAATTCAGAGGTACAAAGGACCATCAGATCGGGATTGTGCACACTGATAATTCAGGAAGTGCATTCGATATAGCATAGTTACTCAGCTGTAGAAGGTGTTATCTGTGAACAGCAGGAATAAGTCCTCATGTATGGGTGATGTCACCAATGGAGCCCTGCATGGAATGCTCCCCAGCTTACGAAGGAAGCTTTTGGTAGGTACACCGCACATGCATGTCTGCCTTCCTTGCCCAATATATTCTCCAGTATGATCACATACTGAAGGATTACAAAAAGGGACTGCTACTTCTGGAGAGAGATCTGCAATTTTAAGTATTACTTCTGGGAATTTTTCTAAATCTTTGGGAAAAGGGCATTCTTTAAAGCTGATTAATCTGTGTAAATTAGAATAAAGTGTATTTATTAAATCAGTCAGTGCCTAGTATCAGCAAAGACCTTTTAGTTAAATTAAAAACTCAAAAAGTAGCTTTTAGTTTAAGTTTAAAACCCAGCAGAGAGCTTTCTGGTTAAATTTAAAACCCAGCAGAGAGCTTCTAGTGTAAATTTAATACTCAGTCAGGGCCTAGTATCAGCAAAGTGCTTTAATTTAAATCAAATCAGAGTATAACTTAGCATTAGAGGAAAAACAGGGTCAGCATTCTTTGAGCAATAAATTGTTTCTAGAGACCTTTACAAAGAGGCTTTCTAGATAGGGGGCAAGAGATCTGTTAAATTGTTTTAAATAGGTGTTAAAGCCAAGTGACAGATCAAAGGGGCCTTTTGAAAGACTCCCTCTATCCAAGCAAGGGCTGTGTGAATCATCCAGGAACTAGGTCACAAGTTACCTCAGAAGCACAGGACAGGGTACCTTGTAGCAGCCAGCTTTTAATTAGTCTTCTTCCCTTCCTCCTTGCCCGTCTCCTACCCACCCCTAGGATAATTGTAGCTTTATAGGTGTTTAAATCTCTTAAAGGAAAGGAGGTTCCATATTCACTCTCAGGTGCAGCTGTTTATCCTCATAAGGCATACATTAAGAACCTGAGATTAATTAAGCTTGAGGTGAACAAAGTCCATTAAACATATTAGGTATAGTTTTATTTATATGTATCCCCAGCAAACCTTAGTAAGTAAACAACTTAAATACCTAAACACAACCTTAAAACAAAGATGCAGACAGCAGTCCAGCAGCAAGATGGGGGCTTTCCAGTCTTTTGCATTGAGTGTCACATGTATGATTTTCTCCCAGTTGGTGATGCAAGGAGCTCTTTGCTCTCAGGGAATGAGTTCGATCTCTGAAGTCTAAAGTAGAAGACTTGGAGTACATAAGGAAGACAGAGAGGTACATAGATGAAACCTACAGGGATACAGTACTGAAGTCCCACCTTCAATCTGGCAGCATCCTTGCTTCCGTGGAGGAGAGAGGCCATGTGACAGGAGAGCATCATCCTGGTTTGGCAGGAAGTGATCCTGTAGCTCGGACCTGTCCTCCAAGAGATGTAAAACCCTCTCGCACTGAGGAGGTTTCTCCAGGGCCATGTGCCCATGAGGGAAGGGTTAGGACAGCCTTTATAGTTGGTGATTCGATCATTAGGCATATGGATAGCTGGGTGGTTGGTGGACATGAGGATCGCCTGGTAACATGCCTGCCTGGTGCGAAGGTAGCGGACCTCACGCATCACCTAGACAAGGTCTTAGATAGTGCTGGGGAGGAGTCTGCTGTCTTGGTACATGTCGGTACCAATAACATAGGAAAATTTGGTAGGGATGTTCTGGAGGCTAAATTCAGGCTTTTAGGTAGGAAATTGAAATCTAGAATTTCCAGCGTAGCATTCTACAAAATGCTTCCTGTTCCATGCGCAGGACTCAAAAGGCAGGCAGAGCTCTGGAGTCTCAATACGTGGATGAGAAGATGGTGCAAGGAAGAGGGTTTTGGATTTATTAGGAACTGGGGAACATTCTGGGGAAAGGAGGGGCTGTTCTGAAGGGATGGGCTCCACCTTAACCGAAATGGAACCAGGTTGCTGGCATTATCCTTTAAAAAACTGATAGAGCAGTTTTTAAACTAGATAACAGGGGAGAGCCGACAGTCGCCCAAGAGCGCATGGTTCAGAACAATGTATCCTTGAAGGATACTAGCAAAATACTGAAGTTAGGGCATATCAGCAGAGAGGTTCCAATGAAGACAAGACAAAAGTAGCCCAAATGCCCTCGAGTACGGAGCAGACAGAGCTTAAAGATTCCAAATTACCCCTGCCTACACAGCCTCTAAAATGCTTGTATGCAAATGCTAGAAGTCTAAAAAATAAGATGGGAGAGTTAGAATATATAACACTAAATGGGAGGTTAGATATGATTGATATCTCAGAGACATGGTGAAAGGAGGACAACCAGTGGGACACTGTGATACCTGGGTATAAACCATATCGTAATGGTAGAACAGATCAAAATGGTGGAGGGATTGCGCTCTATGTTAGAGATGGTATTGAGTCATAAAGGATTAATGTTTTGCAGGAAACAAAATTCACAGTAGAATCTCTATGGATTGAAATTCCATGTAAAAAATGGGGAAGACGATGGCACTGCAGTGTATTATCGACCGCCTGGTCAGAATGAACAAATGGATGAAGAAAATGCTCAAAGAAATCAGGGAAGCAAACAAAAGTTACTGCACAGTAATAATAATGGGTGATTTCAATTACGCCAGTGTCAACTGGATCAGTGTCACGGCAGGACATGTTAGGGAGATAAAGTTTCTAGAAGAAATAAATGACTGCTTCTTGGAGCAGCTGGTTCATGAACTGACCAGAGGGGAAGCCATTATGGACCTAGCCCTTAGTGGAACAGAAAATCTGGTGCAAGAGATGAGGGTATTGGGGCCACTTGGCAATAGTGATCATAGCATGATCACATTTGATTTAATAAATGGAGGAGGGGTTGTAAGGAAATCCACAGTACTACCTTTTAACTTTCAAAAGGGAGACTATGATAAATTAAGGAAAATAGTTAAGAAAAAACTAAAAGAAACAGTTGCAAAAGTTAAAGATTTACATCAAGCTTGGGGGTTGTTTAAAAATACAATATTGGAAGCCCAGACCATCTGTATTCCACGCTTTAAAAAAGTGGAAGGAAGTCCAAAAAACTACCAGCATGGTTTAAAGGTGAGGTCAGAGAGGCTGTTGTTGCCAAAAAAGTATATTTCAAGAAATGGAAAAAGGAGCCAAATGACAAAAACTGGAAACAACACAAGCACTGGCAAGTTAGATGCAAGACATTGATAAGGCAGGCAGAGAGAGAATTTGAGAAGAAGCTTGCTGTGGAAACAAAATTGCATAATAAAGACTTTTTCAAGTAAATTCGTAGCAAAAAAATCTGTGACAGATTCAGTTGGACCATTAGATGATAGAGGGGTAAAAGGGGCACTAAGAGGAGACAAGGCCATAGCGGCGAGACTGAATGAATTCTTTGCTTCGGTCTTTACTGAGGAAGATGTAGGGATGTTACCCATGACTGAAATGGTATTTAAAGGTGATGCCACAGAAGAATTGAAAGAAATATTGATACACCGGGAAGATGTATTACAACTATTTGATAAACTGAAGAGTAGCAAATCACTTGGACCAGATGGTATTGAAAGAACTGAATTATGAGATTGCAGACCTACTATTAGTAATCTGTGATCTATCATTAAAATCATCTGTAATACCTGAAGATTGGAGGATAGCCAATATAACATCAATTTTTAAAAAGGGTTCCAGGGGTGATCTGGGAAACTACAGATCGGTGAGCCTGACGTCAGTACCGAGAAAAATGGTAGAAACCATCATAAAGAACAAAATTTGTGAACATGTAGATAGTCATGCCGTAATGGGAGACAGCCAACATGGCTTTAGCCAAGGAAGGTCTTGTCTTACTAATCTGTTATGCTTTTTTGAAGGTGTTAATAAACATGTAGACAAAGGTGAGTCAGTTGCTATAGTGTATCTGGATTTCAGAAAGCCTTTGACAAAGTCCCTCATCAGAGACTTTTGGCAAAACTAAAAAGTCATGGGATAGGAGGCAGTGTACGATTGTGGATCAGAAACTGGTGAAAAGACAGAAAGCAGAGGGTAGGGCTAAATAGCCAATTTTCCCAATGGAGAAAGGTGAATAGTGGAGTACCCCAGAGATCTGTGCTGGGTCCGCTGCTTTTTAACACATTTGTAAATGACCTGGAAAGGGAACAACAAGTGAAGTAATCAAATTTGCAGAGGACACAAAATTATTCAAAGTTGTTAAACCCGTGAGGATTGTGAAAAATTGCAGGAGGACCTTGATTAGCTGGAAAACTGGACACCCAAATGTCAGATGAAATTTAACGTGGACAAGTGCAAAGTTATGCACGTAGGAAAGAACAACCCAAACTATGGTTAAACAATGCAAGGCTCCACATTAGGAACCACCACCCAGGAAAAAGATTTAAGCATCATCGTGGATAACATGTTGAAACCCTCCACCCAGTGTGCAGCGGCAGCCAAGAGAGCAAATAGAATGCTAGGTACCGTAAGGAAAAGAATGGAGAATAAAACAAAGGATATTATAATGCCTCTGTATCATTCCATGCTGCGATCGCGCCTTGAATATTGTGTGCAATTCTGGTCGCCGTATCTTAAAAAGGATATAGCGTTATTAGAAAAGGTATAGAGAAGAGCCACCAAAATGGTAAAGGGGATGGAAGGATACCCTTATGAAGAGAAGCTAAAAAGGTTAGGGTTCTTCATTCTGGAAAAGAGACGGCTGAAGGGAGATATGATAGAGGTCTATAAATTAATGAATGGAGTAGAACGGGTAAACGTAGATCGATTATTTACGCCATCAAAATATAGAAAGAGTAGGGGACATGCAATGAAGCTACAGGGTAACCTATTTAAGAGTAATAGGAGAAAATATTTTTTTACTCAACATGTAATGAAACTCTAGAATTCGTTACTGGAGGATGTAGTAAAAGCTATTAGTGTAGCTGGGTTTAAAAAAGGTTTGGATAAGTTCCTGGAGGAAAGGTCCATAAACCATTATTAAAGGGGACCCGGGATATCCACTGCTTGCCCCAATACAAGCATTGTGTCTTTTGGGGAAATTGCTAGATATTTGTGACCTAGGTTGGCCACTATTGGAAACAGGATACTGGGCTTGATGGACCTTGGTCTGACCCAGTATGGCATATCTTATGTTCTTATGTTCACATAGCAGGAACCAAAAAGGTAATTCCCCGAGGAGGTGGGAGGATTTATTCCTACTGTTCACAGAGAACATCGGCTAAAGATGAGCAACTACACTTTCTCTGTGAACAAGCAGGAAATAAGTCCTCAGGTATGGGACTCCCAAGCTACAGGTTACGAGAACTTGAGGAGAAACAGCCCAACCAAGCATCGAGAACTGGAGAATTCAGGAAGACCAGACAGGCAGTCCCATAGAGGGACTCATCTGATGCAGAATCCACAGTCGACATCAACCAAGGGAATTTTAGCAGGTAGCCTGGACGGATAGGATAGAAGAGCCGGTGGACAGGAGTTGATTCTCAAGACCGAAAGAGATGCTGGAGCACAGTCTTGCCAAAATTGCTGTCCCATCGGGAATCCCATTCAGACAGTAATAGGCTGTGAAGGTATGGACCGAAGATCATGTCGCAGGCCAACAGAATTCCTCTTTGGAGAGAAAGAAGATTGGCTATCGATGTAGCCATCACATGGACACTGTGAGCTGTGACATAACTCTCAGGGCTCAGACCAACTGAGGAATACACATGGGCGATAGTCCGCGAGCCAGAGGGATAGCGTATGCTTTGAAACAGCAACACCCAGCCTTTTGGGGTCGAAGGAGATGAATAGCTGGGAGGATTGACGGTGCACCTTTGTGTGCTCCAAGTAGAAAGCCAACACACGCTTGCAATCCAGCATATGCAATGCTGCCAAAAACGTTGGAAGAACAATGGACTGGTTGAGGTGAAAAGCAGAGACCACCTTCGGCAGGAAACAAAGTTGTCTACAGAGCACCGCCCAGTTCTGGTGAAACCTGGTGTACAGAGGATGTGCAACCAGGGGCCTAGAGCTCACTAACCCACCGGGTCAACATGACAGCCACCAGAAAGAGGACCTTCCAGGTCAAGAACCTCAGATGGCACGTATCCAGCGGCTCAAAAGGAGCTCACATGAGCTGGCCGAGGACCACATTTAGGTCCCAAGCAACTGTAGGGGGCTTGACTGGAGACTTTGAAAGAAGCAAGCATCACATGAATTGACTTACCAGAGGTTGAGCTGACATGGGCTTCCCCCTGCAGCCACAATGGAAAGCTTCTCTCGCACTGAGATGGACATGCACAGACTTGAGCCCAGAATCGGAGAGGTGCAAGAAGTACTCCAACAGCTGGTCCATGGGACAGACAGAGGAGTCCGGCGCCTGACCAGTGTACCAGATGCCAAACCGTTGCCACTTGAACATGTAGGCCTTATGCATCGACTCCTTGCAGAACATTAGCAGGATCTTAGTAAAGAGACCACTTGTTGAGGTGCAACAAGGAGCTGCTCTCATACGAGACGATGTCTGGTTTAGAGCCCAGGTCGAAAGGCTCCCTCTGTGAGAGTTGCAGGAATAGCGGGAACCATGGCTATCGAGACCAGTAAGGAGGAATGAGAATCATGGATCCCCCCTCAGCCTGGAGCTTCAGGAGCATCTTTGCGATGAGCAGTATCAGTTGGTAGGCATAGAGCATGCCTTCCCCCCCAGTGAAGAAAGAAGGCATCCGGGGCCAGGCAATCACTGGCTAGCCTCTGAGAGCAGAACTGAGATACCTGGGCATTCTGTGCCATAGCAAATGGGGTCTACCTCAGGGGTGCCCCACTCCCAGAAGATTTGGTCTAATACCCCCTCTTGAGGGTCCACTCATGTGGCTGAAGTACCCAGCTGAGGTGATGCGCTAGGCTGTTGCGCTTGCTGGGCAAATACTTCACCCTGAGGTCCATGCTGTGGAGCAGGGTGAACCTTCAGAGATGAACAGCCTCCCAACACAGGAGATACGCGCCTGTGCCCCCCTGCTTGTGCACACAGAACATGGCCACCTGGTTGTCCATCTGGATCAGGACCACCTGATTCGCCAAGTGTGCCCGAAAGGCATGGAGAGCATTTGCAGTTGTCCAGAACTCAAGGAAGTTGATCTGATGGAGGCTCTCACTCTCGGACCACAGACCCTGGGTGCCGAGACTGTCCAGGTGTGCACCCGAGCTGAGCTTTGAGGCATCCATCGTGAGCAGTCTTCAGGGTGCTGCTGGTTGGGATGGGAGGCCCCAAAGCAGGTTTCCAGTCACGGGCCACCACTCCAGGGACTGCACAAGTGTCACAGTGGCCATCACCCAGTCTTGTCTGAAACCATTGCATTTGAAAGGTCCATTGAAACCTGCCACATGCAGAAATGGGACTAAGGGGTGACAAGTACCATGGCCATCATGTGTCCAAGGTCTCTCAGCAGCCCATGGGCTGTGGTGTGGCGCTGGCACTGCAACGCGCCCACCATCTTGATAAAATGCTACAGGTGGCCCGCCAGCAGAAATGTTTTCATCAGAGTGGTATGAAGAAGGGCCCCAATGAATTTCAGTTGCTGCACCAGCTGGAGGCAGGACTTCGGATAGTTGATCACGAAGCCGAACCCTTCGAGTACCTGAATGGTGAGCTCAGTGCACTGCTGTACACTGGCCAGTGTGCGGCTCTTTATGAGCCAGTCGTCCATGTATTGGAAGACAAAGAACCTCAGGGTCCAGAAAGGCAGCCACAACTGCCAGGCACTTTGTGAAGACCCTGGGAGTTGTGGCCAACCCAAAGGGTAGCACTCGGTATTGATAGTGCTGGCTACCCAGCATGAACTGAAGGTACTGTCTGTGATGCGGGTGGATCAGAATATGTGCGTTCGTAGTAGGAGGAAGGAACAGGAGTAGCGTCTCCAATGAGACCATCTTGAACTTTTTGTGCACCAGTAACCAGTTGAGGTTTTTCAGATCCAGAATGGGCCGGAACCTGCTGATCTTTTAGGGGACCAGGAAGTACCTGGGGGTAGATCTAGGCCAGGGGAACCAGCTTGATGGCGAGATCAACCAGCAGGGCCATGACCTTGGTCTGCAGCAGGCTCTAGTGTGCAGGGTCCATGGGTACTCCCCATGGTTGTAAAGGGGGCAGCAGCTGCGTGAAATGCAACCAATAGCCACTTTGGATTATCTGCAGCACCCAGGTGTCCGAGATGATGAGAAGCCACCGGTGGGCAATGTGGACGAGTCATCCCCCCACCTGCAGGGGGACTTCAGCAGACAACAGTCGACTGGCTATGCTCCTGAAGACCCCATCAAAAACCCACACCCGGCTTGGGCTGTGCCTTTGGGGTTTTCTCCCTTTGCTGCGAGTGCGGAGCCGGGGCCTTAGGCTGCACCTGCAACTGGGATGGAAAGTGCCATTGTGGCATGGGAAGAAAGCCTTCTTGGCTTGTTGTTTCTTCTGCATGGGGTCCACAGTCTTTCTGGAGAGCCTGGTGAAGGGGTCACCTGCTCCTTTCTCCAGCTCCTTGGCCATCTCCTCCATGGACTTACCAAAGAGTTTTTCACTCCGGCAGGGGACGTTGGTAATCTTGTCCTGCTCCAAATCAGAGGATTGCAACCAGGCCATCCACAGCCTCCACCTTACTGGCAGATTTGAAAGTATCATAGGCACCCCGGACCATAAATTTCGAGCAATCCTTGCCAGGAGCTACAAGGTCTCTAAAAGACTTGCGGTGATCCTTGGGAACGAGAGAAACTAAGTCCTCTATATCCAGCATAACATCCTTGAGGAACATGGCCATTAAGTCTGGTAGGCCAGGATCCGGGCTATCAGCATGGAACCCTGGAAAAACTTCCTCCCGATGGAGTCCAGGATCTTTGCCCCCCCCCGTGTGGCAGCACTGAGGAGTGCATTTTAGCACTCTTTGCATGCTTCAAAGCAGACTCAACCACAAAGGAATTGTGGGGCAATTGAGATTTCTCAAACCTCAGGGCCTTCTGGACCTGGTACAGGGAGTTGAGCTGGCGGCTGATGACCGGAAGCTTAAGAAGTGCCTCCCACAGCCACAGTAGCAGCCTCTGTAGGACACAGTGGACAGGGACCGTCACCACCTCATGGTGGGCTGAAAGGTACTAGAGGAATTCCAGTTCCTCTTCCGGTTCTAGAGAAAAGGGGATGGCCTTGGCCAGGTCCTGAACAAAATCCTGGAAGGACATGTCTTCTGAGGGTGACTTCTGCTGATCTGGAGGGAGTGACGAGTTAGATGGGAGATCTTGGGTCCAAAGGTCCGACACCATCGATTCCGTCTCAGTTTCCCATACCGAGAGGAAGTTGAAGTAATGCTGAGTCTCCTCCGAATGCTGACTACAAGGTTCAGGAGAGGGTGGACATCAATGGTCCCCCTTGTGCCTTGCATGCTGATGATGCCCCAGGGCCTCCAACTCCAACACATTGGAGAGGGAGATTGCTCCAGCTACCAGAGTTGATACTGATCTCCCACCCAATATCCTAGCTGCAACGGGCAGGGCATGGGTCTCCACTGTTGGAAACAGGATACTGGGCTTGATGGACCTTGGTCTGACCCAGTATGGCATATCTTATGTTCTTAAGGCTCATAGGTGCTCCTCCAGAACCACCACTGATGAGGACGTCTATGCCACAGCCATCGCCCGTCATCCCTCGGATGGGGGCTCCACAATAACTGGCGCATCGGGTGACATCCAGCTGCCCTCCTGGGCACTGGGAGTGGACTCCGCCATCTAGGTCAGGTCCTCCCGCCGGAAAGCTTGGCCTGCCATTCCTGGCCCTCGCTGTCCATCTTGCCCCGAGAGCGGCTGTAGTGTGGCCTTGCACAGGGATCTTCTCTTTGTGCTCCCCTTTCAACACTAACAGGGTCTCTGCGGAGGGTCTCCCCTCTCCACTTGAATCCTTCTGCTCCGACTGAGCTCTCTGCTCTTTTCCCTTGGCCACCTCAGGCATAGATAAGGGAGCTGGGGCAGAGGATGCTGAATTAGATGAGCCAAAGGGGGACTTCCTTCTGCTTTTCCCAATGCTTCAGTCCTTGATGTGTCATCTACAAGCAGAGCTTGCAGAACACCAGCAGGTGGTCGGGTCCAAGGCACTACAAGCATCAATTATGGCGGTCTGTGGCAGAAATGGTCTTGCCACATTTGGTGCATTTCTTAAAGTCGCTAACTGGCTTAGGCATGCCGAAAAATACCACTTTGGCAAAATAAAACTGGAAAAAAGAAGACTGGAGAATATGACGTCATGGCGGGTGGGGAAGGCATGTGCACATGCACGGTGTATCTTCCAAAAGCTTTCTTTGGAAGCTGGGGAGCATTCTGTGCAGGGCTCCGTCAGTGACGTCACCCATATGTGAGGACTTATTTTCTGCTTGTTCACGAATAACCCCCTTATCATTCATTAGTCTCAATCACCCTCATAAAATGTTCCTGTTTTAAATATATTGGGCCCGATTTTTGAAGGCCTTTACACAGGTAACTGCCCTAATTACCCATGTAAAGGCCTTATCCGGGATTTTCGAAGGGTACCTACTCGTGTAGTGCCCTTCGAAAATCCTGGATAAGTCCCTAATGCGCCCAGATGCTATGCGGGTAGGATCGGGGTGTGTTAGGGGTGTTCCGGGGTGGAGCAGGGGTGGAGGAAAGGGCTACACAGGTAGCAGCAATTTTCGATACTACCCGCATAGCCCTCTGCATCTTAAAGATAGACGAGGTTTTTCCTCAGCATCCGAAAATTGCTGCTTCCCATGTAGCCTCTGTGGCTGCTGGCGCGTCCATACAAACCCGGATATTCACTTCCGCCGCCACAGAAGTGAAAATCTGCATTAAGAGGGTCGGCAGGCAGGCTATGTGCTGCCATGGCACATAGCCTGACTATTTGAAAAATCGGGCCCATTATTTTTAGTATTATTTTATGTATCTTTTTTCCACAACACTTTGAAACGCTGTCTTTCATTCATGAATAAAAATTACTTGTGCAGGCTACTAAACATTTTGCCATAACAGTGTGCTTCACACATTGAAAAATGTTTTTTCAATCTAAAGAATCCTTACTGCTAAGCATTGCAAAGTCGCATTAGCTTTATTTGTACAGTGGTGTGCAAAAGTCTGGAATCACTTGTAAATCTGACGTTTTTTCAACTTCGTGACCTTATATCTTAATTTCTTTTTCCTCCCAGTGGCTTTTTCTGTGTAGCTCATAATAAGTGATAGATTTGGCTATTAGGGCCAACTTTTAGTATTGGTTTGGCCCTTATTTTCTGAGTTTGTTCCCCATAGTTGTCTTGTTGATAGATTTTCTGTGAAAATCGCGTAATGTACATCATTGGCCAACGATATATTATTATAAATATGCTTTAAAATATTATGGACCCACGCCAGGTTTCCTTCAAATTAATGTATGTGGCTTTGAAAAAGGCCGTTTTTATGTGTCAGTGATGGCTCAGTATTTGATGGGCCACCCTTTGTTCTTGATCACCTGACTGCACCTTGTCGGCATTGAATGAACCAGTCTGACAAGGTCATCGTTGGTGACAACGCGGTTCCAAGCTGCAATGAGTGACTCAATCAGCTCACGCTTTGATGTCAGATGCCTCTTGGATATTTCCAAGGCCACCTTGTGCCACAGGTTCTCGACTGGATTCAGATCTGGAGACTGGGCAGGCCAGTTCATTGACTTGATGTTCCGCTGCTTCCAGCTGATCACCTGTCTGGAGAGATGGCAGGGTGCATTGTCATCTTGGAACAGGAACTGGCCAGGAAACAGTTGGTGTGCTGATGGCACCATGCACTTTTGCAGTATGGTGATGTACTTGGCCCCGTTGACAATTCCATTGACGATGTGAAGACATCCAACGCCACTGGCAGCCATGCAGCCCCAGACCATGACCTTCAAAGGATGCTTCACAGTGAGGTTGAGACAGGCTTGAATTCCTCTCCAGGAAATCTCCTCACATAGATGTGGGCCTGGTTACCAAACAGGCAGAAGGTGCTTTCATCGCTGAATAGCACCCTTTCCCACATTTCAGTCGACCAGGTTGAGTGCTTTCTCGCCCACATGATCCGGTTGCGCCTTTGTATGTCAGACATCAGTGGCTTATTCCATACTTTGCAGCCCTGGAGACCAAACTGCAGGCACCGGCGACGAACTGTTGATGAGCTGACTGACCTCACTCTTGTCTGACCACTCTCGAAGTAGCTGAGGAGAGGTCAACTTGCGATTAAGTCAGTGAAATGCATCGTAGTGCACGGCCCTGGCGTGATGTTGATGCACGTGGATGACCTGAACGAGGCTTGTCCACCACTGAACCCATTTCTTTCTTCTTCTGTACAATCTTAACAGAGCTCTGACTGCAGCCAACTTTCCTGGCTATCTGACGGCTTGAAAATCCTTCCTCGCTCATAAAGGACACACGAACACGCCTCTTCCACGTCAGGATCCGAGTCATCTTCATGGTCGATCCAGAAAGCGTATGAAATTCAAAAATTCCACGCGTTTTTATAGCTGCACTGTTGGCTAGATATCTGCATTGTGATTGGTTAGTGAAACCAGCCTCCTGATTGGTCAGAAATAACGTGTGCATATTGGATAATCTCGATCCTGTTTTGACACAGGATCCACAAAAATTGCAGTAGCTATCTCCCAGTGTCTGTAAAGTATTTAAATTGGAAGCAAGGAATGCAAAAAAGTCAACTCTAATAGCCAAATTTATCCCTTTTAACGTGGTAGAAAGATGAATATGCTGGGCTAATGCAAAATTTAAAAAAAAAGTTAGAAAGTACGAAAAACGCAAAACTCACAAGTGATTCCAGACTTTTGCACACCACTGTACTTATCTACATAGCTATGTAGCTGCTTATACGAATCATATGGATTTAAAGCTGTAAAAACATCCTGTCTTGACATTATACTGTGCTCAACCTGATCGATGGGTTTCAGGCAAGGCCTAAAAAAGACAGCAAACTTTAGCTCTTTCCAGTGCGACTAATGTTTAACTGTCCGTATGTTGATTTTTCAATTACGGACAGTTAAACCTTATGGTCTGAATGATAATGTAGAATAGATCATCATAGGCACCACAAAGTGGTGGGGCACATGGGCCATGGCCCCACCAAAAGTCACAGCATGGCATGGCAGGCAGCCCAGGGGTATCCCACCCCCTGTGGGCAGAAGAAGTAGAAAAGCTGCATTCGTGGCAAAGACTCTTCCTGTCAGCCTGTGGGAGATTGGATCACCACAGGCAGAACAGGAAGGGTCTTTGCCGCAATCGCGGCTTCTCTTCTTCTGCTCATGGGGGGCGGGATCCCTGCAGGCAGCCTGCTGGCCGTGATTATGACAAAGATCCTTCCTGTTCTACCTGCAGGAGACTGGATCCCCGTGGGCAGAACAGAAAGGGTCTCTGCCTGTGTGTGGAGCTTGGGGCCCCCCAGACAAAAAGGCCTTCCGGTGCTCCTGTGGAACACTATTCTTTGACTGCCTCTGCTGAGCCACTGTACTGTTTTCTCTTGTTGCATTTCTCCCTGACGTCATCACATTAGTAGGCATTTCCTGATATGGATTTGGGATGCCCAGTGTTTAAGTTTAGTCATGCTGAAGAGCGTGTTAAAGTTTGCTTTTTTGGCCTCACCTGAAACACCTGACGCAGTTTCACAAAACCCATCGACTGGGTCGGGCACAGTGCGGCGTCATGCCATGATGTTTCTACAGCTTTAAAACTATATGATTCATATAAACATAATAAGCTACATAGTTATACAGATAAGGTGACATTTTATTTACCAGATAATGTACTTTCCTTGAGTCCTGCTAGACCAGTCCAGACAAGTGAGTTGTGTTCCCCTACCAGCAGATTGGTGGAGACAAAGAACCAATGAAAAGCCTAGGTTTCAATGACATCACTTCCATGCCTCCATCCACCTCAGCCACCAGAGGTCTGTTCAGTATTTGTCCCAAAGCATATAGGAGAACATAGCAAACCTCACACAATCTCAACATGGGCAACAATGAGTAATCAAACAGTAGAGAACTAGGTACAGGAAAGCAAAAACAGAACGCTGTCCTCAGAAGATGGACCTGCAGAGCCAAATATACAAATCATAGTAGACCCCAGGGTATCGCTGCAGAAGAACAGAGCAAACAGAATTCTAGGGGTGGGCCCTGGACTAGTTTAGCAGGATTCAAGGAAAGGACATTATCTGGTAAGTAAAATATCATCTTTCATATCGTCTTGTGGGATCAGTCCAAACAAGTGGGACATACCAAAGCTATGCCTCCACTGGGTGGAAAGAAGACACAGAGGCTTGCAAAAGCTTAGAGTCAAAGGCTGTGTCCACCCGAGCATGGACATCCAAATGGAAATGCTTGACAAAAGTAGAAAATGATGCCCACGTTACTGCCTGACAATTGTCTGCAGGGGCTACAGAGTTCTGCTCCGCCCACGAGGACGCTCACTCTCTGGTAGAATGGGCTTGCAAACCTTCTGGAACCAGCCAGTTCCGCAACAGATACACAAAGGCAATGGTCTCCTCAATCCAACGTCCCAATGTAGGCTTAACCACCATGTCATCTTGCATGGGCCAGCAATCAGCACAAAAGGATGGTCTGACTTATGAAAAGAATTCAGAACAGCCAAGCACTGGAGAAGCACCTTCTGGATATCCATAAAGTGAAAATCCGTATTTATCCCGCAATGCTGCTCCTTAGTGAGAGGAGGGCAGGCAAACCACCTGGTTCATATGAAAGGAAGGAATCACTTTAGGGAAGAAGGAAGGTGCAGGCCAAATGGAAATGGTCTCCTTTGAAAAAGACAGATAAGGATCTCGGCAAGACAGAACCTGCAGCTTTGAAATCTGCCTTGCGGATCAAATCACAACCAAAAGACCATCTTAAGCATCAAATTCTTCAGAGTAGTGCACTTCTACAGTTCAAAGGGCTCTGGACATCAGGGCCCTAAGCACCAAACACAGATCCCAGGAAGGGACCACAGATCTGAGGGGAGGACGCAGACACCAAACACCCTGAAGAAAGTGTGAAACATCCATGTATAAGGCTAAAGACTTACCAGCCAATGGACCTCTGAAACAGACCAAGCTGCCACCTGAACCTTCAGGGAGCTAAGAGAAAGGTCCTTCTCTATATTGTCCTACAGAAAAGGCCAACAGAGAAAGCACTTTGGCTGCCTCACAAGCCAGCTGCCATGCGCCGCACCATCACTCAAGGTACCAGACCCATACATATGCTAGGTTGGTATACCTCCTCCGGGCTCTGAGCAGAGTGGAAAATAACCGCCAGACAGTAGCTTGTATGTGCTGTCTCCTTTCAGGAGCCAAGCCATAAGTGAGACAGGAGCCTCCAAGATAAGCAGCTCCTCACACATTAGGCCCGGAAATGGAGGCAAACGAAGAGGCGGCACTTGCAGGAGCCACATCAGATCTCTGAATTACGCTCTCCTCAGCCAACCCAGAGCCACCAAAATAATCTTTCCTGAGTGGTGCTCAATACGCCAAATGACACACCCCACCAGGGGCCACAGAGGAAACACATACAGCAGATCTCGACTTGATCAAGGTTGAGCCAGGGCGCCAACGCCCTCAGATCCCGTCTCTGTGTGGCAACTGAAGAAGCGACACGCTTTGGCATTGGAGCAGGTAACCATCAGATCCCTCTTGGGACAACCTTGGTAGCACAGAAACAATTGAAAATCCTCCTGACTCAACTCCCACTCTCCTGGAACCAGAGAGTTCCAGCCAAGAAATTCTGTTTCCACCCCAGCAATGTGCAGAGACTACAAACTAGGAGTTATTTGTCGCCCAGGCAAACAAGAGAGGCATCTCCAGGGCTACCGCAGCACTCCTTGTGCAGCCTTGCTGATCAACAGAAGCTACTACTGTGGCATTGTCTGAGAATGCTCGAACCACCTGGCTGTTGAATGGGGCCAGAGATTCAGAAGAGCCAACCTAATGGCCCTTGCCTCAAGGCAGTTGATGAACTACACCACTTCCCTATGGTTCCAATGGCACTGGGCTTTTCGGCCTTGGCAATCGGCTCCCCAGCCCGAGAGACTGGCATCCATCACCAGAAGGACCCATGAGCAATCATCCAGGGGCATGCCCTTCCTCAGAAGACTGGACTGCTGCCATCATCACACACTGGCCTTCATCATCATTGGAAGTGGGAACCTGAGCTCGAACTGCTGAGAATTTGAGGACCACTAAGCCAGTAAGGACCACTGGGGTGGCCGCATATGAACATGTGCCCACATCATCATCTTGATTGTCACTGCCATCCGAGGAGCTGAAGATCAATCCGGACTCTGGGAGACTGCTGTGAACAGAACAGCACTAGGCAATTTAACACCTTGACTTTTTTCCTCTGGCAGGAAGACTCTGTACACTCGAGTAATGTAATGTGCACCCAGGAATGCCAGGGACCGGGAATGTAACAATCGGATCTCCAGGAACAAGCAGGAATGCAATCTTCACATATGGGTGACATTGGTACCAATGGAGCCCACATGGGAACACTCCCCAGCATTCAATTGGAAAGCTTTTGAGAGCAAGCCACTGCACCTGTACATCTGCCTTCCCACCTTCTCTACTTAGTTCTTCATTTTCCGTGGAGCCAGCGGGTTCTTTCTTTTCTGTCCCCGCCAAAAAACCTTAGTTTTTGGTTAAATTCTGGCGCTCAGCCTTTTCGTCGACACCGGCTCCTCACTCCAAAACCAGCCCTGATATTTCTTTTATTTTTAACATTTATTTTTTATTTTCTTATTTTCTTCTGTTTTGGTGGTTTTGACGCCAGCTAGGCCTTGGTCTGCATTTTTTCTCTCCAGTATGGAGAAACACATTAGTAGTTTTAAAAAATGTGCCAAGTGTTCTGGTACAATATCAGTCACAGATAAATATGACTGGTGCTTAAAATGTTTGGACCCCGACCATGTACCAAACGACTGTCCTTTGTCCCAACAAATGACAAAAAGAGACCTAAAGAACAGAGCCAGACAGTATGGTTCACTGTTCGCTCCGGACTTGATTTCAGTGGCTTCCACATTGTCAAGGACATCGGCCTTCTCTCATGGTAAGTCTGAACATAAAACTAAGTCTAAGTCATTGTCATCGGCACCAGCATCGAGGACAGATACCGAATCAAGAGATAAGTCCCTTCATTTCCATTGTGACTCACTGCAAGGTGCGTCCAATGCAGACTGGCCTACCAAACAGCCCCGGCAGGAGGACCTGTCCTCCAAAGCACAGGAGGGGCTCGGGGACACTCTTGAGGCATCAACCTCAGGAGAACTACCGGTTCCATGCTCTGAGATTGTGGCTCAAAGCCTTGCATGTGACTCCACCCAGGCATTGGCCATCTCCCTCGACCAGCGCATACTGGCTACCAAGAGGAGTTTAGCTGCACTCCTGGCAGCCTTAGTACTAACTGTATCGACAGCTCCAGCAGTGCAGGCGACAGCACCCTGCCTACAGCCAACGGTTCCGTGGCTGATGCTGACCCTCGAACCTGCATTGGCAGATCTTCTTCCTCAGATGGCTCCATTGGAACCGCTGGACCCCACCAGTACTCAGCAGGCTAATACAACGATACTTCCCGATGCTGCACCTACCGATCATTGGTACTGGCATCGACCCTCGACATCGGAGAATTATTGAGATCAACAGGATCGTCAATACTTTGATTTTTTATCAGACTCTGACATTACCTCCTCCGATTACGATGAGGCATCGGTAGACTCCCGAGAAACCCAGGACATTCCTTCAGACCCGTCCCCTCCTCATGAGTGATGCCAATCTCCGCCTGAGGATGTCTTTCCAAGACTTCATCTGGGATGTGGCAGTGGGGCTACAGGTCACCGTGGCCTCGGACACGGAACTGAGGGCGGAGGAATTGGAAATCCTCCAATACTCCTCAACACCTAAAAGAGGCTGCCAACTTACCCATACACTGCATCTTGCAGGATCTAATGCTTCATATGTGGGAGGCTCCTCTAATGGTTTTGCCTATCCGCAAATGACTCGATACCATGTACCGAGTTCCAGGATGTCCAAGCTTTCAGAAGCCTCAACTCCCACACTACTCTATGGTGATGGAATTGGCAATGTTCTGCATTAAGAGTTCTAGAGGACACAGCACTGTGTTTCGGGCAAAAAAATGTTAAAATGCCCTGCTTCAACCCTCAATTCCACTGCTGGCGAAATGTCGGCTTCTCCATCTCCCAGAGACGCCGGCGCATGCTCATTAACTGTCTAATGCCACTGTGAAGATTCCAGTAATAAATGTCAAAAACTAAACAATCACAAACAATGACATCATGAAATTTAAAACCCAATGATTATGTTATAATAACATGTCAAATAACACTGATCCAGTCCAATTCCTTATTAAGTCCAACTGGTTCGACTGTGGAAAGTTTAAATATCCATGATTGTTCTAGCATCTGAAGACGCTACTCACGATCACCCCCCCCCCCCCCCCCGAGGGGCTTCAGGCACATAGTCCAGAATCCTCCAAAACAGATGTTGAAATGCATGGTGATGATCAAGACAATGTTGACAATATAGTGCTGTGTCCTCTTGGAAGAACTGCTGTTGTACTCCTGTGTGTTTTCGGATTACTGGTTACCGACTCCAGTGAGTTAGCTCTGGGTTGTCAACTATTTTGACCCAGCAACATTGGGATGACAGATAAGTGACTTTTTCAAAGAAAATCTTTTCTGTTTGCATCTCGTTTTCAATCATGTCAATTTGAGAAAGTTAAATTTTAACACATGTTGGTGTAGGTTTCACTTGTTTGTGGTGATTTTGCCTACATTTTAAAAGAATTTTTGGAGGCTTTTCAAATGAGAAAAATGGAAGTTTAAGCCTTAAGAGATCGTTTGGTCCTCACGGCATAACTTCCGACATTAACATTTCATATACATGGTTGCTCATTTTTTAGGTTCACTCTATTTTGTTTTGGGTCTATTACACAGGTACACTAAAAAATTTTTTTTTTAAACTGCCTCTAATGTTTCGATTGATTTTTACGTTTTTTGGTGCGCTGAATCCAAATCTGGTAACCAATTTGCTCCATCACGTACAGATTTTTTGCTACATTGGGTTAGCAGTTTGAGGTGAACGTTTCAGATTGAGTGCGATCGAGATAAAAGTTTCTTGGATGAATTCTTTATACTAATTGTTTAGTAGTTATTCAAATAAGAATAAAGAAAATTGTAACAAGGCAGCACATAAGAATAGAGTAATGTCAACAAAACACACTGTGATGGTAGCAAAATTGTCTGCACTTAAAACAGCCACATACATGTGCACAAACATTGAGCATATAAGAGCGAGGTTAGACACAAAGCAAAGCAAAGAAATGTGCAAAAAATGTTGTACAGGTATGTATGTAAGAATAGAAAACGCAAACCGCACCATTGCAATACATGAAGACAAACACCCGATGGTGTGAAAATAAAATTCTAATAAATGAGATCCGACACTGTGGTAATAACTAGCAAATTTTTATTTCAAAGTTTAGTAAAAACACGATATTTGTCAACACAGTTTAGATTTTAAAGTCATTCTTGGGTCAATCAATCTCCTGGTGGGCCCGTTTCTTCTTCCCCCGAATGCTTCTCTTGGTGCGCTGCTTGGCGTATTTTTCATCTGGGGTTTCCCGCAGCAGCAACCAGCAGAAATCAGCCATCATAGTGGTGTTCCATCTTCCTTGGTACCTTCTCTTTGCGTCCTTGATGTCCTGGTGAAACCTTTCACCTTGTTCTTCACTGTACGCCCCCAAGTTTTCGGGAAAGTAGTTCACGTGGGAGTGCAAGACATGGACTTTCAGGCTCATGTTACAGCCTTGTTCTTTGAAGGCATTGAGCATCCTGGCAACAATATCCTTATAGTTCTCATCCCGCCTGTTCCCCAAGAATTTGAGAACAACATCCTTGAAGGAATCCCAGGCTTCTTTTTCCTGTTCAGACATCGTTTCAGCGAATGCTCCATCTGAAATGAGTTTCCTTATATCAGGGCCAACAAACACTCCTTCCTTTAGCTTTGCTTCAGAAAGTCGGGGGAACTTTGAGCAAAGGTACCGAAAGCACTCACCATCTTTTGGAAGGGACTTGATGAATTGCTTAATGAGACCCAACTTAATGTGGAGAGGTGGTAATAGAATTTTATCACGAGGTACCAAGCTCTCATGAAGAACATTTTTCTCACCGGGTCTCAAATACTCCCGAATTGGCCAGTCTTTTTTCCCCCAGTGTAGGTCGCAGGCCCGGCTATCCCACAAGCAAAGGAAGCAGGGATATTTGGTGAAACCGGATTGCTGCCCTAATAGCATGGATAGAATTTTAAAGTCTCCACAAATCATCCACTTATGCTCATCATAACGAATCTTCTGAAGAATCACGGCCAAATTCTCGTATTTTTCTTGGAGAATAACAGAGTGAGCAATAGGAACTGAAGCGAATGTGTTGCCATTATGAAGAAGAACACCTTTTATGCTGTCTTTTGACGAATCAATGAACAGCCGCCATTCAGCAGGATCATACTTGAGTTTAAACTTTTCCATCACTCCGTATATATCGTTGCAAAATACCAAATCTTCCTCATTGCTGAAATACTTCAAAAATTGTGTCTCGCGGTTGCGGTACCAATAAAAAGTTGTTCCTGGTGACAATAGATTTTTCTGTTTAAGCCGAGAACCTAGCAGTTGGGCAGCATCTTTTGGGAGTCCTAAATCCCGGACCAAATCATTCAATTCAGCTTGAGAGAAAAGTTCAGGTTTCGGATCTGGTTCAGTTTCAAACTCGGAAGTACTGGACTCATCGGGAAAAGCCATCTGATGAGTCTCATCATGATCAGAACCGTCCACACAAATATGATCCAAAGATTTTGGTGGTTCAGGCACAGGTACTTCGTTGCTATGAGGCATAGGCCTAATTGCTGAGGGAAGGTTGGGGTAACTTATTACGTTCTTATTTTTTAAGTTGTATCCCTTCACAATGCAAGAGCAAAAATAGCAGTCACTGCTGTGGTCTCTTTGTTCACGCCACATCATAGGTATTCCGAAACGAAATGCTTGTTTTTTACCTTTCATCCATAAGCGTAGATCTTCCTCACATGTCTTGCACACTTTGTGAGGAGCCCACGGTTTGTCTTGATCGCCTAACTTCAAACCGAAATAGGCGAAATATACTTTTTTAATAAATGCAGAAATGTTCCTCTGCCGCTTTTTCACGGTATATTCCCCACAAATAAAACAAAAACTGTCAGGAGAGTTGACGCAACCTCTGGCTCTGTGAGCCATCACAAATACACAGCACTGCAAACTACAACTGTAGTGAACCACTTCGGAATAAAGCTGGATTACGACTGAGCAAACAAAAGGTAATAATGAACTTGCAAGAAACTGAAATTTGACAGGAACGTTCATGTCGCAACCACCGTGTTTGAGCGAGCGAACAAGGCGAGGCGAACAGGAAAGAACATGCGCCAGCGCGAGTACTGGATTTAGCCCCCCGCCTCCCAATTGTCCTGTTAATGTATAAAATGAATACAAAACACTCTAAAATATCATGAGGGAGTGTTTCTAGTTAGTTAACCATTACAACCTCTATTTTGGGCCAAGAAAATAAACTGCAGTCGGCTAAAAAGAAATTATGTGAACATTCCTTATATGGGTAAGAAATCTAATTTTGCAAGAAAACGTGACGTGATGGAACATTTTGGCTATTTTTCCTGGATTCAGCACCCCAAAATCTATAGGAATCAGTTGCAAAACTGGAGGCAGTTTTTTGGTAGTGTACCTGTGTTATTGGTAGAGTAATAGTTATTTTTGTAGTATTGGTTTACCTCCTGCCCTAAGGCAGGCAAGGCCGGACTGACTGCATCCCCCAACATAGAGGGGGAGCAATCCCTCAAAGGATGACTAAGAAGCTACCATGCATGAAGAGCAGAGTCCAGAAGCCAGAGATGAGGAACCTTGTTTGCCACAGGCCAAACAATGTTTCCTGGAAGAAGACATAGAGAAGGGGTGTCAAACTCCAGTCCTGGAGGGCCGCAAACCAGCCTGGTTTTCAGGGTATCCCTAATGAATATGCATGAGATATATTTGCATGCAATGCCCCCATTGCATGCAAATATATCTAATGAATATTCATTAGGGGCATCCTGAAAACCAGGCTGGTTTGTGGCCCTCCAGGACTGGAGTTTGACACCCCTGAAGAGAGTTAAGGCAAGCATCACAACAGTGCATACTAAGGCCACAGCAGCTCAGAAAGCATGCGTTAAGAGCACTTACACAGCAAAGTGTGTTACATGTGCTAGGGTAGGAATGCGCATTGGAGCTGCTTGGGCGGAACATGCGCACGTACCATGCAACCGCCAGGCGCACAATAATAAAAGATGGAAACTGCCACACCGTGCCAACAGTTGACAGCAGTCCACCCCATATTGTGCCCCAAACGGAGGGAATCGGGAGCCCTTAACAAGGACAATGATGAGGTCAAGCCTTGGTAGTCACCCCCTGAGAGCTCCTGGCAGAAATCTGTGCTGGGCTGAGCTCTACTCCCCTGAAACTGTTTTCCTGGCTTTGCAGATATTGCTTTTAAGGTAGCTGGCAGGCAGATCCCTCTGAGAGCCTTCTGCAATCTTTGGGAGTGAGCAGGGGGCAGAGGAAGAGGGAGGGGGCGTTGAGGTTGTCTGAGGCTGCTGAACTCTTCCAGATCCTTCCAATTTTCTGGCTGCTCAACAGACCCTTAAAAGGATAACAGCATGGAGCCGAACTGACTTTCCCTCCTCATGTGGCTACTGAAAAGACTGCAGTCTAGTGGAGCCTCCCACATCGTGCTCAAGTGAATCACCCTCAAGGTGGTCATTCATTAGCGTTTAAATCAATCTTTTCCTCTCAATTATACAGATTTTCTTTAGTGTAGAAAATCCATCCACTATCTGCTGGACACAAAGAAATACTGAAGAGACCTCTGGTAGCTGAGGTGGATAGACACATTGGAGAGATGTCATTGAAACCTGGACTTTTCATTGTTTCTTTGTCACCACCAATCTTCTATTAGGGGAACACAACCCATTTGTCTGGACTGCTCTAGCAGGATGATATGGAGGTACAAGTTAAGCTAATGTGATTTTGAAATAGTTAGTGGTAATCAGAGCTGGCCCGTCCACTAGGCCATTTAGGATGACCGGCGGCAGCAGCACAGGTGGCAGCAGTGGCGTTGGCACATATGGGCGGCTGCCGCTGATTTCGTTTAGGAGGGGAAGCGGGCAGCGGCAGTATTTTCAAAAGCGGCGGCTTGAAATACTGCCGTTGCTGCCTCCCCCATCCCTAGACAGAATTGGCGGCAGCGGGGTGGGGGGAAGTAGCAGTAGCTGGGAGGGGATGGTGTCAGTGGGGGGCAGCATCAGCAGGGGGGGGGGGGGCAGCGAGGCCAGGGTTTCTGCCTAGGGCGGCAGAAACCCTTGGGCCGGCCATGGCAGCAATGATTCCTTAGACTGAATAAACATTTTTCAATGTGTGAAGCACGCTATTGTGGCAAAATGTTTAGTAGCCTGCACGAGTAATTTTTATTCATGGGTGGGTGGAAGACAGCATTTCAAAGTTTTATAGAATAAAGCTACATTAAAACAATATTAAAAATAATTATAAAAAAGGGATATTTTATGAGGGTAATTGGGACTGATGAATGATAAGGGGGATAATGAATGCACTTCCTGAATTATGAGTGTGCATGATTCCAATCTGATGGTCCCTTATACCTCACAATGTTTTGTAAAGTGTTGTTTGTAATATGATTGCACTGTCATTTCCACTCTGAAATTAGTGGTGAAGATATTTTTGTGATATTATTTGGTTTTTCCTTCAACAAAGGAGTATTTTTGTGGTTTCAATTCTTGAATTCAGATACAGTCTTTCTCTACTGCTTCCACAGGGAGACTATTCCATGCATCTACCGCGCTTTCCATAAAGAAATAGTTCTGCAAAATACTCCTAAGTCTATCTCCTTTCACCTTCATCATATGCTTCCTCATTGCAGAGCTTTTTTTCAATTGAAAGAGGCGTCTCCTCCTGTGCATTTATGCTTTGGAGGTATTTAAACATCTCTATCATATTTTCCCTCTCCAAAGAATACATACTGTATTTAAGATCTTCAAGTCTGTCCCCTTATGCCTTATGACGAAGCCCACTGACCATTCTGGTAGCCACCCTCTGCATCAACTCCATCTTGTTTATATTCTTTTGAAGGTGTGGAACCAAAGAAGGAGCTTTTGAGTTTTGGCAGTACTGCCTTCTTTCAGCTATTGGCATTTGTAGAAATATCTACAAAAACTGCAGTATTGCCACTAATATTGGTAGCTGCAAAGAGTCAGCATGGCCAGCACTCAGCCCTGCACCTTGGACTGCTAAAGAAAAATCAATGAAAAGCCAGACTGCTAGTTATAGTGCACTGTTGGAGTACTCCGGCAGGAATTTTGCACCAAACATACAGATTTTACATCTTTGAGTAAAAATTATTTTGCTTTGAAGTCTGAATTAATTCTCAAAGACAGTGATTGCACTGTATTATTTTGATAAATACAGTCAGCATATTCCACTTTTATTTTTTTATGCAGAATTGCCCCATGTATACAAAATGTGAAAACAGCCTTAATAGCAAAAGAGAGATCTCAAAGAAAGAGTGAGCAGCACCCTGAGACACCAGAATGCAAATATGATATGAACAGTTGAAGAGTTTGAGGAAATTAACGGAAACAAAAAAGCTTAAAGAGAGCGTCACCCACAATGTTTTTCATCTTTATATGCCACAAAAGGCAGTAATGCAATAAAGTGATTTCTTATCACCTTCTGTGGTCTAAGAGGGCAGAAAAGATGAAAAATGATGTGGGTTTGGCTTTCTTTAAGCTTTGTTGCTTCCTGTATAGCTATTTAGATTATAGCTGAATGCAGCTGAAAAATCTTTCTTAAATAGCATTTATTCCGCCCTCCCAAACTCGTTTGGCACATCAAGAGAAGATCTAAATGCTTGCGCTCAGCCTTCACTCACACTGTTTGCTGTATGTTGCAGCACTCACCTCTGCATCTTTAAAGTGCTTTTTGAGCTGCTTCAGCATCTGTGTGAGCTTCTTGGACTGCACCCCACTATATGCCAGTAGCATGCTGCCAAACTGGCGTTCTGTGATGTGCCCATTCACTGGCTCATGGCGATCAAACTGCAAGAAAGATACAAAAGGAATAACTAGAGTTACAGACACCAGCAAATATCCCTATTGTTCACACTAAAGGCAATAGCACTCCAAATAATTCAGTGGGTTTTATTATTTAATAAGAGGCCAATTCCAATTGGGGCATGTCCGGACGTCCAAAATACGGACGGCCTGAATGTGTATTCAATTCTGCACCTGTGGGAGCTAGATGTTCCCGTGAGTTCAGAATCAGGCACTTAGATGGGCTGGACGGGCCCCGATTCTGCCACACTGAATGTCCATCAATCTCCCCAGCTAGCCCTCCCTATGCTCCTGCTGGAGCCCCGGAACTGTAGTATCTTATAGCCATGGCACTGGAATGCCATGCAGGAGCACAGAAAGGCCTGACAACGTCCCTCTCTTCTTTCCCCACCAGCCGGTCCTCGGCGGGGGCAGCCAGGGCCGGGATTGTGAGGTGGGGACTTTCCTCTGGCTGCCCCGGGACTTCTGCGAGGCTGCGGACCCCGATGTCCATCGCGCTTGGGACTTATTCCACCTCCACCCACTCTCCGCCCTGTAGCCGCCCCTTCCGGAGCTCCCTACACAAAGGCCCTGTCCGTGCAGGGAGCTAAATGTGCAGAATCGGGTTCCTGCGAATAGCAGGGGCTGTACATTCAAAACGGACATACATCTCCGCTATTTGCAGTTCAGAATGACTCCCCCCTCGCAAATAGAAATATAAAAATTGTAGCAGAATGCCTTCTAGAACTATGTTAACAGGGTCGGCCCAACAACCAGACAAACTAGTTAGCCGCCTAGGGTGACTACTTCGGGGGAGGGGGGGTGGAGGAGGGAGAGAGAGCAGGGCATTCAAAGCTGGTGTATGTGTGTGTGTGTGTGTGTGTGTGTTTGTGTAAGGCTTAAGGTTTGCCCAGGGTGCCAACACTTCGAACCAATTCTGGGTCTGGCCCTGTATGTCAACGGGGGTGCTACATGCAGTCTGTTACAGCAGGAACATGTCATATGTGTAATGGAGCACTTCCTTGCCAAATTCAGAAGGAGGGGTAGAAAATGTGCAAAAGGCAGGCTAGGAAGATGCTGGAGAATCCACAGATTGCATGGATACATTCCCTATATGATAAGCCATGTCTCTGAAATGTAAAAATGAATAGTACCACAAAGCAGATATTTAAGGAAGGACTGGGGTTTCTAGTCTCACAGGTGCTCCTTGTGGTCTTGGGCAAGCCACTTAACCCTCCATAGCCCATGTTCCCTGTAAAATAGTTATCTCCAAGTTATAATGCCCTGTTCAATGTAATTTCAGTTTGTTCAATGTAAACCGCACTGATGCAGAATAGCGCGGTATATAAGAGAATATAAATAAATAAATAAGGAGCAATTAACAGCAGGGACACAGAAGAGCACAATAAAATGCCCTGAAATGGCCTGCTATTGAATAGTACCACCAGTGGGTTGGATACCATGACAGTTTCATCAGTTAAAATTGTGCAGGAATTGAGTAATTTCCTGTGTGATTTGGTGCAAGCTTCATTTACAGATTGTGTTCTCTCTATAATTTTGAAACAGTGAGTATTATACCCTGTTTTAAAGGAGGCTGGGATGCTGCATAAATTAC
The DNA here is from genome assembly GCA_033557465.1 of Ichthyophis bannanicus. NCBI lineage: Eukaryota > Metazoa > Chordata > Amphibia > Gymnophiona > Ichthyophiidae > Ichthyophis > Ichthyophis bannanicus. The sequence goes on from CM066034.1 coordinate 567,284,955, forward strand.
TCTTCCATACCTAATTTACCCCTTTTGAATAAGGCAGTTGAACATGTTATTCATTCACAGCTTTAAGAACATATAGATACCCATAGTATATTAGATTCACATTGACATGGGTTTTTCACTCAGGCATAGTTCAGAGATATTCTTGCTCTCATGGTTTGGCACAATTTTGAGTGGGATGGATAATGTTAAGACAGCATAGCTGTTGGTATTCTTAGGTATCTCCTCAGCATTTGATACTGTACAACATTCAAGAGTTGCTGTGGAGACTACAGGGGATTGGGATTTGTGGGTCTGTCTTTTCATAGTTTTGCTCTTACCCGATAGAGCTTATGCAACAAGCATGTAGAAGTATAGAAGTATCTTATCTGCAGCAGGGGATCCCTCAGGGATAAGCACTATCTGCTGCTTTGTTTAATATACATTTGATTCCTCTTTGAAAACTGTTAAGGTCTTTAGATGTATATTTTAGACTTTATGCTGATGATATGTTCCTATTTTGTCCATTTCACATGGGGTCCAATATTTCCTCTGCTCCAATAATCAGGAATTTTGAGGTTGTTCAGGATTGGTTATCTAAAAATGGTTTGGTTCCCCATGTTAAAAAGTTGGAGGCAATGATTTTATGGCGGAAGAAAGAATATATTTGTCCTTACCATATATATGACTCTGGCTGATAAATTAGTTTCAGTTAAAACAGAGATATGTTATTTGGCCATTGTAATAGATGTCAATTATTTATTTATTTTTATTTATTTATATTATTTCTATACCGTGCTCTTAAAATCAGCGCGGTTTACATGACACAAACAAATTGTACAATGCAGTAGGTATGCGGTGTACATTCCAGAGAACAGGTTTTTACAACCTGGATTCAACAGGGGCAACTATTTACACTATGTACAACTGAGCTGTGCGTCAACATGTCTGTCACAGGCACTCTCTGAGCTGATTACATATTACGTTATATACAAGTTTGGGCAGTCGTATTCAGACAGTGGGTATGTTATCGTGCCCTGGGTGTAATGGTGGTGTCATTATGGTGGTTGGGGGGTAAGCTTGGCTGTGTTGTTTCACAGGGCAGGGAGTAATGAAGGAGGAATAAGTGATGCTTCAGGGCCTTTCGAAATTGGGTGAGGTCAGTTATTGCCCGGAGGTTGGGAGGGCATTCCAGAGTGTAGGTGCGTAATATACAAATGCTCTATTCCTTACTGTCTGGGAGCATTTTGTTATTGCTCCAGGGATTACGAGTGTGTTTAAAGCACATGATCTTCTGGCCCTATTAGCAGGTATGGGGAGGATAAGGTCTGTTAGGGAGATGGGGGATAGGTTGTTGAAGGCCTTGAATGTCATTAGTAAAACTTTAAAAGTGAGTCTGCAGTGGATGGGCAACCAGTGGAGGTGTTTTAGGACAGGAGTTATGTGGTCCCTTCTGGAGGCTCCATGCAGAACTCGGGCGGCTGTGTTCATCGCCAGCTGCAGGAGGTTCAGGGAGTTCTTGGGGAGTCCTTGTAAAATAATGTTGGCATAGTCGAAGTGCGGGGTTACCAAGGCTTGGAAAATTGTCCGGAAATCATCTGGTTCCAATAAGGGTTGCAGGTGGCGGACAGTTCGTATCTTAGGATAGATTGCTCTGACAGTATTGCTTATGTGTGCTTTCAAGTCGAGATGCTGGTCGAGGGTGATTCCCAAGTAGCGGATGGTGGGCTTGCTCAGGAGCTCGGTGTCTCTTAGTCTTATTGATGTTGGTGGAGTGAAGGAGTGATTCCTCATGATGAAGAGGACATCAGTTTTCTTGAAATTAATTCTGAGGCTCTGTGTGTGGAGCCAGTCTGTGACAGCCTCGAAGCACTTTGTCAGGGACGAGAAATCGGGTTGGTTGATTGAGAATGGAGAGAAGAGTAGCACATCGTCAGCGTATACTAGGCAGGAGACCTTGAAGGAACGGATGATTGCGCAGATGGGTTGCATGTATATGTTAAAAAGGAGGGCTGAGAGTGATGATCCTTGGGGGACCCCTTGCGTTTGTTTTAATGGCTTGGCGGTCCCTGAGTCGGTTCTTACCTGCTGCCATCTATCTGTCAGGTATGACTTGCACCAACTCAAGGCTGAGCCGTGGATTCCCTTCTCTTGGAGTCGTGATAGAAGCATCTCGTGGTTAACAGAGTCAAATGCGGCAGCAATGTCCATGAAGATTAATGCGTATCCTTTACTGCTGTTATCAATCCGTGTGATTAGGGTGCTGAGTAGAGTGGTGAGGAGGGTCTCCACGCAATGGGAGTCTCTAAATCCGTGTTGACATGGGTCAAGTGGTGTGGTGGTATCAATGTGGTGTTGGATTTGTTATTGTACATCCTTCTCTATTATCTTGGCCAGTGATTCGATGTCTATCGTAGAATGTTTGTGGGATAGGCTCTCCGATTAAAAGATACAAAGTGTTGAGACGGTTGAGAGATTTGAAGGCAGACATGGTGTTCCTTCAGGAAACCCACATGGATGAACAGGAACACGCAAAGTTACAATGTTGGTAGGTGAGGCAGTCCTATGGGGCGGGGACCTGTTTGTGTAGGGCCGGAGTGGCCATTCTAATTCGTAATGGCTTTGACTTCACTTTGGAGAAGCATATTGCAGACACGTAGGGATGGTATCTTATTGTGGCGGGGAAACTTCTAAACACATATTACACTTTTTGTAATGTTTATGGACCTAAAATTCCAGACAGATCCTTCTTTGAGGCATTGGAAAAGATATTAGACAAGTTTCTCCAGCACTATTTGTTAGTGGGAGGGGACTTTAACAGTGTTCTGGATCCAACACAGAACAGGGTGCCACCAGGCGCATTTCCTGTTTCTTGCGACGAACAGGAGTGCTGTTATTGCCTTACAAACCCTCCTGCGGGACCAGTAACAGTGCTGGAGCTACAAGCAGAGGGCAGCAGGAGCAAAACCACAAGCTGCTGCTGCCGCCGATGGACTCTGCTGGGGTATCCACTCCAATGACATCATCCAGATGCAATGGCATCTGCTGGACAATGTCATTGGAATGTCAGCAGAAACGCTACATGTTTGGGGATTTGAGGGTGATTTATTGGGGTTTACTGGTTACAACCAAAAACTAGAAGAGCTAATTACAAAGAACAAGATTACTGAACATATAAATAGTCAAGATTTAATGGGACAAAGACAACATGGATTTAGCCAAGGGAAGTCTTGTCTAACAATCTGCTACATTTTTTTGAAGGCATTAATAAACATATAGATAAAAGAGAGTTGATTGCTATGGTCTATCTGGATTATCAGAAAGTCTGACAAGGTCCTTTATGAAAGACTCTTGAAGAAATTACAAAGTCTTGGGATAGGAGGCAATGTCCTATTGTGGATTGGGAACTGGTTAAAATATAGAAAACAGAAACTAGACTAAATGGTCACATTTCTCTGTAGAGAAAGATAAATAGGGGAGTGTCCCAGGGATCTGTACTGAACCCACTGCCTTTTAGCATATTTCTGAATGACCTGGAAATAGGAACAAGGAAGGTGATTAAATCTGCAGATGACATAGAATTATTCAAGCTATTAAATAACAAGAGGCTTGTGAGAAATTGCAAGTGGACTTAGAGAAACTGGAAGACGACGCATCCCAATGGAAGATGAAATTTAATGTGGACAAATGCAAAGTTATGCAGATAGGAAAGAACAACCTAAAGTATAGCTACACAATGCAAGGTTTCAACATTAGGCATCACCATCCAGGAAAAAGATTTAGGCATCATCATCGATAATATATTGAAATCCTCTGCTCCATGCGCAGCAGCAGCCAAGAAAACGAATGCTAGGAATTATAAGGAAAGAAAAGGGGAATAAAACAGAGAATATCATAATGCCTCTGCATCGCTCTATGGTGTGACCGCAGTTGAGTGTTGTGTTCAATTCTGGTCATCGTGTATGAAAAAAGATAAAGTGCAATTAGAAAAGGTACAGAGAAGGGTGACCAAATGCTAAAGGGGCTGGAAAGGCTAAAGAGGTTAGGGCTCTTCAGCTTGGAATACGAAGGCTTAACTCAGGGAGGATATCAGAGGTCTAACAAAATAATGAGTGCAATGGAAAGGGTAAATATGATTTGTTTTTTTACTCTTTCAAACAGTACAAAGACTAGGGGGGACACAATGAAGCTACAAAGTAGTACATTTATGACAAATTGGAGAAAATCATTTCTTTTTACTCAATGCATAATTAAGCTCTGAAATTCTTTTGCCAGAAGATGTGGTAAAGGCTAATTTATTCTTTATTAACTTTTCAAAATGAGATTTATAGAAGGAAAATGAAAAAAAGACCTCTACTATCAGCAATAGACAGATTATATAAAACGAACAACATCCATATAACCTGAAGAAATATATAAATTGGAAGAAGGACAAAAAAAAGAAAAGAAAGAAATATACACAAAGTAAAGAATTGCAGATTCTTGAATCATGGCCATCACACTTACAGTCCCTTCATAACCCCCCCCCCCTCAGTATCAAGGAGTGCTGCGGGTTTCTCCCGGTCAAGATACCACTCCAGGCTACTAATAAGCTCTTCTAATTATCTAGGTTCCAGAAATACATAATCTTGCCTCTTATACTTCATACGACGTTTTCTAAGAAATTTTAAAAAGAATTCATCCCTAGAGCAATAGTCCTGAGACGAAGCTGAAGAAACAGTCTCCTGATTTTTTGCATCCTATAACTGAGTTAAAAAAAAGTTTGAACATATTCCTGGAGGATAAGTCTATAAACCATTATTATGGTGAACTTAGGGAAATCCACTGCTTATTCTTGGGATAAGCAGCATAAAATCTATCTACCTTCTGGGATCTTGCCAGATAAATGTAACCTGGATTGGCCACCACTAGAAACAGGATACTGGGCTTGGTCCAACTGCAGTTATAAATGAGTTGCTCAATGTCACTCAGTGCAAGAAGCAGAGTAACGATCTGAACTCCAGAATGCAATCTCAGAGGTTCAATACTCCTGTCACAATTACACTGCCACTAGCACTCAGGATTGTGCATAATAAATGCTCTATTAGACTTCTACAGAGTTGCCAAAATAGATTCATTTTTGAGGGGGAGATTTTTAGAGCAGGCAATCAAATGCTCTGCGCATTCCCCCATCCTTCCAGAAAAAAATATCTTATTTTTCCAACCAACAGTCTGATTTTTGTCCTCTTTCGCTCTCTCTGCCTCCTCTAAGTCTTCTCTTAGCTTCCTGTCTGGTTTTTCAATCTTTCTTTTACCATTCTGCTTTCCTTCTTTCTGCCCTTTCTTTAGCAGGAGTCAGACCTCTATGCTCAGACATTGCTCGGGCTCCATCAGAGTCAGGCACCTAACGTTTCTTTTGTGGTGCCTACTGGCAGAACCTTAGCTGTCGGGATGTGGAGAGGAATAACAGGAGACTGTGTAACACAAGGAGTCAATGCTGCTGCAGACAGTAAGCAGTTAAGTCCTTCAATCTTATTTCATGAGGCTATGGCATAACATTTTGGTAGCCCATGTCTGGACTGCCTCTACTCTACCTATATCCTGACCTGTATAGCAGCATTATTACTTTCTTTTTTCTACTAGATATACCTCTCGTGCATCTTATCATTCTTTGACTTTTGCTGCCCCCATAGCACACTATTTCACTACCTTAAGAGTACCAGGTATGATCACCTGATGCCTTTTTCCTGACTTGTGTACATCGATAGCTCACGTCCTATTGTGTATAGTACCCTCAGATTTTTGTAACTCAAATGCATGACCCTGTAATTTTTTGAATGGAAACTTAGTTGCCAAGCACTTAACCACTCCTCAAACCTTCTTAGATCAATTCTCATTTTCTCTACTCCTTTAGGGATATCTATTCTGTTGCAGATCGTAAATCTGCAAAAACCCCAAATGTGTCTTACTAATATTTCTGCACTCACAAAGACACTGAACAGAACTGACCCCTGGAAAGATCCCAAGGTAATCCACTCATCAACCTTCTTTCCTTATATTTATTCACATTCATTTGCTATTCCATCATATTTATCAGGTTTGAAAACAAATTAAGCAAAAAGAATAAATACAGAATAAAAACTAAAAGGAATAAGACAAGTTTTATGAAAAAGGGAAACATAATAAATTGTAAAAGGAAAAAAAATATTTTCTTCTGGCGCCCAAACCTTCTAAACATTTTTATACCTCTGCTCATTAGTATTAATATGTCATAAAACCATCAGCATCTTTCAGCAAGAGGTTTTGGCAATAAAGAGATCAGTAAGTAACGAACGCTCTATATAGCAAGTCAGCACCAAGGAGCTCAGTATTCCAGCCAAAGGAGACAAAGAACCATGGTTTACAGCTCTAAAGATGAGTTGTTCATGAGATAAGAGGCAGGAACATTTAATAAGTCAAACAAACCAACAATGTAAATGTCAAATGGCAGCTATCTTCCCAAACATCAATCCTTCACCTCACACAAATAAAACGGAGACAATGTGGGGCACCAGAAGACTAGCATCCAAATAATTCACTGAACAGTTTCTACAGTATCGGAAGCTTTTGGGAGACCCCACTATGCCTGTGTTCCCGTCTGTCATGGTGCCATATTCTCCAGTATGATAACAAATCAGTAGCAAACTACAACTCCTCGGGGAGGTGGGAGGGTTGTGAGGACTTACTCTCGCTATCCATGGAGAACTCCTGCTGCAGGAGAGTAACTACCTTTTCTCCATGGACAAGCAGGAAGTCCTCATGTACAGTTGTGGTCATTATTGGCACCCTTTACGTATGTTGTGTACAATATCTTGAGAAATAATTGTAAATATTCCAACTGGATATCATCATAATATTTTAAAAGTATGTTCAAAGATATACAACAAAAAAAGAGATGCTGTGCAACTGAGATGTAATAATTTCTGAAAAAAAAGCAAAATACGACCTAGAAAGAAATGACGACACCCTTCACTAATATTTGATTGCACAACCCTTGGCAATGATGACAGCCTCCAAACGTTTTATGTAGCCATCTATAATTTTGTACATCTATCTGCTGGTAGTTTCTCCCACTCTTCAACTGCGATTTGTTTCCCGGATTCTTTTTACCAATGGCAGATTTCAGCTCTTTCCAAAGATTCTCGATTAGACTGAGATCAGGACTCATTGCTGGCCAGCTTAAAACAGCCTATTTTTTCCTTTTTAACCATTTTGTACTTTTAGATGTATGTTTTGGGTCATTGCCCTGCAGGAGGACACATGACCTTTGACCCAGACCTAGCTTTCTGATACTAGGTAGCACATTTTGCTCCAAAATACCTTGGTAGTCCTCTGACTTCATGATTTCTTTAATACGTTCCAGGCCTCCAGTTCCTGAGGCAGCAAAACAGCCCCACAGCAATATGGAACCTCCACCATATTTATTGTAGGAAGGGTGCTTTTTTCCTTATAAGCTTCATTTCTTTGCCTGTAAATGTATCGCTGGTCTGTATTACCAAAGAGATCAAGTTGGTTTCATCTGTCCACAGCATTTTCCCAGAAGAATTGTGGTTTCTCAAGGTGTGTTTGGGCAAAGATCAGGCGTGCCTTTTTATGTCTGAGAAGTGGGGTCCTCCTTGGCCTTTGCCCATGAAGTCCTCCTTTGTTTAATGTGCAGTCAGCCTTAAGTCCTTTGGTTATGTTGTATGTGGTGTTTTTCCAACAGTCACATTAACCTTCAAAGACTTCTTGGATTAATTTTCCCCTTCCCACCACATCCTAGGAGGTTCTTGACAGTTCCATGAACAGAAAACTTCTTAATAGCAAAGCAAACTGTAGACACAGAAATCCCAAGGTCTTTGGAGATGGCCTTGTACTCCTTTGAAGTTTGATGTTTGGTGATAATGGCTTTTCTGATGGTCTCCGGCAGTTCTCGTCTTCACCATTGTGAAAACGGAACAGGGAGTGAATGAGGCCATTTTAAACATTAGAGCCATCATTCATTAGTTGATTCAAATCATGTGAGTACTGACAGTTCATCACAGGTGTGTCTAAATTTACTGCAATAGGAATGTAGTTCTTCTGTTCAGATTCCCCAAACAGGCTGGCATCCACTGACAGGAGAAGCAACGAAGGACTGTCCAGTGGCATGCCCTTCCTTAAATGCTCGTGCTGCCTACCCTAATGTAGGTTGGACACCATGGATGGCGGGGGGGGGGGGGGGGGCGCGGTGGGGGCGGCCTGAGCTCTAAGTCCTGCGGGTTTGGAGATCAGCGGGACAACAAGGAGCTCTGCAATGGCCTTATATGCGCTCATGCTCAAGGAACCATCTTGACTGTTGCTTCCATTGAACTGAGAATCTGTAGGTAATCTCAAATTCTGAGAACCTGCTGGGCCCAGAAGAATGCCAGCAGAGACAACAGCTTTCTCGCTATCCTATGGAAGGAAGACCCTGCCTACCAAAGTGTTGAACCACACTCCCAGGTATTCCAGTGACTAAGAAGGCCATAAATGACTCTTCCCACAGTTTATTACACAGCTGAGACTTTCCAGAAATTGTACCACTTGGGCCGACACCTAAGATGCTTCCAACTGAGACCTGGCTCAGATTAGCCAGTCATCAGGATATGGGTGAACACAGATCCCTTCATGTCTCAGCATAGCAGCTGCCACCACCATGGCCTTTGAGAAGGTCTTCAGAGTGGTGGAGAGGCTAAATGGAAGAGTGGCAAACTGAAAATGAGAGTCGAGAATAGGGAAGTACAAGAAGCGCTTCTGATCCTTGTGGATGGGAATGTGGAAATAGGCTTCAGCTAGAACCAGGGAATGTGAGAAACTCCCTATGTCCCACCACCTGGATCATCAAATGCAAAGTCTCCATTTAGAAGTGCAAGGTTTGGATAATACCAAGTAAGTTTCCCCATAAACCAAACTAGAATTGACAAATGATGTGAAACTCTATATGCTTATTATCCTTAAATGTCACATACAACACTGTATCTGTTACTTATTTTGTTCCCTGTAAATAGTTCTTGCTTGTTCTATTATTGTAATATAGTTGTTATGGTTCTAAGATGTTCACTGTAAAAACAGACACCTGTCTGTTATGTTACCTTGTTCTATGTAAACCGCATTTGATCTTGGGAAGATGCGGTATATAATAAACTGTTAATTAAATTAAATTAAATTAAGGTTTGCAGGCGGGAATTGACCCCTTTGAACTCGACAATTGGATGGAAGGACCCATCCTTCTGTGGCACCACAAAATAGATGGGGCAGAGGGTACCAAGGTGACTATCTGAAGGTTGAGCAATCTCCCCAGCAAAGTCAAAACAGCGGCCCTCTTGGCATAAAGCCACATGGGGAAATGATGACGGCATCTGCGATAAGGGAATTATCCTGGTCCACTGAAGAAGGTGAAATTTCATCCTCAAAACGGGTGCCTTCGTCAGAGGTGTCAGAACTGGACGCCATACTCTAGGCAAAGGAGAGAAAGTCTGAATCTCTGGATTCAAATCTCTGCTGAGATCGCTTAGGCAGCAGAGCCTGAAATGGACCTTGGCCATCCTGCGCTGCAAGGCCCTCCCCTCTGACTGATCAGAGAGCGACGGAGAGGATCCTGAAACCCCAAGATCTGAATTGCTTTGCCAGAAGGACCAAGCTTGCTGAAGAAAGGAAAAGGATTCTAGGGAGGACAACCCAGAGTGGGAGCTCCCTGTTGGAATTTGCTCCCCCCCTACCAGCAGCAGATGGTAGGTCTGCTACTGGGTGCCGAAGAGACAGAGAATGACCAGCAGAGTGAGAGGAAGAATCGAAGAATTGGGAATCATCCTCTTCCACAACTGCACCTGCTGCCTCTTGCAGCAACAATGAGGTGGTTAAGTGGTTTGCCCAGGATCACAAAAGGAAGCAGTGGGATTTGAACCCTAGATCCCTGGTGCTCACCCTGCTGCTCTAACCATTAAGCTGAATAGTCTGTTTGACTACCTCAGCACTATTCAGATAGCACCATGTCATGGTGATCCAGGCATGTGGAGCAGTGGTGGAACAGAAAATTATCTGTGGAGCGATGATTCCAGCACCGCTATGCAGATAGCTTAGGACTGCAAAAAGTATCCTAAATGGCTATCCAAATAGTTGTGCATATAGCAGCACAGGATATCGCCAGTATACAACTAGTGCTGGCACTGACCGCAAAATCCGGATATTCAGCACTGGCTAATATCTTGATACTGACACTGAATACATGGATTTAGTTTAACCTTTTTTTTTTTTTAAACACTAAGTGCCCTGGAGAAATATTGACCTAAGGTATTTTTTCTGGCTTCAGGAAGGCCTTGCACATGCATTTTGGAAAGGAGGCTTGATTAATTCTGTGAGGAATTTCTAATATTTGTTGTCTTCTGAAACTGTTGGTCCTTCTTGAACTCCATTATAAAGCCAGCTCCCTTGAAGCCAAATGAATTCCCCTGCAAAGGGAGCAAATTATTTCTATGATAGACAAGTGAAGGAGTGAACACCTGCTTGTTCAGACACCATTCATATTAGTCTGAGATTGTCAAAGCTGGAGAAAAGAAACAGTGATGCCACAGACTGGAAAAATCACATTCTTTGCAGATATTATATCTTTTACTAGGCCAAAGTAATAATTGCCCAAAGATGATGAAGTACATGAACTTTCAGGCTCACACAGGTTCCTATTTCCACATATGATATCTGTATTCCAAGAGTCTTAGTTTCAAGTAGAAATCCAAATGGAGAGGGGATTCCAGTATCACTGTCAAACAATCTCTAAGCCCTAAGAACAGCCTTATTCTCGAGTTGGCACTTGATGCAAGACAGTGCAAGACACAACTACATTCAGAGAATAATCAAGCTGCAAGATGTCCATTAAGTTACTTCAACAGAAACAATTTCAAAGGTGAACAACATTTAGACCTGGAGGATTCTTCCTACTTTTTATACTTTATGTCAAGGCTTTCATGACTAGATAAACCTTTTATTGAATTCTGTAATTTAAGTTTAAATGTAAACTGCATTAATTTGGAATTTCAATAATTCTATCATCTCTACACGATTTGTAAATTCTAAGTAACATATCTGAAATGCCAATCAACTTGGGGCTTCCATTAAATTGCAAGATAAAGGATTTTGGATCTCCTGCATTTTCAATGTCAGAGAGACAATCCAAAATAAATCACCAGACTGTCTGAGACCAGGAAAACCTGCTGTTAGTCTGGGTCTGAGTCATACATTACTGAATGAGATTCAGAGAGGCCAGCATGAACTGAAGTGAGGTCAGTAAGCCAAGAGCTATTGATAGTACGAATGGCACAGGCACAAATTACACACTTTAAGTAGAGGTTTTAGTGTGTTCAGTGTCGTTGCCTTCCCACATCAGCCTTGTAGCTTCATTGTGTGTCCCTTAGTCTTTCTACTTTTTGAAGGAGTAAACAACCGATCTACGTTTACCTGTTCCACTGCACTCATTATTTTATAAACCTCTATCATATTTCCCCTCAGCTGTCTTTTTTCCAAGCTGAAGAGCCCTAGTCTTTTAAGCCTCTCCTCAAAGGGCAATCCTGTCCCTTTATCACTTTGGTCACTCTTCTCTGGACCTTTTCTAATTCTGCTATATCCTTTTTAAGATATGGTGACCAGAACTGCACACAATAGTTGAGGTGCGGTCGCATCATGGAGCAATAGAGAAGCATTATATCATCCTTGATTTTATTCTCCATTCTTTTCCTTATGATTCCTAGCATTCTATTTGCTTTCCTGGCCATGGCACAGTGGGCAGAGAGTTTCAACCTATTATCTACGAGGACGCCCAGATCCTTTTCCTGGGTGGTGATTCCTAATGTGGAACCTTGCATTGTGAAGCTGTAGTATCGGTTGTTCTTCCCTAAGTGCATAACTTTGCTCTTGCCCACATTAAATTTTATCTGCCATTTGGATGCCCAGTCTCCCAATTTCTCAAGGTCCTTTTGCAGGTTTCACAAGGTCTGAGTTAGGGCGTGAACAGACAGACAATGGTACCCATATCATTTCACTCAATAAGATATGCCTAATCCTTTCCAGCAGTTTGCATTTGGAGTCACTAGCATACCTGCAGCATTCTACCAACTCTGCAGTTCTCTCTTTGTTGGCCAAAAAGGTCCTCCTGAATGTATTCCTACTCTATGCTTTTTAATCAAAGCATGAGGCATGCCATTCTCACATCAGCCTCTTTTTTAGGAGCTTTCAAAAGGCGTCCCATATGACACTACAACAGATACATGTAAAAATCGGAAGAAACATGAAACAAATTGTTACTGTGTTTTTATTTTTACTGGTGTCAAAATTCCTAAACAATCTTTGTTATTGGTATAAGTGCCATGCTCTACAATGTGGTGGTACATGAGCTTTCAAGATCACCCAGATCCCGACATGGCAGCAAGGAAATGATTCAAAGTATTCAGTACAGCATGGGGGGGGGGGGGGGGGAGGGAATAGAGGAAGAAGGAGAAAAGCGCAAGTCAGTAAGAATTTCAAAAAGGTGGTCTTACACAAAATGAGTTAGTACTCTCAGTCCAGTTCATAGTGGAGAGGTCAATAAATTTCAGCACCACAATAACAGCTGTCACCACCACTGTTCCCTCTAAGCTGTGCGTGTGTGCGCGCGCACACACACACCTCGCCAAGCAAGTGCACATACTTTACAAAGAGCGCACAAAAATTACAGTTCTGATTCTGATAGAAAACAACACAGATGTCTTAAAATTTAAAAGTTGTGATTGTAATTACTAGAAATTTTCCGCTTCATTTAGTAATCATCTATTTTCATTTAATTTGATTAAAATCAATGTGGTGTACATACTGTATTCTGACGTGTAGTCAAATTTTAAAGTATATAACTACGAGTATCGTTATGTAGCGCACAAAAATTTAACCTTCCTTCAAAAGCTGTACAGCTGATATTTTATGCGCACACAGCCTACAGAAAATTAGAGGGAACATTGGTCACCACGTGGCCAGCCCTCCGCCTAGGGCACAGAGGGTTGGTCTGCCATGATAATCCTCTATTCAGAAAGTGAGACTACAGCTGTGGCTCTTGCAAGGCCTCTTGGGAGTTGTAGTCCCTTTTTTTTTAGCTCTTAGGCACTTCCCCGGATTCAACGTTAGCCCGGCCCGTCGCATGGCTCTGAAGACAGCTTCTATCCTGGGCAAGTGTTGGGCCCAGCTGGTGCTGTGTATAATGATATCATCCATGTACGCTACCGCGTACTCCTGGTGGGGCCGTAAAACATGGTCAACTAGCCTCTGGCATGTTGCCGCAGCTCCATGTAAGCCAAAAGGCATCCTACGGAATTGGAATAAACCTATGGGCGTACTAAAGGCAGTCTTCGTCCTTGACCCGCGGGTTAGCGGTATCTGCCAGTAGCCTTTTGTCATATCGAGCGTGGTTAGATACCATGCCCGGCCCAGCCGGTCTAACTCCTCCTCAATACGCGGCATGGGATAGGCGTCGAACTGGGAAATGTTGTTCACTTGCCTGAAGTCAATACAAAAATGAAGGGTCCCATCTGGCTTCGGTACGAGGATGATGGGGCTACACCAAGGACTTTTTGACTCCTCTATAATGCCCATGTTAAGCATCTCTCGCACCTGGGTCACGACCTCCTTCTTTCTGGCCTCAGGTAATCTATAAGGCCGTTGCCTAACCACCTTCCCTGGTGGGGTGATAATCTCATGTGCCACCAAATTGGTCTCTCCCGGTACCGGTGTCAAGACATCTGTGAAATCGGCCAGCACCCTAGCTAACTCCTGCCTCTGCTGCAGGGATAGCTCTGCGCCTACTCTGGGCTCCGGGTTCCCTTTACAGTCCGCCAGCTGCGGACCTAAGTCTTCCTCCACTCTTTCTTCAGAAGTGGTGGTCAGGCCCTTCACTTCGCTCCGCACCGTGGACCCAAATCCCCCAGCTCCCCGACTCGTAGGGGACAGCCAAGGTACCTCTTCCAAGGAGGGGAATCCGACTCGTTCGCAGATAAGTTGAGCCACTCTATCACCCCTCTTCACTCTAAAATCTTCGTTCCCAAAATTAAAAAGTAGTACTTTGACTACCCCCCTGTAGTCAGGATCTATAACTCCTGCGCCTACATCAATAAAGTATTTGGAAGCTAAATCTGAGCGTGGTGCTATTCGGCCGTAACAGCCCATAGGCATAGGCATTTGCATTTGTAAGCCGGTGTCAATCAAGGCCTTCCATTGTTTTGGAATCACGCCCTCTTCAGCACTGAATAAATCATAGCCAGCAGCAGTGGTGGAGGCTCTCTGCGGGCTCTGCACCTTAGCAGATACTTTGCAGAATCTCAGGACAAATTTTTGTTTAACTGGTGGTATAACTTCTAAGGGCTCCTTTGACCCCAAACCTGTCTTTCGGGGCTTTCCAAATAGGGGACTAGGAATGGTTGTTGCCAGGGCTTCTACCCTCGGATCATTCGACTGTTCTGTCCCTTTCCTGGTCTTCTTAGAGGGGGCGTTAATCAGGTCCTCAGGTGTAGGGAGCTCCTTCAGTGCCTCTTCTACCTGTCCACCCTCATCCTCTGGGGGTTCATCCTTCTCTTCAGGGAGTTCAACTCTCATTTCTGAGGTTCCTGCCTGGGACCTAGTAGAGACCATGCCTGTCTTGGTATGTAGGCCCTTCTCCATTCCTCTACTAAACTGGGGCCAATCCCTACCCAGCACTATATCATGGGGAAGCTTAGGGATTACGGCTACTAGAACCTCTTTTTGTGTTCCTAATCCCTTCACTGAGAGCTTATACAATGGATAGAAGGATGATGCACCATGTACGCAGCGGATTTTAACTCTGCCTTCTGGTTGGCTCGGTACTGACCCGATGCGGGCTTCTATTGCCTGCCAGAGCTTCTTTGAGACCATGCTCTGGTCAGCACCTGAGTCGAGCAATGCACTGGCCAAAACACCATTAACCTCCACATTTAACAGAAAACCTTCTTGTACCTGTTTTTCCTTGGCCGTTATCAGTGCTGTTCGCATTACACAGTTTCTTTGTAAATGACCTGCTTTCCCACACTTATAACATTTACCTTTTTCCTATTTCCATTCTGGCTTTGGCAAACAAGTGGATACACCTTTCACAATGGTTCCTAGTTCCTTTTCTGCCTTTCCAAAGTTTGCCGACCCAGATACACACAGAGCGCCTCCTTTTGGCTTACAAGCCAACTCGGCTTCCAAATAACGCTCGGTAAGGAGGGCTGCTTCTGCTGTGGTCTGGCAACTTTGCAAGATTAAAAAGGATCTTATCTCTTGGGGAACCGCCTCCATGAATTGTTCCAAGACAATAGTGTCTACCACAGACTCGAGGGTCTTTCCCTCAGGAGCGAGCCATTTCCACGCTAAGCTCCTTATCCTATGGAACAAGGCTTTGGGTGTTTCATTAGGTCTTAGCCTAGTATCCCTTAACATTTGTCTATAGACCAGGGGTGTTAATCCCAATCTATCCCTGATTGCCTTCTTAAGTTCTTCATAGTTAGTCGCAAGAGCAGCGGGCATGGCTTTATAGGCAGCTAAGGCCTCTCCCGTTAGGGATGTAGCGAGCCTTACCGCCCATTGCTATGGCGGCCACTTTACAGTAAGTGCAATTCTTTCAAAGGCTTCAATGAAGTCATATATATCATCCTTTACCGTTAGCTGTCCACAAGTTAACGCTCCACAGTCTTGTGGTCCTACCACACAAGTAGGTGAGAGTTGTGCTTGTCCCGTCGCCTTCTGACTGGCAAGCAAAGCCTCTATCAAGTCCACGATGGGTTTTTGCTGGGCCTGCATGGCTGCAGCAGCTTGCTCCTGGGTGCGCTGGGCCATCTCCCGTTGTTTTTCAAATTGGTTGGCCATCCAGCGTAGAACTTCTTGTGGCTCCATCTTCAGGACTCTTTTTTTTTCTGCAGAGAGGTTAAAAAAAGAAAGAAAGGCCCACCAAGTGCGGCACAACAACTTTCCTTAAACCTGTCTAGGTTATACGTTGGACAAGAGCTCTCCTTCCTCCCACGAATCCTATACACCCGTGCCCAAATACCCGTTACCTGAGCACGGTGTAGACTCAAACTTTGAGAAAGGAGTCTTTCTGCTGGTCCTCGGTCCTTCTGGCCGATATTGCCAGTGGTATCTCCCACTGCTCTTCAGCCCACAGCTTAGCAGGGTTTTTTTTCTCTCGGTGCTCTTGTGGCAAATCCTCTGGCGTATATCCTGGTGTGTTTCTCAGTTGAATGTCCTTATATTCCACACAAAATCCTAAATACTATACGTCACTTGTCACCACGTGGCCAGCCCTCCGCCTAGGGCGCAGAGGGTTGGTCTGCCATGGTAATCCTCTATTCAGAAAGTGAGACTACAGCTGTGGCTCTTGCAAGGCCTCTTGGGAGTTGCAGTCCCTTTTTTTTAGCTCTCTGATAAAGAAGCAATTGTAGTCCGAGTGTTTAAGGCAAAATGACAAGGATTTATTCCCCTCACAAATAGAACTTTGGAGTAGGACAAAAATAGGACAGTCTCCAGGAGTTTAGCATGAGGCTTATATACAATAACTAAGGTAATTGCTTATTCACTCTCTGGTTCCAAAACATGCAGTGCTCGTTGCAAGTACAAAATGGAAAACAAAACAGCTTCTCACAGCAAAGAAAAATAGTTCCTATTTCTTTGCTGTTTCTCAGCACTTTTACTTCAAGGTTTAACACAGTGACTCAATGTTGTCAGCCAAACAAAGCGTGCAATCCATTTGCATATCTGCTACTTCATCAACATTAGAGTCTATTTGCATATCTTCTGTCTCAGGACTAACAGCGTTTGTCTGCAAACCGTTACTATGGGATTTAAGATAACTTCCCTCTGTAAACTCAGGTGTTTGCCCTTTCCACAACTCAAAACAGCATGGGTTTAAAATACCTGTTGCTCTGGAGTTTCTTCTTTGGCTCTCCTCTAATTCTTGGCAGCTATGAGGAAATACTTTTGTGCTGGGCTCCCACCTGTGCAAACTCTGAAGGCTTCCTTCTGACTGAAGGGCTCCCTGCTCTCTCCGTTCCAGCCAGTTCCTGGTCACAGGGCGTGCCTTCTCTCCTCCTAGCCTGCTGGCTTTTCTCCCAGACCTGTAGGTAGTTTCTTTACCCGGTATCCAACCCTCAGGAGTTTCTGAGCCTCTCCAAGCCGGTCTTACCAGAGGTCTCTCCTCTCTCCTGTCTTTGCTGTCCAGGACTCCTCTATCGCCTCCTTTCCTTCCTTGTGTGGCTTCTTTTCCTTCTCTGCCACAACTCCAACTTTCTCTGCTGCCACGGCTCCAACTGCCGTCCGAACTGCAATTACCACTCCAGCCTCCTCTCCAGCTTCCTTTCTCTCCTGCTTCTCCTCTCCCTTTTCTGGGAGCTAATGACGAGGTTTTATAATTCTGTTCCCCTGGGCTTGGCTCTGCTCGCAACCTGAACAGGTGTGATTGATCAAGCTCCAGGCTTGCTGCTACGTCAGAGCTTGGGCGTGTCAGCTCAGCTCCTGTCTTTCTCTGTTTACCTTTTCTTTGTAAATAGTGAGCCATGTGTTCTAGCTGCCTGTCAGTTTTAAAGGTGGAATCTTCCTTTCTCTCTATTTTCATGGGCTCCGTAGGGGTCTCTACATCACACAGCACTAATCAGTAATTGCTTAGGCAGTCTCAGCAGAAAGGTCAAGGACTGCATGGGCATGCAGACCAAATTACTCTTTTGCTCTTCGAGTTGTTTTCCTAGAGCTACCCTAAGTCATACTTGCAAGCAGCATGGTGTGTGTGTATGTGATGATGGGGAGGGGGCTTGCATTACTGCTACTTTTTGCATCTGTTCTCCAGAGATATGTAGAACTCCCAATTTCCAGTGATACTAACCTGGTACCTTTCTCATGACTAAATTCACTATTTTTTTCTTTACTTTTCAATTTTCCCCAATTTCTGGCATACCCAAACTGGGTTTCAAAAGAACCTATGCAATTAAAATGAACCACAGAAAATTCCCTACTTGGTACATTAAAATACAAACATAACAATAAACCTGGAGTCAAAACATTAACAAAGGAAAACAATTCAGCATACTAGCCATAAAATCACAGACAGCTGCTATCTTATTTTGAACTCCCAGCGAGCCTATCCTCAAAATATTTCTTTAGCTGCATCTGCCATTAGTCTCTATTAAAAACCCAGGTTTTCAAGATGTCTAAAAATCGTAAGAGCACTGGATAAGCATATAGCCTGGGATAATTTGTTCCACTAGACAAATTTAAATAATTAAGTAGAAGCCAAAAAAATAATAGTTGTGTAGTGCTCCAGCTCTTGAATTTTCCCTATACCATCAGCAAAACCTCCTGGCTTGAAGACCTCTAGCTCCCTGACATCATTCTCAATTCAAGGTTCAGGACAGGATTCTCTCTCTTTCCTGCTTAACATTATACATACCTCCAACTTAAGGACATCATGTTGAAGTTTGCGTTGGAATTCCAAGAAATTTTTGATTGTCAGCTTTCCTTTTAGATCTGCCCCAAAGAAGTAGGTGGTCAATGCAGAGCTGAAGCCAGTTTTCAAGGTGTTTCCTGTGGTGGAGCGATCCCTATGGCGCATTCCCATGCTGGTCTGTGAGCGAATAATGCTCTGTACCTGATCAGGCATAAAGAAAATATGAGGATAAGATCCAGGTTAAGGTGAATTCTGCAGGTAATAGGCAGTTTCTGTACCGTTCTACAGCAAATATGACAGGGCATTCATACAAGAAAAGGCAGTGACAAGGCAGCATTGAGCGAAGGAGAGAGAAATGCAAAGACTACCAAAAGGAAAACCGGCGGACAGGAAGCAGTCACTGGGAATGGAAGCATATATAGGTATTAGATAATATGGGAGTAATTTTCTAAAGCATTTTCCATGTGTAAAGCAGATTTTACTCATGGAAAATGGCTTTTATAAAATTGCACAATGGCATGAATGCTGGTAAGAGCATATAAAACTTTAACATGATCTGAATGTAGGTGTTTCTGGGGTTTGGAGCTCGATTCCGGAAGAGGCACATCCAGGCCATCCAGATGGCTCCATTTGGACCGGATTCTGAAATGTGGCAGCAAAACGTTCCCACAGTTGTCAGAACTGGGCCAGAGGACAGCCCGGCATGACCCTCGTGCAGCCGTGGGGATATCTTCCTCGTGACTCCATCTGCCCGTAGCTCTGGACCCCCGAGTCCCCGCTGCTCGACAGGGGCTGCTGGGGCCCAGATCGGGCGACAGGGACTCACCCTCCGTGTCCCAGAGTTCCTGTGGGGGGGGGGGGGCTCCTGGGGAGGGCTGCCGGCCACATTTGGGGGGGGGGGGCACCCCGCTCTTATTCCACCTCAGAAGTGGTATAAGCAGGACGTCCCCCCGGAGATTCCCAGATGTACACGGCTGTCCCGGAATTGGCCCTGTATGTCCAGGGGTCGGCTCCGCTCATTCTCTGCCCCATCCACCACAGCACACACAGTAGATCTGTGCATGCAGCGGAGAATGGAGGTGGAATATCGGCAAGGCGGATAGCGGGGTAGTACGTCCCAGCGGGAATCGGGGTCATAGTTTCAATATACACGTACACGCAGCAAGTACGTGCACACATTTATAGTGTCTTCAGAGCATATGTAAATGTGAGCAAGAGAATTTGTGTGCTGTGAGGGATAATTCCGAGAGCCTCTTTTATAAAGGCACAGAAGCACCGATATTATTTTTATAAAACAAGCACTGTTTTGACATTTCACATAGGTAAACTATTATGCAATTGCCCTCCTATATTTGCTGAGACACATAATGGACTCCATTTCACATTTCTGTCTTTTTTTTTTGTCCCTTGTTCCTTTGATTTTTCCATCTAAATTAGATTTGGCTTCTACTGATGTACAGCACTTTGAGTCTTCATTCTAAGCTACCCTGAAAGTCTTTCCTATTCTTTTTTGTTTAACTTTTTGTCCACCTAGCCCAGGAACCACATACTTTAACTCTTTCAGGAGTCAAGTATATTAAGCATAGGTACTAGGTGTTGAATTTTCTCCATCCCCTTCTAGCTGTACAGTACATGCACCGTGCTCCCTCAACATGCCTGAATTTAGAAATGTATGGGACTCTAGCAAACTACAGAACTTACAGCTGGATGCACAAAGGACCCCAACAAACTGCTAAACTGGGAACATTTGGATCTAGAAAAAAACACAATGAGGCCCATTCTTATTAGAGCCCATCTGGCCCTCCAAAATCTGGATGGGCCGGATTTGCACCAGATTCTGCACCCATGGGAGCAGAATCGGGGCAAAGGGCTGGGACGGGCTGGATGGGTCCCGATTCAGCCGCCCTGCATGTCCAGCCATCGCCCCCGTCTACGCCTCCCAATGCTCCTGCATGGAGCCTCAGTGCCATGGTGTCCCATTGCCATGGCACTGGGATGCCATGCAGGAGCCCCGATTCCCCGCTACACATCAAACATGCTTTTTCCCCTGCCACCCGACCCCCCCAGAGGGGCCTGAAAGGCCGGGATCGGGTTACAGGGAATCCCCTGCTGTCGCTCACCTGATTTGTGGGGCCACCTGTGCTGTTCGCCTTGACCAGGAAGACTTATTCCACCTCTGAGGTGGAATAAGTTCCCTGGCCATTCCTGCACCCCTGGACATACAGGGCCGCGACCAGAATCGGCCCTGTATGTCCAGGGTCATGGGCACGTCTCCACCCTGCCCATGCTCCTCCTCTGGCCCACTCCTTCCCGCCCCCATCCAGAGTTCCCCACGCAAAGACCTAGTACATGCGGGGAACCCTATTGCTGGAATCGGGTCAAAGTGACTAGCAGGGGTTGAACATCCAAACTGGACGTCCATCCCCACTATTCATGGTTCGGGATGACCCCCAATGTGTAAGATTATGCAAAAATTTAAATCCATAAAAATCCTTATGGCCACTGAACAAACTTATCTTAAACCTTTAAACCTGCTTGATTTTGGGGATCTGTAACACCTTCCAGACTGAATAGTGAGATAGCTTCACCTGGACAGAACTTCCAATCACATCAAACCCAATCATCACTAGAGCCAGCATGCTTGTCTGATGTTGCCGCCTGGATGTCCGGTGCTGGCTGAAACAGAACATGGCCAATACATACTTCTTACAATTCTCCTTAAACCCACCTCCCTCTTCCCCTTTCTCTATTTCTCTGTATAGACATCGTCATCCTCCTTATTTCCTTGGCTTGCAACCTTGGGGTCATCTTTAACTGTTCCCTCTCTTTTTCTGCACATATTCAGCTAAAAGCTGTCAGTTCTTTCTCTATAACATCAGCAGTTGAGTTTGTAGCTGAGCGATAAATAAATATACTCTACAACTCCTAGTGGAGGAGGGTGGGTTGTGAAGACTGATTCCTGTTGTTCCCAGGGATAACCTAGTACAGGTAATGATGCTATCTCTAGGAACAAGCAGGAACCTAGCCTTCACATATGGGACTCACTAGCTCCCAGGTACCAGACTAAAATAGACAACCACAAGGCTATAGGATGCAGCCAGAGGGTATAGATACAGAATGGCCCCATCAGACTTGATTACAGCTTTCAAGAGTATAGCTAGAGGAGTCTAGTGTCAGGACAAAAGATAGGAGCTGAGATTGTCCCAAAAAGATGTTGAAGGACAGCCTGGCCAAAGACAGCATCCCAACGGGAGTCCCTGTTTAGGCAATAATGAGCAGCAAAGGTATGAATGGAGGACCAGGTAGCTGCTTGACAGATCTCTTCGATAGATACAGACCGAAGGTTGGCAACAGAAGTTGCCAAGAACGGGACACTATGTGCGGTGACATGACCGTCAAGGGAGAGGCCTGTCTGAGCATAGGCAAAAGAAATACAGTCTGCAATCCATTTGGATAGGGTGCGTTTCGACACTGGATGTCCAAGGTGACTTGGATCAAAGGAGATGAATTGAGAGAATTTCCTGAAATTCTTGATTCTGTCCAAGTAGAAAGCCAGAGTGCATTTGCAATCTAGCATGTATATCACTGCTTCAGCTCGGGAGGCATGAGGTCTGGGAAAGAAGACCGGGAGCATCACAGACTGATTAATATGAAAAACTGCGACCACCTCTGGGAGGAAGTG
Organism: Ichthyophis bannanicus; assembly: GCA_033557465.1. Lineage (NCBI taxonomy): Eukaryota > Metazoa > Chordata > Amphibia > Gymnophiona > Ichthyophiidae > Ichthyophis > Ichthyophis bannanicus. The sequence goes on from CM066034.1 coordinate 567,307,070, forward strand.
TGGATGGGTCCAGAGAACCACTTTGTCATGGTGGAAGTGAGTGTACAGGGGATCTGACACTAAGGCCTGCAACTCGCTTAAACGGCGAGCAGAGGTGAGGGCAATGAAGAAAATGACCTTCCAGGAGAGGAATTTCAAAGAAATGGTAGCTAAAAGCTCAAAATGATGCTATTAGAATCATACAGCTCCTGTCAGCCTGCAGCTTGAACAGGGTTTTGGGGATTAGGGGGATGGGTGGAAATGCATAAAGCAGGTCCCTGCCCCAGTAGAGAAGGAAAGCATCCGTCACCTGACTGCGAGGGGAGAGAAGCCTTGAGCTAAACAGTGGCAGTTGTGCATTCTCCAGTGAGGTGAACAGATCTATTGTGGGGGTCCCCCAAAGGTGGAAGATCCAGGAGGCAGTCTCCAGATTTAGAGTCCACTTGTGTGGATGTAGGATGTAGCTGAGCCTGTTTGCCAGGAGGTTGAGTTTGCAGGAGAAATACACTGCTCTGAGAAGGATGTGGTGTGCAATGGAGAAGAACCAGAGATGAAGGGTTTCTTGGCAGAGGGCATAAGAGCCTGTTCCCCCTGCTTGTTCACACAGAACATAGCCACCTGGTTTCCATCTGGACTAAAACCTCTCTACCCGAAAGCTGGGGTTGAAAAACCCAAAGGGCATTCGTGAGAGCACGAAGCTTGAGGAGATTGATCTGCAGCTGAGATTCCTGTTGTGTCCACTGCCCTTGTGTAGTGAGACTGTTTAGATGTGCAAACCACCCGAGTTTGGAAGCATCTGTCATTAGGATGCATTGAGGTGGAGGCATCCGAAAAGGTGACCCTCCGAGTAGGTTTTGAGGGGTGCACTACCACTGAAGGGAGTTGACCAGAGGAGGTGTGATGCAAATCTTGTCAGAAAGATGCCCAGTTGCTTGGGTCCACTGAGATGATAGCATCCATTGAGCATGTTGCTTGTGTAGCCAGGCATATGGGACGACATGGACTGTGGAGGCCAAGTGACCCAGACGCCACAGCATTTCGCAAGCGGTGACCACTGTGCAGCTTCTTATAGGGTGGGGCAGCTCGATGAGACAGACAGAGCGATCTTGTGGGAGAAAAGCTCCTGCCTGACGAGGGTTGTCAGACGGCTGCCTGGGTGAGAATGTTCACAGTCTTGGCAAGTGCATATGTCAATATGATTTGCAAGGGATTGTGGTCAATGCAGTCCATTCACACCAGACACAGCTGCTCACAATAATTTAGTTGTGCTCAAGTGTAAAGCCAATAAGATATTTATTTATGGGGTTATTTCTCCCAACACAGATATGCTTGGTAGCACATAAATCAGGTTACTTGTTAAACTTGAAAAAACAAAATCAGGAAAACAACATTTTAACTTATCAGGCAATCAAAGCAAAAGAAATAAGACCTGGTTGGCAACAAACTGGACTTTTCTGTAGGTTTTAGCTAATATTCTCTTAGCATATATCAAACAACAAACCAAAAGCCACAAAGAAGAGAAAAACTGTTCTTTTCAGGTTAACTTCTTATATCTTCCCACATAGATTCAGAAGTGATTCTCTCAGAGCTCACAAGCAATTAGGTCAGGCTCAATTGCTAGCAGTTATCCAGCTGAAACCCCTTAGCTGGCTTGCTTTCTACTGCGTGGCTAAAAATCCTACTCAGAAGCTTTTCTGAGTAGATTAAAGAACAAGTTTGTATTTCTTTGTGATGGTTGCTGTACTTTATAACAGAAAATCACCAAAGGAGTTTAGACAGAGAGCAGTCCATGTAAACAGATTCTTCATCTGCTATCACCCCCTCTTCTTCAACAAGCATGGGTTCAATATCATGGATTGGCACAGATGAATCTCCTAATGGAGCACTTTCAGGAGAATACTTGTTTCCCTGCTGTCTTTCAAGGTTATAGCTAGGGCATAGATCAGTGTTCATACCTGAGCTTCCATTGCTGTTAGAGTTCCTCTCTATATAGCCTGGCCAGTATGTAGTCCAGTTCTTATGTCCAACCTTCCAATCCAGATCCCTGGACACTGGATCTCTCTTCACATACCTTCTGGCACAGGTCTTAGGGTCCCTTCCACGTGCAGCCGTCTCCCTCACAGGTACCGTCTGGAGATTCCTAGCTCTGCAGCACCATTCCTCTGGCTTTCCCCAGTCCAATGGTATATGCTGGCCCTTGGAATGCCTCCCAGTATACGTACTGCTCTGGACTCTTCTAGACCTCTCAAAGGCTTTTCTCTTCTTTCTTCCAAAGGGTTTCTTGCCCTCTCTGTCCGTCCGGTTTGGCTTCTGCTTCTGATGATCCTCTAGATGATGAAGATGATCAAGCTCAAGCTGATTCTCTGTAGAATAAACTCTACCTTTATTCTGCTTAGATGAGTGCTCCTCCCTAACACAGCGCAGCTGTGCTGAATCGGGCCCTGCCCTTTGAGATGAGTGCTTAGGGATTACCTCATAGCCCTCCTGATTGAACACACATTTCCCCACTTCAGCTCCTCTAATGGCTGTTGGAAACCTGGTGCATTCTGGGACTGGTAGTCTTTTATGGGAAAATTCTGTTTTCTTATTTCTACCAGAACTGACAGGTTGCTTGTTCAGAGTTACTTCACCTTTTCTATAGCTCCTTCCTGAGCTATGATAAGCTTCCTTATCACAGGGTCTAGAAGCGCCCCGATGAATTCAAGCTGCTGGGATGGCACCAGGTAGGATTTGGGGAAGTTTAGAACAAATCTCAGACTTTGGAGCACCGTGATGGTGCAATTTAGAGCTAGTTTTACCTCTTCTGGGGATTCTCTCTTATTAACCAATCATCTAAGTAGCGGAAGACAAAGATCCCCAAAATACGAAGGTAGTCTGTGACCACCGCCAAGCACTTTGTGAATACTCAAGGTGCGGATGCTAGCCCAAAGTGAAGCATCAGATACTGGTAGTGGGTTTGCTGAACCTGGAACTGCAGATGATGTCTGTGTAGAGGGTGGATCAGCAAATGAGTAGATGCCTCCTTGAAGTCTACAGAACATAGCCAATCATTTCTCTGAAGGTAAGGCAGAAGATTTCCTAGGGAAATTATCTTGAATTTTTCTTGAATAAGGAACTGTTGAGCTCTCAAAGATCTAGAATGAGTCTGAACCCTCCTGTCTTCTTGGGAATCAGGAAGTAAGGAGAATAGAAGCCCTTGTCTTCTTGAGTGGGAGGAACTATTTTGACACCACCCTGAGTTAACAGGGTGGCCACTTCTACTGAAAGGAGATTAGCTTGTAAAGGGGTTGGCCGAATAATCTTTCATGAAGGTGGCGGGGGGGGGGGGGAAGCTTTGGAAATGCAGCAGATAACTCCTTTGGATGATGCTGAGAGTCCATTGTTCTGATGTGATGAGATGCCACCTGTGGGCGTAAGAACAAAGTCTGCCTGCTATGTGAAGGGGCTGGGGACCCTGCAGAGGCAGAGTGGCTATGCTCTCTAGAAAGGAGTCAAAAACCAGATGTTGACTGTGATGGAGCAGCTGACTGTGGTTTAGGTAAGCTAGGATTCTTAGGCTGACGAAGGCCCTGTTGCCTCTGTTGTTGTTGCCGCCAGAATTGGTAAGTAATCTGAGGTGGAAAAGAAGGGTAAAATCTCTTCTTTTTAAAAAAGAAAGACTTCTTTGAATTGGCCTTCTTTCTGGAGGGGTCAGAAGTCTTTTGGGAGAACCTTTAGAGGGTGAGATCATCTGCTTCAAGCTCCCCAGCCTTCTCTCTCCAACCCTTTCCAAAGAGGTTTTCTCCAGAGCAGGGAATATTGGCTAATTTATCCTGACCCCATTGCTCGAGGTACGATGCCTGGAGCCAGACCATCCCACGAGCACCAATGCAGACTACTGAGGCTCTGCTGGAAGACTCAAAAGCATCGAAAGATGCCCTTGTAAGGAACTTGGATGTATTCTGATTTTGTTTGACTAAGGCCATGAGTACATCTCATTTGTCATCAGGAAGGAGAGGAGCAAGATTCTCCAAATCTCTGGAGATATCCTTGAGATACATGCCCATGTACAGCATGTATGAAGTGATCGATAACCTACTCAAGACGATAGACAACATCAAAAGAGGTGTCGTCATCATCATCTTCATCGACATCACATCAGCTTTTGACACAGTCAACCACAGCACCCTGCTAGCACGACTCCAAAGTATTGGGCTATGTGGAAAACCCTGAACTGGTTTACCTCCTACCTCACTAACAGACAGCTACAAGTCAAATGTGGCCCCACAACCTCCTGAGCATTCGTAGCCAAACAAGGCGTACCACAAGGCTCCACCCTCTCTGCACTGTTATTTAACCTCTACATACACCCCATCTGTGCCATCATCAGAAAACACAAAATTCAATATGCTATCTACCCTGACGACATAATGATATACACCCTGATCAACAATGACAACCCCGACTACTCAAAAATAGCAAACTGCCTACAACAAATGACGAGCTGGCTACTACAAAACAACTTGACCATAAATTACAACAAAACAGAAGCTCTACTCATAACCAGAAACCCCACCTTCATCTCCCTACCCACCATTGAACTCAACAACATCACAATACCTATAAAACCAAAAGTAAAATACCTCGGAGTCACCCTTGACAGAGAGCTGAACCTCCAGTCCCACATCAGCAAACCACCTAAAGATGAGAACCATCAGACGCTTCAAGCCATTTCTCTCCCAAGACCACTTCCGGACTGTTTGGCAAGCCATCATCACACCTTTATTGGACTACTGTAATCCCATTTACCTTGGACTCCAAAAACAAACACTCCAACCCTTGCAGTTTATTTTATTTATTTTTATTTATTTACATTCTCTTATATACCGCGCTATTCTGCATCAGTGCGGTTTACATTGAACAAACTGAAATTACATTGAACAGGGCATTATAACTTGGAGATAACTATTTTACAGGGAACATGGGCTATGGAGGGTTAAGTGGCTTGCCCAAGACCACAAGGAGCACCTGTGGGACTAGAAACCCCAGTCCTTCCGGCCCAAGGTTGCTGTCCTCTAGTGGGGTTTGAACCACCGACCTTCCGGCCTGAAGTACCTTGCCCCAACCACTAGGCCACTCCTCCACTCCAGTTAGTGCAGAACACTGCTACCTGCATAATAACTGGTTCCGCAAAGCAGGATCACATCACCCCCTTTATGAACCGCCTACACTGGCTTCCAGTCTACTCTCGCATCCAATATAAAACAATACTGAACATCTTCAAAATCAAATAGAACCTTTCAGCGCACAATCTACGATCCATCAGCTTCGACACAAACAAACAACAGACCAAGAAGGAAAGGCACCTCTGACACCATCGCAACCCCCAAGGACTTCACCAAAACAAGGCAAACCACGTCAAGGAGAGCAACATCACTCACAGCGCCTGCCATATGGAACTCCCTCACCACCAGCCTAAGATCAACTGTCGACCTGAAGGACTTCAGAAAGTTACTCAAGACCACACTATACATAGAGCATTATGGCGACATTACGTAAACTGTCCAGAGACATAAGCCACCCTCTGCTCCTTCATTGCTCATCCTGCCATCCAAGTGCCCCTCCCCCTCCCAACTGTTTATTGCACATTGTAAATAGCTCATGCTGTATATATTGTATCTATTAATTAATCTACACATGTACTCCACCCTCACAAACACTTCTATCCAACCAATGGATGCCAACCCCCCCTTACCTTATACAAATTTGAATCATTTGAAGTGAAAACCACTTTGATTGTATGATAAGGCAGGATACAAATCTATTTAAATAAAATAAAATAAATCTTGGACATTAGCATGTATGCCTGAAAACATTGATGCCCAAAGGCATCAAGAGTTCTAGCATCTTTGTCTGGAGGCATGGAGGAATGACTCTTCAAAATCTTGATGTGTCGCATGGCCGATTCCACGTCCATAGAATGGTGTGGTAACTGCAGCTTTTGAAAACCAGGAGGTGGCGGCGGAACTCAGTACAGAGTACTGAACTGCTTACTGATAGCTGGAACCATTAACGGGGTCTCCCACATACACAGCATTAAATCCTATAGGATTCGAGGCAGCGGTAACGTGGCTGCCTCCTTGGGTTCCATCTCTGATGTCACAGTTATCTGGAGACCTGCCGCCATATCCCTAATCAAGTCCTGAAAGGACTTGTCCTCTGGCAGAGACCAATGCCACTCCTAGGAGGGAAATCATTGGAAAGGATGTCCCAGGTGGCCCTTGACTCCTCTGATGTGCCCTCAGAATCGGATGAGTAACAGCCGATTCCAAAAGAAAGTCAAAGTATCGACGATCCCATGCCAATGTTGAGGCCCAATGTCGATGCCAATGCTCATGCAGGGCTTTATTGCTACCAGGAACTGAACTAATAATGCCGGTCAGTTCCAACACTGGCATCAGAGGGAGAGGATCTCCCGAAATAGAATGAAGGGCTGGCATGGGACCGGGAGGTACCAGTCTCGAGTTGAGAACTGGTGTAAAAAGGGAAAGGAATGACAGTGGGGGCGTACTACTGCCTGCTTGGCTAGAATGAACAGAGAGAAGTGACATGCTAAAAGAAATTAGGAAACCTTGCATAGTTTACAACACAGTAATAATGGGAGATTTCAATTGCTCCAGTATTGACTGGGTCAATGTTACATCAGGCCATGATAGGGAGATAAAGTTTCTAGATGAAATAAATGACTGCTTCATGGAGCAGCTGATTCAGGAACCAACACGAGGGGAAGCTATTTTAGACCTAGTCATTAATGGAACACAGGATCTAGTGCAAAAATAATGGTGTTGGGGCTGCTTGGCAATAGCAATCATAATATGATCACATCTGATTTAATAAATGAAGGGAGGATAATGAGGAAATCTACTACACTAACATTTAACTTCCAAAAAGGAGACTATGATAAAATGAAGAAGATGGTTAAGAAAAAACAAAAAGGAGCAACTACAAAGTTTAAGAGTTTACATCAAGCCTGGTCATTATTTAAATGTACTGTCTTGGAAGCCCAGACCAGATATATGCTACACTTTAAGACAGGTAGAAGGAAGGCCAAACGACAGCCAGCATTGCTTAAAGGTAAAGTCAAAAAAGTCTGTTATAGCTAAGAGAAAATCTTTCAGAAAATGGGGGTGGGGGGAAAGCCAAATGATGAAAACAGGAAACATACAGCTGTGGTCAACAATATTGGCACCCTTGCATTTTAGGTATGTTCTGTACAATATCTTGAGAAATAATTAGGAATATTCCACCTGTATGTCATCATATTATTTTAATAGTATGTTTAAAGGTATACAACAAAAAAAAGATGTGCAACTTAAGACATTATAATTTCTAAGAAAAAAAACAAAATAAAATATGACCTGTACAGGATTAATTGCATCCTTCACTAATATTTGGTTGCACAACCATTGGCAGTGATGACAGCTTCCAAACGTTTCTTGTAGCCATCTATAAGTTTCATACATCTATCTGATGGTATTTTCTCCAACTGCGACTTGTTCCAGCACCTGAATTTTTGCAGGATTCCTTTTACCAATGGCAGATTTCAGCTCTTTCCAAAGATTGTCAATTGGACTGAGATCAGGACTCATTGCTGGCCAGTTTAAAACAGTCCATTTTTTCTTTTTTAACCATTCTTTTGTACTTTTGGATATATGTTTTGGGTCATTATCCTGGCGGACCCAGACCTAGTTTTCTGATACTAGGTAGCACATTTTACTCTTAAACACCTTTGTAGTCCTCTGATTTCATGATTCCTTTAATATATTCCAGGTCTCCAGTTCTTGAGACAGCAAAAGAGCCCCACAACATTATGGAACATCCAAAATATTTAACTGTAGGAAGGGTGTTTTTTTCCTTATAAACTTCATTTTTTTTGCTTGTAAATGTATCGCTAGTCTGCATTGCCAAAGAGCTCAAGTTTGGTTTCATCTGTCCACAGAATATTTCCCAGAAAGATTGTGGTTTCTCAACATGGGCTAGGGCAAAGATCAGGCCTGCCTTTTTAGGTCTGTCTTTGAGCAGTGGGGTCCTTCTTAGCCTTTGTCCATGAAATCGATTTTTGTTTAGTGCGTGATGTATGGTGCAGGTTGAAACCATCACTCCAGATTGCTCCAGGTCAGCCTTAAGCTCTTTGATGTTGTACGTGGTGTTTTTCCAATGTTTTGCACTAACCTTTGAAATCTTCTTGGATTCATTTTCCTCTTCCCACCATATTCTGGGAGATTCTTGACAGGTCCATGATCCATGACAGGTCCATCATCCATGATCAGAAACTTTCTTAATAACATTGTGAACTGTAAACACGGGAATCTCAAGGTCTTTGGAGATGTCCGTGTTGTTGTTGTTAAGTGCCGTCGAGTCGGAGTCGACTCATGGCGACCCTCTGGATAGCTATCCTAAATTGTGTTCGGTCTTCAGTCAGGCGGCTCATTGTTAACAGACTGGTACCCGTAGCTGCTGTTATTGTAGCAATCCATCTCATTGCTGGCCTTCCTCTTTTGCGTTGACCTTCTATCTTGCCAAGCATGATGTCTTTCTCTAATGATCTCTCTCTTCGCATGATGTGTCCGAAGTATGAAAGTCGAAGTCTTGTCATCTGAGCTTCTAAAGAAAGCTTAGGTTTGATCTCTTCTAGTACCGACTGGTTTGTTCTTCGGGCAGTCCATGGTATACACAGTATTCGCCGCCAGCACCATAATTCAAAGGCATCAATTTTCTTCCTGTCTGTCTTTTTCACTGTCCAGCTTTCACATCCATATGATGTTATTGAAAATACCATGGCTTGAACAAGTCGAATCTTTGTATGGAGAGAGACATCTCTGCTCTTGAGAATCTTATCTAGGTCTTTCATAGCCATTCTGCCAAGAGCAATGCGTCATCTGATTTCTTGACTGCTTGTTGCTTCTTTATTGATAGTTGATCCAAGTAGGTTAAAGTTGTTCACGATTTCAATTTCTTCTCCTTCAACGATGAACCTGTTGATTATGCCAGTTGTCATGATCTTTGTCTTCTTTACATTAAGGTGCAGGCCCATTTTGAGACTATGTTCTTTGATTGTGAGAAGCAAATGTGTCAGATCATCTTCACTTTCAGCCAGTAATGTGGTATCATCAGCATAGCGAAGGTTGTTGATGAGTCTTCCACCAATCTTCACACCTCTGTTGTCTTCATACAGTCCTGCTTCTCTGATGATTTGTTCTGCATATAAATTAAACAGGTAGGGGGAAAGTATGCAGCCTTGTCTTACACCTTTGCTTATTTTAAACCATTCTGTTTCTCCTTGTTCCGTTCGAACTGTTGCTTCTTGATCAATGTACAGATTACGCAAGAGAACGATCAGGTGTTCTGGTATACCCATGCTTCTTAATGTGGCCCAGAGTTTCTCATGGTTTACACAGTCAAAAGCCTTGCTATAGTCGATAAAGCACAAATAGATATCCTTTTGGTATTCTTTAGTCTTTTCAAGGATCCATCTCACATCCGCAATGATGTCTCTCGTTCCTCGCCCTTTCCTGAACCCTGCTTGCACTTCAGGTAGTTCTTGTTCTAGGTATGGCTGTAGTCTCTTTTGAATAATCTTCAGTAGAATCTTGCTGGCATGTGGGATCAGAGCGATTGTGCGATAATTTCCACAGTCAGTTGGATCACCTTTCTTTAGTATTGGTATAAACACAGATCTTTTCCAGTCAGTTGGCCATGATGTTGTCTTCCATATCCGATGTCCGTGTACCCTTTTGAAATTTAATGTTTGGTGATGGTGGCTTTTCTGATGGCCTCAGGCAGCTCTCTTGCCATCACCATTATGCAAATGGAACAGGGAGTGAATGTGGCCATTTCAAACATTAGAGCCACCATTCTTTGGTTGATTCAAGTCATATGAGTACTGACAATTGATCACAGGTGTGTCTAATTTTACTGCAATGGGAATGTGGTTCTTCTGTTCAAACTGATTTGAATTATTTATAAGGGTGCCAATAATCATGTCCTAGTTCACAAACAAAATTTGACCCAAATCAGTTGTTCCTCTGCCGTCACATGCTGTTTTAAATGCAGAGCCCTAATTTGCAGATGGTCACTTGGATTTGGACATTGTTATGGACATGAGGCATCTCCCTTTTGAGCATTGAAACAGAGTTCGGAAGATTGTTTAGTGAGCTCTAAACACAGTGCTATGTTTGTCATGGGATGGCGCAATATTCTACATATAAATCTTCACAGAATGGGAATCTATAATTTCCCCATCAGAAGTTGAAGTTACATTGTCCTTGTCTTTGCCATGGGATTGAATATCAGCAGAACTGAATCGCAAGTTTGCATAATGAATATCTTTTAGGTGTTTTTATAGTGTTTCACACAGATAGGTTTGTATTTGGATACACTTTAATGGTGTTTGGTACACTATTTTCAAAACTATTAAAAAGAAAGTTTGTTACAAGAGGACTTTGTCTTCAAGGAAAACATTCTGACAAATGAAGTATTAGGTTATGAGCTCTGGCTTTTGTAGCAAATTCTCACCTTTTTATTTTTGAGTTTTATGTTTGATTTTTGAATAATCATGTCCTGGCAATGTCCCAATTTTTGTACTATTTCCTACTATTTCCTTTTTTAATTGATCTTGTTTTATTAGATTCATTTATGTGTTAAATATGTGTGCATATATAGTCCAAAGTCATTTCACTGGCCACTTTTTCTTTAGGAGATATTGGACATTAAGGGGTTGAACTGCAATGGTGTCAATAATGTTGAACACAACTAAGTATTGGGAAATTAAATGAGAGAGCAATTGAAAAAAAGCTTAAAAGGTTAGGGCTCTTCTACTTGGGAAAAGAGATGACTGAAGAGAAATATGATAGAGGTCTATAAATTAATGAATGGAGTGGACTGGGTAAATGTAGATCAGTTGTTAACTCCTTCAGAAAGTAGAAAGACTAGGAGACATGCAACGAAGCTACAATGTGGCCCATTTAAGACTAATCGGAGAAAATATTTTTTTCACTCAGCGTGTAATTATACTCTGGCATTCATTACCAGAGGATGTAGTAAAAGCTGTTAGTGTAGCTGGGTTCAAAGCAGGTTTGGATGATGTCCTGGAGGAAAAGTCCCTAAACCGGTGCTTTTCAAACTTTTATCCCATATGACCCCATTTTAACAACTGAAACTTCACATGATCTCAGATGATGATGATGAAATCAAAATAGCAGATCTCTAGGCTCACTGCTATTCTTCCACTCATCTAAAGCAGAAAGCAACATCAGCAGCAGTAGCAGACAGCACAGGGTCTTTTTGTGTCAGTGCTTGCAGATCTCAGTACTCAGCATGGGTTTCCAGGCTAACAAGAAGTTTATCAAGGAGGGGTCAAAGGCCTATGAATATTCACCGGCTCACAGGTCAAATGCTGAATGGTGACTGCCACTACTTGGCATAGGTCATAGTGAAAGTTCAGAGAGAAAGGGAAATGACAATTTTCTGTGACCCCCATCCACTGACAATGTGATCCTATTTGGGGTCCTGACACCAAGTTTGGGGATCACTGCCACAAACCATTATTAAAGAGAACCATGGAAAGCCCCTGCTTACCCCAGGACAAACATTTTGGAACCCGTGTACCTTTTTGGGAACCTGACAGGTACTTGTGACCTGGATTGGCCACTGTTGGAAACAGGATATTAGACTTGATGGATCTTGGTCTGACACAATATGGCATTTCTTATGTTCTTATGAATTTCCCTGTCAAGTAAGGGAAGGTGAGCAGGGGGATGGACGAATTTTTTTTGTGGAGGAATGCCTAGAGGGGGCAGCTGTGGGAAATTTAATCTGTAACCATGAGACATAATTTTTTAGCACCCAATGGATCCATAGTGGCCTAGTGGTTGGGAGGAGTGGCCTAGTGGTTGGGGCAAGTTACCGGAAGGTCAGGGGTTCAAATCCCACTAGAGGACAGCAACCTTGGGCCGGAAGGACTGGGGTTTCTAGTCCCACAGGTGCTCCTTGTGGTCTTGGGCAAATCACTTAACCCTCCATTGCCCATGTTCCCTGTAAGTATTAGTGTATGTCTCTCATATCCCCTCGTGTTAAATATATCCCCCAATTGTGTTGTGACCACTTTGATTGAAGGATAAGGTGGTATACAAAACTGTCTAAATAAATAAATAAATAGTGATTGATTCCTACTTGGTTTTGAAGTAGTGCAGTTGTCCCCCTATCAGCAAACTGTCAAAACATAGGTACAGCCTTTTGGGTGGAAGAGGTAGCAGAGGTTAAGATGCTGCCTAGCCCTCTGATGCTGTCTCTGTCCATAAGACTGCACAGGCTATCTCTGTGGTGGCGGGCAAGCATATGATCGATACCTGCGGTAACAGGCAACTGAGAATAATGAAATGGCTATGGTCTCTGATAAAAAATCAGATCATGAAATAGGACAAACACAAACTCACAATGACAACATATAACATATAAAATTGTAATTAAATGTAGGAACATCCGTCAAGTCAGGGGACAGGAAACCCCCTCGTATGAATGGACTTCTCCCTTTAATCTTTTTTATTATTATTTCAACTTCTACAACAGTCTTAATGAAAACAAAACAGATCCAAAGAGCCACAGTGCTAAGAGTATAGATTCTTAATGACCAAAAAATTGAAGTCAAACTTAGCTGGCAATGGGGTCCTGCAGTATATGTCCACCTCCCAAGGTATTTCATCAGGAAGGCATCTTCCGAAGAATTCCACAAAATTAATTCATTGAGAAAACAATTCTTCAGGAGTCCATAACCCAGCGCTGCATTTCGGGTCCTACAACCCTGCGTCAGATGGTATGAAAACAGTCGTCTTCAGGTTACAGCCGTTTCACTTTCCAAAGAACGTCCTTACAAAAGAGTGGCGTCTGATGTCAGAGCTCGAATCAGCTGTTTTATACCCTAAAACAAAAATGTAAAAGGTAGAACCACCCTATCAGGTGGGTAAAATACTCCACCAATCAAGTTCTTGATTAAGTCCGTTGGGGATCACTGATTTGAGAGAAAAAATCCAACGCTGTTCCAAGATTTGTAATTGCTGTTCCCGATCCCCCCTACGAGGGCTATCAGGTACAAAATCCAAAATGCACCAAAGAAAATCAGTGAATACATGATTCATTTGAAGGCAATGAGCTACTAAAGGGGCAGAGAGTGTTTTGGTATGGATCCGAGATTTATGTTCCGCTAAGCGCTTTTTCACAGGGCGAATCGTACGACCTATGTAATGCAAACCACAAGGGCATGTAAGGGCATAAACTACAAAAGAGGATGTACAATCTGTACGCCATCTTAAATGAATAATACGTCCCATAGGATTATGTGTCCATGTAGTACCAGTCTGTGATTATGAACAACATTGGCAGCGAGAAGATGTACAAGGAAAATGTCCCACAGTCATCCGTGATTCCTCCGAATACTCAAATCCTACGGGACGTATTATTCATTTAAGATGGCGTACAGATTGTACATCCTCTTTTGTAGTTTATGCCCTTACATGCACGAAACAACCTGATACTCGGGAGGGAAGGAGGACTAAACTGGACCCTCCAGGAACTACAATTATCAGGTTAGTGTAATTTTCATTTCCTGATCGGTCCTCCAGTTTAGTCCTCCACAATCGGGATGTAACAGAGCAGTTAACACCGGGCGGGACCTTGCCATCCGGCGCGCAGAACCGCCGAACCAAAACAGGAATCCCGAGCGGCTAACACATCCAACCGATAGTGTTTACTGAAAGCATGTAACGACGACCAAGTGGCCGCCTTACAGATGTCCGCTGGCGGAACTAGGCTATATTCCGCCCAAGAGGTCGCCTGAGCCCTTGTGGTGTGGGCTCGGATCCCCTCCGGAATCGGCCACTGCTGCAACAGATACGCGGAGGCGATTGCGTCTTTGAGCCATCTTGCAATGGAGGCTTTAGCCGCCGCCTCCCCCTTCCGAGCACCTCCGAAGAGCACGAACAAGTGGTCGGTCTTTTGAAAAGATTCGGTAACCTTCAAGTAACGACGAAGCACGCGACCCACATCTAGACAGTGAAGCCCCTTGTCCACAGCCTTGGCGGAACCAGAAGGCAGTACCGGAAGGAACACTGCCTGATTCACATGAAAAGGAGAAACCACCTTAGGCAAAAAGAAAGGAACCGGACGGAGAACCACCCGATCCTGGGAAAAGGACAAAAAGGGTTCCCTGCAGGACAGCGCTTGGAGATCGGAAATACGCCTCGCTGAGCAGATGGCCACAAGAAAGACGGTCTTCAGCGTGAGATCTTTCAGAGACGCCCTACGGAGGGGCTCAAAAGGTTTGCGAACTAGGGCTTGCAGCACGAGATTCAAGTCCCACGGAGGAACGAAGATCCTGCGGGAAGGCCGCAAATGAAAAACCGCCGTAAGAAAGCGACGGACGTCTGGATGAGACCCGAGGGGACGGCCCAAAACTTTACCTCGATAACAAGCGACAGCCGCCAACTGGACTTTCAGGGAGCTAGCAGCAAGACCCTTATCAAAACCATCTTGGAGAAAACTTAAAACGACGGGCACGGAAACAGTCACTGCACGGACCCCTCGCCGGGAGCACCAGTCTTCAAAGATTCTCCAAACCCTAACATAAGTAAGAGAGGTGGACGTTTTCCGCGCCCGCAGGAGGGTGGCAATCACCACAGGGGAGTAACCCTTTTTTTTCAGCCGAGCCCTCTCAATGGCCAAACCGTAAGCGAGAATCGACCCACTTGGGGCATCCGCAAGGGCCCCTGAAGAAGAAGATCCGGCAATGCGGGCAAGAGCCAAGGAACGCCGTCGCGCAGCCTGACCAGGTCGGTATACCAGGGTCTCCTGGGCCAATCCGGGGCCACGAGCAACACTCAACCCCGGTGACCCTCGATGCGTTGAACGACCCGGCCGATCGGAGCCCATGGAGGAAACACATAAAGAAGACCGGACGTTGGCCACGGCTGAATGAGAGCATCGAGCCCCTCGGACATGCATTCTCGTCGCCTGCTGAAGAAGCGCCCCGTCTTGGCAGACTGAAACGTTGCCATGAGATCCATGATGGGCGGACCCCACCGATGAACTATTTGCGCGTAAACCTGCGGGTTTAGCTCCCACTCTCCGGGGTCTACCCGCACCCTGCTGAGAAAATCGGCCTGAACATTGTCTGTGCCTGCAATATGCGCTGCCGAGATCGCTGGAAGACGAGTCTGCACCCAATTGAACAAAGCCGTCGCCTCCGATTCCAGGGCTACGCTGCCGGTGCCCCCTTGGCGATTGATGTAAGCTACTGTGGTCGCATTGTCCGAGAGAATCCGCACAGGTCGACCGAGGACCAGGTCTTCGAGGGCTAAGAGGGCTAGCCGCACCGCCCGTAACTCGAGCCGGTTGATCGACCAGGAGGCCTCCAGAGGAGACCATTCCCCCTGCTTGAAACGGGTTTCGCAGTGGGCACCCCAGCCGGACAGGCTGGCATCCGTCGTGAAGGGAACCCAAAGCGGAGGCTCCAGGGGAATCCCCCGCCTCAGGTTCTCGGAGGAGAGCCACCACCGGAGCGAACGGCGAACCGGTTTCGGGCAAGGTAATCTCATGTTCAACGAGTCGAACTGGTTGGACCAACGACGCAGGAGAGCGCTCTGGAGCGGACGCATATGGAAGTGCGCCCAAGGCACCACCTCCAGGGACGCTGCCATCGTGCCGAGGAACCGAAGGTACCACCACGCGGATGGAGCGGGCATCCCCTGGAATAAGCGGACGAGACTCCGCAAAGCCAGAACATGGCGCTCCGGCAGACACACCAAGCCCCGCGCGGTGTCGAAGCGGACTCCCAGGTATTTGAGCTCCTGAGTCGGGCACAGACAGCTCTTGCGTTCGTTCACTACCCAGCCGAGAGATCGCAAGAGAGCCACCACCCTGTTTGTGACTTGCACACACTCTTGGTTGGACTTCGCTCGAATCAACCAGTCGTCGAGATACGGGTGGACTAAGATGCCCTCCTTGCGCAAGGCCGCCACGACCACTACCATCACCTTTGTGAAGGTGCGGGGAGCCGTGGCGAGACCAAACGGCATGGCCCGAAACTGGAAGTGGCCCCATGGAAATGCGAAGCGGAGAAACTGTTGATGAGACGGCCGGATGGGAATGTGCAGATAGGCCTCGGAAAGATCGAGGGACGTCAGAAACTCTCCTTGACGTACCGCGACAATGACTGACCGCAGGGTCTCCATCCGGAAGTGCGGCACCTTGAGAGCGCGATTCACGCCTTTGAGATCTAAGATTGGACGAAGGAAACCGCCCTTTTTGGGGACCACAAAATAGATGGAGTAACGACCGGCGCCTCTTTCCAAAGGAGGGACAGGAACTACCGCCCCCAGGGAGAGTAGCCGATTCAGAGTTACGCGGATGTCCCGCGTCTTTTGCTCTCCCTTGCTGGGTGACATAACAAATGAATCTCGAAGCGGGGAGGCAAACTCCAGCGCATAACCCTCTTCGATAATCTGTAACACCCACTGATCTGACGTAATCTGGGCCCAAGAAGGAAGAAAATCGTGCAAACGACCCCCGATAACCGGGCTTCCCTCCAGAGCCCGCCTCGCTTCATTGTGGCTTGCGATTAAAGGAAGAGGACGAGGAAGAGGCGGCTCCGGAGAAGCCTCGTCCTGCTCCTCTGAAACCACGAAACCCCTGAGAACGGGCCCCAAAGCGACCGCGCTGAGAAGTCCACAGTCGGGAAGAACGAAACCTACGAAAGTCCCGAAACTGACCGCGCGCCGAGGGCGACGATCTATTGAGTTTAGGCTTATCTTCCGGCAGCCTACCACCCTTAGATTCACCTAGATCTCTGACCAACTTGTCTAGCGCCTCACCAAACAACAGCCTGCCCTTGAAGGGCAGCTTACTGAGGCGAGACTTGGAAGACCCGTCGGCCGCCCAGTTGCGTAACCAGATGGACCGACGTGCCGCCACCACGGAGGCCATACTATTAGCCAAGGAACGGATCAAATCATAAAGCAGATCCGCCAGGTAAGCCGACCCGGACTCCATGCGGGTAACTTCCAGCAACCCCTGCTGATCCAGGCCGGAGCCCGAGCGCAGACGCTGGGACCAACGTAAACAAGCCCGAGCAACCCACGCCCCACAAATGGAGGCTTGTAGGGACAAGGCGTTGGTATCGAAGGCTTGCTTCAACAAATTATCCACCTTCTTATCCTGAGCATCCTTTAAGGCCGCGGCGCCTTCAACCGGGATGGTGGTTTTCTTAGTCACCGCCGATACCGCAGCATCCACCCGCGGAGACTTGAAAAAGTCCTTGTCCTTGTCGGCCAAGGGGTAAAGGCGATTCATGGTCCGAACACCCTTCAAACCGGATTCTGGTTGATCCCACTCAGATTGGATCATTTGCTCAACAACCCGGTGTACAGGGAACACCACCTGGGCGTCCCTGACCGCCTGAATGAGAGGGTCTTCTAGACCCTCCTCTTCCAGAGGCCGAGCCACAGCTAGGCTAAGGGCCTGAAGGGACTCTGTGATCAAAGGGACTAGCTCGTCTCTACGAAACACGCGAATAATCCGAGCCTGATCTTCCGGCTCCGGGATCTCCCCGTCCTCCAACTCGTCAGCCTCAGCATCAGGATCACCCGCCGTCTCAGCATCAGGGAAACAAAGGGTGTCCTGATCCAGGTTCACAAATTTGAGCCTCTTGGCGGCCGGCTGAGAAGAGCGCTGAGCCTCCCCTGAGGAGCAAGGAGGGAAGGACGCGGGCCATGCCTCCGGCAGCTGACCGGACCGGCTCAAGCGGAAAGCCTGATGCATAAGGAGAACAAAATCTGGGGAAAAATCCACAGGTGGCGCTGCTAGAGCCGCATGCTGCAACTCAGGGACAGACCCGTTGGATGGCGGTACCGAGCCAGACGGGTGAACGCCCGAGGAAGGGACACTCTCCCCCACTAGAGAAGCGTCACCAGGGAGAGGCAGCTCCTTCAGTTCAAGTGAATGTTCCAGGTCTGAAGAAGCTGAGGCACAGCCCCTGCAGATGCCAGAGTCAGACACCGCACCCCTGCGTGACCCGCAAATCATGCACTGCGGCTTGGTAGCCATCTGCTGATAACCTCCCAAGCAAGCGGAAGAGAAGGGAGCAGAAATAGGGAAAGCCCACTCCAAAGGGACTAACCCGATGAAAATAAGCACTGGACCTTTTTTTTTTTTTTTTACACAAATTAAAGATACTCCCTAGAATCCTAGGAGTGCCCTGAGCAAAATCGCCAGCTTAAAAACCCCCAAAAAAGCCAGGGAAACCCGTGCACAAGTGTTGAAAATTGGCTCTGAGAAGCCCCTTTGAGAGCTTCAAAATGGCCGCCGCACTTGAGCACCCGCGGTAAAAAATGGTGCGAAAATACAAAGTAAATTGCAAATAAAAGAAACGGACTCAAATTAAGGGCACAGAGAGAGAAAAAATGAAATCTAAGCCGACAGTAGGAAACCGGGACGCCGGGGAGCAGACAGACCCGTTGAAAACAGCAACGGGAGGGAGCTGCAGTACCCGATGAAGGAAATGAAGGGAAATTCCTACCAGCTCTGCAAATCAGCACAGGATACAGCCAGCAGCTCTGAAGTACATGCAATGCTGGAACAGGTATGGCTCTTCCCCGTACAGCCTAGGGGAGAGCTCAACCGTGGCTGTCCAAATTCACCGGGAGGAAGGCAGGAGCCCAATGCAGGACTGGCTTCTCACCCCGGGAGGCCCCCTGTGACTATGTCTTTTTTTTTTTTTTTTAAACAAATTAAAGAGACAGCTACCTAGGAAAGAAAAAGTAATGAAAGAAAGGGATAAATCAAACCCCCAAAAAGACTAACTAGTGTTGCTCCCCCAAGTGTCACTAAGTGTGCCCAGGAAGGGCACACACGTCCTCAAGCTGCAAGGAGACTGGACACACTGGGGGCTTCTGGGAGCTCCGTCTGCATATATACTACAGAAGATTTGATTGGTCCAGTCTCCAGGCTGCAGGAGGAGGTGCACTACCCGATTGTGGAGGACTAAACTGGAGGACCGATCAGGAACAGCTGATTCGAGCTCTGATGTCAGACGCCACTCTTTTGTAAGGACGTTCTTTGGAAAGTGAAACGGCTGTAACCTGAAGACGACTGTTTTCATACCATCTGACGCAGGGTTGTAGGACCCGAAATGCAGCGCTGGGTCATGGACTCCTGAAGAATTGTTTTCTCGATGAATTAATTTTGTGGAATTCTTCGGAAGATGCCTTCCTGATGAAATACCTTGGGAGGTGGACGTATACTGCAGCACCCCATTGCCAGCTAAGTTTGACTTCAATTTTTTGGTCATTAAGAATCTATACTCTTAGCACTGTGGCTCTTTGGGTCTGTTTTGTTTTCATTAAGACTGTTGTAGAAGTTGAAATAATAATAAAAAAGATTAAAGGGAGAAGTCTGTTCACACGAGGGGGTTTCCTGTCCCCTGACTTGACGGATGTTCCTACATTTATTTACAATTTTATATGTTATATGTTGTCATTGTGAGTTTGTGTTTGTCCTATTTCATGATCTGATTTTTTAACAGGATTTATTATACAGAACTTAGTTTTGGCAATTGTTTTGGATGGTCTCTGATAAGGCAGGACCTGAGATCTGTATGATATACAGGCTGTGCTGAAAGCTCACGGACCACAGAGGAATCCTCTTTAATGGTGGACATGGTATTCTTCATTTCTCTTTCATCAAAAATAGATTCTGGGTATGAGAGGTCTTCTGGCTGAGCCTCTCCATGAATCAACATGTTTCTTAATGGAGATGGTTAAAATCATCATTCAGCTCACCTGTTTTCAATATAGCAGAAACTGGATTATCTAAATTTTGAAAATTAGCAAAATTAGGAGACTGCCAGCCCTCCAGAGGTGGGGCAGACAGAGAAACTAGGTTTAGGGTCAGACGACGAGCCGAAGTGGACTAAAGAAGTACAGAAGTTTGGTTACAAAATATTTGGCATTAATTGAAGCAAAAGAACCATATTAGTCTCAGCAGAAGCTAAGTGTAGCAATGGCTGAAGCAGGGGCATAGCATGAGGTTCTTAGAGAGCAGGGCATTTAGCTTCCAGGTTCCTAAGGGAAGGCTGCACAGTGCTCTGAAGACCATTTTTAAGATGAAACAGACTCTCTAGATTTCTTTGAACCACTAGGGGGCTCCATTCCCTTGCTGCAGTACTTAATTTTTTGCTGTTTCTTTTTAAGCTCCTCTTTCTCCTCTGTACCCCTATTACGGTCCACAGAATGCTTAGTGTGGGGCTGCATGAAGTGATGCAGAGGAAGTTGAAGCTCAAGTTTCATGTCTCAATTCCTTGGAATGCTTGTCAGACAAATTAGGAGCAAAACATGATCAAACAATAAAATAGTGAAGTCACCCATTTTTGAATCACATTTTTTAAATTTTGGTATGGGTTATTATTCTTTAGATAAAGTAAAAAAGACATGATGCTTTGCAAGCAGTTCTATCTGTTTGTGATATTACTCTGATCTGACAAAAATATATATTTTTAATGTCATTTATAGCATTCAGGCTCAATGTAGAAATGTTCTATGACAGGTTGGCCTGGCTTTGGATTCTTTGATTTATGTGTGGTAATCATGAATGACTGTTCCACGGGATGCCTATCTAAATGGCTCTTTGCATTTATATTGCCTCCCTGGTATTGGAAGGTCCTGAGAAACAAATTCGGTAATAAAGTTGTTCACCCAGGCAAAGAGAAGGTATTAATAATGCTGAATCAGTCTAATAAATAAGGACAATTTAGTTTGTTCTTAATCCTTCCTGCTGTTAATAAACCACTGACTCAGCTTTTGGAACACAATTCCTAAGTTTGGGTTGATTACCTGCACATACCTTGCTAAGCCTCAATCAGCAGCAGAGTTCTGTGGAACCCTATAATAAAGGCTGCTCCAATTTCCTGTAGCAGTGCATGGGGAGATTTTGTAAGCATGGATTAGAAAATCCCATGGTACAGTTTACAAAGCTATGTGGCGATCCTGTGAAACATTTATTTAAATTTGCATACCATGTATATAGAAAATGTATATCGCAAAGGAAAATGTATCCATTGAAAATATTCCTTTAAAATAAAATATTTTCTTGTTTCTGCCTGAATCATCTTTGTTTTCCCTTTTCATTTTTGTTGCTTTCATATTCATTTCTTATTTTGCTAACATTTTACCACATTAACTGTCCCTATTCTTTTAATTTTGCTCTCTCACACCTCTCAGCTTTTCTTTCTTCGCTTTTGTCTCTCCTTTTATCCATCCCATCTGTTCTTATCCCTCCTCTACAACCTTTCATCCTTCACCCTCTCACTCCTTCCATTCCTTTGCCCTCTCCTCACCTTTCTATCTATTGCTTTTTCTCTCCCCACCTCACCCTCACCCTTTCATTCATCTCCTTCCCTCTGGTCATCCCTCCTGTCTTGTTCTGTCTTCCAATCCTCCCTGTGATCACATCCTTGGCCATCACATTTGACATGGTATCAATTAGAACTCTGCTGACAGGTTCAAGAATGAGAACAATTACTGTTGCCTGGAGCATGGAAGACCTATGGAGGTTAAGACGAGAGGGAGAGAAACAAAGATACAGTCGGAACTGCATGCAGCAGTTTGGTTGGAAGAGAGTGGCAGCCAGAAAGAAGGTTGAGAAGAAAGATGCAGCAGCAGGAAGGAGAAGCGAAAGGTGTGGGACAGAGAAAAAAGTGATAATGTGATGGTGAGGGAAAATCAAGAGCTGTAGTTGCAGGAGGAATGGGGAAGAAAATCTAGCAATCAGAGGAAGATGGCCTCTGCTAAACATGAGGCATTATCAATGAAAGAAGGCGGCAGCAAGGCCAATGGTTTCTCAAGACTTCTAGGAAACAGCAAACCCCATGGCAGCTTATGGTCAAAGAATAGTGGGAAACCAGGAATTTTGCCCATAAATGAGGTCCTAGCCACAGTAAGACGATGAGAGGATATTCAAAGGCATTTAGGAAGTTTGCAGACCTGCAAACTTCCTAAACGCTGCTCAGCGGGATATTCAGTGGCACTAACCCAGTAAGTGTTGCTAAACACCCTGATGCTAAGTGCTCAGCATCGGGGCATTCCAGGAGCAGATCAGGGGTCAGCATCTGAGGATAACCAGCTACCATTAGGAACTTTAATGGCTGGCCTAACTTTAGCCACTTTAGCTAACTGGCCAGCAACTGAATATCGCCACGGACCAGTTTGTTAACTTGCTATCTGGCAAACCCAGATATTCAGTGCCAGTGGCTGGATATGACCCCAGCACTGAATATCTGGGTTCACTTTTCAGCAGTCACAGCTAGCTTCTGTAATAGCATTAGCCGCTGCTGCTGAATATCTTCCCCACTCCCACAGCAAAATAATAGATGGCTGCAGGTAAGGATCAATTGGTCTATGAACCCTGTCCAGCAGGGTGCCTCTCTGGTATTCTACTACTATGGGTTGATAATTGGTACAAGATTTACGGGAGATTTTATGCTCATTACAACCCAGCTTTTGTAGGATCTAAACCACATCAATCACCCTTGGTTTAGCGATAAATAAATATCAGAACAAATAAATCACAAAACATACCCCCTAAAAACCTTTCAGTGAGAATTCTTTTTGTCGGATATTGCCGAGGGAGGTAAGAACCACAGTCTATCCCCAGCAGATGGCATCATCCATTTTAATCATATTGTAAAACTTAAAAAAAAAAAACTTAGCTTATTAGAAGGACTTATTACAACATCCCTCAGTGCGGCATCCAAAATCAAGCACGACGTGCACGTTTTGGGATTCTCTCCCTGTATCAAGTGCTGCTTCCATCAAGTACTGTTTAACCGCCAATATTGGGGCTGCATCCATGTTTTCAGAAACCCCTTATGATTGCATATTCCCGAGGCTCTAATTTGAGACCTTTTAGTTCATTTCTACAGCTCTGATTGATAGACCAGCTTTGCCATCCCCACAAAATCAGGGTCATACCTCATGTGGATTATGTATATATTGTGCCACAGCGTTTACGGGTAATACATGGACGCACCCTATAACAGGATGGGTAATTAAACGTAGATGGGAGACTGATTGTAATTCATAGTTTGTGGTTTACGTTTTGCATTGCCCTTGTCCTCTTGTATATATCGGCAGGACGACACGAGTGATTAAAACTCGCTTGAGTGAGCATGCATCGAGGATTCATCAGAAGATCATGTCTGCCCCGATAGTTGAGCACTGTTTAATACATAATCATGATTTCACGGACCTGCGATGGTCAATGATAGATTATGTTCCTCTGAATCCTAGAGGGGGTGATCGGACTGCTGTGCTTCAACAGCGTGAGCAAAGTTGGATATTTAGATTGAATACGGTGACTCCTTTGGGCCTCAATAAGGAAATTGATTGGCCTAGTCTCTTCTGACATCATCTATGATGTAGTGGGGTTTCCCCACCATTTCATTGGTGTTTTATTTTGAATGAAGGATTACAATAGCCAACGAAAAGTAGTGTGCCCTTTAAAAAACAGTTGAGTATATTACCTCAGCGTTAAATGGCAGTTAAACAATACTTGATGGAAGCAGCACTTGATACAGGGAGAGAATCCCAAAACGTGCACATCGTGCTTATTTTGGATGCCACACTGAGGGATGTTGACATAAGTCCTTCTAATAAGCTAAGTTTTTTTTAAAGTTTTACAATATGATTAAAATGGATGATGCCCTCTGGTGGGGATAGACTGTGGTTCTTACCTCCCTCAGCAATATCCGACAAAAAGAATTCTCACTAAAAGGTTTTTAGGGGGTATGTTTGGTGATTTTGTTTGTTCTGATTTGTAGGATGTAAGGCATAACCAACAAGCCATAGCACTCTCTCAAGATAGAATAGAATTAATTGCCCTCAATTATTTTGATAATAGAGGCTTTGCAATGTCACTCCAGTCCTACTATCTGCATGTTACAATGCGAGATCCCAAAGAAAAACTCCTCTGTCCAATCAGATTGTGCCTTGTCATTTATCTGCCTTTAAGACCAAATTAAAATGTATGTACGGAGCCAGCCCAGTGTGAAATGCCCTAAATTTGATTCCTGGATCAACTTCTCCATACCTTGGGTTGGCTGGTTCTGGAAAAAACGATGCATATATTAAGGGTGCTATCTAGTGGTCAGATTTAGAACCCATGATACTGAGATCAGGCATGAGCCTAGTGCACAGCTCCTGGCTTCAGGTGTATTGGTGCAATGACCAGGCTAGAATAATGGAAGAGTGGGTCTATTCAAATAAGTGAAACAAATCACTGGCAGGTTACAAATGAAGGTTTATGATACCAGAATCCCAGTATTATTGCCAAGTGAGCGAAGAAAAAGAAGAACGGTGGTACAAAATGCATGTATGGAGGGATGGTGAGATTGGGATAGGGGAGACTCACCTGCTCAAACTCTTCCAAGTCAACTTCTCCATCTCCATTAAGGTCAAACATCTTGAAGGCAATCTCGAAATTCCTCTGAGGAGCTACACACAAAAGTAAATGACAAAAAAGGCATAAGAAAATGAAGACGTTTCCCTCCCAGGTCATACATAAAGAAGGGGCTGGGTGTATCCAGAAACAGAGCGATCTTCCTTTCTCTGACTCCACCGGGGGCTCCTCTCTCCATCTGGGCTCCGATTCTCATCTTTCCAAGCAGCCACAGCACCAGAGAACCTACAGCAAGCTCTGCAAGCCTACATCAAGCAGCCACAGCACCAGAGAGCCTACAACAAGCCCTGCAACATCGGAGGTGAACCATCCATTTCTGAACTGCTCCTATCGCACTGATCGCTAGCACGCGGTCTGCCGCGCCGCACACAGCATCATCGCCAGCAGAGGAGAGTGCCTTTAAAAGCAGCACGCGACAGGCGTGCTCGCGCCTGGCGGGCCCGCGCCTGAGGGCCTAGCCAGAGGGCCCTTTGGCGTGGCCCTTAGGTGGGGCTCGAAAAGACACTATCTAAAGATATCTACAACACTAGCCCTGAGATACAAGGTATGATTTTGTATTATGTAAACTGCAGGATACTACAAGAACCATAGCCTCTAAGATATTTAATCTTTTAATGAATCTAGTGTTAGGGTTCACATCCACAGTAATTAGACATATTGTCATTTTAATTGCATAATAGTGCACAACAAATGTAATAAATGTTTGCTATGTAGCACCTAACGGTTAGGTCCTAACCTAACTACCCATATCTGAAAGTCGCAAATTGTTTACTGGAAACTGCTACAATAATATCCCTCTGTACACTTGAAACAAACCTAACCGTTTCAGTCCCTGCAATCTTTTGACTTCATAATTGTAACACTGCAATCTATTTACCTAAACCAAAATGAGGCCTAAGACAATAACCTCGTTTTTACTGAATGTACTATGTCTCTCTTTTGTTCTACTACTCACACCTATCCCCAAACTACATGCACTCTCCACCTCACTGAATCTCCTTAATTCTGCTAACATCCATATTATTCCCCTTCTCCCTAGACAAGAATACCATAACCATTATAACACACCCACTTTCACCTATAAATACTTTCACCAATCAAATCTAAAAAGTCAAACTAAAAGGTTAATACAAATAAAATTAACACCAGAAGATATAATTAAAAAAACATATAATCAATCTCAGAACCTAAAAATTATTCTCATTAACACTAGATCAGTTAGAAATAAAATCCCCCTCATAACAGACCTCATTACAGATGAGAAGCCTGATTTTCTTTGTATCACTGAAACCTGGATAACCGAATCTGACACCATTATTCTAAATCAACTAAATGTAAATGGATACTCATTGTTCAACTGCAACCGAGATAAAAAGAAAGGAGGAGGAGTACTCATAATAGCAAAGACTATACTTAACTGCTCACCCACCATCTGTAGTAACCAAGAGGGCATGAATATACTAAAGATAGAAAACAAAAACATAGCCATCTGCCTCTTCTATAGACCTCCCATGCCAGACCCTCAAAATATAACCTCTGTTTTAGAATTGGCATGCAAAGCCTCCATGAATAAGCCACATATTATCCTTGGGGATTTCAATCTAGCTTCTCTAAGTAATCACCGGTCAAAAACCTTCCTTGACTCTATGGACGAAATGGGCTTTAAACAAACAATCTCCTACCCTACACACATTAAAGGGAACACGCTTGACCTAGTTTTCCTTCCTGAATACTTAACCAGATTACCCCAATATAATACCCCTAACATAACTCAAATCCCATGGTCCGACCATCATTTAATTCAATTCTCCATTCACATTCCCCATACCCCTAATCATCTACACAATACACTACACCACGGTCCGAGGTTTCGACCGTTTAAACCAGAAATGTTCCTTGAAACAATTATTCCTCAACTGGACAAAAAACTAGATAGTCTCGAAAAATCTATTGCCAATTGGAACACTACAATAGAAGCAGCTGCCAAACCATTATCTACCAAAACCAACAGACCCCATAAAAAATCATCTGAAAAATGGTATACAGCTGAATTAAATAATTACAAAAAAGAACTCAGAAAAATAGAGGCTAAATGGAGAACTAAAAAAACCCCGGAATTGCGAGAGTTATATTTTGCAACCCTTAATTCTTACAAACTAGCTACAAATAATGCCAAAAAACAATACCATACATCAATCCTATCCAAAGCTATTAATCGGCCAAGAGAACTATTTGAAATTATAAAATCATTATCTAAAGCCCCACCTACTAATATCCACAAGATCCCTATCAACCCCCAAACACTAGCAGACTATTTTGCTGGCAAACTCAAGCAAAATACACCATCTGTACCTGATCCCTTTCCTACAAAAATAAATGTCCTCAGTGAATGGAAATCTTTCCACCCCATAGATAGAAATCAATTACTAAATATAATTACAAACCTTAATACAACTACATCCCTCTTAGACCCATGCCCATCAGCATGGATTAAGACTACAAAACAAGAACTAGCCCCATACATATTAGATATAGTAAATAAATCCCTTCAACAGGGTATACTACCAAATGAACTCAAAATCTCAGCAATCCGCCCACTTTTGAAAAACAACTCACTAGATAGCAAAGATCCATCATCATACAGACCTATAGCTAGTATACCCTTCCTGACTAAAATTATTGAAAAAGTTGTTCAAATCCAACTTCAAGATTTTATAGACACCTCAACACCCCTTGATGAACACCAATATGGGTTTCGACCATCACACGGCGTAGAAACATTATTACTTGTCCTTCTTGACTCCCTTGTCAGAGGTATGGACAATATCAAACAAGCTTTCATACTAGTATTTATTGACATTTCCGCTGCTTTTGACAGTGTAAACCATAACATTCTAATCTCAAGACTTGGCCAATTAGGTATAAAAAAAGTAGCTCTCAAATGGTTTAAATCTTATATATCCGACCGTTCACAATTTGTACAAATAGATCAAGATCCCTCTCCACCATTTCCACAAGAACAGGGAATCCCTCAAGGATCATCACTTTCTGCCCTATTATTCAACTTATATCTGCAACCGATATGCACCATCTTTAAAAGACATAATATAAATTACCACATTTATGCGGATGATATTATGTTGTACACCCCAATTAATACAAATGACCCTAGCTATGATAACCTCTCAACCTGCCTTGCCGAAGCCGAACAGTGGCTTCGCTCAAAGAATATGAACATTAATTTTAAGAAAACTGAAATACTGTTTACATCAAGAAACCCCAATTTTGCACCTCCACCAGAAATCAAACTACATAACTTCTCCCTCCCAGTGAAGCATGAAATCAAATATTTGGGAGTCATACTTGATAAAACTCTCAGCTTCACTTCACACATTAAGAAAATAACCAGAACAATCTTCTACAAGCTTAGAACTATCCAGCAGCTTAGACCACTTATAGAAAGTGATGACTTCCGAACCATTACTCAAATTTTAATAACACCTCACCTTGACTATTGCAATGGTATACTTAAAGGCATAACAAAGAAAAATCAAAATATTCTCCAAATGGCTCAGAATGTTGCCGCAAGAATAATTTCCAAGGCTAAATTATCCGACCACATTTCTCCCATTTTATACTCATTACATTGGCTTCCCGTTGCATGCAGGATACATTACAAAATTATACTGACTACATTCAAGTTAATTAACAACATCGCCCCATCTTACCTATCTACCCTTATCCATAGCCCCTCAGATAGTAGACTAAGAAGAAGGAGGAATCTCAATACAGTGCAAGTACCAGATACAATAAGAAAAACAAAGCAAATAACAAGCAACAGCGCTTTCACATACGTAGCACCTACACTATGGAACAACCTCCCTGATCAACTAAGAGAGACAAAGATCTCCAAAAGTTTAGAAAGGAACTAAAAACACACTTATTCACCCAACATTACTGCCAATTCTCAGATCTAGCCTCCCACCCCCCATAGCTCTCTCTGCTAAGCTGCCAAACAAATACTCATTCACTTAATAATATTATCATTCCCAAAGCTGATGTTATGTCACAGGTTGTAAATACCATAGTTCTGCAAATAATCAAGATTTTTTGTTATAATTCTGTAAATAATTAACTGTCTAAATAATCAAAGGTTCTTGTTATGAGCTATATATGTTTGCTTTTGTTCATAATGTTCCTTGTACATAGTTGCAATGTTGCATAATGTTCCATGTATTTGTTCACCAATGTTCTATGTAAACCGCCACTGATCTTGGGAAGGGGCGGTATATAAATGTTTTCAAATAAATAAAATAAATAAATAAATATGTGATTCCTCTCAGCCAAAAATCTTTAGAGAGGGTAAGTGAGAAGACCCATTTGGAAGCCACAATACTCTCTAAACATGAGTATCTTTTTTTTAAAGATTCTTGTTATTATAATTAAGGGAAGCCTCAACCAAAGGAGAATGAGGCTAGAGGAGTGCTTTCTGGCCTACAGGACATGGAACACTAACCATTTTATTATAAAATGGAGAAAGTGTTGGGGAAATGTTACCACTTAATGACTGACTGAACTCAAATTCAAACAAGCAGTGACACACAGTATACTAGTATCCTTCAATGAGAATGCACAGGAAGGTGCTTAAACAAAGACAAGACAAAACAAAGTGTGGTTAACTTTATTTATTACAGTCACTGGGAATCAAATTATTGTTATGCAATGGGCAGATGTGGGCTATAGCTGGATGCAGACTATCCATATTCATGTAAAGTATTGCTCAGCCAGAAAACGAGTGTGCAATGATCCTGCAGTCTGGTCAGTCTTACAGCACATCACATTTTGTCATCGAAGATATCTGAATATTTTTGAACCCATAAAGTAGACACTGTTAAAATTTTCAATTGAACAATAAGACATAAGCGAGTGCTGGGCCCAGTAAACTTAAGTGTATTCTGTGAGGTGTCAGGTACCTCCCTGGTTGCATTACTCCAGGTGATAAGATGTCTCATCACAAACCTAGTTTATATCTCCCTGTCTAACAGATACCAGAAGGCAGTGGAGGGGGAGAAGGGAAGAAAGAGCAGCAGCCCCAGCAAAGCACATTGGGTATGTTTAACACATGCAATGATTGCATAAAGATAATGGGCCTGATATTCTACAGGCATTTACACGGTTTGCTGACCTGTAAACCATGTAAATGCCATTGAACGGGATATTCAATGGCACTAACACCTAACATCAATACGTGTCATGGGCATTCCGGAGCATGTCATGGACGGCAACAGTCGCTAACTGGGTAGCGGTGATATTGCACCGCTACCTGGTTAGTGACCTGCAGGTAAAACTAGGTAAAGCAAAAGCAGACCTAGTTTTACCCGCGAAAGCTAACTGGGTGGCGGTGTAGTATTGCCACTACCCGGTTAGCTTCTGTGGCTGCAGAGGCTATGCAGTGACCCTGGATATTCAATGCCAGGGCCACATATGACCCTGGCATTGAATATCTGGGGTTAGAGGTCATGGCGACGGCTATGCGCCCTAGTGGCGCATAGTTGTCCCAACTGAATACAGAGCCAAGAATCATTATTTCAGGCAGTTTCTGGTACATCCATCCAATAGCCTTTCCTTTTTAATGTTTTCTTCTAAAGATAATGCATAATTGTTTTACACTTTTGTTGCATTGAAAGCCATCCATTAAATGGAATGAGGTTAACCCCTGATTTTTCGTAACAGAACCTCTGGAACTGAACATATTATTCAAAGCTTGCCATTATCCTATACAAAGACAATACTGCCTGATTACTCCTACTGCTTTCACCTCTTCTCATGCATTCTGCAAAGCAGAGAAGCAAACACTAAATTCCACCCCTGCTTCATTATACACATATAAGAGTATATGTAGAATCAGATGCTGAATACAGTTTCATAGGTGTATGTGGAGGTCAATTTCCCATAGTTCACATTTTGGAGATATTTTGATAAAAAGTAGTCAGCTCACCTGTAGCAGGTGTTCTCCATGGACAGCACGAATAAGTCCTCACGTATGGGTGATGTCCTCCAATGGAGCCCATGCGAGAATGCTCCCTAGCTCCTATTGGAAGCTTTTGGGATGATTTACAGCACCTGTGCACCTCCTTCCCGCTTGCCACCGCAGCACCATCTTACACCAGTCTGATAATATAGCTGTAGCAGAATACAACTCCTCGGAGAGGTGGGAGGGTTGTTATTCGTGCTGCCTATGGAGAACACTTGCTACAGGCGAGTAATCACCTTTTCTCCACAAATGAACAAAATATAATCAACGAACATGCAACAAAGCCTTTGAGCTGTATGCACCTTCCATCTGGAACTCACCACCGAGTCAAATCAGAAACACTACCGACCTATCCGATTTCAGGAAACAACTAAAATGTATCCTCTTTCAGGAATACCTTGGACCAGAAGCAAACAACCTCCACTGACATCCTCAAAATACCCTAGAAGAGACCTATGTCTATTACCTAAGTTGTTACTACCTGTTCGAATCATCAATGTTGCCCCCCCCCCCACCCCCGGTGATGGCTCCCCTCCCTTTTATACACTGATCACTGTCTACCCCCCCTTCTTTGTTAACCCGCTTTGACCAGGTGAAAAGAGGTATATAAATGCAGTTAACTAAATAAATAAAATAAAATAAATAAGCAGGAATGAGTCCTCAAGTATAGGACTCTCTAGCTACAGTCTACTGTAAACAGAGGAGAATGCAGACAACCCAACAGAACAACTACTCATCTGTGTAATGACAAAAGGCCTTAGTAGTCAGAGACTAACTATGTACAAGAGCAGTGAAGTCCTTTTCCCCCTTTATTATTATTATTATTTTGGCAAAACTAAAAAGTCATGGGATAGGAGGCAATGTACTATTGTGGATCAGGAACTGGTTAAAAGATAGAAAGCAGAGGGTAGGGATAAATGGCCAATTTTCCCAATCGAAAAAGGTGAATAGTGGAGTACCACAGGAATCAGTGCTGGGTCCGCTGCTTTTTTGACATATTCATAAATGACCTGGAAAAGGGAATAATGAGTGAGGTTATCAAATTTGCAGATGACACAAAACTATTTAAAATTGTTAAAAACCCAAGATGATTGTGGAAAATTGCAAGAGGATCTTGATAAATTGAAAGACTGGGCATCCAAATGGCAGATGAAATTTAATGTGGACAAGTGCAAAGTTATGCACCTAGGAAAGAACAACCCAAACTGTGGTTACACGATGCACAAGGTTCCACATTCGGAACCACTACCTAGGAAAAAGATTTAGGCGTCATCGTGGATAACATGTTGAAACCCTCCGCCCAGTGTGCAGCGGTGGCAAAGAGAGCAAATAAAATGCTAGCTATCATAAGGAAAGCAATGGAAAATAAAACAAAGGATATTACAATGCCTCTATATCATTCCATGGTAAGACCGCACCTTGAATATTGTATGCAATTCTGGTTGCTGTATCTTAAAAAGGATATAGCATTATTAGAAAAGGTGCAGAGAAGAGCCACCAAAATGGTAAAGGGAATGGAAGGATACTCCTATGAAGAGAGGCTAAGAAGGTTGGGGCTCTTCAACATGGAAAAGAGATGGCTGAGGGGAGATATGATTTATTTATTTATTTATCTTTCTTATATACCGCGCTCTTCTGTATCAGTGCGGTTTACATCAAAACATAATTGTCCAGCACAGGTGGTCTGCACTGGATTTACAATATAACGTGGGTATATGTACAGGTAATAACAGGGGGTCTATAAATGAATGGAGTGGAATGGGTAAACGCTAAAGGGTAACCTGTTTAAGACTAATAAAAGAAAATATTTTTTCACTCAACGTGTAATCAAACTCTGGAATTTGTTACCGGAGGATGTAGTAAAAGCTGCTAGTGTAGCTGTGTTTAAAAAAGGTTTGGACAAGTTCCTGGAGGAAAGGTCCATAAACCATTATTAAAAGGGGCACGGGATATCACTGCATGACCCAATACAAGAATTGTGGAACCTGTATCTTTTGGGGAGACTGCTACTGTAGGTACTTATGACCTAGATTGGCCACTGTTGGAAACAGGATACTGGGCTTGATGGACCTTGGTCTGACCCAGTACGGCATATCTTATGTTCTTCTGTTTTGTTTTGTTTTTGTAGCCTGGACTGAATAGAATTGGCATAGTGGGGACGGAGTTGGATTCTAATTCTCAAACCAATTCTGGAGTAGAGAGTTGTCAACGTTATTTTTGCAACAGGAATCCCCGTCTTGACAATAGTGAAATGTGAATGTGTGGACAGAAGACCACGTTGGAGTCCTGCAGGACTCCTCCAGGGAAACCAAGCATACGTTGACCATCAACCCAGCCATAGTCATGACTTTGTGAACTGTGACTTGAATATGAAGGCTCATGCCTACCTAGGCATAAGCGAAGGAATGCAGTCTGCCATCTGTGGTGATGAGCTTACTGATAAGCATAGAAAAAGAGCTGGTTTTAAAACTTTTTCTTCTGAGTTAGAGCAGGGCTCAGATAGACAGTCATTTAAAACAGCACCTAGAGAGAAAAGTTACAGGGTTGAGTGTGCTGAGCACAAGCCATGCCCTACCTCCATGGCAACACAGATTGCAAAGGGGAATCACCTGGGGAGGAGGGGCAGGCAAACGAGCTTCACGCTCAAGCATTTAACCTCTCAGAGTCAGAGACAGAGGGAGACACAGTCAGGAGGAGAATCACATTCAGTGAGAGCAGAAGCAGGATTGGGCTTGGAACAGAAGCAGACCTCAGAGCGTGAGCATGAGAAGCAGAAAGAAAGAGAAAGTCGAGGAATCTGATCAGAGGCTTTGGAGCACGGCAGAGAAGGGCTGACTTTCAACACAGAAGGAGTTCTAGCAGCAGCTCTCTCAGCCAAGACAGACATACAGAGTTCGCAAGCCTTGGTAAAGGTAGGAAACCAAACTCTGGGAAACTGGTGGAATACAGTTCAGATAGCAGTGAAGCTATTGAGGATTCTGAGGGGGAGTTTTATTCCTCTAAAAAGCCTGCAAGGAAATCTGTTCCTAGAGCTCAGGGAAGGCAGCTGAAGCAAGTGACTGTTTTACCCAGAGATATAAAACCCTGCAGCTCTCGTATTAAACCTGAAGGGAGGAAAGATAATCCCTGGGAGAAACTGTTTAAACTAATGCAGCAGTTAAAACCTGATAATGTAAGTAAAAGCCCAGAGCTGTTTCAGAGTGAATGTGAAGATATGGAAACGGACTTAGCTGGATTGGAGGAGGACACAGACTCTCCAATGGAATGTTCAACAGCCTTTATTGCATAGGAGAAAGGCTGACTTACCAGCTGAAAGGAATATTTCAGGACTGTGATATATGCTCTGAGTTTCCTGCACCCTGAAGCCAAAGGGAAAGGATTATAAATGTGTTTTGTTGAAATTTGGTTCCTGTATGCTGAAGGAAGCTATATGAGTTGATTATTGTTCTGTTACTACTTGTTCATACGCTTAAGAAGATTTGTTTTTCTGAAGTTTGGTGACAAAAAATAAAAATAATAAATTTCCTGTGTAATGCCTAAAAACCACTCGGACTGCTTACTGACCACAACTACAATAGTCCCAGCAGCACATGCTCTGGAGTTAAGCAAATACAGTTGGCACGCTGCCCCTTCTAGGCGACCTGGCAGCGCCACACATCCAAATTAGAAGAGCGTGTCTAGAAACAGCAGCCCCTTCTTGCTGGGGGGAGGCAGCCCCCAGTGTACTGAGGTCAAAATAAACAAAAGCTGGATAGGCCTTCTATGGCTTTTGTCTGCTCCAAGAAGAAATTTAAGGCTCACTTGCAGTTTAATATGTGTGCGCAGCTTTCCTGCTTGTGGGCAGGCGGCCTTGGGAAAATTATTGGTAGAACAGTTGAGTGATTAAGATGCAAATTCCACCCCACGCTTGGAAAGAATTTCAGACAAGTATGGAGGACTTCTCAAACATGATGGAATTTGGTGGATAAACTACAAGAGCCTGAAGATCGCTCACTCTATGTACTTTAGGGATCTCCATCAAACAATACCTCAGGTCAAACTGCAGAGGACAAGTATAGAGAGACTTAGAAGGAGCTTTCAAGAGCTACGTAAGAATCACATTAGGCTGCCAAGACACTGCAGAAGGCTTGTAGGAAGGCTTCTAGAGAAGTAACCCCTGCATGAAATGAAGGCCGTGTCAAGATGGACGTCCATGCCACACCTCGATGGTAAGCTTCCATTGCTTTGAGGTGGACCTTGATGGAGCTGGATTGAAGTCCTGACACAGAGAGGTGTGGAAGATATTCCAGCAGTTTCTGTGTGGAGGATACGAAGGGCCCGATGTCTGAAAAGCATTTAGATGGTTTACTGGGCTGTAAACTGTGTAAATACCTTAACTGAGGATATTCAATGGCACTTACACGGTTAATGCTGTTGAATATCCCCTTTTAACTCTCCTACACGTCTCAATGCTATAAGGTTAGCACTGGGGTGTGTCAGGGCGTTCCGGGGCAGAGCAGAGGCAGCGACAAGCACGAACTGAGCAGCAGCAATATTGCATGCTGCCTGGTTAGCAATCTGCACCTTAAAGATAGGCGAGGAAAAACCCTCGCCTATCTTTAAGTTGCAGGAGCTAACCGAGCAGCATGCAATATTGCTGCTGCCTGGTTAGCTTCGGCGGCTTCCGGCATGTGCGGCAGTGCCCAGATATTCAATACCATTGCCGCAGCATTGAATTTACAAGTTAGAGGGCACTGGGGAGGGCTCTGCGCTGACGAGGCGCATAACCCTTCAAAGATGCTGCTGACTCAATATCGAGCCCGAAAAGATCTAGGCCTGGCCCCCCACCAGACAGAAAGCTTCTCCCATCTGCAGGAATAAGACCTTTTTGTTAAAGTTCTCCTGGAGGCCAAAAGGACATTGGTCACACCAGCCGGTTGGTGGAGCTGAGATGTCATTAGCCTCTTAACATCCCTGCTGAGAGTTGCCAAGGTCTGGATGTTGAGTGCAACATTATCCTGTCTCCCTGCGAATCGGAACTGGTGCGTGGCTCAATCAGTGTGGTTCTTAACTGGAGAGCCATAGCTGGAGAGGGAATCATGGCTATCTGGGCAGTAGGGAGCGATAAGAATCATTGTGCTTCTGTGCATTTTGAGCTTCAGAAGGGTCTGTGCAATGACAGGGATTGGAGGATGTGTATACAGAAGACCTTCCCTGCAAGGTATGGTTTATTTATTTTATTTATTTATTTTTTTGCATTACCACGCTCTTTAGAAATCAGTGTGGTTTACATATATACTAACAGGTACTTTTTATTCCCTTGTCCCTGAAGGGCTCACAATCTAAGTGTACCTGAGGCAATGGAGGGTTAAGTGGCTTGCCCAAGACCACAAGGAGTGGCCATGGGACTAGAGACCCTAGTCCCTCTGGCCTGAGGTTGCTTGTCCCCATGCGGGAATTGAACCCCCGGCCTTGTGCTTCTGTGCATTTTGAGCTTCAGAAGGGTCTGTGCAATGACAGGGATTGGAAGATGTGCATACAGAAGACCTTCCCCGCAAGGTATGGTTTATCAAAATTTTCTATACCATCCTTCGGGTCAGCAGAGCAGTTTACAATAAAATCTACAGAAGGATAGACGCCAAAATTAAAATTATAAAAAGAAAAGAGCTCCAATGTTGAGAAAGGAGAGAGACAAATAGAACACAAAGACCAACATGTAGGAACAAAAGAAAGGACGGGGGAAGAACAAAGGAAAATATCTTCGGATCCAGGGAGCATAGCTTAATCAAGGTAGGAGAAAGCATTCAAGCTAGTCTGCTGTACAATCTTACCCTGGAACAGAACTGATCCACCTGGGCATTGTGTTGAATGGCGAACAGATCTATTGAGGGGTGCTCCACTCCCTGAAGTTGCGAGGTGCAACCTCCTTGTCCAGTGTCCACCCTTGTGGATGGAGGGCTCGACTAAGTCTGTCTGTCAGAGTGTCTTGTTCATCTGGCAGGTACCCGGCTCCCAAGTCCATCTCATGTGTGATGAACAACCTCCAGAACTGGACTGCCCAACACATGAGATATGTTCTTGTTCATCCCTATCTGTTGACCTAGAATATTGTGACCTGATCACCGGTCTGAATCAGAACAATTTGGTTAGCCAGCTGATCTCAGAAAGCCTCCAGAGCGTATGCTACAGCCCTTAACTCCAAGAAGTTGACCTGGTGGAGACTTTCTTGGATCGATCAAGCGCTGTGGGTGAGAAATCCATCAAGATGAGGTCCCCACCCCAGTGTGGATACATCTGTCATCAAACCTTTTGAGGAGGAGCAATTTGGAAAGGGAGATCTTTGAGCAAATTGTGGTGGATTTTCCACCACTGCAGTGACTGAACAAGAGGATTGGTGACAAACAGATGATCCCTGAGTTAACTCGTGACCTGACCCCCTTGAGTCCTTGAAGTCCACTCAACCTGCCTCCTGTGGAGGCATGCCAAAGGTGAGACGTGCACGGCAGAAGCCATCTGGCCTAGTACAGTTAACATCCTGCTAGTTGTTACCTGCTGACTCAAATGAGTATCCCACACTTGTGCTTCTGTGAAGTTGGTTGTGTGGGAGGAAGATCATTGTCTGAGTCATGTCAAGCAGGGCTCCTATGAATTTCAACAGTCGGGTGGGTTGAAGGTGGGATATGGGGTAAGCTGTAACAAACCCTAGTAGCTGCAACACTCGAATGGTCAGTTGTGTTGATTCTTGAATTCCTTCAGGAGTGGTGGCCATGATTAGGCAATTGTTCAGATAGGGGAAGAAAAACATTCCCAGCATCCGGAGGTACGCAGCTACTATGGCAAGGCAATTTCTGCACATGTGAGGTGCTGACTAGGCCAACAGGCAACACTCAGTACTAAAAGTGTCATCTCCTCCCCCAGGACAGCCGGAGATAGCTCCTGTGAGCAGGATGTATCTGTATGTGGGCATACACATCCTTCAGATCTAGGAAGCATAAACAATCTTCTTTTTGAAGATAATAAAGATGCACCCATAGGGCACTTTGGTGTCAGATCCAAAAATGTAGATTGTAACCTCTTTGCACTATCTGTAGAACCTGTAAGTCTGAGGTTGAGAGGGGCCATCTCTAGGCCAAAAGAGTGAACCTCAACCCCGACTGGAGGGATTGTAACCTCTTTGCACTATCTGTAGAACCTGTAAGTCTGAGGTTGAGAGGGGCCATCTCTAGGCCAAAAGAGTGAACCTCAACCCCGACTGGAGGGGTTCCTACTGCAATTACTGGTAGCGCGGCTAGGCTCTGAAGGAAGCAGTCAAAACCTCTGCCTCCAGCTTTGACAGAGGAGCCGGCTGGGCTCTCTGAGGCTTTCCTCCACACTGACGTCCAGTTTGGGGTAGGAGGTTTGGGACCTGGAGAGTACTCATGCCTACGAGACTAAGAGGTCCTGTGCTGTCCCCTTCCTTGGTATTTTCTGCGATAGAAGGCTGGCTCGAATGAGCACCTCGGGAGAATACGAAGTGGTTCATGCTGCTTTCTCCATGCAACATCCAAAAAATAAACACCCTGCCAGAATCAAATGTATCAACACCCACTAAAGCAAGATTCTGGCCCAACGAGGCATAATTCTAATATAAACACACTCTTTTTGTTGGAGATGCCAGCCAAGTGATAGGAACTAAATCCCAACACCACCGTGGTCACTCCCTTTTAATAAAGTTTTACTTAAAAAACAACTTATCTCTATGTACTTAGCTGTAGACTTTAAATTTTGTCAGGCTGTTTAGCACACCACCAAAAACGATGACGTGGCACGTTTCGGGCTCCAAAAATCTTTTTGCCCTGCTTCAGGTCTCTCATACTTCGGTCAGTCTTCAGCCTTCAAAAATAATTGTGAATCGACGCCTTAAATATCCCAGCATTTTCCTCTTTCGGCAACAACACTACTTGCAAATATTTGGCATAGCCATGGGCGCTACAGTTGCCCCTTCGATTGCTACGATTTATATGGCTTGCTTTGAAGAACGGTTTATTTACTCTCACCCGTTGTTTTGCTATGTCCCGTTTTGGCGGAGATATTTAGATGACATCATTTTTTATGGACAGGTTCTAAGGAGGATCTGGATTCTTTCTTGCGGTCTCTTAATAAACATAAGTCAAATATCTTTATCTTTTATCTTTATTTAAAACTACAATTTACTGCACAGACTGAGATTTCAAAAATACAGTTTTTAGACATTACTGTATCGGTTACGCCTGCCAGTTTTGTTACCTCTTTATATCGGAAGTCTGTGCAACGCAACACCTTGCTACGTTTTGACAGTTTTCATCCAAATGCCTTAAAACACGGTTTACCTTATGGGCAATTTTTGAGATTGCAGAGAAACTGTTCTACATTACAAGAATTTAATGTGCATGCAGCTGAATTATGTTCACGTTTACTTTCCAGAGGTTATCCACCGAGGATAGTTAAGACCGCATATAAACGAGCCCGGTTTACACATTGGGAATGGCTGTTTGGAGCATCAGCACGATCACAGCAACAGGATACTATTACGGGTGTTTTCCCATATACTAGCAATGGTGGCAAAACTCCTCCATCGGTTTTGGCCGATTTCAGGGATACATTCCTGTTTTTGTGACAAACGTTTACAGATTGCATCCTCTCGGAAAGCAAACCTACGTGATCAGATCATTAAAACTACACCTTTGCAAGACCGTCCTTCTACTTCACATGATTTTAAGGGACATTATCTTTGTGAAGCCTGTACCTATTGTGACAACTTGTTGTCTGGTCCGCAATGGATTGATCTGCACACTTCAATTACATACAACTCTCGATGGCAGACCAGTTGTTTGACCACGTATGTGGTCTATTTGACTGTCTGTCCTTGCCAAATGTATTATATTGGCCGACCTTCTCAACCTTTTCGGACTAGACTGATAGAACATGCATCTCATCTTCACACAAAGAATCTAGTTGCACCGCTGGTGGATCATTGTATAAATAATGGACAAACTTTTGAGTCCCTCTGCTGGCGCGTATTAGATCATGTGCCGATGGACCCGCAGGGAGGTGACCGTATGTATCATTTGCAGAGGTTGGAACAGCGGTGGATTTACTGCTTGAATATGGTTCACCCTAAAGGTTTGAATATGCAACTAGACTGGTATACTGTCATTTAGTATTTAACCGTGACATCATGGCCTTTCGCTGGGGTTTCTGATTGGTGGGACCTCCCTCTTTTCCCGATTGGCTAACTTTTTGCTGGCATTCTTTTGAACCGGTAGTTGTGTGGTTCAGCTGTGTGATCGACCATTATGCTGGGATATTTAAGGCGTCGATTCACAATTATTTTTGAAGGCTGAAGACTGACCGAAGTATGAGAGACCTGAAGCAGGGCAAAAAGATTTTTGGAGCCCGAAACGTGCCACGTCGTTGTTTTTGGTGGTGTGCTAAACAGCCTGACAAAATTTAAAGTCTATAGCTAAGTACATAGAGATAAGTTGTTTTTTAAGTAAAACTTTATTAAAAGGGAGTGACCACGGTGGTGTTGGGATTTAGTTCCTATCACTTGGCTGGCATCTCCAACAAAAAGAGTGTGTTTATATTAGAATTGTGCCTCGTTGGGCCAGAATCTTGCTTTAGTGGCTTTCTCCATGCAGGCAGCCTTGCCTTCGACCTGTTCACTGAAGAGATTCTCTTCACAGCACGGCATGTCAGCAAGCTTGTTTTGCACCGATTGCTCCAGGTCCAAGGACTGAAGCAGGCAAGTGTCTGGGTGCCAATAGCCAAGGCAGAAGCTCTCAATGCCGTTACAAAGATGTCATAGGTCACCTGGACCCTGAACCTCAAGCAGTTGTTGCCCTGAACCACTAGTGAATGATACTGTTCCAATTTCTTTGGAGGGAGAACTGAGGTGGCTCAGCAAGGTCACATGTGATGTTCTTAAGAACATGTCCCTGTAGGTCCGGTAAGCAGCCATGTGCTCTGAGTATGGAACCTTGAAATACCGTCTCCCTAAAGTCCAATGTCCATGCCTCCCTCCCTGGGGCACCGAGGAATGAGACATGGAACGTTTGGACCTCTTAAGGGTGGATCCGACCACCAGGAATAGTGAGGAAGTTGAACTTCTTGAATACAGGAGCCTTCTGAACTCTGCATCTGGAGACAAACCATCTACTGGCTGGAGGCCCCATGAGAGGGGTTTCTCTACATTCTCATCTGCTTCTCTGCAGGATGTGGTACATGAACACTGTCACTGTCCCCTTAGGAGTTGAGGAGTACTGCAGGTTTGGTAACTCTTCTGCTCTGGTTTCCTCCTCTCCCATGAAAATGGTAGGGCTTTGGCCTTTCCTTCGACATCCTGAAAAGTCTTGTCCTCAGGAGGGGACCTATGCCACTCATTTATTTATTTATTTAGCAAGCATTTGTATACCGCTTCTTCCAGCGATCAGAAGCGGGTATGATTACATAGAATATGCTGTCAAATCAAGACAGAAAATTTGTGGTGTATACATATTGATTCGTAAGGTAAGCACGACACACAGAAAATTATCTACTTCATATATATGGGGAAAAGAATTTACATATGTACATTTTTACATAGAAGGTTCTCTGGGCCTCTGGGTAGATAGATGCCCCCCATGTGGATTTAGAACAGGTTGAAATGACTTTGAAATAGGTGCGTCTTGAGTTTTTTTCTAAAGTCTGATAGATCTTTGCTGGCTCTTAGATCGGGCAGTAGTTGGTTCCATAGTGTCGGTGCTGCGTATGAGAAGGCCCTGTTACTAGTGCTGGCCTTGACAGATCTTATATCTGTTGGAGTGTGGAGGGTGTTGGAGTTGATGGTTCTGCTTCTGTTGGTTGGTTGTATGCAGAATAGGGTGGAGAGGAAGGATGGTGCTATGCTGTGGATGAGTTTGAAAGTGGTTGTCAGTATTTTGTATGAGCTGTAATGGGGAGCCAGTGCAACTCTATTAGTACTGGTGTGATGTGTTCAACAAGATTTTTCCTCATAATGATCCTTGCAGCTACATCCTGCGCCATTTGCAGGATGTTTAGGGTTTTCTTAGGCAGTCCTTGAAAAATGGCGTTGCAGTAGTCGAAATGTGGCATGATGAGTGCTTGAGCGACGGATCTGAAGTCGTTGGGATCAATAATGTTCCGTATAGGTTGTAGAACTCTCAGTTTGTGGAAAACTGCCCTGTTGGTTTTGCGGAGGTGTTTTTCCATTTTTAGGTCGCAGTCAAATGTTACTCCTAGATATTTTATTTCTTTCTTCGTTTGGTAGGTATTGTTGCACAGGGTTATTGTTGTAGGGGGGTCAAAATTTGCTTTTCTGGAGATATACATCACCTCAGTTTTCTTATGGTTGATCGCCATGCTGCTTTGTTGTAACCAGTTTTGCATCTCACCGAGGCATGTTTCGAGTGGGCTGTAGTCCGGGTTATCAGTGTCAAGTTGTGTGTACAGCATAATATCATCGGCATAAATGTGGTAGTTGATTTTGTGCTGTATGAAGATTTTGCATAGTGGTTGCATATATACGTTGAAAAGGAGTGCTGAGAGTGCAGAGCCTTGC
Source organism: Ichthyophis bannanicus (assembly GCA_033557465.1). Taxonomy (NCBI): domain Eukaryota; kingdom Metazoa; phylum Chordata; class Amphibia; order Gymnophiona; family Ichthyophiidae; genus Ichthyophis; species Ichthyophis bannanicus. The sequence goes on from CM066034.1 coordinate 567,349,177, forward strand.
GGTATACCTTGCGTTTGGGGGGAATGCTTCCGCTTTTTCACCGTTGAACTGCACCTGTTGCATTCTGTTTGAGATGTATGACGTGAACCACTTTAGGGGGGTTCCTGATATTCCTATTGACTTGATCCTGTTTATAAGGGTTCCATGGTTAACTGTATCAAAGGCAGCTGAGATGTCGATGAATAAGAGTATATACATTTTCTTTTTGTTTTCCAGGCCCTTGAGTAGGTTGTTAAGCAGAACTAGTAATAGGGTTTCCACCCCATGATGTTGTCTAAAGCCGTATTGCTGGTCATCTAGAGGAGCATTGTCGTTCAGGTGGTCTTGTAGTTGTAGTAGGACCGCCTTTTCAATGATCTTTGCTAGGAATGATATGCTCGATATTGGGCGGTAGGATGCTGGGTCATCTCTGTTGAGTGTACTGTTTTTAGAATCGGTCTTATAATAGATTTCTTTAGTTCAGAAGGCATGATTCCTTGTTGCAGTGATAGGTTTACTATGTGAGAGACGTACTGGGCTATGTCTTGTTTCGCTGCCTTGACCCAGGCTGCTGGGCAGGGATCGAGTGGGGATGTGGTGCTGTTTATGCTTGTGATTATGGTTACAATTTGCTGGTCTCCGATTTTGTGGAAGTTGTTCCATACCTGGTCTTGAGTTGTGTTGGTCTCAAAGTTGGGTAGGGGTGTTGGCAGTGTTGAGTCTAGGCCGAGCATTGGTCTTGTGGCCGTCAGTTTGCTAGCGTAGTGGTTTGCCAGAGTTTGGGCCTTGATCATGTTGTTTAGGTGGTGAAGGGTTATGAGGTGGTGAAGGGTCATGAGGTGGTGAAGGGTCCAATGGATGTTTGGAGACTCATCCTCTGACGAGACTCATTGGTTACCCATTTTTAGAATCCCTCCGAGACAATCGAAGGGTCCCTGAGTCTCTGGCCTTGATCCCTCAACATGAGGGATTGAGAGCTCCATTGGGAACAATGATGCATCAGTACTCTCCTAGATTACCCACTTGCTTTGGGCCCTGACCCGGAATGTTAGAGGGATATCAGCCAGGCAGGCACTGGTGTTGGGCCCTTTGATGCCCCGATGATGTTGTATCTATCACAGGCAAGGCATGCACCTCACAGATGGGCCGGACAATGTTGATACAGCAGACGTCAAGGCTCTGGCCTGCGGCACCACCAAGAGCACTGTGGTATGCTCCTCAACAGCCTGCCGTAGGCATGGCTTCTGATTCCGAAGGTAGTAGGGCTCAATTCCAAAGATCGGCTGTTGATGTCGATGCCACTGATAGAAACATAGAAATATGACGACAGAAAAAGACCACATGGCCTATCTAGTCTGTCCTTCCTTAACAACTACAACAGTCCTTTTTTCCTTTAGAGATCCTCTGTGTTTGTCCCATGCTTTTTTGAATTCAGTTACTGTCCTCATTTCTACTACCTCCACTGATGTTGAACCCCTGCCATGCTGCACCACCTGGAGCACAACGATGCATTCGAGAACATCCCAAAGGAACCTCTCCAATCTTGGAAGGCTGTCGGCGCCCTTTTGATGTTCTGGAGGATACTTTGTCCTCCCGTCAGGCCCATTTTGAGGGACGGTACTGTGGACCCTCATTGCTCTCAATGTCATGCCTCGATAAGTTCTGATATCGATCACTGGATTGGACCTCCATGTGATTTATGCTGCTTCTCTTGACTCATCTGATGATCAGATCCCAGGCACAAGAAGCAGCAAATCCATGGAGGATATAGTCCTAGTGTACAGGGAACACCATTGAGCCTGTTGACCGGTCCCTGAGATATGTCATTCGCAATGAAATCAAGCAACTGAAGTAGTAAGACCCAACTGGGGCACTGGCACCTAAGAGCTGTGAAGAAAGAGAAAAAAATTAAACAGGGAAGAGAAAATGCGACAGCAGGCATTTTGTAGAAATCTGGAAGCACAGGACCCCTGCAGGGGTGAAAAATCAGAAATGAAGTGGAGGTTAATCGGAACACATCTGTTCGGTTCTGCAGAAAAACAAAGACTAGTGTAAGAGATGGTGCGTAGCAATCGGTGGGAAGGAGGCACACAGGCATGGTACAGCCTCCCAAAAGCTTCCACACATAGATGGCTATATGTCTTTATAAAATACTAGCAGAGGAGGCGGAGCCAGCGCGGAAGCAAGATGGCTGCGTAGGAGTATAGCTCTGCTCAACCCCGGCAAGATTCCAGCGATTATTCGCATTTGCAATAGACGCCCTGCTGTTGATACCTGATTTCCACTTGTATGAACCATGGCAAATGGAAAGCCAACGAAGCTGGACTTCGCAGCAGGTGGGAACACAGGTTCTAAGAGGCTTAAAGCAGATCCCCCTTCCCCACTTAAGATGGCCGTCGTGAGAGAGCCTGAGGAGGCTACCAGAGTAATTCTGGAGGAAATCAGAGCGGTAAGAGCATTAGTGACCACCAATGGTGAAACGCTGGCCCGGGTGCAATCGGAGGTGCAAGACATGAAAGCACAGTTGGAGGGGCTCATGGGCAGGATGAACAGGATGGATATGCCCCTGGCAGCTCAGGAGGAACAGATAAGTCGGCTCAACAAGGCCTTTCGGAAGATTGAACAATTGGAGTTGAATCTGGAGGACCTGAGTAATAGAACTAGGCGCAATAATATCAGACTTGTTGGCATTCCTGAGGGAGCGGAAGGCTCAGACATGCCCAGGTTCTTGGAGAAGTTATTTACTGAGTTGTTGCGCCTGAATTTCTCCAGTCCGCTGGAGATTAAAAGAGCCCATAGGGTTCCATCGCAGGTGGGGCTGCACAGCCGGAAATCGCGGCCAATCATTTTTTGCTTGCTAAGACATCAACATGTCATACAAATCCTGGCAGCGGCCAAAGTGCAGTCCTCGTTGAAGTTTGAAGGTCACAACATTGCGTTTTACCCTGACTTTTGCAAGACGACGGTGATCAAGAGGAAACAGTTCCTAGAATTATGTCCACGGCTGCAAAAACTTCAAGCGCGTTATGGTCTCTTTTATCCCGTGCGTCTCAAGGTCACTGTGGACAATCAATCGAAAGCCTTTGAAGATCCAGCGGCGGCCATTCACTTTATTGAGGGACAAGAAGCCTTGAGGATGCAATGACTGGTTGGGAGGAAGAGGGGTGTTTCGAGTAAGTGCTTCTGTTCAAACGGCAGCCAGAGCGGTATAAGGTGGCCGTCGGAGAGGCCTGGCAGCGGAGGGCCTAATAAAGGACTTAAGCCTAGGCTTTGGACTTAATATGTGCATGTGTGTGAATCCAATGTTCTGTTCTTCTTTTCTTCTCCTGATATATGTTCCTTGTTGGTGGGGGTTGGTTAAGTAATCCTTGCATTGTGTGTGTTAAGCTTGATAAAGGGGGGGGGGATATGCTAAGTCAGCATGGATATATAGCATTGTCAGCTTATGTGCAGACTCTTTTTGTGCAATAGTTTCTTTTTGCTGGTTTGTTACATTCTTATGAAGTCTGTTAAGAGGATATGAAGGTGTCGGATTGGATGGACTATTGTTATAGCGGGGTTGGGCAGCAGTCTTCATGTTTTTCACACTGTCTCACCCATTTAGTGTATCTCCTCATATCGGGGGTGAGGTGGCGCCTTGCAAGTCTCTTGTTTTTATGTTTTTGCTAATGTATACCCATTTTATGTTACTTCCGGAGCAGACCTCTAACCCAGCTATCAGAATACAAATGTGTTTTATTCATGAACCCTCTTAAAATAATGTCTTTAAATGTGAAGGGTATAAATCACCCTGCCAAGAGGAAAAAGATTCTTACTTATTGCCAGAAATTAAACATAGATGTAGTGATGCTACAAGAGATTCATTACTCTGACTATTATTTGTTGTAAATAATTGCCCCGGTTACCCAAGTTATTGTTCCTGTTCGATGTAAAAACAGATAACTGTATTTTGTCTGATGTTTTCTTGTTCTATGTAAACCGCGCTGATTATGAATAGTGCGGTATATAAAAGATGTTAAATAAATAAATAAATAATAAATAAATTTATCAACTAAAGAGACACTGAAACTGGCATTGGGAAAGTACCAATTAGCGGCCCATTCTCCTGCCTGTGGGAAGAAAAGCAGTGTAGCATTGTTGGTGCGTAAGAATCTTAATGCCCAGATCCTATCATCTAGGGCAGGTCAGGAAGGCAGGTGGGCCAATGCCTTGCTGAGAGTGGGCAGCTGTCAACTTGTACTATTTAATGTATATGCCCCAAATTGTGACAGTCCACAATTTTTTCAGACTTTAGCAAAGTCTATTCATGAGGCTGCCGTCTCTCCAATTATTTTTGGGGGCGATTTCAATATGGTTTTGGATCCGCTGTTGGACTGCAAGCCGGGAAGGGTGCACAGGAAATGTAGAGCCCTGGAGGTGTTAGAATCTGTAATGGAGGACATGGGGCTAATAGATATTTGGAGGGTGTTACACCCCTTGGAAAATGATTTTACGTTTTTTTCTCATCCGCATGGCTCCTTCTCACACAGACTTTTTCTTGTTGTCAAAACCGCTGGTGCAAGCTGTCAAGAGCGCTGAGATCCTAAGCACGCACATCTCAGATCATGCTGCGATAACGGAGCTGGAAGTGGCGGAGGGTCCTAATAGCAACTGTACTTGGGCATTCTCTAGAGCGCTGTTAGCGGATGATTCATTCAAACAGTGTATTCAGCAGGCTATTAAAGAGTTTTTTGCCATTAACCTTCCGGAGGATACCTCCTTGTGGGCCTGGTGGGAGGCGTTTAAAGCTTTAATTAGAGCAAAAATCACTAGTTTCTCTACTGCTGCTAACAGGAAAGCGAGAGCGGAGTTGAATGCCCTGGATCAACAGATCAGGGCTGGCGAGAGAATCCTGCAGAAACAATTTAATGCCATAGCGCTAGCGCACTTACAAAAGTTACAGTTTCAGTACAATATGATCCTTAGTAGTGAAGTGGATCAGAGTCTGTTTAAGCATAATGCTCGTTATTATACAGAGAGCAATAAGGCTGGTAAAGTTTTGGCTGCACGTGGTAAGATTCAGCGTGGGAAATCCCATATAGCAGTTATAAAGGATGAGTGACGTGGGACATTATATGCGAATAAGGATATAAAGGTGGCGTTTGGAGAATTCTATGAGAAGTTGTATCAGTCTGAAATGGATTGTGCTGTGCCAGATATTCAGAGGTTTTTGGAGCGGATTGATCATCCTCGGTTGAACCCGGAGCAAAGAGCCTTTTTGGACAAGGACATTGATCAGGAGGAGTTGATGGAGGCCCTTGTCGGAATGAAAAGTGGAAAGGCAGCAGGGCCTGACGGTTTGCCAATAGAGTTTTATCAGGTGTTTGTAAAAGATCTTATGCCCTATATGTTGGATTACTGTCGGCAGCTGCGATTACATCTTAGCAATATTGGAGCTTTTGCTGATGCAACAATAATCGTGTTAGCAAAACCGGGTAGAGATCCGGCAATGATGAGCAATTATCGACCAATTTCGCTTTTAAATGCAGACTACAAGTTATATTCCACGATTTTGGCTAATCGATTAAATAAAGTTTTGCACCTCTTAATTCATCCGGATCAATGTGGTTTTATATCAGGCAGGTCCACAGCAGACAACGCCCGGGTGCTATGCAATCTATTTGATGTGGCAGAATCTGCCGATGTGCCATATGTCGGGCTGTCAGTAGACGCGGAAAAGGCCTTCGATAGGGTAGAATGGCTTTTCCTATTCCAAGTTCTGGAGTGGTTTGGCTTTCCGCAAAACTTCATAGAGATGATAAAGGTTTTGTACGCTAACCCTACTGCAAGGGTGATGATAAATTTATTTATTTTTATTTAGACAGTTTTGTATACCGCCTTATCCTTCAATCAAAGTGGTCACAACACAATTGGGGGATACATTTAACACGCGGTGATATGAGACACATACACTAATACTTACAGGGAACATGGGCAATGGAGGGTTAAGTGGCTTGCCCAAGACCACAAGGAGCATCTGTGGGACTAGAAACCCCAGTCCTTCCGGCCCAAGGTTGCTGTCCTCTAGTGGGATTTGAACCCCCGACCTTCCGGCCTGAAGTACCTTGCCCCAACCACTAGGCTACTCCTTATTTTGTTCTACGGAGAGGTACGCGCCAAGGCTGCCCGATGTCACCACTCCTGTTTAATCTGGCAATGGAGCCATTGATGTTGGCTATTCGACAGGCAGAGGAGATCAAGGGTATCTCTGTGGATGATCTGCAAGTCGTCAGCGTATGCGGATGACCTGCTGCTTTTTTTGTGTCCAGAATCAATGTCACCCTTGATGGAGCTAATAGATATATATTCTCGGCTATTGGGTTATACAGTTAATAGGACTAAATCTGTAACTTTTCCTCTTAATCAGCATGCTCATAAGGGAATAATAGAGGAATTTTCCTTCCAATGGGAAGCATGTACTATTAAGTACTTGGGTGTTCATTATTGTGCCCCCTTGGAAAAAACGATACAGATAAATAGAGAAAAGCTGCTAGAGGCCTCGAGATCCTTCATTCTAAAGTGGTCCCCCTTGCATCTCACCTGGTGGGGGCGGCTAGAATCCATCAAGATGGTGCTGATGCCTCGGATAAATTATATACTTGGTATGATACCTGTTCTGTTTCCCAGTAGTGTCTACAAATTGCTAGAACGGATCATAAGCTCTTTCTTGTGGGAAGGTAAAACTCCCAGGATAGCTCTGCGGAAGCTAAAGGCGAGCAAGAATGAAGGAGGGGTTCACTTCCCAGATTTTTATTGGTATCATCTGGCTGCCATTTTGAAACAAGGAGGTATGTGGACTACGGCAGCGTTGGCTACACGGAAGGCAATATGGCTGGAGATAGAGGAGCGGCTGGCCAGGCCTTGTCCAATTAATTTGCTCATGGGAATGAGATGGCCAGCATCCTCAAAAGTGGGTCGAGTAATTTCAGCCACTCAGAATGCATTTCATTGTTTGTGCCCTGTTATTGAGAAAAGAAATCCTCCATCTCTCCTTATGCCGCTATGGTGCAACCCCCTGATTAAAATTAACAAAGATACAGTGGCTTGGGAGAAGTGGCAAAGGTGTGGAGTCTGGACAGTGGGCCAATTGATAGATGGGGGGACATGGAAGCCGTTCCCAGTCCTGCAAAGGGAGTTTGGTCTGCCTTCCTCAGGATACTTTCAGTGGATGCAACTTATACACTGTATTGGTGGGGTGAAGAGGAAACCCAGCGAGTTTGATCAAGAATGGGGGCTAAAGAGAGCCCTGGAAGAAATTGCCTCTAGAAAAGGTGAAATTTCAAGTTTTTATGCGCTTTTCCGAACTCATCACTCGAATCAGATAAAGGGATTATGGAAGATATGGGAAGATGAGATAGGGGTCCCTATCTTGCAGCAGACGTGGAATCGCCTGTGGGGCCCCCTAATTCATACCTCGAGGTCAGCAGCCCTCACTCAATCGATGTTCTTCTTTGCCCATAGGGCATATATCACCCCAGTAAAGTTGGCTAAGTGGCGCAAGGAGGGGTCTTCATACTGTTGGGCATGTCAGAAGGCGGAAGGAACCATGAGGCATATGTTCCTGGATTGTCCCTTTATTCAGGCCTTTTGGACTCCTATATGGACTAGAATACAGCGGGTTCTCCGATTCTCCTGTCCTCTCTCCTGGCATATAGTCACGCTGAGATCTTTAGCAGAGATCCCGTCGCTGGATAAGAAGCACTTCTTTTTATTGACTTTCATGATAGCCTTAAAATTAATCCTATCCAACTGGAAAGATCCTACAAAGTTATGTTGGACTTTGTGGTGGACTCAAGTGTGCCTGTACAGTAAATATGAGAAATCACAAGATAGATTTTCTTCCATTAGAGGGCATCTCATACAGCTGGAAAAGTGGTCTGCTCTGGACATGTATGTGAGTGCGGGTAGCAGTTAAGGGGTATTGTTCTTCTTTAGTTATCATTTCTTTCAGATAAGTCTATTTTTCTTTCTTTCGTTTCTTGGATGGGTCTTGCAAGGCGCCGGAGGTGGAGTGGTGGTGGGTAGGTAAGGTGTGGACTGTTAGCTTAAGCTCTGTTTTAGTTTTGTGTATTTGAGTCGATGTAAAAGTTAAATATACCCAATAAAAAAAATAAAATAAAATAAAATACTAGCAGAAAATTGTAGCCGCTGTGTTAGTCTACTTGGATATATGCAAATATAGGTCAACAAACAAGCTGTAGATGATACCTTTTTATTGGACTAACTTAATATAGTTTTGACAAGCTTTCGGGAGTTATACTCTATCCTGTCACAGATGTGATGAAGAATGCAGTCATACTAGTTTTAAGTAGTACAAACATCTAAGCTCTGGGTTGTCTGCATATGTCATTACATTTATTTTTTTTTTTTTATTTACATTCTCTTATATACCGCGCTATTCTGCATCAGTGCGGTTTACATTGAACAAACTGAAATTACATTGAACAGGGCATTATAACTTGGAGATAACTATTTTACAGGGAACATGGGCTATGAAGGGTTAAGTGGCTTGCCCAAGACCACAAGGAGCACCTGTGGGACTAGAAACCCCAGTCCTTCCGGCCCAAGGTTGCTGTCCTCTAGTGGGATTTGAACCCCCGACCTTCCGGGGGTTCAAAGCCAAGCATGGGATTCAGTGACATATGCAGAAGATAGATGTTTGTACTACTTAAACCCAATGTGACTACATTATCCCTTTATAGATGTGATAAAGAGAGCATAGCTCTCAAAAGCTTGTCAAAAATATATTGTTAGTCCAATAAAAAAGGCATCACCTATGACTTGCCTTTTAACCTTTCTTTGCACATAAAATATTAGCACAAATCCTGTATAAATCCTGCTTGGGAGCAGGCCCAAATGTTAATGCATAAAATATGTGCATAAATCACAACTCCACCCATGCACTACCCAAACTCCTTCCTGGAACATACCTACATGTTATAACTCGCACCATACAGACTTTCATGGACTTCTTTTATAAGATGTATTTTAAGTACAAAAACAGTACTATAAAATTTCCTCCATAGACACCCATGTTGTCTTTATAAAACAGGTACCTATATGGCCCCCAGACAAAGGCAAGCTGTTAGAAATTTACTTTCTGTATGTATAAAACCATGCTTTAAACATAGACAGCCCTTTTAAAACTATCCTCTACACATTACTAAGTAAGTAGATAAAGGGATCCTGGGAGAAGGGAGGGGAGGGGAGGATCCGCTCTGCTTGCACTAAAATGATTGAAACTGATGGTTAGAGACATGCTGAAAAAGCATTTAGACAATTATTAGCCAGAAAGTTAGAATAAATTATTAGCTTCACTAAAAGCAGATCTCATTAAACCTTGCAAATCTTTCAATACAATGATAAATGGCTGAGACACAGGTGGTGAAATATAAATAACTTTGCCACCACCTTTGATATGCTGCTTCATGACAATTGCATTGTAATTGTACCCAATTTTGTTGATCACACAATTTAAATTAATTCTTTTACATGAGAAAGGGTATTCTAGGGCAGGTCGCATTACAGAATGCATCAGTTTGTGACATCAGATTCCAAGTAAAGAGGAAACTATGAGCATGAGAATGGTGAAATACTGGCAGATCCCTGCCTGACTGCTAGAAGGTACACCTGCACGTAGACTAGCCGATGTAGAAAGCCAGCATTAGAACTGTGTGCTATAAGTATAATGCCAAGGTTGTACAAGCAAATGGCAAGTAAATGAGGTAAGTGCAGAAAGTCTATGCTAAACCAGTAGGCACATGTGCATTAGTCGTGCCTAGATCCTGTGTACAAAAAAGACACTTGTGTGCACGTGATGGAATTCTGCATGATGCATATCTCTGCTCAGGTTTACTCTGAACAATATTGGTGACTTTGAACATCGATATTATTCCGAGCAGAATGGTTGCTGTCATGTGCCACATACGATTCCATCATATGCGTATACATTTGTTTCAGCATGATTCCCCTGCCTTTTTTTTTTTTTTTTTAAGAACTCATATCAGCAAAGCCCAAAAAATGCTTATGGGGGGTAGAAGCACTCACAAAACTGACAAATTCCTTTTCAGCACTGAGCGAAGATCCTTTATGTCTCCTTCCAGTAGGCGTTAAAGTTCCAGTGTTAACTTTAGTCTTCGCTCTTCTGCACATTTCTCTGCATTTGGGCGGAATAGTTCATTGCTTGATGATCATGGGCAGCGCGCTAGCATTGGAGCTGGCATCTGCATAATGATTACATTCACACGGATCCCTTTTCTGCACTGCGGTGCGACATCTATGCATAAAAATATGCGCAGATGTCACACCACATATGTACAAACTATGCACTAATGTTTCTGCATCAGCCCTAGAATGCTTAGATCCTTAAACCAGTGTGAAATCTGTTTATTCCATTCTCCTGGACCATACTTTGATGAGGGTGGGTACTGAGCTATTTATACTTCCCATGTGATTATCCCTCAACTGTCTTGAAGTGTTTTTTGACAAGATGGGAAATAATGCATAGTCCCTGTTATGTCTTCATGCTTAATTATATACCCTTTAACTTCACTGTAATCCTGTTAACTACTGGATGTTTTATCAAATTGATCATATTCTTTGCACCATTCATATCTAGATCACTAAATGAATTGCAGCTTGCACTAGACTGGGAGACATAGACTGCAAGAGTAGAATAAGTGACTGGAGCAAGTGAACCATCCTTTTCTAATTTTTGTTGGTTGGGAGTGGCGTTGGCGGCAGCATTTTATTTAGTTCTTCTCTCATGAAGTTTTCAGTTCCCCATTTCGTTGTCTGGTCATTTCAACACCTAAGTTCTGTGGTCTCTGAGTTTCTACATGTATGTTCAGCATCTAAAATTCAAACTAATACAACTATGATCTGTGACGTTTCCGGGTAATGCCATGTCTTAGTAAGTGGTTCCATAATACTAGCAATGGAAGCCTATGAGAACATTTGATAAATCTATATTTATCAAGCCATCTGGTATCCAAGAAATATAAGAAAGCGTGAATCGGTGCTCTGAGTTCCTGGACAGAATGCTTTCCTCTCCCTTTCTCACTGTGATGTCTGGACTCCCACATAAAATAGAGCTCTAGTTGTCATAGGCATTTTCAGAAAGAAAGCAGAATGTGTGTCAGAATGAGTCCTGTAGGAAACAGCAGAAGCTGCCCAAGACTTTTAAAAGAATAGGCAGATAAGTGTGAAATCCTGTAATAATGCATGGACTACCACACGGTCAGGACAATTCTAGCCCTTTGGTGGGCATTATGCAAAGAAACATGTTGGGCCTGCTCCGTAATGCAATACATTTTTAAACCCCCACAAAAATGTAAACATCAGTTTGATAGCCTCTACCCCATCCCCTGGCCTCTAGCTGGATTGCCACCAGTCAGCAGGAGGAAGCACTTCTTACTGCTCCATGCCTCTTCCTGCATGCTTCTGACTGCAGGTTACAAGTGCTGCTTGCTAACTCTTCCTGCCCACTGGAGGAAACTGTGCAGGGGTAGAGAGGATCTACAAGGGACAGTGGATGTGGCCCACCCTTCTCGTTCTTTCTACCAGCAGCTGACTTATTAGGGAAAAACACTGTGTATTGGGAATTGCTGAATTAGTACATTTGACAAGGCCCCTTAAATGTCTGGGTCCTAGGCGTGTACCTGGTTAGCCTGTGCCTCTCTCCTGATGTGCCCCGAATGCAAGCATTATCACAATGGACTCCCTATTTGCTCATCTCAGCAGAGCTCCCAAACAATTATACTTCTTCTTCTCACCCTTGGAATAGGATATGTTCAGAATAAGATTAAAGCATAATTGTAGAATGGGAACATTTAGGGTGATGCTTACTAAAGGAGGTTAGCTATCATCGTGGCGCTAACACCGTGGTAACAGCTAATGTGGGCCAAATGCAGCTACTGCAGGCATTGTCTTGTGATAGCTGCATGCTGCGCGCTAGTAGTAAGAGTGGGAAGGGTATGGCTAGAGAGTGGGTGTGCCTGTACTGTGCGGGTATGGTAGACATTGACAGTGCCCGGTAGCCACATATTTTTCAGACATCACAGTTGCAGTGTGCTGCATCAATGATACTGTCATGCCGCAAAACCTGCGTTTTCACCACACTATCTGCTGGGGAAATGCTGGGTAAGCCAGCCAAGAGATAATGTGCAACTTTTGCAGCTACTGCAGTGCTTTTTGCATTAATGCCCGGCATTAGCTACAAAAGCCTAAGTCCCTTTAATAAACATACTCCTTCTGCTTCTATTTCCCATGCTGGACTTCTTCTAGGAGGACAGTACACCTGAAGAAATGGGTACTACTACCGTTTATGCTTTGGTTTATAGGTATTTAGGGCTGGAGCAATGCATGAGGGGAAAGCCTGCACTGCTACTACCTGAGCTTCACACCCTGACCTTCAGTGGCAGCCTAACAATTGATTCTCTGGAGAGGGTTAGAGCATTATGCAATGCAATTCTAAACTCTGTAGCACATTTGGATTAATTTGCATTTAATCATGGATGCTAAAATAATAAATATCATTGACAATCTATCCAGTTTTAAAAATATCCCTTCAAAATAGAATATTTCTTCAACCTGTATGCATCTGGGAATCTCTTTAAGCTCCTGGCATGTTTCACTAACATGATGAAGAAAAAGATTTCTAAATTACCTTCCTAACCTAATCAATGCCACCCAGAGTGGTGTAAAGAACAAACCGAACCATGAAATACTGTAAACTGACCATGAAAAATCAAAAGAAGCAGCAGCATCTTAAAAGAAAAAATGCACCGAGGTAAGGCAAAAAAAAAAAAAAAAAAAAAAACATGACAGGAGAACTGATACTGAACAAAGTTTTGTGGGAGGACAACCTGAAAAAGGAAGCCCAGCTCTCTAAAGCACAAATATATTAAAATTAGCACAATAAAAGATGTCGCCTGTATCTTGTTTGCTGACCCTTATTCCTATGTATACAAGTGGCTCAACAAAGTATTAACATGATTTAGCCGATAAATGTGAGAAAAGGAAAGGTGCATATACCCCTATATATAGCAATGGCGATATTGTGCGTGGTGGTTGCAGGTTATCAGCTTGTCACAGTGCAGATCCAATCTCACTTTAACTGCTCTGCTGCAATTTCCAATTCAAGACCGTTTGCTCAGGGTGTTAATATCAGTCCCAAGATCTTAATAACTCTGCAGCCATCCCTAGCAGAAACACGAATTCACAGAGGTTATGAAGCATTTGGATTCTTTTTGTCCATTTTCTCTTTATACTTCCTTGATCCACAGCACACTGAGACATGTCGCTGCAGCAGCAGGCCTGTTTTACACATAGCTTGCTGGGACTGATGACAAAAGCACGAGGATTAAAGGTGCATAGAGTCACAGACACACATCAGTTCAGGTATGCACAGCTAGACACACACATGCTTCCAGACCCACACACCATAACAACACTGCATGTATACTGCACACTAAATTATATTCTGGATACAGTTACAAGTAGCAAGGAACTCAATTGCTGTACAGTTTTAAATCCTCCCTTTTCTGTGAGGAGCTCTTATCTACAACATTCATATGCATATGTTTCTATCCTTTCTTTTAATGTGATGCAGTACTATCATTTTAAACACGGACTGTTTCACACACAGCTTCATTTAGATAAGTCGGTTTTCCCTGAAAAAAGTGTGAACACGGCTATTTCCTTCCTAGGCAGGAGGCTGTCAGAAACTGGGTGAGGATGATACAGGGCTATTAAATTGCTTGCTCCTATATGTATATAAGAAAGCACGGAAGCCTTTTAAATTAGGGGGAATTGGGGGCAAGGATAAGATCTGGGATGGTCTTTGTAGGTATGGGTGAGGTAGTAGGGTTTTAAATGCTTGTTGTATCTTTTATGTTTTTATGATTATAAACCACATTGTGAAACTAAAATTGTAATATATATAAAAAAAAATAAGTGAAATGAAACTTTGTACACAAGTACATTACTTAGAAAAATAGAAGATATTGGTAAATAAGAACTAGTTGATCTACCAAGTCTATCCATTTGTATCTGCTTACTACTCTATCACAAACCCTACTCAATCTCTCTGGTCTTCCTGCTTCCGTTTCTTGCCACCTAGATTCCTTTGGCCTCTTCTCCCTGTTTTGATTCCTAGCACCTCTGCCAGAAATCTGTAACAGGTGTCTATCACACTTTCAATCGAAAAAGATTCTCATATTCTTTTTGTGCACCTCTTCAGTTTTATATGACAACCCTCATTTTATTGACATTTATAAGATATTTGCCTATTTCTATCATATCTCATTTTTCACCAGGGTTGCAGTACGGATATAAGATGCCCTAGGCAAATCTTCAGCCTTGCACTCTCTTGCAATTAACTTTTTGACCCCTGGCATCCCACTCCCAAGATTTTGAGAATTACACTTTATCATAATTCTATATCAGGGGTGGAAGTGGGAACAGTGAACTCCTCCCGCTCCCTCCGCCAAGGCAAATCAGGCCAGTCTCATCTCTGCACACCAGGACTTCATCAGAGCATGCTTTCAGGTGTGCCCGCACCTGGCAGGCCTGCACCTGAGGGCCTCGCCAGAGGGCCTTTGGTGTGGCCCGACAATAAAAACCTATAACTAAACCCAAGTCTCTAACTCCACCAGGGAAAAAGCTCACCGACCCTGACTACTGAACAATGAGTAATGTCAAATGACCTTTGCTTGCAATGACACTGTAAACGATCCTGCAGTGTACTAACCTGTTTGTAAAATCTATGAATAGCAGATTGACCACCTCTCCACTCTAATCTTCCCCACTTTACTCATCCGCTGGCTAACCTATGGTCTACCCCCTCACTTGGCACTACATGGAACCCAAGATGTATCTGTGGGGTATTCACAGCGTCTTATTCATACCCTACCTCATTTCCAACATCTGTTCATACCCATCTATACCTGAGTAGTATCAAAATATTACTATATTCCATAGGCAGAACCCATATAACATACCCATAGTTGGGTACAGAACATATAATGGAAATAGACGCAACACAAGCAGACTCATTAATATAACTATTCACAGCACACCCCTCTACCACCTTGTCTCAACCAACTCAAACTCACTACCAATCCAGAGTTACTTGGTTAATGCAAGACTATAAGAAATAAAATATCAATATTCTTAAACCTCATTAATGACAATCCCGACATCATATTCATCACAGAAACATGGCACTCAGACACCGACGCCATCTTAATCAATCGGTTTAGAACACCGGGAAATAACATCTTTCACTGCCCAAGAACCAACAAATGTGGAGGAGGATCCTCACCATCATAAAAAATTAGATAAAATCCTCCTAGCAAAGAACACAGAAAGCATGGACATGCTAATTATCGAAAATAGAAAGATCACCAAATGATCCCTTGAAAAACGAAAATCAGAACACTTTTTGTCGGAATGCGCCGAGGGAGGTAAGAACCTGAAATCTATCCACACCAGACGACACATTCCATTTTAATCATTTTAGGTGGAAAAACTAATTCTGAAAAAACAGATGTACTTAACTTATGGTATCACCAAAACTTAAATTTGATTAGTTCAAAACGAGGCATCAAAGCATAAAGCACGACGTGCATGTTTCGGGAATCTCATCCCTGTATCAAGTGCTGTTTCTATCCAATAATATAACCGCTGTAGAACGCCGAGATGTTGTACATCCCTATTTTTCAAGGGGTAAACCATTTTCAATTGGCTAAAAAATCTATCACTCAAATAAGAACCACCAATAAGACGAAGGGAAAATCCCATAACATGAGGGGAACTCCACTGCGTCATAGATGACCTCACAATAGACTGGTCCACTCAATTTCTTTGTTCATCCCAAAGGGTGGACCATATTTAATCTGTAGATCCAACGCTGTTCCTGCCATTGTATTCGGGCTAGATGATCACCCCTCCTAGGATCTGGAGGGACATGATCGATCACGGACCATTTTAAATCACTGAAAACATGATTATATGTCAAACAATGTTCAACAATTGGAGCAGAAACCACTTGTTGATGAATCCGTGATGCATGTTCATTCAGTCGAGTTTTAATCATACGTGAAGTCCTGCCAACATGCAATAGGAGACATGGGCATTGCAAAATGTAGACTACAAAAGTAGAACAACAGTTGGTTGCCCACTTGTATTCAATACAAAAGCCCGTCGTGGGATGCTTCCAGCTCTTACCCACCAAAGTTGTAGCACAATGTAAACATGAGTCACATGAAAAATGACCACGATTATGTGGAAACGGAGAGGGTGACCTATCTGAAGGAGCCATAGAGTTGACTAATATGTCTTTCAAATTCAATCCTCGAGAAAATGCTACTATAAGAGGTTTTTGAAAACAAGAGCGTAATCCCAAGATATTGAGGGTCAGGAAGGATATGCAAGACCAGTGGGCATGGAGCAAAGAGAGGTGATGATGGCAGTGGGAATGATGTGGAGGTGCAACCGGAATAATAATAGTGGGATTAACAGAAGTATAGCAGTAGTGGAACAGACAATACTGTGGGAGCATGATGTTGTAGTAGTATTCTACAAAATCCATTACATGTTCAATGGTTGGTTATGCACCATGGCTTATTTTGGTGACAAACCACAACATCGACAAATACACCAAGCTTGCTGTAAAGATTTAAGGCTTTCTTTCAGAATCCTAAAAAATGCCTTTGAATTTCAAAGCCATTTCCCCACATAAAATCTATTCTGAAGTACTTCTTTCTGGTATCTCCAAAATTTCCATAGTTTAAAATAAGAAATGTGTGCTTAAAAATCCAAGAGAACCAAGGGAGCTCACCCAAGGAACAGGAC
Source organism: Ichthyophis bannanicus (assembly GCA_033557465.1). Classification (NCBI taxonomy): domain Eukaryota; kingdom Metazoa; phylum Chordata; class Amphibia; order Gymnophiona; family Ichthyophiidae; genus Ichthyophis; species Ichthyophis bannanicus. The sequence continues at coordinate 567,366,052 of CM066034.1, forward strand.
GTGTTCCTTGGGGTGACTCTGGGGGCAACCATTAACATTGTGGCTCCTTGATTTACACCCCTATCACAGCTGTCTCTTTGAACACAGCTTCCACCTGCTCTCATGCCTCCAGTAAGTTCAGTGCACCGATCTCTCCCCTAGCTCCTTTCCTTGTTTTTCTTTTCCTCTCACCTCCCGCGCTCTGGCCTTTTCACCTGGTCACTATGTACGTTATCGCAATCCACTGGGGCTGGTGCCCTGCTCCCCTAGCGATCCAATCTCGGCATCCTAGTACCTCCTAGAAATCCCGCAAGTCTTTTTAGAGGCTCCTCTCTGCCACACCAGACGTCCCTCTCCCAGAACTTGGACCTCTATTGGCCATCCTGCCCCTCATGTTTGCTCTCCTCAACTGCCGTTCCATACATTCCAAGTCCCTTCTCATCCATGACTTCTTACTCTCAGACACTTGCCGCTCTCTTCCTCACTGAGACATGGCTCCAGGAGGGAGAGGAGCCACTCCTCAACCGCTGCCTTCCTCCCGCCTATTCCACATTTTCCACCTCTCGGCGGGACTGCAGTGGTAGAGGTGTAGCGGTTCTTTGCCACTCCTCCCTCTCCCTCAGCGCAGTCTCATCTCCAGCACTCCACTTTCCTGAAGCACTATTGCTTCATTCTGATGATAGTCCTCCCTTTTATTTTCTTCTCATCTACCTCCCCATCTGTCCCTCCCCCCCCACCTCTGGGACTCCCTTCTCTTAACTATCTCAGAAACCTCTCTCCTATACCCCCCTCTTACTCATTCTCAGTGACTTTAATCTACACCTTGACTCTCCTGTCTGTCCTTGATATGTGTCTTTTTCTTTCCCTCCTCAATGACCTCTCACTACTCCAACACATCTGTTGCCCTGCTCACTCCGCTGGTCACTCTTTTGATATCATTACTCCTGCAGGCCTTCTTACCCTTTCTTCTACCAGGATTTCGACCCTCTCAGTGCCTTGGTCCAATCATCTCTGTCTCTTCTTCTCCCTCCATTGTCCTGTTCCCCCTGCTTCTTCAGCCACGCTTCACCCCTCTGCTGCTCCCCTCTCTTCTTCTGTTATCCGCCGCACCTCCGCAGCTACCCTCCAGCAGTTTCCTTCCTCCAACTGGTTCTTTCCCCCGGATTTCTCTTTCCTTGCTCCTGATCTCCAAGTCTTATCTTGGAATTCCACCCTAACCAAGGCCCTTTATGTCCTTGCCTCCCCTACCCTGCTGCCTATTCCAACCGCTCCACTCCCCATCATCCTTGGTTTCACTCCAGTCTGTATCTCCATTGCTCCTACCTTCGTCATGCCGGGCACCTCTGGCATAAGCACCCTTCCACTGAGTCACTTGCCCATTTCTGCCACTGCCACTTGCACTATCGTTCTCTTATTCAGTCCGCTAAGCTTTCCTATAACCTTGGGCTCATTTCATCTTCCTCTAATTCTTCCCGCCACCTGTTCTCTGTTCCTGGTCATCTCTCATCCCTCCTCCTCTCCTGCCCTCCCATCCTGCTGTATTAGTGATTTATTTCTCCAATAAGATTCTTACTCTGCATTGTTCTTTTCCCACTTGTCACCCCCTCCTCCTCATCCCTTACCTTCCCTACCAGCCCCCGTAACCTCACCCCCTGTCCCCCCTTTCCCACTCCTGTTCATCTTTTCGCCCTGTCTCCTTTGCAGAATTACTTAAGACTCTTTCATCATTCTGCAAAACTGCCTTGCCCCTCCAATCCTATCCCTTCCTCTTGGCTCACAGTTCCCTCCTTAGCTCTTCTCCCTATTATCCTTGATATTTTCAATTCCAGCCTTTCCTCTGGTATCTTCCCCTCTTCAACCTGGAAAAGAGATGTCTGAGGGGAGATATGATAGAAGTCTATAAATTAATGAATGGAGTGTAACGGGTAAACATAGATCGATTGTTTACGCCATCAAAATATAGAAAGACTAGGGGACATGCAATGAAGCTACAGAGTAACCTATTTAAGACTAATAAGAGAAAATATTTTTTCACTCAACGTGTAATCAAACTCTGGAATTCATTATTGGAGGATGTAGTAAAAGCTGTTAGTGTAGCAGGGTTTAAAAAAGGTTTGGACAAGTTCCAGGAGGAAAGGTCCATAAACCATTATTAAAGGGAATCCAGGATATCCAATACAAGCACTGTGGAACCTGTGTCTTTTAGGGAAACTGCTAGGTACTTGTGACCTAAATTGGCCACTGCTGGAAACAGGATACTGGGCTTGATGGACCTTGGTCTGACCCAGTATGGCATATTTTATGTACACCTCTGGAAGCATGCTTTTATCCGACAGATCCTTAAAAAGCCCTCACTAGATCCTACCATTCCTGCACACTGGCACCCTATTTCCAATCTTCTCTTCCTCTCCAAAATCCTCCAGAAATTGGTCTGTGTTCAGCTTTCCTCATATCTTGATGCCACCTTTGCACTTCACCTCAATCAATCTGTCTTTCGTCATGGGCACATTACAGAAATTATTCTATCACTTCTTAACAAACTTCACATCATCCATGACTGCGGTGACCTCTCATTGGCCGTTTCTTTGGACCTCTCATCTACTTTTGACTTAGTGGACCATCGCTCTCTTCTTTCTTGCCACTGTGACTCAGGTATCTCTGGTTCTGTTCTTCACTGGCTCCACTCATTTCTCTCTTCTCGCACCTTCTCTGTTCTTTCCGGCACCTTTGCTTCTCCTGTTACCCCTCTCCCCTGTGGTGTTCCTCAGGGTTCCATGCTTGCCCTCCTCCTCTTCAATATCTTTCTGGCTCCCCTTGCACATCATACAGCAGCATGGCATCACCATATACTACTATGCAGATGACATTCTTCTGGTCCATCACACTACTCCCTCTGCTCCTGATCTGACCCCTCTCAATGCCTGCCTCTCCTCAGTGTCTTCATGGATGGCATCCAACTATTTACACATCAATCCCTCTAAAATCTCTGACATCTGGTTTTCCTTCTCTTCTCATGCCCCTGCTTTAGCACCATCCCTTGCGCACACCCCATCCCTCTGGTTACTACACTTCGCTACTTTGGTGTCACACTCGACTCTTCCCTTTCCTTTGGTAGCCATATTTCTTTCATTATCCAGCACTCATTTTACTTTCTCCATCAGATGCGCTCCATTCGCCCTTTTCTCACTCCCTCATCTCTGACCACACTTCTCTCCTTAGTTGTAACACATATTGATTACTACAATGTCACTTTAGCTGGACTCCTTCAATATCAGCTCCGCTGTCTGCAACTTCTTCAGAACACTGCTGCTCACATCCTTACCCACACCTCCCACATGGACCACATCACACTGCTTCTTTTTAAACTCCATTGGCTACCCATAAAGTTCCATGTTCAATACAAGAATCTCACTCTGGTTCATTATACCAGTGTTTCCCAACCCAGTCCTATGGGGCACACCGGCCAGTCAGGTTTTCGGGATATCCCTAATGACTATGCATGAGATATATATGCATTAGAGATATCCTGCCAACCTGACTGGTTTGTGGCCCTCCAGGGCTGGATTTGGAGACCCCTGCCTAACACCTCTGTCATCTAAGATTGTGAGTGGGCAAGGTGCAGATGTCCAAGACATCAAAAAGGTATATAGAATGTGTCACATTCCTCCTCACTTCTCACCACCACCAAAATATTGTCTATTAGACAACTTTTTGGTGGTGGTGAGAATCGAGGAGGAATGTGTCACATTCTATATACCCTTTCGATGTCTAGGACATCTGCACCTTGCCCACTCACAATCTTAAATGACAGAGGTGTAAGGCAGGGGTCTCCAAATCCAGCCCTAGAGGGCCACAAACCAGTCAGGTTGGCAGGATATCTCTAATGCATATATATCTCATGCATAGTCATTAGGGATATCCCGAAAACCTGACTGGCCGGTGTGCCCCATAGGACTGGGTTGGGAAACACTGCATTATACCATCCACAGCAGCACTCCTCAGTATCTCTCTGATCAAATTCAACTCCAATCCTCTCACCGCTCCCTCTGTCAGATTCACTCTAATCACCTCTTTCTCCCATCCCCCTCATCCTCTCACCTCATATCAACCCGAGCCTCTGCCGCCTTTTTTCTTGAGCCTCTCCTTTGGAACTCCCTTCTCCCTGACCTTCGTCTGAAGCTCTCCTTCCCCTGTTTTAAAGCGCTGCTAAAAACTCACCTTTTCTCCCTTGCCTTTGACCTCCCTCTACCCTCTTCCTAGTTCCCTTCCTCTGTCTGTGTCACCCTGCTCCCTCTCTTTCCAGCTAGTCATATCTCTCTCACTCGCTTTCCTGTCATTATTGGCATTCCTTTCCTTTTCTTGTAGCTGCTTTTTTAAATTTTTAAATTTTTTTTTAATTGTAAACTGCTCAGACGCCTTGGTATATTAAATGGCCTTGGACGGTATATTAAATGACATAATAAAGAATAAAGAATGCATACACGAGGTTCCAAATATTTATAAAACTTTAGAAATTAAATTCCAGAAACTGTGTTGTATTAATAGCACATTATACAAAGAGGGCTTGCCAAAAAATGGAAGAATGAGAAAAAATCTCAAAGGAAAATCTGGAAAAGGCAACTGAAGCAACTATAAGATCTCCGATTGGATTAATTAAAGAAAAGTAACAGAGTCAGGGCGTGTTAAAATAGCTGAGCTATGCCACAGAAAGAGAAATTGAGAGAGAGAAAATAGGTTCAGAAAGGAATGCAAAAAAAGAGATGCTAAAACAGCCAGAGTACTTAGATGGGGTAACTTACATAGGAGGCAGGTCCAGTCCCAGAGTTGGTTCAAGGTGATGGCACCTTAGGTAAACCTTAAGCCTTACGCTCCCCTGGCTATCAAAATCTACTGTTTAGCTTTGAATGCTCTGTTCTTTTGTCCTCCCCCCCCCCCCCCCACACCCAAGAAGCTTCTTCCCTAGGTAAATGTCTAGTTTGCCTAATGGCTGGGCTGGCCCTGAAAGGAGGTATCTGCGGAATATGAGAACACTGAACAGGAGGAAGAGAGTTGCATTAAGCAAAATGAAGAGGAAATGCAGGATGGCCCAGTGAATAGAGGGGAAGTTTTAAAGAAGACTTGAATAATGTGATATAGGACAGGGGGTAGAAGGATAAAGAAAGTCAGAAAAGAGATTAAGTGGCCGAAGAGTTGGCAGTGAACCTCCCAGCCTTGCATGGAAGTTGATAGGCATGCTTGGGTTGAAGAAAGGAACTGACTGCCAAAGTTGTATCTTACATCTAAGGCAAAAAAACATGAAAAGTAAAACCAATAAGGCCATAATTCACATTAAGAAACCATCAATGGATATTATGAAGATAAATCAGATCCAGTACAGTGCAGCAAAAATTACCATCAAGACAATTCTACCAAACAATAGTAAATTAGTTTTATTCAATTTTAACTAAATATCATCATTAGTAAATTAAGATCTGATTAGTTAGTGATTCCTAATATGAATATTTCTAAATAATATGTTTGTCAGTTCTGGCATAAATAAAGCTGACTATGGCTATCTTTATGCTGCATTAATTGAATGACTGAACAACATGATGGATTGCTTTGGTAGAAACTGAAATGTCTGGAGTTGTCATTAAAAAGATGAGTTCTGCATAAGCATCATCTGCAATGAAAACTTTTCATACTCACCGCGATAGGCACGAGTTTCCTTCCTAAGTAATGAGGCAATGCTGATAATGCTCTTCACTCACTCAGGAAGAGGCACAATCTGTTGGGTTTGGGGGAGAGGGGGTTCTTGGTCACATTAGCTGATAGAAGTAGTGGTATGTCTTCTTTTTTTTTATTTCTTTGTAATGGATGATTCCTGGGTTTATAAGCCCGAGATTGGTTTGTGGTCCTTAGTATAACAAATATTGCTATATTTGTCCTTTTAGATATGGTCCAAGGCAGGGGACTCTAAAAATAATTTGTGCCTGGCTATATAGTTTTGAAACTTGTTCTGCTTTTGTGGAAATTACATTTTGCAGCTCTCCAAGGCTTATTCCTATAGTTATCTTCTACAGTCTCTGTCTCTCTCTCTCTCTTACACGCTCTGAGATGAATGTTATTGTCACACATGGGCACACACATGCTGTGCCCTGCATACAAAATACGAAGAGACAACAGGGATATCACAGTGAAAGCTGCCAGTGCTCCTCACCAGGTCACAAGCACCATCACCAGTACAGGGGGTAGTTTTATAAAACATTTCCCACCCGCAAAGCCCAGAAAATGGCTCTTTTAAAATTGTCCCGGGCTATAAACATATCAATCTAATGCCTACTTTCAAAAGAGCTGATGTTAGCCTTCCTGAGGGCATGGTTTGGGCAGAAAGCGTAGTTACTCACCTGTAACAGGTGATCTCCGGGAACAGCAGGAATGTAGTCTTCACATATGGGTATCGGTCGGTACCGACGGAGCCTGCGTGGGAACGCTCCCCAGCGTCCAATAGGAATGCTTTTGGGAGCATCCCTCAGCACATGCACGCTGCCTTCCCGCCTTTCCAACTGTCCCTCTTCAGTTAAGTTTGTAGCTGAGTGAAAGGATAGAGGAAAGAGACAAAGAGATAGAGAGACAACTCCTAGGGAAAGTGGGTTGTGAAGACTAAATTCCTGCTGTTCCCGGAGATCACCTGTTACAGGTGAGTAACTATGCTATCTCCAGGAACAAGCAGGAATGTAGTCTTCACATATGGGGACTCCCTAGCTGAAGATGCCAGGGAGATAGCCCCAGGAAGGTGCCACTCTAGAAAGGTAGGCATCCTTCCTCCCATGGATTTCTGGCATTCCACCAGGGTTGGTGGGTAGGAGTTGAATTAGGTCTGAAAGAGATTTTGAAGAACAGCTTGGCCAAAGAAGGCGTCCCGACGGGAGGCTTTATCCAGGCAGTAGTGGGCTGTGAAGGTGTGTACCGAAGCCCAAGTGGCTTCTCGACAAATGGCATCGATAGATTAGCCATAGAGATTGCCATGGCTCTCACGTTATGAGCTGTGACATGGCCTTCAAGAGGAAGAACCATATTCTCATAAGCAAAGGATATGCCTTGGGCAATCCATTTGGATAAAGTTCTTTTGGAGACTGGAAGTCCCAAATGACTAGAATCAAAAGCAATAAAAAGTTGTGAGGACTTTCTATGTTGCTGTGTTCTCTGTAGGTAAAAGGCTAAGGCTCTTTTACAATCCAAAGTATGAAGATTTCTTTCTGCATTAGAGGTGTGAGGCCTCAGGAAAAATACAGGAAGAAAAATAGATTGATTTACATGAAAAGGCGAAACCACATTTGGCATAAAGTGTGGATGAGTTCTAAGAACAACCTTATCATGATGAAACCTAGTATAAGGAGGATCAGCCACTAAAGCTTGCAATTCACTAATGCGACGTGTAGAGGTGATTGCAATTAGGAAGATGACCTTCCAGGACAAAAACTTAAGGGTTGTAGTGGCTAAAGGCTCAAAAGGCGGCTTCATGAGCTGCCTGAAAACTAGATTTAGATCCCATGCCACTGGTGGTGGTTTAATGGGAGGCTTTGTTAATAGAAGACCTCTCATAAATCTGGATGAGTGGATGAGAGGAAATTGGTTGTCCATTCAGAGGCTTATAAGAAGCTGCAATTGCACTAAGATGGACTCTTACCGAATTGGTCTTCAGACCAGAATTCGATAAGTGAAGGAGATACTCTAGTATCGATTCTAAAAGTATGACAAGGGGCTTTAACCCCTTCTTGGAACACCATATAGTAAAACGTTTCCACTTGAAGGCATAAGATCTTCTTGTGGAAGGTTTTCTAGAAGCCTGAAGGATATCCTTTACCTGTTGGGACAGGTTGAAATCCTGGAGGTCTAAGCCTTCAGCAAACAGGCCGTGAGATGTAGGGACTGGAGATTCAGGTGCCATAGCGTCCCGTTCTCTTGGGAAAGGAGATCTGGAGCATGCCCTAACTCCAGAGGTGCAGCTTGAGAGAGATGTAGAAGCAGGGGATACCACATTTGGCGTGGCCACCGTGGCGCTATGAGGATCATACGACCCCTGTCTCTCTGAAGCTTGAAGAGTGTTTTGGGGATGAGGGGAATGGGTGGGAAGGCATAAAGGAAGTCCTGACCCCAGTGAAGGAGGAAGGCATCCCTTGCCTGACAATTGTGAGCCGGAATCCTGGAACAGAACCGGGGAAGTTTGGCATTCGGTGGACTTGCAAAGAGTTCTATGTCTGGAGTACCCCAGAAATGAAATATCTTTGCCACTTGGTCTAGGTGGAGAGACCACTCGTGAGGCAGCAATACCCAACTGACTTTTTTTGCCCAAAGGTTTTGAATGCCTGGAAGATATACCACTAGAAGGTGAATTTGGTGCTCTCTGGCAAGGGCCCACAGTCGTAAAGCTTTGTTGCATAATGACAGAGAGCCTGTTCCGCCCTGCTTGTTCACGTAGAACATGGCTACTTGATTGTCCATTTGGACTAGGACTGTCTTGTAGATGAGCTGGGCATAGAACACTCGAAGAGCTAAATAGATTGCTCTTAATTCCAGGAGGTTTATGTGTAGACCAGCCTCCTGTGGAGTCCAGGTACCCTGCGAAGAGAGATGATTCAGGTGTGCTCCCCAACCCACCTGTGATGCATCTGTTGTTAGGGTGGCCTGGAAGAGGGGTTGTTGAAAGGGAGACCCCACTGACAGATTTTCTAGTGATTGTCACCATAGGAGGGACAAAATCAGTCATTGAGAGTTTGTTATCTTGTCCGACAGATGACCCGTGGCCTGTGACCACTGAGTGGATAGGGTCCACTGGGCTGCTTGCATGTGGAGGCGAGCATAGGGAACTACATGAACTGTGGATGCCATATGTCCCAGTAACTGTAGGAGTTCTCGAGCAGTTAGGGAGGTTTTCCCTGCTGCTTGAGAAGATAGTTGCACTATGCGAAGACACCAGGCCTATGGAAGGAAAGCCCTTGACTGTCTGGTGTCTAACCAGGCTCCTATGAACTCCAGGCACTGGGAAGGAACAAGTTGGGATTTTGGGAAGTTTATTACCAATCCTAAGTATTGGAGGATTCACATTGTGCGAGACAGTGCAGCGCTGGCTTCTGCAACTGTGGGGGTGCGAATGATCCAGCCATCCAAGTAAGGGAAGAAGAATATTCCTAGGGTTCGCAGGAATGCAGCTACTACTGCCATGCATTTTGTGAATACTCTTGGTTAGCGAAGCCAGACCAAAGGGAAGCACCCTGTACTGGAAGTGTTTTCCCTTGAAAAGGAATCGTAAGAATTTCCTGTGATCTGGATGGATCAGAATGTGAGTATATGCATCCTTTAAGTCTAGAGAGCAAAGCCAATCCTGACTTTGAAGATATGGCAGAAGAATTCCTAGAGAAATCATTTTGAACTTTTCTCTGAGCAGATATTTGTTCAATTCTCTTAGGTCTAGAATGGGTCTGTGTCCACCTGTTTTCTTTGGAATAAGAAAATAGGGGGAGTAGAACCCTGTACCCTGTTGGAGAATGGGTACCTCCTCTATAGCCCCTTGGGCAAGAAGTGTTGAGATCTCGTGACCTAGCAGATTGCTTGCAGAGGTCTACCAATTGAACTGCCTTAGGATTGTAGGAGGGGGCATGCTGTGAAAATGGAGCTTGTACCCCTCTCCTACAATGGACAGAATCCAATCTTCTGCTGTTATCTGATGCTACCCGTTGATAAAATGGCATAACCTGCCTGGAATATTGGGGGGTTGAGGACCCCTCAAGGGCAGGACGGCTAAGCTCTCTAGGACGGAGTCAAAGCCCTTGAGGGGGCTGAATCTGCGGAGCTGGTTGAGCTCTCGGGCCTTTTGGCTTCTTTTGTTGTCTAGTTTGTCCCTTTTGGGCAACTTGACCCTGACTTTGGCTCTGTTGGGTATAGGAAGGGTAAAACTTCCTCTTTTTGCTAAAAGAGGGTTTTTTATAAGGCTTCTTTCTGGCTGGAGTGGCTGTAGATTTTTGACAATCTATCTAACGTGATATTGTCAGCATCTATTTCATTAGCCTTTTCCTGCCAATTCTTGTCAAAGAGATTCTCTCCTGTGCAAGGGATGTTGCCTAATTTGTCCTGTACCCAAGTCTCCAAGTCTGATGCCTGAAGCCAGGCAATCAGTCGTGCTCCAATGGCAATAGCAGAAGTTCTGCTGATGCATTCAAAGCAGTCAAAGGCTGCACGATTCACAAACTTGGAGACATCTTGAGCATGCTTAACTACAGCAAGAAAGTCTTGTCTCCTGTCATCTGGGAGAAGTGGGCTCATATGCTCCAAGTCTCCTGTAACTTCTTTGAGGAACATTCCCATATATAATATATATGAACTGATCCTAGCTGAAAGCATGGAAGCCTGAAAGGTTTGGCGCCCAAAAGTGTCCAAGGTCCTGCAATCACGACCTGGAGGATTGGATGCATGCCTCTCTGCACTTTTCATCCTACGCATGGCTGACTCCACCACCGTTGAATGGTGTGGCAGCTGAGTCTTTTGAAATCCAGGACACGGCGGAACTCGATACATAGTATCAAGCCTCCTAGAATGAGGAGATGTAGTCAGAGGTGTCTCCCACATTCTGAGCATCAAGTCATGAAGAATTTCATGGATGGGCAGAGTGGCTGCCTCTTTTGGAGCTTTAGGATATTGGAGAATTTCCAATTCCTTTACTCTGGGTTCCTTTTCAGGAGCTACCGTGATTGAAAGGCCTTTGGCAACATCACGAATAAAATCCTGACAAGACATGTCCTCTGGAGGTGACTTTCTGCGTTGGGGAGAAGAGAAATCTTCCAGGAGAAACACTCTGGTACCGGCAGAATTGTCAGAGTATTCGGAATCGGAGGATTCGAAGTATTCCTGACCACGATGCTCATGCAAAGCACAGTCCCGGTATAGATCGAAGTCAGTACCGAGTTGATCCGGTAGCGATCTGTCGATGCCAGCCAAAGATGGCGTGGGAAAAATTCTGTACCGGTGCCCGTTGAACCATAGGTGTCAATGGTACCGCAGCTGTGAGGAGAGCTGCAATACTGCGTTTGATAGCGAGGAATCTCTGGTCTATCGACGCTGCCGATGCCTGGGTGTCAGTACCGGTGAAGACGGCAGGGACCCCTGAGCATGGCACCAGTAGTTCTTGCGAGGTCGAGGCCTCAAGAACATCCTGGAGCCCCGTTGATGCTTTGGAAGCCGAAGCTTCCCGCCGGGGCTGTTTTGCCTGTGTGGTTCCCTCAAGGGCAATGCCAATGGCCTCTCGATGCTTAGCAGGAGAGCTACCCTTTGAGGACCTGCTTTTATGTTTATTTACCTGAGATCCATAGGAGGAAGAGGAGGATCTTGAAGACATCGATGCAATGGATCTGGCATCCGAAGAAAAGAGGGTACCGAGCTTTGCAGCCTGGTTCTGTCTTCCTCTTCTAGTCATCCCCATACAGGAGAGACATTCAGATGGAGAATGTTCAGGCCCTAAACATTTAAGACACCAGTCATGGGTGTTGGTGACGGAAATGGTATCGCCACACTTAGTACACTTTTTAAAACCACTAGTTGGTTTTTCCATGTTTTAGGAATATGAGGCCTAATGCCCGAAATGGCGCCTAGCACCGAAAAAAGAAAAGTTTCTGAAGAGAAACAGTTTAGAATATAATTTTTTTTTTTAAAGAAAAGAACAGGCAGTACCAGTAGGTGTCGTGCGGAGGCAAACACGACTACAAGAAAACAATTTTAAAGAAGGAATTTTCTGTGGTGACAGGGTATGAGTCCTGTCTGCTCCGCGGAAAACGAAGAACTGAAGAGGGACAGTTGGAAAGGTGGGAAGGCAGCGCGCATGTGCTGAGGGATGCTCCCAAAAGTGTTCCTATTGGACGCTGGGGAGCGTTCCCGCGCAGGCTCAGTCGGTACCGACGATACCCATATCTGAAGACTACATTCCGGCTTGTTCCTGGAGATTTATAAATATATACACATGTACACCGTAAAATACACACAGAGCACACGCGTATTTACACCTGCCTCAGAGTAGGTGCAAATGTGGGCAAGAGCATTTGTGCACCATTGGAGCTTATTGCAGAAGCCTTGTTTATAAAGCCATATAGGTGCCTATGTTGCCTTTATAAAACAGCCAATCAGAATATATATTCTCACCTTAAACTGTGCTCCTTTTCTTTTTACTCATTCCACTATTATAATCATAATGATCCACTACTCAGCTTGTATTACCTTCATTAAAGGAAATTAATTGGATCCACAATTTATGATCCTACTATCCGTATAATATAGTCATTGGTCCTTAGTCTCTTTTTAAGAAGAAAAAGGCTGAGAGTATGCATATAGAATGAAGTTATGACTGAATTTCCCCTGATGCAGAACAATTAATTCCATATATGGATTCATGTCGGGAATAATTCATTTAAGTGACTTGTGAAAGATGGTTAGAATTTTAATACTTTATTAGAATTCTGGAAGACTGGAGTTCTTTTAATAGTTACATTTATATGGGACTTATGAGAAAACTATGGAAAATGTTTTATGAAGTAATACATTTAAAAAGAGACTTGGGACTGATGATTATATTATGAGGATAGTAGAACCATAAATTGTGGATCCAATTAACTCCCTTTGATGAAGGTCCTTTTAAATTTAATAATACAAGCTGAGTAGGAGATCATTGTGGTTATAATGGCAGAATGAGTAAGGATAGTTTCTGGTGAGAATACGTCCTGTATGGCTATTAGTAGATCTCATCTTAGGAATTTGTCTGGTGCCTTTATAAAATAGGTGTGCTTCTGAGAATTTTTATAGGCAGTTTGTGGGGGGTCATTTTATAAAGAATTTTCCATGTGTAAAGCATGCTTTAGCTGTTATAAAATGGCACACCAGTTGTGGCAAGGAGGCCTATCCAGAGTATGAGGGAGGACAAAGAGACAGGGAATTCACCCTAGTAAAGGGCCCCCTTTTACCGAGGCAGAATAGGAAGGACATAAACACAGCTAGGAATCAGAAAACTTCCACATGGCCCACATTCCATGCTCCCCCTAGTGGAAGGAAGGGGAGAGGATACAGAGCCCAGAACCCCTTAGGCAGGGAGTGCTCAAGTATGCAGGTGCACGAAGTCAGGCTGATTGCCATCACCTGGCTAGGGAGGGGTGGAAGAGAGAGCCCTGGAAGTATAAACTGAAGCCAGAGTGTGAGAGCAGGGTCGTCGTCGTGAGGAGAAGCAGCAAGGACGGAGGGAGCAGCAAGAGGAGCAGCAGGGGAGAAGGAGAAGCAGGAAGCCAAACTGCCACGAGCCGAGGCACAGCTGCAAGCTGGCAAAGCTTGACCGGTGCGGAGCAGAGCAGAACCCTTGAGCTTCCAAGAGAGGAGAGTGCTAAGTGGAAGATAGCACATCTGCCAGAGGGTTTGAAGCCAGGAACAGGAGAGACTCCAGGATTCCCCGGGAGGCTGGTGGCTAAGGACTGTGAGATGGGAGAGTCTGAGCCTATGCAGCTGGGAGAGCCCGAGGTAAAGCTAAATGGGGAAGAGATTCCTATGGACTGTTCTGTGTGCAAGGCTTTAAACCTGAGGAACAGGGAGAAAACAAGCCAATCCTGAGAGAGAGTTTACCAGGGAAGGGAACCCATAGTCCACAAGCTGGTGGCCCTGATTCCCTCATGTTGGTAAAGGGAAAGGTCACAAGGACGAAGGAGTAACCCTGGAAGCTGTGAAAAGCTTGTTAAGCACCTGCTGCAGGAACAAGGATGCTGGGGTAAGAAAGTAGCTTTTGTAACAGAGCTTTCTTGTGCCCTGAATTGTATTTGTTGCTTGAAGGTTTATGCAGTTGAAGAGAAGCTATACTATCACGGACAGTGAATGTGATTTTTGTTTGTGCTTTTGGCCAGCAAGGCTACAAAGGAAGTGAATTATCCATTCTGTTAAAAGACTGTGTATCCTGCAATATGGAAAACCTTTAAACAGACATTTTCAGTTTGTGTTTGTTTTTGGGAGAATACTCTGTTTCACAGAGACCTGAACCAATATCCTGTACGTGGTGAGAACGAACCATTGTGTAAAATAAATTCTGTCATTTGTCTTAACCCTTGGAGCCTAACTACAGCTTTCTGTCTAATGCACACATACAGCCAAGCAAAGACTACCTTTCCCAGAAGGCACTACGGGGAAATAGTTGAAAAGGGCTAAAAAAGCAGACAGCAAAAAGTTCCTATAAAATAACCACGCCGCTCTTAGCTTGAGGCGAGCAGTGGCGGCGTGACACAGTATACATGTTAGAAATGTAAGGGCACCGTGCCTACTTTTATGCAATCTGTATATAGGTGTTCCCAGGAGTGTGGCCTGGATAGAGTTGTGGTGGAAATGAAAAGTAATACATGTATTTTATAACAGACATGTACACACATAGGAATACATGCACATTTACACTTTCCTTGGAGAGCATTTATGCACTAATGGGGACTATTATATGAACCTATTTTATAAAGTCATATAGGAGCCTATGTTACATTTATAAAATAGGCATACTGATATCAAATTACTCCCATAAGTCTAAGTAAATGCTGCTATACCGATCCAAATCAGATCACCACACAGAGATCATATGAATATAAATCTAAAATGGAGCACGCGCTGCTCAAGAGAATTCAGGGGAAAAGGGTTTTTAAAAGTCGTCATGTGGCCATAAAAACCATAAAAACAAACAAAACGTTGTCCTGCAGTGCTTCTGAAAAAGCATAGTTACTCACCTGTAACAGGTGTTCTCCAGGGACAGCAGGAATCAGTCATCATATATGGGTGACATCGGTGTAGACGGAGCCCTTGCAGAAGCATCTCCCCAGCTTTCAAAGAAAGCCTTTGGGAGGTGCCACCACACATGCATGGCACCCTTCCCACCCAAGGGTGTCATCTTGCTCAGTCAAATGACATGCTAAAGACAGCAAAAACAAAAGGTAGTAAGGAGCAACTCCAGGGGAGGAGGGAGAGTTGTGAGGAAGGTTTCCTGCTGTCCCTGGAGAACACCTGTTACAGGTGAGTAACTACGCTTTCTCCATAAACAAGCAGGAAGTCAGTCCTCACATATAGAAACATAGAAATATGATGACAGAAAAAGACCACATGGCCTATCTAGTCTGTCCTTCCATAATAACTACAACAGTCCCCTTTTTACCTTTAGAGATCCTCTGTGTTTGTCCCATGCTTTTTTGAATTCAGTTACTGTCCTCATCTCTACCACCTCCACTGGGAGACTATTCCACGGATCCACTACTCTTTCCGTAAAGAAATATTTCCGCATATCACTCCTGAATCTATCTCCCTTCACCCTCATCCCATGTCCCCTCATAGCAGAACTTGCTTTCAATTGAAAGAGGCTCTCTCCCTGAACATTTATGCCACGGAGGTATTTAAACATCTCAATCATATCACCTCTATCCCGCCTTTCCTCTAAGGTGTACATATTAAGATCCTTAAGTCTGTCCTCATATGCTTTATAATGAAGACCACTAATCATTTTAGTAGCCACCCTCTGCACCGACTCCATCCTGTTCACATCCTTCTGAAGGTGTGGTCTCCAGAATTGCACACTATACTCCAAATGAGGTCGCACCAAAGACTTATACAGAGGCATTATCACCTCCTTTTTTCTGCTAGCCATTCCTCTCCGTATGCACCCAAGCATCCTTCTAGCTTTTGCCGTCGCCTTTTCTACCTGTTTAGCTACTTTAAGATCATCAGACACAACCACGCCTAGGTCCCGCTCTTCTTTAGTGGACAAAAGTACTTCACCCCCTATACTATATTGCTCCCTTGGATTGCTGTAGCCCAAATGCATGACCTTACATTTTTTAACATTAAATCCCAGCTACCAAATTCTAGACAATTCTTCAAGCTTAGCTAGATCCCTCCTCATGTTATCTACACCTTCCTGGGTGTCTACATATAGGACTCCTTAGCTACCGAAAGCCCATAGGAAAGGAAATGGTTCCCTCAGGGGGAGCCGTGAGCAGCAGCAATTGAGTCTGCAGATACAGACTACAGTAGGACCTGTGTGTCCAATGGGAACCAACGCTCTGGTAGCCCGAGCACAGAAGGGTCTGAGGGTAGGAGATGCCTAGACCCTGAAAAGAATATGGAGCATGGCTTGGTCGAAGGTGCTGTCCCGTTGGGACTTCCTTTCCAGGCAGTAATGAGCTATGAAGATATGAACTGAAAACCAGGTGGCGGCCCAGCAGATGTCTAGCAAGTGGATGGAATGCAGGTTTGCCACAGAGGTCGCCATGGCCCTGACACTGTGAGCCGTGACCAGGCCATCCAGCATGAGCCCAGGCTCTTCATAGGCTAGAGTGATGCAGTCTGCCAACCAGATGGACAGCGTCAGTTTGGTCACCACTTCCCCCAGCCAACTGGAGTCATAAGAAACAAAAAGCTGAGAAGCTTTCCAGTGGCTCTGGGTCTGCTGAATGTAGAAAGACAGGGCCTTCTTACAATCCAAGGTGTGAAGGATGGTCTCCACCCTGCTGGAGTGAGGCTTTGGGAAGCAGGTAGGTAACACCACCTCCTGGTTGAGGTGGAAAGGAGATACCCACCTTCAGAAGGAACTTGGGGTGTGTGCACGTAGCACGACCCTGTTCTTATAAAATCTGATATACGATGCCTCTGCCACCAGGGCTTAGAGCTTACTGACCCTGAGAGTGGAGGTGAGCACTACCAGGAACACGACCTTCCATGAGAGGTACCTCAAGTGGCAGGTAGCTAGAGGCTCAAATGGTCGGTGAGTGAGCTGCACCAATACTACATTGAGATCCCATTCCATCGCTGGAGGGCAGACGGAGGGGGGAGGGGTTTGGACAATAGGAGTCCTCTCAAAAAGCGGGTCACTACTGTCTGGACCAAAAAGGGCTTACCCTCAACAGGATGGTGATGTGCCACCAGAGCACTGAGTTGCACTCTCATGGAGTTTGATTTCAGCCTGCATTGTGAGAGATGAAGAAGGTAATGTAGCACTAGCTGCACGGGGCAGGAGAATTGGTTCATCCGCTGCTTCACGCAGTAAACCGAGAATCTGTGCCATCTGAAGGCATAAGCTCTCCTGGTAGAGGTCTTACGGGCGGCCAGCAGGATCTCTTCCACTTCTCCCGAGAGGTTGAAAGGGGTTAAGGTCACCCTTTCAGCAGCCACGTCATCAGTGATAGAGACCCCAGGTTGGGGTGCAGGAGAGAGCCCACCTCCTGTGACAAGAGCCCCGGAATGTTCCCCAGGGGGATCGGAGTCTCCACTGACAACGGGAACCACAACTGCCTGGGCCACCATGGAGCCACCAGAATCAGTGATGCCTTGTTGCGAAGAGCCTTCAAGAGTGTTTCGGCAATCAGTGGCATGGGTGGGAAGGCATACATGAGACCGTCTGACCACAGGATTAGGAATGCATCTGCTGCTACCCGGGACAGGTGGGGCTGCCGGGAACAGAAGCGAGGCAACTGGTAGTTGTCTGGACTGGCAAAGAGGTCCACCCATAGGGTCCCCCAGAGACAAAAGAGTCAGTTGGCTACTCTAGGGTCTAGCTAACACTCATGTGGCTGGAGGACCCTGCTCAGTCTGTCTGCTAGAGCAATTGTCCTGGCCTGGTAGGTATACCACCTGCAGGAGTATTCCCTGTTGAATTGCGTAGGAGCAGAGTGTCATTGCTTCATGGCAGAGGGTGTGAGACACCATGCTCCTCTGCTTGTTCACATAGAACATTGCCACTTGATTGTCTGGTTGGATCAGCACTGGCTGGTGTCTCAGGCAGTGACAGAATGCTCGGAGGGCCAGATATATTGCCCAAAGCTCCAGGATGTTGATCTGCTGGTTGCCCTTGGCTCGAGACCAGCTGCCCTGGGTGCGGAGTTCTTCGCAGTGGGCTCCTCATCCCAGCAGGGAGGCAACCATAGTGAGAACCCTTAAAAGGCTTGGGGTTTGGAAGGGCATTCCCGCCTGCAAGGGTCCGGGATTTTGTCACCAAGTCAGAGATTCTGCCAACTGGCGGGTCACTGAGACTCTGTCTTAGAGGCGACACATGGCCGGTATCCACTGGTCCCGAATGCACCACTGAGAGGCTCTCATGTGCAGACGAGCATCCAGGATGACATGGGCCGTCGAGGCCATGTGTCCGAGTAGGTGCAGTAGAAACCGAGCTGATGCAGAGGGACGGTGTTGCACAACTCCAGCCAGTCCAGAGGAAGGAAGGCCTTTGCCTGAAGAGTGTGAAGCCTTGCTCCTATGAACTCCAGACATTGCATCAGGAGGTGGTGGGATTTAGGGTAGTTTATCACGAACCCCAGATGTTGTAGGACCTGGATGGTGCATGCTGTGGCCTGCAACACCTCTGTGGCCAGTCCTCTTTTTATGAGCCAATCGTTGAGGTAGAGGAAGACAAATACCCCCTGGAGATGGAGGAAGGCAGCTACTATTGCCAGGCATTTGGTGAAGACCCTGAGGACGGAGGCCAGGCCGAAGGGTATACCTTATACTGGGAGTGACCTCCCACCAAAGCAAAGGTACTGCCTGTGGCTGGGGTGAATGAGGATATGGGTATAGGCATCCTTCAGATCCAAGGAGCATAGCCAGTTTTCCTGCTGGAGGTAAGGCAGCAATGTTCCAAGGGAGAGCATCTTGAACTTCTCCCTCACCAGGAACTTGCTCAGGTTGCACAGGTCAAGGATGGGCCTTAGGCCCCCTTCTTCTTTTTGGCATGAGAAAATACCTGGAGTAGAACCCCTTGCCCCTGAGATGATGGGGTACCGGTTCTACTGCTTTGTCTTTGAGAAGGCCTGCAATTTCCTTCAATAGGAGGTCCTGGTGAATAGGAAACCTGGGGGGCTCTCCCAGGAAAAAAGGAAAAGGTGTCTGAGACAGGTGAAGGAGGTAGCCTTCCCTGACCACCTGGAGTGCCCAGGAATCGGTGGTGATGGCTGGCCATCTGTGAGCATACAGGATTAGACGTCCTCCTTGGGGTAGAGGCGCTATACTCAAGGAGTCAAAAGCTCCCCTCTGGCTAGGCCGAAGCCGGGGCCTGGGACTTGGGAGCCTTCTGCTTACGAGGGTCTTGCCCATGTTCTTTAGCCTGATGACCCTGCTGGGGAGGCCTGAAAATGTGAGTAGCTTTTGTAAGCAGCCCCTTTCCTCGGGTAAAAGGGCTTTTTACTCGAACCCTTCCATTGGGGAGGGACAGCGATCTTCTCAGAGAGTCTGGTCCTTGTCATGAACTCGGACTCCAACTCGGCAGCCTTTTCCATCATGGGTTTGCCAAAGAGGTTCTCCCCTTGGCATGGGACATCGGCCAATTTGTCCTGAACCCATTGCTCGAGATCGGAAGACTGTAGCCAAACCTGGTGTTGGGCATAGATGCCTACCATGGCTACTCTAGTCGCTGACTTGAAGCTGTCATAGGCTGCTCGAGTCATGAATTTGGAGCACTCATGGATGGCCTTGGACAGGTTCCTCATAGAGCCCAGCCGAGAATCCGGCGAGTTCCTTCGCCAGGTCTCTCAGGTACCTGCCCATGTAAAGCTGGTAGGCTTGGATCCAGTTGATGAGCATCGAGCCCTGGTAGCACTTTCTTCTGAGGGCATCAAAGGTGCGGACCTCCCTACCTGGGGGCACCAAGGAGTGCGTCTTCTGGTTCTTGAGCCGACGCATGGCTGACTCCACCACCATGGAGTTGTGCAGCTGCTGTGACTTCTGGAAGCCTGGGCTCTGGCAGACCCGATACATTGAATCAAGCTGTTTGCTCACCACTGGCAGCAATGTTGGTGTCTCACACATACAGAGCATTAGCCGTTCTAGGATGGGTGGGAAGGATATAGTGGTTCCCTCAGCGGGGTCTCATACTGGAGGATTTCTAATTCCTCCGTCCGAGGGTCCTCCTCCAATTCCATCAGGAATGCAAGGGCTTTCGACATATCTCGCATGAAGTCTAGGAATGCCATATCCTTGGGCCGGGGCTCCGAGGGTGGTGAGTCCAAGGGGACATCGCAATGGCATTCGGTGTCCATGAACTCCTCATCCTCGGTCTTCCACTCCGAGTAGTCGGAGGAAGACTCGAGGTGAAGGGCATCTCATGGGCTCAGGAACGGAGCCTGGCCCGCGTCCCACGGAAGCCCCGCGGATGCTGCTATGAGCTCTATCCGGTGAAGATCTCGGTCCTGTCAAGCAGGATCTGGAGAGAGACCTAGGCCAAGGATCGACATGGGGCTGTATGGTCTCAAGAATCGACTCGGCCTCCGGGGAAGTCCTCAACATCAAGGGCCCGGTGGTCTGAGCAGAGGAACCAGTAGTACTAGACAGCAATGCCTGCTGCTGGTCCATGAAGGCAGTCCGACTGCATTCCAGGGCCGCCATCCTGGATTCGAGTCCAGAAGGCTCCACAGCTGTCGGCGCGGGCACTGAGAAACTCCGGCCCAGCGCCATTTCCCCCGAAGGAGAGTCCTCAACAAAAAAAGGCTCTGGCGACCGAGACTGATCTGTGGTTGACTCCTTTCAGGTGATCTTGGTAGGCTGCTCCCACTCCAATCCCTCCGACAGCCGTCGTGGACTTTGGTATCTGGCCCGGGGCTTACCCGACCCATCTGAGCTGTCCAGAGACACTGTCTTCGAGGGTTTCTTATTTTTCTTGTGTTCCCTCAAGGAAGACCCCCTTTCTGAAGAGCCACAGCATCAACCAGGGTCCGCAGCGTCGTAACGCGATTCCGTAGCTTCAGAGGGGGCCTTGGCCTTTGGAGCTGGGGACTCTGGGAAGAACTTGTCGTGCTGTTGCTGACAGCTGTTGAGGGCCTTGATGGACATCTTTTTGCACAAGATTGCAAGCCATGGGGTCGTGGTCCTCCCTAGGCAGCGTAGGCAGCAGTCATATGTGTTAGTGAGGGACGTTATCTTGCACACCGATAACACTTCTTAAAGTCACTGGTAGCCATGGAGGAAAAAAGTACCCCAGCAAGATCAAAGACCCGCAATGCTGCCAGCTGGAGAAAAAAGGGCATGAAGGCACCAAAAGGAAGGAAAAAATGAAGGAACCCGAGAGTCGATGCCGGGGCAGTGGGTTTGGGTGGCAGGAAGAGTACCGGTGCACAACCAGAGAGAGTTTGAAACTCAGGTCGAGAAAAAACAACATTTTCCAGGGAAAAACAGACAGATGTCTGAAAGACTCCGTGGAACAAACGAGTTTGAGCAAGATGGCACCCTTGGGTGGGAAGGGTACCACGCATGCGTGGTAGCAATTCCCAAAGGCTTTCTTTGAAAGTTGGAGAGATGCTTCCGTGAGGGCTCCATCAGTGCCGACATCACCCATATGTGAGGACTGACTTCCTACTTGTTCCCGGAGAAGTACCTACAGTACCTGATTGGAACTCACCTTGTTCTACTACTGGAAAGGCGTGAGCTAAATACTACTACTACTAAATATATATATAAACCTGTATGCATACCTAAAAAGTAAATGCATACTTCTCCCTGTGCAGGGTCTGTTAATTTCAAAAACATAGGCAAGCACATATTTCGCTTCTGAAAATTTCACCAGAGTATTTACACGGACAGCTGGAGAGTAATTTTATAAAGGAGCGCCTTGTCTATTCACGTTTTTATGCGGCTATTTTATAAAATGAACTGTGCATGTACTTGACTTTATAAAATACTGTACTAGTTTAAGCATAAAAAAACACACACACACAGATGCTAGCACTTGCAGCTCGTTTAAATATTAGCATGTACTTTCTGCATTTATACCAAAATAAGGGAATTTCATAATCTACACGCGGAAGTGCACAATCTACGTACACTTTGCCTGGACTCCAACCCTGTGCAGGCCCACAATGAAAGTATGTGCCATGCGAACAAAGTGCAGACTTTTTCATAAGTCAGTCTTTTATAAAAGACCATTTGCTGCCTAAATCTAGGCAGCTGCTTATAACATTACCCCCTGATTGTTAGTATACACACTTTGTAATATTTCTACATGCATACATGTGCATTTTCAAAAATATGTGTACAAATGCAAACTCCTGCCCAATTCTAACTTTGGGAGCACCTCAAATCAGTCTGGGTAAAGTTATGCATGCACGAGTTGTATGCCCATAAATTTATGCATGTATCAAGTTCACAATTTTAGTTTTGCATGTTAAGCATTCCTGTTCCCTCAGAAACGCTTTTGGAGAGCACCATCATGATACTTTGAAGATTTCTGGAAGTTGGAGAAACACTGCAAGAGCAAGATGCCAAAGATGACCAGAAATGGCCAAGATTTCATATTTTGCTACTATGACTACTTCTTAAATATTCTCTAACCAGCATGTCTTTCATTTTAACCTCATGTACTGATCAATTTTACAGCACACTCATGCAAGTAACATGTAAAAATACTTTAATCCACTACAAAAAAACATTTAAGTACATAAGAACTACCATACTAGGGCAAAACAAAGGTCCATCGAGCCCAGTGTCCCATTTCCAACAGTAGCCAATCCAGGTTACCAATACCCAGCTTATCCCAAAAGTGGCCAGGGATAAGCAGTGGTTTTCTCTCAGTCTACCTTAATAATGGTTTATGGACGTTTTCTCCAAGAATTTGTCCAAACCTTTTTCAAACCCAGCTACACTACCCAATTTTTGCCACATCCACTGGCAATAAGTTCCAAAGACTAATTATATACAGAGAAAAATGTTTTCTCCTATTTGTATTAAAGAGGAAATTAGACTTACATGCTAATTGTTGTTCCTTAAGGAACTCTAGTCCAGTCCCGGAACCATAGAGTTTACAACCTCATCCAGCAGCTTTGGAGACTGAAAGATGTCATCGCTTTGGTGTCACTGCTATAAATAGGCAAGGACCGCCCCCTTCCACCAGTATCTATTGACAAAGCAGACTCAGCAGAGCAACAAATAAGTAGTTAAAGGAATAAGGAATAAGGCATAAGGAAAAACATCGTAACCACCTACAACCTTCCTGACACAACGCCAGGGAAGGAGAACTTCTTGGAGACAGAAAAAAGGCACTCCAAGACCCACGGAGCAGTGCTGCGAAAAAAGGTCCCCCCTGCGACCTCTCTGCGCTTCATTCAGAAACCTATTTTCACCGCACCCTCCGACTTCAGGCTGCACACCCCTTACACTACCGGGGAGGGATCTGGGACTGGACTAGAGTTCCTTAAGGAACAACAATTAGCAGGTAAGTCTAATTTCCTCTTCCTTTGCGTCCCTCTAGTCCAGTCCCGGAACCATAGGGGATATAACAGAGCAGTGAATATCAACGGGAGGGACCCGCCAGCCCAGCCTGAAGTACCGCTGAGCCAAAATGGCTATCCCCAGCCGACTGCACATCTAGCCTATAGTGCTTAGCGTAAGAATGCAACGACGACCAAGTCGCCGCTCTACAAATGTCCTCAGCTGGCACCAAACTGAACTCTGCCCAGGAGGCCGCTTGCGCCCTCGTTGAATGCGCTCTAAGGCCCTCTGGCACTACCTTACCCTTTAGCAGGTAAGCCGAAGCAATGGTCTCTTTTAACCAGTGAGAAATAGATGACTTTGCCGCCACCTCCCCCTTGCGCGGGCCACCAAACGAAACAAACAACCTGTCCGACCTCCGGAAAGGAGCGGTTCTGCGGAGATACTTCTTAAGCGCCCGCCAAACATCTAGAAGATGCAACCTACTTCCAGACGTACCCGTCTGCCCTACCAAGAACACCGGAAGAGACACCACCTGGTTAACATGAAACACCAAAACCACCTTTGGTAAAAAGGCAGGCACTGTCCGCAATACCACCTTGTGACTGAAGGAGAACAAATACGGCTCCCTATAAGATAAGGCTGGCAACTCCGAGATCCATCTGGCGGAGCAAATAGCTACCAAGAAAACTGTCTCTAACATCAAATCCTTCAACGAGGCCCTACCTAACGGCTCACATGGCTCCCTGAGCAAAGCCTCCAACACCAAATTCAGATCCCAAGGGGGAACCGAACTTCGTCTCGGAGGCCGCAGAAGCAGCATGGCTCGCAAAAACTGCCGAACATCGCCGTGCGCCCCTAACAGCTGTCCTTGAACCTTCCCCCAGAAACAGGAAATGGCTGCCAACTGCACCCTCAAGGAGCTAGGCGCTAGCCCCTTCTCCACCCCATCCTGCAAAAACGCAAGGACCTGCGGCACTGAGGCCCCCAAAGGCCACAGACTCCGCTCCGCACACCAAGCCTCAAACACCCGCCACACTCGGATGTACGCCAACGAAGTAGACCGCCTTCGAGCCTTCAGCAACGTAGAGATGACCGCCGCCGAGAAACCCTTGGCTGTCAGCCTAGCCCTCTCAAGAGCCATGCCGTAAGCGAGAATCGTTCCACCTGAGGCATGCACAACGGCACCTGAACTAAGAGATCCTTCCGCAGAGGAAGCCTCCACGGTCTGTCCACCAGCAGCCGCACCAAATCCGCATACCACGGTCTTCTGGGCCAATCGGGCACTACCAGAACCACCAACCCGTGGTGCCTTTCTATGCGCTGCACCACCTTGCCTATGAGAGCCCAAGGCGGAAACACATAGAGAAGCCCGTCCACCGGCCACCTCTGTGCCAACGCATCTAGGCCCTCCGACATTTGCTCTCTCTGCCTGCTGAAAAACCGAGCCACCTTTGCTGACTCGAAGCTTGCCATGAGGTCCATTATCGGGATCCTCCAACACCTCACTACCATCGCAAAAACGTCCGGGTGGAGCCCCCACTCCCCTGGATCCACCTTGCGGCGACTTAGAAATTCTGCTTCGACATTGTCCACTCCTGCCACGTGCTGCGCCGACAACGCCCTTAGATTCTGCTCGGCCCAATACAACAAGCTGCCTCGCCTCCACCTCCAGCGACACACTGCCCGTGCCGCCCTGGCGATTGATATAGGCTACCGTTGTCGCATTGTCGGAGAACACCCGCACCGCCTCCTGACGCAGGTACTCCTGAAACTCCCGAAGAGCCAAAAACACCGCTCTCATCTCCAACTTGTTTGTGGACCACTCCTGTTCTCCTAACGACCACTGCCCCTGGGCAAACCTTCCTTTGCAATGCGCTTCCCACCCCACGAGACTTGCATCCGTGGTCACCAGTCTCCAGGATGGAGGCTCTAACGGCACGCCGGCTTCCAGACTCTCGGGTCTCAACCACCAAAGAAGCTCCTGACGCACGTCTAGGGGAAAAACTAGCCTTTGAGACAACGCGTCCCTCTGATGAGACCAACGCCGAAGAAGGGCGCTCTGCAACGGCCCCATATGAGACCTGGCCCAGCAAATTACTTCGATCGTGGCCGCCATCGTTCCGAGCAATTGCAGGTACTGCCACGCCGTCGGCGCCCTGCGCGCCAGAAACCTCTTCACTAGTTCCCTCAATCCTTGCGCTCTGTGAACTGGGAGAAACACCGCTCCTTACACCATCTCGAAGCACGCCCCCAAGTATTCCAGAGACTGAGTGGGAACCAACTTGCTCTTTGCCAAGTTGACCACCCAGCCTAGACTTTCCAACATCTGCACCACTCTGTTGGTGGCCGCGACGCTCTCCTCTCTTGACTTTGCTCGAATCAACCAATCGTCCAAGTAAGGATGCACCAGGATGCCCTCCTTGCGGAGCGTCGCCGCCACCACCACCATGATCTTGGTGAACGTCCGAGGGGCTGTCGCCAACCCAAAGGGCAAAGCTTGGAACTGAAAATGTCCCATCGGCACTGCAAACCGCAGAAATCTTTGGTGCTCTTGCTGAACCGGGATATGGAGATACGCCTCCGTGAGGTCCAAAGCCGTCAAGAACTCTCCCGCTCTGACCGCCGCAATGACAGAGCGCAACGTTTCCATCTGGAAATGAGTCACTCTCAGGCACTGATTTACCCTCTTTAAATCCAGGATTGGTCGAAAGGTACCTTCCTTTTTTGGGACTACAAAATAGATGGCGTATCGACCGCACCCGTACTGGTCCTCCGGAACGGGCACCACCGCTCTGAGATGCAGCAGCAGCCGCAGTGTGTCTTTGACTGCCCTTAGCTTCCGAGGGGCTCTCCACGGGGATTGGAGAAAGGAATCTAACACGGGTCGATGGAGCTCCAGAGCATAGCCCTCTCGAATGACCTCCAACACCCACTGATCTGATGTAATCTGGACCCAGGCGGGGTAAAACTCCCGTAACCGTCCTCCCACGGGCACCACCGCCACTTGGGTCCGCCTTATCTCATTGGGACTTCTTAACGGTAGAGGATTGGAAGGGCGCAAAACCTCTGCCCGCCCCCCGGAAACCTCGAAACCCCTGACCCCACAGGGGAAACCTGCCCCTCTGTGGTTGGCTAAAGCGAGAGGACCGGAATCAACGAAAATCTCTCGGGGCCCCCCGGGACCCAGATGAACCGCGGCCCTGCTTAGACTTATCCTCCGGGAGCCGACCCCCCTTGGATTCCCCGAGATCCTTAACCAACTTTTCCAAATCTTCTCCAAACAGAAGCTTCCCCCGAAAGGGAAGCTTGCTAAGTTGCACCTTAGAAGATCCGTCCGCCAACCAGTTATGCAACCAGAGATACCGGCGAGCTGCTACCACCGAAGCCATACTCCTAGCCAGCCCCCGAATGAGAGCATAGTGAATGTCTGACAGATAAGCTGTGCCCGACTCCAACCACGCTACTTCATCTGCCTGACCCTCCAAGTGATCCCCCTGCAACCTTTGGGACCATCTCAAACAGCCTCTCCCCCGCTATCGAGGCCTGCAAGGAGAGGGCACACACATCGAACACCTGCTTAATCAAGGTATCCAACTTCCTGTCCTGCACATCCTTTAATGCTGCAGCCCCCTCCGCCAGAATCGTAGTCTTCTTAGTGACTGCCGACACCGCCGCATCAACCCTTGGCGACCGAAACAGTTCCCTATCCTGGTCCGAAAGCGGATACAGCCGGGCCAAAGCCCTGGATCCCCGCAGCGCCGCCTCCGGTACGTCTCATTCCTGTTGAATCATGTTCTTAAAGACTCTATGAACGGGAAATACCCGTTGGGACGTCCTCACCGCCTGCAACAACGGATTCTCCAACGCTTCCTCTGCGACAGGCGCCACCAAAGGCATTTTCAACGCCTTGAGAGTCTCTGCAATCAACACTGGCAGCTCCTCTTTACGAAACACCCGGACCACTCTACTCTGTTGTTCCGAGTCCGGCAACTCCCCCTCCTCCAATTCCTCATCTGAGGCCTCCTCCACCAGCATATCCCCCACTGCCAACTCCTCCTCTCGCCTAGAAGGGGGGCTATCTACTGCCTCTCTCTGTCTCTTGTCCGGGATTGCCTCCTCCCCCAGAGGACCCCCCGGCCCTGCTCGCTTCTGCCCTTTAGAAGCCTGAGCCTGAGTTCCCAAAGCGGGCTGCAGCAAGGCAAACGCTTGCTGCATCAGCGAGAAGAAGTCCGGAGGAATCCCAGGAGAACCCACCCCCTGACACCCCCCCCCCCCCCCCCGCCGTGGGAGAAGCGCCCTCTGCCGAGGACGGCCCCGCCGTTGGCTCCACGGACCCCAAGAAATGCGGCCCGGACACCTCTGACTCTGAAGGGACCGCCACCTGCTCCCCAGCCAGCCCCCCCAGGGCCATATCCATCACTCCTGCCTCCACGGAGCAGCTCCTACAAACACCTGACTCCAACATGTTGCTGCGTCGTACCCCACAGACGAGACAGCGAGGTTTAGCCGGTATCCTTCACAGAGCAAGACCAGAAGCTGCTTAACAGCACAATCAGCGTTATTTAAATAATCTCTTTTTTTTTTGTCAAAATCCACAACACAATCAGCCCCCTAGCCCCCCTTGTGCAACCAGAAGCCCAAACGAAGCTCAGAGGACTGCCGAAAAGCAAAATAAAATTGGAACGCTGAAAAGGCGGCTTTTAAAATGGCCGCCGGCAAACTTCCCGCTCACCAACACGTGGCTTCCCCTGCATAGCCCGGGTCCCCGCGTGCTGCAAAGCCTCCCCTCTCTCCCCTCTCTGCGCCCAGCCAAGAAATATGCGGAAAGCCGCTATAACAGACTCACCGCTGCAGCCGACGCTCCGAGGAAGGGGGGGGAGGGAAGAGAGGAGGCACACCGACGCCGGAGCACAGCCTTAATCGCGGCTTCAGCCCCGGCGACTTCACATTTAACAGAGCCGAGCCTACTGTGCCCTGGCTCCCACTCCTCACAGGCGCTGCTCCTGATCTTCGGCCTACTACCTGCTCCTCACCCTTTTGCTGCGGGTTCGGGAGCAGGGAGACCACACTCTGCACTACTCTCCCCCTTTGCTCGTTTAAGTGCTGGGGAAAAAAACTCAAAGTACAGAGGGAGAGGAGAGGGAGGGAAGGGAGGGGGAATAGAGAGAGGAGGAGAAGGGAGAGAAGTCACCTTCCAACAGCAGCACTGGACCTGAAAAACAAAAATCAAAAACCAAAAAATCAAAACTCAAAAATCAAAAATTCTCAAATTTAAAAATAACCTCTGCTTATTTGCGTCCACTGAGCCCAGCCCCGGGCTCAGAACCTCCTAGCTGCTTGGAGACTGAAAGTACTGGTGGAAGGGGGCGGTCCTTCCCTATTTATACCAGTGACACCAAAGCAATGACATCTTTCAGTCTCCAAAGCTGCTGGATGAGGTTGTAAACTCTATGGTTCCGGGACTGGGCTAGAGGGACGCAAAGGAATATACAATTTTGTAGTTTCATGGCGTGTCTCCCAGACCTTGTGTTTTTTGAGAGAGAGTAAACAGTCCATTCACGTCTATCTGTTCCATCCAACTAAGAATTTATAGATCTCTATCATATCTCTCCTTAGCCATCTTGTCTCCAAGCTGAAAAGCCCTAACTTCTTTAGCCTTGCCTCATAGGAGAGTAGTTCCAGCACCTTTATTATTTTGGTCACCCTTCTCTGTGCTTTTTCTAATGCAGTTATATTTTTGTGAGATGTGGAAATCAGAATTGCACAGAATAGGCAAGGTGCGATCACACACTGGTACGATACAGAGGCATTATGATATTAGTTGCTTTACTTTCTATTCCTTTTCTAATAATTCCTAACATTCTGTTTGCTTTTTTAGCTGATGCTACATACTGAACAGATTTCAAAGTATTGTCTACGACCACACCTAGATATTTTTCCTGGGTGGTGACTCCTATAGTTTGCGTTATTCTTCCCTTCATGCATCACTTTGCATTTGTTCACATTACATTTTATCGGCCATTTGGATGCCCAGTTTCCCAAGGTCCTCCTGCAATTTCTCAGAATCTGTATGCAATTTAACAACTTTGCAAATCTGTATGGAAATGTAATCACCTTGCGTGTTGTTCCCAATTCCAGATCATTTATACTCTGGAAGGAGCGGTATAAAAATGTAACCAAATAAATAAATAAAGATCCCTGGGGTACTCCACTATTCACATTCCTCTAATGAAAAAAATTGACCATTTATCCCTAGTCTGTTTTCACTCTTAGCTCTAAACAAAATCTAACTGTTCAGAGCAGGTTCAGTGCAGAAGAGGGTCAGCACTAGACTTAAGAGCACGGGCTTTAAAAACCTGGACATTTTATTTCCCTTTACTTCTGTTCTAGATTGGGTGCTGTTAATGAGGCTTTGTATAATTACACCATCTTCCTGTGTCTGATTATACAACTTTGGGTTTCCCCCCAACTATAGCTACTCAATGCTAGGTTCTATGTCAGGAGCCACTACCTAGGAAAAGGATCTAGGTGTCATCGTGGTCAGTACGTTGAAATCTGTTCAGTGTGCAGCGGCAGCCAAAAAAGCAAATGGACTATTAGGAAACATTAGGTAAGGAATTGAGAATAAAACAACAATTATCAATCATCATAATGCCTCTGTATCACTTCATGGTGCGACTGCAACTTGAGCATTGTGTGCAAGTTTGATCTTTGCATCTCTAAAAGATATAGTAGAATTAGAAAAGGTACAGAGAAGGACAACCAAAATGATAAAGATAAAGAGATCAGAGCTCTTCAGCTTGGAGAAGAGATGGCTGAGGGGAGATATGATAGAGATCTATAAAATCCTGAGTGGAGTGGAATGGGTAAACATGAATTGACGGTTTACTTTTTCAAAAATACAAAGACTAGGGGAACATGCCATGAAGCTATAAAGACAGTTATTAAACTGTCTTTATAGCTATTTATTTAAACAGATAGGAGAAAATATTTTTTTCTCTCAACATATAATAAAGTTTTGGAACTTGCTGCCAAAGGATGTGATAAAAACAGGTAGTTTAGATGGGTTTAAAAAATGTTTGGACAAATTCCTGGAGGAAAAGTCCATAAACTGTTATTAAAGTAAGCCAAGGGAAAACCACTGCTTATTGTGGGAACAAGAAGCATGGAAATAGCTACTTTTGGGATATGCCAGGTACTTGTGAGCTAGAATGGCCACTGTTGGAAACAGGACACTGAGCTTGATGGACCTTTGGTCTGCTCCAGGATGACAGTTCTTATTCCCCATTCTCCTGTAGCTTGCATGACTCTCCACAGTGGCTGCATGTGGGCTTTCTTGTTGATTACATTCTTGCCTTTTTTTAAATTATAAAAGGTATTATGCAAACACAAATGTTTACAGATTACATTTATGAGTGTCTTTAAACTAAGATGGGGATGGAAGACGCTGATACTTACTGGAAAGGACAGTGGTGAGGAAAATGTAGTCTGAGAAGGAGATCAATCCGCATTCACCAAGAGTGTAGAATATGCTGCCCTCATCTGCAAACCTCTCTCTCTCCTGGGACAGCTTCTGTTGATTGAACAACAATAATGAAAAAAAAAAAAACAAAAAAAAACAAATTACACTTAAGAGTTGGCAGCAACATCATTCTATCATAGCTGGAGTAAGGCTTTTGTTTGGGAACAAATTTCAGTTAGCATTCATTTCTCAGACCCTTTCCAGTCTTCAAATCTTACAGTGGACCATGCTGGCTCCAGATCCAGAGTAAAGTGGATAGGGCACTAATCCTGCTCGTATAACTAAAACCCAAAGCTGGATGTCAAACCCAGCCAAAGGAAGAGTATACACAGAAAGAGCATGCAGCAATAGCACAATGCCTTTTATTAAACGCAGCCCACAGCTTCACTTCCAAATTTAAAGTAATAGTGCGATGGTAGCAGTGCTATTGGGTTTTTTTTTTAGATTAAGTAGAAAATAAGAGTCGCACTGGGGAGCCTAAATCAGTCTTACTTAGCCTCTGCACCTTAAGTTCAATAACACTGTCATAGTGTACAAATGGGCTGCTGTTCCTTTCCGTAACTCTCTCCCTTGTGGTTCATCATCACATTGAGAAAAGATAAAGACTTATGACAGCAGTCTCCAACAAACATGGTTTTCAGCGATTGCTCAGCTACATTCACACTGTCATCTTGTTCCAAAAGGCATCTATAGTGCCACTGGTTCTAACATATTCAGATGCAACATAGGCTGGACCTCTGTGTGGAGAACGCAGCTTGGGTAAGACCTTGTTTTCAACTTGGTCCTAAGGGAAAGCAGGTCGGGAGGCAGCTACAAGGAACATATTAAGTGTAAAACAGAACACTTATATCACATCAATTGCATAACTAATTCAAACATTTACAAATACGGTTAGTAATTAAATATTCTTCCTCAGAAGGTATGGTGGAAGCTCATTACAAGATACTAGGCCAACATAAAAATTGGGGACTTCCCTCTCCTCTAAGAACAAACTTTTATATGCTAGCTGAAGCCATAATATTTCCGTTCTTTCAACTGGCAGTTATTTGTTTAACTTGTCCATTTAAGCTGGTGCATGGATCGTGAAGCATTATGAATAGCTCTATGGATTCTCCTCCACAATACCAGCACAGCTTCAGGTTTCATGGTAGAAACCATGTGGTATATGTTGACATACTAATCAATTACTGAGAATAATAGTTGCCGGGCTATTGAACTGCAGGCTCTCTTCATTTGTATAGTATTCCAAGTTTAATATTAACTCTTTTCATCAATAAAGAAATATGGTTATCCATGATCAAGGCCTAGCCATTTCAGACATTAATACATCCATGTGGTACATCTTTAATTAGATACATTGAAAAATGTGGAGTAGCAGAATGTGCAGTTATAAATACTATAAACAGGCATGGCTGAGATCCCTTGTAACATATGTCACTTTATTCACTGAACTAGTCATATGGAGGGTAATTGTATAAGCAATAGCAGAGGTAAAAGCTGCCACACAGTATGTCAACCACAAAAACGTGGCAGTCAATCCACTACCAACAAGGTAAAACAATCATAATAATTTACTACATACAAAAATACAAGTGCTTATTACAAATACTTATTCATAGCCCAACAAGTTTCGAACTATTGCCTGCATCAGGGGCACTCTTTCTTTAAGTATAAACAATAATCTTGTATAAAATGGTGAAGACAACTTGTACACATAAAGAAAGAATTCCTACAGGAACTGTGATGTACAGTCTCACTAGGAAGCGTAACCACATACACCTGAACAGATCTTAAAAGGCACAATTGCCGCTGCAGGAAATCCAGCTACAGAGAGTATAACTGTAAAAGAATGTTTCAAAACTGTGAAAGCTATCTTATTGCGTATTCCACACTGTAAACTAGAGGCAGAAGATGGGCAGAGTGCAGGTGGCATTGTGACTTCCATGTGTATTTATAAAGTTTGTGCTGTTCAAGGGCAGGTGTAATGTCTGTGCCTTCAATCTAGGTGCTATTTCTGCAAGACTTTTGCTAGCATTTTATAAAGACACACAAGAGTAATGGTATTTGATTATATTTTTTTATATCATATTTCTTTGACTAAGGGTTTGTTGTCTTTTCCTGTATTTACAAAGTGGTATGTAAACAAGTTACTTACCTGTAGCAGATGCAGGATAAGTCCTCACATATGGGTGCCTTCTTTGGGAAACCCTTGTTAATTTCTAGAAGCTTTCGGGATGAACCCAACATGCCCGTGTGTCCATTCCAACCAGCTTTTGCCTTGCTCATTATTCTCCTCAGTCTTTTTTCTAGAGCTGAATGGAGAACACAGCTCCAAGAGGAATTGGGAGGGTTGTGAGGACTTATCTTGCTGTCCATGAAGAACACCAGCTACAGATAAGTTATCATGTTTTCTCTGTAGATAAGCAGGATAAGTGCTCACATATAGGAATCCTTAGCTACAGGCTGCCTCAAAAAGAAAAAAGGGTAAAACAGCTCATGCTGCAACAAGCATACACCAAAAGAACCATATTTTTGGTTGGCAACAGGCCTTATCATTAATTTTATCTTTTTTTTTTTTTTAAAGGAGGCAGCCTGAACAGAAAAGGGCCTAGGTTGGGATGAAGTTAGATTCCATTCCCCGAACAAATTCTGTAGAAGACTGGCTGAATCTGGTGTCACATCGGGAGCCCATTTTCAAACGGTAGCAAGATGTGAATATGTAAACCAAAGCCCATATTGTAGTTTTTCAAATCTCCTTCATGGAGGTCCATCTCTGCTGTGATACGACCTTCAAGAGACGAGCCAGCCTGGGTGCAAGTGAAGGAGATGCAATCCACTAGTCAAATTGAAATTGTACATTTGTTGATAGCAGCCCCCAACCTGTTGAGGTCAAAAGAAACAAAACATTAAGTGAACTTTCTAAGGGCTTTAGTCCACCCCCAAATACAAGGCCAAGGCTCTCTTGCAATCCAACGTGTGCAAGGCACATTCCCTTTTGTAGGAATGGAGTTTTGGGAAAAATGTTTACAGAACTACGGACTGATTAAGATGCAAATCCATTGCATTCCATTGTGGTAAAACTTTGTATAGGATGGATCAGTTACTAAAGCCTGGTGCTCACTAATTCAGCATGCTGAGGTCATAGCCACCAAAAGTAAGATCTTCCATGTCAGGTGCTTCAGTGCACATCTATCTATGGTTTATTCAACTTGATATGTCACACCTTCACAAATACAGCAGGGTGATGCATAATCAAAATAAACAATTAAATAGCAGGAAAATTGGAAAGGAACACCATGTTTCAACAGGAAAGGTAGAACAATCATACAAAGAGGGTAAGAGGGTAAGGAGGGCAAAGGTAGGAGAACTAAGAATCTGGGGATGGCAGGTTGAAGGTTGTTTGAAAGAGGTGTGTTTTAAGCAGGGATTTGAACAGGATAGGAAAGTTCGAGATGGAGGGCAGAGGGTACTGCGTTCCATAGGGTAGGGCAGAGGAAGTAAAAGGTGGATGATTATTTATGTATTTATTTTATTGACATTTTTATACCGCGATTTCCAAATGATCAAGCACGATTTACAAACGACAACATTATGAATTGTACAGGAAGAAAGGTAACGTTCATCAGTTGAGTTAAAACCACGCTGAGATCCCAAGACACCATGGGAGGCCTGTGGGGAGGTTTCTTAAGCAAGCAAGCCCTGCTTGTAGCAAACACATAAAGGTTGTAGGAGAGATAGGTTTACTTCGACATTGTTGGTAAGCACCAATTGCACTGAGATCTACTCTTACTGAGTTGGTTTACAAATCAGACTCTGATAAATGTAGAAAGTATTCAAGCAGTTTTTATGTGGGACATAAGGATCTAGGGCTTGTCCTGCGCACTAGGGTGGCAAATCTCTTCCAATTAAAACCATAAGGCCTCCTATTTGAGTCTCTCCCAGAAGCCAAGAGGACATTGGCGACACCAATCAGCAGGTTCAATGATGACAAAATCAACGTTTGAACATCCAAGCTTTGAGGGCTAGGGACCATCTGATGTTGGAATGCAAGAACATCTCCTGGTCCTGCAGAATTACTATTGGAGAAGCACCCAGGTGAATTAGATCCCTAAAGTTCCAGGAGGAGAAAGAACAATGCTGTCTTGGCCAGTAAGGGGCCACCAGAATCACAGTGCCCCATCTCTGCAGAGGAGGAACAACCCCATTCCTCCCTGCTTGTTGATGTAATAGATGGCTACATGGCTGTCAGTCTGAATCATGACAGTTCAAAGTTGGCCAACTGATCTCTGAAAGCCTTTAGAACATGAAATTGTACTCCGTTATAGGTAACTGATCTGGTGGAGACTCTGTCAGTAGAACCAACACCCCTGAGAGGGAAGCCCATCTATATGGGCTCTCCCACCAAGTTTGGACCACTCTGTCCAGAACTTAGCTTTAACTTGTCTTCAATCTTCAGCCCAAATGCCCCAAGTGAGATATAAGTCCTGTCCAGAGTTTTTTGGAACTTCGAAGAATTTTTTAAAACAAGCACTATAAAGTTATAAAATATTTAGAAAAAGTTAAAAATATTTGTAAAATGAAGGCTTTTGAACCAGTGAATGATAAAAGGCCGAATGTTGAATTAAGAGTTCTGCAGCTAATGACATTCTAGAGTCAGAGATATTTCTGAAGTTCTTTTTCTCTTAAAAATATAGAAAGGCTGCAGTATTTAAAATATAAGGGGTATTGTTTTTTTGGTAATGGTTGTCCTTGTACTCCATTGTACAGTTTCTCTGGTTGAGATAATTTATGACAAATCCTAGTAACTCCAGCACCCAGATGGTTAAGCGCATGAATGCTTGAACCCCTTCTTAAGTGGTGCCCTTGATCAGACAATCATCTAAAGCGTAGTTACTCACCTGTAACAGGTGATCTCCGGGAACAGCAGGAATTAAGTCTTCACATATGGGTATAGTCGGTACCGATGGAGCCTGCGCAGGAACGCTCCCCAGCGTCCAAAAGGAAAGCTTATGGGAGCATCCCACAGCGCATGCGTGCTGCCTTCCCGCATCACTGCCTCTCTCACTTCAGTTGAGTTTAAAGCTGAGCTAAGGAGAGAGATAGTGAGAGAGACAACTCCTAGGGGAGGTGGGTGGGTTGTGAAGACTTTTAATTCCTGCTGTTCCCGGAGATCACCTGTTACAGGTGAGTAGCTACGCTATCTCCAGGAACAAGCAGGAATGTAGTCTTCACATATGGGGACTCCCCAGCTGAAAGATGCCAGAGGAATGACCCCAGAGAGCTGTGAACCCGTGTGAACAGGATCATACTTCCTCCCATGGATCCCTGGCATCCTACCGGGATGGAGAGTAAGAGTTGCATTAAGTCTGAAAGAGATGATGTAGGACAGCCTGGCCAAACGAGGCATCCCGACGGGAGTCCTTGTCCAGACAGTAGTGGGCTGTGAAGGTATGTACCGAAGCCCAAGTAGCCACTCTACAGATATCATCTATAGACACAGAGTGGAGATTAGCAACCGAGGCTGCCATTGCTCTGACATTATGAGCTGTAACATGGCCCTCGAGGGAAAGACCTTTACTATCGTAAGTGAAGGATATGCAGCTTGCAATCCACTTAGATAGGGTTAATTTGGAAACTGGAAGTCCCAAATGACTAGAATCAAAAGCAACAAAGAGTTGAGAAGACCTCCTATGTTGTTCAGTTCTTTGAAGGTAAAAGGCTAAAGCTCTTTTACAATTTAAGCTATGAAGGTTCCTTTCCGCACTGGAGGCATGAGGCCTAGGGAAGAATACAGGAAGGTAAACCGACTGGTTTAAATGAAAAGACGAAACCACCTTTGGCATAAAATGTGAATGAGTCCTGAGGACTACTTTATCATGGTGGAATCTTGTATAAGGAGGGTCAGCCACTAAAGCTTGCAGTTCACTAATGCGCCTAGCAGAAATTATTGCAATTAGGAAAATGACCTTCCAGGAAAGGAATTTTAAAGTTGTAGAGGCTAAAGGTTCAAAAGGCTGCTTCATAAGCTGCCCAAGAACAAGATTCAGGTCCCATGCCACCAGTGGCGGCTTTATGGGGGGCTTTGTCAAAAGTAGACCTCTCATGAATCTTGACACAAGTGATTGGTTGTCCATCTTGGGGCTTGTGAAAAGCCGCAAAAACACTGAGATGGACTCGCACTGAATTTGTCTTAAGAACAGAATTTGAAAGATGGAGGAGATACTCCAAAAGCGACTCCATGGAAACGGAAAGGGGGTTAAGCCCCCTTTTTGAACACCATATAGAAAACCTTTTCCATTTGAAAGTGTAGGAACGCCTTGTGGAAGGTTTTCTCGAAGCCTGAAGGATATCCTTCACTTGCTGAGAGGTGGATATCTAAAAGTTCTATGCCTTCAGCAGCCAGGCCCAGAGGTGCAGGGACTGAGGATTGGGATGCAGAAGCTTCCCGTTCTCCTAAGAAAGGAGATCTGGAGCATATCCCAACTATAGAGGAGTTGCTTGAGAGAGACGCAGAAGCAGAGGGTACCACGATTGCCTTGGCCAATGTGGAGCTATGAGAATCATATAACCCCTGTCTCTCTGAAGCTTGAAAAGAGTTTTGGGAATTAGGGGAAAGGGTGGGAAGGCATAGAGGAAGTCCTGACCCCAATGGAGCTGGAAAGCATCGTTTGCTAGACAGTATTGAGCCGGAATTCTGGAACAGAACCGGGGATGTTTGGCATTCTGTGGACTTGCAAAGAGGTCTATATCTGGTGTTCCCCAGGTTTGGAACACTCGAGCCAGTTGGTCTGACTGGAGAGACCACTCGTGTGGCAGCAGTATTTGACTGAGCTTGTCTGCCCACAAGTTTTGAATGCCTCGAAGGTATACCGCTAGAAGGTGAATTTGGAGCTCTCTGGTGAGGGCCCATAGTCGCAAAGCTTCGTTGCATAGCGACAGAGAGCCCGTTCCGCCTTGTTTGTTTATGCAAAACATGGCAACCTGATTGTCGGTTTGGACCAGAACTGTCTTTTGACTAAGCTGGGCCTGAAATGCTATTATAGCATTGTAAATGGCTCTTAGCTCTAAGAGGTTTATTTGAAGAGAGGCCTCTTGTGAGGTCCAGAGACCCTGAGTGGAAAGATCGTGCAAGTGGGCTCCCCAACCCAGCTTGGACGCATCTGTCGTCAGGGTGATTTGGGGCAGTGGTTGCTGGAAGGGGGAACCTACCAAGAGGTTTTCGAGGGACTGCCACCACTGCAGGGACAAAATGAGACGAGTCAAATTCTTGATTTTGTCCGTTAAGCGACCTGTGGCTTGTGTCCACTGTGAAGAGAGGGTCCACTGAGCCGCTTGCATGTGTAGGCGGGCATACGGGACCACATGTACAGTGGATGCCATATGCCCCAGCAGTTGAAGCATTTCCCGAGCAGTTAGGAGGGTTTTCTTTACTGCTTGGGAAGCCAAATTTATTATTCGTAGACAGCGCGGCTGTGGCAGGAATGCCTTTGATTGCTGCGTGTCTAAGTGAGCCCCTATGAAATTTAGGGATTGAGAAGGGGTGAGGTGAGACTTTGGGTGGTTAATTACCAGACCCAAATATTGGAGAATTCTCATGGCATGAGAAACCGCTCGTTCTGTTTCTGGAGCTGTTGGTGCTCTGATGAGCCAGTCATCTAAGTAGGGGAAGACGAATATCCCCAGAGTTCTCAGGAATGCTGCTACTACAGCCATGCATTTTGTGAAGACTCTGGGGGCAGAGGCCAGCCCGAATGGAAGGACTCTGTATTGGAAGTGGTTTCCTTGAAAGAAAAATCAAAGGTACTTCCTGTGATTTACATGGATGAGGATATACGTGTACGCATCTCTTAGATCCAGAGAACATAACCAATCCTGACTCTGAAGGTATGGTAAAAGTGTTCCAAGGGAGATCATCTTGAACTTTTCTCGGAACAGATATTTGTTCAATTCCCTGAGGTCCAGGATAGGTCTGTATCCCCCTGTCTTCTTTGGGATAAGAAAACAGGGGGAGTAGAACTCCCTCCCCTGTTGGGATATGGGTACCTCTTCTATTGCTCCTTAAGCAAGAAGTGAAGAGACCTCCTGACACAAAATGTCAGGGACAGGGCCTTGAGAATTGAATTGTTTTATGACTGTAGGCGGGGGCATGCTGAGAAAGTGAAGTTTGTACCCATGTCCTACAATGGACTGAGTCCAGTTTTCTGATGTTATTTGTTGCCATCTTTTGGCAAAATGGCATAATCTGCCCGGAATGGTCAAGGGCTCTGGACCCTGCAGAGGCAAAATGGTTAAGTTCTCTAGGTAGAAGTCAAAGCCCCTCCGGAGGCTGTACTTGCTGAGTCAGTTGAGCTCTTTGAGCTTGCGGCTTTCTTTGTTGTCTAGATTGCTGCCCTTTCTGGGGAGAACATAAGAACATAAGATAAGAACATAAGATATGCCATACTGGGTCAGACCAAGGTCCATCAAGCCCAGTATTCTGTTTCCAACAGTGGCCAATCTAGGTCATATGTACC
The DNA here is from genome assembly GCA_033557465.1 of Ichthyophis bannanicus. Classification (NCBI taxonomy): domain Eukaryota; kingdom Metazoa; phylum Chordata; class Amphibia; order Gymnophiona; family Ichthyophiidae; genus Ichthyophis; species Ichthyophis bannanicus. Next base: position 567,405,277 of record CM066034.1, read on the forward strand.
TAGCAGTTTCCCCAAGGGACATAGGTTCCACAATGCTTGTATTGGTTCAAGCATTGATATCCTGGGTCCCTTCTTAATAATGGTTTATGGACCTTTCCTCCAGGAACTTGTCCAAACCTTTTTTAAACCCAGTTTGATTACACGTTGAGTGAAAAAATATTTTCTTTTATTAGTCTTAAATAGTTTACCCTGTAGCTTCATTGCATGTCCCCTAGTCTTTCTATATTCTGATAAGGTAAACAATCGATCTACGTTTACCCGTTCCACTCCGTTCATTAATTTATAGACTTCTATCATATCTCCCCTCAGCCGTCTCTTTTCCAGGTTAAAGAGCCCTAACCTTTTTAGCCTTTCTTCATAGGAGTATCCTTCCATCCCCTTTACTATTTTGGTGGCTCTTCTCTGAACCTTTTCTAAAATCGCTATATCCTTTTTAAGATACGGCGACCAGAATTGCACACAATATTCAAGGTGCGGTCTCACCATGGAACGATACAGAGGCATTATAATATCTTTTGTTTTATTTTCCATTCCTTTCCTTATCATACCTAGCATTCTATTTGCTCTCTTGGCTGCCGCTGCACACTGGGCCGAGGGTTTTAACATGGTATCCACAATGAAGCCTAAATCTTTTTCCTGGGTGGTGGTTCCTAATGTGGAATCTTGCATCGTGTAACCATAGTTTGGGTTGTTCACCCCTAGGTGCATAACTTTGCACTTGTACACATTAAATTTCATCTGCCATTTTGATGCCCAGTCTTCCAATTTATCAACATCCTCTTGCAGTTTTCCACAATGCTCTTGGGTTTTATCAACTTTAAATAGTTTTGTGTCATCTGAAAATTTGCTAACCTCACTCGTTATTCCACTTTCCAGGTCATTTATGAATATGTCAAAAAGCAGCGGACCCAGCACAGATCCCTGGGGTACACCACTATTCACCTTTCTCCATTGGGAAAATTGGCCATTTAGCCCTACCCTCTGCTTTCTATCTTTTAACCAGTTCCTGATCCACAATAGTACACTGCCTCCTATCCCATGACTCTTTAGTTTTGCCAAAAGTCTCTGATGAGGGACCTTGTCAAAGGCTTTCTGAAAGTCCAGATACACAATATCAACTGACTCACCTTTGTCCACCTGATTATTTACTCCTTCAAAAAAACATAACAGATTAGTAAGACAAGATCTTTCTTGTCTAAAGCCATGTTGGCTATCTCCCATTAGGTCATGACTATCTACATGCAGAGTAATTTTATTCTTTATGATGGTTTCTACCATTTTTCCCGGTACTGATGTCAGGCTCACCGGTCTGTAGTTTCCCGGATCACCCCTGGAACCCTTTTTAAAAATTGGTGTTACAGTGGCGATCCTCCAATCTTCAGGTATTAGAGATGATTTTAGAGATGATTTTAATGAACTGGACAGTGAATTGGATGGGCATAAGAATGGTAAGATTTTTTCTTTTTGTTAAAGAAAAACCTCTTGCCTGTTTTTTTCTTTGATGGGTTGTCCGTAGACTTTGATAGTCTATTCAAGGTGGTATTGTCAGATTCAATCTGATTAGCCTTGGTCTACCAATCCTTCCCAAATAAGTTTTCACCTGTGCAAGGAATGTTTCCTAACTTCTCTTGCACCCACTCCTCTAGATCTGATGCTTGGAGCCAGGCAATGCGCCGTGCTCCGATAGCAATAGCCGAGGTTCTGCTAATAGTTTCAAAGCAATCAAAAGTTGCATGGTTCACAAATTTGGAGACATTTTGAGCGTGCTTGAGCAGAGTGAGGTACTGAACCCATTTATCTTCGGGAAGAAGAGGGCTCATGCATTCCAGATCCGCTGAAAACTCCTCTAGAAACATTCCCATGTAAAGGGAATATGAGCTAATCCTAGCTGATAGCATGGAGGATTGAAAGCATCGACGCACAAAGGCATCGAGTGTCCTCGATTCACGGCCTGGCGGGTTGGAAGAATGCGTTTTAGCACTCTTTATTCTCCGCATGGCTGATTCCACTACCATGGAATGGTGTGGTAACTGAGTCTTCTGAAATCCTGGAGAAGGTGGGACTCGGAAAAAAACGCGGAGAGCAACGGAAGAATGTATAAAAAACTTTTATTAAATTATACCACATCAGCCACTGGCCCGACACAGGCCGTGTTTCGTGAAGCCTTCTTCAGGGGCTTAAATGGCTGTACATCTGTACTTCATTCAAAAGACATCTGAAAAATGTTGCCTAACTGTGAGAAATAGGGAAGCCTAACGTCAATCTGAAGGCTTGGAACTTTTGAATAGTGAAGGAATAATTAGAAAATAGTTTCTACATCGAGGGACGGCGATCCGTCCTGACTGCTGCAGCCTCACTTGCAGTGAACTATTGAAATCCTGGAGAAGGTGGGACTCGGTACATGGTATCGAGGCGTCGAGAATGCAGTGACACCGTTAAGGGAGTTTCCCACATTCTGAATATAAGATCTTGAAGGATCTGATGAATGGGCAGCATCGCTGTCTCTTTAGGAGCCATAGGGTATTGCAGAATTCTTAGTTCTGCCCTAGGTTCCTTCTCAGGAGTAACCGTAATTGAAAGCCCTTTAGCTACATCACGCATGAAATCCTGAAAAGACATGTCTTCTGGAGGAGATGGCGATGGATCCTTCAACAGTTCTGCACTTGTATCAGTAGTCATCGGAATCAAAAGACTCATAGGAGCTTTGCATTAATTGATGCTGCTACCGATGAATATCGGTACCGTGGCATTTCGGTTCCAACCCCTCGATGCCGGAGAAACACTCTAGGCTCTGCATGGGAAGAAGCCATTCTACCAGAGTGGTTGCCACTTGAGCCGGTACTGGTGTCGGTACCGAGCTCATTTGAACCGTCTGTAGCGGTCTTAGTGGTACCGAGGCAGCTAAGAGGGACGCTAGACTGCGTTCAATAGCAAGGATTTTCTTATGCATTGCTAATGCCGATGCCTGGTCAGTACCGGTGGAAGCGGCTATGACCCCAGAACATGGCAACAGAAGTTCTGCAGAGGTGGAGGCCTCTGGAACATTCTGAGACCCCGTTTGTGCTTTGGAGACGGAAGTCTCCCGCCGGGGCAATTTTGCAGGTGTACTTTCCGCGAGGGTAGTGCCAATGGCATCTCGATGCTTTGCAGGAGATTTACCCTTCAAGGACCGGCTAGTCTTTACAGACTTTTGTTTAGTTACCTGAGATCCATGAGAGGAAGATGAAGCCCTGGAGGACGTCGATGCAACTGACATCGTATCGACAGTGAAAAGAGAACTAGCCTTTGCAGCTCTGTTCTGCAAGCCCCTTTTGGTCATCTTTCTACAGGAGAGGCACTCCGCTGGACAATGTTCAGGACCTAAACATTTGAGACACCATTTGTGGGTTTCGGTGATGGAAATAGTACCGCCACAGTTTGAACATTTTTTAAAACCACTAGTTGGCTTCTCCATGTTTGGAGATTTTTGGGCCTAGTGTCCAAAAAGAGTAGTTACTCACCTGTAACAGGTGTTCTCCAGGAGCAGTAGGAATCAGTACTCACATATGGGTGACGTTGGCGCCGACGGAGCCCCCGTGCGGAGCATTTCCCCAGCTTTCAAAGAAAGCCTTTGGGAATGCAGCGCACATGCGCGGTCCCCTTCCCGCCCAAGGGTGCCATCTTGCTCAGTCTGATGACATAGCTAAAAGACAGCAAAAATAACAAAATAAAACATATGACTGCAACTCCAAGGGGAGGAGGGAGGATTGTGAGGACTGATTCCTGCTGCTCCTGGAGAACACCTGTTACAGGTGAGTAACTACTCTTTCTCCAGGACCAAGCAGGAAGTCAGTCCTCACATATGGGACTCCCCAGCTTAAGGCTACCGGAGACCCCAGCTGAAAAAGTGAGCTCCCTCTAGAGCCTCAGCCTGTGAGAAAAGAATCTTCTCTGATAACGCCCCCAAACGGTAGCCCAACACCAGGGCTGGAGGGTAGGAGTTGCCTAAACCCCAAAGAGATTATGGAGTACCGCCTGTCCGAAAGCACTGTCCCTGTGGGACTCTCTCTCAAGGCAGTAGTGGGCCGCAAAAGTCTGGCTTGAAGACCAAGTAGCGGCCCGGCAGATGTCTGCCAATGGAACAGAGCGGAGATAAGCCACTGACGCAGCCTTCGCCCTGACATGGTGAGCCATAACTCGACCCTGCAAGGAGAGGCCGGCTGCCCTGTAAGCCCAGGCGATACAGTCGGCTACCCATATGGACAAAGTACGCTTGGAGACAGTTAACCCCAATTTATTGGGGTCAAAAGAGATGAAGAGCTGAACAGCCCTCCGGTGCTCCCGCGTACAGTCAAGGTAGAAGGACAACGCCCTCCTACAGTCCAGGGTATGCAAGACCATCTCAGCCCGGCTGGCATGCGGCCTGGGAAAGAAAGTTGGAAGAACCACCTCCTGATTGAGGTGGAAGGAGGAGACAACCTTTGGAAGGAACTTAGGGTGAGTCCGTAAGACTACTCTGTTCCTATAGAACCTAGTATATGGAGCATCTGACACTAGGGCCTGAAGTTCACTCACACGCCTTGCTGAGGTAAGAGCTACCAGAAACAATGCTTTCCAGGAGAGAAAGCGCAAAGGGCAAGTAGCCATAGGCTCAAATGGTGGGCAAGTAAGCCGTTGCAAGACCACATTCAAATCCCATTCAGGGGCAGGTGGACGCACTGGAGGCTTTAGCAAAAGCAGGCCTCTGAGGAAGCGAGCCACCAAAGGGTGGCTGGAGAGAGACTGACCCTCCACCGGTTGAGTGGTGTGCTGAAAGAGCACTAAGATAAACTCTAACAGAATTGGACTTAAGGCCTAGGTTGGACAGGTGAAGCAAATACTGCAGCACCACTGCTACCAGGCATGAGAAAGGATTCTCGTTGTGCTGAGTACACCAGGCAGAGAATCTACGCCATTTAAGGGCATAAGACATTCGGGTGGACGGCCTCCTAGAGGCCAAGACCATGTCCTCCACTTCCCTAGGCAGTAGTAAGGGTGCTAGAACTACTCTTTCAGCAGCCAGGCCATCAGATTGAGGGACTGGAGATTGGGGTGTAAAAGAGACCCCTGCTCCTGAGAAAGGAGATCTGGTTACATCCCCAGAGGAAGAGGAGTGTCCACCACTAGTTGCAAAAGAAGTGGGAACCATGGCTGCCGGGGCCATCTGGGGGCCACCAGAGTTACTGAGGCCCTGTCCCGGAGCACTTTGAACAGTGTCTGGGGCACTAGAGGCGTGGGAGGAAAGGCATATAGGAGGCCCGTAGACCACAGAATGAGAAACGCATCCGCTGCTAATCTGAGAGGATGCGGTTGTCTGGAGTAGAACCTGGGCAGTTGACGGTTCAGAGGACTGGCAAAGAGATCTATGGTTGGAAGACCCCATCTCAGGAAGATCTGCTGAGCCACTAAGGGATTCAACTGCCATTTGTGTGGCTGCAGGATCCTGCTCAACCTGTCCGCCAGGTGATTCTCCTGACCTGGGAGATAGACCGCTTTGAGAAGACTGCCGTGATTGACTGCCCAGGAGCACAAGCTCTGCGCTTCCTGACATAGAAGGTGGGACCCTGTGCCCCCTTGTTTGTTCACATAGAACATAGCAACTTGGTTGTCCGTCTGAACTAGGACGGACTGGTGAGAGAGGAGATGAGAGAAAGTTCTCAGGGCCAAGCGGATAGCTCTCAGTTCTAAGAGATTGATCTGCTGTGCGGCCTCCCAAGGAGACCACAGGCCTTGAGTACATGCTCCTTGGCAATGTGCCCCCCAACCTTGCAGAGAAGCATCGGTTGTCAGCACTTGAGAGTGTGGAGGTGTCTGAAAAAACACCCCTTACACTAGATTTGGAAGATGAAGCCACCACTGTAGAGACGACTTTAGTAGTTTGGACACCCTCACTCTGTCCGTGAGGCATCCTGTGGGCTTGGTGCCACTGAGTTCTAAGGCCCCATTGAGCTGGCCTCATGTGTAGATGGGCATTTGGCGTTACATGGACCGTGGAAGCCATGTGGCCTAAGAGCCTCAGGAATTGTCTGGCGGAGACCAGAGAATTGCTGTGGAACTGCTTGGCTAGATCCATCAATCTGTGGGCCCTGTCCATGGGTAAAAAGGCCTTTGCCTGAAGGGTGTCCAGTCTTGCTCCTATGAACTCCATGTTCTGTGAGGGGTGCAAAGTGGACTTTGTGAAGTTTATAACAAACCCCAGGTGCTGAAGCAGAGCGACAGTGCGAAGGGTGGCTTGATTGGCCTACTGTGGGGATTGACCCCTGATGAGCCAGTCGTCCAGATATGGAAAGACAAAGAGGCCCTGAACCCTGAGGTAGGCTGCCACCACCACCAGACACTTGGTGAAAACCCTGGGGGCAGAGGTTAGACCAAAAGGCAGTACTCTGTACTGATAGTGGTTTCCTCCCACTACAAATCTGAGATATTGTCTGTGGTCTGGATGAATGAGGATGTGAGTATAAGCATCCTTTAAGTCTATGGAGCATAGCCAATCTCCCTGCTGGAGTTAGGGCAGCAGGATTCCAAGGGTAAGCATCTTGAACTTTTCCCTCTCCAGGAACTTGTTCAGATTCCGCAGGTCTAGGATGGGCCTGAGACCTCCTGTTCTTTTTGGTACCAGAAAGTACCTGGAATAGAAGCCTTGACCTCTCAGGTGGTGGGGCACCGGTCCCACTGCCTGTTCCTTTACAAGACTTGCTAACTCCTGCAGGAGTAAGTCCCTGTGCAGAAGAAGTCTTGGAGGCTCCCCTGGAAAATAGGAGGGGGGTACCTGGTGGAAGTGGAGGAGATAGCCCTTCTGGACTATACTTAGTACCCAGGTATCCTTTGTTACGGCTGGCCATCTGTGGGCATACAGGGCCAGCCAACCTCCTGTGCTGATAGGGCCCAGCTGAGGAGGAAAGGCTATGCCACAGGAGTCAAAACCTCGTTCCCTGCTGTGCAGGAGCCGGAGCTGGTGGCTTGGGGGTTTTCTGCCTACGGGGCCCATGTCTCTGTCCCTTGGCCTGCTGAACCTGTTGGGGAGTTACAGAGGCCTGAAAATGAGGGTATGTTTTATAGGCAGATAACTTCCTCGGGTAAAAGGTCTTTTTCCCGGAGCCCTTCTTTTTCTGAGAAGGGGCAGAGATTTTCCTGGACAGCCTTGTCCGGGTAAGAGTCTCGGTCTCGAGTTCTGCAGCCTTTTTAGCCATGGACTTGCCAAAGAGGTTCTCACCTCCGCAGGGGACATCGACCAACTTGTCCTGCACCCATGGCTCGAGGTCCGATGACTGTAGCCAGGCCTGACGGCGTGCACCGATGCCGGCCGCGGCTACTCAGGCTGAAGCCTCAAAGCCATCATAGGCTGCTCGAGAGATAAACTTCGAGCACTCTCGAATACCCAATGACAAGGCGTTGAACCTCTGCAAAGGTTCCTCGGAGAGACCAGCAGAGAACCCGGCAATTTCCTTTGCCAGGTCTCGAAGGTACATGCCCATGTACAGCTGGTAGGTCTGAACACGGCAAGCAAGCGTAGAGCCCTGGAAGCACTTCTTGCCGAGGGCATCCAGGTTCCAGGCCTCCCGGCCGGGAGGCACCGAGGAATGCATCATCTGACTCTTCAGACGATGCATGGCCGATTCCACAACCATGGAATGGTGCAGCAATTGTGCCTTTTGGAACCCGGGGCTCTTGCGGACACGCTTGCTCAAGACCGGTGTCGAGGCCGGCGCCTCCCACATACGGAAAAGCAACCGTTCCAGCATCGGAGGAACCGGTACAGTAAAGGCCTCCTTTGGAGAAGAGTCATACTGTAGGGCCTCGAGCTCCTCGGCTTGAGGCTCCTCCTCGGGATCCACGGGGAATGCCAAGGCCTTGGCCATAACCCGCACGAAGTCCAAGAACCGGGTATCCTCCGGGGGGACCTTCTTCGAGGCTCGGACTCCGGCGAGTCCAATGGGACAAACCGAGTCCGAAAGGTGTCGGGGGACTCCTCATCCTCCGTTTCTGAGCCAGACCCCTCGGAGGAGGAATCAAGCGGCTCCGGTCGGGCAGGCACCGATGCCATCCGCCCTGACGCCGAGGGAACCGGTGTCGACGACCTCGGTCCTGAACGGGAGGCCGAGGATCGACTCAAGATCGCATGGACTTGAGGATCGGCTCGGCCTCCGGGGTCGACTTAGACTTTGATGTCCCGGTGGTCGGGGCAGATGCAACGGTGAGACTGGCGATCAGTGCCCGCTGCTGTTCCATGAAGGCAGCCAAGCTGCACTCCAAGGCCGTCAACCTGAGGCCGAGCTCAGGAGACTCAGCATCCCCCAACTCGGGCCCCGACGGCGTCGGGCCCAATGTCGGCTCCCCCGGAGGGGAGTCCACGAGGACTACAGTACTCACGTGACCCGGGGACTCCATCTCCACACGAGGCTGTTTGGCAGGCCTCTCCGACTCCGAAGACCCGGGACGGCGCTCGGGGCTATGCGACTTGGCCCTCGAGGAGCCAAGTGCGTCCACCGACACCACCCTCGTGGGTTTCTTCTTCCTGCGATGCTCCCGCGAGGGAGACCCCCTTTCAGAGGAGCCTCAGCGCTGCTCGGGGCCGGAGTCCCGAGACGTTGAGGCCTCTGACGAAGTCCGGGCCCGTCCGGACGCGGAGTCAGCGAAGATTCTTTCCTTTTGGTGCTGCCGACTCCTCAATGCCTTCGAGGACATTTTCCCACATGGGCCACAGATCATCGGGTCATGATTGGGTCCGAGGCACCGGAGGCAGCAGTCATGTGTGTTGGTAAGAGACATAAGCTTCTTACACCGATCACACTTCTTAAACCCGCTGGCAGCCATCGGGGGAAAAAGGTCAAAAGATAGGGCTGCCAGTGAAAAATAGAAAAATGGCACGTACGCTAGTCACTAAGGACAAAAACCGAAAAAAGAAGTCCGGGCTCGATACTGATGTATCGGGCCCAGGCAGGAAAGGTAAACCGGCGTCGAACCGAAGAAACAGGTTCACGCAGAACAAAATCAACTTTTTCCTCGGGTGAAAACAAAACACGTCTGTCGTGCTCCGCGGAAAAAAAGAAGACTGAGCAAGATGGCACCCTTGGGCAGGAAGGGGACCGCACCTGCGCGCTGCATTCCCAAAGGCTTTCTTTGAAAGCTGGGGAAATGTTCCGCACGGGGGCTCCGTCGGCGCCGACGTCACCCATATGTGAGGACTGACTTCCTGCTTGGTCCTGGAGAATGGTGCCTAACCCCAGGAGGGGTGAGGCACTGAAGAAAAGAAGAAAAGTTTCTTTTCTTATTTTCTTTATTAAAAAAAAAAAAGAGAACCGGCGATACCGGTAGGTGTCGAATGAAGGCAGACGCGACCACAAAAAACAAGAAAGAAAAAGTTTTCTGCGGTGACCGGAGAGACGTCCTGTCGGCTCCGCGGAAAACGAAGAACTGAAGTGAGAGAGGCAGTGAGGTGGGAAGGCAGCAAGCATGCGCTGTGGGATGCTCCCAAAAGCTTTCCTTTTGGACGCATCCCACAGCGCATGCTCCCGCGCAGGCTCCGTTGGTACCGACGATACCCATATGTGAAGACTACATTCCTGCTTGTTCCTGGAGATATAAGGAAACACGTGCACACCCAGTTCATTCAAACATACTGCGACTACCACCAGACATTTGCTGAACACATGAGGTGCAGACACAAGGCCAAATGGCCTGTGATTGGAATGTATGTAAGTGTAAGCATCCTTTAGGGCTAGAGAACACAATCAATCCTCCTTTTGAAGATAGGGAAGAAGGGATCTGAGGGAGACCATTCTGAACTTTTCTCAACCCAGTTATTTGTTCATATTCCTCATATCTAGGATGAGATGGAATCCTCATGTCTTTTTCATGATGAGGAAGTACTTCACGTAGAATCCCTGCACTTTTTGCTCTGGTGGAACATGTTTGATTGTATTGGCCTGCAGAAAAGCAGAAAATTCCATTAGAAGTATTTTCTTGTGATGAGAGTTGAGTGAATGAACTGTTGATCAGCAATTTGGTGGGCGTTTGAATAATTGCAATTGTACCCAAACTGGACTATTTTAAAAAGCCAAATGTCGGAGGTTATAAGGGGCCAACAGTTGGCAAAGAAAGTGAGGCTCTCTCCTAACATAACAGCATATGGAACTGATACAGAAGTGTCAGCTATGTTCTCTAGCAACCAGTCAAAAACGTGCCTCTGGTTTTGGTAGGGGAGTCATCTGGGAATTCTGGACCTTCTGCTGATACGGACAAGAGTGAAAGCCTTGCTTTGTCTGGGAGGAGTTGGAGGGTGGAGAATACCCATGCCTTTGAGAGTGGGAGCATCTCCTTTGCTCTCTGCTCTGACACCTCCTAGATGACAAGAGAGCTGGGTCAGAAGCCGGCTTGGAGGTGGTCCTTAAGGGTATTGCTGTGCTGTCTGATGATAGTAGCAGCTTCCTGAACTTCATCTCTGAAGAAATTCTCTCTGTGGCACACCACATCAGTGAGCTTTTCCTGTAGTCCATTCTTAGAGTCTGAGGACTGGAACCATGAGAGTGTACAGGCACCAATACTCATAAAGGAGGCTCTCAACGCCATTTTGAAAGTATCACATGCCACTCAGACCGTGTACTTTCCACATTTCTTCCCTTGGCTCACCCAGGACTGAAACTACGCAGCTTTCTCCTGAGGCCTTGGGGGGGGGGGGGGGGGGGGTCCAAAAACTCCTGTAAATTGCGCTTGATGTTCCACATGGCCTTGATGACAGCAACTCTGCCGCAGGCAGATGGTGGGACTTCAGAATTGGTTTAATGTCTCAAAAGCTGGCCTCGATACAGATGAAGCAGCCATCTCAAGCCAAGCAAAGAAGACTTTCTTGCTCTACTCAAAGTTCCTCAGGAGGTGCTTCTCAAGGGCTACCATTGACACAGAGGCTGTAGGAGAATCAGCCAATGTCTGCAGAACCTGTTGGAGAGTATCAGCAGAATAGTCTTGACCTTTTGGAGGAATAGCTATCCTCATGTTGGGACTGCTTCAAGGATACCAGTTCCTTTAGTACCTTTGATGCTCCGGACACAGAGCTCCAATGAACTGGAACATCAATGCATCTCAGCCTCTGCCTGATACTCAATGTCCAAGTCCTCAGTGTCAATGAAGTAGAGGAAGAATCCCCCTTCTTCTTTGGGGAAGGCTCAGTGGAGGATCATTCCCAAGCCATCTTAATGCCTGACGCCAAGTGAGCTCAAGGACTCCTCAATGTTGATGCACTGCCAACGTCTGATGCAGCTTTTGGGGTCATGGAGACTGATACAGCTGATGGATAGACTGGTCTTATCTATGCCAAAAATCCATCTGCGCTATCTGTATCAACCATTGAGGCTTCTCTCTGTCATCTGCAAACACAAATTATAACAAGAGGGTTCAAAGTTGGGCCCCAAGTACTGCAGGCACCATCTATGAGTATCTACCACAGACATAATTCCTGTCACATTGGGAGCAATTCTTGAAAATGCTGGCTGATTTCTGGGACATATCAACCAGAAAAATAGCCACAGCAAAATCAAACTTTATTTTGATTTTAAAAAAAAACTCATGGCTGAAATGCCTCAGGCCTAAATGCGGCCTGTACAGTGACATAGCAGAAATAAAGGAAACTTGAAAACTGACCAATAAGAACTAATTAAAGGAATTTCCGAAGGAATCAACATGCGATTGCAACATGAGGTAGTAGAAACACTACCCAATAAGTGAAAAATAGAAAAAAATATGGGCAACAGCCAGACACTGAAGAGAATTGTTTCCTGTGGGACACACACATCTGGAGGGCTCCGCAGAAAAGATGGAAGAGAACAAGCAAAGTAGCAGCAGGTGGGAATAGACACATAGATGTACTGGGACCACCCAAAAGCTTCTAGAAGCAAGGGAGGATTTCCTGCTCAGGGTTCTGTTGATGAGCACTTCTCCTGCTTGTAATGCAATGCAGTATGTGATGCTGAGTCAATGCAGACTCGTGGTGACCCAGCAGCCCCTGGGTTTTCTTGGCAAGGTGTGACAAGAAGTAGATTGTCATGCCTTTCTTCCAAGGCAGAGGAGGGTAAAATGGCTTGCCCAAGGCCATAAGGCGTGCCAGTGGGAATCAAACCCTGGTCATGAGGCCACTGTTCTAACCACTAAGCTACTCCTCCACTCTGTCTCCTTCTTCTCCATGGAGAAATACTTTAAAATGTCCAATAAAAAAAAAAAAAGACTCAAATGCCTATGTGTCTTTATAAAATAAGCAACTTTTCTATCAAAATCTAGGAACCCTCCTATAAAACGACCCCGAAATATTCACCATTATTACAGCAGAGTGGCACAAATCTTCTAAAAAGATTTGTCGCTTTAAAAACAAAAGCTTTTCCTCTATTGTTTTTAATTTATTCATCACCATGCAAGAAAAGTGAAATGCTAAACAAAAATTGTGAAACTTTAAAACTTGTGATCAACCAAGTTAAGATTATTTTACATGAACTCTCTTTTCTGGAATGCAGTGGATGCGTTTACTTGACACTGTGCAATCGAATATTTTTAATATGGTAGCGGAGTGTGATTGTGTGGTTTGATCACATTCCAAAATTTAAATCTAGTTTGATTAGTATATACAGCTATTTTAGGTGATCAGTTTAGCGTTACTTTTAGTGTTCAATTGTGTTAAAGAAAAAATAGAGCAGTTTCTATTCATTCTGAAGGGCCTTGTGAATGATATAACAGTTTAATTTGGTTGCTGAAACACAGCTGTGTCTGGAACAAAGAATTAAAAATTTAAGCAACTGAAATTTACATGGCTAACTATTGAAGTGGTAGCTATAGTAAAGCCAACTATAACAGAGGGCCTCCATCCCCAACCTGATGTGTCTGTGCACCCGGGGCTGGACAAACATCAGGAGCTGTGCAGAACACTGAGAAAGAGAAACCTGGAAGACAACCATGAGCTAACTTAAGTTTGTCCCTAGCTTCCCACAGCAGGATCAACAATATTACATGGCTAAGAGACTTAATGGCAAGACTTTACTTATCATGTAACCATTTAATATCTTACATGCATAGTAGCTGGGGTCCTGGGGAGTATTCTACCAGGGAAGAAGCCTTCCCCATCCAAGTAGATTTTTACAATTGCACTGTCCTTTTGCTTGATTTGGGATATGTTCAAAGTGAAAAGTCCCAAAATGCTTTAAAGGGACAAGCAGAAGATTTCTGCACTAATGATTTTAATGGTGACCGTCTCAATACTGGTTCACTGAATAAAGCGGCATATGATACAAAGGACCTCAACCTTGCCTGTCTATAATGAGGTCAATATCCAGCCATGGCAGACAGCTTATTCTGTTAAATGCTAGTTGTAGCTGCTACATGCATCATGAGTGACACAATATATGTGTAGTGGGCTGACCAGTGTGGACACATATAGCGGCAATAGTCAGCTGCTGTTCACATAGATATGTGGTTGACCTTAGGACTGCTTTTTTTTAGTTATATGTGAATCTTACTTTTTTGCCCACGCCCTGCCCTAACTCTTTCCAGGTATTAAATAGATCATTCTGAAGTGGTTAGAGCAGTTTTATCCAGCAAGATACATATAGTGCCTTTGCAAATCTGTGGCCCAATATTTTATACATTACATTCTGGTACTCCACATTACTCATTGTGTTTGATTAAGGTCATACCACATGCAAATATTAAACCTTTGAACTGACCAGTATGATTCATAGCTTGAGGGGTATTTGGTTGTTTTTGTAACTGTTTTTCTTCATGCCTTTAATCAGATCAGGATAGTACATTTAAGTCTTCTGGTCTTTTATCATATGTCCTGATAATGGAAGCCCTGATAGGACTTCGGTCCCTTTGAAGCTTTAAAGACTGAAAAACATGGTCTAAAATAAGGGTTAGATCAGAAATCAATCAATCACTTATTTTATCATACCTTCTGAAAGCTGTTATTGAAAGAACACATTCCACATTAGAGGAGAGGGAAGCAAATTATGAAAACAAACAGAATAAAATAAAATGTCTTACAAACGTAAAATAACGGCACATCATGCAAGCTGGTTAAGCATGGACACCATGAGTGAAACACCAGAACAGTACAAGGAAAACAAAGCACATCAAACCACCACCACATCTGGGTCTGGTATTTCGCCATCCCCATTGGTTACCTCAGTCTAGTGAAGATCCCATCATATACAAGACAAAGGAAAGAAAATCAGTTAAGCAACAGCAACAAACATGAGCAAGCAGGAGACATTTGGAAATGTACTGAAACAGGAACAACAGTAAGAAAGAGGTTCTCAGACGAGGTCATTCAGAAAAACTTTATCCAAAGAGGCAATCTCAAGGATCTCATAGTAATTATGCCTTTTCCTATTTGTAAATAATTTTGCTTGTTCTTGCCTTTAAATAAAGAGTTCTAAAGAAATAAAAGAAATAAAAAGGATCAGCCTTAAAAATCTTATTTTTTTTATTTAAGCTTAAAAGAAAGCTTCTTCTATTATGCATTGGATAATGTATCAAAAGTTCCCACTGAGGATCATAATACTCAAAGGGCATGTACCGGAAGAAAACTGGACTCGGAGTGTGCCTAGCGGTATTCTAAAAGCATGCATGCCAAGCTATAAGAACTATTCTTTGCCAATTACAAATAAAACCTTTAAGTTCTTTTTCTTGAAATTCTTTCCATGATCCCCCTCCCCCTTACAATTCCCCTGAGCACCTTGCAACAGCACCGTATGGAAACAAACAACGTGATCGCAGGTGTGAGCAAAGCTATTTGCCAAACGATTCCATGTGTTGTCAGGGTAATAGGAGAACAGTGTAAGTGAACAGAGATTTTTCACTAGGTGAAAAACAAATTCATAATGGATGGCTATTAGTACAGGAGCCAATATTTCAAAGCACTTAAATGTTTGGCACTGTGCTGAATGTCTAAGTGCATTAAAAAATATCTGGTGCCACTAGACATATAGTCATGGCTTCTTTTGAGGGGGTACACGGTGGTAGTGAGTACCGACACTTTTTTCATTGCCTGCTAAAATCGACCCATTGTCCTCATGTATTAATGAAAGAGCCCTGCATATGAGTACTGGCACCTTTGTTTCTAGGAAAAATGCACTAGTGAAATATAATGCTCAAAGAGCAGGGAAACTGGGGTTGGGGTATTCCAGGGGTCTGCATATATGTATACATTATAGAGGAGGGATAATCAATGGTAGTGACTAGAGCTTGTAAAGTGCCTAGCCATTGTCACTGAATCTTAACATCGGATATTCAAAGCCAGGGTCATATTCGGACACCAGCATTCAATATCCAGGTTGCCATAGAACCTGGAAGCTAACCGGGCAGTGGCGATATTGAGCCGCTGCCCAGTTAGAGTCCACAGTTAAACTTAGGCCAACTTTTGCTGCACCTGACTTTACCCGCTTGTCACTAATCACGCAGTGTCAGTTAGTGACAGGCGCTACCTCTACTCTGCATCGCAACGCCCACAACCTGCCCCAGTGCTAAGAGCATAGCATTGGATGTGTGACCGCAGCACCTGTGGATATCCAACAGCACTAACCGTGTTAGTGCCGCTGAAAAGCCCAATCAGAGGCATTTACATTTCCCTATATGTCTAGGTACTGGTTTTTGGCTCCGTAATGTATAGGAGCTAAAACACACTGGAGACCTGTATTCAGTGGCACAAGCTGGATATTGTCGCTGAATATCCCCACATAATAAATGCCATACTGGGTCAGACCAAGGTCCATCAAGCCAGTATCCTGTTTCTAATAGTGGCCAATCTAGGTCATAAGTACCTAGCAATTTCCCCAAAAGCCACAGGTTTCACAATGCTTATACTGGGGCAAGCAATGGATTTCCCAGATCCCCTTTAATAATGGTTTATGGACCTTTCCTCCAGGAACTTGTCCAAACCTTTTTTAAATCTCGCTAAACTAACAGCTTTTACTACATCCTCCAGTAATGAATTCCAGAGTTTGATTACACGTTGAGTGAAAAAATATTCTCTCTTATTAGTTTTCATTGCATGTCCCCTAGTCTTTCTATATTTTCATTGCGTAAACAATCGATCTATGTTTACACGTTCCACTCCATTCATTAATTTATAGACCTCTATCATATCTCCCCTCAGCCATCTCTTTTCCAGGTTGAAGAGCCCTAACCTTTTTAGCCACTCATCATAGGAGTATCTTTCCATCTCCTTTACCATTTTGGTGGCTCTTCTCTGTACTTTTTCTAATAACGCTATATCCCTTTTAAGATACAGCGACCAGAACTGCACACAATATTCAAGGTGTGGTTGCACCATGGAATGATACAGAGGCATTATAATATCCTTTGTTTTATTCTCTATTCCTTTCCTTATGATTCCTAGCATTCTATTTGCCTTCTTGGCTGCCACTGCACACTGAGTGGAGGGTTTCAACATGTTATCCATGATGATGATGCCTAAATATTTTTCCTGGGTGGTGGTTCCTAATGTGGAACTTTGCATCGTGTAACCATAGTTTGGGTTTTTCTTTCCTAGGTGCATAACTTTGCACTTGTCTACATTAAATTTCATCTGCCATTTGGATGCCCAGTCTTCCAATTTATCAAGGTCCTCTTACAAATTTTCACAGTCCTCATAGGTTTTAAGAATTTTGAATAATTTTGTCTCATCTGCAAATATGATTACCTCACTCATTATTCCCATTTCTAGGTCATTTACGAATATGTTAAAAAGCAGTGGACCCAGCACAGATCCCTGGGGTACTCCACTATTCACCTTTCTCCATTGGGAAAATTGGCCATTCAGTTCTACCCTCTGATTTCTATCTTTTAACCAGTTTCTGATCCACAATAGTACACTGCCTCCTATCCCATGACTTTTTAGTTTTGCCTAAAGTCTCTCATGAGAGACCTTGTCAAAGGCTTTCTGAAAGTCCAGATACACTATATCAGCCGACTCACCTTTGTCTACCTTATTCACATCTTCAAAAAAACATAAAAGATTAGTAAGACAAGATCTTCCTTGTCAAAAGCCATGTTGGTTGTCACCCATTAAGCCATGGACTATCTACATGTTGAGTAATTTTGCTCTTTATGATAGTTTCTACCATTTTTCCCGGTACTGACATCAGGATCACCGGTCTGTAGTTTCCTGGATCACCCCTGGAACCCTTTTTAAAAATTGGCATTACATTGGCCATCCTCCAATCTTCAGGTATTACAGATGATTTTAATGATAGTTTACAGATTACTAATAGCAGGTTTGCAATCTCATATTTCAGTTCTTTCAACACCCTTGGATGTATACCATCTGGTCCAGGTGATTTTCTACTCTTCAGTTTATCAAATAGTTGTAATGCATCTTTCCGGTGTATCGATATTTCTTTCAATTCTTTTGGGTAACAACCCCACATCTTCCTCAGTAAAGACCGAAGCTAAGAATTCATTCAGTCTCTCTGCTATAGCCTTGTCCCCTCTTTGTGCCCCTTTTACCCCTCTATCATCTAATAGTCCAATAGACTCTCTCACAGGTATTTTGCTACAAATGTACTTGAAAAAAAAGTCTTTATTATGCATTTTTGCTTCTGCAGCAAGCTTCTTCTCAAATTCTCTCTTTGCCTGCTTTACCATGCCTTGCATCTAACTTGCCAGTGCTTATGTTGTTTCCAGCTTTCGTCATTTGGCTCCTTTTTCCATTTCCTGAAAGATGCTTTTTGTTGGCAATAGCAGCCTCTGTGACCTCACCTTTAAACCATGCTGGCAGTTTTTTGGACTTCCTTCGACTTTTCTTAAAAGTGTGGAATACAAATGGTCCGGACTTCCAAGATAGTATTTTTAAACAATACCCATGTTTGATGTAAATCTTTAACCTTTGCAACTGCTCCTTTCAGTTTTTTCATAACTATTTTCCTCATTTTATCAAAGTCTCCCTTTTGAAAGTTAAAAGGTAGTACTGTGGCTTTCCTTGCTGTCCTTTCTCCATTTATTAAATCAGACGATCAAGCTATGATCATTATTGCCAAGTGGCCCCAACATCCCTATCTCTTGCACCAGATCTTAAATTCCACTAAGGACTAGGTCCAAAATGGCTTTCCCTCTGGTCAGTTCATGAACCAGATGCTCCAAGAAACAGTCATTTATTTCATCTAGAAACTTTATCTCCCTAGCATGTCCTGCCGGGACACTGACCCAGTGAATACCGGGGTAACTGAAATCACCCATTATTATTACTGTGCTATAACTTCTGTTAGTTTCCCTGATTTCTTTGAGCATGTCATCATCCATTTGTTCATTCTGGCCAGGTGGTCGATAGTACACCCCCCCCAATGCCATCACTTTCCCCTTCCCCTTTTTACATGGAATTTCAATCCATAAGAGATTCTACAGTGAATTTTATTTCCTGCAAAACCTTAATCCTTTGTCACTCAATGCCCCCTCTAAAACAGAATGCAACCCTTTTACCAATTTGATCTGCTTTATCATTATGATATAGTTTGAACCCAGGTATCACAGTGTCCACTGGTTGTCCTCCTTCCACCATGTCTCTGTGATACCAATAATATCTAACTTGTCATTTAGTGCTATATATTCTAACTCTCCCATCTTATTTTTTAGACTTTTAGCATTTGCATACGAGCATTTTAGAGGCTGTATTTTATTCATATTAATCTGGTTATCAGTAGGCAAGGGTAATTTGGAATCTTTAAGCTCTGTCTGCTCTGTACTCAAGGGGCATCTGGTTTACCTTTGTCTTTATTGGAACCTTTCTGTTGATATTCCCTAACTTTAATCTTTGCTAGTATCCTTCAAGGATACTGTCACCCTCACGGTGGCCAGCCCAACGCCTAGGGCACTGAGACTTGGTCTGCCTGTGGTGTTCCTGCCTCAGAGAGCGTGGGCTTGCTTTTACTCTGCAAGGCCTTGTGGGAATGTAAGTCCCTTTACCCTTTGAGCACAGATGAGTTGCAGTCGATGGCAATGACAAGAATTTATTTTCCCCTTCCCGGCGGATTAAATGCAAGTGAATAACTCAGGACAAAACATGTCATACAATTGGCTTGAGGAAATTATACATGAACTCAGGTAAGTTAGCCTTGTCAGCTTCAGGCTTTAAACATGCAGTGCTTGATACAAAACAAATCACAACAGCTTCAATTAGCAAAGAAAATGTTCCCTTTTCTTCTGCTGCTTTTACCGTCTCTCACAGACACTGTTCAGCATAGGGAATTGACATGGTCAGCCAAAGATAATGTACAGTCCATCCGATCCTCCACTATTTCATTATGGTCAGAGTCTATCTGCATTTCCTCAGTATCAGGACTAGCAGGGTATGGCAGTAAGCTGCTATCCTGATCTTTGAAACAAACAGTTTCTCTGAGCTCATGTGGTTTCTCTCGGTAACACTCTCCTCAGCAGGGTTGTAAACTACCATATATGCTGTAGTCTTTGTTCAGGGAGTTTGCTACTTTCTGGTAACTATAGGGAACTGCTTTATAGCTAGATTCAAACTTGTATGAATTATTAAGCCTACCTTTTGGCTTTGAAAGGGAAGGAACTCTCCACTCTGCAGGGTTAGACTGGTTCTCAAACACGGCTTGTGTTTGCTTGCCTTTCAGCCTATTAACTTTCCCCTCAGACGTACCGGTATTCTCCCACCAGCCTGTCTCTCTCTTAGGAGCGTGTGAGCTTTGCTAAGCCTGCCTCTCAGGAAGATTCTTCTCTCTCCTGCCTTTGCCAGACAACCCCAGTCCTGGGTTGCTTCCTTCTGACCTCAGGAATATAGCTCCCTTGGTTCTCACTCCTCCTTGACTCCTTCTAGTCAGCGTGCTCCTTTGCTGACTTCCTTTCTGGCTCTCTTCCCAGTTCCTCCTCTGGCTCTGCATCTGCTTCCAGTTTCCCCCCCCCCCCCCCCTGGCTCTCCCTTGGGCTCTGCTTGCTCCAAGCTAATGACCAGTTTTTATCATTGTAACTCTCAGGGTTTAGCTGTGCCCTGCCCTGAAACAGGTGAACCTCATTACCTCTTGAGCTAGGGAATACGTCACTGCAGGGGCGTGTCTTTCTAGCTCGTGACTCTCTTTGTTTACTTCTGCTTTGCAAACACTGAGCCATGTGCTCAGACTGCCTGTCAGTTTCTGAAAGCAAATCCTCATCTTGCCCTATCTTTATAGGCTCTGAAGGGACTTCTTCATGACAATATATTGTTCTGAACCATGCGCTCTTGGGTAACTGTCGGCTTTCCCCTATTATCTAGTTTAAAAGCTGCTCTATCTCCTTTTTAAAAGTTAATGCCAGCAGCCTGGTTCCATTCCGGTTAAGGTGGAGCCCAGCCCTTTGGAAAAGCCACTCCTTAACCAAGAATGTTCCCCAGTTCCTAAAAATCCAAAACCCTTTTCCTTGCACCATCATCTCATGCACGCATTGAAACTCTGGAGCTCTGCCTGCCTTTTGGGTCCAGCGTGTGGAAAGGGAAGCATTTTGTGGAATGCTACCCTGGAAGTTCTGGATTTCAACTTCCTACCTAAAAGATTAAATTTAGCCTTCAGAACCTCCTCACCATGCTTTCCTATGTCATTACCAAGACAGCAGACTCCTCCCTGCCACTATCTAAGATCTTGTTTAGATGGCGCGTGAGTTCTGCTACCTTCACACCAGGCAGGCATGTTACCAGGCGATCCTCATGTCCACCAGCAACCCAGCTATCTACATGCCTAATGATCGAATCACCAACCATAGTGGCTGTCCTAACCCTTCCCCTGTGGGCACATGGCCCTGAAGAAACCTCCTCGGTGCGAGAGGGTTTTACATCACCTGGAGGACAGGTCCTAGCTACAGGATCACTTCCTGCCACACCATGGTGATGCTCTCTTGTCACGTGACCTTTCTCCTCCATGGCAACAGGGATGTTGCCAGACTAGAGATGGGACTTCAGAACTATATCCCTGTAGGTCTCGTCTATGTACCTCTCTGTCTTCCTTATGTCCTCCAAGTCTGCTACTCTAGCATCCAGAGATCGGAATCATTATCTGAGAGCAGAGAGCTCCTTGCACCTAGTGCACACGTAAGACCCCTCACCAACTGGGAGAAAATCATACATGTGACACTCAATGCAAAAGACTGGAAAGCCCCATCTCGCTGCTAGACTGCTGTCTGCATCTTAATTTTAAAGTTGTGTTTAAGTATTTAAGTTGTTTACTTACTTAGGTTTGCTGGGGATACTTATACTAATAAAACGATACCTAATACATTTAATGGACTTTGTTCACCTCAAGATTAATTAATTTCAGGTCGTTAATGTATGCCTGATCAGGATAAACAGCTGCACCTGAGAATAAATATGGCACCTTCTTCCCTTTAAGAGGTTTTAGCACCTAAAAAGCTGGATTTGGGTCTCTCCCCTTCCTCCTGGAGTACAGAACCTGTTGGATCTGGGTCCCTCCTCCTCCTTCTGAGGTGCACAACCCTGTGGATCCAGGTCCCTCCCCTCCTCCTAGCATGCAACCTGGTAGGATCCAGGTCCTTCTCTCCCAGCTTGCCTGTCAGCATTATTGAGTTTGTGCCCAGCTGTGGTGGAGACTTCTCCTCCTCCCCATTCTTGGGGGGGGGGGGAGAGGGGGGAGGAACCACTAGGCAAGAGTTTGTCCCCTCCCCTTTTCCACCCTTTTGTAGGACTGGGCCAGAAAGGCAGCTGGATACACGCTTAAAAATAAATTACAAATAAAAGGGGGGGGGGGAAGAAAAAATTCCTCTGGCTACCTTCAGTTCATGCTCAGTACTGTGAAAATCTGGAGTCGTTTGGGGGCAAGCTGACTCCTGTGCCTCTTTGTACCGTCAACAGCAGTGGTGGCTGTGCGGTGATGGTGCATTGGAGTTTCAACGTATAAGTATACTTATAGGTATATCTATAATATATTCAATGGCACTTGCTATAACATATAAAGCCACTGAACATAGGAATAATTTGAAATGTCTAGATTAGATGTTTAAAATGATTATCCCAGTATTTTATTGAATATTGAATCAACACTGTCTGCCGCATTACACAGTGTGTAACATTTTCAAAATTCACTTTCATATGGTCATCCCTATTCATTAAAGAGCTTCCAGAAAGCAGAAGCAAATTGGTTGATACAATATGCGTGCTGTCCTTACTGATGCAGCTGTCAATACTTAACAATGAAATTCAGTATAAGTAATAAAAGATTCTGCTACTTTCCAACATAACTGCTCTCAAATAAGCTACTTGATGGATGTGCAAGTACTTGTACTTTTAAAATAGAAGCTCTGTGGCACCATCAAGAACTCTAAACAGACACCATGGCTCCCAACTCTAGGATTAGAAATCAGATCAGCCAAGCAGAGACCTGCATTTCTCTGCAGGTGGGACACAAAGTATTTCTAATATGCAACAAAACCACTACTAGATATCCATCTACAAGTCAAGCAAGGTAAAAACAGAGCGTGATAGTACTATCTACTATCAAGATCAACAATATTTGGTCACTTATATATCCACTTTATAGTCCCCCTCTCCATCCCTCTCACTCTTCCCAAGTTCCGTCCAGCAGTCATAAAGAGCAGAATGCCAACTCATCTCCTACAGGGATAGAATCTGCTCATGCAGCTCGAAACAAATGCATGAAAGAAATCCTTCATATAAAGCCATTGGCACCTGATACAGGGACTACTGATATACAAAAGAAAGGGAGATGATGCCATGGCAGGGTAGAAGTGGGTCACAGTGGGACTCAAGATCTCTCCTTCCTGACCCATTGTGCAGAAGATTGCAGAGCAGTGTATCTACTAATTGTGAAAAACAAACACACTGGCCATAGATGAATGAGGCTAATAGTTCCAGAAACAATAAAGCACTTGGATGCTTCTCACATAAGGACAGTGGATCTAAATTTTCAGAACTGCCAATATTTGAATTCAACAGTGATCAGCCATGGCCCTTAAATATCAGCAGAATATTTAGTAGCCCGAGCTATGGCTTCGCTGCCCTGAATGAGCCAGATCTCGGCCAGTCTCAGAAGCTAAACAGGGTCAGGCCTGGCCACTACTTGATGGGTGACTTCCTTGGAATATTAGATTCTGTAGACTTACTGCACAGAAGAAAGACCTAGAAATCTACTTCTGGTTGCACCTTGCCAAGAGAAAACAGGGGCTGGGTTGCCAGGAGTCATCAATGACTCGATGGCAAAAACACAGACACGTTGTCTGGGTAAAGGCTGCTGAAAATCACACTGGTACTTAATCCAGTTAGCACTAGTACCACCCCCATTCTACCCACGGATTGCCCCTTCACTAACTGGATACTGCCGCTGAATATCAAGGTCATGGTCTGCTCCTTAGCCGGCCTAGGACTTTAGAGGCGTGAGGCCTCGGGAAAAATACAGGAAGAAAAATAGATTGATTTAAATGAAAAGGCGAAACCACCTTTGGCATAAAGTGTGGATGAGTTCTAAGAACAAACTTATCATGATGAAACCTAGTATAAGGAGGATCAGCCACTAAAGCTTGCAATTCACTAATGCGACGTGCAGAGGTGATTGCAATTAGGAAGATGACCTTCCAGGACAAAAACTTAAGGGTTGTAGTAGCTAAAGGCTAAAAAGGCGGCTTCATGAGCTGCCCGAGAACTAGATTTAGATCCCATGTCACTGGTGGTGGTTTAATGGGAGGCTTTGTTAATAGAACACCTCTCATAAATTTGGATATGAGTGGATGAGAGGAAATTGGTTGTCCATTCAGAGGCTTATAAGAAGCTGCAGACCAGAATTCGATAAGTGAAGGAGATACTCTAGTATCGATTCTAAAGGTATGACAAGGGGGTTTAACCCCTTCTTGGAACACCATATAGTAAAACTTTTCCACTTGAAGGCATAAGATCTTCTTGTGGAACGTTTTCTAGAAGCCTGAAGGATATCCTTTACCTGTTGGGACAGGTTGAAATCCTGGAATTCTAAGCCTTCAGCAACCAGGCCGTGAGATGCAGGGACTGGGGATTCGGGTGCCATAGTGTCCCGTTTTCTGGGGAAAGGAGATCTGGAGCATGCCCTAACTCCAGAGGTGCAGCTTGAGAGAGATGTAGAAGCAGGGGATACCATGTCTGGCGTGGACACCATGGCGCTATGAGGATCATATGACCCCTGTCTCTCTGAAGCTTGAAGAGTGTTTTGGGGATGAGGGGAATGGGTGGGAAGGCATAAAGGAAGTCCTGACCCCAGTGAAGGAGGAAGGCATCCCTTGCCTGACAATTGTGAGCCAGAATCCTGGAACAGAACCGGGGAAGTATGGCATTCAGTGGACTTGCAAAGAGGTCTATGTCTGGAGTACCCCAGAAATGAAATATCTTTGCCACCTGGTCTAGGTGGAGAGACCACTCGTGAGGCAGCAATAACCGACTGAGTTTGTCTGCCCAAAGGTTTTGAATGCCTGGAAGATATACCACTAGAAGGTGAATTTGGGGCTCTCTGGTGAGGGCCCACAGTCGTAAAGCTTCATTGAATAACGACAGAGAGCCTGTTCCGCCCTGCTTGTTCACGTAGAACATGGCTATTTGATTGTCCGTTTGGACTAGAACTGACTTGTAGCTGAGCTGGGCATAGAATACTCGAAGAGCTAAATAGATTGCTCTTAATTCCAGGAGGTTTATGTGTAAACCAGCCTCCTGTGGAGTCCAGGTACCCTGGGTACAGAGATGATTCAGGTGTGCTCCCCAACCCACCTGTGATGCATCTGTTGTTAGGGTGGCCTGGAAGAGGGGTTGTTAAAGGGAGACCCCACTGACAGATTTTCTAGTGATTGCCACCATTGGAGGGACAAAATCAGTCATTAACAAAATCAGTCATTGAGAGTTTGTTATCTTGTCCGATAGATGACCCGTAGCCTGTGACCACTGAGTGGGTAGGGTCCACTGGGCTGATCGCATGTGGAGGCGAGCACAGGGAACTACATGAACTGTGGATGCCATATGTCCCAGTAACTGTAGGAGTTCTCGAGCAGTTAAGGAGGATTTCCCTGCTGCTTGAGAAGCTAGTTGCACTATGCGAAGACACCAGGCTTGTGGAAGGAAAGTCCTTGACTGTCTGGTGTCTAACCAGGCTCCTATGAACTCCAGGCACTGGGAAGGAACAAGTTGGGATTTTGGGAAGTTTATTACCAATCCCAAGTAGTGGAGGATTCGCATTGTGCAAGACAGTGCAGCGCTGGTTTCTGCAACTGTGGGGGCTCAAATGAGCCAGTCGTCCAAGTAAGGGAAGACAAATATCCCCTAGGGTTCGCAGGAATGCAGCTACTACTGCCATACATTTTGCGAATACCCTTGGTGCCGAAGCCAGACCAAAGGGAAGCACCCTGTACTGAAAGTGTTTTCCCTTGAAAAGGAATCATAAGAATTTCCTGTGATCTGGATGGATCAGAATGTGAGTATATGCATCCTTTAAGTCTAGAGAGCAAAGCCAATCCTGACTTTGAAGGTATGGCAGAAGAGTTCCTAGAGAAATCATTTTGAACTTGTCTCTGAACAGATATCTGTTCAATTCTCTGAGGTCTAGAATGGGTCTGTGTGTCCACCTGTTTTCTTTGGAATAAGAAAATAGGGGGAGTAGAACCCTGTACCCTGTTGTAGAATGGGTACCTCCTCTATTGCCCCTTGGGCAAGAAGTGTTGAGACCTCGTGACCTAGCAGATTGCTTGCAGAGGTCTGTGAATTGAACTGCCTTAGGATTGTAGGAGGGGGCATGCTGTGGAAATGGAGCTTGTACCTCTCTCCTACAATGGAAAGAGTCCAATTTTCTGCTGTTATCTGATGCCACCTGTTGATAAAATGGCATAACCTGCCTGGAATATTGGGTGGTTATAAGGCAAAAAAGACACAAGACAAAGTTAAGACTTTTTTCTTTTAATATAAAGTCATAAAGAGGCTTTGCTGTATGGTGGTGGCGTTTGTATCAGCAATCTCAAAAACAACAAAAATAAGAATCCAGGGTGGTTATTGATGTAACCAGTGCGCTGTTGCTTTTCTACAAATAAGCATTTGTTTGAGCGCGGTAATTGTCTGAAACCTCCTGGTATGTTAATACACTTATTTTAAGACTGGCTGTTTTTTGATAATAATTTCTAGTCACCCTTGGCAGTGCAACAGGAAAGGAAGAAGAGTTGATCCTTTTAAAGAAATAACTAGTTGAAAGGAATTTTTCCACTATGATTATTTGCTTGTATGGAGTGAATTTGCTGTAATTAGGTCTTTGCACAAAAGGCAGGCAGAGCTCCGGAGTCTCAATGCGTGGATGAGACAATGGTGCAGAGATGAGGGTTTTGGATTTGTTAGGAACTGGAGAACATTCTGGGGAAAGGAGGGGCTCTTCCGAAGGGATGGGCTTCACCTTAACCGGGATGGAACCAGGCTGCTGGCATTAACCTTTAAAAAGGACATAGAGCAGCTTTTAAACTAGATATTAGGGGAAAGCCGACAGTCGCCCAAGAGCGGATGGTTCGGAAGAATGTATCTTTGAAGGATACTACCAAAAGCAGAGAGGTTCCACAAAAGAGTAAAGTAGCCCAAATGCCCTCAAGTATGGAGCAGACAGAGCTTAAAGATCCCAAATTACCCATGTCTAACAATAGCCAAATTAATATGAATAAAATACATTCTCTAAAATGCTTGTATGCAAATGCTAGAAGTCTAAAAAATAAGATGGGAGAGTTAGAATATATAGCACTAAATGAAAGGTTAGATATGATTGGAATATCAGAGACATGGTGGAAGGAGGACAACCAGTGGGACACTGTGATACCTGGGTACAAACTATTTCGAAATGATAGAGCTGATCAAATTGGTGGAGGGGTTGCTCTCTATGTTAGAGAGGGCATTGAGTCAGAAAGGATTAAAGTTTTGCAGGAAGCAAAATCTGCTGTAGAATCTATATGGATTGAAATTCCATGTAAAAGGGGGAAGGCAATGGCAGTGGGGGTGTACTATCGAGCGCCTGGCCAGAATGACCAAATAGATGATGAAATGCTCAAAGAAATCAAGGAAGCTAATAAAAGTCACAGCACAGTAATAATAATGGGTGATTTCAACTACCCCGGTATCAACTGGGTCAGTGTCACGTCAGGACATGCTAGGGAGATAAAGTTCCTAGATGAAATAAATGACTGCTTCTTGGAGCAGCTGGTTCATGAACCGACCAGAGGGGAAGCCATATTAGACCTAGTCCTTACTGGAACACCAGATCTAGTGCAAGAGATAAGGTTGTTGGGGCCACTTGGCAATAGTGATCATAGCATGATCGCCTTTGATTTAATTAGTGGAGGAGGGATAGTAAGGAAATCCACAGTACTACCTTTTAACTTTCGAAAGGGAGACTATGATAAAATGAGGAAAACAGTTAAGAAAAAACTAAAAGGAGCAGTTGCAAAGGTTAAAGACATACATCAGGCTTGGCTGTTGTTGAAAAATACTATCTTGGAAGCCCAGACCAGCTGTATTCCACGCTTTAAGAAAAGTGGAAGGAAGTCCAAAACACTGCCAGCATGGTTTAAAGGTGAGGTCAGAGAGGCTGTTGTTGCCAAAAAAGCATCTTTCAGGAAATGGACAAAAGAGCCAAACGACGAAACCTGGAAACAGCACAAGCACTGGCAAGTCAAATGCAAGGCATTGATAAGGCAGGCAAAGGGAGAATTTGAGAAGAAGCTTGCTGCGGAAGCAAAAACGCGAAGTAAAGACCTTTTCAAGTACATTCGTAGCAAAAAACCTGTGAGAGAGACAGTTGGTCCATTAGATGATAAAGGGGTTAAAGGAGCACTAAGAGGCGACAAGGCGATAGCGGAGAGACTGAATGAATTCTTTGCTTCAGTCTTTACTGAGGAAGATGTAGGGATGTTACCCATGACTGAAGTGGTATTTAAAGGTGCGGAAGAATTGAAGGAAATATCAATACATCGGGAAGATGTATTACAACTATTAGATAAAATGAAGAGTAGCAAATCACCTGGGCCGGATGGTATACATCCAAGGGTGTTGAAAGAACTGAAATATGAGATTGCAGACCTGCTATTAGTAATCTGTGAACTATCATTAAAATCATCTCTAATACCTGAAGATTGGAGGATCGCCAATGTAACACCAATTTTTAAAAAGGGTTCCAGGGGTGATCCGGGAAACTACAGACCGGTGAGCCTGACATCAGTACCGGGAAAAATGGTAGAAACCATCATAAAGAATAAAATTACTCAGCATGTAGATAGTCATGACCTAATGGGAGACAGCCATCATGGCATTAGACAAGGAAGATCTTGTCTTACTAATCTGTTATGTTTTTTTGAAGGAGCGAATAATCAGGTGGACAAAGGTGAGTCAGTTGATATTGTGTATCTGGACTTTCAGAAAGCCTTTGACAAGGTCCCTCATCAGAGACTTTTGGCAAAACTAAAGAGTCATGGGATAGGAGGCAGTGTACTATTGTGGATCAGGAACTGGTTAAAAGATAGAAAGCAGAGGGTAGGGCTAAATGGCCAATTTTCCCAATGGAGAAAGGTGAATAGTGGTGTACCCCAGGGATCTGTGCTGGGTCCGCTGCTTTTTGACATATTCATAAATGACCTGGAAAGTGGAATAACGAGTGAGGTTATCAAATTTTCAGATGACACAAAACTATTTAAAGTTGTTAAAACCCAAGAGGATTGTGGAAAACTGCAAGAGGATCTTGATAAATTGGAAGACTTGGCATCAAAATGGCAGATGAAATTTAAAGTGGACAAGTACAAGGTTATGCACCTAGGGAAGAACAACCCAAACTATGGTTACACGATGCAAGGTTCCACATTAGGAACCACCACCCAGGAAAAAGATTTAGGCGTCACTGTGGATACCATGTTAAAACCCTCGGCCCAGTGTGCAGCGGCAGCCAAGAGAGCAAATAGAATGCTAGGCATGATAAGGAAAGGAATGGAAAATAAAACAAAAGATATTATAATGCCTCTGTATCGTTCCATGGTGAGACCGCACCTTGAATATTGTGTGCAATTCTGGTCGCTGTATCTTAAAAAGGATATAGCGATTTTAGAAAAGGTTCAGAGAAGAGCCATCAAAATGGTAAAGGGGATGGAAGGATACTTCTATGAAGAAAGGCTTAAAAGGTTAGGGCTTTTTAACCTGGAAAAGAGACGGCTGAGGGGAGATATGATAGAAGTCTATAAATTAATGAACGGAGTGGAACGAGTAAACGTAGATCGATTGTTTACCTTATCAGAATATAGAAAGACTAGGGGACATGCAATGAAGCTACAGGGTAAACTATTTAAGACTAATAAAAGAAAATATTTTTTTACTCAACGTGTAATCAAACTCTGGAATTTGTTACCGGAGGATGTAGTAAAGGCTGTTGGTGTAGCTGGGTTTTAAAAAAGGTTTGGACAAGTTCCTGGAGGAAAGGTCCATAAACCATTATTAAGAAGGGACCCAGGATATCAATGCTTGAACCAATACAAGCATTGTGGAACCTGTGTCCCTTGGGGAAACTGCTAGGTACATATGACCTAGATTGGCCACTGTTGGAAACAGAATACTGGGCTTGATGGACCTTGGTCTGACCCAGTATGGCATATCTTATGTTCTTATGTTCACTTTTCATCCTACACATGGCTGACCCCACCACCATTGAATGGTGTGGCAGCTGAGTCTTTTGAAATCCAGGACATGGCGGAACTCGATACATAGTATCAAGCCTCCTAGAATGAGGAGATGTAGCAGAGGTGTCTCCCACATTCTGAGCATCAAGTCATGAAGAATTTCATGGATGAGCAGAGTGACTGCTTCCTTTGGAGCTTCAGGATACTGGAGAATTTCCAATTCCTTTGCTCTGGGTTCCTTTTCAGGAGCTACCGTGATTGAATGGCAACATCACGAATAAAATCCTGAAAAGACATGTCCTCTGGAGGTGACATTCTGCGTTGGGAAGAAGAGGAATCTTCCGGGAGAAACACTCTAGTACCGGCAGAATAGTCAGAGCCTTCGGAATCGGAGGATTCGAAGTATTCCTGACCACGATGTTCATGCAAAGCATGGTCCCGGTATCGATCGAAGTTGGTACCGAGTTGATCCAGTACTGGATCTGTTGATGCCAGCCAAAGATGGCGTGGGAAAAATTCCCACCGGGGCCGGTACCGTCACCGTCGTTGTCTGTACTGGTGTAAGTACCGGCATCGGTACCGATGTTGGTACTGGTGCCCGTTGAACCATAGGTGTCAACGGTACCGCAGCTGTGAGGAGAGCTGCAATACTGCATTCGATAGTGAGGAATCTCTTGTCTATCGATGCTGCCAATGCCTGGGTGTCGATACCGGTGAAGACAGCCGGGACCCCTGAGCATGGCACCAGTAGTTCTTGCTAGGTCGAGGCCTCGAGAACATCCTGAAGCCCCATTGATGCTTTGGAAGCCGAAGCCTCCTGCCGAGGCTGTTTTGCCAGTGTGGTTCCCTCAAGGGCAATGCCAATGGCCTCTCGATGCTTAGCAGGAGAGCTACCCTTTGAGGACCGGCTTTTTATGTTTAGTTACCTGAGATCCATGGGAGGAAGAGGAGGATCTTGAAGACGTCGATGCAATGGATCTGGCCTCCGAAGAAAAGAGGGTACCGAGCTTTGCAGCCCGGTTCTGTCTTCCTCTTTTAGTCATTCCCATACAGAAGAGACATTCAGATGGAGAATGTTCAGGCCCTAAACATTTAAGACACCAGTCATGGGTGTCGGTGACGGAAATGGTACCGCCACACTTAGTACACTTTTTAAAACCACTAGTTGGTTTTTCCATGTTTTAGGAATATGAGGCCTAATGCCCAAAATGGCGCCTAGCACCGAAAAAAGAAAAGTTTCTGAAGAGAAACAGTTCAGAGTATAATTATTTTTTTTAAGAAAAGAACCGGCGGTAGCGGTAGGCGTCGTGCAGAGGCAAACGCGACCACAAGAAAACAATTTTAAAGAAGGAATTTTCTGCGGTGAGAGGGTATGAGTCCTGTTGGCTCCACGGAAAATGAAGAACTGAAGAGGGACAGTTGGAAAGGCGGGAAGGCAGCGCACATGTGCTGAGGGATGCTCCCAAAAGCGTTCCTATTGGACGCTGGGGAGCGTTCCCGCGCAGGCTCCGTCGATACCGACGATACCCACATGTGAAGACTACATTCTTGCTTGTTCCTGGAGATAAACACTATTCTCATGGAATCTATACAGTTCACAGTACCTAACAATCAAATAAAATAATTTAAAAATGTTTCTGTGATTTCTAACACACATTAACACTTTGCTATAAGAAACATTCAGATGATGATAAACTTGCTGCTTCAGATGTATATTGTGACAATATAGCAGGGCACTTATTAAAATACTCCAAAAGGTGTCTATTTATGAAGGCACTTCAGACACCTATGCACCTTTATAAAATAGGCTCCTACAATGACCCCTGGTAGCATGCAAATTTTCTTGCACAAACTTAAACCTGCTTTGAGGTAGGTGAAATGTGTGCACTGTGCAGTGCTCTATGGGGGTAATTTTACAACCTGATGTCTATATTAAAAGTCCAAGGCACTTGTCTTGCAAAAGTAACATAGGTGACTATTCTTTAGAAAAGAGGTACACGGAACCAGCCCCAGTAGCATGCAAATTCAGACGTAAAAATTTATAATTGCTGCAAAGGATGATGTAAATATGTGCATGTACGCCACACACTAAATAGAAATTACACTTACCTGGTAATTGTTGTTCCTTGAGGAACTCCAGTTTAGTCCTCCACCTCTGGGTAGTGTACCTCCTCCTGCAGCTTGTTGACTGGGCATGTCAAAATCGTGACATCACTGGATATAGCCTGCTGGTCTCTCCCATCAGCCCCCAGTGAACTATTGACAAAGCATACTCAAAGAAGCAACAAATAAGTAGCTATCATATTAATTTCAACCTTATACTCAAACTGAACGCATAACCTAACATACTTAACAACTAACTCCCTCTCCGAAATAAGGGAACTGGTTCTCTCTTTTTTTTTTTTTTTTATTATACCTTCACTTTTCCGCTCTATGCCTAGCCAAGGACAAGAGAGAGAAGAATAGACAGAAAAAAAGAGATATGAAAAATGGAGACGATTAACCATCTAGTAAAAACTCTACTCACCTGTAGTCTTGCACTTCTCCCAAGTGAATAACCACTGCAAACCAATCCATTCCTGGGCGGGAATGAGGACTAAACTGGAGTTCCTCAAGGAACAACAATTACCAGGTAAGTGTAATTTCTATTTCCTTATCGTTCCTCCAGTTTAGTCCTCCACCTCTGGGATGTAACAGAGCAGTAATCATGGGGAGGGACCTTTCCAGCCAGAACGCAATACCGCCGACCCAAAACAGGCATCGTTTGCCGCCAAGACATCCAGGCGGTAGTGCTTACTGAATGTATGAAGAGAGGACCAGGTGGCCGCTCTACAAATTTCTAATGGTGGAACCAAACTGTGTTCCGCCCATGATGCCGCTTGTGCTCTAGTAGAATGAGCTCTTAAGCCTGCTGGTACTGGGCGTCCTTGAAACAGATATGCTGACGCAATTGCCTTCTTAATCCATCTGGAAACAGACGCTTTTGCCACCGCCTCCCCTTTGCGGGGACCTCCGAACACCACGAAAAGATGGTCCGATTTGCGAAAAGGTTCTGAGACCTTTAAGTACTGTCGCAGGACACTTTTTATGTCTAAACTGCGCAAACTACGGTCCGAAAGGTTTCCCTCCGCTGAACTTAAAGTTGGAAGAGAAACCGTTTGGTTTAGGTAAAGCAGAGAAACTACCTTTGGTAAAAACGACGGAACTGGCCGTAACACCACCTTTTCCCTGGAAAAAGACAAAAACGTCTCTCTACACGACAGCGCCTGCAACTCCGAAATCTGCCTTGCTGAACACATGGCTACCAAAAACACTGTCTTTAAGGTTAAATCTTTAACTGAAGCCTGGTGTAAAGGTTCAAATGGTTCCTTAACTAACGATTTTGACATGTCCAGTCTCCAAGCTGCAGGAGGAGGTACACTACCCAGAGGTGGAGGACTAAACTGGAGGAACGATAAGGAAAACATGCTTGTACATTGCAACTCCCTCGCCACTCGGCCCATATTGCAACCCCGGGATATTTAAGCATAATCTATGTAAAAATACATGGGATCTCTTGGCACATGTGTACAGCCAGAATTGTGATAAAAAGCTATTTCTGCACATAAAACAAGCTTTAGAAGTGGAAATCTCTTATAGAAGTACCCTCATTTGTGATGCACATATTTTATAAATTATTCTCATATACTGCAACTCCGCTCTTGCTCCTCCCAAACTATAGGGCATGTTTACTAAGCTCCGAGCTGTTAACGGGCATGTGGGTTGCGAGCTAACTGCAAGAGGCCAGGTACACTGCAATTACTGCATATCACTGCGTTAAACCATCCATGGATGTAACTTACGCCACCCACTGAGGTGGCATTAGTTGCACCTGCGCTACTTGCACCAAGCTACAAATGCTAATAAAATCTGTGCTGCCAAGGCATGCACTACAAGGGTAACATGGGACCCTGCACTACTTTTAGTGATGTACCAATACCACATGCTAACCAGGCAGCATGGGGTTTCCTAAATATGCCCCTATGTATGTTACTGTGGGCATGCATACTTGAATGCACATATATACCTGTGCAATTTTATAAGAGCTATTTTCCATAACATGCTCTACATATGGAAAATGTAGAAACACACATAAATTATGCCTATTTTATAAAGACATTTATATTTATAAGACAGGCATCAAATCAGCGGTGAGGGGGGGGGGGTGACACCCAGCTTAGCCATCATACATGCCATTTTCATCATTTGCCTCCACAGTTTATATCCTTTTCTGTTTAATTATTTTATAACTGTAGAAACAGTAGTGCTCCAAGTTTAGTTAACAGAGGACAGCAAGGTCTTCTTTCTCCTTGTAAGAATGTTTTTCACTGTACAAATAAGAATTTATTCCAGCAATTTTTGTGTGATTGAAAGTATTATGTAAGGCGCTCTTTTATTTTGTATTTTATAAAAGTAACATATGTATACATGTATGAGCCCTTGTAAAACACCCTCCTGGAATAATCCCCAAAAATGCACAGATGTTTAAGCACAAAGTAACACCTGAACCTGCATTTTATGAAGTGCACACGTACCTAAGCTCCACCCAAATGCTGCACCCAGGAATGCCTAGATGTGGTCCATATGAAATTATATTCCCCCATACAGTTTTATGAGAGTCATTTCTCAACAAGTAAATTAAACGTATGTGCAGGAATGGTTTATAAACTTATCCCAAAGTGTTAGCGTGTTTCATGAAGAAAATCTATTTGGTGATTAACAAAAGACAATCAAAACAAAAATAAACTGTGGCAATCCATACTCTCATTTCCTCTTTGCTCAGTCAGTCAGTAGCCTGTTCTGCCACTGGTCTATTCAAGTATCGATATGCAATACAAAAAAAAAGAAAGATTGTGGGGTGGTTATATCTGATGATCTCAAACTTGCAGTACAGTGTGACAAGGCAGTGGTGAGCACTACAGTATACAGGGCAAAGTATAAAATAGGATGTGATAATGCTGCTATGTTTATTGGAATTTTTGTTAGACCGTCTTACCCAAAGGTTTAAGGAAATTTATATCAATATCATTATCATGAAAAAGAAAGGAACTCAATCTCTAAAACACAGAAAAGAATGAACATAAAAGCAACAGATAAAACAAAAAAAATTTAAGTTGCTGGAATAAGTGAGTTTTCAGAAGGACTTTAAAAATGGTGTAGGAAGACTCCAGTCTGAGTTCCAGAGGAAGTGAATTCCAAAGAAGACTGTGGAGTGATATGTGGATTCTAATCGTGCCCTTGAAGGCGGTGGGAGATATAACT
The DNA here is from genome assembly GCA_033557465.1 of Ichthyophis bannanicus. Taxonomy (NCBI): domain Eukaryota; kingdom Metazoa; phylum Chordata; class Amphibia; order Gymnophiona; family Ichthyophiidae; genus Ichthyophis; species Ichthyophis bannanicus. The sequence goes on from CM066034.1 coordinate 567,440,224, forward strand.
TATTATCATGGAGTGATTGTAGGTTACGCACGGTAGTATGAAACATAAGTAGAGAATGAAGATAGAGCTCTGTATACTGGGTTTCTGCATTATGTGCGAGCATAACAAGCTTAAAATGTATACGATAGAAAATGGGCAACCAGTGATACTGTTATAGACATGGGGTGACATGTCAGACCACTTTGCAAAAGATCATATGCAAATAGCGGTATTCTCAATCAATTGTAGTTGCTGAATGTTCAAACGCCTGATACCTGTGTATGCAGCATTGCAGTAGTCCAGGAGAGAAACTATGAAGTTTAAAAGAAGAGAAGTTAGGGAAGGTGCATCTAAATATGATCAGATAGCCCAACATTGGCACACAGTATAAAAAGACTTTTGGACTACAGCTCTCACCTGTGGTGTGAGTGTCAATGTCAAATCCAACAGAAGCCCGAGGTACTTCAATGTGCTGGTTAATATGATGGGAATGCCATAAAGTACCGGTGTAACAGAAGGGACTGAAGAACCGCCAGTAAACCAGTTAACTAAAGTCTTACTTGGAATAAGTTTCAGGCAATTCTGCTGGAGCCGAGAAAATACTGTGGATAGTGTCCAGTTGATACAGCATTTTACTGTTTTGGAGCAAGAGCTCTTAAACACCTGAAGCAGGCTCAAAATGTGTCACACATCGTGGCTGGATTCTTGGATGGCTCCTTTGCAGTTATTCAGATAAATAAAGATTTAAGAATCCCTTGAATAATACAAAATATTAAGAGTAGTTACTCACCTGTAACAGGTGTTCTCCAGGAGCAGCAGGAATCAGTCCTCACATATGGGTGACGTCGGCGCCGACGGAGCCCCCGTGCGGAGCATTTCCCCAGCTTTCAAGGAAAGCCTTTGGGAATGCAGCATGCATATGCGGTCCCCTTCCCGCCCAAGGATGCCATCTTGCTCAGTCTGATGACATAGCTAAAAGTCAGCAAAAAAACAAAATGAAGTATATGACTGCAACTCCAAGGGGAGGAGGGAGGGTTGTGAGGACTGATTCTTGCTGCTCCTGGAGAACACCTGTTACAGGTGAGTAACTACTCTTTCTCCAGGACCAAGCAGGAAGTCAGTCCTCACATATGGGACTCCGCACCTTAAGGCTACCAGAGACCCAAAGCTGAAAAAATGAGCTCCCTCTAGAGCCTCAGCATGTGAGAAAAGAATCGTCTCTGAGAACGCCCCCGAACGGTAGCCCAACAGCAGGGCCGGAGGGTAGGAGTTGCCTAAACCCCAAAGAGATTATGGAGTACCGCCTGTCCGAAAGCACTGTCCCTGCGGGACTCCCTCTCGAGGCAGTAGTGGGCCACAAAAGTCTGGCTTGAAGACCAAGTAGCGGCCCGGCAGATGTCTGCCAACGGAACAGAGCGGAGATGAGCAACTGACGCAGGCTTCGCCCTGACACGGTGAGCCGTAACTCGACCCTGCAAGGAGAGGCTGGCTGCCCTGTAAACCCAGGCGATACAGTCGGCTACCCAAATGGACAAAGTATGCTTGGAGACAGGTAACTCCAACTTATTGGGGTCAAAAGAGACAAAGAGCTGAACAGCCCTCCGGTGCTCCTGCCTACGGTCAAGGTAGAAGGACAACGCCCTCCTACAGTCCAGGGTATGTAAGACCATCTCAGCCGGCAGGCATGCGGCCTGGGAAAGAAAGATGGAAGAACCACCTCCTGATTGAGGTGGAAGGAAGAGACAACCTTTGGAAGGAACTTAGGGTGAGTCCGTAAGACTACTTTGTTCCTATAGAACATAGTATATGGTGTATCTGATACTAGGGCCTGAAGCTCACTCACTCGCCTTGCTGAGGTAAGAGCTACCAGAAACAACGCTTTCCAGGAGAGAAAGCGCAAAGGACAAGTAGCCATAGGCTCAAATGGTGGGCAAGTAAGCTGTTGCAAGACCACATTTAAATCCCACTCAGGAGCAGGCGGACGAATTGGAGGCTTAAGCAAAAGCAGTCCTCTGAGGAAGCGAGCCACCAAAGGGTGGCTGGAGAGAGATTGACCCTCCACCGGTGAGTGGTGCGCTCAAAGAGCACTAAGATGAACTCTAACAGAGTTGGACTTAAGGCCAAGGTTGGAGAGGTGAAGCAAATATTGCAGCACCACTGGTACCAGACATGAGAAAGGATTCTCGATGTGTTGAGCACACCAGGCAGAGAATCTACTCCACTTGAGGGCATAAGATTTCCGGGTGGACTGCCTCCTAGAGGCCAAGACCACGTCCTCCACTTCCCTAGGCAGCAGTAAGGATGCTAGAACTACCCTTTCAGCAGCCAGGCCATCAGATTGAGGGACTGGAGGTTGGGGTGTAAGAGAGATCCCTGCTCCTGAGACAGGAGATCTGGTTGCATCCCCAGAGGAAGAGGAGTGTCCACCGCTAGTTGCAAAAGAAGTGGGAACCACGGTTGCCTGGGCCATCTGGGGGCCACCAGGATCACCGAGGCCTTGTCCCGGAGCACTTTGAACAGTGTCTGGGGCTCTAGAGGCATGGGAGGAAAGGCATAAAGGAGGCCTGTAGACCACGGAATGAGAAACACATCTGCTGCTAATCTGAGAGGATGCGGTTGCCTGGAGCAGAACTTGGGCAGCTGACGGTTCAGAGGACTGGCAAAGAGATCTATGGTTGGAAGACCCCATCTTAGGAAGATCTGTTGAACCACCAGAGGATTCAACTGCCATTCGTGTGGCTGCAGGATTCTGCTCAATCTGTTTGCCAGGTAATTCTCCTGTCCAGGGAGATAGACTGCTTTGAGGGGTATGCCATGATTGACTGTCCAGGAGCACAGGGTCTGCGCTTCCTGACATAGAAGTGGGGACCCCATGCCCCCCTGTTTGTTCACATAGAACATAGCAACTTGGTTGTCCGTCTGAACTAAGACGGACTGGTGAGAGATGACATGAGAGAAAGTCCTCAGGGCGAAGCGGATAGCTCTCAGTTCCAAGAGATTGATCTGCTTTGCGGCCTCCCAAGGAGACCACAGGCCTTGAGTACATGCTCCCTGGCAATGTGCACCCCAACCTTGAAGAGAGGCATCGGTTGTCAGCACTTGAGAGTGTGGAGGTGCCTGAAAAGGCACCCCTTGCACCAGATTTGGAAGATGAAGCCACCACTGTAGAGAAGACTCTAGGAGCCTGGACACCCTCTGTCCTTCAGCTGTCCCGTGGCTTAGTGCCACTGAGTTCTGAGGCCCCACTGAGCTGGCCTCATGTGTAGATGGGCATTTGGAGTTATATGGACCGTGGAAGCCATGTGGCCTAAAAGCCTCAGGAAGTGTCTAGCGGAGACCAGGGAATTGCTGTGAAACTGACTGGCCAGATCCATCAACCTGTGGGCCCTGTCCACAGGTAAAAAGGCTTTTGCCTGAAGAGTGTCCAGCCTTGCTCCTATGAACTCCATGTTCTGCGAGGTGCGCAAAGCGGACTTTGCAAAGTTTACAACAAACCCCAGATGCTGGAGTAGAGCGACAGTGCGAAGGGTGGCTTGATTGGCCTGCTGTGGGGACTGGCCCCTGATGAGCCAGTCATCCAGGTATGGAAAGACAAAGAGTCCTTGCACCCTGAGGTAGGACGCGACCACCGCTAGGCACTTGGTGAATACCCTGGGGGCGGAGGTTAGGAAAAAAGGCAGTACCCAGTACTGATAATGATTTCCTCCCACTACAAATCTGAGATATTGTCTGTGGTTTGGATGAATGAGGAAGTGAGTATAAGCATCCTTCAGGTCTAAGGAGCACAGCCAATCTCCCTGCTGGAGGTAGGGCAGCAGGATTCCAAGGGTAAGCATCTTGAACTTTTCCCTCTCCAGGATCTTGTTGAGATTCCGCAAGTCTAGGATGGGCCAGAGGCCTCCTGTTCTTTTTGGTACTAGAAAGTACCTGGAATAGAAGCCTTGACCCCTCAGGTGGTGGGGCACCAGTTCCACTGCCTGTTCCTTTACAAGACTTGCTAACTCCTGCAGGAGTAGGTCCCTGTGCAAAGGAAGTCTTGGAGGCTCCCCTGGAGAGTAGGAGGGGGGTACCTGGTGGAAGTGGAGGAGATAGCCCTTTTGGACTATGCTTAGTACCCAGGTATCCCTTGTTACGGCTGGCCACCTGTGGGCATACAGGGCCATCCGGCCTCCTGTGCTGATAGGGGCCAGCTGAGGAGGAGAGGCTATGTCACTGGAGTCAAAACCCCGCTCCCTGCTGTGCAGGTGCCGGAGCTGGTGGCTTGGGGGTTTTCTGCCTACGGGGTCCATGTCCTTGCTCCTTGGCCTGCTGACCCTGTTGGGGAGCTACAGAGGCCTGAAAATGAGGGTATGTTTTATAGGCAGATGACTTCCTCGGGTAAAAAGGTCTTTTTTCCCGAGCCCTTCTTCTTCTGAGAAGGGGCAGAGGTTTTCCTGGACAGCCTTGTACGGGTAAGAGTCTCGGTCTCGGGTTCTGCAGCCTTTTCAGCCATGGGCTTGCCAAAGAGGTTCTCACCTCGACAGGGGACATCGACCAACTTGTCCTGCACCCATGGCTCGAGGTCCGATGACTGTAGCCAGGCCTGACGGCGTGCACCGATGCCGGCTGCGTCTACCCGGGCCGAAGCCTCGAAGCCATCATAGACTGCTCGAGAGATAAACTTCAAGCACTCTCGGATACCTGATGACAGGGCCGTGAACCTCTGCAAAGGTTCTTTGGAGAGACCAGCAGAGAACCCGGCAATCTCCTTTGCCAGGTCTCGAAGATACATGCCCATGTACAGCTGGTAGGTCTGGACACGGCAAGCAAGCATAGAGCCCTGGAAGCACTTCTTACCGAGGGCATCCAGGTTCCGGGCCTCCCGGCCGGGAGGCATCAAGGAGTGCATCTTCTGACTCTTCAGACAATGCATGGCCGATTCCACAACCATGGAGTGGTGCGGTAGTTGTGCCTTTTGGAACCCAGGGCTCTTGCGGACTCGATAGATGGAATCGACCCGCTTTCTCAAAACTGGCGTCAAGACTGGCGCCTCCCACATGCGGAAGAGCAACCATTCCAGCATCGGAGGAACTGGTACAGTAAAGGCCTCCTTGGGAGGAGAGTCATACTGCATGGCCTCGAGCTCCTCGGCTCGAGGCTCCTCCTCAGGGTCCGCGGGGAATGCCAAGGCCTTGGCCATATCCCGCACGAACTCCGAGAACCAGGTATCCTCCGGGGGGGGGGGGGGGGCCGTAAACGAGGCTCGGACTCCAGTGAGTCCAATGGGACACACCGAGTTCGAAAGGTGTCCAGTGACTCCTCGTCCTCCATTTCCCAGCCGGACCCCTCGGAGGAGGAATCAAGCGGCTCCTGTCAGGCAGGCACCAATGCCCTCCGCACCAATGCCGAGGGTACCGGCGTCGACGACCTTGGTCCCAAACGGGAGGCCGAGGGAGACCTTGGCCGAGGATCGACTCGAAAGCGCATGGACTCGAGGATCGGCTCGGCCTCCGGGGTCGACTTGGACGTTGATGTCCCAGTTGTCGGGGCAGATACACCGGTAAGACTGGTGATCAGTGCCCGCTACTGTTCCATGAAGGCAGCCAAGCTGCACTCCAAGGCCGTCAACCTGAGTCCGAGCTCAGGAGACTCAGCAGCCCCCGACTCGGGCCCCGACGGTGTCGGGCCTGACGTCGGCTCCCTCGGAGGAGAGTCCACGAGGACTACAGTACTCACGTGACACAGGGACTCCATCTCCACACGAGGCTGTTTGGCAGGCCTCTCCGACTCCGAAGACCTGGGACGGCGCTCGGGGCTATGCGACCTAGCCCTTGAGGAGCCAAGTGCGTCCACCGACGCCGCCCTCAAGGGTTTCTTCTTCCTGCGATGTTCCCGCGAGGGAGACCCCCTCTCAGAGGAGCCTCGGCGATGCTTGGGACCGGAGTAGTTCGGGCCCGTCCGGACGCAGAGTCAGAGAAGATTCTTTCCTTTTGGTGCTGCTGACTCCTCAACGCCTTCGAGGACATTTTCCCACACGGGCCACAGATCATTGGGTCATGATCGGGTCCGAGGCAACGGAGGTAGCATTCATGTGTGTTGGTGAGAGACACAAGTTTCTTACACTGATCACACTTCTTAAACCCGCTGGCAGCCATCGGGGGAAAAAGGGCCCCTGTGAGGTCAAATAAGAGGGCTGCCAGTGAAAAATGGAAAAATGGCGTGTACACTAGTCACCAAGGACAAAAACCGAAAAAAGAAGTCCGGGCTCGATACCGACGTATCGGGCCCAGGCGGGAAAGGGAAACCGGCGTCGAACCGAAGAAAACGGTTCCACGCAGAAGAAAATCAACTTTTTCCTCGGGTGAAAACGAAACATGTCCGTCGGGCTCCGCGGAGAAAAGAAGACTGAGCAAGATGGCACCCTTGGGCGGGAAGGGGACTGCGCATGCACGCTGCATTCCCAAAGGCTTTCTTTGAAAGCTGGGGGAATGCTCCGCACGGGGGCTCCGCCAGCGCCAACATCACCCATATGTGAGGACTGACTTCCTGCTTGGTCCTGGAGAAAAAGGAGGTTCTATTTCGAGGGAGTGGAGTATTCCCTTCCCTTGACAGCTTACCCGACACAAGATACTGTATGTGTTTCTATGGTGATGCTTGCTCATTTAAGTTGGTTCCCCTATTTCTTTGTTGGTGATTATTTTGGGTGATCAGTTTTGGGTTTTGGCTAATCACTCTGGGGCAGCAACATGTAGCATAACCATCAGAACCTTAAGCATATCACCTGTCATGGGGTAGAGCAGTCAGAGCCTATGGAGATAGGAAACTCTGAGCAAAACAGAGCTAACACTGACAGCTCAGATCTGCACATGGCCCAAGGTTGCTATAGGCAACATACACAAGCTGCTTCACGAGGTGTGAGGGAACGCCCAAACAGTAAGCTAGCTCATAGCTCATTAGGGAATGAAGGGCAGCTGGGAAGGGGTGGAGCCCAAGCAAACACCAGGACATACGCAGTTAAAAATCACTTACCAGAGGGTAGTGATGAGAGACCACCAGGGAATTCAAGAACCGTTGCTGACAGAGAGAGACCACCAGGGAATTCAGGAACCGTTGCTGACAGAGAGAGAGCACCGGAGAATTCAGGAGCCATTGGTAACAGGGAGAGACTACCAGGGAAATACAGAGCTGTTGAACCCATGAGGAACTGCTTTGGAAAGCAGTGCACAGCTGAACAGTATCCCAGGGAACCTTGCTACGGAGGGAGCAGAGGAGGTAGTCCTGGAACCAGGCTGAGGAAAGCCAAGTTGCCCAGCATCAGGTACCAAGGGGGAGAGAGCTTCTATCCTGAAGATAGTTTTATGCCAAGAGGAAAGCTGAAAGAGAAACATAGTAAAAGGCTTCCGTACGGGCAAAGCTCTGCTCGGCTGAGAAACTCTGAAGAGAGAGTGCTGGAAGGTAGGCTTATTGATCCTAATAGAAGAGGAATAGAGTATAACGAATTGCCCTGTACTTATCAAGAGTTGTGTGGCTCTCCTAAAAGAAACTACAGAGAATATGGTAATTACCCAGTCCACTCTAGCCGGGAGGAGGAAGGGAACTCTCTGAGCTGTAGGGAGGAACTCTGTAACAATAACGGAAGTTTCAGTCCAAAGGAAACTTACTCCGGTGTTGAAGAAATGCAATGTGATTCCTATGAGGAACCTGCTTATGAACATTGCATGGACTGTACGTTTACCATGTCTGATGTCATCACTTCTTTGTGCTGAAGTGCTGTAAAAAGTGTTTATAAAGAAAACAGGAAGAAGGTTATTTGGTTTGAAAAAGACTGTTTTCTTTTCCTTTTTGTCCGTTGCAAAGCTGAAGTTAAACAGAGTTTTTGTTCCAGTGTTTCTTTAATTTGGTACCAGACGAATGGTCTTTATGTTCCTTTGTTTCATTGTGCTTGAAATCCAACCCCGGGAAGGGGAATAAAAAGTCCTGTCTTGAAGCCTTACCACTTGACTGCAACTACATTCTTTTGCTAGTTTGTGGAACCACAACTCCCAGGGGGCACTGCAACGCCTTTCTATAACACTCCACAGCTACTGAAGAACATGCCCCAATGAATTACCCACGCTTCTGGCCTCTGGGGACCTTCACGGGTGACACACCTCCTTCTGCAACAGGGCTGTCTCACATATGAGCAACAAAAACATGTAGTGGTCCTACTGACTCACACAGCAGCAGGAAATGTGTCATCTAAGCACTACTTCTGCTGCAGGCTATGCATAGCTACTCATCTTCTCCCAAGTGGGCCAATGCTGTCATTCCCTCCTCCCCCAAAATAAAAGTTCCTACCTGAGGTCTCTACCTCAAGTAGCCCATGACTTACCCTTGCAGATGACGACAGGTCAGAGTCTCTTTTGTCTGTCTTTAACCACCATACCCCGCCCCCCCCCCCCCGAGCCAAATGATAGCCTCCTTGCACAGACTGAGATAGTTTTAACCTGATGGCTCATCTGCTGCCAATCACCAGCACTGGCTCCTCCTCCACTCCCTGACTTCAGCTACATGTCAGCAGAGGACGAGAAGCCAGTATTGCTGATCGACTCTTCTGCTCCTCCTCTTAGTTCCTACAGAGCCACCTTCAAACTACTAGGGCAGCAGATTAGGTTGTTTTTTGGCTTCTGTTCCCGTGGGCTTTGCTGCACTGGAACCTTTCCCCTGGTTTGGTTGCAAAGAAACCTGCTGGTTTGGCTGTATCTCCGATGGATTACATAAGAATTGCATTACTGGGTCAGACCAAGGTCCGTCAAGCCCAGTATCCCGTTTCCAACAGTGGCCAATCCAGGTCACAAGTACCTGGCAGGTTCCCAAAAAGGTACATAGCGTCCACAATGCTTATCCCGGGGTAAGCAGTGGATTTCCCTGGTCCTTTTTTATAATGGTTTATGGACTTTTCCTCCAGAAACTTGTCCAAACCTTTTTTAAACCCAACTACACTAACAGCTTTTATTACATCCTCCAGTAACGAATACCAGAGTTTGATTACTCATTGAGTGAAAAAATATTTCCTCTTATTAGTCCTAAATAGGCTACATTGTAGCTTCATTGAGTGTCCCCTAGTCTTTTTACTGTTTGAAGGACTGAACAACCGATCTACGTTTATCCGTTCAAGTCCATTCCTTAATTTACAGATCTCTATCACATCTCCCCTCTGCCGTTTCTTTTCCAAGATGAAGAGCCCTAACCTTAAAGTTTTCCTCAAAGGAGTATTCTACAATCCCCTTTAACATTTTGGTGGCTCTTCTCTGTACCTTTTCTAATTCTATTATATCTTTTTTAAGATTCGGCAACCAGAATTGCACATAATATTGAAGGTGCAGTTGCACCATGGAACGATAAGAGGCATTATAACATCCATGGCTTTATTCTCCATCCCTTTCCTTATGATTCCTAGCATTCTATGTATTTGCTTTCTTGGCCAACGCTGCACATTGGGCAGAGGGTTTCAACGTATTGTCCTCGATGATGCCTAAATCCTTTTCCTGGGTGGTGGTTTCTAATGTGAAGTCTTGCATTAGTTCTTGCTGCAGTTCTGGTGCAGTTCTTGTGCTCCTTCTTTCTTGTGTGAAAAGATGAATGCATGCTCCTCCACCAACAGATATGGCTGTCGTTTTGAGGATTTTTTGTGCAAAAAGGTAAAATTCTGTGCCATGGGGGAATTCTGTGCAAATTCTGCATTGAGCAGTCATGCAGAATTCCCCCAGGAGTAATTATAGTGCAGCTTGTAGAACTATACACACATGGGGTAATTTTAAATAGGATTTTCTACACAGAAAGCTGACTTTATAAAAACATTAGAACTGCTATACTGGGCAGACCAAAGGTCCATCAAGCCCAGTGTCCTGCTTGCAACAGTGGCCAATTCAGGTCACCAGTACCTGACATATCCCAAAAGTAGCCAGTTCCATGCTGCTTATCCCCAAGGATAAGCAGTGGTTTTCTCACAGTCTACCGTAACAGTTTATGGCCATTTCCTGCAGGAATTCGTTCATACCTTTTATACCCAGTTACACTACCTGCTTTTACCACATCCTCCAACAATGAGTTCCAAAACTTAATTATAAGTTGAGAGAAAGAAAATATTCTCCTATTTAAAAAAAAAAATACTTTTTTAACTGCATGGCATGTCCCCTAGCCCTTGTACTTTTTGAAGGAGTAAGGCTGCATAGCCGTTTAAGTGCATGGGCCGACAAGATCACTCCTACTTCTATCTATGCCATTTATAGGCATTTCCCAGGGCATAGTTTGGGTAGAGCAGTGGTGGAGTTGCCAGGTACAGTACATATGTATTTTATATATAATACATGGGAAAACACCTAGAGCACATGCACACATTTGCACCAACTTCAGAGCATGTGAAAATGTGCAAATCAGCATTTGCATGCTGTTAGGACTGGTTTCAGGAACCTATTTGCTTAAGTTGCTTTTATAAAAAAAGCTTCAAGGCAGCACCCTTTGAAACTTCTCATATATGTGTTGTCATGAAAGTATCCCCCACACTGCATTATTTCACAGCTGAAAAACATGATGAGGTCCATATTAGGATGCATGGTCAACGTATAATTTGAAAAACCTAGCCTGGGGGCATGTTTACTAATGTGTGGTAGGTAGTGCAGGGATAACATGAAAATTGCACTCTTACTGTGGTGCAGCCTAGTGTCCACTATAGACACAAGGGGTGTGGCCATGATAAGCTACTAGCACGATATTAATGAGCACACAGCCATAGCGCATGCGCACAGTGCATATGTTCTCAACGCGTGTCCTGCAAAGGAAAGCCACAAATGCATTATTCCAGGGCAGCAGTGGGCTAAGGAGCTACTCTGGACAGTAAGAAATGTGCCCCAAGCACACATTCAGGAAGGTAGCAATTGGCCAGTTCAGAATAGAGAGGGATGACCAGGAATAGGCTTAACTGCCTGCACAGCTCAGAGCATAGGGGCTAAGTACAAGAGGGTGGGGCATGCAAATCAGCAAAGTAAATAAATGCAGAGAGCCTGTGATGCATCCATAACTGCGGGAGACAGTGTGCAAATGTGATATCTAGAGATGCAGGGTGCCTTGTACGTGATCAGGCAGGGTGTCCACAGTGTCTATCTTGGGGGACAGGTATATGACTCCCATAACCCTGAGGCATCCAGAGGATGCCTGTTCACCTAGGCTGCAGGGAACACAGTACAGGGACTCTGGTGTGGGGCAGGCTCTACCTCTCATTCACCTATCGGATTATGGCTTGGATTGCACCATGGGAAACAAAGGCCCACTGGACCAGGGAACAGCACAAAGGCTCTCCAGATCCATGAAAAGTCACAACCCCTGGGCTAGGGAGACAGTCTGGCAGGGGATACCAATAAGTAAGCTCCAACACTGGTGGCCCAAATTCAGTGGTAGAAGTGTTACAACATTACTCAGAACTAGTAGGCCTCAGCCACATCCTCCCTTGGTCAGGGTGAGGGGCCATCTGTTTACAGGAACGTGGCCTATGGCAGTGGCATGGCCCTCAGATGCATGTATGCACTGCTACATGTCCCCCCTCCCCCATGCAGGGGAGTCCAGGCTTGGACTGCACATCTGATGCCACACAGTCATGTTGCCAGTATGTGCAATACCTAATGCACATTCTGTTTCTAATAAACTTATTTTCACACATGACCTCTATCTCCAACACTCTTCATCTTCTCGCTCTTACCGAGACTTGGCTTCTCCCCGACGATACCGCGTCTATTGCTGCCCTCTGCTATGGTGGCTATCAGTTTTCCCATACACCTCGTCCCACTGGCCGTGGTGGTGGTGTCGGCCTTCTTCTCTCCCCCTCTTGTTAATTCCAGCCACTCCTCCTGCCTCAGTCTCACTCTTTCCTCTCTTTTGAGGTCCACTCCATCCACCTCTTTGCACCTCTTCCTCTCCGGGTTGCTGTTATCTATCGACCTCCCGACTTGTCTGCTTCCTCTTTTCTCTCTGACTTTGATTCTTGGCTCTCCCTCTTCTTTAACCCCACCTCCCCTACTCTTATTCTTGGAGATTTTGACATCCATGTTGATAACCCCTCTGATCCTCTAACTATAAAGCTCCTCTCTCTTACCTCCTCATTTGGCCTTCATCTCTGTTCCACTGCCCCCACTCACCAGCGTGGCCATTATCCTGATCTGATATTTTTTTCTTGCTCCTCACCCTCTAACTTTCATAGCTCAGTTCTTCCTTTATCTGATCATCACCTTCTTAGCTTTAATCTTCACCTCCTTCTGCCTCAGCCTCGTCCTATCTCTTCCACCCTATTTAGGAACCTTCTTGCCATTGATCCTCTGGCTCTCTCTTCCACCATTTCTCCATATCTCTCTTCTACTTTATCATCCAGGTCTGTTGATAAGGCTGTATTGTCCTATAATGCTGCTCTCTCCTTGGCTCTGGATGTTCTCGCTCCACCCACCCCTCGTCCTGTGAAACATTCTGTACCACAGCCTTGGCTCTCACCCTCCAATCGCTATCTTCACTCCTGTGCCCGCTCTATTGAATGTGCCTGTCTCAAATCCCGCTCCTCTGAAGAGTTCCTTCATTTCAAATGTATGCTTTTCTCCTTCCAGTCTGCCTTAGCTCTTGCCAAGCAGGACTTTTATGTCCACCTTACTAATTCTCTTGCCTCTGATCCTCGCTGTCTCTTCACTGCTCTCAGTTCTCTCCTTAAAGTGCCTCCACCTCTAGACCCTCCCTCCCCAAACCCTGGCTGATTATTTCCATGATAAATTCCACAAGATCATCCTCCAATTCCCCACTAAGTATGCTAATTCCCCTCCTCCTCTTTCTCTCTTCCACTCTCCCCCTCTCCCCCTCTTCCCATCCTACCCTCTCTTCCTTTCCTTCGATTTCTGAGGAGGAAACTGCTCACCTTCTTTCATCCTCCAAACTTACCACTTGCTCCTCTGATCCTATCCCCACCCATCTCTGCTACTCTTGTCCCTTCCATCTCTAATATCCTCAACCTCTTGCTCTCCACTGCTATTGTCCCTGTTGACTTCAAGCATGCTGTGGTCACACCTCTCTTTAAGAAACCCTCACTTGATCACTCCTGCCCTTCTAATTATCGTCCCATCTCCCTCCTTCCCTTTATTTCTAAACTGTTAAAGAGTGTGCGGTTCACCACCGCTGCGTTGACTACCTTTCCTCTCATGCCCTCCTGGATCTCTTACAGTCTGGCTTTCGTCCTTTGCACTCTACTGAAACGGCCCTTGTCAAAGTCTCGAGTGACTTGTTCCTGGCAAAATCTAAAGGCCTTTACTCGGTCCTTATTCTTCTTGACCTCTCTGCTGCTTTTGACACTGTTGATCATGATCTTCTCCTTGACACTCTGTTCTCGCTTGGCTTTAGGGACTCTGTTCTTTCCTGGTTCTCCTCCTATCTCTCCCATCGCTCATTCAGCGTGCGTTCTGGTGGCTCCTTCTCCTCTGCAACTCTGCTTCCTGTTGGTGTACCTCAGGGTTCTGTCTTGGGTCCGCTCCTCTTCTCTCTCTATACCCAGTCCCCTTGGTGCGCTCATCTCCTCCCATAGTTTTCAGTACCATCTCTATGCTGATGATTCCCAGATCTACCTCTCTACTCCTGATCTCTCTTCTTCAATCCAGACCCGGATCTCTAATTGCCTTTCTGCTATTGCTGATTGGATGTCCCATCGCCGTTTGAAATTGAACATGGCCAAGACCGAACTTCTCATCTTTTCCCCTAAAATTTCCCTTCCTCTTCCTCCTTTTTCAGTCTCTGTGAATGGCTCTGTTCTCTATCCTGTTCCCTCGGCTCGCAATTTAGGGGTTATTTTTGACTCTTCGCTCTCATTCTCCACACATATTCACCTTGTCGCAAAGACCTGCCGCTTCTCTTTAATATTGACAAAATCCGCCCTTTTCTTTCAGAACATACTACTAAAACGCTCATCCATTCACTTATCACCTCTCACCTTGATTACTGTAACCTGCTCCTTGCTGGTCTTCCACTGAGTCATCTTTCACCCCTTCAGTCTATTCAGCATTCTGCTGCTCGTTTGATCTTCAGCCAACCTCGTTTTGCCCATATCACTCCTCTCCTCAGGTCTCTTCACTGGCTCCCTATCCGTTTCTGCATCCAGTTCAAACTTCTCCTACTGACCTATAAATGCATTCATTCTGCAGCTCCTCTATCTTTCTTCTCTCATTTCTCCTTATATCTCCCCTCATGAACTCTGCTCTTCCAGCCAACTGCTTCTTGCTATGCCTTTCTTCTCTGTTGCTAACTCCAGGCTTCGCTCTTTTCACCTTTCAGCACCCTACGCCTGGAATATACTTCCTCTGTCTATACATCAGGCATCTTCTCTGACCCTCTTCAAATCCAGGTTGAAAGCTCACCTCTTTGCTTTTGCCTTTGGTTCATGACTTACCTGTTCTCCTCCTCTTCCCTTGTCTTGTTTTCACCTGTTCCTTATCTTTTCCCTTGTTCTCACCTTGTTCCCTTGTCTTGTTTCTCCTGTTATCCTTCCTTTGCCTTTGTTCTTTCCTCGTCCTTCGCCTTCTTTGTTTTGTCTTTTGAGATTGTAAGCTCTTTTGGGCAGGGACTGTCTATTTTTGTCTTTTTTCTGTACAGCGCTGCGTGCGTCTGGTAGCGCTTTATAAATGCTCAGTAGTAGTAGTAGTAATTTGCATGCTCCATACTGCACTGTCATCTGCTGGCTCCAACTCCGGCTATGCCAGTACTGAGTGAAGCACAAAGCACTGACCCTCTCGTCCTAATACTCCCACAGTACACAACACCAGCAGCCCTCTGACAACTATCCAGTGCATTTGCAAATATTAACTGCAGTCTTCAGACAGCTGTTGATGTGTTTGTGGATGTTTGCTCACTGTTGTCCACTGACCTGCAGGCCTTAGTTTTGTGGCTGTCAGGCTGTTGCGGTCCACTATCATGGCAGCTATATCATGCAGCCCCTCCACGTGGCTTAGGCAGGCACCTAGGTATTCTGCTATCACCTTTTTGCCCTATTTGATTTGTATGTGTTTTCCCTGTTTGTGCTGTTCATATTTCCTAACATTTGCATATGAACCACACGGTGGGAACTAGTGCCTAGTCAGAGGCAGGCATTAGCTGCACCTGTGCTACTGGCGTCTTGGAGTGGCTAGCGTACAACTGCTGTTTCTGCTCCCTCCCACACACATCTCCACCTTAACCCCACCTATTTGCGCGCTGCTTGAATAGTGTGCAATTTTTAGCATAATTGTCTTTGCCCACACACTCCTCGATACTGTGCAGCACAAAACGCCTGTTAATCCTGTGCTAATGGCTACTGCGCTTTAGTAAACACGTCACTTAGTTTCAAATTACACATATATTAAGTTGGAGAACCAAATTATACATTTCAAATTATACTTGCTATTTGTGTGGCCCAACTAGATATTTAATGTAGACATTTAGCAGCTGAATACTATCAGTTATATGTACGAATTATGAGGGGAAGTTCTACAATATTTTTCTGCGAATATACCCTTTGGTGGGAAGGGAGAATAGCTTCACAAAGGAAATGCAAGAAACAAGTAAAATGTCCTAAAAATGAGTAATTTACATAATTTCTTATCAAATCACAAAATCAAGACTATAATTATCATATTAGGTGGTAGCAACTGCACAAACTCAATGAAGAACTGTTATGCAATTCAAGATATTACCAGAATATCCCGATAGATGTTGCAGCCAAGTACTCTGTACATACTGTATAGTTAAAAGAGTTCACTCCACCATACATTTGAAATTCAATGCAATGCAATGAATGACTTCAAGTAAATGCTGACTCCTGGTGGACCCAGCAGCTGCTGGGTTTTCTTGGCAGTGGGACCGGAAGTAGATTACCAGGCCTTTCTTCCAAGGCAATGGAGGTTTAAGTGACTTGCCCAAGGCCACATGGAGTGCTAGTGGGAATTGAACCCTGGTCTCTTGGTTAAGTCAGTGCTCTAACCTTTAGGCCACTCCTCTGCTCCTCCTTGAAATTAAAAGTGGAAACTAATCGACTATCAGATGTGAAAAACTGTGCTTTTCTGACCAAACGGGCCAATAAGTACTCACTCACTGTGCTAAGCTGAAACCACTGTAAACTTAAGGGAGCCACACAGTTCTGAATCTATCAAGCTATTGTACTGGGGGCTACACAAGTTTAATCCAATGCACTGTGGATAAAACTGGAGATAAATAAAATAACTGATCAAACCTGTGCTCTTCAGGGAGCAGCCATTCTAAGCATCTACCTGCTCTGCGGCCCATGCTCTAAACTAATTACAGTGGGAGGTTCCATATTCTGGCACAGCTCAGAGCAGCGCGAGTCTCTCGGAAAGCACCGAGAGGTGGCTGTGAAGCCTGCTGCAAATGCCAAAAGATCAGCAGCTGCACTGGCATTAAATCAATAGCCAACTGTCCTTTCATTAAATAGATTCTGTTTGTATCTGTAGCAAGCACTTGGGCTTTCAACATTGTCAGTAAGAGCTTTGCTTCTCATGCGATTTGCTCAGGAACAATCAAAACTTTATTCTAAAATAGCCTGACACAGAAGCAAGATATGAAATTTAAAGTGTGAAATGGGATATTACAAGCCTGTGGGACAGCCATGAATAGAGAGAGAGGAGAATCCCATGTTCTGATTTACCAATTTTCCCCATCTAACCTTTGAAAAAAGGACTAAAGAAGCACACAGTTGTGCTATAACTCTAGGGCACACTGAACATGCCTAGTTTCCTTGTTTCAGTCTTTTTAGGAACCATAATAAAAAGGAAGGGTTTAAACTCTACACCATAAAAATAAAACTTCAAAGACAACAGTTCCCGTTCTTTTCTCTACTGTGCGAGTATGATGTATCCTTTCCTATCCTATTTTATGGATTTCCCTTCCCTTTCCTGCCTCTTAGTTGTTTTATTGTAAACCACCTTGCCACTTGTTGAAAGGCGGTATATCAAATTTTAATAAACCATAAACTATGAACAATGCAAATGAATATGGAGATGACAGCTGTTTACCTATGAACAAAGCACTATTTATCTTCTGCTATGCATCTGAACTGAATAAGCAAATTCCTTAGTCACTTGATGATGGAGGGGAGCACCAGTACTGAATATTTCTTAAAATACCCTGGGAAACTAATTATTCTATTGGCCAGCAGTTCTGTAGTTTAGCTCATTCTGCTGGTTTGTAGTCTTGAAGGACTACAAAAGGGGACTGCTACTTCTGGAAAGTGATCTGCAATTGTAAGTATTTATTTCTGGGAATTTTTCTAAATCTTGGGGAAAAAGGAGCTTTCAGTTTAAATTTAAAACACAGCAGAGTTTCTGGTTAAATTTAGAACCTAAGACTCAATCTATCCAAGCAAGGGCTGTGGGACTCTCCCTGGAAATTGGTCACAGATTACCTTAGAAGCAGAGGACAGGGTACTGTGTAGTAGCAAGCTTTTAATAAGTCTTCTTTCCCTCCCTCCCTGACACCCACCCACCTACCCCTGGGATAAAGAATAGTTACTCACCTGTAACAGGTGTTCTCCAGGAGCAGCAAGAATCAGTCCTCATATATGGGTGACTTCGGCACCGACGGAGCCCTCGTGCGGAGCATTTCCACAGCTTTCAAAGAAAGCCTTTGGGAATGCAGCGCGCATGCGCGGTCCCCTTCCCGCCCAACGGTGCCATCTTGCTCAGTCTGATGACATAGCTAAAAGACAGCAAAAATCAAAATAAAGTATATGACTGCAACTTCAGGGGAGGAGGGAGGGTCATGAGGACTGATGCCTGCTGCTCCTAGAGAACACCTGTTACAGGTGAGTAACTACTCTTTCTCCAGGACCAAGCAGGAAGTCAGTCCTCACATATGGGACTCCCTAGCTTCAGGCTACCAGGAACCCAAGCTGAAAAATAAGCTCCCTCTAGAGCATCAGCATCCATGAAAGAATCCTTCCTGAGAACGCCCCCCCATATGCTAGCCCAACACAAGGGCCGGAGGGTAGGAGTTGCCTAAACCTCAAAGAGATTACGGAGTACCGCCTGTCCGAAAGCACTGTTCCTACGGGACTCCCTCTCGAGGCAGTAGTGAGCCCCAAAAGTCTGGCTTGAAGACCAGGTAGTGGCCCGGCAGATGTCTGCCAACGGAACAGAGTGGAGGTGGGCTACTGATGTGGACTTCGCCCTGACACGGTGGGCCGTGACTCGACCCTGCAAGGAGAGGCCGGCTGCCCTGTACACCCAGGCGATACAATCCGCTACCCAAAGGGACAACGTACGCTTGGAGACAGGCAACCCCAGTTTATTAGGGTCAAAAGATACGAAGAGCTGAGCAGCCCGTCGATGCGCATGCGTACGGTCTATGTAAAAAGCCAACGCCCTTCTACAGTCCAGGGTATGCAGGACTGTTTCAGCCCGGCTGGCATTCGGCCTGGGGAAGAATGTTGGAAGAACCACCTCCTGATTGAGGTGGAAGGAGGAGACAACCTTCGGAAGGAACTTAGGGTGAGTCCGCAAGACCACCCTGTTCTTATAGAACCGTGTGTACGGTCTATCAGAAACCAGAGCTTGTAGTTCACTCACATGCCTGGCCGATGTAAGAGCCACCAAGAACAAAGCCTTCCAGGAAAGGAAGCGTAAATGACAGGTAGCCATTGGCTCAAATGGTGGGCAAGTAAGTTGCTGCAAGACCAAATTTAAATCCCACTCAGGGGCTGGTGGACGGATCGGAGGCTTGAGCAGAAGCAGGCCTCTGAGGAAGCAGGACACCAAGGGGTGGCCCGACAGAGATTGGCCCTCTACCTGTGAGTGGTGTGCCGATAGAGCACAGAGGTGGACCCGAACAGAGTTGGATTTAAGGCCTAGATCCGAGAGGTGGAGCAGGTACTGCAGCACCACTGGAACCAGGCACGAAAAAAGATCCTCCTGGAGCTGAGCACACCAGGTGGAGAACCTATGCCACTTGAGGGCATAAGATTTCTGGGTGGATTGCCTCCTAGAGGCCAAAACCACCTCTTCCACTTCCTTAGGAAGACGTAAGTGGGCTAGAACTACCCTTTCAGCAGCCAGGCCATCAGATTGAGGGATTTGAGGTTGGAGTGCAAGAGAGATCCCTGATCCTGAGATAGGAGATTGGGTTGCACCCCCAGAGGGAGTGGAGTGTCCACCGCCAACTGTAGGAGTGGAAACCACGGTTGCCTTGGCCATCTGGGCGCTACCAGAATCACCAAGGCCTTGTCCTGAAGAACCTTGAACAAGGTTCGGGCCACTAGAGGCATGGGAGGAAACGCATACAGTAGGCCCGTAGACCAAGAGCTCAGAAACGCATCTGCTGCCATTCGCAGAGGATGCGGTTGTCTGGAACAGAACCTGGGTAGCTGACGGTTCAGTGGACTCGCAAAGAGATCGATGGTTGGAAGACCCCATCTTAGAAAGATCCCTTGGACCACCAGAGGATTCAACTACCATTCGTGAGGTTGTAGAATCCTGCTCAATGCGTCTGCCTGGCAATTTTCCTGGCCAGGCAGATAAACTGCCTTAAGAAACATGTTGTGTTTGATTGCCAAGGGGCACAGGGCCTGTGCCTCCTGACACAGAAGTTTGGAGCCTGTGCCCCCTTGCTTGTTCACGTAGAACATTGCCACTTGATTGTCTGTCTGAACTAAGACAGACTGGAGAGAGGACATGAGAGAAAGTCTGTAGAGCCATGCGGATAGCTCGCAACGCCAACAGATTGATCTGCTGTGTGGACTCCCAAGGAGACCAGAGGCCCTGAGTGCAAGCCCCCTGGCAATGTGCACCCCAGCCCTGAAGGGAAGCATCGGTTGTCAGCACCTGTGTGTGAGGGGGGCCTGAAAAGGCACCCCCTGGACAAAATTCGGGAGATACAGCCACCACCGTAGGGAGGCTGCCAGCAGTTTCGACACCCTTATCTTGTCTTTCAAGTCGCCTGTGGCTTGCACCCACTGAGCTCTGAGGCACCACTGAGCAGGTCGCATGTGCAGGCGGGCATTCGGAGTTACATGGACCGTGGATGCCATGTGGCCCAAGAGCCTTAGGAAGTTTCTGGCGAAGACCAGAGAACCGCTCTGGAACTGTTTGGCCAAAGCCATCAGTCTGCAGACCCTTTTCTCAAGTAAAGAAGCCTTCACCTGGAGGGTATCCAATCTTGCCCCTATGAACTCCATGTCCTGTGAGGGGAGCAAAGTGGACTTTGCGAAGTTTATGACAAAGCCTAGATGCTGGAGAAGAGAAACAGTGCGAAGGGTGGCATTTCTGGCCTCCTGTGGAGACTGACCCCTGATGAGCCAGTCGTCCAGGTATGGGAAGACAAAGATGCCCTGCTTTCTGAGATAGGCCGCCACCACCGCCAGGCACTTGGTGAAAACCCTTGGGGTGGAGGTGAGGCCAAATGGAAGTACTCTGAATTGAAAATGAATCCCTCCCACTACAAATCTGAGATATTGTCTGTGGTCTGGATGAATGAGGATGTGAGTATAAGCATCCTTCAGGTCTAAGGAGCATAGCCAATCTCCCTGCTGGAGGTAGGGCAGCAGTATTCCAAGGGTAAGCATCTTGAACTTTTCCCTCTCCAGGAACTGGTTGAGATTTCACAAGTCTAGGATGGGCCTGAGGCCTCCTGTCCTTTTTGGTACCAGAAAGTACCTGGAATAGAAGCCTCGCCCTATCAGGTGGTGAGGCACCGGTTCCACCGCCTGCTCCTGTAGAAGACTTGCCAACTCCTGAAGGAGGAGTTTCCTATGCAGAGGGAGTCTTGGAGGCTCCCCTGGAAAATAGGAGGGGGGTAACTGGTTGAAGTGGAGCAAATAGCCCTTTTGGACTATGCTCAGTACCCAGATATCCCCTGTTATGGCTGACCACCTGTGGGCGTAGTGTCAGCCAGCCTCCTGTGCTGAGAGGAGCCAGCTGAGGAGGAGAGGCTATGCAGTGGGAGTCAAAAGCCCCCTCCCTGCTGTGCAGGAGCCAGAGCTGATGGCTTGGGGGTTTTCTGCCTATGGGGCCCATGTCCCTGCCCCTTGGCCTGCTGACCCTGATGGGGAGCTGTAGAGGCCTGAAATTGAGGGTAGGATTTGTAGACAGTAGCCTTCCTCGGGTAAAAGGGCTTTTTCCCGAGCCCTTCTTCTTCTGAGAAGGGGCAGAGGTTTTCCTGGACAGCCTTGTCCTGGGAGAGTCTCAGACTCGAGTTCTGCAGCCTTTTCAGCCATGGGTTTGCCAAAAAGGTTCTCACATCGGCAAGGGACATCGACCAACTTGTCCTGTACCCATGGCTCGAGGTCCGATGACTGTAGCAAGGCCTGACGGCGTGCACCGATGCCGGCCGCGAATACTCGGGCCGAAGCCTCGAAGCCATCATAGGCTGCTCGAGAGATAAACTTTGAGCACTCTCGAATCCCGGATGACAAAGCCTTAAACCTATGCAAAGGTTCCTCGGAGAGGCCAGCTGAGAACCCGGCAATCTCCTTTGCCAGGTCTCGGAGGTACATGCCCATGTACAGCTGGTAGGTCTGGACACGGCAAGCCAGCATAGAGCCCTGGAAGCACTTTCTACCGAGGGCATCCAGGTTCCGGGCCTCCCGGCTGGGGGGCACCAAGGAGTGCATCTTCTGACTCGTCAGACGATGCATGGCCGATTCCACAACCATGGAGTGGTGCGGTAGCTGTGCCTTCTGGAACCCAGGGCTCTTACGGACTCAATAAATGGAATCGACCTGTTTGCTGAGAACCGGCGCCGAGGCCGGTGCCTCCCACATGCGGAAGAGCAGCCGTTCCAGCATCGGAGGAACCGGTACAGTAAAAGCCTCCTTAGGCGGAGAGTCATACTAGAGGGCCTCGAGCTCTTTGGCTCGAGGCTCCTCCTCGGGATCCGCAAGGAAGGCCAAGGCTTTGGCCATGTCCCGCACGAAGTCCGAGAATCGGGTATCCTCCAGTGGGGAGCTCCTCCGAGGCTCAGGCTCCGGTGAATCCGATGGGACGCACCGGGTCCGGAAAGTGTCCAGGGACTCCTCGTCCTCTGTCTCCCACTCAGACCCCTCCAAGGAGGAATCGAGCGGCTCCGGCTGGGCGGGCACTGATGCCATCCGCCCTGACGCCGAGGGCACCGGCATTGACGACCTCGGCCCCGAGCGGGAGGCCGAGGGGGATCTTGGCCGAGGATCGACTCGAGGATCGGCTCGGCCTCCGGGATCGAGCTGGACGTCGAGATCCCGGTGGTCAGGGCAGATGCACCGGTCAAACCGGCGATCAGTACTCGCTGCTGCTCCATGAAGGCAGCCAAGCTGCTCTCCAAGGCTGTCAACCTGAGACTCATCTCAGGAGACTCGGCAGCCCCCGACTCGGGCCCCGACGGCATCGGGTCCGACGTCGGCTCCCCCGGAGGGGAGTCTACGAGGACAACAGCACTCACGTGACTTGGGGATTCCGGCTCCACTCGAGGCAACTTGGCAGGCCTCTCCGACTCCGAGGATCCGGGACGGCAGTTGGGGCTATGCGACCTGGCCCTCGAGGGGCCAAGAGCATCCACCGATGCCGCCCTCGCGGGTTTCTTCTTCCTTCTATGTTCCCAAGAAGACCCCCTTTCAGAGGAGCCTCAACGGTGCTCGGGGTCAGACTCCCGAGATATCGAGGCCTCTGACGAAGTCCGGGCCCGGCCGGACGCGGAATCAGAAAAGAGTCTTTCACGCTGATGCTGCTGGCTCCTCAGCGCCTTAGAGGACATTTTGCGGCACGGACCACAGGCCAGCGGGTCATGGTCGGGCCCGAGGCACCGGAGGCAGCAGTCATGTGTGTCAGTGAGAGACATCAGCTTCTTACACCGATCACACTTGTTGAACCCGTTGGCAGCCATCGGGGGAAAAAGGGCCCCTGCAAGGTCAAAAGACCGGGCTGCAAGTGAAAAAGAGAAAAAAAGTGCAAGCGCTAGTCACGAAGGAAAAAAACGAAACTAGCTCCGGGCTCGATACCGGTGTACCGGGCCCAGGCGGTAAGGGGAACCAGCGTCGAACCGGGGAAAAACCACAAATTCAACACAGGAAAAATCAACTTTTTACCGGGTGACAACGACACACGTCCGTTGGGCTCCGCAGAAAAAAGAAGACTGAGCAAGATGGCACCCTTGGGCGGGAAGGGGACCGTGCATGCGCGCTGCATTCCCAAAGGCTTTCTTTGAAAGCTGGGGAAATGCTCCACACGAGGGCTCCGTCGGCACCGACGTCACCCATATGTGAGGACTGACTTCCTGCTTGGTCCTGAAGAATCATAGATTTATAGGTGTTTAAACCTCTTAAAGGAAAGGAGGTGCCATATTCACTCTCAGGTGCAGCTGTTTATCCTCATCAGGCATACATTAAAGACCTGAGATTAATTAAGCTTCAGGTGAACAAAGTACATTAAACGTATTAGATATAGTTTTATTAGTATAAATATCCCCAGCAACCCTTAGTAAGTAAAGAACTTAAAAATCTAAACACAACCTTAAAACTAAGATGCATATAGCAGTCCATCAGCGAGATGGGGCCTTTCCAGTCTTTTGCATTGAGTGTCACATGTATGATTTTCTCCCAGTTAGTGAGGGGTCTTACGTGTGGACTAGGTGCAAGGAGCTCTTTGCTCTCAGGGAACAACTCAGATCTCTGGAGGCTAAAGTAGCAGACTTGGAGGACATAAGGAAGACAGAGAGGTACATAGACGAGACCTACAGGGATATATTCCTGAAGTCCCACCTGCAGTCTGGCAGCATCCCTGTTGCCATGGAGGAGAGAGGTCATTTAACAGGAAAGCATCACCCTGGTGTGGCAGGAAGTGATCCTGTAGCTAGGACCTGTCCTCCAGGTGATGTAAAACTCTCTTTCACCGAGGAAGTTTCTCCAGGGCCACGTGCCCATGAAGGAAGAATTAGGACAGCCGTTATAATTGGTGATTTGATCATTAGGCATGTAGATAGCCGAGTGGCTGGTGGACGTGAGGATCGCCTGTTAACATGCCTGCCTGGTGCGAAGGTAGCGGACCTCACTAGGCTTCAGAGGAGTATGCTGTCTTGGTACATGTCGGTACCAATGACATAGGAACATGTGGTAGGCAGGTTCTGGAGGCTAAATTTAGGCTTTTAAGTAGGAAGTTGAAATCCAGAACTTCCAGGGTACCATTCTCTGAAATACTTTGTGTTCCACGCACAGGACCCAAAAGGCAGGCAGAGCTTCGATGTCTCAATGCGTGGATGAGACGATGGTGCAAGGATGAGGGTTTTGGATTTTTTAGGAACTGGAGAACATTCTGGGTAAAGGAGGGGCTCTTCCAAACGGATGGGCTTCACCTTAACCAGGATGGAACCAGGCTGCTGGCATTAACCTTTAAAAAGAAGACGGAGCAGCTTTTCAACTCGATAATAGGGGAGAGCCGACAGTCGCCCAAGAGCGCATGGTTCAGAATAATGTATCCATGAAGGATACTACCAAAAGAATGAAGTTAGGGCATATCAGCAAAGAGGTTCCAATAAAGACAAAAGCAGCCCAAATGCCCTTGAATACAGAGCAGACAGAACTTAAGGATTCCAAATTACCCCAGCCTACTGATAGCCAGATTAATATGAATAAAATACAGTCTCTAAAATGCTTGTATGCAAATGCTAGAAGTCGAAAAAAATAAGATGGGAGAGTTAGAATATATAGCACTAAATGAGAGGTTCAATATGATTGGTATCTCAGAGACATGGTGGAAGGAGGACACCCAGTGGGACACTATGATACCTGGGTACAAACTATACGTAATGATAGAGCTGATCAAATTGGTGGAGGGTTGTGCTCTATGTTAGAGAGGGCATTGAGACACAAAGGATTAAAGTTTTGCAGGAAACAAAATTTGCTGTAGAATCTCTATGGATTGAAATTCCATGTAAAAAAGACAAGGTGATGGCAGTGGGAGTGTATTATCGACCACCTGGTCAGAATGAACAAATGGATGAAGAAATGCTCAAAGAAATCAGGGAAGCTAACAGAAGTTAAAGCACAGCAATAATAATGGGTGATTTCAATTACCCCGGTATTGACTGGGTCAGTGTCACAGCAGGACATGCTAGGGAGATAAAGTTTCTAGATGAAATAAATGACTGCTTCTTGGAGCAGCTGGTTCATGAACCGACCAGAGGGGAAGCCATTTTGGACCTAGTCCTTAGTGGAACACCAGATCTGGTGCAAGAGATAAGGGTGTTGTAGCCACTTGGCAACAGTGATCATAGCATGATCGCATTTGATTTAATTAATGGAGGAGAAATGGTAAGGAAATCTACAGTACTACAGTTTAACTTTCGAAAGGGAGTCTATGATAAAATGAGGAAAATAGGTCAGAAAAACTAAAAGGAGCAGTTGCAAAGGTTAAAGACTTATATCAAGCTTGGGTGTTGTTTAAAAATACTGTCTTGGAAACCCAGACCAGCTGTATTCCACGCTTTAAGAAAAGTGGAAGGAAGCCCAAGAAACTGCCAGCATGCTTTAAAGGTGAGTTCAGAGAGGCTGTTGTTGCCAAAAAAGCATCTTTCAGGAAAAGGAAAAAAGAGCCAAATGATGAAAACTGGAAACAGCACAAGCACTGGCAAGTTAAATGCAGGGCATTGATAAGGCAGGCAAAGAGAGAATTTGAGAAGAAGCTTGCTGTGGAAGCAAAAACGCATAATAAAGACTTTTTTAAGTACATTTTTACCAAAAAACCTGTGAGAGAGTCAGTTGGATCGTTAAATGATAGAGGGGTAAAAGGGGCACTAACAGGGAACAAGGCCATAGCGGAGAGACAATGAATTCTTTGCTTTGGTCTTTATTGAGGAAGAAGTAGGGATGTTATCCATGACTGAAGTGATATTTAAAGGTGATATTGTGGAAGAATTGAAAGAAATATCGTTACACCAGGAAGATGTATTACAACTATTTGATAAACTGAAGAGTAGCAAATCACCTGGACTTGATGGTATACATCCAAGGGTGTTGAAAGAACTGAAATATGAGATTGCAGATCTGCTATTAGTAATCTGTGAACTATCATTAAAATTGTCTAATACCTGAAGACTGGAGGATGGCCAATGTAATGCCATTTTTTAAAAAGGGTTCCAGGGGTGATCCTGGAAACAACAGATCGGTGAGCCTGACATCAGTACCAGGAAAAATGAAGAACAAAATTACTAAACATGTAGATATTCATGTTTAGTAATTTCACCGTAAAGAACAAAATTACTAAACATGTAGATATTCATGTTTAGTAATTTCACCGTAAAGAACAAAATTACTAAACATGTAGATATTCATGGCTTAATGGGAGACAGCCAACATGGCTTTAGACTCGGAAGATCTTGTCTTACTAATCTGTTATGTTTTTTTGAAGGTGTGAATGAACAGGTAGAAAAAGGTGAGTCGGTTGATACAGTATATTTGGACTCTCAGAAAGCCTTTGACAAGGTCCCTCATCAGAGACTTTTGGCAAAACTAAAAAGTCATGGGATAGGAGGCAATGTACTATTGTGGATCAGGAACTGATTAAAAGATAGAAATCAGAGGGTAGGGCTAAATGGCCAATTTTTCCAATGGAGAAAGGTGAATACCCAAGGGATCTGTGCTGGGTCCGCTGCTTAAGATATTCATAAATGACCTGGAAATGGGAATAATGAGTGAGCTTTAAAAATTCACAAATGACACAAAACTATTTAGAGTTGTCAAAACCCATGAGGATTGTGGAAAATTGTAAGAGGATCTTGATAAATTGGAAGACTGGGCATCCAAACGGCAGATGAAATTTAATGTGGACAAGTGCAAAGTTATGCACCTAGGAAAGAACAACCCAACCCAACACGATGCAAGGTTCCACATTAGGAACCACCATCCAGGAAAAAGATTTAGGCGTCATCGTGGATAACATGTTAAAACCTTCCGCCCAGTGTGCAGCGGCGGCCAAGAGAGAAAATAGAATGCTAGGTATCATAAGGAAAATAAAACAAAGGATATTATAATGCCTCTGTATCGTTCCATGGTACGACTGCACCTTGAATATTGTGTGCAAGTCTGGTCACCGTATCTTAAAAAGAATATAATGTTATTAGAAAAGGTACAGAGAAGAGCCACCAAAATGGTAAAGGGGATGGAAGGATACCCCTATGAAGAGAGGCTAAAAAGGTTAGGGTTCTTTAACCTGGAAAAGAGACGGCTGAGGGGAGATATAGAGGTCTATAAATTAATGAATGGAGTGGAACGGGTAAACGTAGATCAATTGTTTATGTCAACAGTATATAGAAAGCCTAGGGGACATGCAATTAAGCTACAGGGTAACCTATTTAAGACTAATAAGAGAAAATATTTTTTCACTCAACGTGTAATCAAACTGTGGAATTTGTTACCAGAGGATGTAGTAAAATCTATTAGTGTAGCTGGGTTTAAAAAGGTTTGGACAAGTTCTTTGAGGAAAGGTCCATAAACCATTATTAAAAGGGACCCAATACAAGCATTGTGGAACCTGTGTCTTTTGGGGCAACTGCTAGGTACTTATGATCTAGATTGGCCACTGTTGGAAACAGGATACTGGGCTTGATGGACCTTGGTCTGACCCAGTATGACATATCTTATTTTTAATGTTCTCCGCAGTCAATGAATAAAAGAAGGCTTTCGGTTTATTATCGATGGGATCCACAACGCAAACAAAGTAATGTAAAGGACACTAATTTTATTTTAAGATCTATTATATACTGTACTCCAAGTCCCTCAGGGAGCCAAACTGAGCAGTGCTTATAGCATCTCCGCAGGAGTGAAGTGCCAAGAAGGCCTGCAGTTGGTTGGAACATACACCAGAAGGGCCATATGGGCCACACACATAACATATGTGGGACTGGCAGTTGAGAGTTGAACAGTTTGCCTTCTTGTCTATTTTCATTTTCCTTATTTACTTTATAAAAGAGCTGAATAATCAGCTCATAAAAATAAAAAAACAAAAAGGCATCTCAACAATATTACATGAAACAATGGCAAAATAAATATTCCAACAACTTACAATTCCAAATCTCATGGGATCCAAGAAAAAGAAAACAGGCGCAATCATCAAGCAATATACACTATACCTGGATTCTTTACAGGGAGAATTATTCTAGCAACTATTAGCAGAAACCACACGTGAGAGAGTCATACTGGATCCGACATGAATGGAGAGAGTTTTTTATGTTATAGTGGATGATCATCTCGCATCTCGTGGGTCCCTGGATGGTGTGGTTCAGTATTAGCACTAGGGCTGATAAAGTCCAGCCAAAAGTGAGGTTCGGACTTTAGGAAAGCTAACTTTGCCAAGATGGGACAATACATCAAGCAGTCATCAGTGGGATGGGAACAGCTGGAAGATGTAGAAAAGCAGTGGGCGAAACTGAAAGGGGATATTTTAAGCACAACAAAACTTTGTATTAGGAAAGTAAGTACAGTAAATGTAAAAGGAAAAGACAGCCACTATGTTGGAGAAAAAGAGGGTGGCCTTCTCAGAAAGAGGAAGATACGTATCAAAATTCAGAAAACTTTAGAGAAGCTAGGAAAGTAGTCAGGAAAGCAAAGATATAAATGGAAAAACATAGCCAATGCAGTAAAATGGGAGGACAAAACATTTTTTCAGATATGTTATTGAGAGAAGGAAATGCAAAAGTGGTATTGTCAGACTGAAGGATGAAGGTAAAAAGGATTTAGTAGCTGATAAGGATAAAGCAGAATTACTTAACAAATATTTCAAATCTACATTCACAGATGAAGGGCCAGGAGCAGGATGTCAGAAAACAGAAGTGAACTGGATCTTAAACTATTTTCAAAAGACTATGTTTGCAAGGAGCTAGCTAAACTAAACACAGATAAAGCAATGGGGCTGGATGGGATACGTCTGAAAGTGCTTAAGGAACTTAGGGAAGTTCTAATGGCTCCACTTTCTGACCTTTTCAATGCTCCTTTGGAGTTTGACGTGGTCCCAGAAGACTGGAGAAAAGCATGTGGTCCCTTTACACAAAAGTAGAACTACAGTAAGGATGAGACTGGGATCTACAGACCAGATAGTCTGATCTCTGTGGTGAGTAAACTAAGGCATAGTTCCCCATAAGGCATATGGGGAAAGACTTAAAGATCTTAACATATATACTTTGGAAGAAAGAGGGGAGATATGACAGAAACATTTATATACCTCCATGGCATAAATGCAGAAAAGGAGAGCCTCTTTCAACTGCAAGAAAGCTCTGCAATGAAGGGGCATAAGATGAAGGTGAAAGGAGATAGACTCAGGAGTAATTTGTGGAAAAATTTCTTTACAGAAAAAGTGGTAGATGCATGGAATAGTCTCTCAGTGGTGACAATAGAGACAAACTGCATCTGAATTCAAGAAAACATGGGACAAACCTAAAGGATCTCTAAATGAAAAAGGACTGTAGAGCTTAGTGTTCATATGGAAGAGCAGATGGATAGGCCATATGGTCTTTATCTGCCATCATGTTTCTATGCTTCTTAGGGAAACCTCATGATCAGAGTAAAGAAATGTTCCATATCATCAGAAAGGAGAAGCTCTCTAGAAACATCACACATTTCTCCTACTGACTCTTAAGGACACTCCTTCAATTTCATTACAATTCTCAAATTATTAGGCTCAAAAAAATTAATACCAAGTGTTTTGATAACTTATTAAATATTTACACACTTTCCCCTGATAGCAACCTCTCCTTCCCCGGTTGTTCCCCCCATTCCCTTGGTAGCAACCTTTCAACGTGTTCTTTAGAGAAATTACCTTCAGCTTCCTCCTTATTTCCCCCAGACCTTGATACACTACCCATAGATTCTCAAGCAAATCTACGGTTTACCAGCCTATCCTCTGCCCTTGACTCTTTGGTCCCTCTCTGTCCCGTCCTTACTGTCCCAGGCATTCGCACCCATGGTTCCATCACGACTTCTGTTTACAGTGCCGCCACCTGCATCGGGTGGAGCACCTGTGGTGGAAACGTCCTTCCCAGGCCAGCCATCAGCTCTATAAGGCCTGACACGCTCAGTATCTTTCCATGATTCATAATGCAAAGAAAGATTGCTACTCCATTCTTATCTCTTCCTCTATAAATTCTTCTCAGCCACTGTTTTCTATATTAACAAAACTTTCAACTCTATCCACTGCATCTAATCCTGCTACTATGAGCAGTCTTCCCTCTTCCCATTTGCTTGTGGACCACTTTTGTAGTAAGGTCAGCATCCTTCGTGCTAGCTTCCCAAACTGTCTCCCTCCCCTTTCCCTTGGCCCCCACATCCTTAGCCCTCCCTCTCCATCCCTCCCTGTTTTTCAAGCCTCCACCCCCACTTCCCTCTCAGCCCCCTATTCTTATCAGTCATATCTCCTAACTTCTCTCAGACCCACCAATGGTTGTCCTTTTCTGCTGTATCATCTGTTGAAATGCTTCAGGTCATAAAGACATTGCATAAAACAACGTGCTTCTCGGATCTTATCCTGTCACTCCCTCATTCACCCTACTGCCGCTTGTCCTTTCTATGTTCAATAACAGTCTTTCTTACGGCCTCTTCCTCTCCTGCTGCAAACATGCCATTATTCATCTGATACCAAAAAATCCCTCTCTTGATTCTACCATCATAACAAACTATTGTCCAATCTCCATGCTTCCTTTTCTATCTAAACTTTTAGAAGAACTTGTCTTCTCCCAACTTTCAGGCTTCTTAGATTCTCTCAATGCACTTCACCTACATCAGTCTGGTTTTTGTCCCGGGCACAGCATGGAGATAGTTCTTCTTTCTCTTCTTAGTGACTTGCACAAAACTCACGATCATGGTGACTTTTTGTGGCAGTCTCTCTTGATCTCTCTTCTGCCTTTGATTTAGTTGATCACGCTATTCTTCTTTCTCGGCTCTATGACCTCAGGCTTTGTGGTACTCTGCTCAGCTGGTTTTGTTCCTTTCTATCGCTTTGATCCTTCCCTATTTCTGTTGGTTTTTGTTCTTCTTCTTCTTGGTTGTTCTCCTGTGGTGTTCCCAGGGTTCAGTTCTGGCCTCACTGGTATTCAATATTTTCCTCACTTCCCTTGCTCTTCTGATCCAACAGCATGGTATATCTGCTCATTATTACGCCGACGACATTCTTCTTGTTCATCAAACGAGTCCATCATCTCTTGATCTCTTGCCCCTTAACTCTTGCCTTTCTGCCATGCAATTTTGGTTATCTGACAACTCCCTCCATCTAAACACACAAAAATCTGCTGCAATCTGGTTCACCTTTGGTCATCCCTCCCCTGATATTGCTCCCACCTTACCTGGTATTTCCATTCCTCTGGTTGACACTATTCATTACTTAGGCATCACGCTAGATAAGAACATAAGATCATAAGAACATAAGATTCATCTCTTTCATTTAATGCTCATTTGTCCTACATTGTTCACCGCTCCTTCTTTACCTTATGTCAAATTCATGCAATTCGTTCCTTTTTGGCCCCCTCATCTTGCTACTCTCGTTATTTCTCGACTCGACTATTGCAATTCTATCTATCTCAGTCTCCCTCACTATCAGTTACATTGTCTCCAACTCATTCAAAACACTGCTGTCCGTATAGGAACATAAGAACATAAGATATGCCATACTGGGTCAGACCAAGGTCCATCAAGCCTAATATCCTGTTTCCAACAGTGGCCAATCTAGGTCACAAGTACCTAACAGTTTCCCCAAAAGACATAAGTTCCACAATGCTTGTATTGGGGCAAGCAGTGGATATCCAGGATCCCCTTTAATAATGGTTTATGGACCTTTCCTCCAGGAACATGTCCAAACCTTTTTTTAAACCCAGCTACACTAACAGCTTTTACTGCATCCTCTGCCAATGTTTCCTGTTATGATCATGTTTTCCTGCTCCTGATACAATTCACTGGCTCCCTATCAAATACCGTCTGCAATACAAACTCTTAACTCTGGTTCATAATGCACTTCACACCGGCTACCCCGTTATCTTTCAGATGTTTTTTTTCCTCACTACTCCCATTGCCGTCTCCGTAGTATTCATGCCAACCGCCTCTAACTCCCTGCAGTTACTCAGGCCTACGTTGAAGCTACCCGTTCCTCCGCTTTCTATTTTCTTGCACCTGCTTCCTGGAACGCTCTTCCCCCTGACCTTCATTTGGAACAATCACATGCCATATTCAAGTCACTTCTAAAAACACATCTTTTCAGCATAGCCGATAAATTATCGGCAATAATCTTCCTCCTTCCTAGTTATTCCACCTCTTCCTACCCCTTTCTCTCCCCCACCTCTCCTTTCCTTTTGTTCTTTCCCTTGATTGTTTGAATGATTTTAAATGTGCCCCTCTTTCCTGTTTTAATTAGAGTTCTTTTCACTGTCTTATTTTTTGTTTTAGCTCTGTATACTGCTCTGTTGTTCCCACGAAGGGCAGTCAATCAAATATAAATAAACATAAACATAGGATGTCGCTAATGAATATTCATGAGATATATTTGCATCCACTGCCTCCCATTATATGCAAATATATCTCATGAATATTCATTAGGGACATCTTGAAAACCAGGCTGGACTGTGGTACTCCAGGGCTGGAGTTCGCCATCCCTGTTCTAAAAGATTCAGCTTAGAACATAAAGCAACAGATGTCTCCAATAGTCTTGCATATTACCAAAAACAGCTGGAAAGCTACTTAGATAAGTAAAATTTTTGATGATGGTGGAAAATAAAGATAAAACAATCAGTATTTATCCATGTGAATACCAGAGTCACTAATAATGTCTCATCTCCTCATTGGCAGATTTTTCAAGACCAGTCAGATCTAAGCTACTCACATTCAGTCACGAAGTCCCAGCACCAATACTGGCTCCAGTCTTTTCTTTACAATGGGAAGAAATAGATATTCTTTGCGATGATCATCTCTGGAGAAAGGCTCAGAATTTTAAGTATTTCTTAAATACAACTTTTGCTAAAATCCCCGAGGACCATAAAAAATTGGAGAGGCTAGATTTCAAGAACCTCTGATTTCTTATGAGTGATCCCTCTGTCCTGGACTAAAGATAGATTCAACTTATTCTCCACTGCACATAGCTTCTCAGGGTGGAAGGTCAGCAATTAATCTTGGTAAACTTACTTCTGCTACCAGAATTTATAGAAATGGAGACATCCTATGATAGATTAAATACTAACCTTGCAATCAAATAGAGTGTATTAATAGGTTAAATGTACTCTTTCACCCATAAGCTGGTTAATGGCAAACCTCAGATCCCCGGGATGGCTCCTCATTCCATTCCTCACTCCTTGGCAAACTTGACATCAGTAAAGTCGGTTGACTTTCTTCCTCACTTCCCTGTGATGCCATTTCTCCCACTATAGCCATCTCCACTGTAGGCTGGAATGGGAGGTGCTGCTTGTTGGTATTTCCCTACTTATTGGCATCATCTCTAACATACCTCCAGCATGATTCCCCATAGCCTCTTAATGCCTAGAGTGGGAGCCACTTTAGAGTGTAGAGTGTAACTTCAAGCTCTGGCTCAGCGATTGCGCCTAAATCAGATCCAGCAGCAAGCTCCCTCAAAGAATCCTGCTTCAGGACTCTGCTGATTCAGGCCTGCTGAAGGGGAGAAGTAGGGACTTGTGGGTAAGCCTGCTGAACCCCCAGGAATTCGCGGACTATCTACAGGCCAAAACAAACCAACCCCACCAAGACTACCATATCTGATCTCAAACCACACCATCTAACACTGCTGACCTCCTTCACACCTCCTTCCGCGAGAGGCATTGAGGACATCATAACATCCATCAACACAACCACAGCCCCAAACGACCCCTGCCCAGCATTCTGGATAAGATCGCTGCGAGCCGAACGGAGCCCATTCCTAAGATCATGGACCTATCCTTCTCAACAGGGACATTCCCACTAATGCTAAAACAAACGTCCATCCGGCCCCTTCTCAAGAACAACAAACTGGACCCTCATAAGGCTGAATCCTATCGACCAATCTCTAGCATCCCCCTGCTGGCCAAAATAATATAGAAGGTCATCCAACGCCAAATCCAGCACCACATCAAGAGCAATGCTCCTTTCGACCCATGTCAACATGGCTTTAGAGAAACACATGGCATCAAAACACTCCTCACCACCCTAATTCAGTACCTTAATCTCAGGGATTGATAACATCAGACAAGGATACACGCTAATCTTCATGAACATTGCCGTCGCATTCGACTCAGTTAACCACGAGACGCTCCTGGCACATCTCCAAGAGAAGGGAATCCACGGTTCAGCCTTGAGTTGGTGCAAATCATACCTAACAGACAGATGGCAACAGGTACGAACAGACTCCATGACCTCAGAGTCTTTTCAACAAAAGCAAGGTGTTCAAGGCTCATCACTCTCGGCCCTTCTCTTCAATATATACATGCAGCCCATCTGCTCAATCATCCGTTCCTTCAATATCTCCTGCCTGGTGTACGCCGATGACATTCTTCTCCTCACGCCATTCTCAATTGACCAGCCTGACTTCTCCACATTAGCAAAATGCTTTGATACAGTCACGGACTGGCTCCACACGCAGAGCCTCAGAATAAATTTTAACAAAACAGATGTCCTCTTCATCACCAGGAATCACTCTTTCACCCCCCCTACTTCAATAAAAGTAAGAGACGCCGAGCTCCCGAGCAGGCCCACCATCCGCTACTTGGGCATCACACTAGACCAGCAGCTCGACATGAAAGCAAATATAAGCAACAGCGTCAGGGCAATATATCACAAGATACGAACAATTCTCCACCTACGACCACTACTGGAACCAGATGATTTCCAGATGATTTTTCAAGCACTGGTAACCCCCCACTTCAACTACGCCAATGCCATCCTGCATGGACTCCCTATGTCAAATTTAAATAAACATAAACATAAACATAAGACCACTCTGAACCCCCTACAACTGGCAATGAACACCGCCGCCCACATCCTACATGGAGCCTCAAGAAGAGACCACATAACATCAATCCTGAAACACCTCCACTGGCTTCCGATCCACTGCAGACTTACCTTCAAAGTGCTACTGCTGACTTTCAAGGCCATCAAAAAACAATCCTCCACCTCCCTCACAGACCTCGTCCTCCCCTCCCCCCCAAACAGGTCCAGAAGGACATTCACTGCAAATATACTCATAATCCCCAATGCAATAACAAAATGCTCCTTGGCAACAAAGAGCAGAGCCTTTGCGTTCTACGCACTAACGCTCTGGAATGCCCTCCCAACCACCATCCGAGCCATTACCGACCTCGCCCAATTTAGGAAGGCTCTAAAGCACCACCTGTTTCTCCTATATTACTCCCACATCAGCGATACATCACAACGGCACCATCAGCACATCCACACCATGCTGACGCTACCCACATCCAGCAAAACAACGCCTCAACCTGTAAATAGTTATCCAAACTATAAATAGTTTAGAGCGTGTCGTGTCCCCATAAACACACCGGTGACACAACAGCTCAGTTGTATATAGTTACCCCATTTTGAAACCCAAGTTACAGTACCTGTTCTCTGTAATGTATATTTGCGTGTTCCGCCATTTTGTACCATGCTGATTTTAAAGAGCGCAGTATACAAAATGATTTAAATAAATAATAAAATAAATAAATAAGCCCGTGGTGTCCCCTCTCTCTTTCCCATAGTAAAGAGGTAAGGAACAGGAACTAAAAGATGAAACAGAACTGACTCAGGAGCTTAGCATCTGTACTTCACTCTGACCTCAGAGCTCCTGTTTTTCCATTTTTTAGAGAAAATTGGTACTAACAATAAAGCTTCTATTACATCCTTTCTTAGGAAGGCTTTTTATTTATCTAATAAGAGGCTGCAATGTCAGGCTTTAGAACTTAGATGGTACTGTCTGAGAACACTTTCAATTTCTGCTGCTTAATCCCAAGAAATCCCTTCATTGAACTCTAAGCAGCATGTCTACTAAACCACGATAGCTGCAAATGGCCTGCAGGTAAGACAAAAATCCTTGTGGTATCTGCAGTGGGCTTTCCCAGTTTTCCCCCTTCAGATACCGTGGAGGTTTTGGATTTATCATGGAGACCTGAGATACCTGCATTGGCAGGTAGCACGGGAAGACCTACGGTAAATCCAAGAGGAGGACAAGTAGCAATCAGGTGTACAGAACTCTCACTAGTTCTGTGCCCCCAATACACTGATCGGGACCCCCAATCAGACAATATTGTCAATGCCACAGATGTAGAGATCCATGGGACAGACAATATAAAAAACACTGCCCCCCCCTTTCAGCACCGATCTCCCCTGGACAGCTCTTCAATAGTACTAACTAAAATGGCCAAGCTACCATGTCCACTATCTGTCCCCTGCCATATCCACTCACAACCGTAACCCAGGTTGAGCAGGAATCATCCTGTGCTCTTATGGCCCTGTGCTACCTGGCAATGCATATCCCAGCATACCTTCAGTGCATGCTGGAACACACATTGCCAGGGAGCGCCTGTTAATAAAAAAAACCCTCTAAATTTACAAATTTTAATAAATAGCAATAAAAACAAACTAAGCACAGAATAAACATTAAAACAGAAAA
Source organism: Ichthyophis bannanicus (assembly GCA_033557465.1). NCBI lineage: Eukaryota > Metazoa > Chordata > Amphibia > Gymnophiona > Ichthyophiidae > Ichthyophis > Ichthyophis bannanicus. Next base: position 567,476,805 of record CM066034.1, read on the forward strand.
CATGAAACATTAATATGAAAAGCTGATTTAAATAAGACAGCTTTTAACTTTTTCAAAATCACAAAATCTCTCTCTAATCTTTCATTCCACATTTTTGGAACAGTTATTGGAAAGGCAGAGTTTTTATAAGAAAAAGATAGCGAATGAATATTCAAGATCATAATATTCATACTAGTTTATAATAAGGTGATTTATTCCAGATGATAGGTCAGCTGAGGGAAATAAATAACAGTTTAAATAATAAGTATAAACACTTAAATTGGTGCAATATTTAATTGAAAGCCAATGAAGGCCAGTTAGTATAAGAGAAGAGACCTACAGGGAGGGGGGCAATGCAATGGCAACTGGTAAAGTCATTCTGTTGCTACAGAGGAATTTGAACAAGTGACTACTGGCAAACCCTATACCATTGCTGTAGAGGAGAGTTCATGATGACAATCAACAGCCAATGTTGTTGTCCCAGAGATGACAAAAGTGGCAGCCATGGGTATTCAACTCGTCTTAATTTTGGCTCCCTTGCTCCTGCATTTTCAGAACTACCCTCAGTCAAATACTTACAGTCTCATTTAACTTATCCACAGTGCATTCTCAAAGTTAAAGTTTTCTATTTTTCTTTTTCAGATTTAATCCCCAATACACCCAGTCTCATTTTTATGATCATCGGTGCATTCTGGTTCCTGCTGCTTTAAGACAATTTTCTATTTTATTACCACTACCTAAAGATATGTTTTAGAAATCTAGCTTACCTTTAGGAACAAAACCAGAGATAACGTGTCTGACCACACTCACATTTCAGTTATATAGTTCTACAGATGAACCGGTCTATATAAAATAGTACCAAGTTTTATCTTCAATTCCTTATGAAAATCTTTGTATCAAGGCTGTATTTGAGCCTTTATTCAAGTGCTCACTGGCTTATTTACATACTATCTCTAGAACCATAATTTTGATAATCCCCACCCTCAAAGACTCTTCCCCAAGACCTACTCTGCTGTCCTTTTACTGTGGCTAGGAAGCAGCATGTCAAGTGCAGAGGTTAATTTTAGAAAGCTTTTTACACATGTGAAGCTCGTTTTACAAGCAGAAAAAGTTTATATAAAATTGTGCGGCCTTATATGCATATTGAAGCATGTGTGCCCAAAAGATAACACATGCCAGGTACAGGCATTCCCAGAGACATAGTTTTGGGTGGAGTTGCAATGTATGTGCATGCTTCATAAAATACACAGGTACGTGCATACATTTAGACTTTCTTCGGAGCAAATGTGAATTTGTACATGAGAATTTGTGCACTATTGGGGATAGTTCTGGGAGGCTCTTTCATAAAAGGCACACAGGCGCCTAGGCAGCTTTTATAAAATAGATGCCCTGTCTTAAAATTACTCCCTATATGCCTAAAGCACATATTCCCAGTGTATATTTAATTTTTTCCTCTTGATAAAATACCTAGGGGGTTATTATGAGGCATGAATAGTGTGGATGTGCGGGGAAGTTAGACAGGGCGCACGGGGGCAGAAAGTGGGCAGTCACCGGCCCTGGACGTATAGGGCCTATTCTAATGTCAACCCTGTATGTCCAGGGCTGGCAAAATGGCCGGGGAAATTATTTCACCTCCCTGGTCGTGTTTTTTTAAGCAGCCTGGGGCACGGAAGTGGCTGGGGGAGGGCAGAGGTAATTCCCCGCAACCAGACCTTGACCTAAGGAGGCCGGATCGGGGGTCGGGCTGCGGGGAATTAACCTTTTTAGCATAGTAACATAGTATATGACGGCAGATAAAGACCAGTATGTCCATCTAGTCTGCCCAGCAAGGCGGCCAGAGTAGGTGCACCTGCCGCTCTGTGTAAGTTACCCCTCCCCATGCCTTTGTTTAGGGGTGTACCCACAGCTCTGTGTAGGTCACCCCTATTTGTTGAGATAGTTATGCTTATTTTGATTTTATCCTGTTGCTATAAGGAGATCCTCTGTGTCTGTCCCATTCCATTTTGAATTATGTCACTGTATTTGCCCCCACCACTTCCATCGGGAGGGCATTCCAAGCATCCATCACCCTTTCAGTGAAAAAGTATTTCCTGACATGGCCTTTCAGTTTACCCCCTTGCAGCTTCATGTTATGCTCTCTAGTTTTACAGCTTCCCCGTCTTTGGAAGAGGTTTGTTTGTTCATTAATACTCTTTAATTCATATGCTGATTGTCCTATACAACATCCTGGGGAGAAACAGAGGTATGGGTGATAAGAAAAGCAAACTAGTTGGGAGGGCTCTAGGAAAATATAACTCACAGACTGAACTTTTATCATGCACTTGCATGGAAATTTCAAGGAAAAAAAGTCCCCCACCTCCACCAACTGTAAAACGCCTAGAGGCCGGCATCACGGCTTTTAAATGGAGCCGCAGTGCCATGGCAACAGGATGCCATTGCGCCGCGGCTCCATTTAAAAGCATTGGCTGAGTTAGTTGGGCTATGGCTGTACGTGCATGCTGGGACTGAATCACAGTCCCCGCCTGCACGTACATGCCTGTTCGCGGTTCTGATCCCATGGGGCTAGACGTGCCCCGTGGGATCAGAATTGTGATCTTCTTTGTACATCTGGGTCAGCCCGGATGTACAAAGGAGATGTACATCAGTATCAGAATCAGGCCCCTACTGTATACTGCTGCCTGGTCTCCATATTTATGTTATAACATCCAAACTCCAGACTTGCTCTTAGTAAAATTAAAAAAAAATCAAAAGAAGTGTGTCCTAATACAAAGCTGATACTTAATATAAACAGAAGGATACCAATTTTAAGCTCAACTATGTAAATGCAAGGTTGACATACAACAAAGTAGCAAAATGTGCTATTGGTCTTCAGTACTATGCATATTTGGTTCATGATTATACTACTGTACATAGCACTGAAGACAAACAGCATATTGACCGTTTAGCAATTATACCTGATTTTATTTTATATTCATTTTCTCACTCCATGGGAAAAGATTCTGAAACTTTTGTTTCTTCCGAGCTTATTAATATCTAACAGTGAAGAATCTGAGTACTTGATCTAGGCAAAGTTGACCTGCACAATACATCGCTGTGCAGCAAATGAGAGGATAAAAAATGGGATTTTAACCAATATGCCAAGTAGATATGTACAGGAAGTCACAGAACTTGCACACATTGGGGGGGGGGGGGGGTGTCAGTTCTCACAGTGGAACTTTCAGAAGTAAAATGAAAAACAAAAAACAAAATAAGATGATGCCTTTTCATTAGACTAGACACATTTTTTGACTAGCTTTCAGAGTATGAATATGGCTCATACTGTTCTGACCTGAGGATGGAGGTTTGGACAATCAAATGTTAATCAAAAATGTATTAAGTTAGTCTAATAAAACAACAAAAGAAAGAAGGTGATGCCTTCTTATTTTTTTATTAACCTTAAATTAAACCAACATGGCAACCACCCTACTTTATTTCAAAAAGTCAATTTTAACCATCTCTCTTTTTCACTCCATTGCCTGTTAACTTGTTCCAGGCTAAAAACATTTGAGATTTTCCTCATTCCATGGTTGTGCTCAATACTTTGTGATGGTTTCAGTAGTTAAAGTGGATGGGCAGACTGGACAGGCAGTATGGTCTTTGTCTGTCATCATTTTCTGTTTAAAGTCTCTTACTGTCAATAACCAAGTATTATGATCACACTCAGGCATTTGCTATACCATAGGTAGATCTGTAAAACATTTTCTCCCTCATGAAACCCAGAGTCCCTGATGTTCCAGAAAAAAATTCAGAATTTGAAAAGCAACTCAACATGCATGTAATGTTTTCCGACATGATTGGAAATTCATAGGGAGCCCCATTTGATTCTACTACTAACTTACAGTGCAGCTGTGATATTCAGTTTCATTATTTTTGACCCTTTATGCTTGTAACGTATTCAAACAGGCAGCCGTTGCTGCGGTGCAGCTTCAAAGGAATGTGAAATGGACTTAGCTTGTGTTATTAGCACACAATGGTGATTTTCTGCCACATCCCACTAGGTCTTGAGCCTTTTGGAACTTGCTTCCTTTTTCCTACTGCAGCTGGAATATCCCCTGACCGCAATCAAGAGATTTTCTTTTTAGAAAATTATAATTGTCAACACCCAATATTGGGATCCCACAGCCTGCTTTGCTAATACATGTAAGTCCGGACCTGAAACCCCCCCCCCCCCACCTGTATTGGAATCCATATGCAACTCTACCAGTGTACCTCATTCCTGAAAAACAGCACCTTCTACTAGTCCAGTACCGATAACCAGACACAGCTCTACCAATATAACTCAGGCTGACTGACAGCACTACAGGGATATGCTTAAAAAGCAATGTTTTATGTGAAGAAATAAGTCCTGCTAAAACTGTCTGGGGGGTATACATGCATAGTGGCATTCTAAGGGGTGGTGCTGCAAGACATATGCATAGGTTATAAAATGCGCACGTATCTATGCAAACTTAGGCGGGCCATTTGCACCTGTCTTAGAGCATGTGTAATGTTTGCGTGCTTACTGTCTGGTGTTGTAATGTTACTAAGGAACACAGTCCCATATGATGCCCTTTTAAAATAGAAAAACAGGTGCAACATATGGGGCTATGAACTCCATTATAAAATTACCCTCTATGTTACTAACAAACTGAAGCTTACAATCTCACTTTACGCCTGTGTAAAAGAAATACTGGTTATTACCACAATGTATTCAACTCCTACTTGCACACAGTATGATTCAAAGTAAATCTTACCAGATCTGTGTAGCTGAAGCTAGGGCAATTAACTGTGAATAGCTGCCATTAACCCGATAATTGCCTTTGGCCAAAAGTCCCTGACCCAGGTTTGCAATGTCCTCTTAAACCTCTGTAGGACAAGCAATTAATCTGCTCTTTAACTTGCTAATAGCACAAAGATGCCTCCAAGACTAAGCATATCAAATATTAGTGGTTCAATTTGACATTCTGTATTTGGAACTAGGTTTAGTATGAGCAGCAAAAAGAAAACCATTTATTTATTTATCCATGCAGTTAATGTTCACAGCTCCAAAAACAAGTTGTGCACTTATGCACCGAAGCTCTAAAAGAAATTAATTCTATTATACCGTCTTAAGCAGTCACTGAATTGTTTCTGCTTCCACAGCTGCTTATCTATAATGACTTCTTAATAGTGTTTGTGCATAGTGAGACACATAATACTTCTAAAACACAACTGAACATCTTCCTTAGGTAATATGATTGGCATGAGCCCTTAGAGGTTTTTCTGTATTAGACTGATGATTTTTTGGATTTAATTCAGACTTGTAATGTTGCGTTCAAGTCCTGCAGCTGGTAATGGACAGTGACTGCATAAGAGAAGAGGTTACACCTTGCTGAGTGAGCTTTTATCCTTTCCAGTCCCAACATGGCCCACCTTGAGCTCCATGCAAGATTTCAGATGTCATGCCCAAGAACACTACAGAGAATTTGGAAATTTCTTGCTAATACTAAAAGGAGTTATGGTACATATATTAAAGCACAGAATTCCTGCAATGTTGGCTCTCCCACTGGGGAAAACATTTCATCTCCTTCTGCCTCAGTTTAGCCAGTGGTAACTGGGTAATAACCATCCTTCATATCCAGTCATTCTTACTAAATGGTGTTATATGGATCAGAACCCAATCCTGAGAATCAGAGGTTCCATCACTGGAAAGGAAAAGAGTTCCCATACCACACTGCTCATGGAAACTTGGGAACAATGCCTGATGCCCCCTACCATGTTTCTCCCTGGATTCCTCTCTCTCTCCACCCCCCTCCCCATATCACTGAGGGGAGGGTGAGACAGGAGAGCCTTTCCTGCACTATAAGGGCCAAATCTAGAGAGGCCAGGGGAGGGGAGGAGGATACTGGCCTACAGCCATTTTATGAATAGCAGGAGGGATACTGCCCAGTATCATCAAGTACATCATAATGTCTTAGTGAACTGGGACTGAAGCTACAACTGGAACACTGGAAAGGCCAAGTATGAATAAGCCAGTGAGGAGTATGCAAGTCAGGGGCAAAATAGAGCATAGTGAATTCTGAGAGCAGAGAGAGAGAGATTGATTAGTCTGAGGGGGAAGAAAGAAGTAATATGGAGATGGATGGAAAAACACACCAGCAAGGAAAGAAATAAAAGGATGAAAGAAGGAGGATCCTAAGACCAACAATAGATCCCAGGGTACAACAGCAAGCCCTTGGATTTATCAGGAAGTTCTACCTCATTGTCTTTGTCCAATCTCAGCAGCCTGGACTCAGACACTTGGCTTGAAAAAGGCTGGCAATGAGGGCTTCCTTCCATTAGGTAATCTCACATGCTTAATACATGGATGAAGATTTAAAAACACAAATATGCGAACATATCTGTGCTGTTATATTAGTGAAAGGGGGTGGGGCAAAAAAGGTAACACAGATGCAGTGAAAAAGTAGAAGAAAGTACCTAGGACTATTAATTTGATTTCTCAGGTTTGCTAGAATGGTTGACAACCACGACCCAAAATTCTATGGTGCCCTACTCAGTTAAGTATGCATCAAACTGGGCCTCCATAAGGATTATGTCTAAATTCTGATACATTGCAGGGGAGAGGGGAGATATTAAGAAGCTAGGCATATGAGCAGAAGTAAACAAGACAAAGAACATCCTTACACTGTGGTCACTATTCCTTGCCACAAACTGCTTGTAGGCAGACATCTTCCCCATAGAGCAATGGTATTCTACCAAAGTGAACCAGCAAAAAGGCCGCTAGTTAACGTATCAAGGAAAGATACAGATAATGCATGACAGATGATGCTAAATTGTTTTGGCCCCTCCAGGTCAATACTTTGCAGGAGGTTATCAAGACTGTGCTTGGTTTGGGCTGGGGCGCAGGGCCACTCTTAGATGGGAATTCAGGGAGGAAGTGCCAACACTGCTGCTTGTGACGGTGTAGGTGCTGCTAGGAAGCAGTGGGCCTTGCCTCGTGGGATTGCTACATCCAGGAGGGATCCTCGTTATTAGCTGGTGTCACAGAACATGGAAGAGGAAGGCAGGATGACCATTCAGGCAAAGATCCAGTTCAAAGCAGATGGCCTAGCTGGATCTATGGCAGCAAGACACAGGTATGGCTTTAGCTGTCCCAAGGCAGGAAGTGTAAGATGCATTAAAACATTGGCCTAGCTTGGGGACATTCGCTGGTTTTTGTCATAAGCATTATAATACTGCTTCAGCCCCGTCTTTTAAATCACTAAATGGTTGTCTATGACATGTGTTTTTAGCGGGTGGGTGTTGACTTGGGGGGGAAGGGGGGAAGACATTTTGACTGCCTATGTTTGAGATATGTATATGCACCATATAGCCAAAGATGGGGGGTTTTGAACTGGACTTACAAAACCCACATTACCTTCCACTTATGCAGTAGTAGGTCTGGCATTGGTGGCAGTAGCCTTAACAGAGTACAGCAGCAACAGTACTTGTACTGGGGCCCAGACAAACACCAGTGGTCTCTAGAGGGCCAAGAGAAGGCAAGAGTGACTGGCGAGCAAGGGGGAAAAGAGAAAAAAAAAGGAATCGCTGGAGTCTGGATGGGGAGAAGGAAGAGAAGGGAAAGGCAATGGTGAAGGGAATTAAGAAAGAATAAGAGAAGGAAGAAAGATAACGGGCAAAGAAAACAGAAAGGATAAGAGGGACAGTGAAAAAGTATTTATGTTTCTACATCTGATTTCAGAGGCAGTGATCTTTTATTTGGGCTAATACAATATAATTCAGAAATTCTAAATTTACATATTACGTTTGAATTCTAATAGTATTAAAAAGAAAATAATATTCTATGTGTATTACACAATGTTGCAGAAGTGCACTTGGCAAGTAGCAATATTCACATCATAGCAATCAACACATGTAGTGAGTAGTTTTTAACTTTTAAATACATTTAATGTGTTTTTCTGGAAATGCCATGCAACTCAAAGAGCAGCAAGACGGAATGTAGTAAATTATTTTGTATTTACTCTTTGGATCGTAGAAAGGCGATAAAAATAAGTTTAAATAAAGTACATTCAAAATAAGTCATTCTGGCTACAATGTAACAAATGACATCAGATGTGTACATTTTATCAGATGTGATAAACCAACCAATCAGATGTGAGATTACTTCTAATATAATTTAATTTAAACTTAATTTGATAATTTATAGACCGCTCTTCCTGATCAAGTCACAACACAGTGGTGGCACAATTTAAACATTAATAAAGAAGGGAACATAACATAAAACAAACAGCATTCACCAACAAAGTAAACCAAATCCAAACGTCAAATGGGCATCATAAGAGAATACCTAAGAGCCATGTTTCCAGACCCTTACTAGCCTCCAGCACAGCAGCTTTTGAAGTTGTGTATTTAACTCTTTCATAGGCATTAGCAAAAAAAAGTTCAGCAAACAGTAGGACTGACTTCTGCTGTTAATAAGAGGTAGAATTACTGGAGGCTGCCTTTCTTGTGAACAGAAACAGAACTGCAATTACTGGAAAACACCAGGAAGAGAAAGAAAGTCTAGCCTCATCAAGAGTACCTAAGACCAATTAGTAAATTTCAAGAGGCAACTAACACTTGTTCACTGACTTCTGAACATGAGAAATTCAGATGAAACAGAATACTATCAGATGAAACTGTAAGCTCCATCTACTAAAATACGGTGGCTATAACTTATGACAAATTTAAAGACTCAAATTTGAATCTTATCACTTGCTTAGTTATCCCGTATTAATTAGCAGTCATTTAAGCTAAGCTATGGGCTTAATACAGACATGCATTCATTAGCATCCTTAAAAAACCGAGTGTGTGCAAAATCGATTTAACATATATTAAGCTACAAATGAATGTGTGTATAATTGATATGTATGCTTTAAAAAGCTCTAATGCACATTAAAGTTCTTTTTAAAATTAATACAAATGTGTGAAACAAGCACACTTGAAAATCTGTGAATATTTTTGCTCTGCAAACCCTTAGTATTTAACCTCTCTCCCACTTTCTGTTCTTTGCCCATTTCATAATTCATTTTTCTTGTCAACAAGCTGCAACAGTCCCTCGGTGCTCAAGTTGGTAGGAAGAAGCTTCAGGAAACTCCATTCCCTCTTTCATACTTTACTTTCACAAGCATACACCCCACGTGTGTATCTCCATACATGCAAAGGCAGATATAAACAGCTGCCTTCTGTATTTTTTGTTTTTAAATAAGGGGCTAGAATTAGTTTATGGAGCTCAAGGGTGAAGAAGCCCAAATCAAAGAGGTCCTGTGAGACTGGAAAGGAAAACTTAGAAATAATTCAGTAGATTATCCCCAGCTGCCCCTGAAATGTAATGTAAACAGTCAGTAGATTCAGGAACAAAGAAATGTTAATTAACAAAATCTAAGGCACACTATGCCCAAAACCATTGTGCATGCATGGGTGGACCCCTGCGAAGAAAGCAAGAAACAGCACAGTCTGCAAAGGGACAGTCTCTATTTCTCCCTCATCGGCTGGTATAATGCAAAATTTCTATTCTGCTCATTACGATTCAAGGTTAGCATCCCAGATATAGCAGAGAAACAAAAACTATTTGCAGTTTCTGGCCATTTATATGAGTGTGAGAACATTGATTTTCTATTGGTACCATGCCCAGTAAGGTATTTTTTCTTAGGGTCACTGACCAAGGCCTACCTGAACCCCGTTACCACTCAAAATATATAAGAAGTGCACTCCTCTTAAGAGGGGAGCGAAAAGGGAAATAGTCTTTTTGTTTCTCTCGTTGTGGTGTGTCTACGCATGAGCTACTCTTATGCTTGTAAAAGGACCTCATGAGCAGGAGAACATTTAAATGACAGGTTATTTTGCTTAAATTTCTTTTAGCTTGTGAAATCTAGTACTGCAGTAACAAAATTTTTATCTTCATTTTCACGCTATTTGAGATACAAAATATTAAGGTCAGAAATTTTACAAAAATCTGGAGAAACCAAGTATTTGAAAATGGATCCTTGGTAGCAGGAGAATAAAGAAATGCAATGTCTTACCTGGCAAAAATGACACTTTACAAGCAGAAAGGGCAAGGGATAACCTTCTCTAATGACATTTGCCAAAGCCATTCCCAAGAATGACAAAACTGATTGCTTTTCCCTATCTACAAACCCCATAATTTTCTGACAACCACAGACCTTACCAAAAATAGATTTTTATGAAAGAATTCCAGGAGAGCGTTGCTCAAGTACTGCTACTACTACTATTAATCATTTATATAGTACAACTAGAAATGTGGAGGAGGACATCAACAGCATAAAATGATGACCGCATGGCAGGGAAATTAAATGACTCCTATATGTTTCTCCTAGGAGTGAAAACTCCAACATAACATAAATCTTTTCAATTTATATTATGTTTATGGGGGGGTGACTTTTCCATACAATGGATGTAGGACAGGATCTTTCATATCGAGCAGGATTTAGAACTGTTTTAACTACTGAATGATGAGAAATAAGCTATCAAACATTTACACTTCAGCAGAGTCATCATTTTTTTTGTTTTTTTTCTGGTTTAAATAAAATAAGAAGATGCGTACATAAGATATCCCGTACTGGGACGGACCAATGGTCCATCAAGCCTAGTATCCCTGTTTCCAATGGTGGCCAATCCAGGTCAGAAGTATCTGGCAGGATCTCAAAAGATAGACAGATTCCATGCTGCTTATCCCAGCGATAACCAGTGGATTTTCCCTAGACCACTTTAATAATGGCTTATGGACTTTTTCTCCAAGAACATTTCCAAACCTTTTTATAAATTCACTTACATTTACAGCTTTTACTACATCCTCAGGCAACAAATTCCAGAACTTAACTACATGTTGAATTAAAAATATTTTCTCCAATTAGTCTTACATGTACTACTTAGTAGCTTCATTGCATGTCCCCTGGTCTTTATACTTTCTGAAGTAGTAAGAAACGGTTCATTTTTTTTTTTTTTTTTTTTATTTATCTGTATTTATATCCCGCTTTTCACCGGGTCAAAGCGGTCAATTGGGAGATACATTTAACACGAGGGGATATGACACACATACGCTAATACTTACAGGGAACATGGGCAATGGAGAGTTAAGTGGCTTGCCCAAGACCACAAGGAGTGCCTATAGGACTAGAAATCCCAGTCCCTCCGGCCTGAGATTGCTGTCCCCAGGTGGGACTTGAACCCCTGGCCCTCCGGCCTGAAGTACCTTGTCCTAACCACTAGGCCACTCCTCCCTCCATGTTTACTTGTTCTACTTCGCTCCATTTATAAATCTATTATATCTCCCCTCAGCCATCTCTTCTCCAAGCTGAAGAGCCCTAATCTTTTATTTTGGTCAGTCTTATCTGTACCTTTTCCAATTCTGCCATGGAGCGACACATGATATTCTTGGGGGCATGTGTATGTGATTAAGGTGTGTTTGTTGAGTAGGTGGGGTATATGCAGGTGTGCAACAGCTGTGTGGGGATGCATGTGAGTGTAGGCATGTGTACATTGTGAGGTTATGTAAAAACTGTGCATAATTGCTATGAGGGTGTAGAAATGACTAGAAGTGTATCTTGAGTTTGTACGGGTATGTTTAGGAATATGTACTGTATATGTGTGGGTGGAGTAGAGCATAGATAGATGGAAGTATGTAGCATAGGGTGGTGTGTGTATGTGTGGGGCTAGTGATTGAGGATGTATGGGGAGTTGGGGAGACTGTGTGTGAGGGAGTGTGGCTGTGTGTGTATATATATATATATATATATATATATATATATAGTCGTGCACCGCCCTGGTGGCCAGTGGTCGTAAGGGTAGGTGGGACACAAAAATTATTTTATTATGAGAGGAGGGACTTTTAAGAGCCAGGTGTAACCTGGTCTTGGCAGTTCAGCTCCTAACTAAGAAAAATTGTGAATGCAGAGTAGAGGGTTAACAAGGCATTTATTTCCCTTTACGCATAAGATTCAACTGGGTTACAACCTAAAGAAAAAGTCAACTTCAGGAATGAAATCAACTCAGGTTAACAAAAACTGTTATGCTTCACAGTTGTAACAATGCTTAGTTAAGCTTTCCAGAGTAAAGCAAATGTTTCAGCACTCTTCTTCCATTTAGCGAATGAATAACATTCTGAAGATAACATATATCATTCACAGGTTTAACAGTGACTCTGCACTGCCTGAAATACACAAAGAACAGTCCATCTCTTCCTGAGATAAAAGGCTTGGTTCTACAAGTTCCACTTGCATCGGCTCAGGATTATCTCTGTCTGTATCAGTGGTTTCACTGGCTATAATTTCTGGCCAGGCCCTAGTCCTGTTCTCTGGATGTTTAAAGAGTTCCTCTAGTGTTTGCCAATCAGCATGGCCTACCCTCGGGCGTTGGCTACTTGGCTTATGAGAGGTAGCTTTGCTTTCCTTTCTCACAGGTTTAGCATTACTTTCAAAAGGCTTTTTATAAGGTAAGGTTTTCTTCATAGAAACAGAGTCAGCATACCTTGGCTTCCAGCAGCATATAGAACTGGGATTTCCTCCTTCCCGTAGTTCTTCAGGAACACAATCCCTGTGCCAGTCTCCTCTCTGAAAGCTTCTGTTACCTTTCGGTTTAGCTCCAGGTTTCTCTGGTCCAAGCAGGCTTCTTTCCTTCACTCTGCTTTGCCTCCAAAGGTGATTGTTCCTTTGCCCAGCACTAGTTTCCCAAGCGCTTCTTTCTGCTTGGTCCTTGCTTGTGGTGCTTCTTTCTTGTAAACCTTCAGCTTTACCTCCGGCTCCACACCTGCAAACACTGCTCTGCCCTCTCCAGTCTCCCGTCTTCCGTTTATAAAGCTCTCCTGTGTTTGAGCTTTCTGGGCTGATTGTCAGGTGCTCTCTATTAGCTAAGTGTGTCCACTCAGGCTCTGTGAGTGCATGCCTGCTCCCTCTAGCTGTTCTGTGCGGATACTGCATCTTGTGCACATCTTTTCCCTCATGAAAAACAGCTTCTTCTCCTGCATTTTTACTTTCATCAGCCCCTGCTGCATGACAACATATATATATATATATATATATATATATATATAGACACCCTGTATATGTATGTACATGTATACAATATTGGAGAATAGGGGGAAGCCACTCTGTCTTTATTGCTCTCCATCACAAGCTACTTCAGTTATTTTTCCCCGTCTCTGACTGGTTATGTTGCTATGTGCCAAAGTGCTAGAAGGGTGAGAGTAGGAGTTTTGAAATGGAGCAGTAGTAACATTCTACACCTGTTTCCCACAGAAGGCAACGGAGACGTCTATGAATATACGCTAGGTCAACATTCAAAAGCACTTATCAGATTAGCAGCACCTGCTAACCATTTAAGTGCCAGTGAGAATAATATTCAGCAGCACTAACTCCTTCCTACTATCTGAATAGGGCAAGGGAGGCCTGGGGGCAGGACTGCAAGTTATTCGTATAGTTGTGATTTTTAGGATCCCTAAATGGATAACTAGTCAGACAGCTTAAGATAGCAAAAAGCCATCCCCTGAGAGATAGCAAAGTTCCACATTCTGTCTATCTCCCAACACAGGAGGTAAGACCCAGTTCCTCCCTGCTTGTTTATGTAATACATCACAACTTGACTGTCCTGGATTATGATAATTTGGTTGACTAACCAATATCTGAAAGCCTTTAGAATGCTCATGATTGCTCTCAGTTCCAGCAAACTGATCTGATGCAGGCTTTCCCAAAAGGACCAGAATCCCTGAGTGTGGAATTCATCACCATGAACTCCCCCTGCCCAGCTTAAATGCATCTATCAGCAGTAACTTTTGATAGGGAGAAATTTGGAAAGGGAGACCTTTTGCAGGATTGAAATGATCTGTCCACTAGGACAGGGAGTCCCAGAGAGGAGAAGTGATAGAGCTGATGTTCTTGGGTTTTTGAGTGGACTGTGTCCACTGCATACTTAGGGTCCACTGAGACAGTATCATTTTGAGATGTGTCAAAGAATTACATGAACTGTCAAACCAAGTGGCTCAACAGTCTCAAAATCTGACAGCTGCTGACTCTGTTGTATTTTTTCCACAATCACTGCTAAGCAAATGAGTCTGTATTGCAGAAGGAAGGCCTTCGCCTGAGTCGTGTCTAACAGAGCTCCAATCAACAGGTGATCTCTGGAAACAGCAGGAATTCAGTCTTCACATATGGGTGACATCGGTACCGACAGAGCCCATGCAGGAACACCCCCGAGCAGCCAATAGGAAAGCTTTTGGGAGCAATCCACTGTGCCTGCGTAGCTGCCTCCCCCCATCTTCCCAACTCCCTCTCTCTTCAGCTAAGTTTGTAGCTGAGAAAAGGAGAGTAAGAAAAGAAAACTCTACAACTCCTAGGGCAGGAGGGTGGATTGTGAACACTAAATTCCAACTGTTCCTGGAGATCACCTGTTACATGTGAGTAACTACGCTGACTCCAGAAACAAGCGGGAATGTAGTCTTCACCTATGGGACTCCCTGGCTCCCAGATGAAGTGACCTCAGAACCAGTGGAGGTTCACCTCGGAGTAGGCTTTAAGAGGTCATGGATCCCTCACGGATGTCTGGTATCGTAAAGGTCCGGAATGGAGGGTAGGAGTTGCCTCTAAGTCTGAAAGAGGTGCTGGAGAACTGTTTGATCAAACATGGCATCCCGGCAGGAGTCCTTGACCAGAGAATAATGGGCAGCAAAAGTATGGACAGAAGACCAAGTTGCTGCCTTACAAATGTCATCAATGGCTATGACACTGAGATCCCAAGACACCAGAGGTGGTTTAATGGGTGGCTTTGTCAGCAAGTGTCTTCTCATAATGTGCATTACTAGCGGTTGTGAGGAGATGGGCTGTCCATCCAATAGATGAGAGGCTGCAATGGCATTGAGGTAAACTCTCACAGAGTTGGTCTTGAGACCTGTTGAGGACAGGTGGAGGAGATACTGGAGGAGAGCCTCCATGGGAGCAGAGAAGGGATTGAGATCCTTCTGGGAACACCAGACAGAGAATCTACACTACTTGAATGCATAGGAATGCCTGGTGGATGGCTTCCTGGAAGCCAACAGGATCTTCCTAACCTCCTGTGTAAGGTTAAAGTCTTGTAATGCTATGCTCTCAGGAGCCAAGCTGTGAGACGAAGAGACTGTGGATTGGTATGGAGCAATGTCCCATCTTCCTGGGAGAGGAGATCGAGTGCAGATCCCAATCGTAGAGGCCGAGTCTGAGTCAGATGTAGCAGCAGAGGGAACCCACAGCTGACGTGGCCAGTGAGGGGCTATGAAAATCATGGAGCCCTTGTCGACCTGCAGCTTGAAAAGCATCTTGGGAATGAGGGGTATGGGAGAGAAAGCATAGAGGGGTCCTTGAAACCAAAAGCAGGTGGAAAGCATCAACCTGCTGGTTGCTGGCCGTCGGAGTCCTGGTGCAGAAGCGGGGAAGACTGGCATTCTACGGAGTGAAAAACAGATCTATATCTGATGTTCCCCAGGTCTGAAAGATATAGGATGTTGTGTCCGGATGGAGAGACCATTCGTGAAGAAGGATCCGACTCAGTTTGTCTGCCAAGACACTGAGCTTCCCTGGGAGATACACCGCTTGGAGGTGTATTTGATGAGAAATGGCAAAGGACCACAGATGGAGAGCCTTCTCTGCCCTGTGTGTTCACATAGAACATAGCCACCTGATTGTCTGTCCTGACTAGGACCTTTTTTGCCCTGTGCTGATCGTGAAACACTCTGAGTGCATTTGAGATAGCACGAAGCTCCAAGAGATTGATCTGGAGCTATGACTCCTACATTGTCCAGAGGCCTTGTGTAGAGAGAGTGCCCAAGTGAGCTTACCAACAGAGTTTGGAGGCATTCATCATTAGGGCGCATTGATGTGGAGGTATCTGAAAAGGTGACCAGACGAGGAGATTTTTTGGGGACCACCACCATTGGAGGAATGTAGTGAGAGGGACAATAACTTGGATCTTGTCCTTGAGGTGGCCTGAGACCTGGGTCCATTTGGAGGCAGGTCTAGTTTGTCCGTATATATGGGACAGCTCCTATTATAAATTACGGTCCACTTTAGTAGGGCGTGAATAGATCTCTATTAAAAAATGATACGTCCAAAACTCTCCATATATGTAAGAAATATATTTTATTAATCCTTTTCACTTATTTTCATTTTTCTCTGTTTTTCAAATTTTTCACATGCTGTATATATCATCCACAATAGTCAGGCACTTATTGAATTTCTCTTCAGTGACTTTCAACGTTCAATGTATTTACTCTTCGGTAACTTTCAATGTTCAATGTATTTACTCTTGTAAAAATTCTTAGGGAAACTATGTGCCACCATTTAAAACCATCAGAACATTTTCTCTCCTAGGTCTATGGGACGACATGTACTGTTGAGGTCATGTGCCCCAGAAGCTGCAGCATTTCTCAGGCAGTCAGATGGTCTCAGAGTAGCGCTTGGAACGCTAGTTTGATGAGACAAACACAACGGAGTTGGGGCAGAAATGCCCTGGATTGTTGTGTGTCTAGTAAAGCTCAGATGAGCTAGTCTGAGTTGGAGCGAGGTGGGATTTTGGAAAGTTTATGACAAATCCCAAGTGTTGTAGTACTGTCATGTTACAATGCAAGGAAAACTGAACCTCTTGGGAGTGTCTGCTCTTATGAGTCAGTCATCTAAGTAAGGGAAGACAAATATTCCCAGAGATCTTAGATATGTGGCTATTTAAGACTAATAAGAGAAAATATTTTTTCACTCAACGTGTAATCAAACTTGAATTTGTTACCCGAGGAAGTAGTAAAAGCTGTCATTGTAGCTGGGTTTAAAAAAAGGTTTGGACAAGTTCCTTGACAAAATGCCCATAAACCATTATTAATAGGGACCAGAGATATCACTGCTTGACCCAATACAAGCATTGTGGAACCTGTGTCTTTTGGGGAAACTGCTAGGTACTTATGACCTAGATTGGCCACTGTTGGAAACAGGATACTAGGCTTGATGGACCTTGGTCTGACCCAGTTTGGCATATCTTATGTTCTTATGACCACCATGCACTTTGTGAATACTCTTGGGGCAGAAGCGAGTCCGAAAGGAAGGACCTTGTACTGATAATGTCTTCCCTGAAAGAAGAAGTGTAGATATTTTCTGTGTCCTGGGTGGTTGAGGATATGCATGTACGCTCCTTTTAGATCTAGAGAACAGAACCAGTCCTAACTGGAGGTAGGGAAGAAGAGTCCCTAGAGAGATCATTTTGAACTTCTCGTGGACTAGAAACTTGTTGAGGTTTCTGAGGTCCAGGATGGGTCTGTACTCGCCGGTCTTCTTTGATATGAGAAAGTACGGAGAGTAGAACCCCATTCCCTGTTGGGATATCAGGACATCTTCTATGGTGCTCTGGTAGCATGTGCTATTCCCCTACAAGAGTCGAGGGGGGCAGAGTTTGCAGATAAAGTCTGCACCCCTCCCGAACTATGGTTAATGTCCACTGATCTGAGGTGATGTGCCATCCGAGGGCATAGTGACATAGACCTGTTATGTGGAGGGGATGAGGGTCCTCCAGAGACAGGTTAGCAATGTTATTGAGAAAAAAGTAAAAAATCAGGCGCAGACTGTGGCTGTGGAGCTGGTTGAGATTTAGCCACCCGTGGCTTTATTTGTTGTTTAAAAGGCTGCTCTCTCTTCTGAGGGCCTTCAGCCTGGTATTGAGAAGTAGGAGGATAAGAAGAGTAAAATCTCTTCTTTTTATTGAAGAAAGCCTTCTTTGCAGCTGTCTTTTTTCTAGCAGGGTTAGCTGTTGTCCTGGACAGCCTGTTTAGAGTGGTATTCTCTGGCTGTAACTGAGAAGCCTTATCCTGCCAGTCTTTGCCAAAGAGATTCTCCCCTGTGCAAGGTATGTTGCCCAGCTTATCCTGAACCCACTGTT
The DNA here is from genome assembly GCA_033557465.1 of Ichthyophis bannanicus. NCBI lineage: Eukaryota > Metazoa > Chordata > Amphibia > Gymnophiona > Ichthyophiidae > Ichthyophis > Ichthyophis bannanicus. The sequence continues at coordinate 567,494,721 of CM066034.1, forward strand.
CAAGATCTGAGGCCTGAAGCTATGCAATCCTGCGTGCACCGATGCATATTGCTGTGGCTCTGCTTGTGCATTCAAATGCATCGAAGGTTGCCCTATTGACAAACTTCGATACATTTTGGGTATGTCTGACTAGAGCAAGATAGTCTTCTCTCTTATCATTTGGGAGGGGCCATGGCTTCGAGGTCCCTGATAACCTTCTTGAGGAACATACCCATGTAGAGTATATAGGAGTTAATCCTAGCTGAAAGCAAGGAAGCCTGAAAATATCAACGATTCCCTACCCAGTGGGTTAGAGGAATGAGTTTTGGAACTCTTGATTTGACGCATTACCGATTCTACCACCATTGAATGGTGGGGAAGCTGTGACTGGAAGCCAGGACACTCCGGCACTCGATACATGGTATCAAGGAGTCGAGTATGAGGTGAGATGGTGAGGGGAGTCTCCCACATTTGGAGCATCAGATCATGGAGGATGTGGTGCACCGGCAGGGTGGCCACCTCCTTGGAAGCTGTTGGGTATTGGAGGATCTCTAATTCCTCTACTCTGGGCTCTTTCTTGGATGTCACTATTATGGAGAGACCCCTAGCTAAGTCTCGAATGAATTCTTGGAAGGACATGTCCTCAGGAGGCAACATGCATCATTCTAGAGGTGGGGAGGGCTCCAAAGGCAGGCCTTGGGGCCCCCGGGAGTCAAGTGACTCCTCATCTGAAACAGGGGAGTCTGAATCGGATGGAACGGTGTTCGCCCTCCGCCAAGTGCCGATACCTATGTGTGTTGGTGTCGGACTCGGGGAACAATTTGGGTCGAGCCCCTTTATCGGTGATGTACTCAAGGGAAGGCATTGGTGGCAATGTTGACAGTGCCATGTATCCTGACACACCCTGCGTCAGTGCCGATATCTGTACCGGTATTGATGTTTAAGGACAAAGGTTTGATGGGAACCGAGGCTGCCAATAGAGCTGCCAAGCTCCGCTCGATGGCCAGTATACGCTGGTCTATTGAGGATGCTGATGCTTGGGTATCAGTGATGGATACTTGTGCCACCATCCCAGAGCATGGCACCAGTAGCTCTCCTGAGGACTCGGGAGCATCCTGGAGCCCCTCAACAGCTTTGGAGGGCAGGTCCTCCAGCTGGGGCAGTTTGCCAGGCTGATCCATCTCCAGGGCAATGCCAGAGGCATCTCAATGCTGGGAACGAGATCTACCTTTGGAGGAATTTTCTGTCTTTAATGAAGAATTGTGCTTGGACAATTTTGATACCTGAGATCCATGAGAAGGATGAGGCTCTCAATGACGTTAATGCCAAAGATACTGCATCCGAAGTGAAGAGAGTTCCAAATTTAGAGGCTCCAAGAGGCCAAAACCACCTCTTCAACTTCCATAGGTAGAAGCAAGGGAGCTAGCACTATCCTTTCAGCAGCCAAACTATCAGATTGAGGGACCTGAGATTGGGGTGCAGAAGGGAACCCTGATCTTGAGATAGGAGATCGTGTTGCAACCCCAGAAGGAAAGGAGTTTCCACCGCCAACTGTAGCAGAAGTGGAACCCACGGTTGCCTCAGCCATCTGGGGGCTACCAGAATTACCGAGGTCTTGTCCCGGAGAATCTTGAACAGAGTTCGGGCCACCAGGGGCATGGGAGGAAACGCATACAGGAGGCCTGTAGACCAAGAGATCAGAAAAGCATCTGCTGCTATTCTCAGGGGAAGCGGCTGTCTGGAGCAAAGCCTGGGCAGCTGACGGTTCAGTGGACTTGCAAAGAGGTTGATGGATGGAAGTCCCCATCATAGGAAGATCTGCTGGACCACCAATGGATGCAACTGCCATTTGTGGGGCTGGAGAATCCTGCTTAGCTTGTCTGCTAAGAAATTCTCCTGACCAGATAGATAAACTGCTTTGAGAAACATGCCTTGTTTGACTGCAAAGGAGCAAAGGGCCTGCACCTCCTGACATAGGAGTCTGGACCCCGGTGCCCCCTTGCTTGTTCACATAGAACATTGCTACCTGATTGTCCATCTGAACTAAGACAGACTGGTGAGAGAGGGCATGAGAAAACGTCTGTAGAGCTAAGCGGATTGCTCGCAGCTCCAAAAGACTGATCTGCTGTGTGGCCTCCCGAGGAGACCAGAGGCCTTGAGTGCACGTGCCCTGGCAATGTGCACCCCAGCCCTTTAAGGAAGCATCAGTCGTCAGCACCCTTGTGTGTGCTGGAGCCTGAAAAGGTACCCCCCTGAGAAGGTTTGGGAGATGTAGCCACCACTGCAAGGAGTCCAAAAGTGGTTTGGACACCTTTACTCTGTCTCGGAGGTCGCCTGTGGCCTGCGCCCATTGAGCTCTGAGGCACCATTGAGCAGCCCGCATGTGCAGACGGGTATTCGGAGTCACATGTACCGTGGATGCCATGTGGCCCAGAAGCCTCTCTCCAAGGCCGTCAACCTGAGTCCAAGCTCAGGAGATTCAGCAGCCCCCGACTCGGGTCCTGACGGCGTCGGGCCTGACGTCGGCTCCCCCGGAGGAGAGTCCACGAGGACAAAAGCACTTACATGGCTCGGGGACTCCGGCTCCATGCGAGGTAACTTGGACGGCCTCTCCAATTTTGAGAGCCCAGGGTGGCAGTCAGGGCTACACGACCTGGCCCTCGAGGATCCAGGGGCCTCCACCGATGCCACCTTCACGAGCTTCTTCTTCCTTCTGTGCTCCCGGGTGGGAGACTCCCTCTCTGAGGAACCCCGACGGCGTTCTGGGTCAGACTCCCGAGATGTCAAGGCCTCTGACGAAGTCCGGGCCCGGCCGGACGCGGACTCTGAGAAAATTCTCTCACGTTGATGCTGACGGCTCCGAAGAGCCTTTGACGACATTTTGCCGCACGGGCCATAGGCCAGTGGGTCATGGTCGGGCCCGAGGCAACGGAGGCAGCAGTCATGTGTGTCAGTGAGAGACATACGTTTCTTGCACCGATCACACTTTTTGAACCCGCTGGCAGCCATGGGGTGAAAAAAGGCCCCTGCAAGGTCAAAAGACTGGGCTGCCAGTGAAAACACAAAAAGAGCACGTACGCTAGTGTCACCACGCCCTTCGCCCCAGGCGGTTGCCTAGGTGTTGGGAATGGTGATAGTCTTTATTTATTTGAAAAATGCCTATAATTGTAGTTGTGCAGTTGAAATAACTTCAGCCGAGAAGGGATATAGGCACACAGGATTTTTATTATTCTTCAGGCCAAAGGAACTTCTTATAAACAGTTCCAGATATCAAACATAAGGTATGGATATTTTCCAGAGTAAAGCCACAAGGTAAGAGGCTTCTACATTCAACTTGTCAGCAAACTCAAACAAAGTATTTCTTCATACAAAAACAGTAAAGCAAATTTGGTGCTCCAAAAACCTTCTTCTCAAAAGGTGACTTTAAAACAGGTACAGCTTTAAGTAATCCAGGAATGCAAAACTTCAACTGCACAATGTTTTCTCTCTTCTCAAAAACAACGTTTTCTCTACCTGCTGTCTGGCAGGCTCTATACTTTTTACAAACAGTCTTTCAAAGAAAGGGTTAAGCTTTCAGAATCTCAGCAATCCTAATTTGCATATTCTTTTCAGCTCGGCGTCTTTGAAAACAGCTGCTAGTTTCTAGGCTTCAGGAAAATGTTCTAGCTTTCAACTACTGTATGGAAACTAGAGAACATTCTATTTCCATGTCAGAGCTAGATTCCTGTCTCATAGAGGTTTCAAACTCCATGCTCTCGACGTCTGATTCTACAAGAGAAGCATTGGATTTGAACTCAGAATTATCTTGCTTTATGCTTTCCAAGATTTGTAAGACTCCGTTTAATGCAGACTCTTCTCTTCTCTGAGGAACATTTTTACCTTTAGGTAACTCCTCAACTTTCAAAGGCTTATTAGAGGATTTAACATTGCTCACCTTATTCTGAGGAAATAAGCTTCTAGCTGGCTTTACAGCTGACTGCTCAGTTTCCATGTAAATTTCTGGAGAATGCTGTCGGTTACTCACATGGCTTGCAACCTCCCCTGGGTAAGCTTTAAAACCTCTGGCTGGTTCTGCCTTTCTCCACGGAGCTTCTGGTGAAGTTTCCTTCACTCTCTGGGTGCCTTCCTTGTGTAGTCTTGCCGAGCTCCTAGGGCCTCTTCCCCTTCTAGGATTCTCGGACCCATTCACTTCAGCATTGGGCTCAGAACTAGAGCTCCTCCTTCTCCCCTCTCTCTCGGTAGAAGATTCACCGCCACTGGAAGTCAGTCTCCCAAAGCACCTTTCCCTAAGGCTGCTTTCTCCTGCAGTGTACCTCTTTCCTGCACTCTGAGCACCTCCCTCTCGGGCACTCCTTTGCTGGACAGTTTGAGGATCTCTCTGCTGGGTTTTCCTTGCACTTCCTTTCTCCTCGGTGATTCTAGGATTTCTGGCACTTCTTTCACTCCCTCTACTTCCTCTCTCCTCTCCAGATTCCTCGCGTTTATATCTGTAGTTTCCCTTTCTGCTTGCTAGCTCCTCCCCCAGCTGTCTCTCGTGAGCAGGGCTGGTAACTAGGGAGCTAGGGCGTGTCTCTTGACTACAAACTTTCTGTGAGGAGTTTTTTTCTAAACCAGGAGTTTTAACCCCTGAACTTCTGGTTTTGATTCCCTTCTCTGGGGAAAATGCTTGATTTTTCCCTTCTTTCTTATGCTCTCCCTCTTCTGCGCCACCACACTAGTCATGAAGGACAAAAAACGAAAATCAAAAGTCCGGACTCGATGCCGGTGTACCGAGCCCAGGCAGGAAGGGGAACCAGCATCGAACCGGATCAGAAAAAGCCAAAATAGCCAGAAAAAATCTACTTTTCCTGGGTGACACGAACTCACGTCCGTTGGGCTCCGCGGAAAAAGAAAGACTGAGCAAGATGGCACCCTTGGGCGGGAAGGGGACTGCGCATGCGCGCTGCATTCCCAAAGGCTTTCCTTGAAAGCTGGGGAAATGCTCCACACAGGGGCTCCGTCGCCGCCGACATCACCCATATGTGAGGAGTGACTTCCTGCTTGGTCCTGGAGAAAATTTGATTCACCTGTAGCCAGTCGGCAATGTCTGATAGGCACTGATTAACAGTCTAAAATCTGGATTTTTGGGATCCATATGAAATATCTATTGTATGTTGTATGCATAACAAAACTTGTGATGGCAAATATTTGTATTACTGCAGCTAATAGGCTGAAGAAGATAAACTATACTGGAGCAAATGCTAGATGATGAGATCTATTTTCGAGATATGAGGTAAACCATTTAAGTGCTGTACCTTGTAAACCTATCTTGGCATGGTGATTCAATAGAAGTGGATGGTCAACTGCATCAAAAGCAGCAGTGACATCAAGGAGATACTAAAATGGGAAGACTGTCATTGTCTACAACCTCACTCAGATCACTTGAGCAGATGTTTGGGACAGACACATAGCATGGTAGTTGGGGGCTGGTAAGGGGAGCAGGCAGTAGAAATGACAAAGAGAGAAGTTTGGAGCTATTGGTTGTGGTGGGAGAGGGTATAAAAGGAGTCTGATGAGGAACATGGGGAGAAATGATTTTAATTTGGCAATAGGAATTTGTATGCTCATCTAAGGTGGCAAACAACCAGAGAGAAAGTAAAATATATGGGCAGGCTGGAAGGGCTAGTTGCTCTAAGTGTGCCATCATTTATTTTTAGATCTGGTTCAGATAAATCTCCAAATGGAATTGCCTGCTTCTAGTGCCATGGAAAAGCACTTCATTCTTAGAAGAGCAGGGGATGGAAGCATATAAAACATCTGCAGAAAAAAAACACACACAGATCAAAAGCTGAGGCAAACTAGGGAAAAGAATGAGGGGATCTTTTGACCGAGCCGATGCATTATGCAGTTAATTCATCCTTCCCCGATTTCCCTCTGGTTTACAGTATATGTAATGGTTGTCATTTTCATTCATGGAAAAAGTGACCTAGCTCACCCCAGGCTCTGCCTCATTATACCCCTGCATCCTTCCATCACTTAGTGCACGATACGGACAACTTTCAAAACAATGTGCTAAGTAAGCAAGCGGTTACCTGGGTAAATTCCCCAAGTTGAAAACTGTTCTCCCCTCTATGGTTTTAAGAAAGAGCTCAGTTTCTCAGCAAATGTTCTTTGAGCCATGTGTAAAAGGGATAGGGATAAGGCTGGAGCTGGGACAAGGGTGAGGCAGGGAAGGGTAAGGGCATGCCGAGATTTAATGTCAAAATCTCTGTATATAATGTGTCTGTTTTGAACTGCCACAAAATTTGTATCAAGTGCACAGGCACAAGTCTGCATGGGCCTGAATTTTCAAAGGAAAATTTTACGAAATTCCCCTTTGAAAATGAACTTGCAGACATGAAAACTGTCCCCAGTAACACAAAGGTTATTCTTTCTCCCATCTTTATAATCCATATCTATACACCAAAAGAAGATGTGTGTACAATCATCTGGATGTAAAACTTTTCTATAATCAAACGCAGAAATATCAGCTTCACCAAAGAACATGTTCAGTTCATCTATAATGATTGAAATAATCCAATAGTGCACAGTGAAAACAATGAAAAGCAAAACGGATCTTTAATTAACATTCTTTGTCACTATTTCCAAGGATGGCAATACACCCATCCATTCCCTTTATATTAAATGGCAGAAAACTCCCATCAAAAGAATGGAGCAACTGATAAATTACCTTTGGTATGCAAGTGTTTTACTCATTGAACAGTGGGTCACTGGTTATGCAGCGATGGATCTCTACAGCAAGCTGTAAAATTCATGGGGCAGCGCTGAGTGAAGGTAAACTCGCAGGAATGCTGGGAGATGCAGTAAAAGCTAGAAATAATTAAGTACCTGTGCCCAATTAAACAAGGGGCAAGGGAGCCCTTAGCTCTGCCCCTCACCCTCTTTTTCCTTCGCCGCATGGCAGCTCTCCTACTGCCAGAACTCTTGCCAGCTCTTTCCACCTGTTTCATGCAAGCCCTAGGCATTTGCAGACAGACAAATATGTACAGAGAGGCGAACAGAAAGACAGATGAATGGACCCTCTGCAATAGGTACCATTGCTTAAGTGAGATGTGCCTAATGAACACCTAAATTTATAATTTATAAACCCCTAAAATCTAGGGTTCTAGCTACAGGTGCACAATGCCTAGCATCAGGATAAATTTCAAATAGCTGGTTTCTCCAGATACAGCTACAATACATGCGGTATTCACAAAAAAAGATGTATTAAATTGCAATTGCTCTTGGATAATGTGATTTTCATAACAGATTACTTTTAAAAAATCGTTTATATGTTTAAAATCAGTTTAGCCCAAGACAAGACATTTTTAACTATGAATATAATCACTTTTCAAAACATTATTATTACCACTACTAACAGGCATTTAATGACTTGGGAGGAGGCCAGCCATAACTGGTGAGATTAGCAAATACCATGGTGTATTTCCTCACAGAGATAATTAGTGTGCCTTTAACCCCTATTGAAACTGTGGCCAATGAGCTCCTACCATTAATGCTCATGGAAATGAAAAGGGGCAAAACTGACAGCAGGATTTATACATATATGGGTATAAGAGGGAAGATCCCTGCTTGTTTTCATCAGTTCCAGACACTAACTGATCAACAGTGCTGCCAAGTAGTGAGCAGGAGGTTTGGGGAGGAGTAAATAGGCACGGTCCCTTTTTATGTACAGAATGCAGGCCCATGGGCGTTGAGTGCACAAACCAGCTGCAAAGCACATGCAAACTTTGTCAGTACCTGCCAGAAATCCTGATGAGAAGGGAAAGGTTAGAAAGAAGGGACAAAATGGGGTATTGGTTGGTTACAACACAAAAAGGAAAATCCTAAAAAAACCACAGTTTTGAAAAGAAAATTACAGAAACCATTGATTTTATAAAGCACAGCATTATACAACACTGAAATACAGAACAGAACTTACACATGGAACCATTAACAGAGAGACAAACATAAACCTGCTAGAGAGGGGCTTAAGAGCGAGATTATGTTGTAGAGTGCAAGGCAGCAGCTGCAGGAGGAGTCAAAGAAACCAGAGCAGTAGTTAACAATACCATATGCAAATACACAAAACACACTCAGTAATGACAGAAAGAAATAACAGACAAGTTACATGCACTAGCATTTCAAACATAGATGGAGCCTCGGAATATTTGCTTCCCTACCTACAAAGCTTCTGAGCAGTATTAGGCAGGCAGTGAGAAAAGCAAACAGGAATGCAGCCAGAACCTGTTCCCCAGAATTTCTTCAACCTAACCTTTTGTCCTGTACCTTAAGGAAAAGTACATTTTCAACACTGAATTCCAATCATCTCATCAGATTTTAGGTCTGTACGCTCTTATGTATTCTCCAGTGTTTCTAAAGTGCATACAACAAGCAGTAATACCCTCTACCAATTAAAGACTTGCACTTCTGGCATAGATGCCAAAAACCTGACAAATTCTTGAAAAAGTGCAAACCAGCTAATTGGACAATTCTCCACTCTATGCAGGAAACAGGCAGTCATAGTGATGTTCTGAAGTGGGAACTTCACTTCTAAGCTGTTGGAAAAAGATTTGTGCTGCTCCTACTGAATCTGCTCCTCCACCACGCTGCCAATCGGACATCGGAGGTGGAAGCGGGAGATGCTCGCCCCTCCAGCTCCCCCCAAGGCCCAATCGGGGCGCAACAGCCCTGCATTTAAAGCCTGGACCCGGCAGGTAACTGCCTCTCTGCTCCTCCACCACGCTGCCGATCGGACATCGGGGGTGGAAGAGGGAGCTGCTCGCCCATCTTGCTCCCCCCGCCAAGGCCCAATCGGGGTGCAACAGACCTGCATTTAAAGCCTGTACCCGGCAGGCGGGGCCGCACCTGGTGGGCCTGCACCTAAGGGCCACGCCAAAGGGCCCTTTGGCGTGGCCCTAGGTGGGGCACAGTGGCTGGGCCGCTTTTCACCCCTCGCAGACGGTATGTAATGTAACCCATGTATGCAATTTTTGCCGTTCATTCATCCCTTGCAGACAATATGTAATGTATTGTAACCCATGATGCAATGTATGCTGTGCACTACAACCCCAGTACTCACCTATTTCTACTCACCTATATCTTCCCCTACCTACACCTCTGTATTTGTTCCAGCCTGATCACTTGCTCCTTGTGTATTTGTTTAACTAGATTGTAAGCTCTCTGAGAAGGGACTGTCTCTATTATTTTTCCTGATTAGATTGTACGCACTGATGAGCAGGGACTGGCTGACTGATTGTCTGTCTGTCTCCTATTCCAACAAAAATGCGCAGTAGTAGTAATAGTGGTGATGGGAGACAGCCAATATGGCTTTTGCCCTGACTAGATTGCTGCTCTCCGTGCTTCTTTTTGTCTTAACTAGATTGTAAGCTCTCACAAGCAGGGACCGTCTCTCTTGCATATTTGTACAGCGCTGCGTTCAATGTAGCGCTATAGAAATGCTAAATAGTAGTAGTAGGAACCATGTTCACACAAAGAGATAAATTAATCCATGAACAATGGATCTCATCTGGCCATAATTGTAGAAATGGACAGATAAAGGGATACCAGAATCCCCAATATGTAATTGAAGATGGATGAATTTCTTGTGTTTAGAAGTTTGACTTTTCACCTACTTCCTCTTAAATAGAATAGGATGTCATGATCATGAGTTCTGTGTAACCGTCTTTAAAATAGATGGAACATTGTTAACGCAAGCATAAAGGGTAAACATAGGCTATGAACTGTGCAACCACAGTTCATTGTACAGTCACTGCTGACAAAACATAATTTTTGCAACTTTTGCAATTATAAATAATTTTGTCATAATCAAGTAAATTTCATCTAATACACTGTAATCAGATCTTACTCTGTAAAAAGAACTTTGGCGACACCTTGTGTTATTTCATGGTTATAATAAATGACTGTTACTTCCCCTTTTTTCTTTAATAAAAGGAGCTTTTTAAGAGGAAGAATTTGAATTCAATAAGCGTGGAACTATGCATGTCCATAGACAGTTTATTGTCTTCCCTCTGACCTCAAAGAAAATAGCACTTGTGTATGTGATTGTGTTCTGTATTACTCTCTGCCTGTTTCTCACTGTTTGAGGACCAGAGACCAAAAAGAGCCGTGGTATTGTGGCCAGATCACGGAGTTTTCTTCAATAATGACTTGCTGGATGTAGAATATATTGCTATGTTCCATCCAAGTTTATCTTGGAATTTAACAATTTGTAATTCTTCTAATATGGTGTAACCCAGGAAGGCACAGTTGCCTACCTCTATGAACTGTTTTCTGAAGACAGCAGTGCAACCACTGAAGTAGGTCACATGACAACACCTGGCACAAGCGAAACCTAATTCAAGACCTTTCTGCAAAAGCCTGTGGTGGCTCATTTAGCCAAGAAATATAAGGGAAGAGAGGGTTTTTGTGTGGCTGCTGAGCTTCTCTTCAAAGAGCACCTATTGCCAGTAAGCAATGTTGCTTTGTCTGAAAATAAGCAAGTTTACCATGTCATACAAGTGGGATTCCCTCACTGAGGAGAATATATCAAACAAGGCAAATGGAAGACAAGAAATTTCAGGGTCATGGCGCCCATTGCATGTGCAGTAAAGAATTTTAATATTTTCCAGAAGGCCTGAAATTACTTTCTTTTTGATGCCATACAAGGCCATGTGTCATTTGTATGACATGTTGAATATACTTGTCTTCAAAGAATCTACATTTGCTACTTCTGGTTCTTTGAACATTACATTTATGGATGTTAGTGGCTCACCTAATACAACTGATCAGTGTCACACAATTACATGGATAATAAGCTTCAGCATTCCTTTCTCTTTTCTATAGGCTATGGGAAAAGCCATTTAGAAAGGCAAGGAGCTTCAACTTCTCTCTTTTGTGCAAAGAGTTTCATTGATGATGATGAAGGTACCCCTACTAAAAGCTTCATGCTCTTTTACCTAAGATATGACAGCATGTGCAGTGTGAGAGACATGGCTACCAACAACCCTCACTGCACCAGTAAGAGGGCTGCCTGGACTCTGATATTCTCTCAGATATATTCTACAGTTAGAGTCAAAGGATTGTACCTCTGGTAATATAGCATCTACAGGAGTACTACCCTGCAGTGTCAGCAATGGAAGGGCTGAAGCTCCCCAAGTACCAAAGCAGTCAAAATTGATCTTACGTTCAGTCATTTGGTCACATAACCATGAATAAACACTGTTCTCAAAATCATTTTCATGATGACCAAAGGCCAGCTTCTGGGATATCTATCACACTGCCTACTGAAGCTGTAGCATCAGTAGGATAGCAGTGGCACTTTCCTAGGTGAATCCAATAGGAGAGCACAAGGCACCTGTAGACAGGATACAGTACACCCAAGGAACAGGTGTGCCAAAAACAGTGGTTGATAAAAGTCGCTTTATTGGAAGAACACCCCAATGTGTTTCGGCGAAACCGCCTTCTTCAGGGGGTACTAATAAATGTTGTGTAGTTCACTGGGATGCTGTACACATTCGACTATTAAGCAAAAATCCAAACTTAACGCTGCCAAATACTGCTGCTTCTGCCACTCGCAATGATCTTGGCAAGTCACTTCATCTCCCAGTGCCTCAGACTGCAAGCTCTTGGGGGGGGGAGGTATTATTTGTACCTCTAATTTCTTGTATGGTGTCTTGCTTTAGAATGTCAGAAAAATACTGAAATAATCATTTGCACGTTGGATTGATTATGAATATGACCCTGCAATGTGAAGTGCTATTCTTAATATTGTTCCTATGTAAATAGTAGAAGGTATAAAGGGGAGAAATGGTGATCACTAATTGCTGTGTGCTGTATTTTTTGGGTTGTCAAAATTATTAAAAATTATTTAGGGAAGAGCAGTTGGCTGTGGGTGGGCAAGCTGGTTCCTGTGCTGACAGGTCTGAAAGACTGAGAGGGTGAGCGGGTGAGAGCAATGGCAGCAGGTACTTGAGCGGCCAACCCCCCCAGTGATGACATCAGCTGGATGAGGTCCCCGAAGGAGTTTTTAAGCCAGCCAGGAGGCCCTTGGGCCGAGGCTTGAAGGGGTGTGCCCAAATGGGTACGTCGAGCCCCTTTGGAGTACCAGCAGCGTTTGGAAGCAGGTTGTGGCCTAATACGCAGGTATTGTTTGCTACTGGTTAGCTGCTAAGTTCCAAAATGGGAAAAACTAAGGCAAAGACTCTGCCCAAGGTCCCCGACCCCCAGCCTCCTGGGAGGCTAGTGGGCCCCTTGGATAGATTGTTTACAACCAATACTGTTTCACAGCTCTTCTTAGAGGGAGCATCTCTCAGTCCTGTTGAAAGGACTCCTCCTCCATTCCCTCAATCTGAAAGACTTGTAGGTTGCTATCAAAAATATGGACTCTAAACTTTCTGGTATAGTGTCATCTCTTTGCTCTTTTTCTCAGGAGGTGGACCAGAAATTTGCAGAATTAGATAATAGGGTAGTGGATGTCATTAAAAATGTTGCTAGAATGGAGGGGTAGTTACCCTCGGTGCCTTTGTTAGATAAAGAGGGTTTGAGGTAATAGGAGTGTTGAATGAATACAGCCCTTAGTATTTACCTGAGGGGGGGAAGGGATTTCCTTCTCTTTTATTCTTTTGTATTTTATTTGCTTTTGCTCTTTCCGTGATGTGGACTGATGCTTGTTTGCCTTTCTCTACCCGATAGCTGTGTTTTGAGGGTAGGCTTTATTCTAACATGTTTTGATGCATTTGTCATAGTAGCATTGCTTGTATATTTGATTTGATTTGTAGATCTGCTTTAAAAAAAAGATTTAATTAAAAAGCCCCATACTCTAATCCTCCTGTTTGCTGGGTTTGCATAGTGTAGGCTCGCTGAAGAGGCAAGACCCTTGGTTCCTAACAGGAGGAATGACAGCTGCTACTGCAGAGACCAACTGCTGCTCAAAAGAAGGGAGTAATGTTAAAGAGGTCAGTCACTGGTGTCACTTCCCCTTAAAGGTCTCAGTTCATGGCAGGACTAGGAATGCACTAAGAAAGGGGAAAAATGGGACAAATGACAGAAGCACATATTGAATTAATGTGATTGTATTAAGCATAGTTATTCACCTGTAACAGGTGTTCTCCGGGGACAGCAGGAATCAGTCCTCACATACGGGTGACGTCAGCATCGACGCAGCCTGTGTGGATTTACTCTCCAGCTTTCAAAAAAAGTCTTTGGGAGTCAGACCGCACCTGTGCAGTTATCTTCCTGCCCAAAGGTGCCATCTTACCTCAGTATGATGACATAACTTAATCAAGCATAAAAAAGAAAACACAACTCCACGGAGAGGAGGGAGGGATGTGAGGACCGATTCCTTCTGTCCCTGGAGAACACCTGTTACAGCTAAGTAACTACACTTTCTCCGGGAACAAGCAGGAAGTCAGTCCTCACATATGGGACTCCCAAGCTACAGACTACCGAAAAGACCTGTAGGAGCCATAGGCAACCCAAAAGGTGAACCAAGAAGGGCAGCAAGGAGCACTGAATGGCTTGAAGTCCAGTAATGCAGCCCCAACATTGACTATGGAATCACCTCTCCGGTAGCCTGGACACAAAAGGCCGGAGGGAAGGAGTTGCACTATTCCCCAAAGAGGTGACGAAGTACTGCCTGGCCGAAGGCACTATTGCGCTATGAGCTCTCCTCCAAGCAGTAATGTGCTGCAAAGATATTGACCAAAGACCAAGTGGCAACCCAGCAGATGTCCTGCAAGGAGACAGAATGCAAGTGGGCCACTGAGGCAGCAATGGCGTGCATATTGTGCGTGGAAACATGTTGCTCCAGAGAGAGTCCAGCCTGCTCATAGGTGAAAGAGATGCAGTTTGCCACCCAGGTAGACAGGGTATGCTTAGAGACCACAACCCTGAGCCTGATGATGTTACAGGAGATGAACAGTTGTGATGAGTGGCGATGGGCCTTTGTCCTCTTGAGGAGGAAGGCCAGAGCCCTTTTGCAATCCAGAGTATGCAGTGAGGACTCCGCTCAGGATACGTAAGGCCTGGGGAAAAAGGTGGGAAGGACCAACTCTTGGTTGATATGAAAAGCGGACACCACCTTAGGCAGGAATTTCAGGTGAGTCCATAGGATGACCCTGTTTTTGTGGAACCTAAAGTAGGGGGCGTGGCCCAAGGGTATTGGGGCTGCCCGAGTCAGCTGCAGGAGTAGAGGATGCCATGGCTGCCGGGGCTACCAAGGAGCAATGAGAATTACCAAGGCCCATTCTGACTGAACCGTGAGCAGGTTCTTGGGAAACAGAGGAGTAGGCAGATATGTATACAGTAGGCTCCTGGACCAAGGCAGGAGGAAGGCGTCCGCTGCCACATGTTTTGAGGTTGGCCTCTGGGAACAGAAGCACGGCAGCTGCGCATTCTCAAGGCTGGCAAAAAGGTCCAATGTCAGGGTCCCCCAACGTCAAAAGATGGAGATGGCCATCGCTGGGTTGAGGCACCACTCATGGGGCTGAAGGACTCTGCTGAGCTGATCTGCCAGCAGATTGTCCTGGCCCAGTAGGTAGACCATCCGATTTGCCCTTCTCTGTGGCAAAGGTCCACAGGTGAACTGCTTCCCAATAGAGGAGGTACAAGCCCATTCCCCCCTGTTTGTTGATGTAGAACATTGCTATTTGGCTGACGGACTGAACGAGGACAACCTGGACAAGAGTGGGCCTGGAACACCTGAAGGGCATTTGTCACAGCCCTGAGTTCCAGGAGGTTGATCTGGAGGGCACTTTCCTCCCAGGTCTAGGTGCCCTGCAACTGGAGACCATCGCAGTGGGCTCCTCATGTGAACTTGGAGGCATCCGTGGTCAGAATACATTGGGCCGGCAGGGCTTAGAAGGGTAGGCCAGCCATGAGAGTCTGTCAGCTCTGCCACCAGGTGATAGAGGCCACCAGAGGCTGGGTGATCCAGACCAGATCCTCCAGTTGGCCCATGGCCTGAGTCCATTGAGAGATGAGGTTCCACTGGGCCTGTCTCATCCATAGACAGGCCTGTGGGGTTAGGTGAACCGTCGAGGCCATGTACCCCAATAGGTGCAGCAGGAATCGGGCAGACATCAATGAGCGACCCTGTACCTCTTCTACTAGAGTCGCTAGATGCTGTATCCTGCCTAGAGGGAGGAAGGTTCTGGCCTGGGTGGAGTCCAGAAGGACTACTATGAATTCCTGGTGCTGCATCAGTAGCAGATGCGACTTTGGGAAGTTGATCACAAACCCAGATGCGGCAGCAACCTGATGATGTGGTGGGTCACTTAATGTACTTCCTCTGGCGAGCTGGCCTTCAGGAGGCAGTCGTCCAGACAGGGGAAGACAAAGACTCCCAGCAAGCAGAGGTGAGCGGCAACTACCGCCAGGCACTTGGTGAACACCCAGGGGGCCAAGGAGAGGCCAAAGAGGAGCACCCTACACTGACAGTGGCAGTCTCCAATAATGAAGCGGAGGTACTGACAGTGCTGGGGATGGTTCAGGATGTGGGTATAAGCATCTTTGAGATCCAAGGAGCATAGTCAATCTCCCTGCTGGAGGTAGGGCAGCAATGTTCCAATGGATAGCATCTTGAACTTCTCCTTGACCAGAAAGCAGTTTAGGTTCTGCAGATCCAGGATGGGCCGGAAGCTCCCTGTCTTTTTTGGGGATGAGAAAATACCAAGAGTGCCTCAGAGGAGCAGAGGGACTGGTTCTACCACCTGATCTTCGAGCAGGGACTAGTTCCTTCTGCAGGAGCTCTCTGTGTAGGGAGGTCATGGGAAGTTCGCCTGGAAAGAAGAAAGGAGGCGTCTGGTCAAAGTGCAGAAGGCACACCTGCAGCACCCAGGTGTCAGTTGTGATGCCCGGCCAGAGGTGAGCAAAGCAAACCATACATCCTCACATGTGCCTTGGGCCCGGGTCCTCAAAGGAAAGAAGGGCTATGCCAAAGGAGTCAAAAGCCACCCCCCCCCCCAGGCTGCGGTTGGGGTGCTGTTTGGGGCTTGGGGGCTTTCTTTTTATGGGGATAGTGCCCCTGGCCTTTGGCCTGCTGACCCTGTTGGAGAGTCTGATAGGCCAGAAATTGGGGGTATTTTCCATAAGCCTTTTTCGTCTTCAGGTGGAAGGGCTTTTTCCCTGAAGCCTTCTGGGACAGCCTAGTCCTGGTCATGAACTCTGACTCCAACTTGGCTGCCTTGTTGGTCATGGGTTTGCTGAAGAGGTTTTCTCCTCAGCAGGGTACATCGGCCAGTTTGTTCAGTACCCATTGCTCCAAGTCCGAGGACTGTAGCCAAGTCAGGTGGCAGGCACTAATGCCTACCTCAGCCACACAATCAACGGACTCAAAGCCATCATAGGCCACTTGAATCTGGAATTTGGAGCATTCCTTGACCGAGAAGAGGGTCCAGAAGCACTCAAGAGATTCACCTGCCAGCCCAGCTGAGAACCCAGCAAGCTCCTTCGCCAGGCCTCTCAGGTACATGCTCATGTACAGTTGATAAACCTGGATGCGGGCTGCGAGCATGGAGTCCCCGTAACTCTTTCTGCCAAACCCATCCATGGTGGGGGCCTTCCTACCAGGGGGCACTGAGGCGTGCATCTTCTGACTCTTAATATGTTGCATGGCTGACTCCACCACTATGGAGTTGCAAGGCAGCTGCATCTTCTGAAAGCTCGGGGATCTTCCCAACGCGATACTGGGAATCAAGTTGCCGGCTTACTACTGGCATCATCACAGGGCTCTCACACATCCTGAACAGCAGGTACTCCAGGATTGGGGGAATCTTCACCATCAGTGCCTCCCTCAGAGGGGCCCCATACTGGCAGATCCAAGTCCTCAGCATGAGGTTCATCCTCTGGCTCTGCCATGAAGGCCAGGGCTTTCGACATCCTCCGGACAAACTTGAGGAACGCGAGGTTCTTGGGCGGGGACCTCCGGCACTCCTGAGAGGGAGACAGTTCAGAGGGGACATCCCTGTGTAACATGGTGTCGGGCAACATCTTGTCACTCCCAGCCTGACTTGGAGCCGGCGAGATTTCAAGGTCCAGACAATCATCGGGGCGCTGAGCAGCTGGCACTGAGAGAGACAGAGGTGCTCGATGAGCTGAACCCGAGGTGCTCGATGAGCTGAACCCGAGGTGCTCGGGAGCAAGTCGCGCCTCGAGCGGGAGGCTGACTGACAGTCCAGCACCAGCTGGACATCCTCTGGGGAGGTCCTTGAAGTGGAGGGTCCTGATGTCAGCACCGGTGACCCAGAGTTTACACGCATTGTGCCCCACTGCACCTCAAGGAAGGCAGCTAGGCTTCGTTCCAAGGCTGCCATCCTGGCTTTGATGCCAGTAGGCTCTGCAGCAACTGGTTCAGGCTCGAAGGCATCATGCCTGAAGCCAGCTTCCTCAAAGGGGAAACACCAGTGGTAATCGTGTCAGAGGATCGAGCCCAATCCCCTGATGCGGTGGTAGTCTCCTCCCGCCAGGGCAGCTTCGAGGGCCACTCCCAGCCATCGCCCTCAGTGTTGGGTCGAGAGCTCCGAGGCCTGGGACCGGAAGTCCACCCCTGGCTCTGGGATCAGACTTTGACTTGGATGATGTCTTGGGGCCCATGGGGGAGGTCCTCCGAGGATGACCCCCAGTCTGAGGCTCCACGACCTTGGGGCTCGTATCGAGCATGTGCACATGACACAGAGTTGTTGGATGCGGTCTCCAAGGGCAGCGATTCCAGATGCAATGCTGGCACCATGGCAGAGGCCTTCAAGCCAAAAAGCTCCCCCCACTGCTTTTCACAATTTCTCTGGCTCTTGCTTGACATCAGCAGGCAGAGCGGGCAAGTGGAGTCAACGTGATCCGCACCGAGGCACTTGATACAGCAACTATGGAAATCTGTTATGAACATGGTGTGGGGGCATTTGCCACATTGCTTAAATCAGCTGACCGAAGACATAGCGGGGAAAACGGCACTCATGAGGTCAAATTCAGACGTCTTGGTCAGGAAGGGCACAAGAAAAGACCCGTATATCAAAAAAGAAAAGGAAAAAAGACCCGAGAAAAAGTGCGACAACAAGGCAAAGGTGGACTTGAGTGGCAAGAAGGTGATCAGGAAACAACCGGCAAAAAAAGCAAAAACACTAAGAGAAGGGTTAGAAAAAAATCACCTTTTACCGGGGATGGCAGACAGGACATCTGCAGGGCTCTGCGGAAAAAAGAAGACTGAGGTAAGATGGCACCTTTGGATGGGAAGGTGACTGCACATGCGCAGTCTAACTCCCAAAGGCTTTCTTTGAAAGCTGGGGAGTGAATCCACGTGGGCTCCGTCGATGCTGACATCACTCATATGTAAGGACTGACTTCCTGCTTGTTCCCAGAGAAAATAGTCTTCACTAGACAAAAGGTAAGAGCAGTAGAAATTATGGTTTATGGGTTTATTCTCTTGTGCTTATTCAAGATGCAGAGGAGTAGGTAATTATTTGATTTAGAAGAAAGAACTAATTCTGCAAAGCACCCTTGGATGCAGATGAAAGAAAGGAAGTGCCCAAAAGCAGCTGTGCAGTGGGAAGAAGGAAGACGATAAAAACAAGTGACCTACTCAATATTCACTACTTTTTCTGTACTGAAATGATAGTCTTTTTGTAGTTTTTGTGAAAAGGCCTAGACTCATGATTACTGCAAGAACTATCATCCTGGATCTTCTAAATTAAAATGGTTGATTACAGCAAAATGCAAAAATATGAAATCCCACGGCAAAATCCAGTTCTTTACCCACATTAGCAGATCATCCTGCAGCAGTGTGGGCCTTCAATGAGGCAAGAACAGTGCTATTCCTACTGCATGAGAATGTGCTACAGCCATTTACTGATGTGGGAGAGAGGACAGTGTACACAGACTCAGTTGTGTAAGTCGCCTTGGGAAGGTGAGGAATAAATAAAAATATGATAATTTCTACAGAAAACCTGCAAAGTCAGGTGCCTCAAAATGCCTTGCATGTGAGCTACTTAAATATGTTTGTGTATTATCAAAGGTGATCTCTTATTCAGACTATAGAGCACCTGAAGATAACAGAATACATGAAAGATTTTATTTTCTATACAATATGACCTTACAATGAAAAAAAAAAAACCAAATAGGACCTTATTACTATATAATGGTAAAAACTGTTTCTGGTAATCATTTTCACTTTTTAAATTATTATTAAAATCCTCTAACAAGCTTGAAATTATCAGATGTTTTACAAGTTAGATGCTATAGGGTATTCCTCTAAATAGGTAAAGTGAGATGATAGGCAGTTCTGGAATGGTTGGACCCAGGTTGCTTCATTTGCACCTATGGCTGCTGCATACAAAAGACGGCTTATTTCTTGGGAGCTGGACAGCAAAGATTCTAAGATCTCATCACTATGAAAGGAAAGGGAACAGACTGTCACTCATGTGACATTTCTCTTACTTTTTTCTGCCATGCTGGAAAACTTATATGGGTTGGATAACTCTGCAAGATGCAGTGGGCAAGCAGTTATCTAAGAAACCAAAACTGAATAGGTCTAGTCCGATGATTCAGTGATAGCTATGGGCAACTTGAGCTCAATTCTTGAACCTGGCTTCTCCTCAGATCAGATGGGCCTTGAGATATTGAAACGCGTAATTACTCACCTTTAACACGTGTTCACCAGTGATAGCAGGAATCAGTCCTCACATATGGGTGACGTCAGCACAGATGGAGCCCTCACGGAAGCATCCCCCCCAGCTTTCAAAGAAAGCCTTTGGGAGATGCCATCACACATGCGTGGTCCCCTTCCCGCCCAAGGGTACCATCTTGCTTAGTCAGATGACATAGCTAAAAGACTGCAAAAATAAAAGATGGTAAAGGAGCAATTCCAAGGGGAGGAGGGAGGGTTGAGAGGACTGATTCCTGCTGTCCCCGGAGAACACCTGTTACAGGTGAGTAACTATGCTTTCTCCAGAAACAAGCAGGAAGTCAGCCCTCACATAATATGGGACTCCCCAGCTACAGGCTACCAAATGCCCATAGCAAAAATAGGGGCTCCCTCACGGGGAGCCGTAAGCAGCAGCAATTTAGTCCGTGTACACAGACCACAGTAAGACCCCTGTGTCCGATGAAACCAGCACTCTGATAATCTGAACACAAAAAGGTCGGCGGGTAGGAGTTGCCTAAACACTGAAAAGGTTACAGAGCACAGCCTAGCCGAAAGCACTGTCCCGTCGGGACTCTTTTTCCAGGCAGTAATGAGCTGCGAAAGTATGGAATGAAGACCAGGTGACGGCCCAGCAGATGTCCACCATCGGGACGGAGCACAAGTTTGTCACCAAAACCGCCATGGCGCGCCATGATGCGGCCATCCAGCGGGAGCCTTGCCTGCTCGTAAGCGAGAGAGATACAGTATGCCACCCATGTGGACAGCGTACGCTTGGTCACCACCTTCCCCAGCCGACTGGGGTCGTAGGAGATGAAAAGCTGAGAGGCTTTGCGGTGGCCCTGAATGCATTGGATCTAGAAGGACAAAGCCCTCTTACAGTCCAAGGTGTGGAAGACCGTCTCCGCCCGACTGGAGTGAGGTCTTGGAAAGGAGGTAGGGAGCACCACTTCCTGGTTGAGATGGAAGGGTGACACCACCTTCGGCAGGAATTTGGAGTGCGTGCAAAGCACCACTCTGTTCTTGTAGAACCTGGTAAAGGCCGCCTCTGCCACCAGAGCCTGAAGCTCGCTAACTCTGAGTGGAGGTGAGCATGACCAGGAAAGCCACCTTCCAAGAGAGGTAGTGGAAATGGCAGGTAGCCAGAGGTTCGAAGGGTGGCTAGTGAGCTGCCCCAACACCACACTGAGGTCCATTCGATTGCCAAAGGGCAAACCAGGGGCTTTGATTAGAGTAGGCCTCGAAGGAAATGGGTCACCAATGGTTGGGCTGAGAGAGGCTTACCATCCACCTGATAGTGGTGCACCGCCAGGACACTAAGGTGAACTAGGATGGAGTTAGACTTGATCCCGGATCGAGAGAGGTGGAGAAGGTACTGTAGCACCAGAGCTTCCGGGCATGAGAAGGGGTCAGCCGCGTGTTCGGTGCACCAGAGAACCTGTGCCACTTGAGGGCGTATGCCTTCCTATTAGAGGGCTTGCGAGAGATCAGCAGAATATCTTCCACCTCAACCAGAAGGTTGAAAGGGGCCAAAATCACCCTTTCAGCAGCCAGGCTGTCAGTAACAGGGAACCCCCCCCCCCCCCTCCTAAGACAGGAGTCCCAGAGCGGTCCCCAAGGGGATGGGGGTCTCCACAGTCAACTGCAGAAGCAGCGGGAACCACGGTTGTCTGGGCCACTGAGGGGCTATCAGAATGAGCGAAGTGCTGTCGCGGAGGTTCTGAGCAAGGTCTTGGTGATCAGTGGTGTAGGAGGGAAGGCATACATGAGGCCTTCCGCCCATGAGACCAGGAACCCATCCGCAGCCACCCTGGAAAGGTGGGGCTGCCGGGAGCAGAAGCGGGACAACTGAAAGTTGTCCAGGCTGGTGAACAGGTCCATCATGGGTACCCCTCAGAGCCGGAAAAGCTGACTGGCTACCCTGGGGTCCAGATGCCACTCGTGCGGCTTGAGGACTCTGCTGAGCCTGTTGGCCAGCAGGTTGTCCTGACCTGGCAGGTACACTGCCTGAAGGAGGATACCCTGTTGGATTCCATACGAGCAGAGAACCAGTGCCTCCTAGAAAAGGGTACAAGACCTCATGCCCCCTTGTTTGTTCACGTAGAACATTGCCAGCTGGTTGTGCGTCTGGACCAGCACCGGCTGGTGATGCAGGTGGTGACAAAAACCCTCAGGTCTAGGTGTATGGGTCAGAGCTTCAGGAGGTTGATCTGCTGGGTGCTCTCGTCTGGTGACTAGTTGCTCTGAGTGCGGAGATTTCCACAGTGGGCTCCCCAGCCGAGCAGAGAGGCATCCGTGGTGAGGACCCTTGAGGTGCTTGGGGCCTAAAAAGGCATGCCCACCTTGAGATGCTGGGGAGACTGCCACCAGACTAGAGATTCTGCCTGTTGGCGGGTCATAGAAACTCTATCTCAGAGGCGGCCCGTGGCCTGAGACCACCAGTCCCAGAGACACCATTGCGCGGCCCTCATGTGGAGGTGAGCATCTGGGGCGATGTGGACCGTGGAGGCCCAAGGAGGCACAGAAGAAGTCAAACGGGCACCAAGGGACAGTACTGTATGTCCTGTGCCAGAGTCCTGAGACAGTCAGCTCGGTCCCTGGGCAAGAAGGCTTTCGACTGGAGAGTGTTGATCTTTGCCCCAATGAACTCCAGACACTGTGTTGACAGGAGGTGAGACTTGGGGTAGTTTATGACAAACCCCAAGCGCTGCTGAAGCTGGATGGTGTGCGCGGTGGCCTACTGCACTTCTGAGGCCGTGCCTCCCTTTATGAACCAGTCGTCCAGGTAGGGAAAGACAAAGACCCCCTGGATCTGGAAGAAGGTGGCCACGATGGCCAGGCATTTTGTGAAGGCTCTTGGGGCCGAGGCTAGGCCGAAGAGGCGCGTCCTGTACTGAAAATGCCTGCCCTCCACTACGAACCACAGGTACTGCCCGTGGTTGGGGGTTGAAGAGGATGTGAGTGAGTATAGGCATCCTTGAGGTCTAAGGAACATAGTCAGTGTCTCCCTGCTGGAGGTAGGGCAGCAATGTTCCAAGGGAGAGCATCTTGAACTTCTTCCTCACCAGGAATTTGTTGAGGTTGCGCAGGTTGAGGATGGGCCTTAGGCCCCCTGTTCTTTTTGGCACGAGGAAGTACCTGGAGTAGAACCCCTTGCCCTTGAGATGGTGGGGCACCGGTTCCACCGCTTTGTGCTCGAGAAGACCTGCCAACTCCTTCAGAAGAAGGTCCCGGTGGAGGGGAGACCTGAGGGGCTCTCCTGGGAAATAAGGGCGAGGTGTTTGAGTCAGGTGGAGTAGGTAACCCTCTCTGACTACACTTAGTGCCCAGGAATCGCTGGTGGTGGTCACCCAGCTCTGGGCATAGAGGGCCAGACGTCCCCCTGTGGGCTGCTGATCTCCTTGGGATAGATAGGCTATGCTCAAGGAGTCAAAAACTTCCCCCTGGCTAGGCCAGAGACAGTACCTGGGGCTTTGGAGCCTTCTGCTTACGTAGACTATGCCCATATCCCTTGGCCTGCTGACCCTGTTGGGGAGCTGAGAAGGCTGGTAAGGTGGGTAGTATCTGTAAGCAGCTCCCTTCCTTGGGTAGAAGGACTTTTTATCCAAGCCCTTCCATCAGGGAGGGGCAGCAGTCTTTTTGGAGAGCCTGGTCCTCGCCATGAACAATGTCTCCAGCTCGGCAGCCTTGTTGGTCATGGGTTTGACAAAGAAGTTCTCTCCTTGGCAGGGAACATTGACCAATTTGTTCTGGACCCACTACTTGAGGTCAGATGACTGTAGCCAAGCTTGGCGGCATGCACTGATGCCAGCTGCCGCTACTCGAGCCACCGACTCGAATCAGTTGTAGGCCTCTTGAGGCATGAATTTGGAGCATTCACGGACATATTTGGCCAGGGTCTTGAACGGTTGTAGGGGTTCCTCGGAGAGACCAGTTGAAAATCCGGCGAGTTCTTTCGCCAGGTCTCTCAAGTACATGCTCATGTACAGCTGGTAGGCCTGGATATGGCCGATGAGCATTGAGCCCTGATAGCACTTTGTACTGAGGGCATCCAGGGTGCAGGCCCCCCCAGCCGGGGGACACCGAGGAGTGTGTCTTCTGACTTTTCAGCCAACGTATGGCCGACTCCACCACCATGGAGTTATGCGACAGCTGTGACTTTTGGAAGCCCGTGCTCCGGCAGACTCGATACATCGAGTTGAGCCATTTGCTCATCACCGGCACCGAAGCCGGTGTCTCTTACATTCGGAGCATCAGCCGTTCCAGGATGGGAGGGATGGGCACCGTGAGTGATTCCCACGGAGGGGCCTTGTATTGGAGGATTTCCAGCTCATCCGCCCAAGGATCTTTCTCAGACTCAGTCGGGAATGCCAGGGCCTTAGACATGTCCTTGACAAAATCAAGGAATCCCATATCCTTGGGCAAAGACTGCCATTGAGGCTCCGAGATGGGAGAGTCAGATGGGATGTCGTGGTAGCGACGGGTATCGGGGGACTCCTCATCCTCCGTCTCCCACTTGGAGTAGTCCATCGAGGACTTGTAGGAGGGCTGCTCCACAGGCCTTGGGACTCTAGATGCCCTGCGGCCAGTGTTTGGCAAACTTGGCGTTGATGACCACGGTCCTGTCGAGTGGTATTCAGATTGCGACCTCGACTGAGGATTGACTCGAGGCCGAAGGACCTCGAGGATTGGCTTGGCCACTGGGGACATCTTGGATGTCGAGGGCCCGGTGGTCGGTGTGGATTAACCGGTCGTGCCGGACAACAGAGCCTGCTGCTGGTCCATGAAGGCAGACAAACTGTGCTCCAAGGCTGCTATTCTGGACTCCAGACCAGAAGGCTCCACAGCCTATGGCGTGGGTACCGAGGGACTCTGACCCGACGCTGGCTCACCCGAAGGGGAATCCTCGATGAGGATAGTGTCTGGGGACCAAGGCCAGTCTGCAGTCGGATCCTTCCGGGGGACCTTCACAGGCCACTCCTTCTCAGATACCTCGGAAGGACGTCTCGGACTGTGGGACCCGGCCCGGGGGGGGGGGGGGGGGGCACCCGGCTGGACCATCCAGGGATGGTGCCTTCGAGGGTTTTTTCTTCTTCCTGGGTTCCCTCGAGGAAGACCTCCTTTCTGAAGACCCACAACGAAGCTTAGTTTCGGAAGGTTCCACTCGAGATGTCGGGCCCAAGACGAGGCCCTGGCCTTCCGAGGCACCGGGGACTCGGGGAAAATCTCATCATGCTGCTGCTGGCGGCTCTTGAGGGCCTTACTGGACATTCTCTTGCAAAGACTGCAGACTGTCGGGTCGTGGTCTGGCCCCAGACAGCGGAGACCGCAGTCGTGTGTGTCAGTCAGAGACATAATTTTGGAGCACCGATCACACTTCTTAAAGCCACTGGTAGCCATGGGGGGGAAAAGGTACCCCTGTGAGGTCGATGACTCTCTGGGCTGCCAGTGGGAGAAAAAAGGCACAAAGATGTCAGGAAAAGAACAAAAAACACTACAAAAATGGACCGAACTCAACGCCAAGGCAACGAGGTTGGCAGGCGGGAAGAGTACCGGTGCGATATCGGAGGAGAATCTGAAACTCAGAGAGAAAAATCAACTTTTTCCGGGGACAAGCCAGACAAACATCTGTAGGGCTCCGTGGAAAAAGGCGACTGAGCAAGATGGCAGGAAGGGGACAACGCATGCATGGTGGCATCTCTCAAAGGCTTTCTTTGAAAGCTGGGGGGAACTTCAGTGAAGGCACCATCGGTGCTGACGTCACCCATATTTGAGGACTGACTTCCTGCTTGTTCCCGGAGAAAGACGATATTCCTGGGCCACAGGAGGAGGAAATCTCGGTCACTGCTGAACATTGAACCTCACTGTCGAAGCTCAGGTTGTATGCTCCAGAGGGAGTTATTGTCTCTGGTACCATGAATAGAACTGTCACTGCAAGGACTAGTCCAGAATGGGAGGTGGTGGTGGTAGTGAAATTGGAGGAAAACCCTCAGGTAGCTGAAAATAAATGCTTATAGCACTGTAACCCCAGTAAGAAGCAGTTGGGGTACAAAAAGAAGCGGGGTACAAAAAGAAGCAGAAGAAAAATGGAAGTGACTGGTAACCACAGTCAAGGAGCAAAATAAGAATTAAGGGGCATATTTACTGAGATGTGATAAGTTAGTGTGCAACTGGGCCACAAAATTAGCGTGGAAGTCTGTGCAAAACCTCAGGGGGCATCTGCATCTGCCCTCCTGCTGTTAGCGTGTTGCAATCGCACGGCACTACAATAACCGGCATGTTGGTACACTTAACTTCATCCATTGAGGCAACAGCTGCAGTTAGCATGCACCAAAGATGCTCACGCTAACTGCGCTGCGCCACCAGTGCCCACATTCTGCCCCTAACCTGTCCAGTCCCCACCAAATCGCATGCTAACCAGTTAGCATGGGATTTTTAGTACAGGGCCCCGCGCTAAAGGGACCCTGCACTAAATGTCAGCCATTACAGCATGTAGTGCAGTGGTGCACAGAAAGACTGACAGGCATAACCTCTTAGCACTCTCTTCTCAGAAAAAGCGTAGTTACTCACCTGTAACAGGTGTTCTCCAGGAGCAGCAGGAATCAGTCCTCACATATGGGTGACGTCGGCGCCGACGGAGCCCTCGCGGAGCAATTTTCCCCAGCTTTCAAAGAAAGCCTTTGGGAATTGCAGCGCGCATGCGCGGTCGCCTTCCCGCCCAAGGGTGCCATCTTAGCCAGTCAGATGACATAGCTAAAAAAGACAGCATAAAAATTTGCAAAAAAACTAAAGCAGATGATTGCAACTCCAAGGGGAGGAGGGAGGGTTGTGAGGACTGATTCCTGCTGCTCCTGGAGAACACCTGTTACAGGTGAGTAACTACGCTTTCTCCAGGACCAAGCAGGAAGTCAGTCTCACATATGGGACTCCCAAGCTTAAGGCTACCGGAGACCCTAAGCACAAAAATGAGCTCCCTCTAGCTCAGCAGCACAGAAGGAAGGAATCTTCGCTGAATTATTACCCACCGGTAGCCCACATCCGGGATGGAGGGTAGGAGTTGCTCAAACCTCAAAGAGATTACGGAGAGGACTGCCTGTCCGAAAGCACTGTCCCTGCGGGACTCCCTCTCGAGACAGTAATGGACCGCAAAAGTCTGGCTCGAGACCAAGTAGCGGCCCGGCAGATGTCTGCCAGCGGAACAGAACGGAGGTAAGCCACTGACGTAGCCTTTGCCCGAACGCAATGAGCCGTGACTCGACCTTCCAAGGAGAGTCCGGCTGCCCCATAAGCCCAAGCGATACAGTCAGCAACCCAGATGGACAGAGTACGCTTGGAGACAGGGAGCCCCAATTTATTGGGGTCAAAAGACACAAAAAGCTGAGCAGCTTTACGGTGCTCCCGCGTACGGTCAAGGTAGAAGTTCAATGCCCTTCTACAGTCCAGGGTATGGAGGACCGTTTCAGCTCGGCTGGAGTGCGGTCTGGGAAAGAAGGTTGGAAGTACCACCTCCTGATTGATGTGAAAAGGGGAGACCACTTTTGGAAGAAATTTTGGGTGAGTCCGTAGGACTACCCTATTTTTGTAGAACCGAGTGTAAGGGGGATCAGACACGAGGGCCTGCAATTCACTTACGCGTCTAGCGGAAGTGAGGGCTATCAAGAACAATGTTTTCCAAGAAAGAAAACGGAGAGAACAGGTAGCCATAGGTTCAAAAGGCGGACAGGTGATCCGCTGTAAAACCACATTCAGATCCCAGTCAGGCGCTGGCGGGCGCAGAGGTGGTTTAAGCAGAAGGAGACCTCGGAGAAACCTCGCTACAAGAGGGTCACTGGAAAGAGGTCTGCCGTCCACCGGCACATGAAGTGCTGAAAGAGCACTAAGGTGAACTTTGACGGAGTTGGACTTAAGTCCCAGATTAGAGAGGTATAGCAAGTACTGCAGGATCACCGACACCGGGCAGGAGAAGGGATCCTGAGACTGTTGGGTACACCAAACGGATAAGCGACGCCATTTAAGGGCGTAGCATTTGCGGGTAGAAGGTCACCGAGAAGCTAGGATGACCTCTTCCACCTCTGCCGGCAGGAGAAGGGGAGCAAGGACTACCCTCTCAGCAGCCAGGCCATGAGATTGAGAGACCTGAGGTTGGGGTGTAGCAGAGACCCCTGATCCTGAGTGAGGAGATCCGGTTGTAACCCCAGAGGGAATGGATCCTCCACCGCTAATTGCAGCAGGAGTGGAAACCACGGCTGTCTGGGCCAGCGAGGGGCCACCAGGATCATGAAAGCTTTGTCTCGGAGAACCTTGAAAAGAGTCCGAGAGACTAGCGGGATGGGAGGAAAGGCATACAGAAGGCTCTCCGACCATGAGAGTAGAAAAGCGTCTGCCGCAACTCGAAGGGGATGTGGCTGACGAGAGCAGAAGCGAGGAAGTTGCCGGTTGAGAGGGCTGGCAAAGAGATCCATCGTGGGGAGGCCCCACTTTAGAAAGAGCTTCTGAACTACCAAGGGATCCAGGCGCCACTCGTGCGGCTGGAGGATCCTGCTGAGTTTGTCCGCCAGGCAATTTTCTTGGCCTGGGAGATAAACGGCCTTGAGAAGAACGCCGTGACTGACGGCCCAAGAGCAGAGCTTCTGTGCTTCCCGACAGAGAAGGAAGGAGCCCGTGCCCCCCTGCTTGTTCACGTAGAACATTGCAACTTGATTGTCCGTCTGGACAAGGACGGACTGGTGAGAGGTCAGGTGGGAGAAGGCCTTGAGAGCCAGGCGGATCGCTCTGAGCTCCAGGAAGTTGATCTGCTGAGCAGACTCCCACGTGGTCCAGAGGCCCTGAGTACGTGCCCCTTGGCAATGTGCTCCCCAGCCCAGGAGGGATGCATCTGTCGTCAGCACCCGGGTCGACTGAGGTGACTGAAAAGGCATGCCGAGTACCAGGTTCGGCCGATGAAGCCACCACTGGAGAGACGAGGCCAGCGGCTCGGAGACGCGCACTAGGTCTGCTAGGCCGCCTGTGGCTTGTTGCCACTGCTTGCGGAGACACCATTGAGCAGGCCGCATATTCAGGCGGGCATTGGGGGTCACATGGACGGTGGAAGCCATATGGCCGAGTAGTCTCAGGAAGCGCCTGGCGGAGACCAGGGGCTGGCTGCGAAAACGGTCGGCTAGGTCCATGAGCCGTTGAGCCCTGTCGAGCGGTAGGAACGCTCGAGCCTGAGGAGTGTGCAGCCTTGCGCCGATGAACTCGAGATCCTGTGAGGGGAGCAAAGTGGACTTTGCGAAGTTTATAACAAAGCCCAAGTACTGCAGAAGAGTCACCATGCGGCGTGGTGGCGTTGGTGACCTCCGGGGCGGACGCTGCTCTGATGAGCCAGTCGTCGAGGTACGGAAAGACATAGAGGCCGTGAAGCCGGAGATGGGCCGCCACCACCGCGAGACATTTTGTGAAGACTCGCGGTGCGGAGGACAGGCCAAAGGGCAGTACTCTGTACTGGTAATGATTTCCTGCCACCACAAACCTTAGGTATTGGCGGTGGCTTGGGTGGATGAGGATGTGCGTGTAGGCATCCTTTAGATCCAAGGAGCATAGCCAATCTCCCTGCTGGAGGTAGGGCAGAAGGATTCCAAGGGTAAGCATTTTGAACTTCTCCCGCACAAGGAACTTGTTGAGGTTGCGCAAGTCCAGGATGGGTCGGAGGCCTCCCGTCCTTTTTGGTACTAGAAAATACCTGGAATAAAAGCCTTGACCTCTCAGGTGGTGGGGCACCGGTTCCACCGCCTGTTCCTGTAGAAGACCTGCTAACTCCTGAAGGAGTAATTCCCTGTGCAGAGGGAGTCGTGGAGGTTCTCCCGGAAAATAGGAGGGAGGGACCTGGTGGAAGTGGAGAAGGTAGCCTTCTCTTACGACTTGAAGCACCCAGGCATCTGAAGTGATGCTGGACCACCTGTGGGCGAAGTGAACCAGCCGGCCTCCGGTGCTGGGAGGAGCCAGCGGAGGGGGAGAGGCTATGCTTAAGGAGTCAAAAACCCCCACCCTGCTGAGCAGGGGCTGGAGGTGCAGGCTTGGGGGCTTGCTGCCTACGGGACCCGTTACCCCGTCCCTTGGCCTGCTGGCCCTGTTGGGGAGCTGCAGGGGCCTGATATTGGGGGTATTGTTTGTAGGCAGCCGCCTTTCTCGGGTAAAAGGACTTCTTTCCCGAGCCCTTCTTTTTCTGGGAAGGGGCGGAGGTCTTCCTAGAAAGCCTAGTCCTGGTGAGAGTCTCCGTCTCGATCTGTGCAGCCTTTTCTGCCATAGGTTTGCCAAAGAGGTTTTCACCTCGGCAGGGGACATCGACCAAGTTGTCCTGCACCCAGGGCTCAAGGTCAGACGACTGAAGCCAAGCCTGTCGGCGGGCACCGATGCCGGCTGCGGCCAGTCGAGCCGATGCTTCAAAGCCATCATAGGCTGCTCGGGATATGAATTTTGAGCATTCCCGAATGCCAGAGGACAAGGCAAGGAACCTCCGCAAGGGTTCCTCGGACAAACCAGCGGAGAATCCGGCTAGCTCTTTAGCCAGGTCTCGGAGATACATGCCCATGTATAGCTGGTAGGTCTGGACACGACACGCAAGCATAGAGCCCTGGAAACACTTCTTACCAAGGCCATCCAGGTTACGGGCCTCCCTGCCAGGAGGCACCGAGGAGTGCATCTTCTGGCTCTTAAGACGATGCATGGCCGATTCCACTACCATGGAATGGTGTGGTAGCTGTGCTTTTTGGAAGCCAGGGCTCTTGCGGACTCGATAGATAGAATCGACCCGCTTGCTCAGGACCGGCGAGGAGGCCGGACTCTCCCACATGCGGAAGAGTAGTCGTTCCAGCATGGGAGGAACCGGTACAGTAAAGTGTTCCCTGGCGGGAGAGTCATACTGGAGGGCGTCGAGCTCTTTGGCTCGAGGCTCCTCCTCGGGATCCGCAGGGAAGGCCAAAGCCTTGGCCATATCCCTGACGAAGTCCGAGAACCGGGCATCCTCCGGGGGGGACTGTTTCCGAGGTTCGGACTCAGGTGAGTCCGAGGGGACACACCGAGTCCGAAAAGAATCAGGCGACTCTTCCTCTTCAGACTCCCAGACCGACTCCGACGAGAATCGGTGGGGTCGGCCCGGGCAGGGCGCGGCGCCTGCCGCCCCGACGCCGAGGGAGTCGGCGTCGGCGACCTCGGTCCCGAACGGGAGGCCGAGGGTGACCTCGACCGAGGATCGACTCGAGTTCGCATGGACTCGAGGATCGGCTCGGTCTCCGGGGTCGACTTAGACGTCGACGTCCCGGTGGTCGGGGCAGCGGCGCCAGCGAAGCCAGCGAGCAGTGCCCGCTGCTGGTCCATGAAGGCAGACAGTCTGCTCTCCAAGGCCGTCAACCTGAGTCCGAGCTCAGGTGACCCAGCAGCCCCCGACTCGGGCCCCGACGGCGTCGGGCCCGACGTCGGCGGTCTCGGAGGCGAGTCCAGGAGGACCACAGGACTTACCCGAGCAGGCAGCTCCGACTCCAGGCGAGGTCGCTTCGAGAGGTGCTCCTTCTCCAAGGACCCGGGACGGCTATCGGGGCTATGCGACCTGGCCCTCGCGGAGCCAGGAGCGTACACCGACGCCGCCCTCGCGGGTTTCACCTTCCGTCGATGGTCCCCGGAGGGAGAACCCCTGTTGGAGGAACTCCAGCGACGGTCCGAGCTGGAACCTCTGGACGCGGAGGCCTCCGACGAGGTCCGGGTACGGCTGGGGTCAGCGAAGATCCTATCCTGCTGATGCCGCCGACTTCTCAACGCTTTGGAGGACATTTTGCCGCAGGCCCCACAGATCATTTCTTCATGATCCGGGCCCAGGCAGCGGAGGCAACTGTCGTGTGTGTCAGTTAGTGACATATTTCGGTCACACTGACCACACCGCTTGAAACCACTGGCAGCCATCGGGGGAAAATGGGCCCCTGCGAGGTCAAAGGACCGGGCTGCCAGGGAAAAACCGAAAACGAAACTGACTAAGTCAGAAAAACCGAAAAAGAAGAAGAGGACTCGTGACCGGCGTCGCGAGTCCGGGCGGGAAAAAGACCAGCGTCGAACCGAAGGAAAAAAGAGAAAATTATGAGTAGTATTGTAGTAATTATCTTCCAATTTCTAGCCTTTCCTTCTTGTAAAGTGATTGACCAATCTGTAGATCTGCAACATTATGTTAAAGGTAATCAATCTTTGGACCTAAATCAGTATGGTTTTAGAACAAAAACCAGCATGGAGATATTATTGTTGTCTGTGATTGATTCTGTTTTGCTAGGTCTTGATAGTAGTGGGACTGCTTATATTTACTTGTTTCTGAGTTTGCTGCAGCATTTGATGCCATAGACCATATCATATTATTGAACCATTTGAAGTACCTAGACATTGGAGGTGCGGCAATGTCATGGTTTTGGTCTTTTTTAGATGACGGCTGTCAGCAAGTGACAGTTGGTGCAGAAGTATCAGAGTGAGAGATTATTATTCATGGAGTCCTTCAGGATTCAGCACTTTCAGCCACCCTGTTTAATGTTTACCTTTCTGTGCATTTTTGCATTGCTTCAGCTGCAACTTTCAAATATATGCAGACGGTATTTTGCCATTTGCTCCTTTTTCTTTAACATTCAGTGTTCAATCTGCAAGACTAATGGCAGAATTTGCAAAAATTCAATCCTGATTTGCAAGGAATGGTTTGTCTTTGAATGCAGTGAGAAAATCAAGGCTATGACTGTGATTTTTTGTTACCTAGTAGTATTCGTGTATATGGTGTGAATATTCTGGTGCAAACTGAGATAACATAGTTAGGTATTATCCTGAACAGTAAGCTATCAATGCATCCCAAATTAGAATGCTGGTAAGATATTTTATAGATTACGTCTTTTAAGGAGATTGAAGTATTTACTGACTGAACATGAGTTTCATACAGCCCTGCAAGCGATGATTCTACCATTGGCAGATTATTAGCTCAGGTATATGGTAATATGTCCAATGCAGATAGCTTTGAATGCTGCCACACATCTGATTTATGGACTCGGGAGTTGCGATCATAACACACCTATAAAGTTTCATGCTCAATTTAAATTATTAATAATTGTCTTAAACAATCAGATTAAGTAATTCTCCCAGGATATCACTGTTGTTGCAATTTTGTTTTTCTGAGAAAGAAGAATGTTTTAATTATCAAGATCAATTGACAATATCAACTGTATATATTATAAGAAAGTCTTGACGGCTGCTAGGATATTTTCGGCAATGGGTCCACTGAAATAGAACGATTTACTAACCTCTCTTAGAATTGAACCTGATTTCCTAGATTTTAGAAAGAAGTTAAAAACATATTTATCTATTTTAGCATACTCAGTGAATAGGACTCAGGTCCAGACAGTTAAAATATTTATTTACTCGCAGGAAGGTTCTGGGATACCCGTTGTTTGTTACGTATTTGTTTGATGTATCATTTCGATGTTTATGTAATTGATAACTGATATTTAATGTTTCTTGTAAATTGAGATACAAATAAAATAAATAAAAGCTATTTCATGGGCATGATCATATTTGCTTAAGTCCCATTGGCCCAGTAAATGCATTAATGGGTCGATGTTCTCGGATTCACCTCAACAGCCTCTAGTTTCCTATGGTGGCTCAGTGGTAAATTTTATGGCAAAGATTTTGAAATGCTGTGGCAAATTTGTGGGGTATGTGTATCTAATCTGCCTTATTGATATACAAAATTATTTTAGATAGTAAAAATGGAGTGTTTTCTCAACTCTTCTTGTATATCTATATATTTTATTTTGTTCATCTTTTTCTTTCATTCTTTCTGTCATTTCAGTTTCTCTCCTTTTTTTTAAATTAAAATTAATGTATGCCTCTTCCATTACTATTTCAAGGAGAAATTACATTGGTTTCCCCTTCTGAGTTATTCTTCTGAATTCGGATTGTGAGTTTTCCTAAACTTTTGTGTTTGTTGGTCTTTGTTTGCTGGTGCTTTTATCTTTGTCTCCATCGCTTTTATTTTTATTCTAAACTGACATGATATTGTAGTGAATGGCGGTATATCAAATTAAATACAAATATATAGCAAGTATTTATTTGTCCCTGGAGGGCTTACAATTTAAATCTGTACCTGAGGCAATGGAGGGCTAAGTGGCTTGCCCAAGGGTCACAAGGAATGGCAGTGTGATTTGAACACTGACTCCCTGATTCTCATCTCAGAGCTCTATCCACTAGGCTGCTCCTTCCCCTTTACAGTATGTGGTTTTTCTTCTCTCACACCATACCACCTCAATAAATCCCATATTTTTTAGATGTTTTTTCTCTTGCTTCCTCCACCCATTTACCATTGTTTTATTCGTTTTTCCCAGACTTTATTCTTCTTTGTTGTGCTCAGCCCCTTCCAGTCTCTCACCCCTTTCTCTCAATTCCAATCTCTGCCTTTCCTCCCATAAAGACTCACATGAAACCCTTCACCTCCCTCTCCCTCTGTCCTTCCCACAGATGGCAGTGACCGGTAATCAGCTGGAGGATAGGGGATGGAGGTGGGAAGGAGAGCCCTGTGCATGCATCCACCCCCATTCACCCAGCAACCTGGCTCATTCCTTCCTGGTTGGTTTCCTGTAGTTCAGCAGGGATTGCCAGATTCTGTGGTAATTCATCGTGTTTCATGGTAACTAGTCATGCCTAGTCTAACCTGGCTGAAATCATATTTCTGTTGGGGGGTGGGCATTTTTTTCTGTTAAAGAAATCCACCAGTTGCTCATGCTTCACCTGTATGTGAAAGCAAAGCCAGCAATCCCTTTACAAGACAAACTGAAATACAAATAAGTTTTGGTAAACTAGGAACAGAGGAGTCAAACTCACCCTCAAAAAAACCCAAATGGCAATTGTTCTAAAGGAAGTTGTTTTAGGCTCTACAGTCACATGACAGCTATGCATCTCTGCAGCCATACTGAAGCTCGGCAGCAGAATGCCACAACCACTGTTTTTGTTCTGAATTCTTTGTGAGTAGTCTATACTATAGAGGCGGGGAACCTCTGATTCTCCAGAGACACAGACCAATTATGTTTTTATTATACCCTCAATAAAAATGCATGGAATAGATATGCATACAAATGAGGCAGTGCATGCATTCATTAGTAATATCCTAAAAACCAGATCAGTCTATAGCCTTTAAGGACAAGAGGTTTCCCATATCTACTATATATAGACAATATAAAGTGATGTAAAAACTGTGCTCTCTATACTTTTAAGGCAGCATAAAATAACATCCTGGAATTAGGTGCCTGTTCCCACAAAGAACATGTAACCCACAATTTTGCAATAATGGTGGGATGGGGTGGGGGGAATGACACCTTCTAGAATAGGCAGTGAAATAATGTGGGCCACTGGGGCTATGGCGCCAACAATACTTTGCCCAACACAGCATCAGCAACTAGACTGCCTGGGGTAGGGCCACAAATTGGTTTGTTTGGTCCCTCCAACCAAGAATCTGTTCCACTGCTCCTGTTTTCTAACACTCAAACAGTTAAATGGGTCCAACAGAAGACAAAAGACAATCACGTCTATTCCTGCTTTTCTTCAAAATTGGCAAAATGTAGTTCTCTTTGAACACCGCTCTGAATGGGCTATATCCACTGCAGTACTATAAAATAAATTTTAAATAAATAAGCTCTCCAGTATGCTGTCCTTCTGACTTATGGACCCCAGCTGTAGTCCTCAAGAATTCTGTTGGAGAGCTGCTGGACACTCAAGAGGAGGATATTCAAAGGCATCTGCATGGTTTGCAGACCTGCAAACTATATAAATACCACTGAATAGGATATTCAGCGGCACTAACACGGTTAGTGCCACTAGATATCCGTGGGGGCCACCGCTGCATGCCCCGATGTGAAAGGCTTAGCATCAGGGCATGTTGTGGTCATTCTGGGGTGAAAGCGGCACCCATCACTAACCAGTCAGTGGAGATATTGAGCTACTACCCATTTAGCGACCCATGGGTAAAATAAGGCAAGTCAAAGGCTGACCTAACTTTACCTGCAGAAGCTAACCGGGTAGTAGCTCAACATCGCCGCTGCCCTGTTAGCTTCCGGCTTCTGCAGCAACCCAGAAATTCAATGCCGGTGGCCGGATATCACCCCGGCATTGAATATCTGGGGTTAGCATTCAGCAGCGATGGCTATGCGCTTTATAAGCGCTAGCTGCTGCTTCTGAAAATCCCTGCCTCAGATGCTGAAACTACTCAGATATGAAGTTAATGTGATAATGTAAGAGTGATGAGTGTTATCAGGGAGGGAAATAGATGATCTTTCAAGTTCTACCATTAAAGTGGTCCTTTCACATGTTTAATTAAATTCTTATCAAGACAAACTACTTAGAAAATTACAGTTTTCTCACCTTTCCATCGTAGCGTTTCAATAAGAACTGATCAAGGCCTAAATCTGTGAAAAAGAAAAAAAAATCCCTTATACAGAGTTGTGATTGAAATCATGTAATACGACTTCTGCAATACTTCTGTAGTGTAATTCTGGGAAGGAGTACAATAGCCAGATATTACATATTCATGGCTGAGCAAAAGATCCTAACCTATAAAACTAGGAGGAAGTCCCAGCCTTTGTTTGTGACCAGCTTAGCACCATTTAAACATGACAGATTAAATATATTTTCTCCTCCAACAGAAAGCACAGTTACTTACCTGTAACAGGTGATCTCTGGGAACAGCAGGAATTAGTCCTCACATATGGGTACGTCGGTACCGACGGAGCCCGTGCGGGAAAGCTCCCCAGCTTCTTAGAATAGAAGCTTTTGGGACCTCCCACTGCACATGCGCACTGCCTTCCCGCCTTCCTGAACAGCTCTCCTCAGTTTCGAGTTTATAGCTGAGTCAACAGAGAGAGGACAGGAAGATAGATAGATAAAAGATACAACTCCTAGGGGAGGTGGGTGGGTTGTGAGGACTAATTCCTGCTGTTCCCAGAGATCACCTGTTACAGGTAAGTAACTGTGCTATCTCCAGGAACAAGCAGGAATAAGTCCTCACATATGGGGACTCCCTAGCTTAGATGCATGGGATCCCCTGTAAAGGTTCGCCATCTTCGTATGGATCTCAGGCATCCATTCTGGGAAGGTGGGCAGGAGTTGTTTAGGAATGGAACAGGTGCTTGAGGACAGCCTGGCCAAACAAGGCATCCCGGCGGGAGTCCTTGTCCAAACAGTAATGGGCTGTGAAGGTATGAACCGAGGCCCAGGTAGCGGCTCGACAGATCTGATCTATGGAAACAGAGTGCAGATGAGCCATAGAAGTTGCCATGGCCCTCACATTGTGAGCAGTGACATGGCCTTCCAGAGAAATGTTTTTGCTCTGGTAAGCAAAAGAAATACACTGAGCAATCCAATTGGAAAGTGTACGCTTGGAGACTGGAAGTCCCAAATGGGAAGGATCAAAGGCCACAAAAAGTTGAGAAGACTTTCGATGTGGCTGAGTCCTATTAAGGTAAAAAGCGAGAGCTCTTTTACAATCCAGAGTATGAAGGTTCCTCTCTGCATTGGATGCATGAGGAGCTGGAAAAAAGACAGGTAGATATACCTCTTGATTAAGATGAAAAGGCGAGACCACTTTAGGCATAAAGTGGGGATTCGTCCTAAGGACCACCTTATCATGATGAAATCTTGTGTAAGGTGGATTAGCCACTAAAGCCTGCAGCTCACTGATGCGGCGAGCCGAAGTGACTGCAATGAGGAAGATGACCTTCCAGGAAAGAAATTTCAAGGAGGTGGAAAACATTGGCTCAAAAGGTGGCTTCATAAGTTGACCGAGCACTAGATTCAAATCCCATGCGACCGGGGTGGTCTGATGGGAGGTTTAGTGAGAGTCAGGCCTCTCATGAATCTTGCAACAAGAGGATGAGAGGAGATAGGTTGTCCATTTATATGTTTCAAGGATGCTGCAATAGCGCTTAAATGGACTCTTACCGAATTCGTCTTGAGGCCTGCATTGGATAGATGCAGGAGATAATCAAGAAGAGAATTCAAAGGAAGTGCCAGAGGGTCAAGACCCTGCTGAGCACACCAAATGGAAAAACGTTTCCATTTGAAAGCATAGGAACGCCTGGTAGAGGGTTTCCTAGAGGCAGAAAGGATATCTTTCACTGGTTGGGAAAGATGAAAGTCTTGAAGGCTTAAGCCTTCAGTAACCAAGCACTGAGGTGAAGGGATTTGGGGTTTGGGTGCCACAAAGTCCCCTCCTCCTGAGACAGGAGGTCTGGCGCAGCTCCCAGATCCAAGTAGGATCCCTGGGAGAGCTGTAGAAGTAGAGGGAACCACACTTGGCGTGGCCAGCGTGGAGCTATGAGGATCATAGTTCCATGATCCCTCTGGATTTTGAACAGAGTCTTGGGAATCAAAGGAATGGGTGGAAAGGCATATAGGAATGCCTGATTCCAATTCAGGAGAAAGGCGTCCGTAGCCTGAGCTCCCTGACACGGAGTTCTGGAACAGAACCGGGGAAGTTTGGCATTCCACGGACTTGCAAAGAGGTCTATGTCCGGGGTCCCCCATTCCTGAAAGATTCGGTTTATTTGGTCCAAATGTAGGGACCATTCGTGTGGCAGCAGAACTCGACTGAGCCTGTCTGCCCGAGAGTTTTGAACTCCTGGGAGATACACTGCTAGCAGGTGAATCTGATGCTCTCTGGCGAAGGCCCATAGTCTTAGAGCTTCGTTGCAAAGCGACAGAGAGCCCGTCCCTCCTTGTTTGTTTATGTAAAACATGGCCACCTGATTGTCCGTCTGAACTAGGACAGTGAGGTTGGCTAGGAGGGAGTGGAAGACCTTGAGGGCAAGGTAAATTGCTCGCAGTTCCAGAAGATTGATATGAAGGGTGGTCTCCTGTAGAGACCAAGTGCCCTGAGTGGAGAGAGTTTGCAGATGGGCTCCCCACCCTGTTTGGGAGGCATCTGTTGTGAGGGTTGCTTGGGGTAGCAATGGTTGAAATGGAGCCCCCAACAACAGATTCTTGGTGGAAGTCCACCAGTGGAGGGACCAAAACAGACGATCGGAGGTTTGTATTTGGTCTGAGAGCGCTCCTGACGCCTGAGTCCACTGAGTGGCCAGGGTCCATTGAGCTGCTCTCATATGAAGACGAGCATAGGGCACCACATGCACTGTGGAGGCCATATGACCCAGTAGGCGTAGCATTTCCCTGGCTGTCAAGATTGAGTAGGGATGAGTTGGGACTTGGGAAGGTTTACTACCAGTCCCAGATACTGCAAAAGGCTCCTTGTGTGGTCCAGGGAAATCTGGGCCTGTGACTGAGTTGGAGCTCGGATGAGCCAGTCGTCCAGATATGGGAAGACAAAGATTCCCATGCCTCTTAGAAATGCGGCTACGACTGCCATGCATTTTGTGAATACTCTTGGAGCAGAGGCTAGACCGAAGGGGAGTACTCTGTATTGGAAATGTTTTCCCTGAAACAGAAAGCGAAGATACTTTCTGTGGGATGGATGGATGAGTATATGTGTATACGCATCCTGTAGGTCTAGAGAACAAAGCCAGTCCTGACCCTGGAGGTAAGGAAGGAGAATGCCGAGAGACAGCATTTTGAATTTCTCCTTGAAGAGAAATTTGTTCAATTCTCTCAGATCTAGGATTGGTCTGAATCCCCCTGTCTTCTTTGGAATGAGAAAATAAGGGGAGTAGAAACCGGACCCTTGTTGAGGAAGAGGAACCTCTTCTATGGCCCCTTGGGCAAGAAGAGAGGAAACCTCTTGACCCAACAGGGTTAGGAGAGATGGGGGAGAATTGAACGGTCTCACCATATGATGGGGAGGAAGGCTGGAGAAATGAAGTTTGTAACCCTCTCGAATGATAGAGAGGGTCCATTGTTCTGTTGTGATTTGTTCCCATCTGGGAGCAAAGTGAACCAACCTTCCGGGTATGGTGAGAGGTTCTGGTTGTGTTAGAACCAGAAGTGGCAAGTTCCCTAGGAGCAAGTCAAAACCCCTGAGGGGTTGGAGCCTGCTGAGCTACAGTAGTTGCTGCAGGCTTAGCTCGTGCTTGTTTGGATTGCTGACGCTTAGCAGTATAGCGAGGTTGAGAAGACTGCTGGCCAGTATTTGAAGCAACTCTGGCCTTCTTATAGTAAGGCCTTTTAAAAGACTTTTTCTTAGTAGGAATTGAAGTGGACTTTGAAAGTCTTTCCAAGGTGGCATTTTCAGCATCCATCTGGGTGGCTTTGATTTGCCACTCTTCCCCAAATAAGTTCTCACCTGTACAGGGCAGATTACGTAAGCCATCTAGAACCCAAGGTTCCAGATCAGAGGCCTGGAGCCAAGCAAGACGTCGGGCTGCAATAGCAATGCCCGAAGCCCTACTGGCTCCCTCAAAGGAATCATATGCTGCCCTATTAGAGAACTTAGAAACCTCTAAGAGTTGTTTCACTAGGGAAAGGAAACCCTGCTTTTTATCCTCAGGGATAAAGGGGGCAAAATGCCGCACCTTTTTGGCAAGTTCCTCCAGGAACATGCCCATATAGAGACTGTAGGAATTAATCCTGGCTATAAGCATACTAGCCTGGAAAATTTTCCTACCAAAAGAGTCCAAAGTCTTACATTCCCGTCCTGGAGGGGTGGAAGAGTGCCTTTTGGTACTCCTAATCTTCTTCATTGCAGACTTCACCACAATAGAGTGGTGGGGCAATTGAGTCTTTTGGAAACCAGGAGAAGGAGGGACCCTATACATGGTGTCCAACCTACGGGAATAAGGAGACAAAGTCAAAGGATTTTCCCAGAAATCCATCAGTTGTTCTTGAAGGATTTCATGGATAGGCAGGGTAACTGCCTCCTTAGGGGCCTTTGAGTATCCCAAAATATCCAGTTTTTTGGATCTGGGTTCCTTTTCAGAGGATGTGGTAATAGAAAGGGCTGTAGCCATATCTAAAACAAAGTCCTGGAAGGACAAATCCTCTGGAGGGGACATTCTCCTTTTAGGAGAAGAGGGCTCCTCAGGTAAGTTGAGTGAAAACTCAGCAGAATCATCAGAGGAGTGAAAATCCTCAGAGGAATCGGTGCTTTCCTCTAACGCACGATACGCGTACCGATCGGTATCGATATCGGGCGTATCGGGTATGGAACCGGTATGGAGCGAAAGCCCATACGGTACCGACTTGCGTTTAGAGGTGGACGGCCTCGATACCGGCATGGCGGACGATACCGGTATCGGGCCCGGAACCGCTGAAAGCGGAACCGATGGCGTTGCAGCTTTAATGAAAGCCATGACGGCCTGCTGCATGGACTGTACAGTATCGCCCATGGACGCCATAGCTGCCTGGATGTCGGTACCGGAGTGACCCGGTACCCCAGAGCAGGCTAACAGGTGATCTGTCGAGGCCGTAGCATCGATATCAACCTGAGACCCCTGAATTGGCGTTTTTGGAAGTTGGACTTCCCGCCGGGGTTGTTTGGCTGGGGCAGGGTCCTCAAGTTCTAAGCTAAAAGCCTCTCGATGCTTTGAAGGAGATTTGCTCTTTGAGGACTTGCCCACAGAAGGTTTGGTTACCTGAGATCCATCCGGAGAAGAAGACCTGGATGACTGTGATGCTGTATTCTCTGAAGCAAACAGCACATGGAATTTGTTGGCCCGGTTCTGCAGCCCACGTTTAGACATGTGGGAGCAAGATGGGCAGTCCGGTATGGAATGGTCAGGCCCCAAACATTTCAGACACCAGTCATGGGTGTCTGTGACTGAAATAACAGCATTACATTTGGTACACTTCTTAAATCCAGGGGCTGGCTTCTCCATGAGGAGAAATTGAGTAGGCCGAGAGGCCTCTCTGAAGTGACCAAAAAGCTAAAAAATAAGAAAAAAGAATTATAATTTTTTAAAGAAAGAAAGAAAAGACCGGCGATACCGGTATCGGTATGGGGAAGGCAGGTACGCGGTCTAAAGAAACAAATAAAATAACAATTTCTTCAGCGGTGACAGGAACACGACCTGCTGGCTCCGCGGAAAAAGAGAAACTGAGGAGAGCTGTTCAGGAAGGCGGGAAGGCAGTGCGCATGTGCAGTGGGAGGTCCCAAAAGCTTCTATTCTAAGAAGCTGGGGAGCTTTCCCGCACGGGCTCCGTCGGTACCGACGTACCCA
This sequence comes from Ichthyophis bannanicus, assembly GCA_033557465.1. Taxonomy (NCBI): domain Eukaryota; kingdom Metazoa; phylum Chordata; class Amphibia; order Gymnophiona; family Ichthyophiidae; genus Ichthyophis; species Ichthyophis bannanicus. The sequence goes on from CM066034.1 coordinate 567,536,490, forward strand.
TATGTGAGGACTTATTCCTGCTTGTTCCTGGAGATAGACTCCTATTTAATAATGCTTAATGTGCAAAAATGGGCTTTGTGGAGATAACATGCAATAACAGGGGCAAATGTGCTAAGCTAGGCTAATGGTTAGTACAGGCTATTTGTAACTAGGTCCACTGAACAACTTTGGATCTAGTTACAAATAGCCCATGCTTACCGTTAGCCCAGCTTAGTAATTATGCCCCTAAGTGTTAGTAAATAGGGGCCAAAATAAGAAACAGCAACTTTTGGAATATTTATGCATTCAGAGTTTTTGGTGAAATAAAATTATATTAACCACAGTAGTTGATTTTATTTCATCTACGAAAATAAGCTCAAACCCCTCACTTCTGCATGAGAACATACATGAAATCTTATCAGAACACTCTTAAAAGCTAATATTTCACAGTGCATTCAAGTTCCTCCTCCCAACAAAAATATTCAGAGGGCAATTTTCAAAGGTTTTTCACATTCTCATGCATATAGCATCGTTTTGCCCACAGAAATAGCTTTGAAATTTCCCGTATCTGATGTGGGTAAAATTATACATACAGTACAAACCTTTACCAGCATTGGAGCCAGTTGGGGACAAATAACAAGCTTAATTTTGTATTTTCAGGCTGCCATGCCTAGAAATTGTACCCTGGTGCCCTGGATTTCATGTCCCTGAAGGTTCAGATTTGTGCCCTGCTGGAGTAAAAATACTGTGCTGCCCTTTCTACCACGATCGGCTCTCTGCAAACAGCTTGAGCCACCCAGTGGAGGAAGTTTGGGCTAATCTCACGTTTTCAATCTCATGAGATTTGAAACCCCGAATCAACCTAAACTTCCTCCACCGTGTGGCTCAAGCTGTTTACAGAGGCGGAGTGAAGCAGGTCAGTAGCTGGCAGAGGCTTGTCAAAGGGATCATACTAGCCCAGGTACTGTGAGTGACGAATTAGACAATATGGATGCAAGTTTAGAAAGTTTAGATGTCATTTACGTGTGTAGTTGTCATACAGGAATAAGATGCAATTTTAGAGAAGGCACAACTTATATGTATATGCAGCAGCAGATAGAGATCTAACGGAGGTATGCTCTGGGTAAGGTTTGGGCAGTTCTTAAAAGTATGGTAAAATTTTACTTACCGATAATTTCCTTTCCTGGAATCCTGCTAGACCAGTCCAGACAAGTGGGTTATCTCCCCCTGTCAGCAGAGAGCAGCCACAGCTAAGAATTCTGCAAAGAGGGAGGAGTGGCCTAGTGGTTGCGGCAAGTTACCTCAGGCCGGAAGGTCAGGGGTTCAAATCCCACTAGAGGACAGCAACCTTAGGCCGGAAGGACTGGGGTTTCTAGTCCCACAGGTGCTTCTTGTGGTCCTGGGCAAGCCACTTAAACCTCGATTGCCCATGTTCCCTGTAAGTATTAGTGTATGTGTCTCATATCCCCTTGTGTTAAATGTATCCCCCAATTGTGTTGTAACTTTGATTGAAGGATAAGGTGGTATACAAAACTGTCTAAATAAATAAATAAGATGGACTGTCCCCAATAATTGCACAGAACTGAGAAGTGGGTGGGTCCTGGACTGGTCTAGCAAGATTCCAGGAAAGGAAATTATGACTATGTAAAATGTCACCTTCCAGATCATCCTGCCAGACCAGTCCAGACAAGTGGGAAGTACCAAAGCTACTCCAATACCGGGCAGGATAAGATTGCCGCAGCAAGCACCCTGGAGCCAAAGCAAGCCACGGCTCGAGCCTGTAGGTCCAAGCAGTAATGCTTCACAAAGGTGGACAAAGACAACCATGTCGCCAGCTGACAAACGTCCAGTGGGGACACACATGATGACTCTGCCCAAGACACTGTCTGGACCTGGGTAGAGTGAACTTTCAGGCACCCGGAAACAGGCTTACCAGCAATAAAGCACAGTTACTTACCTGTAACAGGTGATCTCTGGGACCAGAAGGAATAAGTCTTCACATATGGGTACGTCGGTACCAACGGAGTCTGCGCGGGAACGCTCCCCAACGTACAATCAAAATGCTTTTGGGAGCATCCCAACACGCCTGCGTGCTGCCTTCCCGCCTTTCCCAACTGCCTCTCCTCAGTTAAGTTTGAAAGCTGAGACAAAGAGAGAGAGAGAGAGAGAGATAGAGAAATACAACTCCTAGGGGAGGTGGGTGGGTTGTGAAGACTTATTCCTGCTGTTCCCAGAGATCACCTGTTACAGGTAAGTAACTGTGCTATCTCCAGGAACAAGCAGAAATGAGTCTTCATATATGGGGACTCCCAAGCTAAGATGCCTGGGGGAGTCCCAGCATGTTGCGAATCTGAGAGCCATGCTATTCTACAGAACCTCAGGCATCCTAGGGATGGAGGGTAGGAGTTGAACTAAAAAGATGTGCTGTGGAACAGCTGGATCAAACCAGACACCTGGAAAGGAGTCTCTGGACAGGTGCTATCTAGTGAAAACATTGAAGTGCAATAACCCATATGGACCTCAACTGGTGGAATGCAAGGGTTTTATGGGGGTTCATATGAAATTGGTAATATGAACCAGGAAAAAATCTCCAGAGAGTACCTCAATGAAAGGAGAGGTAGATACACTGTGCAAAAACAGGTTGAGGTCAGAACCCTTAGGGTGAGAAGAAAGCCCAGTGGAAATGGGGTGGTTCAAATAGGTAGGACTTTTGCAGGAGATGCGAAAGTTCGTAGATGGATAAGAGTGAAGCTCTGTTGACCTAAAAAGGACATAGTTCCCATGGGAGAAAGAGCTGTGAAGACTCCTATATTTGAGAAGAAAAAGGACAGGAACATGAGGCATAGTAGCCTCTCATTTTCTGAAGGTTCAGAAGGTCCTTTGTATTCAAAATTACATAGGTAATAGAGAGGATAGGGAGGGCTTTAGGTGTACCAAAAGTGAAGGTCATGGTGCAAAAGCCCCCTAACTACCACGAGTAGTGGTTGTTCATGGGGGATCCCTAGTATGCTGGAACAGCATAGAAAGGGATAGAGACTATCTGACGGGCCCGTAGGGAAATATATGGATATATATATGAGTATATACCGATACATTTAATCAGACAGATAAAGAATAGTATATAGACAAACATGTACGTACTATCCTATTAAGATATGGATATATAGATAGGCAAGTACAGATATATCTGTCTGTGTGAATCTACATATACATATATGTATAATATATATATATATATGAGCACAGACCTGCATATGTCTATATATTTATTTATTTAGTATACATTTGTATACCGCTACTTCCAGCGATCAGCAGCGGTTTTGATTACAGATTGGAAATTGTCAAATCATGACAGGAAATTTTTTGAGGTATAAACACATTGATTAGACAGGAAAGCACAGCACACAGAGAACTATTTTACAGGGAACATGGGCTATGGAGGGTTAAGATGGACTGTCCCCAATAAATGGACTGTCCCAAATAAATAAATAAATAAATTATATATATATATATATATATATATATATATATATATACACATATACATACCCATGTCCTGTCATGGGGTATGTGGCGAGAGAAGATTCCACTAACAACAAGAGGTTATTACCTGATTGAGGGAATCTTTAGAGAATTCATTGCTACTGGTTATGAGTAGGAACGCAAAGGGATGATTGTCCAGGTCTTTGCTTAATTAAAGGTCTGTATCCTTTATTTAAGAAGATTTTAATGGAAAATGGTAAGGGCAGGGGAACCCAGTCGACATAACTAGGTAAAGCCTTTCCTAATCATCTAGAACTATACGCTCTCTAACAAGGCCCCATAGTGAAGAGCTGCTCTGTAGAGATGCAGAGAGCATGTTGCAGGTCATTTAGAAGAAAAAACTGGCCGTTTAAGAGCCAGTATATATCCTGAACTATTCTGCCAAGCCCAAGGATTGGGGAAGGCCAAGAATAGAAGGTGAGGAGTAGTGTCTGCAACAATGGCCAGGAAAGGCTGTAGACTGTCTGGGACTTAGTAGTAAGACCAGAAAAAATTGAAACTGGAGAACAAACTCTGGTTTCTTGGTCAGCAAGCCAGTAGTGTAACCACTAAGAGCCCCTGCAGTTCTAACTACTGCTGGGCAGCAGACGAAATCTTATGAGAAGATTGAAAGACATACAGACTTGAGTAGGAGTAGAAAGACTCCATTATCATCTGAGAAGCTGCCAGCAAAAACAGCAGGGGAAAACAACTCTGAGAGAGAACTTAGGGACTTATTGAGAAGCCTGCAGTTGAGTGGTAGCACTCTTACAGACAAAATGTCTTAGTAAGAGGGACAGGGTTTAAAAAAGAGACTTACGGTGGAGTAAAGCTCTGTTAAGTAATATGAGAAATTGTTGATACAGGAGAAGAGTCAAAGGTAAAGGTATAGGAACCTCATTGACAACTGTGACTACTCTGTACCTGAAAGGAAGAGGAGTAACTTTAGTACCTGTACAACATAGTGATCTAAAGAAGCTCTATGAGCTAAAAGTCAAAATGTTCTCTTAAGAGATACATGTGTAAAAACTAGGATGGAACCACTGTAGATGTCTGTAAAGGGAAGAAGCAAACTACAGGTTCTGAACCTCAAACAGGAAGAAGAAGCAGTGAAGAGTCTATCAGCAACCCTGCGGCTGCTGGGTTTGCTGAAGCTGTTGAGGTTGTGGTTTCCTCAGCCTGGTTGGATGTTTCCCCTATTTGGGAACATCTGTATGATGGGTAGAAGATGGATGAAATCTTCTCCCCTTGAGGCCACAAAGCCTGCCAGAAGATGTTCTAGAAACTGGGACAGAGGAAGGCGTAGACAAGCCTCTGAAAGCAATAGTGTCAGTAGTTAACTGAGCAGCTTAGAGTAAAGTCTCTTTGTTGAAGAGATTTTCTCCAGTGCAAGGAGTATTTCCCAGTGTATCTTGTACGAATTTGTCCAAGTCTGAAGCTTGGAGCCAAGCTGTACGTCGTGCTCCTATGGCTATAGCAGAAGTTCTGCTAACAGACTCAAAAGAGTCAAGGGAAGCACGAGTAAGGAATCTAGAAATATTTTGAGCATGATTGAGTAGTATAGAAAAATCTGCTCTTTTAGGTTCTTGGAGAAAAGGGGTCAAAAGTAGTAAATCTTTTGTGACCTCCTCAAGAGATAATCCCATATAGTAAATATATGAGAGGATTCTGGCTGAAAACACGGATGCCTGGAAAGTTTGACGTCCAAAGGCATCTAAAGTTCTAGCCTCACGACCTGGCGGATAAGAAGAGTGTTTCTTAGTACTCTTAATACGCTTCATTGCTGATTCTACAACAAGAGAATGATGAGGGAGCTGAGGCTTTTGAAAACCTGGAGTAGGGGGCACCCTGTATAAAAGATCAGTTGCCCTAGAAGGTCGGGACACCGTTAAAGGAGTTTCCCACATTCTAAATAGTAGATCCTGCAAGGTTTGCTGCAAAGGAAACATAATGACTTCCTTTGGACTGCCGGCGATCAGCAGAGGTTCTGGAACCCCTGATGCAGGATCTAGACCAGGTATAGGAATGGCAAGTAACTTTGCCATATCAAGCAGGAAAGCTTGAAAAGAAATCTCCCCAGAGGGGAGTCCTTGAGGAAGAGGAGAAAGAGCTAGATCTGTTGAAGAACTAGCTCCAACAACCACCCGTTCATTCAGATTATCTAGAATAGAAAATCTGGAGGGGTGGAGCATCGGTGGATCTACAAAAGATAGCTGTCGGTACCGTTGAAAAACGGTACCACAATCTGTTGGTAGCAAATCGTCCATGTTAGGGATCGATTCCAGACTGGGTATGGAAGGAAACGATCCAGATGAACAGAACATGTACGGTACCGACACTGATGCTGATGTCGATATCGGTACCAGTACTGGGACCGGTACCATCGTTGATACCGATTCATGAAGATCAGTCTGTGATAACACTATCGATACTGAGGAAACCGAATGTGGCAGACCTTGATCATCGGTAGAATGTCTTCGGTACCGTTTAAAATCGGTACTGAGACGAGTCGGTACCCAGTCATCCAGACTAGAGATCGATTCTAGACTCGGCATCGAGAGAAGCGAGTCTATCGATGCATATCTGGAGGGTACCGACGTGGATACCAACATCGGCACCGGGATCGATACCGATGCTGGAAGATCGGTCGGTAGCGGCTCTGGCGGTACCAATGATACCGAGAGCGCTCGACTGCGATCATCGGTGTGGAATGTTTCATCCAACACCAGTGCCGATGCCGGGGTACCGGCACCGCTCAAAGAAGATACCACCACCGAGCATGGCTCAGGAATGTTCACCGAGGTAAAAACCCCGGGAACAACCTAAAACCCCATTGATGCTTTGGAGGTAGAAAACTCCTGCCGGGGTTTTAAAGCCAAAATGTCCTCAGGGGCAAGGCCGGAGCCATCTGCATAATGCATATGAGATCTACCATCCGAGGACTGGCTAGTCTTTACAGACTTTTGTTTGGTTACCTGATCCTGTGAGAAAGAAGATGCAGCTGGTGCCCTCTGGCCAGAGGGGAACTGCGCATCAAGTTGAGCTCGATGCTGAAAACTTCTTGAAGAAATAATACTACAGGAAGAACACTCAAGTGGATGGTGTTCAGGTCCCAAACATGGAAGGAACCAATTATGGGTGTCTAATACCAATTTGGTACTGCCACAGTTAAAACATTCTAGTGGCTGGCGTTTCCATGAAGGATACTAAGGAGGCCTAACAGGCCGAAAGCCGTCAGGCACCAACAAGGAAAAATAAACAAATTCCTACAAAAGTAAGGAAAAGAAAAGAAAAAAACACCGGCGGTACCGGTGCGTCGAGGGAAGGCAGACGCGACCACAAGAAAAATAGAAAAATAAAGAATTTTCTGCGGTGACAGGACGACGTCCTGCCGGCTCCGCGGAAAAACAAAAACTGAGGAGAGGCAATTGGGAAAGGCGGGAAGGCAGCACGCAGGCGTGTTGGGATGCTCCCAAAAGCGTTTTGATTGGACGCTGGGGAGCGTTCCCGCGCAGACTCCGTCGGTACCGACGTACCCATATGTGAAGACTCATTCCTGCTTGTTCCTGGAGATATAAGCCAAACCTATGGCCTCATTAATCCATTCCCCTAGCATTATCTTAGAGGTCACCTGAATCTTACAAGGCCCTGCAAACAGGACAAAATATAGTTTTAAGCAAGTTAAATGTACATGAGTGTTTAAGTTATAATGTAATGTTGCTGGCTATGTTTGCTGTAATCCGCCCTTGATCTCTGGAAGGGATGGTGTATAAAAACTTTAAAATAAAATAAAATAAATAAATAACCTCCAGGTAACACAGAGGAATCCTTAGGACATCTACCAGATGAAGGCCCTTCCCCTATTTGCACACTGTTCGGGGGTGAAGGACGGCAGCGAAATCACCTGACTGACATGAAAGGGAGAGACCACTTTGGGCAGGAATGACTGAACCGGTCGCAAGGTAACTCCTTTAGCAGAAGAAGCAGGGATTCAGACAGGAAAGCATCTGCAACTTGGAGATGCAGTGTGCTGGGGTTCCTTTTCTCTCTTATTTTAAAGAATTGTTTTTATTGTTAACCGCTTTGACACCTGTGTCGCATGAGCTACTGAAGAACAAGCATGAAAACCCAAGGCGGGACCACTGGCAGCACCAAAGGACACAAAGATCACCCCTCCCCCCCATAGAAAATGAACCACATTGTGGTGAGAAGCAAGAGAACACCCTGCCATTAGCCCCCTGAAACAAGAAAGGGTAGCCACCTACACCCTCAGGGAACTGAAGGCTAGACCCTTTTCAAACCCATCGTGCAGGAAGGCAAGAACAGATGGCACCTGTGCTCGCCATGGAGACAGCTGCCAGAGGCAATACCAATCCTCGAAGAGGCATCAGACGGACACAGTCCAAGGAGGGAGAACTATGCCTAGCCTTCAACAACATATTGATGATTGCAGTCAAAGAGCCCAGATATCCTAGGTGGTGCCTTTGAAAGGCTAGGCCATAGGCGAGAAGGGAGTTGGGTCATCCATGAGGAAGGGTCCCTGGCGAGGCAACTTCCTGCAAACCCCAGGCTGGGAGACTGTGACACGAGATGGCAGATCAAGCCCACATATCTCGAGCGATGCAGCCAATCTGGAGTCACTAGAATCACCAGTTGGAGGTGAGCCTCTATCCGCCAGAGGATGTAAGTGATCATGGTCCACAGTGAAAAGACAGAGTAGAGCAGGGAGAGGCAACAGCTGTATCAGCGTGTCAATTCCCCTGGATCTGCCCTCCTTCCACTAACTGAAGAAATGTGGAACCTTGGCACTGGAACTCATGGCCATGAGGTCTGCTTCTGGAACCCCCTCACTGGTCTACTATGCAGTTGAAGGCCCACAGGGCTAACTCCCATTGCCAGGATTGAGCACGTGATGGTCGAGATAGTTGGCTTCCACATTTTCAACTCCTGCAATGTGTTGCACCTTTAGAGCCAGTAAGTATTGTCTGGCCCATGGGAACAAGAGTCACATCTCCTGTGCCACTTCCTTGCTGGTGCTGTCCTGATAGTTGGCATGTGCCACAGCCTTTACACTATCTGACAGGACATGTACTGCGCATCCCCTGATCAGATTCAGGAAGCCCAGTAATGCCAAATGGATGGCCCTCGCCTTGAGAGGATTGATGGTCCACTTGGCCTCCATGGAGGATCACTGCCACTGGGCCATCTTGACCAAACAGCTCCCCAACCCCATAGGCTGGTATTGGTCATGACTAATAATCATGCTGGGGCATCGAACAGCATTCCCCAGAGTACCTTGTCAGGAGAAGCCCACCAATGGAGATTGTGCCATATGTTCTAAGGAATTTGTAGGCAAACATTGTAATCCTGTAAACAAGGGGACCATCACACCAGCAATGCCTGCTGCAATGGCCTCACGTGCACCCGAGCCCAGGGAACCAACTCCAGCATTGCCACCATCACTCCAGCAACTGCAGATAATCCCTCGATGTGATTGACCACCCAATCCAGCTGTTCAAGAAGCTATACCACCCAATCTACAGCCTGAAGAGCTTCAGACCATCACCTGGCACAGGAAAGCCAACCATTCAGATACATGTACACACAAACACCCTCACGATACAGTGTTGCATCTGTGACCACCATGACTTTCAAGAAGGTCCTGGGTTTGGTTGTCAGCCTGAAGGGCAGTGCGCAGAACTGGAAGAGATCATCCAGGGCTGCAAATCTTAGGAAGCGCTGTTGATCCTCTTTGATATGAATATGGAAGTATGCCTTGGTCTAATCCAGGGTGCACCACAACAAAAGCAAGTATCACGTAAGATGAAGAACCCAGTCTAAGACGTGATAATGTGGAAAAACAGAGCTTTATTTCTATAAGACCAATGACAACCCATTCATTGATCTTACAGAAATAAAGCTCTGTCTTTCCACATTATCACGTCTTAGACTGGGTTGGTCTAATCCAGGGACACTAGAAACGCTCCTTGCTTCACAGAATGAATAACTGAGGGTAACATCTCTATCCGGAATCAAGCCACCCTCAAACACCAGCTGAGCCCATTGAAATTGAGAATAGGCCAAAAGGAACAATTCTACGTGACCTCAAGTAAATGGAATTGTTAAGGAAAGGGGGGTGAATGGGGAGGAGAAGAAAATGAAAAATTGAAAGTTTGTTATTGAAGGCAATTGTAGCCTTGATGTTTCCAATGTTAATACTACTTATTGGATGTCTGTTCATTAGCTATTATTGCAATAAACAGTATTGAACATAAAATTATTCAAAGAGATGGCAATGAAGCAAATAGATATGTGATGCAGGGGAGTGTGCAGAACAGCAGATGTGTGTAGATGAGCAAAAGGCTGAGCTGAACACTGGGATTTTAACGTGAGGTCTGAGGGCATGTTAGCTGAGTTCACTGGTCTGCGGCAGTAGATAAGGTGACATTTTACTTACCAGTTAATGTCCTTTACTTGGGTCCTGCTAGACAAGTCCAGATAAGTGCTTGTATTCCCCTAACAGCAAACTGGTGGTGACAAAGAACCAATAAATAGCTCAGATTTCAATGACATCACTTTTATGTATCTATTCACCTCAGCTAACAGAGGTCCCCTCAGTATTCGCCCCAAAGCATACTGGAGAAACATGACAAGCCTCACACCACCTCAATCATGGGCAATAAGGAGTAATCAACAATAGAGAACTATGTACAGAAAAGCATAAACAGAAGGCTGTCAGTAGAAGATGAGCCTTCAGAGCCAAGTACAAAAATCATAGCGGACCCAAGGGTACTGCAAAGAGCAAATACAGTTTCAGGGGTGGGTCCTGGGCTGGTCTAGCAGGACTCTAGGAAAGGACATTAACTGCTAAGTAAAATGTCACCTTCCATATCATCCTGCTATACCAGTCCAGACGAGTGGGATGTACCAAAGCTACAACTTCACTAGGCGGGAAGAAGACACAGCAGCTTGCAAAATCCTTGAGCCTGCTAGACCAGTCCAAGACCCGCCCCTGAAACTGTATTTTCTGTTTCTTCTGCTGAGGTACCCTTGGGTCCACTATGATTTTTGTACTTGGCTCTGAAGGTTCATCTTCTATTGATATTGCTGTTGAAGGCTGTGTCCGCCCATGCATGGACATCCAAGCAGTAATGCTTGACAAAAGTGGACAATGATGCCCACGTTACTGCCTGACAAATGTCTGCAGGGGTTACTGAGCTCCGCTCTGCCAATGAGGACACCTGGGCTTGGATAGAATGGGTGTGCAAACTCTCCAGAACCGGCAGGTTCCGCAAAAGATACGCCGAACCAATGGTCTCCTTAATCCAGCACTCCAAAGTCAACTTTGCTGTTGCGTCACCCTTTTGCAAGCCAGCAAACAGCACAAAAAGATCGTCAAACTTACAAAAGGAATTCGTAACTTTCAAGTACCGGAGAAGCACTCTCCGGACATCAACAAGGTGAAGATCCTTATCCTTCCTCTGACACTGCTCCTTAGAGAAGGAAGGCAGGCAGACTACCTGTTGCCTGTGAAAGAGAGACAACACCTTAGGCAAGAAGGAAGGCACAGGTTGAATAGAAACAGTTTCCTTTGAAAAAGACAGATAAGGATCTTGCCAAGACAGAGCCTGCAGCTTGGAAATCCACCCTGCAGAACAAATCACGACCAAGACCACCATCCTGAACATCAAATTGCTTAAAGTAGGGCACTTGTGGCACCGCTATGAGGGCCCTGAGCACCAGTCACAAATCCCAGAAAGGGATCACATACCATATCCTTGCCCTTAACTGTTATGTTCTGACTTGACTAGAGTGTAAGCTTTGATGAGCAGGAACCGTCTTTTATATGTGTCTGTATATGTGTCTGCATCCACCTTGTCTGCATCCACCTGCAACCGTCTTTTATATGTGTCTTTTATATGTGTCTGCATCCACCTTGTAGCGCTATAGAAACATAGAAAAATGACAGAAAAAGACCACATGGCCTATCTAGTCTGTCCTTCCATACTGACAACTACAACAGTCCCCTTTTTTCCTTTAGAGATCCTCTGTGTTTGTCCCATGCTTTTTTGAATTCAGATACTGTCCTCATCTCTACCATCTCCACTGGGAGACTATTCCACAGATACAATTGATAAGTAGTAGTAGTAGTTATTCCTGAAAGAAAAGATGAAGCCTGCCTCGAAACAGGTATGGGCCCAAAACCTTCATTGCACAGCCCTAGAGGGTCCTCCTCTGAAGGGGACTGAGTCCCTGTGCCCATGCGCTCCACCAAAGGACTGAGAACGAGTCTGAAGACCAGAAGCAGACAGGAAGAAATTAAAGACCTGGAGAGCCTGACGAGCATTCTGAGACTCCTGGGGATCCAGTCAGAGCACCCTCAGTGGATGGGCGGAGGCTGACGAGAAAGGGGCACTAGCTCATTTCACAGGCCCCTTGGATCTATCATCTGGAAGGCGGTAAGATTTTGTATCACCCAGGTCCTTCACCAGTTTCTCCAAATTGGCTCCAAAAAGAAGCTTCCCCTTGAAAGTCAGTTGGGCCAACCAGGCTTTGAAAGATATATCTGCTGCCCAGTGCCAGAGCCAAATCCAGTGCCATAACACCATCATCAAGGCACTGTCCCTGGATGCCAAACCTACTAGGTCATATATAGCATCGGAAAGGAAGGCTGTAGCAGACTGCAAAAGAGAGATGGTATCATCAAGCGGAAGAAATTGAATCCACTGGAGCAGGGCTCAAGACGTCAGGATGTGACATAGTGCCAGCAGCAGAATAGCAGCTGCCACGGCGAATTGGCTCCTCAACAATGAATCCACCTCATAGTCCAGAAAATCCTTTAAGGCCAATTTGCCTTCTACAGGAATGTGGGCTGCCAGGTAACCACTGCGATCTGTGCATCCATCTTGGAAATGCCAAGCCACTCAACATACTCCTTCTCTGGGAGAACGTAGATCTTCTTACACACCCTTAACGCTTTAGGCAGGGAGACGGGAGAGTTCCACTCTGACTGGATCATATCCTTGATCACATCTGGGAAAAGGAAGACAGCAGTGGATTTCTGCACCCCTTGAAGAAACAGATGCACCTTCACTCCTGCTCTGTGCCGGAAGCATCCATCAAGTTCGAGGTGGATGAAACCCTGGCAATCAACGCCGCCAGCTCCTCCTTCCAGAATAGGCGGATCACCCCAGCCTCTTCACAATCTTCTGAAGGCAAGAGTACTTTTTCATCCACATCAGAGCTCAGTACTGAGCCATAATCAAAATTTCAGAGAGCTCCCAGCAGTTCTCCCATCTCTAGGGGCATCCCTCGCCAGGGGGAGCTTACCTTCCACTCTCAGCCTGCCCCATACTAGACTGCACTCAGGTGCCCCCAGAGGCCTCAGGGTCCGAATTTCCATGCCAGAAGGACCAGGCCTGCTGCAAAAAAGAAAATAATTCAGGGGGGGGGGGAGAGGAGGACAATCTAGAGTCTGGAAGCTCTCTACTCAGAATTGAGCCTCCAACACCAGAGCAGCTTCCAAAGTCATTCTGGTTAACCTTAGTCCAACGGTGGGTGGTGCGGTAATAGCAAGGGGGGGTGGGTTGTACAGAGAGGTTCTAACTCATTTCCTGCCCCAGGACTCATTTTTCTCCCACCGCACTGCTTTTTAATAATGCACTGATTTTGTTTTTGGAGGGGAAAGGGAAGCTTCATGTGTGCCAAAGGAGGGTCAGGATAGCAAGGCTTTTCTCTGTGATCTGACCTTTTTTTTGCATGTTGTGCAGCTTGATTTGAGTCCTCTGTTCCCTTCCTACATCCCTTCCCTGATAGGTGCTGGGGATGAACAACTGATCCCCAAGACTCAGAACATGTGCACAAGTGCCTTTTGTGTGCAGGATACAGGTGTTGCTAATGCAGACACCTGTGCGCATATGCCTGGCTTGCTCTCTTGTATAGTGCAGACTTTCTGTACACAGCTAATCTGTATGCCGTTTTCTTACAGCATTTCTGAGCAACATTTAAGCACCAAACTGGCTTTATCAAACCCTGTGCTAGAGCTTTAGTGCCAGGCTCTAGGGCAGGGTTTCTGCACTGAGCCCTAGTACAACAAACTACTATGAGAGATAGGCTACCAAGAGGAAGAGGTATGAAGGAGATCAAGTACTAGGCTATGAAACCCAAACAGCAGTAAACCTTTGTAAAGCTAAGTCAGAAGCTGTAAAGATGTCTTACATATTGGGACATGGAACATATGAAGCATGAATCAAGGGAAGTTGGAGGTGGTCAAGAATGAAATGAAATGTGTACAACTTGATTTGTTGGGTGTCAGTGAATTGAAATAGACTGGCATCGGGCACCTTGCATCAGATGATCACATGGTCTACTATGCTGGAAATGAAAGACAAAGACGAAATGGTGTTGCATTTATAATAAAGAAGAAACTTGCAAGAACTGTAATGAAATACAATGCAGTCAGTGAATATATAATCTCTATTCGTCTAAGAGGAATGCCTATCAACACAACTATAATTCAAGTATAAGCCCCAACAACAGCTGCAGAAGAGGATGAAATTCATGAGTTCTATGAACAAGTACAAGCTGAAATTGATAGAACATGCAAACAGGATATCCTGATAATCATGGGTGACTGGAACGCAAAAGTTGGCAACAAAGAAGGCGGCAAAGTGGTTGGAAAATATGGACTTGGCAACAGAAATAAAGATGGGGAAAGACTTATATAATTCTGCAAGACCAACAATCTATTCATCTCAAACACCTTCTTCCAGCAACACAAGTGGCGACTGTACACATGGACTTTACCCTATGGATTGTACAAAAATCAAACTGACTATATCTGTGGCAGTCAATGATGGAAAAGATCTATAACATCAACAAAGACAAAACCTGGAGATGACTGAGGTACAGATCACAAACTACTAGTATGCAAACTCAAGCTAAAGTTGAAAAAGAGCAAGCCACTCATGAATGTAGCAAAGTATGACCTTGAGAATATACCACTGGAATTTAAAGAGTGCCTGCAAAATCGATTTGCTGCTTCAGATGCAAATGACAGAGCTCCAGAAGAGTTACGGAATGACATCAAGAAGGTTGTGTTGGAAGAAAGTGAGAAGTCTCTACAAAAGGTGAAAAAGCAAAAATGGCCAAAATGGATGACCGAAGAAACTCTGAAAATTGCCCAGAAACGCAGAGAAGCTAAAGCCAGAGGAGAAAGAAAGACAATTGCAGAACTCAACAGAGATTTCCAATGTGCAGCAAGACAGGACAAGGAAAAGTATTACAATGACACAGGCAAGGAAATAGAAGCAGAAACTATTAGAGGAAGAACAAGATCAGCTTTCCTAAAGCTACGAGAGTTAAGGAAAAGTTCCAGCCTCGAATTGGAATGTTACAAGATGCTCAAGGTTTTATGTTGAATGATGCTGAGAAGATCAAGAAAAGGTAGAAAGACTATACAGAGTTTTTATATTGTCATGAGGCTGATACTAATAAAGATGCAAAGTTGAAAAGAAACCCTGTTTCTCACAGAGTTCTAGATGTGCAATTACCTCAAAGCACAGCTACAGGGGGCAGAAGCTAATGAGACTAGGAGATCTGACCAGTTGCACCTGGGAATGAGCCCGGGAGATTCAAAGAGAAGATCCCTTTATAAGCAGAAGTTTAATTCTAGCAAAGCAGAGTGGGAGAGAAAAAACCAAGCAGTAAGGAGCACGGCTGCAGAAAGGGAAGCAGCAGAACAAGGAGCAGAAGGACTTGGAGAAGGAACAAGGAGCACGGCTAAGGAAAGAAGGAGAGACCTGAAGGAAGGAATCCTCCTTCAGCAAGCCCAAGGGAACGGAGTTCACAGAGGTGGAGTTCAGAGGGGCCAAGCTACCAGAGCAGCTGTTCAGAGGGAGTCTGCTGGGGAAAGCAGTCAGGCTGGAGAGTGTGCCACTCCCTGCTCAAGCAACGTTCCTGAGTCCAAAGCTGAGAGACGCATCCAGAGAACCAGGTTTGGAGGAAGACCTGCAGTCACTGGAACCTGCTGGTCAAGTTTTACCAGGTACTCGAGGAAAAGGAGTTTTTAGCAAAGCTACTTTACCACTGAAGCATAGAGCTGAATCCATACCAGGTTTTGCTAAGCTGCCAGGAAGCACAGCACTGCCCAGAAGCTACCGGCAGAAAAACTGTTGCAAAAGAGACGTTCTTGGGAGAGAAGGCTCCAAGGAGTCCAGCTACAGAAACTCAAGGTATGAAAGCTTTATTCCTCCTAAAGAATGCTTAACTCCTAGAAGCACTGCTAAAGCAAATACTCACTTTGTAAGAAGAAGAAAGAAACCAGACTGGTTTCAAGAATTACCAAGAGAACTTAAAACCCAGTCTTATTGGAGGCAGGTCAGTGGAGACAGTCCATGTAAAGCTGTGACAGCCAGGGACAGTATTTATTCCACGAGGGAAAGTAGTGAGGCAGAATCTATGGACGTAGAAGAGATAAATGCTATTCCCATGCCTCAGGAAGAAGATATGGATTGTGGGTTGTGTATGGCTACTAGCCTAGAGTCTATTGCCACCATGTAAATAAGAAGAAAACTTGTTTAATTGTTTTGTTTGGAATGAACTGAATTCCTCCATTTTCCTTGGCACTAATTGTGAAGCTACTAACAGTTTGCCCACCTGTTTATTACTGGAACCTTTTCAAACAAAGGACATTCTTTGATTTCCACTGTCTTAATTGAACCCTTGCACAGAGGGGAAATAAAAGCCTTGTTTCCCTACACTCTTGGCTGAATTATTATGTGCACACAAGGAGCTGAAAATAGATAAGACCAAACTCCATTTTTGGCCTTACATTACACCACGCTCCTTGAAAATAAATACATCGTGGAACATGCCCTTACCGCCCTTGGCCACTAGGGGCTGCCACCATATGATAAAGATCAAGTGGACCAACAGCCGTTTCAACCTGTACCTTATGATCCGGAACCATTGGTGATGAAAGAAGAAGTCGAAGTAGCATGGAAAGCCTTATCAAAGAACAAAGCACCAGGCATTGATGGCATTCCCATAGACGTATTACAGCAATTGATGCAGCGGTTAACCCAACTTACAAGGCTCTGCCAAGAAATTTGGAAGACAACATCATGGCCAACTGACTGGGCAAGATCTGTGTTTATACCAATACTAAAGAAAGGTAATCCAACTGACTGTGGAAATTATCGCACAATCGCTCTGACTCCACATGCCAACAAGATTCTACTGAAGATTATTCAATAGATTATTCAATAGAGACTACAGTCATACCTGGAATAAGAACTACCTAAAGTGCAAGCAGGGTTCAAGAAAGGGTGAGGAATGAGAGACATCATCGTGGATGTGAGATGGATCCTTGAAAAGACTAAAGAATACCAAAAGGATATCTATTTGTGCTTTATCGACTACAGCAAGGCTTTTGACTGTGTAAACCATGAGAAACTCTGGGCCACATTAAGAAGCATGGGTATACCAGAACACCTGATTGATCAAGAAGCAACAGTTTAAAAGAAACAAGAAGCAGCAGAATGGTTTAAGATAAGCAAAGGTGTATGTCAAGGCTGCATACTTTCCCTCTACCTATTTAATTTATGTGCAGAACAAATCATCAGAGAAGCAGGAATGTATGAAGACAAAAGAGGTGTGAAGATTGGTGGAAAACTCATCAACAACCTTCACTACGCTGATGATACCACATCAGCGTAGTGATACCACATGCTTTACCATCTTTTCTTCGGTTGGAACCGTCATACCAGCAATTTAAGGCATCACTAAAGACACACCTATTCCACCAGGCCTTTGATCTTCCTCCCCTTTCCCCTACCTGATCTGTTTGTCCTTTTGTCTGTCTTTAGGCTCTTTTGGGTATTTGTTTGCCCTTTTATGGTTTTTGAGTATTTCTTTCTTTCCTGTCATATAATGGAGTTCTTTTCTGCAGCATTAGTATATTTTATTTTATTGTAAACCGCTCTCAGGCTTCGGCAAGGGCGGTATATAAAATGTGAAATAAAGATAAAGATTACTGGCTGAAAGTGAAGATG
Organism: Ichthyophis bannanicus; assembly: GCA_033557465.1. NCBI lineage: Eukaryota > Metazoa > Chordata > Amphibia > Gymnophiona > Ichthyophiidae > Ichthyophis > Ichthyophis bannanicus. Next base: position 567,554,045 of record CM066034.1, read on the forward strand.
AACATTTGCTTCTCAAGATCAAGGAACAGTCTTAAAAATGGGCCTGTACCTTAATGTAAAGAAAACAAAGATCATGACAACTGGCAAAATCAAGAAGTTCATTGTTGAAGGAGAAGAAATTGAAATCGTGGACAACTTTAACCTACTTGGATCAACTATCAATAAAGAAGCAACAAGCAGTCAAGAAATCCAATGACACATTGGCAGAATGACTATGAAAGACGTAGACAGGATTCTCAATAGCAGAGATGTCTCTCTCTATACAAAGATTTGACTCGTTCAAGCCATGGTATTTTCAATAACATCATATGGATGCGAAAGCTGGACAGTGAAAAAGATAGACAGGAAGAAAATTGATGCCTTTGAATTATGGTGCTGGCGGCGAATACTGCGTATACCATGGACTGCCCGAAGAACAAACCAGTCAGTACTAGAAGAGATCAAATCTAAGCTTTCTTTAGAAGCTCAGATGACAAGACTTCGACTTTCATACTTTGGACACATCATTCGAAGAGATAGAAGTTCAACGCAAAAGAGGAAGGCCAGCAATGAGATGGATCGATACAATAACAGCAGCTTCGGGTACCAGTCTGTCAATAATGAGTCGCCTGACTGAAGACCGAAGACAATTTAGGGCAACTATCCAGAGGGTCGCCATGAGTCGACATCGACGCGACGGCACTTAACACCACCACCGCCATTAACACAGCTTCTTTTATGCAATGAGATCTAGTTACTAATAACAAGTATTAATGGTGTCAGCGCTAAGGGAGGAGTAGCCTAGTGGTTGGGGAAGGTACTTCAGGCCGGAAGGTCGGGGGTTCAAATCCCACTAGAGGACAGCTACCTTGGGCCGGAAGGACTGGGGTTTCTAGTCCCACAGATGCTCCTTGTGGTCTTGGGCAAGCCACTTAACCCTCCATTGCCCATGTTCCCTGTAAGTATTAGTGTATGTGTCTCAATATCCCTGCGTGTTAAATGTATCCCCCAATTGTGTTGTGACCGCTTTGATTGAAGGATAAGGCAGTATACAAAACTGTCTAAATAAATAAATAAATAAAATTAGAATGGTAGTACAAGTCAGTAACTCTAGCTGTAATCTACATTCCATACTCATTGAAAAAGACACACTTTAGTCATCATTTGCCCTGGCTGCCTTTATCTAGGCATAGCAGATATGCCTAAAACACAAGAATCTTAACACCTTTATCACTCTAGCTTGGAAAGGCCAAGAGGAGAATGCCTCACACTTGCATGGGCTAGGAAGGGGAGAAAGCATGCAGCTGCCCTCCTGTCATCTAGTGCAGAAGAGGAAAGCTATAATAGCAGTTCGTCAGAATCAAATTAACAGAATGTGGGACAGAATACGGAGACTGGTAAATACCTGCCTGGGGTAGAAAAGAAAGGGAGGAGGAGCATGCTGGGGCTTGGGGTTTGAGGTAGGAAGAAGGGGAAGAGAGGATGACAGTTAATATGAAATAACAAAGGTGGGCCCATCCACAAAAATTTGCCCTTTAAGTGGCTAAGTGGCCCTGACCTTTGCTCTCAGATGACACTCTTGTGTCATCTTCTCTTTGCTAGCAGGGCCGGATTTACCTATATGCCAACTACGCCATGGCGTAGGGCCCACAACTGACAAGGGCCCACAAAAATTGAAAAAATTGTTAGCCTTCTTAAATTAAATTTAAAAAAAAAACGCTGGCTGCCGCCGCGGCAGCATGAACTGTCCCGCGGGGCCCCCTCTGCCCGGCTGAATCCGTCCGTCCGTCCGTCCGTCCCTCCCTCCCTCCGTGCCGGCTTTGAGAGGCGCGAAGGGAGAGTGTCTCCCTCGCGTCTCTGTTAAGCCCGCAGGGGCTGATGGGAAATTTCCCATCAGCCCCTGCGGGCTTAACAGAGACGCGAGGGAGACACTCTCCCTTCGCGCCTCTCAAAGCCTGCACGGAGGGGCTCAGCCGTCGCGGAGGGAGGGAGGGATTCAGCCAGGCAGAGGGGGCCCCGCGGGTCAGTCCATGCTGCCGCTGCCACGGCGGCAGCGGTAGCAGCCAGCGTTTTATTTTTTTAATTAAATTTTACTTTAGGCCGATGGGGGGGGGGGGTAGGACTGGTAATGGGCTATTGGGGGGGCTGGGACTGGAAATGGGCTGGGGGGGTTAAGACTGGAGGTGGGCTGATGGGGTTAGGACTGGTAATGGGCTGTGGGCTGTTGGGGGGGGTTAGAACTGGTAATGGGCTATGGGGGGGTTAAGACTGGTAATGGGCTGTGGGCTGTTGAGGGGGGGTTAGAACTGGTAATGGGCTATGGGGGGGTTAAGACTGGTAATGGGCTGTGGGCTGATGGGGGGGTTAGAACTGGTAATGGGCTATGGGGGGATGACTGGAAATGGGTTGATGGGGTTAGGACTTGAGGTGGGCTGATGGGGTTAGGACGGGTAATGGGCTTTGGGCTGATGGGGGGAGTTAGGACTGGCAATGGGCTATGGGGGGCTGACTGGAAATGGGTTGATGGGGTTAGGACTTGAGGTGGGCTGATGGGGTTAGGACTGGTAATGGGCTGTGGGCTGATGGGGGGGGTTAGGACTGGCAATGGGCTATGGGGGGCTGACTGGAAATGGGTTGATGGGGTTAGGACTGGAAGTGGGCTGAGGGCTGATGGGGGGGTTAGGACTGGCCCGGGGCTACGGGGGGCTGACTGGAAATGGGTTGATGGGGTTAGGACTTGAGGTGGGCTGATGGGGTTAGGACTGGTAATGGGCTGTGGGCTGATGGGGGGGGGTTAGGACTGGCAATGGGCTATGGGGGCTGACTGGAAATGGGTTGATGGGGTTAGGACTGGAAGTGGGCTGATGGGGGGTTAGGACTGGTAATGGTTTATAGGGGGGGCTTAAACTGAAAATGGGGTGATGGGGGTTAGGACTGTAAGTGGGCTGATGGGGGGGCTAGGACTGGTATTGGGTTGGGGGGTTGCTAGGACTGGAAATGGGCTGATGGGTGGCTAGGACTGGAAATGGGCTGATGCAGGGACTAGAAGGGAATGGATGCTGGGTGAGGCTGGAACTAGAAGGGAGCTGATGTTGGGGGAGGATTAGAATGGGATGGGGCTGGAAGAGTAAAATGGAGAAGGGAAAAATATTTTGTGTGGGAGGGATAAAAAATCTACAATTGGCCGGGTATTGGGAGAGTAAGTGGGGATTGAGGATGGAGGGGTAAAATTTGAGTGGACGAAATAGGAATGAGGAAAGAGCAAAAGGAGAAAGATTAGTATGTTAAAGCAGATGTAGAGAGAGAATGGAAAAAAACTAGAAGAGAGAAGAAAGGACAAATGGACAGCAGAGGATGGAGAGTTAGCAGAAGACACGAAGAAACCAGAAGAAAGTGGCTGGAGCAATTGCAGCTGAAAAAAATGCACAAAAGGTAGAAAAATATCTCTTTATTTTGAATTTATTAATTGGAATATGTCAGCTCTGGTAAATGTGCATCATTAACATCTGCGCTTTGTTTAGTACAAGAGCAAATTAATGTATAGTTTTATTTCTACAGTGTTGTACATTCCAAGTTTGGCTTTTGGGATTCCCAGTTTAATTATTGTCTTCCTGTTTCTAAATTGTGATTACTTGTTTGGTGATGGTCTATGTTCTGCATGTGTAACTGAGCTGAGGTGTTCTGTTTATATAATTCCTATTTGACATTGCCACTTGTTCTCTTTCCCCAGTAGGTCATGTATTGTTGTTCTCTGAAATGTATTGGTTTAATATTTGCAGTGTTGCCTTTTGATTGGTAGAGTATGGTGCTTTGTGAGTCCTGGTAGTGCTGTTAGGATACGGCGGGTTTGCTATGGGTTCTAAATGGGCAGTGTTTGTAGTAGTTCCTAATGTGTCTGGCAGTTGGCACTGGATTATAGTAATGTAGAAATCTTTTAGTCTTTCTTTATCCATACACTCATTAAGAGGCACGTTTACTAAAAGTATATGGTAACATTATGCAAATATTTATGCAAATGAGGCCCCTTATGCAAATGAAGCCCCGCACCCCCTTGGGCCGCCCCTGCTGGGGGCCCACAATTTTTGTTGGCGTAGGGCCTCACTCAAGGTAAATCCGGCCCTGTTTGCTAGTGATGTTCAAGCTATATAAATACATCCCTTCATTCCTTGGGTTGAGGGAGTTGTCCAAAGCTACTTGAGCTCCATGACTGAAGGGTGAAAAAAGCAAAATAAAAAGAAAACTGATTTGTATTAAGGAACCACCAATCGGGGACCTTTCTTTACTTTATTTATAGAAATAACAGCAGATACAGATTGAGCACTACTTATACTGTTCCTCTTAATACTGCACCACTCTAAGAGTTCTCAGGGAAGGATGAGAAAATTATGCCATTCTCAAGAGTGCAGAGGAACAGCTGCAGTAAAAATTAATGTCTGACAAGCAATCATAGCTAGTGAATGTCTGCAAAAGGGTAAAGGCCACTCTTTTATTTATTGGTTTTCATTGCAAAAATAACATTAAAATAGAAAGTTTGTTGGAGTAGAAGAGTTTTAAAATTTAAAGTAGGAACATTTCCCACAGTATATATTTGGAGATCTGTGCTTTAAAGTGTCTCTTTCCAAAAATAAATTAGTTTTCCAGCCTTCCCGGCGTCTGTGTCACATAATGTTTTATGCCGCTATCATCAGAGCAGTGCTCCAAATCTAAGAAGCCCATTTACTAAATGTTGGCACGAGCTTAAGAGGCATTAGTGTGCTCTGTCTACCATCATGCCAGCAGATAGCGCATGGTGCTGTCTGTTAAGCACACCCTAATGTTTAGTAAGCGAGCTCCTATGGCTCTCACACAGAACAGAGCCATGTGATACTCCTACTTCCTTTTCTGGTGGTTTTCCTCTAGAGCAGGGGTCACCAACCTGCGGCCCGCGAGGTCCCTTGGTGCGGCCCGCGAGGCTCTATCCCGGTGCGGCCCGCCAAGGATTTATTTACACGATGGGGAGCGAGGAGGAGCTTACCTTCCTGTTCCCTGCAGGTCTCGTCATCAGTCCAGTGGACCTTACCTTCCCCCTCCCTGCAGGTCTCGTGGATCAGTTCACCTAAACTGAAGTTGGGAGGCACCTGAGAGCAGGGAGCTGCAATATTTATTACAAAGGAGTAAATCAAGATTTGAGGACCTGGTTGCAGCAGTTTTGCCTTCATCACTTTTAAAATACAGGTTAGAGCTGATTTGATAATCATTATAATTCATGGTGTAATTATTCCCGTGAGCATTGTTTTTTTTCGCGGGGGCGGGGAGAAGGGGGGTGCGGCCCGCAAGGCTCCCGGTAGTCGGCTGTGCGGCCTGCGGCCCTCTGGAGGTTGGTGACCCCTGCTCTAGAGCCTGCCTAAGGGTTAATCTTGCCATGTTCACATCAGATGGCAAAACATCTTCACTTGCAACCATATGCCCTCTAGTGGATTCCTTCCTGGAAACCAGAGAATTGTAGGTGCCATGTTAGTTTATTTGAGTATGTGGAAATAGGGGTCAACCAACAAGTTATTTTATTTATTTGGTTTTATATACTGCTTTATCATTTCAATCAAAGCGGTTTACATTGAAACTTAACCTTGGTAATGTATATTGAACAGGGACATTGATAACTTGGATTTTTCTGAGGCAATGGAGGGTTAAGTGACTTGCCCAAGGCCACAAGGAGTACTAGTGGGAACTGAACCCTGGTCTTTGGGTTCTCAAACCAGTGTTCTTAACCATTAGGCTACTCCTCTACTCCTTGTTGTACATGATACCTTTTTATTGGACTAACTTAATGTATCATTGACAAGCTTTCAAGAGATGTCCCCTCCATCAATTCAGTGAAGTAGCAATGGAGTTACGCTGGGTTTAAATAGTACAAACTCATCTAGGTTTTGAGCTGTCTGCTATATATCATTACAGCTCAGAGAAAGGGGGTGGAGGGTTAGATAGAGGTGATGAGACAGTGACTTTACAGTTCAACTGCCCTATATCTGATAACGGGTAAGAGACCCAATATCTCCATTAAGTCCTTTTGTGTTAATCTCAAAGCATTTGAACATTCTAATTTCAAACATTTTCCTTTCTTGTGTATTCCTGAAGTTTTCTTTCTGTGCTTTTACTGTAAGGTCATTAAGGGAGTGATTTTCTTTTGAGAAACATTAACCCACCAAGCTGTCATTCTGCTTTTTCTGTAATAGCTTATGATAGGTCTGTGAAGACTGACATGTGTCCCTCAATATTTGCTTTCTTTCTCTGATGTAGCACCCTTCTTCACATTTTTTGCATTGGAACACACACATTACATTCATAGAGAAGTATACTGTAAATGTGAGTCTATTTTAAATGTCTTTCCCATGTGGGTAGCTATAGGGTATCGTGATATATCCTGGCATAAATTGCATCATAGTGTCTTTATTTGGGATTGTTTGGTCTTTATTCCTTAAAAGTTTTATTTCATGTTGGGTGAGCTGGCAGAAGGTTAGCATTTTTAGGAAGGGACTGAGGGTAGTAAAAATTTATTTTAGTAATTCATCTTCCAGAAATAAGGAATAAAGATCTTTTATAATCTTGTTTAGGTTTTCTAGTTCTGGATAAGGTAGTTACTCACCTGTAGCAGGTGTTCTCCATGAACTGCAGGAAAAGGTCCTCACCTATGGGTGACATCATCTAACCGGAACCCATGCGAGAGTATTTCCCAGCTATTTCTCAAAGCTTTTGACTGTGGTGCCATTTTACTTCAGTCTAATACTACAACTATAGAATAATATAGCTCCTAGGGAAGGTTGTGAGCCCTTTTTCCTGTTATCCACTGAGAACACTTGGTACAGGTGAGTAACTACCTTTTCTCCGTGGACAAGCAGGAAAGAAGTCCCCATGTATGGGACTCCCTAGCTAAGGCTACCTTAACAAAACAAAGGGAATACAAGTGTTGCCCAACAGAGGCAACCAAATTTGTTTTTGTTGGCAACAGGCCTATTGTATTTTAATTTATATATATATATTTTTTAAAAGGTAGTCTGAACAGAAAATAATGGGCTTGGGGGGGATGGAGTTGGATTCTATTCCCCAAACAAATTCTGTACTATTGATTGGCCAAAGTTGCTGCTTGTCAGGAATCCCCCTCCAGACAGTAGTAAGATGTGAATGTGTGGGCAGATGTCCATACTGCAGCCTTGCAAATCTCTTCCATAGAGATTGAGCACAAGTGGGCTACCGATGCACCCATAGACCTAATATTATAAGCCATGACATGACCCTTAAGGCTTAGGCCTGCTTGGACATAAAAGAAAGTTGCAGTCGGCTAGCCAAATTAAAAGTGGCATTTGGAGATGGTAAACCCTAGTTTATTAGGATAAAAAAACCCCAAAAAGCTAGATGAACTTTTTATGGGCTTTCATCCACTACAAGTAGAAAGCTAAGGCTTGTTTGCAGTCCAATATGTGCAGCGTAGTTTCCCTTTTATGACGTGGTTTTGGGAAAAATGTTGGTAGAACAACTGACTGATTAAGATGGAGATCCAACACCACTTTTGGAAGGAATTTGGGATGAGTACGGAGGGCCACTCTATTATGATGGAATTTAGTGTAAGATGGATGAACTACTAGAGCCTTAAGCTCACTCACCTTGTGTGCTGAAGTGATCGCCACAAAAAGAAAACTTTCCAGGTCAAAATTTTAAGAGGACAGGAGTTAAGTGGCTCAAAAGAAGCTTTCATTAGCTGTGCAAGAACCACATTGAGGTCCCAAGCTACTGTGGGTGGTTTATAGGAAATCTTCAAGAGAAGCAAGCTCGGCATAAAGCGAACAACTAAAGGCTGTACAGAGATGGGCCTTCCCTCTACACCTTGATAGTAAGCTCCAATTGTACCGAGGTGAACCCTAACGGAGATACACTTAAGTCCAGACTTTGAGAGGTGTACAAGATACTCCAGCAGTTTTTGTGTGGACAGGCAAAGAGAAGTAGGGAATGGTCTACACACCAGACAGCAAACCTCTTCCATTTCCATGAGGACCTTCTGGAGGTCAAAAGGACATCAGTTACACTGGTTGGCAGGTGGTGCTCAGATGTTAGTCTCTCAACATCCAAGCCATAAGGGTCAAGGACTTGATGCTGGGATGCAACATCATTCTGTTCTCCTGCGATATCAAATCCAGTGCGTGGTCCAATCGAATTGGTTCCCGACTGGAGAGTTGTAGCAAGAAAGGAAACCAAGGTTTCTGGGCCAGCAGGGAACAATTAGAATAATCAAGCCTTTGTCTGTTTTGAGCTCGAAGAGAGTCTTTGCAATATGAAGTACTTGAGGATACACATACCGAAGACCCTTCCCCCAATCTAGGAGGAAAGCATCCAAGGCTAGTCTCCTGTGCGATCTCACTCTGGAGCAGAACTGATCCACGTCAGCATTCTGAGGAGTCGCAAAGAGATCTATCCAGTGGGCATCCCACTCCCAAAAGATGCAAGTTGCAACCTCCCTATCCAATGTCCATTCAAGCGGTTGAAGGAGTCAACTCAGTCTGTCCGCCAGAGTGTTTTGCTCACCTGATAGATATGTGGCTGTCAAGTTCATCCATGGGCGATGGACAATTTCCATAGCCTGACTGTTTCCTAACACAGGAGGTATGAGCCTATTGTTGAAATAGAACATTGCTACTTGATTGTCGGTTTGAATCAGGACAACTTGGTTGGCCAACTGATCTTTGAAAGCCTTTAGAGTGTTTGCTACAGCCTTTAGTTCCAAGAAGTTGATTTGATATAGACTTTCTTGGAAGGACTAATTTCCCTGAGTGTGAAACCCATCAAGATAGGCTCCCCAGCCCAGTTTGGATGCATCTGTCATCAATATTTTTTTTGTCATGCAGCAATTTGGAAGGGAGACCTTTGAGCAAATTGTAATGGATTGCCCACCATTGCATGAGTGAATTGGTGACATACAGACAATACCTGAGTCATCCTATGGCCTGGGTCCACTAAACTCTCAGAGTCTAACGAGCCACATTTGGAGATGTGCCAAGGGTGTTACCATAGATGTCATGTGTCCTAGTACAATTAGCATCCTGCGAGCTGTTACCTGCTGAATCCCTTGAACCTCTCTGTAGGATGCTGTGAGTGGGTCAGGACACAACCCCCCCCCCCCCCCCCATGGAGCCAGAAAGAGGGTTTAAGGAAAATGCTTTATTTACAGGGAGTTCACAGAAGTGGTAGCAGAGACACAGTTCTCCCCTCCCCCAAAGTTCTTTCACTCTGGGCTTCACAGCAGTAGCACCACAAGCTTGCTGACCAATGTGGGAACACCCCAGCTCCTACTTTCCCATAGAATCTCCTTAGGAGGTAGGTGGTCACTCCGCACTCTGGAACACCTTGGGCTCTCCTCTCCCCCTCTTTGTCTCTTCCATTCCAGTTAAAAGGGCCATCCCCTGCCACACCCTAGGTATATTCAAGCCAGGGCCCAGCTTCTGGTGCTTAAAGGGGCATGTCCTTAGCTGGCTGGAGGTATATCAGTACAGGGGGTGGGGAGCTTCTCATACACCCCATCATACTCTCGCACTATTGCTGTCAATCTGTGGTCTGTGGTGTGTGAGGAAGGCTCTCGCCTGAGTCATGTTGAGCAGTGCTCCTATGAATTCCAATAGTTGGGAGGACTATAGATTGGATTTCAGGTAATTTATGATGAAGCCTAGTAGTTCCATCATCCAAATGGCCACCATGTTGATTCTCACACTCCTTCCTGAGTGGTACTCTTGATCAGCCAATCACCCAAGTAGGGAAAGACAAACACGAAGGTAAGCTGCTAGTACCGCAAGGCATTTTGTAAAGAACTGAGGTGCTCAGGATAGGCCAAAAGGCAGAAATCGGTACTGGAAGTGGTATCCCCCTATAATGAATCTGAGAAACATCCTGAGGGATGGATGTATCTATATGTGGGTATATGCATCCTTTTAGATCCAGGGAGCATAGCCAATCCCCTTTTTGAAGATAAAGGAGTAGAGTGCCCAGAGAAATCATTCTGAACTTTTCGCCGACCAGGTATATGTTCAGATCTCTTAGGTCTAGGATGGGACAGCACCCCCCCTCCCCATTTTCTTGGGGATCCGACAAGTCCTCAGACTCTACTTCGGTGACCCAGCCTTCTGAGTCAGACTCAGAGAGGAAATTGAAATACTTCTGACTCTCTGACTGGATGGCTCTTCTGCCCTTTGGGGATCAGGAGCTCCTTTGGGAGTGACAATGCACCGATGACCCCTAGGCTTCAAGGAAGCATTGGACCCCGATAAAGTGAGATTGGCCGGGTAGGCTCTGGTGTCAGTGCCCTTCATTGCCCCAATGTCTATGCCTCTCCCGCAGGCAAGTTATGCTTCTGAAGGATCAGCTGGACTGCTGTCGATGTCAATGCAGCAAATGAGACACTGACATGCTGCATGACAAACAGCATTGTGATGTGTTCCTCAAGAGCCCTCAGAAGGTGCTTCTCCATGGCAGGCATCTCTGAAGGCTGTGGGGCCTCAGCAACATTGGCCGATGTTACTGGAATCTGAGAGGGGGTATCAGCTGCTTGGTTTTGGCATACAGTAGGCTGGTGCTGCCCCATCCTCTTGGAGGATGAGCTGTCCTCTTTGGGGCAGCTTAGAGGGGGTGCTCCTGTGAATCCTGTTTGCTCTCAAAGCTGTGCCTCTAAGGGCTTTGATATTGATACACCGGAGTCTCCACTTGATGCTTGGCGCAATCACCCTTTGGTATTGATGAAGAAATCTTCATCTTTGGGTGGATATTGATCAATGGCTGATGCTCTGGAGCATTACTGGTGCTTGGCTCCGAATGGGCTCGAGAACTCCTCAATGCTGATGCATTGCCAGCCACCGATGCAGCCTTTGATGCCATTGAGACTGGTGTGGCGGATGCCGATATTAATGGATTGGACTTATGATTGCCAAAAACTGTTTTGCACTGCTTCTCTTGACCTTTGAGTCCTCTTTTTGTCATCTGTAAACACTAATTACAAGAAGAGGAAAATGATCGGAGCCCAAGTACTGAAGGCACCAGCTATGAGTATATCCATGACAAAGTCCACAAGAGTACTCTTGAGTTCCCCCCAGTTTATCTCCATCCCACTTTCCCCCTCTTCATTCCTTAATCCTTCACTCAACCTCTGTCGCTTTTTGCCTCCTTTTCTAAGGTCAGTGAGGAAGAAACAACACATCTCTCTTCCTCTAAACTTAATACCTGCTCCTCTGATCTCATTCCCACCCATCTACTAAACTCCATCTCCTCCACTGTTGTCTCTTCCTTCTGTCATATTCTCAAACTACCTCTTTCTACAGCAACTGTTCCTGCGGCCTTCAAAGCATGTTGTGGTTACACCTCTCCTTAAGAAACCATCCTCTTGATTCTACCTGTCCTAATTATTGACCCATCTCTCCCCTCCCCATTATTTCTGAACTTCTTGAACGTTCAGTTCACCGCCACTATCTTAACCTTCTGTGTCTTCTGAGTCACTTCAGGATCCACTGAACTCTAATTTTTGCCATCTACATTCTGCCAAAGTCTCCAATGTCTTGTTCCTCACCAAATCCGAGGGTCTTTACTCAATCCTCATCCTTCTTGACCTTTCTGCTGCTTTGACACTGTTGACCACCACCTTGTCCTTGATACCCTTGGATTTAGGGGTTCTGGCCTATCCTGGTTTTCTTCCTTTCTCTCCCATTGCACTTTTAGCATATATTCTGGTAGTTCCTCCTTTACTGCTTTCCTACTTTCAGTCAGTATACTCCAGGGCTTTGTCTTGGAACCTCTCTTTCTCTATCTACAATCAGTCTCTTGGTGTGCTCATCTCCTCACATGGTTTTCAGTACCATCTCTATGCTGATGATGCTTGCATCTACCTTTCTGCACCTGAAATCTCTCCAGGTATCCAGGCCTGGATCTCTGTCTGCTTATCTGACATTAATGCCTGGATGTCTCACCACCATCTAAAAATGAACATTGCCAAAACAAAGCTCCTTATCTTTCCCCCTAAACCCACCTCCCCCCTTTCTCCCTGCTCTATTTCTGTGGATAATACTCTACTCTCCTCCCTGTTTCCTCGACTTGCAACCTTGGGGTTATCTTTGACTCTTTCTTCTTCTTTTCCACACACATCCAACAGATAGCTAAAACTTGTCACTCACTCTCTATAACACTGGCAAACTTTGTTTCTGCCTTTCTCAACACACTACTAAGACCCTTATGTAGTCTCTAGTCACCTCCCTTCTAGACTATCGCAACCTCCTCTTCGCTGGTCTTCCTCTGAATCCTCTCTCTTCATCTCAATCTGTTCAAAACTCAGCTGCATGGCTAATCTGCCATTGTCGCTATGCTCATGTCACCTCTCTTCTCAAGTCACTCCATTGGCTTCCTATCCATTTCTGCATCCAATTCAAACTTCTACTACTGACCTAGAAGTAACTTCATTCAGCCGCCCCTCACTACCTTTCCTCTCATCTCTCTCCCTATACCCCCCCCCCCCCTCCTTGGGAACTCTGCTCTTCTGGCAGATCTCTTCTATCTGTGCCCTTCTCTTCCACTGCCAACTCCAGACTCATCTTTCTACCTTGCTGTTCCTTATGCCTGGAATAAACTACCTGAGTCAGTATGTAAGCCTCCATCTGTGGCCCTGTTAAAATCTAAGCTAAAAATTCACCTCTTTGAGACTGTTTTTTGGATCCTGATCCTCCTAGTCTCCTGTTCACCTCCTATGTGTCTCCGTACCATTTCTCTAAATATATCCTAGTCTCCAGTTGTTGTATGGAATGTCTTCAATGTTGTGTCCTCTCTCTTGACTAGACTGTAAGCTCTGATGAGAAGGGACTGTGTTTTACATGTCTCTGTACAGCGCTGCATATGCCTTGTAGCATTATACAAACGATAACTATCTATGATGGATGTGGTCCTAGAGCACCTGGAAGAAAATAAAGAAAACCTTAAATGGTCAAAAACCTGACTAATAAAATTAAATGCAAGACAAAAAACGTGACGTGCAGGTGGGTAGATACTAAAAAAACAACCGAAGGGCGGAAAGAATTTCCCGAGTGGGATAGAAAAGTTACAAATGAAGAGATTGTTGAAAAGCGTCCATTGGGCTCTGCGGAAAAATGAATATTGAAGTAAAATGGCGCCATGGCAGCAGGCGGGAAGATGAGATACATGTGCAGAGGAGACTCCCAAAAGCTTTGAGAAGTAACTGGGGAATATTCTTGCGTCAGATGACATCACCCATACGTAAGGCATTATTTCCTGCTTGTCCAAGGGAATATACCTTACTTCAAGAAGTACACATTCCATAGTTTTCCTTTCCTTCTATTGCAGTAGGTTTTCCCCTAAGTGTTTTGAGTGGCATACTTTGTCTCATGACCAAGGCAACATCACTCTAGCGGTATCACTTGATCTCTCCGCAGCTGTTGACCTGGTGGATCACGCCCTTCTCCTCTCTCGCCTTAGGGATGCGGGTATTCGTGGTTTGGTGTATCACTGGTTTCATTCGTTTCTATGTCATCGGTCTTTTGCTGTTTCCTCCACCCTTTCTTCCTCTGATCGCTTTCCACTCCCCTGTGGTGTCCCTCAGGGATCAATTCTGGCTCCCTTATTGTTTAATGTCTTTCTTGCCCCCCTGGCTTTACTCATCCAGCAATCCGGGATCTCAAGTTACTTCTATGCTGATGATATTTTTCTGCTACATCACACTTCGTCATCTCACCCTGATATCTCACCTTTAGAAGACTGTCTTGTCCACTATTTCTTCCTGGCTCTCTTCTAATTGCCTGGTACTCAATATTAAAAAGACTGCTGCAATTTGGTTCCCGCACACCTCTCCTACTCCTTCTCTTGCCCCATCGCTCGCAGGTTCCATCATTACTTTAGTCCCTAAGCTTCGCTACCTTGGAGTATTCCTTGACAGCACTCTCAGTTTTCACGACCATATTTCTCACATCTTTCGGTGCTCTTTTCTGCGTCTCCGACAAATTCGTGCTATCCGCCCCTTCTTATCCATTCAGGCCATCACCACTCTTCTTCTCTTTTTAATCATAACCAGATTAGACTTCTGCAATACTATTTTTACCGGACTCCCCCAATATCAAAAACGCCGTCTCCAACTAATTCAAAATACAGCTGCTCGCATGATCCTCCACGCATCTCCCCGCGACCATGTCACCCCTCTGCTGCACCACCTTCATTGGTTACCTATTGACTTCCGGATATCTTTTAAGATCCTCACTTTAACCCATAGAGCCATTTATCTTTCTACACCTGCCTACCTTTCGGATCTACTGACTTACCATACACCCTCACGCAGTCTTCGGTCCATTCATATTAACCGCCTTCACCTTCCAGCACCTTCCAAAGCCCATCTGCAATCTACCAGGAAATCAGCATTCTACTATTTGGACCCTCTCTCTGGAACTCCCTTCCCACCAACCTCCGCACAGAAGAATCATATCCCAAATTCCGCTCTCTCCTTAAGACTCATCTGTTCTCCCTAGCTTTCCCCCCCTGACTTTTCATTTCTCTGTCTCCTATCTTATGGTCTATCTGTTGTTCTGTCCTTACTTTCTTCTCTTTCTATCATTTATTGTAACTTCTTTTTCTCTTTCTATAATTAGCAATTTTATTTTGTAAACCGCTCCGATGTTATGGGGGGCGGTATATTAAGTGTGAAATAAACAATAAACAATAAACTGAAAGGAATTTGAGACAGAGGAAGCATAAAGGGAGACAAAGAGGAGGGGGGGTACAGGGAATGGAGAAGGAAGAGTAATGGAAGGGTTGTCAGACGGCTGCCTGGGTGAGAATCCTCAGTCTTGGCAAGTGGATATATCTATATGATTTGCAAGGGATTGTGGGCAATGCAGTTCATTCACACCAGACACAGCTGCTGACAATAATTTAGTTGTGCTCAAGTGTAAAGCCAATAAGATATTTATTTATGGGGTTATTTCTCCCAACACAGATATGCTTGGTAGCACATAAATCAGGTTACTTGCTTTCAGTGTTAAACTTGGAAAAACAAAATAAAGAAAACAACATTTTTAACTTATCAGGCATTAGCTAATGTTTTCTTAGCATATATCAAACAACAAACGAAAAGCCACAAAGAAAGAAAAAAAACTGCTCTTTTCAGGTTAACTTCTGATAACTTCCCACATAGATTCAGAAGTGATTCTCTCCTAGCTCACAAGCAATTAGGTAAGGCTCAATTGCTAGCAGTTATCCAGCTGAAACCCCTTAGCTGGCTTGCTTTCTACTGTGTGGGTCAAATCCTGCTTCAGGAGCTTTTCTGAGTAGATTAAAGAACAAGTTTGTATTTCTTTGTGATGGTTGCTGTACTTTGTAACAGAAAGTTACCAAAGGAGTTTAGACAGAGAGCAGTCCATATAAACACATTCTTCATCTGCAATCATTCCCCCTTCTTCAACAAGCATGGGTTCAATATCATGGATTGGCATAGATGAATCTCTCAATGGAGCACTTTCAGGAGAATAATTGTTTCCCTGCTGTCTTTCAAGGTTATAGCTAGGGCATAGATCAGTGTTCATGCCTGAGCTTCCATTGCTGTTCGAGTTCCTCTCTATATAGCCTGGCCAGTATGTAGTCCAGTTCTTATGTCCAGCCTTCCAATCCAGATCCCTGGACACTGGATCTCTCTTCACATACCTTCTGGCACGGGTCTTAGGTTCCCTTCCACGTGCAGCCGTCTCCCTCACAGGTAGCGTCTGGAGATTCCTAGCTCTGCAGCACCATTCCTCTGGCTTTCCCCAGTCCAATGGTGTATGCTGGCCCTTGAAATGCCTCCCAGTATACGTACTGCTCTGGACTCTTCTAGACCTCTCAAAGGCTTTTCTCTTCCTTCTTCCAAAGGGTTACTTTCCTTCTCTGTCCGTCCGGTTTGGCTTCTGCTTCTGATGATCCTTCAGATGAAACTGATGATCAAGCTCAAGCTGATTCTCAGGATAATGAGGATAATTCTCTGTAGAATAAACTCCACCTTTATTCTGCCCAGATGAGTGCTCCCCCCTAATACAGCGCAGCTGTGCTGAATCAGGCCCTGCCCTTTGAGATGAGTGCTTAGGGATTACCTCATAGCCCTCCTGATTGAACACACGTTTCCCCACTTCAGCTCCTCTAATGGCTGTTGGAAACCTGGTGCATTCTGGGACTGGTAGTCTTTTATGGGAAAATTCTGTTTTCTTATTTCTACCAGAACTGACAGGTTGCTTGTTCAGAGTCACTTCACCTTTTCTATAGCTCCTTCCTGAGCTATCATAAGCTTCCTTATCACAGGGTGTAAGGAACAGAGGAAGGAGAGACCAAAAGACACTGGAGACAGAGAAAGAATGGAGAGAGACGGGGGGAGGGGGGGGTTGGAGATGAGTGGATAGAGAAGGGAGTGAGATCAAAGGGTGCAAGAGACAGGTGAGGGAAAGACACTGGAGTCAGGTGGGAGAGACAACTGGGCACTGGAGACAGAGGGGAGCATAGTGGATAGGAAGGTCAGTAGGGCAAATGATAGAACTGATAGAAAAGTCCTGGCAGATATGAAAGAAAAATGGAGTCCAATGTTGTACCAACTCCCACAAAGACCTGTAGTCTACTAAGAACTCCATAGTACCTGCACAGATTAAAAACTACACCCACGAACAGAGCTGCCAGGTATGGATGTGAATTTTGGGATAGAAAATATGTAAACCAACTCCTTACAAAAACAGAGTAAGGCTGAAAAAGTGAACCCCAGGAAGCTTACAAAAGGCATTCTTTATATTGACTACTGTAGCTATTCCTGGTAATTTTTTAACAAAGTTTTGTGCTGTTTTTTTTAAATGTGTAGAGAGGAAATTTAGGAGGTGTGTCTTTAGGGAGGCAGAAGGGTTGTGTGGGGTATTTGTGTTTAGGGGAAACCTAGGATGTTTGGGTGAGAGCATGTGTGCACTGGAGAATAGGGGTATAGGAGGAGTTGTGTGTGCTATGTGTGTGGCTATAGCTCAGGGGTCTCAAACTCAAATTGCTTTGAGAGCCAAATGAGGACTTGTAAAGTAACCCGCGGACTGCACTCGGTAGCACTTTTTTTTAATACAGGTGAGTTTTGACGTTAAACCGGGCTCTCCGATGCCTCCGATTTGCTAGAAAACACACCTCCTTCAATTGGCTGGGTCATAATCACGGTCCGAGGAGCACTCCACCCCCTGCATGCATGGCATTAATGTTAAACAGAGACGAGAGGAAAAGTTTTATCATCCCAAAATGCATCGTGGGCCCGCGGGCCGCATGTTTGAGACCGCTGCTATAGCTGATCAGGCCACTGGCTCTTCTGGGGTGTTTTCTATGTTTTTAAATGTCAATGCGCAAAATTTCCTTTCACCCAAGAAAATAACACAAGTAAATTTTCACATGTGGACAGATGAAAATTCATATAAACCATTGGAAGGTATGGGGTTAACCTGCAGGAAGTGGCAAGTACAATCCTTACCACCTTACTTGACAGACTTGGTAGGCTATTATAGTCTATCAGCCATCATCTATTATGTTACATAAAATATTTCTACAGTCCTTTATTGTAAAAAAAAAAAAAAAAAAAAACACAAAAAACGCACAAAAACCCAGAAATTGAGACTGCAGCTTCATCTGTGGAATACCAGTTGAAGCAGCATCTGAGTGGCCTGCTGTGGTGATGTCAGGAAGGGGACTTATAAGAGCCTGTCCCTTCTCTGCAGGATGTGGTCACAGATGCATGCCTGTGGGTGTGTGCTCCAAAGGGGAGTGGCCAAAGGGGCAGGTCCTGTTCCTTTGGAGCACGGAGGAGCTCAGTGGAGCTTGAAGAGTCTCAAGAGGAGCTGGCTCTCTGGTGTGTATGGTCCCAAAGAGGAAGCGGAAAGGAGGAATAGTGGGGAAGAAGTCAGCCAAAGTGACTGGACCCATGGACCTACATTTAAAAATCATCATCAAGCTAACTGAGTTGGTGCCCTCCATGAGCACTTACTCCTCTCTTGACTCTCCCACATTGGGTTTGACCCCACCCAGTTGTTCTGAAACTCCTGCCAGGCAGTGCTTGGCTCCTCCTAGTGCGGATGGGCCAATGCCAGCTTCCTCACTTCGGACTGAGGGTTTATCTGCTCCCCTAGGGAAGGGGTCTTTTCTTTCCCATCCTAAGGCTATAGGGTACGATTTGCAGTTGGGCAGGCTATGCGCCGCGTAGCCTGCCCGCCGACCTCCTTAAGCTGGATTTTCACTTCCGTAGTGATGGAAGTGAAAATCCGGGTTTGGCTGGACGCGCTGGCAGCTGCCAAGGCTAAACGAGTAGCAGTGATTTTCAATGCTATCCGCTTAGCCCTGGTGCCTGAAAGATAGGCAAGGAAAAACCTTGTCTATCTTTAAGGCGCGGAGGGCTAAGCGGGTAGCCTTGAAAATCGCTGCTATCCACTTAGCCCTTTCCTCCGCCTCTGCCCCCGCTCCACCCCTGAAGGCCTCCAACATGCCCTGTTGCTAACCGCATAGCATCTGGATGCATTAGGGATTTATCCGGAATTTTCCAAAGGCACTACCCATGCAGGTGCTATTGGAAAATCCCGGATAAGGCACTTACACGGGTAACTAGGACAGTTACCCATGTAAATGTCTTCGAAAATGCCACCCATAGCATTTTCGTCAAATGATTCATGTGGTTTTGCCTCTGTTTCAAAGAACATATCCCTTGCACTGTTCCCTCTAAGCTGTGCACGTGTGCGCGCGCACACACCTTGCCGAGTGAGCGCACATACTTTACAACAGAGCGCACAAAAATTACGGTTCTGATTCTGATAGAAAACAACACAGACGTCTTAAAATTTAAAAGTTGTTGTGTATTTACGGTTTTCACAAGTTCTACAATATTTTCTAGTGCAATCAATGTGGTGTACATACTGTATTCTGACGTGTAGTCAAATTTTAAAGTATATAACTCCAAGTGTTGTTATGTGGTGCACAAAAATTTAACCTTCCTTCAAAATCTGCACAGCTGATATTTTATGCGCACACAGCCTACAGAAAATTAGAGGGAACATTGATCCCTTGAGGATGTTTGGGATACTGTATCCTGAATGGAAACTGCATTAAATAATTCTTTCATGCAGTTATCCAGTTTTTCTGCTGATACCGTGTCAAAACGTTTTGAGCAGGATTCTAGGTTGTTAAACATTGAACAAAAATGTGATGGACTGAATTCCCAGTATTTGGCTTTTCGATCCAACACTATTACCTCGGTGAAAGATTCCTTATTGGTTCACAGGACGCTGTCGAATATGGAGAATTTGGCTAGGGTTAATAATCTCCGTATGTTGAATTTTCCAATGACCCGGTATTTGACACCTTTGCTATTGTGTCATAAGTATCTTAAAGAAGTTTTACATATTGTGCAGCCCGAAACTATTATATTATCAAATATATATTACTTGTCCAGGGTGTTTCTAGCCCAGGGGAATAAGGGTGAGATGAATCAACTGTCACCTGTGGATAGTATTGATCTATTTGCATTTCTCGAGTCATCAATTGATAATATACCGACTCGGGCAATTTTGCTGGTGCGTTTTTCCCTAGAAACCAATAAAAATATGATTTTGAAGCTATATTTTCAAAACAAAAATGTCCTTTTCTGTGGGCAGCGTATTAACATCTTCCCGGATATTAGAAGAGTTACCCAGATGAGTAGGAAGTCCTTTTTGGGGCTAAAGCCTAGGGTTCTGGCCCCCAGGGCTTCCTTCTTTTTGAGATTTCCCTGCAAATGTTTAGTGAACTGTCAGGGTGTAAGGTATGTGTTTCTTGACCTGACTGAGTTAGAGGAGTTTTTGAGGGGAAAAGATTCTTGAATTGACTTAAGTGTTATTTTGATTTCACTGGTGCAACTATTTATAAGGGCTCTTGAATTTATTGGTGTTTCTTGCTCAGTAGCTATCTCCGTGATGTGGACTTTGGTATATCAATCTATGTGCTTTGATTTACTTATTTATGCATTTCTTGATTTCTTGTTTTATTTTATTTCATGGATTGTATAGCTTTATTGAATAATCAATAAAAAAATACCAGACATGATTTATTTTCTCTTACTTCTGTTACAGAACATGGAGCTCCTGTGCAAAACCTGTGTGTGTCCTGCAATAGCAAGCCCATATCACACAGATTAGGCTCACCTTGCTCCACAGCATAGAAACCAGAAATGCTATATTGATGGGCAATTAATTTCTTAGAGATTAACATATGAAGTTGCGGTTCTTGGTCTCGTTAGTATATATTGATTATAGTGTAAGGATGGCTTGACAGTGTGTTTAGGAGAAGGATGATTTGTGGCAATTTATTTTATAGATGGACTTTTGGCTCTGATTGACTTTGGGATAATAATGAGGTAAAACAATCACAGCCAAAAATCCATCTATAAAATAAATTGCCACAACACATCCTTCTCATAAACTCACTACATGAAGTCATTCTTACACTATAATCAATATATACTAAAGAGGCAAAAAAAACCCACATCTCTCTGAAATTAATAAATTTAATCATTTTAAATAAAATATTTAATGAATAAACTAACCAAATTTCAAATTAGAAAATAATGAATTATAGATGGATTTCTGGCCATGATTGACTTTTGGATACTAAGGAGATAGAGTCTGCTATAAAACAAATATACATCTATACAAACACATAGACATACATGGAAACTTCTAAACAAGATCTTTTAAATAAGATCTATTGATATGGGGCCTGATTTTTGAAGGCGTGTAACTTCCCTAGCTACCTATGTAAAGGCCTTATCTGGGATTTTCGAAGGGCACCTACACAGGTAGTGTGTTGTGTATTTGGCTGTGCTAAAAGATTAAATTAGACTTACCTGCTAATTGTAGTTCCTGGAGGAACTCCAGTCTAGTCTCTGGGAGTTGTCAACCTGTGATAAGGAAGCTTATCATAGCTCAGGAAGGGGCTATAGAAAAGGTGAAGTGTCTCTGAACAAGCAACCTGTCAGTTCTGGTAGAAATAAGAAAACAGAATTTTCCCATAAAAGACTACCAGTCCCAGAATGCACCAGGTTTCCAACAGCTATTAGAGGAGCTGAAGTGGGGAAACATGTGTTCAATCAGGAGGGCTATGAGGTAATCCCTAAGCACTCATCTCAAAGGGCAGGGCCTGATTCAGCACAGCTGCGCTGTGTTAGGGAGGAGCACTCATCCAAGCAGAATAAGAGTAGAGTTTATTCTACAGATGACCATCTTCATGATCACCTTGGATATCCAGAGAATTATCCTCAGTTTTATCTGAAGGATTATCAGAAGCAGAAGCCAAACCGGACGGACAGAGAGGGAAAGAGACCCTCTGGAAGAAAGAGGAGAAAAGCCTTTGAGAGGTCTAGAAGAGTCCAAAGCAGTACGTATACTGGGAGGTATTCCAAGGGCCAGCATACACCATTGGACTGGGGAAAGCCAGAGGAATGGTGCTGCAGAGCTAGGAATCTCCAGACGCTACCTGTGAGGGAGACGGCTGCACGTGGAAGGGACCCTAAGACCCGTGCCAGAAGGTATGTGAAGAGAGATCCAGTGTCCAGGGATCTGGATTGGAAGGCTGGACATAAGAACTGGACTACATACTGGCCAGGCTATATAGAGAGGAACTCTAACAGCAATGGAAGCTCAGGTATGAACACTGATCTATGCCCTAGCTATAACCTTGAAAGACAGCAGGGAAACAAGTATTCTCCTGAAAGTGCTCCATTGAGAGATTCATCTGTGCCAATCCATGATATTGAACCCATGCTTGTTGAACAAGGGGGAATAATAGCAGATGAAGATCCTATTTATATGGACTGTTCTCTATCTAAACTCCGTTGGTAACTTTCTGTTATAAAGTACAGCAACCATCACAAAGAAATACAAATTTGTTCTTTAATCTACTCAGAAAAGCTCCTGAAGCAGGATTTGACCCACACAGTAGAAAGCAAGCCAGCTAAGGGGTTTCAGCTGGTAACTGCTAGCAATCGAGCCTCACCTACTTGTTTGTGAGCTAGGAGAGAATCACTTCTGAACCTGTGTGGGAAGTAATCAGAAGTTAATCTGAAAAGAACAGTTTGTTTCTTGCTTTGTGGCTTTTCATTTGTTGTTTTCCTGATTTTGACTTTGTTTTTCCAAGTTAACACTGAAAGCAAGTTACCTGATTTTATGTGCTACCAAGCATATCTGTGTTGGGAAATAACCCCATAAATAAATATCTTATTGGCTTTACCCAAGAGCACAACTAAATTATTGTCAGCAGCTGTGTCTGGTGTGAATGAGCTACATTGCCCACAATACCTTGCAAATCATATAGAGATATGCACTTAAGAACATAAGAACATAAGAAATGCCATACTGGGTCAGACCGAGGTCCATCAAGCCCAGTATCCTGTTTCCAACAGTGGCCAATCTAGGTCATACGTACCTAGCAGTTTCCCCAAAAGACACAGGTTCTGCAGTGCTTGTACTAGGTCAAGCATTGATATCCTGGGTCCCTTTTTAATAGTGGTTTATGGACCTTTCCTCCAGGAACTTGTCCAAACCTTTTTTAAACCCAGCTATACTAACAGCCCTTACTACATCCTCCGGTAACAGATTCCAGAGTTTGATTACACGTTGAGTGAAGAAATATTTTCTCTTATTTGTCTTAAATAGTTTACCCCGTAGCTTCATTACATGTCCCCTAGTCCTTCTATATTCTGATAGCGTAAACAATTGATCCACGTTTATCCGTTCCACTCCATTCATTAATTTATAGACCTCTATCATATCTCCCCTCAGCCGTCTCTTTTCCAGGTTAAAGAGCCCTAACCTTTTTAGCCTCTCTTCATAGGAGTAGCCTTCCATCCCCTTCACCAATTTGGTGGCTCTTCTCTGTACTTTTTCTAATAACTCTATGTCCTTTTTAAGATACGGTGACCAGAATTGCACACAATATTCAAGGTGCGGTCGTACCATGGAGCGATACAGAGGCATTATAATATCCTTTGTTTTATTCTCCATCCCTTTCCTTATGATACCTAGCATTCTATTTGCTTTCTTGGCCGCCGCTGCACACTGGGCGGAGGGTTTTAACATGTTATCCACGATGACTCCTAAATCTTTTTCCTGGGTGGTGGTTTCTAATGTGGAGCCTTGCATCGTGTAACTATAGTGTGGGTTGTTCTTTCCTAGGTGCATAACTTTGCACTTGTCCACATTAAATTTCATCTGCCATTTGGATGCCCAGTCTTCCAATTTATCCAGATCCTCCTGCAGTTTTCCACAATCCTCTTGGGTTTTAACAACTTTAAACAGTTTTGTGTCATCTGCAAATTTGATAACCTCACTAGTTATTCCCTTTTCCAGGTCATTTATGAATATGTCAAAAAGTAGCGGACCCAGTACAGATCCCTGGGGTACTCCACTATTCACCTTTTTCCATTGGGAATATTGGCCATTTAGCCCTACCCTCTGCTTTCTATCTTTTAACCAGTTCCCGATCCACAATAGTACAATAGTACACTTGCCAAGACTGAGAAGATTCTCACCCAGGCACCCGTCTGACAAACCTCATCCAGCAGCTTTGGAGACTGAGAAACATCACTCCTGTGATGTCACCGGTATATAAGGTCTGGTATCGCCTCCTCACACCAGTTTACCTATTGACAAAGCAGAACTCACCGGAGCAACAAGTAAGTAATGACATTGCAGAATCAAACTAACTGCTTCTCTGAACTGTAACGGCCTGTCGGCCCCATGATTTACAAGACCCTGCATGCCCCGTATGCCTTAAGATCCCCCGACCAGCAGTCCGAAAACCTGGAACTCTGACTACCACCCCCTTCCAGGTGACAAACTGCCATTAGCATGAACCAGGACCCCAAGAAGCTAAAGAAGTTGCTTACCAGTAATACAGCTCCTGCTTCAGGCCCCAGCACCTCCACGATACTGAGCGGGACACGGGACTAGACTGGAGTTCCTCCAGGAACTACAATTAGCAGGTAAGTCTAATTTAATCTTCCTGATCGTCCCTCCAGTCTAGTCCCGGAATCTCTGGGGATGTACCAGAGCAGTAACTATCATCAATGGGAGGGACCTGCGAGACAGGCCTGAAGCACCGCCGATCCAAAACAGGTGTCCCTGTCTGCCTTGCACATCCAGACGGTAATGTCTCACAAAAGTATGTAGGGACGACCAAGTTGCCGCTCTACAGATCTCCACCGCCAGCACCAATCGACATTCCGCCCAAGACGCCGCTTGTGCTCTAGTGGAATGAGCCCACAGACCTTCCGGCACCTTGCGACCACGCAACATATATGCCGAAGCGATGGCCTCCTTCACCCACCGAGCAATCGAACCTTTAGAGGCTGCCTCCCCTTTTCTGGCCCCCGCGAACAGCACAAAAAGCCTGTCTGATTTACGAAAAGACGCTGTTCTAGCAACATACTTCTTCAATGCCCGGCGAATATCCAAGCGATGAAGCCTGTCATCCGCCTGATTCTTACCCTTGTCGCGAAACACAGGCAACGATAGCACTTGGTTCAAATGAAAAGCCGAGACCACCTTAGGCAAGAACGACGGAACTGGCCTTAACACCAATTTAGAAATCGAAGATAGACAGAAAGGGCTCCCTGCATGACAGCGCTTGCAACTCCGAAACTCGTCTAGCTGAGGCGACAGCCACCAAAAACACAACCTTCAACGTAAGATCCTTCAACGTAGCATCCGCTAAGGGCTCAAAAGGCGCTTTACCTAAAGCTTCCAGTACCAAAGGCAGATCCCAAGCTGGGACCATGGGCTTATGCGGAGATCGCAGAAGAGTCACCGCCTTCAAAAAATGCTTAATATCCGCATGACCCCCCAACGAGCCTTCATGCACCTTTCCTCTATAACAGGACAAAGCCGCCAACTGTACTTTCAGAGAAGCTGCTGCTTCTCTGAAAGCCATCCTATAAGAACGACAAAATCTGAGGAATCGACGCCCTTAAAGGAATAATAGTCCCTTTCCGCACACCAAGCCTCAAAGACGCGCCAAACTCTGACATATGCCAAGGAAGTAGATCTCCGCCTCGCTTTCAGCAAAGTAGCTATCACTGCCGCCGAATAACCTTTGGCTCTCAACCGTGCCCGCTCAATAGCCAGGCTGTAAGCGAGAATCGATCCACCTGGGGCATGCAGAGAGGCCCCTGGGTTAGAAGATCCTTGCGAATGGGAAGCTTCCAGGGCTTCCCCACCAAGAGTCTGACTAGGTCCACGTACCACGGTCTTCTCGGCCAATCCGGAGCAATTAGAACCACTTGCCCCTTGTGGCGCTCTATGCGCTGTAGAACCTGCCCGATCAACACCCACGGTGGGAAAACATACAGCAGCTGCTCCTCTGGCCACTTCTGAATGAGAGCGTCCAGCCCTTCCGACATCCTCTCCTTCCTTCGGCTGAAGAACCGATCGACTCTTGCAGACTGAAACGTCACCATTAGATCCATTACCGGCGTGCCCCAGCACCGCACCAACATTGCAAAGACTTCTGGGTGCAAGACCCACTCCCCCGGGTCTATCTTTACGCGACTCAGAAAATCGACCTCCACATTGTCCACTCCCGCGACATGCGCCGCCGACAAGGCCACCAGGTTCCTCTCAGCCCACTCGAACAAATCTTCCGCCTCGGCCTCTAGCGCTACACTGCTGGTGCCACCTTGTCGATTTATGTACGCCACTGCCGTCGCGTTGTCCGAGAACACCCGAACGGCCTTTTTCTGAAGAAAGGGGCGCAACTCTTGAAGAGCCAGCGCCACCGCCCTCAACTCCAGTCTGTTGATCGACCACGACTTTTCCCCGTCGGACCACTGACCTTGCACCAGATGACCTTGACAATGGGCCCCCCAGCCATACAGACTGGCATCCGTCGTTAGAGAGACCCATGCCGGAGCTTCCAACGACATCCCTGTCTCCAGACTTTCGGGCCTCAGCCACCAATGTAGCGCTAGTCGCTTCTGTGGCGGACAAGCCAACCTCTGGGACAGCGCACCCTCTTGATGCGACCACCTTCTCAATAGAGCCCGTTGTAATGGTCGCATGTGGGCCCTCGCCCATGGAACCAACTCTAGGGTTGCCGCCATAGTCCCCAACACTTGCAGGTACTCCCAGGCTGTGGGACACTGTTGGCTGAGAAAACGACGCACCAACTGCCTGAGACCCAGCGCCCACTGCTGAGGCAGAAAGCACAGTTACTGACCTGTAACAGGTGATCTCTGGGAACAGCAGGAATAAGTCTTCACATATGGGTACGTCGGTACCGATGGAGCCTGCGCGGGAACGCTACCCAGTGTCCAATCAGAAAGTTTTTGGGAGCATCCCTCAGCGCCTGTGTGCTGCCTTCCCGCCTTTCCAACTGTCTCTCCTCAGTTGAGTTTTATAGCTGAGACAAAGAGAGAGAGAGAGGAAAGATAGATAGAGAGATACAACTCCTAGGGGAGGTGGGTGGGTTGTGAAGACTTATTCCTGCTGTTCCCAGAGATCACCTGTTACAGGTAAGTAACTGTGCTATCTCCAGGAACAAGCAGGAATGAGTCTTCACATATGGGGACTCCCAAGCTAAGATGCCTGGAGCCCTAGCATGTTGGAGATTGAAACATGTTACACCTCATATGGCCAGGCATCCTGAGGATGGAGGGTAGGAGTTGAAAAGAGAGGAGCTATAGGAAACAGCTGACCTAAGATAGGACTACATACAAGGAGTCCTTGTACATATGATAATCATCATGAAATATATTGAAATGAACAATCACAATATGGACCTCACCTACTGGATTGCAGGAAGTAGAGAGTCTGAAGGTATCTACTGGGGATCCAGTAGAGGAATCTTCAAGTTGACCTCACTGAAGCGAAGGTGAAGGTCAAAAACTGGAAGTGACAGGTGCCCCCAGGATTGAACTGGGGTAGTACCAAAACGGTAGGTCTTTAGTGGGAAGCTTTATGGAAAAAAGCTGAAAACTCTTTTGGCTACAGAGTTAATCATAGTTAGGAGCAAAAGAGGAAGACTGACCGATTTAGACAACTGGCCTAGTTCTTGAGGAAAGAAGGGGTATGGGAGAAACCCCGTATGCCCAAGAAAGGACAGATGTCTGAGGAGTTGAAAATCTCAGATCTACTGAAGATCCACCATGTCTTTCCTAACTGATGAGAGGTAAGAAGATATTGGGGTATGGAGCTTCAGGGATACGTGAACCTAGGGTTATGGTAAGAGCTGTCAGCACCACAGCAGTGGTTGTGTGCATAATAGTCTAACATACTGTGGAATAGAATGAACATGTGCAAGCCCACTGTCTGGAACATACAGGAAGGAAAAAACCTTAATGAGCACAGACAGAAAGATAAGTATGTGATACATAATTACCTATAAGGAAGTATCTCGACAGATACACACATATATTTATGTATATATATATATGTGTGTGTAGATATATATATATATATATATATATATAAGGGTATATATATATACATATGTTTATGGCGAGATCCAGGGGCATAACATATGCACACATGGCTGACAGACATATGTATCTAAAGAATGTATATAGACATATGTATATATATGAATATATCGGTCTAAAGATAAATGTCTGCAATTAAGCAGACAGAGATAGGTCTATAGGAACCTTCACAGGGGAAATGTGAAGAGGAACGATTCATCTAACAACAAGAAGGTGGAACCTACTTGAGAAGATATAGAGAATCTGTTCCCTCTGGATAAGATGGAGCAGGAATGCTATCCAGTGAAATAACCAGGATGGTTGCGTGGAAAAACAGAAGATAATATCAGTCTGTAGACAGCAAGTCCTGAGTCCGGTAGAACTCTAACATGGTGAATGGACAGAAAACGCAGGGGATGAGATACCAGGTTGACCCACTTGAGGGACAAGGGGGGGGGGGGGGTATCATGCGTTGTTTAGTTAAATATGTGCTGTTCATGAAGGATTAGGATACCATGAGGATAAGCTGCAAGGAAAAAGAGCATATTTCCTGTAGGAATTGGGTAACTCTTTAGACTGTCACGTAGAGAAGGCTTATGTCCTTTATTAAAAGGAAATAGAAGGGTGTAAAGAACCCTTACAGGCATGAGGAATGACTGAGGAAGCCTTTTTCAACCATATAGGATAGTAATTAGAGAAAAAATCCCCATGCTCTCTAGCAAGGGTCCATAGTGGAAAGCTTCTCAGTAGGATTGCAGAGAGCATTATGCAGGAGAATTGGGAAATAAAACTGGCTGTTGGAGAAAACCAGCTGCCACTTCAATTATGCTGCCAACTCCAGGGATTTGAAGATGGCAGAAAAGAAGCGATAAGGATTAACCAAGATAGATGAAGCACTATCTTGGAAGCACTACTAAGGCTAGACAAAAGTAGTGGAAGACAAGACTGGAACTTGTAGAAAAGTACCAGTAGTCCAATCACTGGAACTCCTGCATGGGCAGCTGCTGAATAGAACAGCAGAGAAAATATTTCTGTTTTTAACAGAGAGAACAGACAGAACAAGAGGAGAAAATCCTGATCATGTCTGATGAGCTGCCCAATGAAAGAAGGGAGGTTACTCCAGAGAAAACTCTACACTGGAAAGGAAAGGAAGACTAGAAAGGCTAAGAAAGCCTTCCAGTGGTATGGTACCACTCTTACAGGGAAAGCCCTGGAAAAGAGGGTAAAGAAAAATAGGAGCTGAAGGGAGACTTGCTATATGGTAAGTCTGTAGAAGGAAAAAATTCATGGTGGTACAGAAAAAACTATCATGAGATAGTTGGCAAACCTCTCTTCATGGTAGGAAGAGGAGGAAAACCCTGTGACCCATAGACATGAATCTCCTGACAGCTCAGCCTACCTAAGAGCAAGTGGATGTCCTGGAAACAGGAATCCATGTGTAGAGTTTTAAATGAAAAAACAGTGAAAAAACTTTTGCTGAGAAGAAGTGAACTGTAGGTTATAAAGAGATTAATAAGAACCCTATTGAGGGTTAATTTTCCTGGCTTGAGTTTGGATTCTTCAGACCAGGGCGAGGTTTCCCTTGTTTGGGAACATCTGTATGAGGGGCAGGAGAAGAATAAAACCTTCTTCTTTTAGGGAAAGAAGGTTTGGTAGGGCATTTCTTACCCACTGGGGAAGGAGAAGGCTTAGCCTCAGAAACAGGGAAGTCAGTGGAGCAGTGAGCAACCTGACGTAAAGACTCCTTGTTGAAGAGATTTTCTCCAGTACAAGGAGTATAACCCAGTCTTTGTTGTGCCCATCTGTTCAAGTCTGAAGCTTGGAGCCAGGCTCTACGTCGTGCTCCTATGGCTATAGCAGAGGTCCTGCTAACAGACTCAAAAGAGTCTAGAGAAGCACGAGTAAGAAACCAAGAGATATTTTGACTATGACTAAGTAGTAAGGAATAGTCCGCAGTCTTGGGCTCTGAAAGAAAAGGAGTTAGAAGAGACAACTTCTTTGTGACCTCCTGAAGGGATAGACTCGTATAAAAAATATATGAGAGAATCCTAGTTGACAGCATAGACGTCTGGAAGGTTTGACGTCCAAAGGCATCTAGTGTTCTAGACTCACGACCTGGTGGGTAAGAAGAGTGCTTCTTCTTACTTTTCACCTTCCTCATTGCTGATTCCACCACAGTAGAATGATGGGGAAGTTGAGTTTTTTGAAACCCTAGAGAAGGGGGCACCTGATACAAAAGATCAGTTGCTGTAGAAGGTGAGGAAACCCTTAAAGGTGTTTCCCATATTCTCAGAAGAAGATCCTGCAAAGAATGATGTAAAGGAAGCATTATATTTTCCTTTTCTCCAGAAGAGCCTTGTGTAGGATCATAGGCAGGGATAGGAATAGCAAGGAATGTTGCCATGTCAAGGAGAAAATTCTGAAAAGAAGGATCTCCAATGGGAACCATCCCTAGACAGGCTAGACTTGAAAAACTAGCCTGGGCACCAGAGGATGTACTTGTCCGGTGCAGAAAAGGATCCCTAATGGATGAATACTGATACTGGCGGTTATGACCTGAATCAGTCAGTACTGCATCGTCCATGCCAGGTATCGACTCCAAACTAGGTATAGAAAGGAGCGACCCTGGTGAAAAAAGCATGGAAGGAGCTGGTCCCGATGTTACTGCAGGTACCGGCACCGATACCGATACCGGAAGCTGAGCCGGAATCGAAGGCGATAGCGACATCGAAGCAGTCATCGGAGGCTGCTCAAGCGGTACCGAGGTAACCGAAAACTCTTGGTGATCACCCTCGGTACCGCGCATCCGGAATCGGTAAGCGTCGGTTACGAGACGCGTCGGTACCCAGTCTTCCAGACTAGATATCGATTCCAGACTCGGCATCGAAGGAAGCGAGTCTATCGATGCATGTCTAGAGGATACTGACGTCGGTGGTCGTATCGGCGGCTGCCGATACTGGAAAGTCAATCTGGGACGTATCGATCGGTCCCGAAGGTACCGAGAATGCCAGATGACGATCCCTGGTGAGGAGTGAATCGCTCAACACCAGTGCCGATGCTGGGGTATCGGTACCGCTCGAAGCGGATGCCACCACCGAGCATGGCTCAGGTATGTTCTGTGAGGGGTGAGCCCCAGGAACAACCTGAAACTCCTGAAAGGCTTTGGAGACCGAAGACTCCTGCCGGGGTTTTGAAGCCAATAGGGTCTTGAGGGCAAGGCCGGAGCCGTCATCATGCTTGGCATGAGACCTACCATTCAAGGATTGGCTAGTCTTAACAGACTGTTTGTGGGTTACCTGATCCTGTAGAGAAGAAATGGTCGGTGCCCTGACAGTGGAAGGGAACTCGGTATCGAGGGAAACTCGAAATGGAAAATCTCTTCTCACAATATTGTAGCCTGATGGCTCCGGAGGAAAAGGGTCAGGACCCAAACAGGTTAGACTCCAGTTATTGGAGTCTAAAAAGAAAACTGTACTTCCACAGTTAAGGCACTTCTTAGGAGAAGGCGGCTCCATAATGGAGAGGCCTTACAGGCCCAAAAGTTTAAACAGAAACTGAGGGAAAAAAACTCCCTGAGTTAGGGAAAAAGAAAAGAAAAAAACCACCGGTGGTACCGGTGGAGTCGGGGGAACAGCCGCGACCACAAGAAAACAAAGAATTAAAGAAAAAATTTTCTGCGGTGACAGGAAGACGTCCTGCCGGCTCCGCGGAAAAACGAAAACTGAGGAGAGACAGTTGGAAAGGCGGGAAGGCAGCACGCAGGCGCTGAGGGATGCTCCCAAAAGCTTTCTGATTGGACGCTGGGGAGCGTTCCCGCGCAGGCTCCGTCGGTACCGACGTACCCATATGTGAAGACTCATTCCTGCTTGTTCCTGGAGATACACTTGACCCACGCTCGTATCGAAACACGCTCTGAGATACTCCAGGTTCTGAGATGGCTCTAACTTGCTCTTTGCTGCGTTGACTACCCAACCGAGACTCTGCAACAGAGCTATCACCTTGGCTGTAGCCGAAACACTCTCCTCCCTGGACTTTGCTCTGATCAACCAATCGTCTAGATATGGGTGAACCAAGATTCCGTCTTTCCGCAAAGCCGCCGCCACTACCACCATCACCTTGGTGAACGTTCGCGGCACCGTTGCCAGACCGAATGGGTGTGCCTGAAACTGGAAATGCCCCATCGGTACCGCAAACCTGAGAAATTTCTGATGTTCCCGTCATATTGGAATATGAAGATACGCCTCCGATAGGTCCAGGGACGTCAGAAACTCGCCTCTTCTCACCGCTACAATGACCGACCTGAGGGTCTCCATCCGAAAATGAGACACGAACAGACAGCGATTCACCCTTTTTAAATCTAGGATGGGCCACCAAGTCCCTTCTTTCTTTGGAACCACGAAATAAATGGAGTATCGACCGCACCCTAACTGGTCGGCAGGAACCAGAACAATTGCCTTGAGGCCGAGTAGCCTTTGAACCGTTTCCTGCATTGCCTTGCACTTTGTCCGAGCGTTGCACGGTGACCGAACGAAAGATTCGGACAGCGGTCGCTGCAGCTCTAGTGCATAACCTTCCCGAATCACCTCCAGTACCCACTGATCGGATGTGAGTTGGACCCAGGCAGGGTAAAAATCCCGCAGCCGACCCCCCACGGGAACTAACTCTGCCTGGGCCCTCCTGACTTCATTGTAACTTTTTGAAGGTGGAGGACGAGGATGCAGCCGCAAAACCTCTGCTTGCTCCTCGAAACCCCCGAAACCCCTGGGACCTACCAGGGAAGCGACCTCGCTGAGATTGACCTCCCCTCAGGGAATTAAAATCGGCGAAAGTCCTGCTGCTGCCCCCAAGATCCAGGAACGGAGCGGCTCAGCTTCTGCTTGTCCTCTGGTAACCTGCTGCCCTTAGACTCCCCTAGATCCTTTACCAACTTCTCCAAATCTTCTCCAAAGAGCAGCTTCCCACGGAAGGGAAGCCTACTCAACCTCGCCTTGGAAGAACCATCCGCTGCCCAATTTCGCAGCCAAAGACACTTACGTCCTGCCACTACCGAAGCCATACTTTTCGCTAAACCCCTGATCAAATCATAATGAATGTCAGCGAGATACGCCGCCCCGGATTCTAACCGGGACGCCTCCTCGGATATGGCCTCCGGGTGGTCGCCCTGAACCCGCTGCGCCCACCGCAAGCAGGCCCTCGCTACCCAGACTCCACAAATAGACGCCTGCAAGGACAGCGCATTTGCTTCAAAAATCTGCTTCAGTAAGGTCTCTAACTTGCGGTCCTGCGCATCTTTAAGTGCCACAGCACCCTCCACCGGGATAGTAGTTTTCTTGGTCACCGCCGACACGGCCGCATCCACCCTCGGCGCCTTAAACAACTCCCGGTCCTGATCCAACAGAGGATACAGCTTTGCCATAACCCTAGAGCCTTTAAGGGTGGCCTCCGGCATATCCCATTCCTCCTGAATCATCTCCTTAAACACCCTATGCACAGGGAAAGCCCTCAGTTTTCTGAAAAGCCTGTAGCAGCGGATCCTCAAGGGTCGAATCCTCCACCGGCCCTGCATCAGGCTTTTTAAGAGCTCTGAGAGACTCTGCAATTAGCGCCGGTAGCTCCTCTCTACGAAATACCCTAACTACTCGCGCTTGATCTTCCTGTTCCCTAATCTCACCTTCCTCTAGATCCTCCAGGTCCCTGTCCGTGTCCGTGTCCTCAGACACGACGGACGGATCTAGAAGTTCTTTACTGGACCTGGTCTTCTTGGCACTTATACCAGACGCCACCGCCGACAAAGGTGACCCCGGCCTCTTCTGTCCTAGCTCAACTCCCGAGGTACCTGCTGTAGGGGCCCCCTGAGAGCCAGCCAAAGTCTTTTGTAGCAGTGCCATGAAATCTGGCGAAAAAAATCGACACTAAATTGCCCGCTATGGGCTGCTGAGAGGTCTGCAGCACTGGAGTTGAAGGAGTACCCAGGTCCGGGCCTGGAGCAGGTAGGGATGGGATACCCGATCCAATAACATCCCCCAAATCATCCTGCCTCCCCGTCTCAGAATCGGGAACTAAGTCCCTGGCCTCCAATTCAGGGGCGCACCCCTTACACACACCGTCTTGAGACACCGAACTTCTCTTGGCCCCACACAAGAGGCAGAGCTGCTTGGAAGGCATAGTGCCCTGAAAACCAGCACGCAGCCAAGATCCACCAAAAGAATTTTTTTTTTTTTTTTTTTACTTCAGCTGTTGCAGAGGCGCTCCCCCCGCTACACTGAAGAAACTATCAAAAAGCGAGGCTCCTAGACGGAGATACAACGCGCCCAAGCCCACAACTGAAAACGGCGATCTTCCCACTCTCCGCGCATGCGGTTTGGCCTGCTAATGAAAAATAAGCCGTTTCCTGCCGAAAACTGCTACGTACCTCCCGATCCACTGACAGATCGCCTGACAGTGCTTTGCCCTCTCTTCTTACCTCCTCCGCAGCTTTTTCCCACGCTGATCCACTTGTCGGTGCCCCGTACCACTAAAAAATCAGCTGTGACTGCACCGGAGAGCTCCCAGCGCCGGCAGGCAAATCCTCTGCACGCGCTGCTCTCTGAAGTGAGCCGGCTCCTGTCCCTGCACCACCGGGACGGTAACCAGCTGCCGATCCTCTCCCCAAAGTCACAGAACTGCCCAATGTGGCTCCCGACTGTCCCCCGGAGGAATTAAACAGGAAGGGAAGGGCTAGAGGATCTCAGGGCAAACGGAAAGCAGCCCCTAAAGCTGCAGGTAGATAGCATATGCTCTCCTTCTTTCCTTTCTGTCCTTTTAATCCCTTTTTTTTTTTTTTTTAACCAATTCCTTTCCTTAATTGTTCCTCAAGTGAGCCCTGAAATCCCTGGGCTCACCACCCCTCTAGCTGCTTTGGAGACTGATAAACTGGTGTGAGGAGGCGGTACCAGCACTTATATACCGGTGACATCACAGGAGTGAAGTTTCTCAGTCTCCAAAGCTGCTGGATGAGGTCGACAACCCCCAGAGATTCCAGGACTAGACTGGAGGGACGATCAGGAAGTAGGTTTAAAAAGAACTTTACTTAATAATAATTTTTTGTGTATGTGTGTTCCCAGTGTTTGGATTCTGAAGATCTTTTTGAAGTTTGCCCTTTGATAATGGCATGGGAGTGCCGAAATGCTAGCGACGGGAGATTTGTGTGAAAGAATGAACACCACAACAGCCACTTGTGGAGTGATTTCATTCAGCTGAGTTGAACGCCTGTCTGTGCAAGTGGCGAAAGTGACAAGATAAGTACTTTTGCCTTTGTATTTCAATGGACAACTTTTTTGTTACACTTTTGAGAAGAGGTACTTGATTAGATCAAGAGCTGTTAAAATCAGCTTCTTGGCAGGCTGAGAGTTTGAGCTCATATACTATCATACCTCTCCCAATAAATAAATAAATTTAATGAATAGAAGAAAGTATAAAAATATAAAACAGTGATACAGAAGCAAAATTTCTTTCTTCATTTGATGTCTACTGGCATTGTTGAAGAAAAAAAGACACTGATTAAACATTATTGATACTGGATTAGACACCTTTTATTAAGGTGTGTGCACCCTTTTGTAATTTAATAGCTAATATCTGTTGCCATGGGCAGGACTAGATTAAGGAACTGACAAACTAGAAACATTCCTGGGGTACAAAGTTTAGGGGGATACTATCACAAGTGCTCAGCACTCAGGAAGTTAGGACTAACAACTGTCTGGCCTTTTTCATGAGTCCACTGCTGGAGACAGACAAATACTAGCTTTTCTCAGTGCTGCACCAGTAGATATACTAGAGATGACATTACTGAAAGTTGCTCTTGTCTGCCTCCATCTGCTGGCTGGGAAACATGACCCACTTGTCTGGATTGGTCTAGCAAGATAAGGAAATGTCAAAGAAGGTGACTGGCTAATTAAAGGTTTGGGACAGTTAATGACAAACCCAACTGACTACTACAGCATCTAGAGGGTGGTATGCATGAATTTGTCTGCACTTGATGAACTTGTTCTATTGGCCATATGATTATCCATGTCTGGAAAACAAATGAATCCCCTTTTTTTGTAGAAAACACTGGTGGTGAATGCAAAATATTTTGGAAGTATTTGGAGTGCTGATGCTAGACCAAGTATGCAGTATTGATGGTGCTTTTTCCTTTCTAAAAATCTGAGATACTTCCTGGTCTTGAATGTATCCAAAATGTAATTACAATTATTTATTTGGATTTAGCTCATGTCTGCTCAAGGCAAGATATAGTCAAACTCAGACCAATGGAGGATGAAGTGTGTTGCCAGAGGTCACACGAAACATCAGTGGAAGAAGCGTGATTTGCATGCTACTCTAAACGCTAGATTACTCTTCTATGCTTTGTATTTAAAGGAGATATATATGGCTACACATCTCCTTTAAATACAAAACATATTTTCCTTTACTTAGAATGGGAATGAGGGAGCTCAAGGAAATCAATCTCTCTTTCTTTCTTTATTACATAAGAACATAAGATATGCCATACTGGGTCAGACCAAGGTCCATCAAGCCCAGTATTCTGTTTCCAACAGTGGCCAATCTAGGTCATACGTACCTAGCAGTTTCCCCAAGGGACACAGGTTCCACAATGCTTGTATTGGTTCAAGCATTGATATCCTGGTTCCCTTCTTAATAATGGTTTATGGACCTTTCCTCCAGGAACTTGTCCAAACCTTTTTTAAACCCAGCTACACTAACAGCCTTTACTACATCCTCCGGTAACAAATTCCAGAGTTTGATTCCACGTTGAGTGAAAAAATATTTTCTTTTATTAGTCTTAAATAGTTTACCCTGTAGCTTCATTGCATGTCCCCTAGTCTTTCTATATTCTGATAAGGTAAACAATTGATCTATGTTTACCCGTTCCACTCCGTTCATTAATTTATAGACTTCTATTATATCTCCCCTCAGCCGTCTCTCCTCCAGGCCAAAGAGCCCCAACCCTTCAAGCCCCTCCCCATAGGAGTATCCTTCCATCCCCTCCACCATCTTGGTGGCTCTTCTCTGAACCTTCTCCAAAATCGCTATATCCTTTCTAAGATACGGCGACCAGAATTGCACACAGTATTAAAGGTGCGGTCTCACCATGGAACGATACAGAGGCATTATAATATCTTTTGTTTTATTTTCCATTCCTTTCCTTATCATACCTAGCATTCTATTTGCTCTCTTGGCCACCGCTGCACACTGGGCCGAGGGTTCTAACATGGTATCCACAATGACACCCAAATCTTTTTCCTGGGTGGTGGTTCCCAATGTGGAACCTTGCATCGTGTAACCACAGTTTGGGTTGTTCTTGCATATTGCATATTCTGCTGATCACAACAATTCTCAGCGGAATCAGCATAGTTACTCACCTATAACAGGTGTTCTCCCGGGACAGCATATGGGTGACATCAGTGCCCATGGAGCCCGCATGGTGGTAGCTTCTCCCCAGCTTTCAAAGAAAACCTTTGGAGATGCACCATGCATGTGTGGTCCCCTTCCTGCCCAAGGGTGCCATCTTGCCTCAGAAGGATCATACAGCTCAAAGGCAAAAATGGCATAAAAAGCAAGGAGGAAGGAGGGTTGTGAGGACTGATTCCTGCTGACCCTGGAGAAAGCAGAGGTTACTCACCTGTAACAGGTATTCTTCAGGGACAGCAGGAATCAGTCATCACATATCGGTGACGTCGACGCCAACAGAGCCCTCACGGAAGCATCTCTCCTGCTTTCAAAGAAAGCCTTTGGGAGATGCCACCACACATGCGTGGTCCCCTTCCAGCCCAAGGGTGCCATCTTACTCAGTCAGATGACATAGCTAGAGCCGACAAAAGAAGATAGCAAAAATTGTACAGCAATTGTGAGGACTGATTCCTGCTGTCCCTGGAGAATACCTGTTACATGTGAGTAACTATGCTTTCTCCAGGAACAATCAGGAAGTCAGTCCTCACATATGGGATTTCCCTAGCTACAGGCTACAGAGAACCTGTAGAAAAAATACAGCCCAGTTGTGAGCAGCCGCAAGCGAATCTGAGAACAGACTCTGAGGACCCCAGTGTCCAGGGAGAACCATGGCTCCGGTAGTCTGAACAAGACGGGTCGGAGGGCAGGATTTGTCTCAGTCCCGAACAGACTACAGAGTATGGCCTGGCCAAAGGTACTGTCCCGTCTGGACTCCCTCTCCAGGCAGTAGTGAGCTGCAAAAGTGTGGACTGAGGACCAGGTGGCGGCCCGGCAGATGTCTGCCATAGGGACAGAGCAAAGGCTCACAACTGAGTTTGCTATAGCCCTGACGTTATGCGAAGGGACTCAGTGCTCCAATGATAGCCCAGCCTGATCGTGGGCAAAGACGATGCAGTCCGCCACCCAGGTGGATAGGGTCTGCATAGTGACAGCCTCCCACAGTCGACTGGGGTCATATGAAACAAAAAGCTGTGAGGTTTGCAGTGGCCCCGAGTACATTGCAGGTAGAAAGACAGGGCTCTTTTGCAGTCTAGAATACAGAGAACGGCCACTACCTTGTCAGCATGGGGCCATGAAAAGAAGGTAGGGAGCATCACCTCTTGGATGAGGTGAAAAGCAGATACCACCTTCAGGAGGAATTTAGGGTGGGTGTGAAGCATGACCCTGTTTTTGTAGAACCTGATATAGGGTGGTTTGGCCATCAATGCCTGAAGCTTGCCGACTCTGTGGGCAGAGGTGAGCACCACCAGGAAGGCAACCTTCCAAGATAGGTAACACAAATGGCAGGTAGCCAAGGGTTTGAAGGGCGGCTTGGTAAGCTGTGTCAGAACCACATTGAGATTCCATTTGGCCGGAGGCAGCTGGATGAGAGGTTTAGATAGCAGCAAGCCCTACATGAATCAAGTAAAGAGGGGCTGCACAGAAAGAGGCTGGCCCTCTACGGAGTGATGGTTCACAGAGAGTGCGCTCAAGTGCAGCTTGACTGAGTTGGACGAGTTTGGTCTACGAGAGGTGGAGCAAGTACTGCAGCACTGTATGCACTGGGCAGGAGAACAGATCTACCCGTTGCTCCATACACCATATCAAGAAAATGTGCCACTTGAAGGCATAAGCTCATCTTGTGGAGTTCTTACGAGAGGCCAGAAAAACTTCTTCCACCCCCCTGGGGTGACCCATTCAGCAGCCATGCTGTTAGCGACAGGAACCCCAGGGACCGGGAGTTCCATCGAGAGACAGAGTAACAGAAGAAACTAAGACTGTCTGGGCAACCAGGATCATGGAAGCCTTGTCCCGCTGGACCTTGAAGAGGGTCCATGTGATTAGTGGAATAAGAGGGAAGGAATACAACAGGCCCTCCGACCACGAGATGAGAAAGGCATCCGCCACTATCCAGGACAGGTGTGGTTCGGGACAGCAGAAGCGGGGCAGCTGAGTGTTGGCTGGGCTGGCAAAAAGGTCCAAACTTGGGGTTCCCCATAATTGGAACAACCGCTGCGCCACCCTGGGGTCTAGGTGCCACTCGTGTGGCTGGAGGACCCTACTCAGTCTGTCCACTAGGACACTGTCCTGGCCAAGAAGGTATATCACTCTGAGGAGCATTCCCTGACTGATCATGTACGAGCAGAGGGCTACTACCTCCTGGCAGAAGCAGTGAGACCCTGTGCCCCCCTGTTTGTTCAAGTAGACATCGTGACCTGGTTGTCCATTTGGATCAGCACCGACTGATGCTGCAGGCAGTGTTGGAAGGTCCCGATTGCCAGAAAAATGGCTCTGAGTTCCAGCAGGTTGATCTGCTGCTGGCTTTCCTCAAGAGACCAACTGCCCTGCATGTGCAGTTCCTCGCAGTGGGCACCCCAGCTCAGTAGGGAGGCATCTGTAGTTAGGACCCTCTGGGGGTTTGGGTGTTGAAAGGGTATGCCCTTCCGTAGGTGCTGTGCATCTTGCCACCAATCGAGTGACTCTGCTAGTTGGTGGTACACCGAGATCCTGTCCCAGAGCCTTCCTATGACTTGAGTCCACTGTGAGCGGAGGCATCACTGAGTTGCCCGCATGAGGAGGCAGGCATTGGAAACCACATGGACTGTGGAAGCTATATGGCTGAGCAGGCATAGTATGGACTGCACAGACAAGGCATGATGGTGCTGCACCTCGGTTGCCAGGGCCCTGAGGCAATCCGCCCTGTCCAGGGGGAGGAAACCCTGGCTTGGAGGGTGTCCAGGCAAGCCCCTATCAACTCCAGGTCCTGTGTTGGAGTGAGGTGGGATTTGAAGTGGCTTGTCACAAACCCCAGATGTTGTAGGACCTTGATGGTGTGGGCCGTGGCCTGTTGCACTTCTGAGGCAGTGTGTCCCTTTACTAGCTAGTGGTCCAGATATGGGAAGAGACAGAGGTTGTCAGCCATCACTGCCAGGCATTTGGTGAAGACTCTTGGTGAGGAGGGGAGGCCAAAGGGTAGTACCCTGTACTGGTAGTGGTCACCCCGACCATGAACCTTAAGTGCTGCCTGTGACTGGGATGAATACGAATGTGGGTATAAGCATCCTTTAGGTCCAAGGAGCATAACCAATCTCCCTGCTGCAGGTAGTACAGAAATATTCCAAGGGAGAGCATTTTGAACTTCTCCTGCACCAGGAATTTGTTCAGGTTTCTCAAGTCCAGGATGGGCCTGAGGCCTCCTGTTCTTTTCGGGACCAGAAAGTACCTGGAGTAAAACCCCTTTCCTTTTAGGTGGTGTGGTATGGGCTCCACAGCCCTGTCCCTGAAAAGGCCCGCAAATTCCTGCAGCAGCAGGGCCTGGTGCAGGGGTCCGATGGGGCTCTCCTGGAAAGAAAGGTGGAGGCATCTGGTCCAGATGAAGGAGGTAACCTTCCCTGACCACATGAAGTGCCCAGGAATCGGTGCTGACGGCAACCCACCGGTGGGCAAAATGAATCAGGCACCCCCCCCATTGGTAGCTGGTTCCCCATGGGGGAAGAGGCTATGCTCTGGGAGTCAAAACTCTGACTCAGTCTGGGCTGGAACTGGTGTCTGGGGCTTGGGCCCCCTAGGCTTACATGGGCCCTGGCCTGCCCCCTTACCCTGATGACCCTGCTGAGGGATTTGGGGGCCTGATATGGGAGGATAACATCAGTAAGGCTGGCCTTTCCGTTGGAAGAGAGGCATTTTCCCCGATGGTTTCTTCTTGGGAAGAGTGGAGGACATCCTCGGGAGTCGAGTCCTGGTGACATACTTTGTCTCGATCTTCGCCACCTTGTCTTCCATTGGCTTGCCAAAGAGGTTTTCACCGAGGCAAGGAACATCGAGGAGTTTTTCCTGGACCCATTGCTTGAGGTCTGATGCCTGTGGCGGCCACCTTTGCATTAGACTCAAAACCATCGTAGGCCACTTGAGACAAATACTTTGAGCACGTCCCGACAGACTTTGTGAGGATCTGGAAGCACTGGAGGTGATCCCCGCTGAGACCTGTCAAGAAATCCCAGAGTTCCTTGGCTAGATCTCAGAGGTATATGCAGATATACAGCTGATATGCTTGTATACGGCATGACAGCATCGAGCCCTGGTAATATTTACGCCCGATGGCGTTGAGGGTGCGGGACTCCCTGCCTAGGGGCATCAAAGAGTGAGTCTTTGGGCTTTTCTGTCAACGCATGGTCGACTCAACCACCATGGAGGTGTGAGGGAGTTGCACCTTCCTGAAGCCAGGTCCTCACTGGACCCGGTACATAGTGTCCAGGCATCGGCTCACAATCTATACAGATGTCAGCGTTTCCCACATTTGGAGAAGGTGGTGCCTGAGGATGGAGGGGACAGGGACCATAAGGGGCTCCTTGGATTTGGCCTCATATTGGAGGATTTCAAGCTCCTCCATGTGGGCTCCTCCTCCGACTTCGTGGTAAGGGGGCGTGCCTTTACAATCTCCTCAACAAACTCGAGGAACAAGGTGTCCTCGGGCAGGGACCAGTGCCTTGATGCTGGCAGGGATGGATCCAAGGGGAGGTCTAGGTGTGCTCGTGTCTCTGGGGAAGCCTCATCTTCGGACACCCAGTCCAAGTAATTCGTCGAGGACCCGAGGCCTAACAGCTCTAAGGGCATTGTAGGATCCAGCCTTCAATGAACTGTGGCTGGGGTTCGGCTGGAGCCAGAGGCGCTTGCTGGGGAGGATCTCGCTCCTAAAGACAGGGAGCGGGATCAAGACCCTCGCCAAGGATCAGCTCGAGGCATGGGGCTCTTGAGGATCTCTTTAGTGGCCCAGGGAGTCCTCAACATCGAGGTTCCTATGGTCTCAGCATATGCGCCGGCGGGGCCGGGTAGCGACGCTTGCTGCGAGGCAAGGAATGCAGAAACGCTGCATTCCAGTGCCATCATCCTGACTTCTACTCAGGGGTTGCAGCCTTTGACACCGAAGCCAGGGTGACCGGTTTGGATGTTGGGGAGAAGAGGGAGTCCTCGAAGGAATGGGCCTCGGTGGACCGAGATCTGTCACCAGTGGCCTCGCATCTGTCCTAGGTATCTTTGCTGGCCGCTCCTGCTCCAACTCCTCAGAAATCCTCTGGGAGCTGTGGGACCTCACACAGGATTTGCTGTGCATATCCCCTTCCCAGGAAGAGGTCCTCAAAGATTTCTTCTTTTTCTTA
The DNA here is from genome assembly GCA_033557465.1 of Ichthyophis bannanicus. Lineage (NCBI taxonomy): Eukaryota > Metazoa > Chordata > Amphibia > Gymnophiona > Ichthyophiidae > Ichthyophis > Ichthyophis bannanicus. The sequence goes on from CM066034.1 coordinate 567,596,150, forward strand.
TGCTCTCACTCCGGGGGAACTCGTATCGGAGTGTCCGCATGCCCACTCGGGCACCGCAGGGGCTTTACGTGACTCCGAGGATCCGTGAGGGGCCTTAGAGCATGCGGCTACCGGGGCTACTGGATCCAAGTCTGACATGTGGAAGATGTCATCCTGCTTCTGCTGGCAACTCTGGATGGCTTTAGCAGACATCTTTTTGCACAGGAGCATGCCTCTGGGTCATGGTCGGCACCTAGACACCCGAGGCAACAGTCATGTATGTCAAAACATGTTCTTGGAGCACCGATCACACTTTTTAAACCCGGTGACCATTTGGGCAAAAAGGGCCCCAGTGAGGTCAAAGAGCTTTGACACAGCCAGCGGTTAGAAAAGGTACAAAACCACGCTGAATGAATAAACCTAATTAAACAGGATCCGAGTCCCAAAGCAGAGGTGACTGGCTCAAAAGCGGGAAAGGGACCGATGCTAACTGGATGGTACACAGAAGTGCACGAGTAAATCAATTTTTTTTCAGGGAAGAAATACGAACGTTTGTAGGGCTCCGCTGAAAAAGGGAGACTGAGTAACATGGCACCCTTGAGCGGGAAGGGGACCAAGCATGCATGATGGCATCTCCCAAAGGCTTCCTTTGAAAGCTGGGGAGATGCTTCCGCGAGGGTCCCTCGGCTTTGATGACAACCATAGGTGAGGACTGACTTTCTGCTTGTTCCTGGAGAACACTTGTTACAAGTGAGTAACTATGCTTTCTCCGGGAACAAGCAGGAAGTCAGTCCTCACATAAGGGACTCCCTAGCTACAGGCTACCAAGAACTTGTAAAAAGCCACGGGTGACCAGAAAAAGGTGAGCCATGTGCAGTAGCAATGAGTCTTTGAGAAGACAGACTCCCAAGCAGCCCAAGCGTCTAGTGAGAAAACCTGAACACACAAAGGGCTGGAGGGCGGAGTACCGCTTGGCCAAGGACACTGTCCCTACGGGACTTCCCTTTGCTGCCGGCGGGCGGACTGGAATTTTAGACAACAGGAGCCCCGCAAGAAGTGGGTCATGAGAGGTTGGGTGGAGAGGGGCTTCCCTCAATAAAGTGGTGGTTTGCCATGAGAGCACTCAGGTGGAACCTGATAGAGTTGGACTACAGACTTGCCTGAGATAGGTGAAGCAAATATTGCAGCACAAGCTGCAAAGAGCATGAGAACAGGTTGACCTGTCACTCCACGCACCATTCTGAGAATCTTTGCCATTTGAAGGTGTACGCCCGTCTTGTGGAGGTCTGACAGAAGGACAGGAAGACCTCCTCCACCTCCCTTGAAAGATTAAAAGGGACAAAGGTTACCCTTTCAGCAGTTAGACCATTAGCATCAGATACTCCAAGTTGGGGTGTAGGAGGGAGCCTTCCTCCTGCGACAGCAGCCCCAGGGCACTTGCCAGGGGGACTGGGGGCGCTGAGGATAAGCGAAGTAGCAGTGGGAACCACGGTTGTCTGGGCCACTGTAGGGCTACTAGTATTAGGGATGCCCTGTCATATTGAACTTTGAACAAGGTCTTGGCAGTGGCATGGGAGGAAAGGCGTAGAGGAAGCCCTCCATCCACGAGATGAGGAAGACATCCGCTGCCATCCGGGATGGGTGTGGCTGCCTGGAGCAGAAGAGGGGTAGCTGGGTGTTGGCCGGACTGGTGAAAAGATCCATCCGTGGAGTCCCCCAGAGCTGGAAGAGCCGACAGGCCATTCTGGGGTCTAGCTGCCACTCATGCAGCTGGAGAACTCTGCTCAGCCTGTCTGCCAGGGTGTTGTCCTGGCCCAGCAGATACACTGCCCACAGGAGCATCCTGTGGCAGTTCGCATATGAGCAGAGTACTACCTCTTGGTAGAGGGTGTACAATCCCGTGCCCCCCTGCTTGTTGACATAGAACATCACCACTTGATTGTCCATCTGGACTAGCACTGAATGGTGTTGTAAGTCATGATGGAAGGCTCGGAGGACTAAGGATATGACCCGCAGCTCCAAGAGGTTGATCTGCTGCAGACTGTTCACCTGCGACCACCTGCTTTGAGTGCAGAAGCCATAGCAGTAGGTTCCCCGGCCTAAGAGGGAGGTATCTGTAGTTAGAACCCTCTGGGGGGGTTGGGGGCTTAGAAGGGTATCCCGGCCAAGAGGTGATGGGGGGCTTGCCATCAAGTGAGAGGGCCAGCCAGTTGGCAGGTCATCACCACCCTGTCCCTTAGCTGGCCTGTGGCCTGGGTCCACTGGGAGCGGAGGTGCCATTGAGCAGTCCTCATATGAAGGCAGGCAGGCGTCTGGGGTAACATGAACTGTGGACACCATGTGGCCCAACAGACAAAGCAGGAGGTGGGCAGGCACAGAGTGTTGGCACTGCACAGCCACGGCCAGTGCCCTGAGGCAATTGGCCCTGTCCCAAGGGAGGAAGGCCTTGGTCTGAACGGTATCCAGCCTTGCCCCTATGAACTCCAGGCACTGTGTCGGGAGGAGATGGGACTTTGGGTGGTTTATTACAAATACTAAGTGCTGTAGGATGAGGATGGTGCATGCTATTGCACGATGCACCTCTGCAGCCCCTTATGAGCCAGTCATCTAGGTAGGAAAAGACAAAGACTTCCTGGAGACAAAGGTAAGTCACGACCATCGTCAGGCACTTGGTGAACACTCTGGAGGCGGAGGCCAGCCCGAAGAGTAGCACCCTGTACTGGTATTGGCTGTCTCCCACCACGAACCTGAGGTATTTCCTATGGATGAGGATGTGTGTGTACGCATCCTTTAGGTCCAAGGAGCACAGTCAGTCTTCGGGCTGGAGGTATGGCAGCAGTGTTCCAAAGGAGAGCATTTTGAATTTCTCCTTCACCAGAAACCTGCGTTAGGTCCTGCAGGCCCAGAATGGGATGGAAGCCCCCAATCCTCTTGAGTACAAGGAAGTACCAGGAGTAGAACCCCTTGCCCTCGAGGTGTGTTGGCACAGATTCCACCGCCTTGTCTTTGAGAAGGTCTGCGAGCTCTTACAACAGTAAGGTCTGGTGGAGGGAAGTCCTGGGGGGCTCTCCCGGAAAGAACTGAGGGAGTGCCTGTGTCAGGTGGAGGAGGTTAACCCTCCTTCACCATCTGCAGTGCCCAGGAGTCAGTTGTGATGGATGGCCACTGGTAGGCTGTGTCTCCTGGGGGAAAAGAGGCTATGCCCAAGGACTCAAAAACTCCTGCCAGGCTGGGCCGGAGCTGGTGCCTGGGTTTGGAAGCCTTAGGCTTACAAAGGCCATGTCCTTGTCCCTTGGCCTGCTGCCCCTTTTGGGAAGCCGGGAAGGCCTGGAACTGAGGGAAGTTTCCAAACTCCTTCCTCTTCTTCGAGTAAAAGAGATTTTATCCAAAGACTTCCATTGGGAAGAGTCAACGGTCTTCTTGGAGAGCTTGGTCCTTGTCAGGAAGACGGACTCCAACTCTGCAGCCTTATCCATCATGGGTTTGCCAAAGAGATTCTCTCCCTGATAAGGGACATTAATCAGCTTGTCCTGAACCCATTGTTCCAGTTTGGAGGACTGTAGCCAAGCCTGGCGTTAGGCACAGATGCCCGCCACAGCTACTCTAGCCACCAACTCAAAGCCATCATAGACTGCCCGAGTCATGAATTTGGAGCACTCTCTGACACCCGAGGCCAGGGTCCGGAACCGCTGGAGAGGTTTCTCAGAGAGACAAGTCGAGAATCCGGCAAGTTCCTTTGCCAGGTCTCTCAGATACATGCCCATGTACAGTTGGTATACCTGGATTCATCGAGCCCTGGCAGCACTTCTTGCCTAGGGCATCCAAGGTGCATGCCTCCCTACCCAGGGACGCAGAGAAGTAAGTCTTCTGGCTCTTAAGGTGACACATGGCTGACTCCACCAACAGAGAGTTGTGTGGCCGCTGTGCTTTCTGGAAGCCGGGGCCCCGGCTGACCCAGTACATCGAGTCCAGCCATCAACTCACTATAGGCACTGACGCAGGGGTCTCCCACATGCAGAGAAGCAGCCATTCCAGGATTGGGGAAACAGGCACTGTGAGTGCCTCTTCAGGGGGGGCCTCGAATTGGAGGATCTCAAGCTGTTTGGTCTGAGGGTCCTCCTCCGAGTTGGTCTTGAAGGCAATGCCTTGGCCATATCCCGCACAAAGTCAAAGAAAGCCATGTCCTCGGGCGGGGATTGACGCCGGGTCTCGGGGGGATTCAGGTCGGAGGGCATATCCCAGTACTGATGGGTATTCGGGGACTCATCCTCAGAATCCCAGTCTGAATCCCAGTCTGGACTCTTAGTCGGTGGATGTGTCGAGGATGGCCCAGGCTCCAGGGTCATGCCCCGAGCTAGATGGCCCCTAGCCCCCAGAGGCCCTGCGGTCAGAGCGGCGAGCACTCATTGGGGATGACCTCAGTCTCAAGGATTGGGAACAAGATCGGGACCAATGCCGAGGAATCTCTTGAAGCTGGTTGGCACTCGAGGATCAGCTCGACGTCCGGGGAGTTTGAGGTCAAGGGCTTGGTAGTTGGGAGTGATGACCTGGCAGAGCAGAGCCGTGCATCAGAACCCGCTGCTGGACCATGGAGGCAGATAAACTGCGCTCCAAGGCTGCCATCCTGGTCTCGAGGCCAGATGGCTCCACAGCCTTCAGCATGGGCACAGAGGGGCTTTGGCCTGACACCGGATCTGTTGAGGGGAAGTCTTCGAACAGGATGACCTCGGGGATCAGAGGCTGGTCGCCAGATGCCAATCAATCCCATTGGGGTATTTTGGTTCAGCCACTCTCACTCCTTCCTCTCGGACTCGCGACAAGGACTACGGGTCCGGGACCCATAGGGCTTTCTCACTTTTCCAGGCGTGTCCTCCGATGCAGTCTTCAAGGGTTTCTGGCTCTTCTTGGGCTCTTTCTCTGGGGTCCAGATGGAGGACCCATGGCCTTGGGGTTCTGAGGCAGCCCGGTCTCCCCAGGGTTCTGCGGTTCCAGAGGAGGCCCTGAAGCGTGGTCACCAGAGACTCCGGTGCAGAATCCGTCTTATGGAAGAAGGACTCCCGCTGCTGCAGATGGCTCTTGATGGACTTGGAGGTCATCTTTTTACAGAGACCATGGTCCAAGGGATCATGGTCTGGCCCTAAGCATCAGAGGCAGCAGTCATGTGGGTCGGTGCACGACATGGTTTTGGTGCATTGGTCACAATTTTTAAAGCCACTGGCCGAGGCCATGGAGAGGAAAACGGTCCCTGCAAGGTAGAAAACCTCCTGCCCAGCCAGGGACAAAAAAAGACACGAAGCTGGTCGAGAAACTCGCGAAGGGAAAAAGAATGAACTAGAGACATGATGCCAAGCGAGCTCGGGGGCAGGAAAGGGAACCGGTACGCGACTGGAGAAAGAAAAAATCAAGAGAAAAAACTAACAATTTTTCTGGGGAAAAGAGACACATGTCCGGTGGGATCCGCAGAAAAAAGGAGAATGAGGCAAATTAGCACTCTTGGGCAGGAAGGGGATCACACATGCGTGGTGCAACTCCCAAAGGCTTTCTTTGAAATCTGGGGAGAAGCTACTACACGGGCTCCATTGGTGCCGTCACCCATATGTGAGGACTGACTTCCTGTTTGTTCCCAGACAATAACCAACATTCACATGAGCAGAGTAATTTTATAGCAGGATGCCTAGGAAGTAAAGTAGACTATTTTCTAAAAACAACAAAGAAGCCTATGTGTCTATATTAAACAGCCTCACGAAAGTTGCAAATGCTCACACTTACACCTGCTCTGGAGAAGGTATTACTGTATGTGCATTTAGTACGTACAAGTTTGTAGATTTTATAAACTATGAGTATGCTTCGTGACCCAAACCTATTTCTATGAACATGCATACAGGTGGGTCACATAAAACTATCCGTCTTCTTGTCACTGTTATACTTTAATGGAAGCCTTGACAAATTTTCTTGGAATCTAGGAGTTAGTCTAAAAATCCAGGAGCCAGCCATCAAAACCTAGGTCATAGTACATATCCCTATCCCGGAAAAGGTGTATCGCAGTTAATAAATCAGGCCCTAAAACATAAAGTAAGACCGTTTTTCCATTTTCTGTGGGAAAAAGCTCAATAAATCAGGCTCTTAATGGGCCACTGCAGAGTGCTAACAAAAGGCAGTAGCTCCACTCCTCCCTGTCCCATTGTCCTTTAAGATACACCTCTGTGTGTATGTGTGGTGCGAAGGTGGGGTACCTGCATGTGTGTGATGGGAGAGCCTTTTGAACATAAACATTGTGTCCTTTACTTCCCATGTATTTATCTCTTCACCTTTCAACACCTTTCCTACTATTTTTTCCCCACGGCAACTCTGTTTCCCTTCTCAGACTCTCACCTTCGCCTTCCTCCCTTGCACTCAGCCCCCTGCCCTCCATTCCACCCAGGGCTGGTGCTACCCAGTAAGCAGGGTAAGCGTGGCAGGGAGGCGCTGGCGCTTGACACCCTCCCCAAGCAGGACCGGCCCTACACATGTGCAGGCACGAGGGGCCCCATGCACACCTGACCAGTTTCAGAGGGAGCCCCAAAGCCCGGCTCACCTCTGCAAAGCTGTGGGAGGAGTGTTTTCCTTTAATCCTGCAGCTGTGCTAAGTAGCAGCTGCCGGCTGCACTGAGTTCCTGGAGGTTAAATGGGGCACTTCCTGTCTTGTGCAAGAGACAGGAAGTGCCCTTGTTTAACCTCCGGGAACTCAGTGGTGCCAGTGGGCTGCTACTTAGCACAGCCATGGGATTAAACGAAAACGTTCCTCCTGTGGCTGTGCAGAGATAAGCTAGGGGAGCCGGGCTTCAGGCTTCACTAGCTCCCACTGAAGCCAGTCAGGAGCGCGCAGGGCTCCTCGTGATGTGGGGTTGCTGCTGGCACTGTAAGAGGACTGGCGCTAGAACAGGAAATGGGCTAATGTTGGGGGATGTGGAGACTGCTACTGAAAGGAAGATAATGCTGGGAGGGATCGGGAGGGGCTGGAACTAGAGGGGAGCTGATAGTGGAGGGCCAGTACTGAAGGGATCTGATGCTGAGAAGAACTGGACCTGGAAGACTGGGGGGCTAGGACTGGAAATGGGCTGATGCTGGGGGATAGGGAGCCTGGAATTTGAAGGGAGATGATGCTGTGAGGGACTGATATGAGCTGATGCAGGGGGATGGGAGGGACTGGGACAGGAAGGGAGATGATGCTGGGAGGGACTGGGACTAGAAATAGACTGATGATGGGGGGATGGGGGGACTGGAAGGAATATGATGTTGGGATGGAATGGGACTGGAGGACTGATATTGGGGGGCTAAGACTGGAAATGGACTGATGTTGGGGGATGGAGGGATGCTTGAAAGGGCTGAAACTAGAAGGGAGCTGATGCTTTGGGAGAACTGGAAGGGGTGGAGCTAGGGCAAGAAAAAAGAAACTAGGGGAATGAGAATGGAGAGGGGGACAGATATTTTGTGTGGGAGGAAAGAAAAGAGATCATACAGAGGGAACAGTTGAGAGGGAGGGGCATAAGAATTAATGTTGGAGAAAGGAGAAGGACAGGCATGAATATCGAAGAAAGAAGAAGTTGGGTGGATTGTGGAAGGGATGTAGGAGGTGGTACTGGGGAAAGGGAGATGCAGGAGAGCAGGGACTGGGACTTAGGGTGGGAGAAAGCGTAGTTACTCACCTGTAACAAGTGTTCTCCGGGGACAGCAGGAATCAGTCCTCACATAAGGGTGACATCGGCACTAATGGAGCCTTCGCGGAAGCATCCCCTCAGCTTTCAAAGAAAGCCTTTGGGAGATGCTACCACGCATGCGTGGTCCCCTTCCCACTCCAGGGTGCCATCTTGCTCAGTCATATGACATAACTAAAAGATGGCAAAAATAAAAGATGGTAAAGGAGCAACTCCAAGGGGAGGAGGGAGGGCTGTGAAGATTGATTCCTGCTGTCCCCGGAGAACACCTGTTACAGGTGAGTAACTACGCTTCCTCCGAGAACAAGCAGGAAGTCAGTCCTCACATATGGGACTCCCCAGCTACAGGCTACTGAAAGCCCATAGGAAAAAACAGGGGCTCCCTAACAGGAAGCTGCAAGCAGCAGCAATTTGATAGTTCGTGTACACAAACCACACCTGTGTCCGATGAAACCAGCACTCCGGTAGCCTGAACACAGAAGGGTCGGAGGGTAGGAATTGCCTAGACCCCGAAAAGGTTACGGAGCACAGCCTGCCCGAAGGCACTGTCCCATTGGGACTCTCTTTCCACGCAATAATGGGCTGCAAAGGTATAGAATGAAGACCAGGTAGCAGGCCGGGAGATGTCCTACATCGGGACAGAGTGCAAGTTCGCCACCAAAGCCACCATGTCCCTGACATGGTGCGCTGTGATGTGACCTTCCAGTGGGAACCTTGCCTGCTCATAAGCAAGGGCGATACAGTCCGCCACCCCTGTGGACAGCTTACTGGGGTCGTAGGAGATGAAAAGCTGAGAAACTTTGCAGTGGCCCTAAGTGCGTTTGATATAGAAGGACAAAGCCCTCTTACAGTCCAAGGAGTAAAAAACTGTCTCTGCCCAACTGCAGTGAGGTCTTGGGAAGAAGGTAGGAAGTACCACTTCCTGATTAAGATGGAAGGGCGATACTACCTTTGGCAGGAATTTGGGGTGCGTGCGAAGCACCACTCTGTTCTTGAAGAACCTGGTATAAGACGCCTCGGCCACGAGGGCTTGGAGCTCGCTAACTCTGCGAGTGGAGGTGAGCGTGACCAGAAAAAACACCTTTCAAGAGAGGTAGCGAAGGTGACTGGTAGCCAGAGGCTCGAAGGGTGGGCGAGTGAGCTGCCCCAACACAACGTTGAGGTCCCATTTGGTTGCTGGAGGGCAAACAGAGGGTTTCAATAAGAGCAGGCCCCGAAGGAAACGGATCATCAATGGTAGGACCGAGAGGAGCTTACCATCCACCAGATGGTGGTACGCCGCCAGGGCACTCAGGTGCACTCGGACGGAGTTAGACTTGAGCCCGGACTGAGAGATGTGGAGAAGGTACTGTAACACTGGAGCCACTAGGCAGGAGAAAGGATCAGCCCAGCTTTTGCCACACCAAGCAGAGAACCTGCACCATTTCAGGGCGTAAGCCTTCCTAGTAGAGGCCTTGCGACAGGCCAGCAGAATATCCTCCACCTCAACCGGAAGGATGAGAGGTGCCAGAGTCAGCCTCTCAGCAGCCACGTTGTCAACGAGAGGTACCCCAGGTTGGGATGCAGGAGAGAGCCCCTCTCCTGAGATAGGAGTCCCAGCGTGGTCCCCAAGGGTATGGGAGCCTCCACCATCAATTGCAGAAGCAGTGGGAACCACGGCTGCCTGGGCCACTGAGGAGCTATCAGGATGAGCGAGGCACTGTTGCAGAGGATCCTGAACAAGGTCTTTATGATCAGCGGTGTCAGAGGGAAGGCGTACATGAGGCCTTCCGACCATGAGACTAGGAACGCGTCCGCTGCCACCCTGGAGGCGTGGGCCTGCCGGGAGCAGAAGCGGGGCAATTGAAAGTTGTCCAGACTGGCGAACAGATCCATCACGGATTTGCCCCAGAGTCAGAAAAGCTGACTGGCTACCCTGGGGTCCAGCTGCCACTCGTGCAGGCTGGAGAACTCTGCTAAGTCTATTGGCCAGCAGGTTGCCCTAGCCTGGCAGGTACACTGCCTGCAGGAGGATACCCTGTTGGATTGCGTATGAGCAGAGGACCAGTGCCTCCTGACAAAGGGTACAAGACCCTGTGCCCCTCTGTTTGCTCACGTGGAAAATCACCACCTGGTTGTCCGTCTGGACCAGCACCGACTGGTGACACAGGTGGGTGACAGAAGACCCTCAGGGCTAGGTGTATGGCTCCGAGCTCCATGAGGTTGATCTGCTGGGTGCTCTCATCTGGCAACCAGTTGCCCTGAGTGCGGAGATCTCTGCAGTGGGCTCCCCATCCCAGCAGGGAGGCATCCGTGTTGAGGACCTTCGAGTGGCTTGGGGCCTGAAAAGGCATGCCCGCTTTGATATGCTGGGGCGATTGCCACCAGACCAGGGAATCCGCCAGCGGGTCACCGAAACTCCATCTTGGAGGCCACCTGTGGCCTGAGACCACTGGTCCCGGAGACACCACTGCGCTATCCTCATGAGGAAGCGAGCATCTGGGGTGACATGGACCATGGAGGCCATGTATCCAAGGAGGCGCAGTAGAAGCCGGGCGAGCACCGAGGGACGGTGCTGTACATCACGAGCTAGAGACCTGAGACGATCGGCTTGGTCCTTGGGCAAGAAGGCCTTCAACTGGAGAGTCTCGATCTTTGTCCCGATGAACTCCAGTCGGGAGGAGGTGAGACTTGGGGTAGTTTATGACGAAGCCCAAGCATTGCAGAACCTGGATGGTGTGTGTGTTGGCCTGCTGTGCCTCCCTTTATGAGCCAGTCATCCAGGTAGGGAAAAACGAAGACCCCCCTGGTGCCGGAGGAATACGGCCACGAAAGCCAGGCATTTTGTGAAGACCCTTGGGGCAGAGGCCAGACCAAAGGGAATCACCCTGTATTGAAAGTGCCTGCCCCCTACTATGAACCGCAGGTAATGCCTGTGGTTGGGGTTGATGAGGATGTGAGTATAAGCATCCTTGAGGTCTAAGGAACATAGCCAGTCTCCCTGCCAGAGGTATGGCAGCAATGTTCCAAGGGAGAGCATCTTCAACTTCTCCCTCACCAGGAATCTGTTGAGGTTGCGCAGGTCAAGGATGGGCCTTAGGACCCTCCGTCCTCTTTGGCACGAGGAAGTATCTGGAGTAGAGCCCCTTGCCCTTGACGTGGTGGGGCACCGGTTCCACTGCATTGTCCTTGAGAAGACCTGCCAACTCCTTCAGAAAAAAGTCCCGGTGGAGGGGAGACCTGAGGGGCCTCTCCCGGGAAATACAGGGGAGGTGTCTGAGCCAGGTGGAGGATATAGCCCTCCCCGACTACCCTTAGTGCCCAGGAATCGGTGGTGATGGCCACCCACCTCTGGGCATAGAGGGCCAGGCGTCCCCTTGTGAGCTGCTGATCTCCTTGGGGTAGAGAGGCTATGCTGAAGGAGTCAAAAGCTCCCCCCTGGCTGGGCTGGGGCAAGGGCCGGTGCCTGGGGCTTTGCAGCCTTCTGCTTACACGGGCCATGCCCATGGTCCTTGGCTTGCTGACCCTATTGGGGAGCCGGGGGGGGGGGGGGGTCCTGATAAGGTGGGTAGTTTCTGTAAGCAGGCCCCCCTTCCTCAGGTAAAAGGGCTTTTTACCTGAGCCCTTCCATTGGGAGGGGCAGTGGTCTTCTTAGAGAGCCTGGCCCTCATCATGAACTCGGTCTCCAGTTCGGCAGCCTTGTTGGTCATGGGCTTGCCACAGAGGTTCTCTCCTTGGCATGGGGCATCGACCAATTTGTCCTGAACATACTGCTCGAGGTCGGACAACTGAAGTCAAGCTTGGCGGTGTGCACCGATGCCCGCCACTGCTACCCGAGCCTCTGACTCGAACCTGTCATAGGCCGCTCGAGACATGAATTTGGATCACTCACAGATGGCCGTGGCCAGGCTCTTGAACCACTGCAAAGGTTCCTCGGAGAGACCAGCTTAGAACCTGGCGAGTTCCTTCGCCAGGTCTCTCAAGTACATGCCCATGTACAGCTGGTAGGCCTGGATGCGGCAGATGAGTATTGAACCCTGGTAGCACTTTCTGCCGAGGGCATCCAAGGTGCAGACCTCCCTGCCGGGGGGCACCAAGGAGTGCGTCTTCTGGCTTTCCAGCCGACGCATGGCCGACTCCTCCACCATGGAGTTATGTGGAGTTGTGACTTCTGGAAGACCGGGCTCCAGCGGACCCCATACATCGAGTTGAGCCATCTGCTCACCACTGACACCAATGCCGGGGTCTCCCACATGTGGAGCATGAGCCGTTCCAGGATGGGAGGAATGGGCACCATGAGTGATTCCAGTGGAGGGGCCTCGTACAGGAGGATCTCCAATTCATCCGCCTGAGGGTCTTCCTCAGACTCGGTTGGGAATGCCAGGGCCTTAGACATGTCCTTGACAAAGTCCAGGAAGCCAAGGTTCCGAGATGGGAGAATCCGAAAGGACGTCACAATGGTGACGGGTATTTGGGGACTCCTCGTCCTCCATCTTCCACTCGGAGTAGTCCACGGAATGCTCATAAGAGGGCTGCTCTGCAGGCCTCGAGGCCCCCGATGCCCTATGGCTGGCACTTGGTAAACTCGCCGGGTATGAACACGATCCTGTTAAGCGGTTCGGCCTCCGGGGACATCTTGGATGTCTAGGGACCGGTGGTCAGGGCAGATGAACCGGCCATGCCGGACAATAGCGCCCACTGCTAGTCCATGAAGGCAGACAAACTGCGCTCCAGGGCAATCATTCTGAACTCCAGACCAGAAGGCTCCGCAGCCTTCGGCATGGGCACCGAGAAACTCAGACCTGATGCCGGCTCCCCCAAAGGGGAATCCTCGACGAGAATGGTGTCTGGGAACCGAGGCTGGTCCGCGGCCAGATCCTTCCGGGGGACCTTCGCAGGTCAATCCTTCTTTGATGCCTCAGAAGAGCGTCTCAGACTGCGGGACCGGGCCCAGGGAGCTGCCGGACGGTCGGAATTATCCAAGGACACTGCTTTTGAGGATTTCTTCTTCTTCCTGGGTTCCCTCAAGGGAGACCCACTTTCTAAGGACTCACAACGATGCTCGGGTTCGGAGAGTTCTGCTCGAGATATCGTGGCCTCAGACGAGGCCCTGGCCTTTGGAGGCATCGGGACTCTGGGAAAAACTTATCGTGCTGCTGCTGGTAGCTCTTGAGGGCCTTGCCTGACATCCTCTTGCAGAGACTGCAGGCCACCGGGTCGTAGTCTGGCCCGAGGCAACGAAGACAGCAGTTGTGTGTGTCGGTCAAAGACATGATTTTAGAGCACTGATCACACTTCTTAAAACCACCGATAGCCATGGGGGAAAAAAGTACCACTGCAAGGTCGAAGATCCTCTGGGCTGCCAGTGGGAGAAAAAAAGGCGCCAGAAAAAGAAAAGAACGAAAAACTACAAAAATTAAATTGAACCCAACGCTGAGGCACCGAGGTCGGTAGGCGGGAAGAGCACCGGTGCAATACCGGAGGCGAGTTGGGAACTCGGGAACAAAATAATCAACTTTTTTCTGGGGACAAACCAGACAACGTCTGAAGGGCTCCACAGAAAAAAGGAGACTGGGCAAGATGGCACCCTTGGGCGGGAAGGGGACTACGCATGCATGGTGGCATCTCCCAAGGATTTCTTTGAAAGCTGGGGGGATGCTTCCATGAGGGCTCCATCGGTGCCGATATCATCCATATGTGAGGACTGACTTTCTGCTCGTTCCCAGAGAAAAGACGACGACAGAATCTAAGATTGGCTGGGCATAGAGTATGTGGGGACTCAGATGGCAGGTCCAGGAGCTAGCACAACTCATTCTGTATGCAGCACCAGTATCGTGCAGCACCATCCCCAGCTTCATCTTTTTTTCTCTGAGACAGCAACAGCAGCCAGTGAGCTCATAGCATTCACTTTGAGTGCATGCTGCCATTCACCAGAAGTGAATGCTATAGGCAGCACTAGCTTCTGTGTGCTGACTCGAAGAAATAAAGATAAAGCTGGGAATGGTATTGCAAGATCCTTCTGCAGCAGACTCACAAAAAGAAAGACGACGCCAGGGATGGTGTCGCATGATATTTTTTCCCAAGAGGGTGGACAGAGGGGGAAAAAGAGAGATGGGATATGCTGGATGGGGGGAGGGGAGGAGAGAGAGTGAGTAGGAATGGAGAATAATGGACCAGGAAAAAAAGAGGTGGGAAATGGGAGGACTGGGGTGAGGGTTGAAAAGTGGTAGGTAAATGGAATAAAAAAAAGAGGGGGATTGAGGAATGGATAGTAAGAAAGAGTAATTAAGTCTAAGTGGACAGAAAGAGAGAAAAATAAATGGAAGCAAGCTGAAGGAAAAAGATAAATATCCAAGATATAATGAAGTGAAGAAAACAAAAGGAGATATGAAATGGCTGACAAACTCGAGACCATAGAAAGAGAGCCAAGAGAAGACAGAAAAAAAAAGAATCCTCAGATTGGGACCAGCATGATCAGACATCTTGCATCTCTTTCTATTTTCTGATGTTGTATTGTATGCAGAATCTGGCTTATTGGGGTTGCAGTTTAATTCTTATCTACATAAATTTTTTATTTAATTTTTATCTACATATTCTGTACTTGGTGAGGTCTGTGTTTTGAATGTGTGATCAAGGCCAGGTGTTCTGTTAATATGGAGCTTGTACATAGGGATCTGTATTGTAGTAATCTGAATTATTCAGCTTTTCAAATAGATGTTTGGATGTTCCAGGGCCCGCTGCAGTATTTACAGTGCTCCTTTTTTTGCGTAGGCTCCTTATGTGAGTTTTGGAAGTTGGTGCTGGTATGGTGTGGCAGATTTGCTCTATAGATCCTTAGTGACTTTTGTAAGGTTTTGTATTAGTTCACCATATGCCTGGTACTGAAGAATGTTTATGTTGTTAGTGAGATGTCCAGAATTTTATTTTCTTTTTTCATATATGGAGTTCTGTAGGTGAATGTCCTAGTTCTGTTCTGCACCCATTATCGAGGGAGGGGGGTTCTGTGGATGCAGAACGTGTGTTCAAAAAGAAAAAGCAAGAACCATAATGCAGTTTATAACAAAATAAAATGAGTCATAATTTTATAATTTGGTGTTATAAACTGTGCTGTGTTTCTCGCTTTCTCTTTTTAGTTCCTTGGTTTGCGAACATCTTGCATTTCCTTTGTTTTTTGCAGAATATATACAGTCAAACCTCGGTTTTCATTTGCCCCGGTTTTCATACGCTTCGGTTTTCAACGTCTTTTTTGACTGAGATTTTGTCCCGGTTTTCATACATCGCTTCGGTTTTCAACGTCTCTTTTGACTGAGATTTTGTCCCGGTTCTCGTACATCGCCTCGGTTTTCGTAAAGTACAGTACTGTAAATACATACACCCTCGCGCTGCACACCGGTCTGTATACACTGCCAGAACGCCCGCCCGGTCCCGGCAGCATTGCCCCCCGGACTCACCGATCGCCAGAGTGATGAGAAGCGAAAGCCAGCTGAGCATGTAAATGAAACACATCCTTGAGCCTGGTCAGAGTTAGAGAGGCAAGGATTGCACAGAGAGGAAGGCCCCGATCTCGTCCACCGCCTGCCCGTTCTCTGGAGCGCCCCCTCAGGCTCGGAGATAGCAGGGAAGAAAAGCTGTCAACGTAAGCAGGAGATGTTGCATGAATGTGGGAGGCAGTTCTTTCTCTTGCAGGGTACATCTGAAGCTATATCATTAAGATTTTCTGCCATTCTGAAGCATTGAGCAGATAATGTAAAGGTATTTTAATGGGCTGAATCCAATATGATTCTGAAGAGAGCTGGGCACAGCAGCTTGTCAGGGGTGGCTAAGGCCAGATGCTAACATACTGTACTGTACAGTACTGTACTTAGCTTGCTTTCAGTGATGTTAAATGTTCATTTATCCATTTCATTAGTCATTTATATATTTCTCATTGTTTTCTGTATGTAAAAATAGTTATTCTCTATAAAATGTATTTTTTGTGAATATTTTTGGGTGTCTGGAACGGATTAATTGGATTTACATTATTTCTTATGGTAAATATTGCTTCAGTTTTCATACGTTTCAGTTTTAGTCAGACTTTTTCGAACGGATTAATCATGAAAACCGAGGTTTGACTGTATTTACATTACCATCATGCTGATCCAGTGCACAGTTTTGAGTTATGTTGGAGATGCCAAGCCCTTCCTTGGTGTTTATGTTGGAGTGGGAAGTGCTGTGTAAGGGTCACTGAGACTCTCTTGTTTTTGTGAAGGTGGAAAATGCCGTGTTGGGGCCGCCAAGTCGCGCTTCTTATTTTTGTGGAAGTGGGAGCTGCTGTGTTGCTGCTGTTAAGCCCTTCTTCTTGTTTCGCACATTTAGTGCAATGTTTCCTAACTCTATACTGGTAACACATATGTGGGTCACCTTACTGGTGAAGGGCCATAGGCTAACTTCAGGGAGATAGTTACATCCCCCTGTAGTTACCACATTTCAGCGTGGCAAAATGGCTGCAGGAGCAACTATGGTCACCCACATTATTTGCACTGAGCCATTATGTTAGTTTCTGCCAACAATGCAGATTCCTGCATGTGAGAGTTCTTTCTCTCACCTCACGCTGAAGGAAAGTATCATTTTGGGAAAAAAAATCCTGAAAATCTAAGAGTAATGGAAAAAACGTGGAACTTATTCTCTGATCCAGCCGGAAAGTGATCATATTATTTTTGCTTTTCTGTCACTTCAGCTTCACTTCCTACTGACACAGTACATTGTCTGCATGAAGAGAAGCTTGAGTGAGAGAAAGTTAGACCATCACATGCTTGGTCAAGAAATGAAAACACATCCTGTGATTTCACAAGTGAAAAGCATGAATTTATTGGTTTGTCATTGAAACTTGCTTAATACATGTGGTTTAAATCAACAATATACAATATTAATGTTGCTACTTTCTTCCTATATTGTGACTATTCTTTGCATCAACATTATACCAATTTTGCTTATGGTTTCTAAATATACATCGACTGTATGGTTATCATGATTCCTACATTCTGTACAAAATCTTTCTCCTGCATATTTTTTTCAGCTGAGTAAAATATTTTTGAGCTGTCCATATAGTTTTTCTTTTGATCCATATCTAAAATTTAGCATGCTCTTGGACTAACACAGCTTGTTCATATGATGCTTAAATATTTACTACTCAGTAGCTATTTTTATTCTGGCTATGCATTTGCCCCTTCACAGCAATTTTCTTTTAATGCCGGACTTAAGAGAGAAATACTAGCATCATGTCAAGAGTTCACAAAGGTGTTCTGGGAAAAAAAGAAGGTGGGGGGGGGGTGTAGCCAGCATTAATAATAATGAGGGAGCAAGGTGCTGGATTTATAGGTTGCAGAGGGGCACAAGAAACTCTAGCACTGGCCCTGATTCCTCCCACCACTTTTGTTTTTTTTATTTACTCAAACCTATTGCCCCTTTAAATTTCTTCAGCCATTTGTGCAGCAACCCCTCCCCCCCCCCAGCCTCTAACCATTTTTTGCAGGCTTGGCAGATACCCGCCAGTCTTGGCCATGACCACAGCCTTTTACAGCACTTCTTCCCATCTCCATGCTGCTGCACATGTACTCTGAGCTCGAAGTGCCACGTCTGAATTATTTAAGTCACCATGGTAATCTGGCATCTAGAGTTTGTAGAGCCTTGCTTTAACATGCATATACTGTACCATGGGGTAATTTTATAATAGCCTTTTCCATGAGTAAAACAAGGTTTACTCATGGAAAACAATTTATAATAATATCCTTAAAAGTTGATCCTCACAAAATAATTACAAAAATAATATTAAACCACTGACCCCTACATACATCAAGCTCAATTAAACATTCCAGGAGACTTCTAGCTTCCATATCTCCATAAGCTATGCAATTTTCTGCATCAACGATATATTATGAAATGAGATTTTACTTTCTTATGAAAAGTCACTAAATCTGTCTCAAATCTAATTTCAGACAGTAGACACTGCCAAAGCCCACGACCTGCAATCAAGAGAACACAACTACAAGAACCAGATCTATATGTAATTTCCCTTTTCAGGAAATCTATTCAAAGTTCTAGGTCTAAGATGGGTGAGAATCCTCTTGTCTATCGTGGATCTGGACTAAAATCTCACCCTCTCTTGCAGTGGGAAAGAAGCAAATGTTCTAGCCTAAAAGATAGAGATTTGTAATCTCAACAGGCCCTAGTGTTGCATAAGCTTTAATGGGTGAGTAATTTGGAGAAACTTGTAATAAATAAAAGAACATAATTTAAAGATAAATTTCGATAAAACCAAAGTTTTGTACACGACCAGGAATCAGAACTTCTCCCCCCCTACTCTCACCTTATACAAAACTAAACTGACAATAAAAAATCAAGTAAAATACCTTGGGGTAACCCTTGATCAGTCTCTCAGCATAGAACCACACATAAAACTAGTTCTAGATCAATATTCCTTAAATTACAGATGATCCAACACCTCCGCCCACTCCTTGACACATATGACTTTAGATCTGTACTTCAGGCCTTAATCACTCCACATTTTGATTTCTGTAACAGTATATTATATGGTTTACCCAAGAAAGTCACTAATCAGCTTCAAATAGCTCAAAATGTGGCTGCTTGAATCATATGTAAAGCTCACAGAGCTGAACATATCACCTCAATTCTGCATAATCTCCACTGGTTACCAATTAGAAGCAGAGTAAAATATAAAACTCTAATGATTACGTTCAAACTCCTTAATAGCATCTCACCGTCATCTCTCTCCTACCTAATTAAGTCAACTAATGATGAAAGAAGAAAGTACTCACAAAACACGATCATAGTCCCTACTGACTTACGTTGACCCCATTCTCTGGAATGCCCTACCAGATACACCAAGATCTATCAAAGACATCCAATTGTTCCGTAAGGAACTTAAAACATGCTTGTTTATCAAACATTATGGGGGCAGTCACAATATTAGAGAAATGTATCAGACATAGAACCCCTCTAATAAATCTTCACCCTGCCCTCTTACACCACATTTATCAATCACCACCTCTGAAATCTGAAGTATCCTCCTGTTGTAAATATCTTGCCTGTAAAACAACCATGCTGTAAATAATTTTGATAGAAGATGTAATTCTCTTACTAACTGTTAACCCAGTTATCTGTAACTATTTACTTTGGTTAGGTCTTTCACTATAGTTACAAGTTCTTTGTTACATGTTTTGTTTGATGTAAACCGCCCTTGATCGTGGGAAAGGGAGGTACAGAAGAATTTCACAAATAAATAAATGAATTAGTTGCCTTCTTTTATGATCCTGAGGATCCAGCTGTTTTGAGTTTACTACAGACTAGAGGTTCCCAATCCTTTTAGTTGTGTGGACCCGTTATGAATCTCCAAAAGGTTCAGGGACTCCCAGTTCATCCCACCATTTCTCCCAGACCCTCCACTCAGTGCCAAGCATGTCCTCACTAGCCCTCTTGATATCACTTCCCCTTCTTGTCTCCACCAGCCACTCCCTACCAGTCCCAGTCTCAGTCTGTCTGTCTCTCTCTCTCCTCCTCCCCACAGCCAGTTCCCTCCAGATTAACTCTTCCCCCCAGTCAATCCTCGCTCTTTTTTTCTGTATTCTGTAGATCCTCTATAATGGTTTCACAGACTTTCAGGAGACCACAGTCCACAGGTTAGGAACCACCAACATATACAATTGTTTATGAAAAACCAGTCTGTCTCCCTCAGAGAAGCCAGGACTCTAAGAGAATTATGGAGAATGAAGAGGTTATGATCACCTGGAATACCCCCATACAGACCAATAAGGAAAGCTGGTGCAAGGAACCTGGACATAGTGGTAATGGAGAAAAACACTAGAACAGCATTGACTATAGAGATATCAGTGCCAAGTGACTATCTGTGAACTGCATTGAGAGGAAGAAGAAACAAAAATACCAAGAAATGCAGTCAGACAACAAGAAAATATAGCAAAATGATACAGAGATTATTTCCCATCATGTTTAACAGTTTTTTTATGCCGCTTTATTATTCAGTCAAAGCAGTTTACATTGTAACTTAAACTTGGTAATGTACATTAAACAGAGATATTGATAACTTGGATTTTTCTGAGGCAATGGAGGGTCAAGTGACTTGTCCAAAGCCACAAGAAGTGCTAGTGGGAATTGAACCCTGGTCTCCTGGTTCCCACTCCACTCCTGCCACAAGCTTGATTAGGAGAAATTTCCAGGCGCACCTTGACAAATTTCCTTTATATACTACATCTTATGGAGGAAGGCTCTCTTCGGAATGATGCAAATGCTATGCCGAGTTACAACAGTAAATTTGAGAAAGACTGAGATCACAGTGCACCTATTCTGGCTTATGAGTGAAGCTCATTAGTGTCATGGGATGTGCAAATCTAACCCATTTGGAGAAACTGCCACTGAGGGAAGCCTTCCAAAATAGCGAATGAGAGCCTAGCTATTTCCTTTAGATCAAGTCAAAAACCTATACCTGATTTTCACTTGGTGGCAAGTTTGAAACTTTAAACTCCGTTGATTGTAATGCGACCTAGTGCCTTTCTTCCTGGGATGAGTTGGCCTTGGAAAGTGTTACTTCTGAAGAAAAAACTGCTTCCTGTGTGGCCCACTATGAAGTCTCATATACCAAAGATATACAGAACACTACACAACATAAGCTCATCCAAGAATCCTCCTCAAGCATTTCCTTTTGACTGGAGGCACCTCTGCCTTTAAAGAGGCCTCCTGCAGGGTGTCAGTCAACTTCTCTGACCTAGAGGGCTTAGGCACTTAAACTCCCATATTGCCACCCAAGTATTCTCTTCAGTAAAAAAAAAAAAAAAAGGCTTTATGTCAAGCTAAAATAAATTCAGGGGAAAAACTCTCAACAGCCTGTCCAAAAATAGCAGAAACCTCATGTTGTCTTCCCTAGCTGTTGTGCTTGCCCCACTATCAGCAGCTAAGAAACTCGTAAATGGGTGCACTTTAGAATAATGTAAATTCCATTCTGCACTGACTGAGGGCATGAAATACTACCAATTCACTGCCTGATTCACGTAGGGACACGTCTGAGCCGTCCAGACAGCCCCGAGGAAGACGGGCCAGTTAGGACCCGATTCTGGACTGCAGGAACAAAAAACATTCCTGCGGTGCACAAAATCGGGCCTATGGACAGCTCAGAGTGCCCCCGACTCCCATGGCTTCAGCCCCCCCTCATCCTCGCCACACAACCCACAGCTGGCCTGCCGTGGGGCCTGGATCGGGCAGTGGAGATCCCCCCTCCCCGCACCTGGTCTCACCCCCGGAGAGGGATCCCTGAGCCCGAACGCCGGGTCGGTGCTGCCTATTCCACTTTTGAGGTGGCATAAGCAGCATGTTCCCTTTGACCTGGCAGGATGTACAGGGCCGTGACCTGAATCGACCCTGTATGTCCTGCCGGGCTAGCCCACCCCCGGTCCGCCCAGATCCCACCCACTCCCGCCGCCTCTCCCCATCTTGCTGCTCAGGACGTACGGGGAGAGCAAGAGGGGGAATTGGGGCTGGATGGCTTGCAAGGCTGCACGTCCCACTGGGACATGCAGCCCCACAACCCTCGTCCCAGAATCGGGCCCTATATGATCTGGTCTATCCCAAAAACAGGAGGCGACCAAGCTCGAAGCCAGACCATAGAATGTAAAACACCACCTTATATAGAATAAAAATCTAAGCTGTCCCCCAAAGGGACCGCATCAGGGTATAGAAGAGCCCCCCCCCCAATGTGATGCTGACCCAAAATCATAGCAGTCCAGGTGCTCAATTACCAAAGGAAAACCTGGGACTAGCCCCGTAGCCTCCAGCCCTTCCAAATGGAACTTTTTTTTTTTTTTTACTTAAAACAAACCACCTGAGGAGTTGAACCAACGGAGCTTAAGCCCTCAAAGACTGCTGACAATGTGATGCAGAGAGCTGCTCCCTCACAAGCAACTGACACAGGCTGAACGGAGCCCCAGTTAAGGTTCACGTTCAAAAATATCTCCTTGCATATTGACCGACCTGCCACCAAGAGGCTAGATTGGGTCTGCCGCCTTCAGTCATTTAAATATTCAATTATTTAAGCAGTTAATCATTTACCTATTGTAGTAATTAAAAAGGATTGAACAATGCAAGCACCCAGGATGCTTCGGTGGCGTTCCCGCCAAACGGAGAAAGGAGCGTGAATGCCTTAGCAAACCATCAGAGCTGAAAGTATCCCAAAACAGACCAGAAAAAAATATTTTCTCTGTCCTACTTTTGTGTTTCTATTTCTCCCCCCCCCCCCCCCATTTGAAATAGGCTCAAAAAAAAAACCTTTCAGTGGAGTTCTGCCACAGGGAAGCTCTCCCCAGCTGCTGGGAACTGATATACTGATTTTTGGAGCCTTTGGAGGGAGCTTGTGCTATGACATCAGAAATCTGACATGCTCAGTTCCAAGCTGCTGGTAGAGGCTGATAATCCACATGTACTGGACTGGACTGGAGGGACGATAAAGGAGAAGATTATTAGTAGCAGATCTTGCAGAACATTGAAATAGGGGGATTAGGAGATTTGTAAGATATTGAGGAAGATCTGTGAAGAAAGCTCCATGAGCTATCAGGAGAATCTTGAAGAAAGTGAAAAACTAGAGGCAACCAAGGTTTGGTCAGAAAGAGTGGTGCAACATAATCAAAATGGGGATGTTATATGCAAAAGTTTAATAGCAGTGTTTTGAATGTTCTGGAAATGTCACATCTTAGTAGCTGAGATCCCGCAGAGTACAGAACATTACCATAGTTCGATTTGCTACGTTAATGAATGAGGATTCTCAGGGCTTGCTGATTTTTTCAACTTTATATTTAATGAATTTTCAAAAAATTATACAAGTTATAAAAAAGTTGAAAATGAAAAGTACAGTGGTGATATACTAAAAAGAAAAAGAGCCTTAAAATACAAGCAATTATGTGTATTATGAGGCCATGATATTAGGAAAGAATCAAAGAGACAGCCCAAAGCTAAGCCCTTAACAGAAAGAAAAAAAGAAAGAGACTACTTAGCCATTATTAACAATGGTTGCTACTATTCAGTCCATTAGATTCTGAAGGGAAAAGATATTATTTATCCAGAAACAGGGAGCTCCCGTTTCTTAGCATCTAACAAAAATCTGAGTTCATTAGGTTAAAAGAAACATAGCAAGCCTCAGTAAGTCCAAAAACACATTTACAAGGAAGTCAGAGCTAAAAGCTATCCCACCAAGAACAGAACTTCCTAATGCATATGAAGAATCTATCTCCTCTTGCCTGCATGCTCCTGGACAAATCAGGAAAAATCCAAATCCCATGAAAAGCTCAGCTCTATGGCAAAAAAATAAGTGAAGAAAATGATCTCTGTCTCCAGAAAATATAAAAACAACAATTAAAGTTCCAATTTTCATGACCCCCTGGATCAGATTATTCCAAAAAAATTTCATGGAAGTCAAAACTATCTGCTGATAAAGCATAGTTACTTACCTGTAACAGGTGATCTCTGGGAACAGCAGGAATTAGTCCTCACATATGGGTACGTCGGTACCGACCGAGCCTGCGCGGGAAAGCTCCCCAGCTTCCCAGAAGGAAAGCTTTTGGGGCCTCCAACTGCGCATGCGCGATGCCATCCCGCCTTCCTGACCAACTCTCCTCAGCTCGAGTTTAAAGCTGAGACAATAGAGAGAGAAAAGGAAAGAGAGAGAGAGATACAACTCCTAGGGGAGGTGGGTGGGTTGTGAGGACTAATTCCTGCTGTTCCCAGAGATCACCTGTTACAGGTAAGTAACTGTGCTATCTCCAGGAACAAGCAGGAATAAGTCCTCACATATGGGGACTCCCTAGCTGAGATGCCCGGGAGATCCCCTGAAGGGTATGAGACCCTGAAAGGTTCCTCATCTTCCTATGGATCTCAGGCATCCATTCAGGGAAGGTGGGCTGGAGTTGTTCAAGAATGGAACAGGTGTCTGAGGACAGCCTGACCAAACAAGGCATCCCGGCGGGAGTCCTTGTCCAAACAGTAATGGGCTGTAAAGGTATGAACCGAGGCCCAGGTGGCTGCTCGACAGATCTGGTCAATGGACACAGAGTTTAGATGAGCCATAGAGGTGGCCATGGCCCTCACATTGTGAGCGGTGACATGGCCCTCCAGAGAAAGGTTCTTACTCTGGTAAGCAAAAGAGATACACTGAGCAATCCAATTGGACAGTGTTCTTTTAGAGACTGGAAGTCCTAAATGAGAAGGATCAAAAGCAACAAAAAGCTGAGAAGACTTTCGATGTTGCTGTGTCCTGTGGAGGTAAAAGGCAAGAGCTCTTTTACAATCTAAGGTATGAAGGTTCCTCTCTGCACTGGATGCATGAGGAGCTGGAAAAAAGACAGGTAAATATACCTCTTGATTAAGATGAAAAGGGGAGACCACTTTAGGCATAAAGTGGGGATTGGTCCTAAGGACCACCTTATCATGATGGAACCTTGTATAAGGTAGATTAGCCACTAGAGCATGCAGTTCACTGATACGGCGAGCTGAGGTGACTGCAATAAGGAAAATAACCTTCCAGGAAAGAAATTTCAAGGAGGTAGTGGCTAAGGGTTCAAAGGGTGGCTTCATAAGCTGACCAAGAACCAAGTTTAAGTCCCATGCCACCGGAGGAGGTCGAATGGGAGGTTTAGTTAAGGTTAGGCCTCTCATGAATCTTGCAATAAGAGGATGAGAGGAAACAAGTTGTCCATTGATGGGCTTAAGGGATGCTGCAATAGCACTTAAATGGACTCTTACTGAATTCGTTTTGCGTCCTGCATTGGAGAGATGCAGGAGATATTCCAAAAGAGAATTCAAAGGAAGTGCTAGAGGGTTAAGACCCTGTTGAGCACACCAAATGGAAAATCTTTTCCATTTAAAAGCGTAAGAACACCTAGTGGAAGGTTTCCTAGAGGCATGGAGGATATCCTTCACTTGCTCCGAAAGATTGAAGTGTTGAAGGTCTAGGCCTTCAGTAACCAAGCTCTGAGGTGAAGGGACTTGGGGTTTGGGTGCCACAAAGTCCCCTCCTCCTGAGACAGAAGGTCTGGAGCCGCTCCCAAGTCCAGGGAGGAGGCTTGGGAGAGATGCAGAAGTAGAGGGTACCACACTTGGTGTGGCCAGCGTGGAGCTATGAGGATCATGGACCCTTGATCCCTTTGAAGTTTGAACAGAGTCTTGGGAATCAAAGGAATGGGTGGAAAGGCATATAGGAAGCCCTGACCCCAATGAAAGAGGAAGGCATCCTTGGCCTGAACTCCCTGACACGGAATCCTGGAACAGAACCGGGGAAGTTTGGCATTCCACGGACTTGCAAAGAGGTCTATGTCCGGGGTCCCCCATTTCTGGAAGATTCTGAGTACCTGATCCATGTGTAGGGACCATTCGTGTGGAAGCAGAACTCGACTGTCTGCCCAAGAGTTTTGGATTCCTGGAAGATACACTGCCAGGAGATGGATTTGATGCTCTCTGGCGAAGGCCTATAATCTTAGAGCTTCGTTGCAAAGCGACAGAGAGCCAGTCCCTCCTTGTTTGTTTATGTAAAACATGGCTACTTGATTGTCCGTATGAATAAGGACCGTCATGTTGCTGAGGAGGGTATGAAAAACTCTGAGAGCTAGAAAGATTGCTCGAAGTTCCAAGTGGTTGATATGAAGGGTGGTCTCCTGTGGAGACCAAGTGCCCTGAATGGAGAGATCTTGAAGATGAGCTCCCCAACCTGTTTGGGAGGCATCTGTTGTGAGGGTTGCTTGGGGCAACAATGGTTGAAAGGGGGCCCCCAACAACAGATTTTGAGTGGACATCCACCATTGGAGAGACCAAAAGAGACGTTTGGAGTTTGCTATTTGGTCTGAGAGAGCTCCGGATGCTTGAGTCCACTGGGTGGACAAAGTCCATTGAGCTGCTCTCATATGTAGGCGAGCATAGGGCACCACATGTACTGTGGAGGCCATGTTGCCTAATAGTTGTAGCATCTCCCTGGCAGTCAAGTGGCTTCTGGACTGAGTCTGGGAGGCTAAGTGGACTAGACATTGGCAACGGGCCTGAGGAAGATAGGCCCTTGCAGTGGTGGTATCCAACCAGGCCCCTATGAATTCCAGGGACTGAGTAGGGGCGAGTTGAGACTTTGGCAGATTGATCACAAGTCCCAGATACTGCAGAATGCGTCTGGTGCGATCCAGGGAAGTCTGAGCTTCGGACTGAGATGGAGCTCGGATGAGCCAGTCGTCCAGGTATGGGAAAACAAAAATTCCCAGGGCACGTAGAAATGCAGCCACTATTGCCATGCATTTGGTAAATACCCTTGGAGCAGAGGCTAGACCGAAGGGAAGTACTCTGTATTGGAAATGTTTTCCCTGGAACAGAAACCGTAGGAATTTTTTGTGGGATGGATGGATGAGTATATGTGTGTACGCATCCTTGAGATCTAGAGAACAAAGCCAATCCTGACTCTGTAAGTATGGAAGGAGAGTACCTAGAGAAAGCATCTTGAATTTCTCCTTGCATAGGAATTTGTTCAATTCTCTGAGATCTAGAATAGGTCTGTACCCCCCTGTTTTCTTGGGAATAAGAAAATAAGGGGAGTAAAACCCTGACCCCTGTTGAAGAAGAGGAACCTCTTCTATTGCCCTCTGGGCGAGAAGGGTGGTCACCTCCTGACCTAACAGGTTCAGAAGAGAGGGGGGAGAATTGAAACATCTCACCATGGTATGGGGAGGAAGGCTGGAGAAATGTAGTTTGTAGCCCTCTCTGATGATAGAAAGGGTCCATTGTTCTGATGTGATTTGCTCCCATCTGGGAGCAAAATGAGTTAACCTTCCTGGAATGGTGAGAGGCTCTGGATGTTTTAGAGCCAGAAAGGTTAAGTTCTCTAGAGTTGAGTCAAAAACCCTGAGGGGGTTGGGACTGCTGGGCTGTAGCAGCCCCTGCAGGTTTTGCCCTGGCCTGTTTAGGCTGCTGACGCTTAGGAGCAAAGCGAGCTGCAGAAGATTGTTGGCCAGTATTTGTAGCAAATCTGGTCTTCTTATAGAAAGGCTTCTTGAAAGATTTTTTCTTGATAGGGGCAGAGGTAGACTTAGAAAGTCTATCTAAAGCAGCATTTTCTGCATCCATTTGGGTGGCTTTGATTTGCCACTCCTTACCAAACAGATTCTCACCTGTACAGGGCAGATTTCCCAACCCATCCTGGACCCAGGGTTCTAGGTCAGAGGCCTGGAGCCAAGCAATTCTGCGAGCCGCTATGGCAATACCTGAGGCTCTGCTAGCACCCTCAAAGGAGTCAAAGGCTGCTCTGTTGGAGAACTTTGATATATCTTGGGTATGCTTTAGCAAAAGAAGGAACTCCTCCTTTCTATCCTCTGGGATAAAGGCGAGAAAATGGCGTATTTCAAGCAATCTCCTTCAGAAACATGCCCATATAGAGGCTGTATGAATTGATTCTAGCAATAAGCATACTTGCTTGGAAGATTTTTCTACCAAAAGCATCCAAAGTCCTACATTCTCTCCCTGGAGGAGTAGAAGAGTGTCTTTTGGTACTCTTTATCCTTTTCATAGCTGACTGCACCACAATAGAGTGGTGAGGGAGCTGAGTTTTTTGAAAACCAGGAGAAGGAGGGACACGATACATGGTGTCCAACCGACGAGAATGTGGAGATAGGGTGAGAGGAGTCTCCCATAAGTCCATCATGTGTTCTTGAAGAATTTCATGAATGGGCAAGGTGACTGCCTCTTTGGGAACCTTAGAGTATCCTAAAATATCTAATTTTTTTGCTCTAGGTTCTTTTTCAGAGGTTACTGAAATAGAGAGACCTTTAGCCACTTCAAGGATGAAGTCTTGAAAGGACAAATCCTCTGGTGGAGACATTCTCCTCTTTGGAGAAGAGGGCTCTTCAGGTAGAGTTAGGGATACCTCAGCAGAGTCATCTGATGAATCAGAATCATCAGAAGACTCGAAGTATCGTCTGTTTGCTTCCAGGGATCGATAAGCGTATCGACCGGTATCGACATTGGGGGTACCCGGAACCGGATCGGTATCGGGGAAAATCCCGGAACCGGGAACCGGAATCGGTATCCTGGTCGATGTGGATGCCCTGGGTACCGGTATCGGTTGTGGTACCGGAACCGGAGTCGGTACCACTGGCTGCGGTACCGATGGCGTCGCAGCTCTAATAAAAGCCATAATAGCCTGCTGCATGGATTGAACTGTATGATCCATAGACGCCACGACTGTCTGGATGTCGGTACCGGAAGATTGAGCCGGTACCCCAGAGCAGTCTAACAGGTGATCGGTCGAGGCCGTGCCATCGATGTCAACCTGTAACCCCATAGGAGGAGCTTTGGAAGCCGGAGCTTCCCGCCAGGGTTGTTTGGCTGGGGCAGGGTCCTAAAGGTCAAGCCCGGGGGCATCTCGATACTTGGAGGGAGATTTGCCCTTTGAGGACCTGCCAGAGGAATGTTTGGTTACCTGAGATACATCAGGAGAGGAAGACCTGGAAGATGTCGATGCTGGAGTATCTGTAGAAAACAGCATGTGAAACTTGGCTGCCCAGTTTTGTAAGCCACGTTTAGACATCGAAGAACAGGATGGGCAATCTGGAATGGAATGGTCAGGCCCCAAACATTTAAGACACCATTCATGGGTGTCTGTGACTGATATAGTACCGCTACACTTGGTGCATTTTTTGAAACCAGAGGCTTGTTTCTCCATGAGGGAGAATTCTGTGAAGGCCTAGAGGCCTCACAGAACAAACACACCAAGTGGGGAAAATAGAATTTTATTTTTTTTTTTGCAAGAAATAAAGAAAAAAGACCGGCGGTACCGGTTCGGAATCGGGGAAGGCAGACACGCGGCCAAAGAAACAAATTAAAACAACAACTTCTTCAGCGGTGACAGGAACACGACCTGCTGGCTCCGCGGAAAAAGAAGAACTGAGGAGAGTTGGTCAGGAAGGCGGGAAGGCAGCGCGCATGCGCAGTGGGAGGCCCCAAAAGCTTTCCTTCTGGGGAGCTTTCCCGCGCAGGCTCCGTCGGTACCGACGTACCCATATGTGAGGACTTATTCCTGCTTGTTCCTGGAGATATCAGTTCCTTTTTCCTCTAATGTATTAGTGTCAATCCTCTTAGAAAGTAGGCGTCATCGTGGATAACACGTTGAAACACTCTGCCCAGTGTGCAGTGGCGGCCAAGAAAGAAATTGTTTTATTCTCTATTCCTTTCCTTATGATTCCAAAGAATATTATAATGCTTCTGTATTGTTCCATGGTGTGACCGCACCTCCAATATTGTGTGCAATTCTGGTTGCCGTATCTTATTTATTATTTATTATTACTTTTATTTATTATTTAGACAGTTTTGTATAGCACCTTATCCTTCAATCAAAGTGGTCACAACACAATTGGGGGATACATTTAACACGAGGGAATATGAGACACATACACTAATACTTACAGGGAACATGGGCAATGGAGGGTTAAGTGGCTTGCCCAAGACCACAAGGAGCACCTGTGGGATTAGAAACCCCAGTCCTTCTGGCCCAAGGTTGCTGTCCTCTAGTGGAATTTGAACCCCCGACCTTGCCCCAACCACTAGGCCACTCCTCCACCCCTTTTTATATCTTAAAAAGGATATAGCAGAATTAGAAAAGATACAGAAAAGAGCCACCAAAATGGTAAAGGGGATGGAAAGATACCCCTATGAAGAGAGGCTAAAAAGGTTAGGGCTCTTCAACCTGGAAAAGAGATGGCTGAGGGGAGATATGATAGAGGTCTATAATTTAATGAATGGAGTGGAACGGGTAAGCTTAGATCGATTGTTTACGCCATCAAAATGTAGAATGCAATGAAGCTTCAGGGTAACCCATATAAGACTACTAAGAGAAAATATTTTTCCTCTCAACACGTAATCAAACTGGAATTCATTACCGGAGGGTGTAGTAAAAGCTGTTAATGTAGCTGGTTTTAAAAAAGGTTTGGAGGAAAGGTCCATAAGCCTATTAAAGGAGGCCTGGGAAATCCACCGTTTGTCCCAATACAAACATCGTGGAACCCGTCTCTTCTGGAGAAACTGCTAGGTACTTGTGGCCTAGATTGGCCATTGTTGGAAATAGGATACTGGGCTTGGTGGACCTTGTTCTGACCCAGTATGGAATATCTCATGTTCTTATAATATGAAAAAAGCCTTTATCAAAGGAGGAACTGCAGTATCCAGTATTTTTAAGACTTGCATATATATTTCTTAAATAAGTCTATAGAAGGAACATCCATATCTTCGGAAAATTAAGAATCCTCCAGTTTAAGCCCCTCAAAGAATTTTCCACTCTCTCCAATTTCCTGTGTGTTAAGTCCTTATCTTTAATAAATTCCAATTGGATCTATTTTTAAAACTGTTGTTGCAGCTTCCACTTTACCCAATTGATCCCAATAATTATTAATAAGTTCAGAATGAGCCAAAGAACTCTGCTGGGTATCAGGCAGCACAAAGGTTAAAATGGAAACAGATTTGTGAACACTAACCAATGCCTCCCAAATAGATCAGAGAGTGATTTCAGCAGACCCCTCCAACAGAGGAACAGCCACCCTGCAGGCTGCCAGACTCTTCAAATAACCATTGGCTTGTTCACCTCGATCCCTTTCTGCCCCTTCAGAAAGGGTTTTCCCAATAGGAGTATATGTTGGTCTTTCTCCTCCAGCCACTTCAGGGAATTCAGGTGGCTCCCCTCCACCAGTGGTGATGCAACTATACTGCTACGTTATCGATGCTCTACTGACCCTGGAAATGCATTGTTGGATCATATGGGAGCAACCAATCACCCAGGTTCAATAATGCCATGCTGAGAGGGCTGTTGGCTTCCTGCACACAATCCATGGAGTTCTTCCGGGGCAATGACTTAGCTAACATAGGGCTTGTTAATTTATGAAAAATGAATAGCACACATCTGACAAAAAGAGAAGAAACTACTAACTACTGAAGAGATCTGGGCATCAATGATAACTCTGAATCAAAAATACATCCTAGTACTTTAAGTGAGTCTACCAAAAGAAGGTGATGACCCTTGAAGGATGCTCTTCATTAACCTCGTACTAGATGATTATTTGCCCTTTTGCTAAATTTATTTGCTCCATTATCTGTCAGTTGGGTTTAGTAACACAAGACAAGTTTCTCTAACGATGACTTGATATCATTTTGTAGTGAGGGGAGAAGTGGATAATGATAGACAAATTTTGTCTGGAAAGAGAGAAGCAGCATCAGCACAGGAATGGCTCTCTGAATACTTGGCTGCATCTGTATCAGCTATAAAGTTTTGAGACTGAACAGAAATCCAAGTAGCACCAACTGTTAGCAATAACTGCACTGCAGGAGTCACTGTTAACCTGGATCATCAAGCACTTTACAGTACCCTACTGCTGGTTGCAGATTCTAATTGAACTACTGGTGGAAAAAAAAAAGACCAAACCAAGGCCCACAGGATAAATGGGATTGTGCAAACCAGTTATTTCCACTTTAACCTCTGTACTGCTTGATACTCAGCAGAGTTCTTTGGCTTGGGATGCCCCTGTGACCGCTTAGGTGAGAGAATGGTTAGATGTGTTGGGAAGTGTGCTGGAAGAATTAGTACTTAAGAAACTAGTATAGATTAGAGCTGATAGGGTTCAGAATAGGTTTTGGTTTTCCCAAGAACTGCGTGGTATTAAGCAGGAGGTGCGGAGATCAGAGCACCGTGAAGAAAAACAAGGAGTGTGGCGACAAAGCGACAATGGCGGGTACAAGTTAATGCCTACAGTTGTCATTTACAGGAGGCCAGGAGGGCAGCTTGTTCTGCTCAAATTATGGCAGCTGGTAATAAATTGCAGGCACCTTTTCGAGTAGCCTATAGACTGTTGGCACATGGACAAGATATTAAGAAGGGAGGTGAATCAGATTGCCGATTATTTTTTGAAGTGGAAAATTTACGAATTCTAGGGAGAGGGGTTCAGAAACTTGATGAAGGGTATGGGGAAGTGGGGAAGTGGGAAAGTGGATGGATTTCTTAGTGGTGTCGATGGAAAAGGTAAAGGAACAGTTGTTAGCTCTCCAGTCTATTTGAACATACTTGGATCCCATTCCTGGTCAGCTTCTGCGGAAGGCTTTGGAGTCTGGTGTATTCTAGATGACTGATTTAGTTAATGTGATCTTAAGGAAGCTATAGTTACTCCTGTCCCTAAGAAGGGCATGGACAAGCATTGTTCGAACCTATGTCCAATCTAATCATTGATGGGTTTGGCTAAAGTGATTGAAAAAGCTGTTTTAGTCCAATTAGCTGCTTTCCTAGAGGATTCTGGGGGGTTGGATTGGGGCCAAGCAGGTTTTCACAGAGGCTCTGGACAGAATCCTTAATGGTGGCTGTTTTAGATTTATTAGGTAATATTACGGAGAAGGGATGAATGGTTTTAGTAGTTACGCTAGATTTTTCTGCTGGATTTGATATCATTGATTGGGATCTGTTGTTGAGAAGATGTAGAATATTGGGGATTGGGGGTACAGTGTTACAGTGGCTTTCCTCTTGTTTGACGGAGCGCGGATTTTCTGTACGCTGGGGGTCATGTTCTTTGACTGTTCGCCAGTATTTAAAGGATGTATTGCAATGGTATGTGCCTGGTCGGGCTCTGCACTCTGTACGAGGAAGCCTGAATATTGCAAGTTTCTGAGTTTAGTCAGATCTGATAACAATGATGGCGTAAGCATATATTTGCTTTTGCTGCTCCAGTCTTTTGGAATTCCCTATCCCTAGCATTACATTCTGAGTTTAGTCAGATCCAATTACAATGATGGCACAAGCATTTGCTGCTGTTGCTGCTCCAATCTTTTGGAATTCCCTACCAATGGCATTACATTCTGAGTTAAATCTTTTGACCTTTCGTAAAGGTTTAAAAACGTTTCTCTTTCCTTAGTTTTTGTCTTCTTAGGGGGATAAGAATGCAGTGGCAGTGAGGCAGATATGAGGCAGCTGGATGGGATATGAGAATTGGATAGGATGATTTTTAATTATTTTAAATTGTACTTGATTGTTGCTGTTTTTAATTGATGTCTGTACACCACTTAGAATGCTATGCACTTGACGGTCCATAAATGCTTTTAAGTAAGTAAGAAGAGGATGATTACCTTACAAATTAGCTCTGAATGACCACCTGTCACAAAAATATGTTTCTTTGCATTTGATTATGTTAAAGCACATTAAAAAATATCTTGCTAGCTAGTTACACTTCATTCAGGGAAAGAATACCTCCTGTTAATGTATTTGTTTTGTAAGGTAATGAGGAATTTCAATTATCCTTCAAATCAGCAGTGAGTAAATCAGAGAAATTGCTACTAAAGGGAAGAGCAGTGGAATATCTTGAATTCAGCAGATTACAGGAAATGAGACTGTATGGGTTCACCGGGAGAGGTCAAGATGAACAAATCTAATTTTCTGGAATGTATGGCTGACGAATTACATCAGAGGAAAGAACTAGGTGTAAATTTCAGTAACGGTTGACACTGTTCCACACAGAAAACCTATGAATAGGCCAAGCAACCCGAGGGTAAATCTTAATTTGGTAAACTAGTTTATGAACTAGTTGAATGATAACCAAAAAAAGATGGTGATAAACAGAGCTCATTCTGAAAAGAGGAGAGGGGCCACTACTATGGCTCCGTGAAAAGTCTTGAAAATGGTTCTCATCAATATTGGATTACAGAGTGAACCTCATTCTCATGCTTTCCCAGCTGGATTATTGCAATGCCCTTTTTGTGGACTTGCATAACAAGAAGGTTACAGTTTATTCAAAATCCTATGGTTCCACTCATACCAGGAAAGTCATGAAGGGAAACTGCCATCCCTGTGCTTCATAACCTGCACTGGTTACCCATCTCAGGTAGGGTAAAATTTAAGCTGCTGGTGCTGACATTTGGAGGGCAATTTTTTTTCTTTTTATAAGAGGTCACATACTTGGGCACTATTTTATAAAGAAATGAGAGCCTAGGTGTCTCCACAAAATACTATCATAAAATGCAGAAATTGCACCTTGAGCAGGCATGGCCATTTTCGCCTGTTTGAGAGCAGATGTAAATGTTCCTGCATAAAGTTTGCAAATACACATGCTGATCAAAGTATTTTATAATCAACACACGTACTTGTGAACTTTGCTCCAACTGTACCCCCAGCTACACCTACCAGCAGAGAGGTACTTTCTTGACAAAGTATGACATTTAAGCCAATCCGCGTTTTATAATAGGCCTTTTATGTGCACATGTGGCCACAGACGCACAAATAAGATGATAAAATTACCATCTTAAGGCTTTACAAGGGTTGGGTCCCTTTTATCTGCAAGACTGACTTTTGAGGTATAAGCCCAACCAAGATCTAGTCAGGATTCATCATTTTTGTTCCCCTTCTTATACAATTATTATTCTTCCCAACCCATCCTGCTGGAAAGAATTATACATAAAAAGATGAGAATGTCTGCCTGGGAGCAAAATAACTTTGTAAATTTAATGAACAGGACCAAATATGTCATGGAGGAAAAAATCAGTGAAAAGCCACAAGAAGTTCAAATATATGCCAGATTGAACTTGGGGTTCTAGAAAAATGGCCTAATATATTTCTATGATGGACAAAGTTTCTGCAGCACAGAAACTTTGTGATAGTAAAACTTAGTAATTAGAGATCTGGGTAGACATGGGATAACAAATTACAGACTTTTCTTTTTAAGTTAAAATGGCATCCTACTATTACTATGGAGTGGAGGAGTAGCCTAGTGGTTAGAGCAACTGCCTAGTACACAAGAGATCAGGGTGCAATCCTCAGTGGCACTCCTTGTAACCTTGGCTAAGTTACTTGACCTTCCATTGCCTTGGAAGAAAAGGCCTGGCAATTTACTTTCGGTCATACCATGCCAAGAAAACCCAGGTCACCAGTGGTCAGCATGGACTTGAGGGGACTTTAAAAAACAAAAACAAACTATTACAACACACGCAACTATTACAACTCTAAAACAGAGAAAGAGAGAGAAATATAAGTTGGAGACACTGAGAGAAGACTCTAAAAATGTATTCCCTGAGAAGACTGACTCTCACCCTAACCAATCACTATTGCATTAAACCCTTGGACAACTGGATTTCAGGCTATTAAAAAAAGGGTAGAAAAGGAATCTTGCACATTCTCTCTGTATCTTTTTGCCTGGTTCTTGACTTTATGGCTGAGAAAGGAGAGGTTCCTCCAAGTTGGGGAAAACTGAACTGCAAACCATAAGCTCAGTTAACTGTAATCATTGACAGCTGTAATCAAAAAGAGATAACAACTAATCATGGGCCTAGGACTACAATCTCTAGTGATGGAAACTGCTCCCAACAAGGAAGGTACACTGGGATTTTGAGGTACCAATTGCTAAGATAGTGGATGTCTGTTTTCTTTATGCTACTTATGGGCTGAAATAGTGGTTGCAGTTCACCCTATACTACAGTACTTCTGGAGAGATGAAATATAGAGAAAAGCCATGAACAAAGATCCTGAGGATGGGGGCCACAGAAAGAGTGAATTAGACTCTATTGGGGGAGGGGGGCCATTGTAGAAAAAAAAGCATATGGGGTAGGGGCCCTTAAGTAAATCAGTTCTTTGAAATCTGGTCAATGACATCTAATGCTTTCATGAAACACGGTTTATTTAATTTTATTATTTATTTATTTATTTACATTCTCTTATATACCACGCTATTCTGCATCAGTTCGGTTTACATTGAACAAACTGAAATTACATTGAACAGGGCATTATAACTTGGAGATAACTATTTTACAGGGAACATGGGCTATGGAGGGTTAAGTTGCTTGCCCAAGACCACAAGGAGCACCTGTGGGACTAGAAACCCCAGTCCTTCCGGCCCAAGGTTGCTGTCCTCTAGTGGGATTTGAACCCCCGACCTTCCGGCCTGAAGTATCTTGCCCCAACCACCACTCCACTCCTCCTCCACTCTTTCCAAACCAACAGAATGCTTAGCTACTGCAACAGTCAAGCTGCCCTCTCTCCTTGAAGTCAAAGACACACACAGAGACAATAAAGCATAGTTACTCACTGTAACAAGTGATCTCTGGGAACGCCAGGAATTTAGTCTTCACATATGGGTGACATCAGCATCAATGGAGTTTGTGCAGTAACGCTTCCCAGAGTCCAATTGGAAAGCTTTTGGGAGCACTCCACTGCGCCTGTGTGACTGAATTCCCGCCTTTCCAATTCCCTCTCTTCAGTTGAGTTTGCAGCTGAGAAGAGAGAGCAAATGAAACCCTATAACTCTTGGGGGAGGAGGGTGAGTTGTTACAGGTGAGTAACTACACTATCTCTAGGAACAAGCAGGAAGGTAGTCTTCACATATGGGACTCCCTAGCTCCCAGATGCTAGATGAAGCGACCTCAGAACCGGTAGAGGTTTGCCTGAGAGTAGGCACAATGAGGTCACGGATCCCACATAGATTTCTGGTATCTTCAAAGTTTGGGACGAAGGGTAGGAGTTGCATCTGAAAGAGGTGCTGGAGTACAGCTTGACCAAACATGGCATCCCAACGGGAGTCCTTGTCCAGACAATAATGGGCAGCAAAGGTATGGACAGAAGACCAAGATGCTGCTTTGCAAATTTTGTCAATGGCTACTGAACGCAGGTTTGTCATCAAGGTGGCCATAGCACGAATGTTGTGAGCAGTGACATGCCCTTCCAGGGAGAGTCCTGCTTTGTCATGGGCAAATGAAATGCAGTCTGCTATCCATCCGGAGAGCGTATGCTTATAAACAGGTAATCCCAGGTGACTGGGGCCAAATGAGATAAAATACTGCAAGGCTTTATGGTGATCTAGAGTCCTATGGAGATAGAAAGCCAAGACACATTTGTAGCAAAGAAAGGGCAGAGTTGCTTCCGCACTAGATGCTTGCAGTTTAGGAAAGAAAACTGGAAGGTAGATTGACTGGTTTAAATGGAAGGAAGACACCACCTTAAGCATAAAGTGTGGGTGAGTCTAAAGGACTACTCTGTCATGGTAGAAGTGGGTATAGGAAGGATCTGTCACCAAAGCCTGAAGCTCACTAATGCGCCTAGCTGAAGTGTGGGCAATTAGGAAGATTACCTTCCAAGACAGGAACTTAAGTGAGGTCATGGCTAATGGTTCAAAGGGCAGCTTGAGAAGCTACGCTAGAACGACATTGAGGTCCCAAGCTACCTGAGATGGCTTATTGGGCGGTTTGGACAGCACGAGACCTCTTGTGAAATGTGCTACTAACGGTTGCGTGGATATGGGCTGTCCAACCAGTAGATGGTGAGATGCCGCAATGACACGGAGGTAGGCTCTCAATGAGTTTGTCTTTAGACCTGTCGAGGACAGGTGGAGGAGATACTGGAGGAGTGACTCCACTGGAGCAGAAAA
Organism: Ichthyophis bannanicus; assembly: GCA_033557465.1. Classification (NCBI taxonomy): domain Eukaryota; kingdom Metazoa; phylum Chordata; class Amphibia; order Gymnophiona; family Ichthyophiidae; genus Ichthyophis; species Ichthyophis bannanicus. The sequence goes on from CM066034.1 coordinate 567,633,255, forward strand.
AGGATGGAGATCTTTTTGGGAACACCAGACAGAGAACCTAAACCACTTAAAAGCATAGGCACATCTGGTGGAGGGATTTCTAGAAGCCAAAAGGATCTCCTTAATCTCTGGAGTAAGGTCAAAGCCTTGTAAAGCTATGCTCTCAGCAGCCAAGCTGTGAGGCAGAGAGACTGTGGATTGGGATGGAGTAGTGAGCCATCATCCTGGGAGAGGAGATCGGGTGCAGATCCCAACTGCAGAGGATGAGTCTGAGTCAGACGTAGTAGCAGTGGTAACGATGGTTGCCATGGCCAGTGAGGGGCTATGAGTATCATGGACCCCTTGTCGGACTGAAGCTTGAAAAGCATCTTGGGAATGAGAGATATAGGGGGGGGAAGCATAAAGCAGACCCTGACTCCAGCGTAGGTGGAAAGCATCCACTTGCTGATTGGTAGATGTCAGAGTTCTTGTGCAGAAGCGAGGAAACTTGGAATTTTGTGGAGTCATGAAAAAATCTATGTCTGGAGTTTCCTAGGTCTGGAAAATGTAGGACGTTGTGTCCGGGCGGAGAGACCATTCGTGGGGAAGAAGGATGTGACTCAGTCTGTCTGCCAAGACATTGAACTGACCTGGGAGGTATACCGCCTGCAGGTGTATTTGATGAGCAAAGGCAAAGGCCCACAAGTGTAGCACCTCCTCGCAGAAGGTCCAAGAGACTGTTCCTCCCTGCTTGTTCATATAGAACATTGGAACCTGATAGTCCATCCTGACTAGGACTTGCTGTGTTCTGAGGTGGTGTTCAAACACCCAGAGGACATTCAAGATGGCACGAAGTTCCAGGAGAGTCATCTGGAGTTGTGATTCTTCTGTTGTCCAGAGCCCCTGTATAGTCAGGTTGCCCAGATGGGCTCCCCAAAACAGTTTGGAGGCATCCGTCTTTAGGGTGCATTGAAGTGAGGGCATCTGAAAAAGGTGACCCTAGATGCAGATATTTTGGAGAGCAACACCACTGAAGGGATTTGATTAGATGGGCAGTGACTTGGATTCTGTCCCGAAGATGGCCGAGGCCTGCTTCCACTGGGAAGCAAGGGTCCACTGGGCTGTTCGCATATGTAATCAGGCATATGGAATGACATGTACTGTAGAGGCCATCTGCCCCAAGATATGCAGCATCTCTCGGGCGGTCAGATGGTCTCATAAGAGCATCTGGGACACTAGTTTGACTAGACGGGCACAACGGAGCTGGGGAAGAAACACCCTGGACTGTGGGGTGTCTAGTAGGACTCCGATAAACTCCAGTTTTTGAGTTGGAGTGAGTTGAGATTTTGGGAAGTTTATGACAAATCCCAAGTGTTATAGTACTGTGATGGTACGATGCAAGGAAAGCAGTATCGCTTGGGAAGTGTCTGCTTTTATTAGCTAGTCGTCTAAGTAAGGGAAGACGAATATCCCCAGAGTTCTTAGATAAGTGGCTATGACTGCCATGCATTTGGTGAAGACTCTTAGGGCAGAGGCGAATCCGAAAGGAAGGACTCTTTATTGATAATGTTTTCCTTGAAAGGTGAGACGTAGATATTTCCTGTGTCCTGGACGGATGAGGATATGTGTGTACGCTTTTTTAGATCTAGAGAACAGAGCCAGTCCTGACGCTGGAGGTAGGGAAGAAGAGTCCCGAGAGAGATCATCTTGAACTTTTCGTGGACTAGAAACATTGAGGTTTCTAAGGTCCAGAATGGGCCTGTACCCTCCATTTTCCTTTGGAATGAGAAAGCACGGAGCATAGAAACCCATTCCCTGTTGGGATGTTGGGAAATCTTCTATGGTGCCCTGAGACAGAAGAGAGGATACCTCGTCCTGCAGAACAGCGGTGAATGAGGGATGCTTTTGATATTCCCCCATGAATGTGAAGAGGGGCAGAGTTTGCAGTTGAACTATGATGAGTGTCCAATGCTCTAAGGTGATGAGGTGCCATCTGTGGGCGCAGTGATACAGTCTGCTTGCCTTGTGGAGGGGGTGGGAGTCCTCCAGAGGCAGGGTGGCAATGTTCTCTAGGAAAGAGTCAAAAATCAGGCACAGACTGTGGCTGCAGAGCTGGTTGAGATTTAGCCACCTGTGGCTTCTTTTGTTGCTTAGGAGGCTGCTGCCTCTTCTGTGGGGCCTGATCATGGTACTGAGAAGCAGGTGGATAAGAAGAGAAGAATTTCTTCTTATTATTATTGTAAAAAGACTTCTTTGCAGGTGTCTTTTTCCTAGCAGGGTCAGCTGGAAAATCTCTTTAGAGTAGCATTTTCTAACTCTAATTGAGAGGCCTTATCTTGCCAGAGTTTGCCAAAGAGATTTTCCCCTGAGCAAGGTATGTTGCCCAACTTATCTTGAATCCACTATTAAAGATCAAAGGCCTGAAGCCATGCAATTTGACGTGCACCAATGCATATTACTGAGGTTCTGCTTGTGCATTCAAAAGCTTTGAAGGTAGCCCTATTGACAAACTTCAAGACATTTTGGCTATGCTTAACTAGGGAGAGATAATCTGCCCTCTTGTCATCTGGGAGGAGAGGTGCAAAGGCCTCAAAATCCCTGGAAACCTCTTTCAGGAACATTACCATGTACAGGATGGAGAAATTTCACTTACCGTTAATTTCCTTTCCTGGAATACTGCTAGACCAGCCCAGACAAGCAGGTTATGCACCCCTGCCAGCAGATAGGGAGACAGAGAAAAAAACTCCAGAGCTGTGATTGGTCAGGCTCTGGGTGACACAGGCATACCCCTAGGGGTCCTATTCAGTAACAATGTAACAAGCCAAAAAGGCAACATCTCAGGGACAAAACGCAACTATGAACCCTTAAAAAAGGAATCAACTCAACTAGAACTAATTGAATATTTATTCTATGTATATTGTTCTCCCATGTTATCCAAGTTTATACTCCTGTTATATGTAATACCGAACAGCCTGTTGTTCTGGTCTTTGTGTTCATCTGTAAACCGCACTGATTATAAATAGTGCGGTATATAAAAAACTGAAATAAAATAAATAAATTTAAAAAACCCTCAACGCAAATGAAAAAAGGAAGAGGAGGATCAAAAGGGAGGAGTGGCCTAGTGGTTAGGACAAGGTACTTCAGGCCGGAGGGCCGGGGGTTCAAGTCCCACCTGGGGACAGCAATCTCAGGCCGGAGGGACTGGGATTTCTAGTCCTATAGGTACTCCTTGTGGTCTTGGGCAAGCCACTTAACCCTCCATTGCCCATGTTCCCTGTAAGTATTAGCGTATGTGTGTCATATCCCCTCGTGTTAAATGTATCTCCCAATTGACCGCTTTGACCCGGTGAAAAGCGGGATATAAATACAGCTAAATAAAATAAAAATATAAAATAAAATATCATTTCCAAGGGAAGAAGCCTGAAATGACTGCTTTGGCACATTCCCAGGAAAGAAACTCCGGATGTGCTCGCGGAATCTATGACTGTTGGCTGCTCTGCACAAGTACCAGTGCCTCTGACAAGCTGGGTGGGTTCTGGACTGGTCTAGCAGTATTCCAGGAAAGGAAATTAATGGTAAGTAAAATTTCTCCTTCCAGATCATACTGCTAGACCAGTCCAGACAAGCGGGAAGTACCCAAGCTAATTACCCTTAGGGTGGGCAGATAGAGCCGCCGACAGCACCGCAACTCCGAAACGACTGTCCTCTCGGGCCTGTATATCCAACCGATAGTGCTGAACAACAGAGGACAAGGATGACAAGGTACCCGCTCGAAAAATATCGAGAGGAAGGACGTGGGACCTCTCGGCCCATGACGTGGATTGGGCTCGAGTGGAATGAGCTCGAAGCCTTTCTGGAACCGGCTGGCCTTGGAGAATGTAAGCCGATTCAATGGTACGATGCAGCCATCTAGCGATAGAAGGCTTGGAAGCAGCCAAACCCTTGCACGGCCCCGAAAGGAGAACAAAAAGATGGTCAGTCTTGCGAAAGGAATCAGTAACTTTCCAATAGCGAAGGAGAACTCGCTTGAGGTCGAGGAAGGGAAGACACTTGTGCCTACCCGCACACTGTTCGTTAGAGAAGGCAGGCAATAGCAGGGGCTGATTGACATGAAAAAGAGTAACCACTTTGGGCAGGAAGGAAGGAACCGTGCGAAGAGTTACTCCCTCAGGAGAGAAAGAAAGATACGGATCCCTGCACGAGAGAGCTTGAAGCTCCGCGATTCTTCGAGCTGACGTGATTGCTACCAAAAACACCGTTTTGAGCAACAAATCTAGAAGAGACACTTCCTTCAAAGGCTCAAAGGACGGATTTCCGAGCGCCCCGAGAACTAGTACAAGATCCCAAGGAGGAACTACCGGACGGGTCGGAGGGCGAAGCAGTTTGACCCCTTTCAGAAACCGAGACACATCAGCGTGGGAAGCAAGGGATCTACCGAGCACCGGACCCCGATAACATGTCAAGGCAGAAACGTGCACTCGAAGCGAACTGAGCACCAACCCTTTATCAAGACCATCCTGTAAAAAGGCAAGAATTTCAGGAATTGAGGTATGCTACGGGGACAAGTGATGACGTGAACACCAAGCCTCGAAGACGCGCCACTCTCTCGCAGCACCAGCGGAAGTTGAAGACCATCGTGCGCTAAGGAGGGTAGACACCACCTTAGGCGAATACCCCTTACGGGTCAAATGGCGGCGTTCAAGAGCCAAGCCATAAGTGAGTAGGGAGCTGGATTTTCCATGAAGATCGGTCCCTGTCTGGGGAGTCCGGAGGGAGCTGCCAGCCGTAATGGCGACCCCCGTGAAAGCCTTATGAGATCGGCATACCATGGTCTTCTTGGCCAATCTGGGGCCACGAGGACTACCGGCCCCCTGTGCGACTGAATTCGCTGCAGGATCCTGCCGATCATGGACCAGGGTGGAAAAACAAAGAAGCTTGTTTTCCGGCCAAGTCTGAGTCAACGCATCGATGCCGAGGGTCCCGCGTTCTCTCCAACGGCTGAAGAAACTCAGAACTTAGGCATTCGCTGCCGCTGCCATGAGATCTATCGCCGGCGACCCCCATTTTCGAACTATCCTCTGGAAGGCTAGCGGGGCCAGTTCCCACTCGCCGGGGTCAAGGGTATTGCGACTCAGAAAGTCCGCCTTCACATTGCTGGTTCCTGCAATGTGTTGGGCGAAGAGGGCTTGGAGATTTCTCTTTGCCCAAAGAAGAAGAAGAAGAAGAGCCATCTCGTTCGACACTCCAGTGCACTTGGTCCCTCCTTGACGGTTGATGTAGGAAACTGTGGTCGCGTTGTCGGATAGTATCCTAACCGCTTTCCCGTGCAGAAGAGTGTGAAATCTCGGTAGAGCCAGACGAACTGCTCGTGCCTCTAGTCGATTGATCATCCAGCGGGATTCGCGTGCTGTCCAAGTGCCCTGCGCAGTGTGAGATCGACAGTGCGTGCCCCAACCGGACAGACAGGCATCCGTTGTTAGAACGATCCAACACGGAGTCTCTAAAGGAACCCCCTTCAGGAGGTTTCTGGAGGACAGCCATCACCATAGGTTTAGTCTGACCCTGGAGTGAAGCGGAAGGCGAAAGTGGTAGTCTTCCGAAACTGGCGACCATCGTGTCAGGAGAGCTTTCTGTAGACAGCGCATGTGCGCTCTGGCCCAAGGCACGAGATCTATGGACGCTGCCATGGATCCCAGGATTTGAAGGTAATCCCATGCTCGAGGCGAAACCTGTTCTAGGAGACTGCGAACTTGAGAAGTTAACTTGAGGAATCGAGGCATTGACAAAAAGACCCGACCTAAGGCTGATTCGAATCGAGCCCCCAAACATTCGATCTTCTGGGACGGCTGAAGACAACTCTTGTCGCGGTTGATTACCCAGCCGAGGTTCTCGAGAAAGGCAACGACCACAGAGATTGTGCTGCAAGCCTCGGTGAGAGAGTCCGCGCGAATGAGCCAGTCGTCCAGATAAGGATGAACTCTGATGCCGCGGCTGCATAAGGCCGCAGCTACTACCACCATTACCTTGGAGAAGGTTTGAGGCGCCGAAGTTAGACCGAAGGGCATCGCACGAAATTGGAAATGTGACCGAGTACCGCAAATCGAAGGAATCGCTGATGCCCCTCTCGAATGGGAATGTGAAAGAATGCTTCCGCAAGATCGAGGGAAGCTAGAATTCCCCCTTGCGTACCGCTTGAATAATGGATCGCAGAGTCTCTATTCGAAAGTGTGGTACCCGCAGACTGCGATTGATGCCTTTGAGATCCAAGATAGGACGAAAGGAGCCGTCTTTTTTTTTTTTTTTGCACCACGAAATAGACAGAGCAACAGCCTACTCCTCTTTCCAATGGAGGAACTGGACGAATGGCATCTAAATGCTGGAGTCTTTGAATGAAGCAACATACGCTGCCCATTGACTCAGCCAGAGCCATCTCTGAGCTACTGCCACTGGTGCTACGGAGCGAGCTGACAGCCGCAAGAGATCATAGAAGGCCTCTGCCAGGAATGCAGCGATGGATTCTAAACGAGCCAACTCGGGATCACCTGGAAGCTACTGAATCCATCGAAGGGAGGCCCGTGCTGCTAGAGCTCAGCACCCCCCTGCTTGAAGGGTAAGAGCGGACAACGAAAAACCTGTCTTTAGCAGACTCTCAACTTTTTAGGTCTTGCTGGTCGCGGAGTGACTCTCCGCCGTCAACCGGAATTGTGGAATGCTTGGTGACCCCGGTCACTAACGCATCAACTTTCGGGTATGTCAGCCAACGGTCCAAGTCAGAGGGAGACCAAGGGTATAACTGACCAATACTGTGTGCCGTACGTAGAGAGGACTCTGGAGAGTCCCACTCTCGAGATACCATTTGCTGTAACTCGGCTGGAAAGGAAAAGCTTTGGAAGGCTTACGAATGCCCTGTAAAATGGGATCCGGCTGCAACAGGGTTTGAGAACTCTGAGGATCAGGCATGTCGGCTAAGCGCAGCGACTCCATCACCTGTGTGATTAGGGCCGGCAACTCCTCTTTCTGAAAAAGTCTGATATCTTGAGAGTCCTCGTGAACTGTCAGCGAAGAATCAGACGGAGAATATTCCCCATCTTCTTTCTCCAATGAGTCAGGGCTCACCTATGAAGATTTAAAGTCTTCTTGAATATCCGTAGTGTCCCGCAAGCCACATGCAACGTTCCTGGGAGGGCGTACTACTTTAAGGTCTGAGGACTTTTGGGATCACTTGCGAGACTCCGCCATATCCTTGTCTGTTACTAGGCGAGTGCTTGAGGTATACCAAAAGACTCCGAACGCCACAGGTGCCATGCCTGGCAGAAGAGCATCAGGAACTCACTGTCAGCCAAGGCTGCTGTGGCTTCCAGCGGCTGTGGAAGCAAAATGGGAGCTGACTGAGTCCTTTCTGCAGGTAGATCCTACTGCAGGGGTTCTAAGGAGGGAGGAGTTAAGGCGCTGATGTCCCCAGCTGGCAGCGCAGTGGGAATGGAGAAAGAAGATTCTCCTGGATGCAGCATGCAGGTGGAACACAAGCAATCTATTAACTCCTCATTATTATTATTACATATAATACAGCTGTGCAGAGAAACAGGTATTGCAGAGGCTTAAACCTTTTTTTTTTTTTTAAACAAAAATCAAGGTAGGCTTAGGGAAACAGAAGACTCTTCAAAGAAAAGGGATTTTGAAACTCCCTGTGCCTTCACAGCATGTTTAAATGTTTTGAAATGGCTGCCCAGAACTGCTCCCTCCAAAAAAAAAAACACTGAAGAGAAATCCCTCCCGATTTTCAAAATGGCCGCCAGCACAGAAAAACTGCAAAATAAAAGTTTTCTAAGCTCTAAAAACCTTAAAATGCAGCGAAATTGCTGGGGAAGAGGCAAGGAGTGCTGCTAGCAACTTAAAAATTCAAATCCTGACGAACCCTGAATCACCAGAAACGGAGGGGAGAAGGAAACTGTCAGTTATTCACTGTGCTGGTACAGAGGAGCTGAGTTCCCATGGAGGAGAAGGGAAACTTTCAAAGTCAGTGTAAGGTAATTACAGTGACTGAAAGGTAGGGAAATTAGAGTTTGATCCCTCTGCAGCCACTTAGACCCTCATGGCAGGGGCTGGAAGGTGTTTCTGAGGAGGGATGGAGAGAAGGGGAGCTGCACTGACAGTGAAATCAGGAGCTCAAACCCTGCTGTATTGCTGATTACAGAAAATACAGCTATTAAGGAGGGAAGCCTGGGAAACCCAGAGAAACACCTCTTGTGTGCTCTGGGTGCATCCAGGCAGTTGAAATAAACCCAGGGCAGCTGAGGCAAGTAAGAAAACAGTTTACTTACAGTTTCTCTCAGAAATTGATACCTGATCCTCCTGCTAATGTCTAATACCTCGTGGCAAAGACTCAGCGCTGCTTAAAGAGAATCGGGAGCTCTACTGAAGCCAGGCTCAGGAGCTCCACAAGTTTATCTGGGGAATCAAGTTGCTGGGAAACCCAGAGTAACACCTCTTGTGTACTCTGGGTGCATCCAGGAGCCTCAAGAAACAGTGAAAAAGGAAAAAACAAATTGTAGAACAAGCTTGAAGAACACCCTCATCTGCTGAGACAGAGAAAATACTGAATAGGACGCCTAGGGGTATGCCTATGTCACCCAGAGCCTAACCAATCACAGCTCTGGAGTTTTTTTTCTCTGTCTCCCTATCTGCTGGCAGGGGTGCATTACCCGCTTGTCTGGACTGGTCTAGCAGTATGATCTGGAAATAGGCGTTAATTCTAGCTGAGAGCACTGATGCTTGGAAGCATCAACGTCCAAAGGTGTCGCGAATTCTCAATCCTCTACCTGGAGGATTAGAGGAGAGAGTCTTCGAGCTTTTGATTCGGTGCATTGCCGATTCAACCACTATGGGGTGGTAAGGAAGCTGTGACATTTGGAAACCGGGACACTCCGTTACATAAGATATGCCATAATTGGTCATACCAAGGTCCATCAAGCCCAGTATTCTGTTAACAGTGTCTAATCCAGGTCACAAGTACCTAGCAATTTCCCCAAAAGACGTTACACAATGCTTGTACTGGGGCAAGCAGTGGATAACCCGGGTCCCCTTTAATAATGGTTTATGGACCTTTCCTCCAGGAATTTGTCCAAACCTATTTTAAACCCGCTTACACTAACAGCTTTTACTACATCCTCCGGTAACGAATTCCAGAGTTTGATTACATGTTGAGTGAAAAAGTATTTTCTCTTATTAGTCTTAAATAGGTTACCCTGTACCTTCATTGCATGTCCCCTAGTCTTTCTATACTTTGATGGCGTAAACAAGCGACCTATTTTTACCCATTCCACGCCATTCATTAATTTAAAGACCTCTATCATACCTCCTCTCAGCCATCTCTTTTCCAGGTTGGAGAGACCTAACCTTTTTAGCCTCTCCTCATAGGGGTATCCTTCCATCCCCTTTACCATTTTGGTGGCTCTTCTCTGGATCTTTTCTAAAAACACTATATACTTTTTAAGATACGGCGACCAGAATTGCACACAATATTCAAGCTGCGGTTGCACCATGGAATGATACAGAGGCATTATAATATCCTTTATTTTATTCTCCATTCCCTTCCTTATGATACCTAGCATTCAATTAGCTCTCTTGGCCACCGCTGCACACTGGGCAAAGGGTTTCAACATGTTATCCACAATGACGCCTAAATCTTTTTCCTCGGTGGATGCCCTGTCTTCCAATTTATCAAGGTCCTCTTGCAATTTTTCAAAATCCTCATGGGTTTTAACAACTTTGAATAATTTTGTGTCATCTGCAAATTTGATTATCTCACTCGTTATTCCCATTTCCAGGTCATTTACGAATATGTTAAAAAGCAGCGGACCCAACACAGATCCCTGGGGTGCTCCACTATTCACCTTTCTCCATTGGGAAAATTAGCCATTTAGCCCTACCCTCTACTTTCTATCTTTTAACCAGTTCCTGATTCACAATAGTACACTGCCTCCTATCCCATGACTTTTTAATTTCGCCAAGAATCTCTCATGAGGGACCTTGTCAAACACTTTCTGAAAATTCAGATACACCTTTGTCTACCTGTTTATTCATACCTTCAAAAAACCTTAACAGATTAGTAAGACAAGACCCTCCTTGGCTAAAGCCATGTTGGCTATCTTCCATTAAGCCATGACTATCTACATGTTGAGTAATTTTATTCTTTATACTGGTTTCTACCATTTTTCCCAGTACTGACGTCAGGCTCACCAGTCTGTAGTTTCCCGGATCACCCCTGGAACCCTTTTTAAAAATTGGCATTACATTGGCCATCCTCCAATCTTTAGGTATTAGAGATGATTTTAATGATAGCTCACAGATTACTAATAGTAGGTCTGCAGTCTCATATTTCAGTTCTTTCAACACCCTTGGATGTATACCATCTGGTCCAGGTGATTTGCTACTCTTCAGTATATCTAATAGTTGTAAGACATCTTCCCGATGTATCGATATTTCTTTCAGTTCTTCAGCCACATCACCTTTAAATACCATTTCAGTCATGGGTAACATCCCTACATCTTCCTCAGTAAAGACTGAAGCAAAGAATTCATTCAGTCTCTCCGCTCTGGTTTTTTCCCCTCATAATGTCCCTTTTACCCCTCTATCATCTAATGGTCCAACTGACTCTGACACAGGGTTTTTTTTGCTATAAATGTACTTTAAAAAGTCTTTATTACACATTTTTTGCTGCTGCAGCAAGCTTCTTCTCAAATTCTCTCTTTGCCTGCCTTATCAATGCCTTGCATCTAACTTGCCAGTGCTTACGTTGTTTCCAGTTTTTGCCATTTGGCTCCTTTTTCCATTTCCTGAAAGATGCTTTTTTGGCAATAGTAGCCTCTCTGACCTCACCTTTAAACCATGCTGGCAAATCTGGCTTCCAGTTCCTTAACCTTTACATCTCTATCATCAAACACACAACTGTTTGGAACTGTGAGGGGGACCGGGGGGGAGAGGAGGGGAGAGAGATAAAAATGAAAAGGGTGAGATAATAACTCAATATATAGTTGTAAATGATGGAGGGTTTGGTACATAAAACCAAGTTGTAAAGGAACGAATAAGATGTATGTTTGTGTATTTTGCCCCAATAAAAGAAATTTAACATAAACCATGCTGGCAGTTTCTTGAGCTTTCTTCCACTTTTCTTAAAGCGTGGAATATAGCTGGTCTAGGCTTCCAAGATAGTATTTTTAAACACCCCCCATGGCTTGATGTAAATCTTTAATCTTTACAACTATGCCTTTTAGTTTTTTCTTAACTATTTTTCTCATTTTATCAAAGTTTCCCTTCTGAAAGTTAAAAGGTAGTACTGTGGATTTCCTTGCTGTTGTTCCTCCATTTATTAAATCAAATGCGACTATACTATGATCACTATTGCCAAGTGGCCCAAGCACCCTTATCTCTTGCACCAGATCTTTTTTTCCACTAAGGACTAGATCCAAAATGGCTTCCCCTCTGGTCAGTTTATGAACCAGCTGCTCCAAGAAGCACCATTTATTTCATCTAGAAACTTTATCTCCCTAGCATGTCCTGCAGTGACACTGACCCAGTCGATATCGGGGTAACTGAAATCACCCATTATTATTACTATGTTGTAACTTTTGTTAGCTTCCCTGATTTCTTTGAGCATTTCATCATCCATTTGTTCATTCTGACCAGACGGTCGATAGTACACCCCCACTGCCATCACCTTCTCCTTTTTACATGTAATTTCAATCCATGGGAGATTCTACAGTGAATTTTGTTTCCTGCAAAACTTTAATCCTTTGTGACTCAATGCCCTCTCTAACAGAGTGCAACCTCTCCACCAATTTGATCTGCTCTATCATTACGATATAGTGTGTACCCAGGTATCACAGTGTCCTATTGGTTGTCCTCCTTCCACCATGTTTCTGAGATACCAATCATATCTAACCTGTCATTTAGTGCTATATATTCTAACTCTCCCATCTTATTTTTTTAGACTTCTAGAATTTGCATACAAGCATTTTAGAAGCTGTATTTTATTCACATTAATCTGGCTATCGGTAGGCAGGGGTAATTTGGAAACTTTAAGCGCTGTCTGCTCTGTATTCAAGGACATTTGAGCTACTTTTGTCTTTATTGGAACCTCTCTGCTGATATGCCCCAACTTCAACCTCTTGCTAGTATCCTTCAAGGATACATTGTTCCAAACCAAGCGCTCTTGGGTGAATGTCGGCTCTCTCCTATTATCTAGTTTAAAAGCTGTTCTATCTCCTTTTTAAAGGTTAATGCCAGCAGCCTGGGTTCATCCCAGTTAAGGTGGAGCCCATCCTTATGGAAAACTCCCTCCTTATTCCAGAATGTTCCCCAGTTCCTAATAAATCCAAAACCCTCTTCCTTGTACCATCATCTTATTCACGCATTCAGATTCTGGAGCTCTGCCTGTCTTTTGGGTCCTGCGCATGGAATGGGAAGCATTTCAGAGAATGCTACCCTGGAAGTTCTGGATTTCAACTTTCTACCTAAAAGCCTACATTTAGCCTCCAGAACCTCTCTACCACTCTTTATTACATCATTGGTACCAACATGTATCAAGACAGCAGACTTCTCTCCCCAGCACTATCTAAGACCTTGTCTAGGTGGCACATGAGGTTCGTTACCTTCGCACTAGGCAGGCATGTTACCAGACGATTTTCACATCCACCAGCCACCCAGCTATCTACATGCCTAATGATCGAATCACCAACTATAATGGCTGTCCTAACCCTTCCCTCGGAGGCACATGCCCTGGAGAAACCTCCTCGGTGTGAGAGGGTTTTACATCACCTGGAGGACAGGTCTTAGCTACAGGATCACTTCCTGCCACACCAAGGTGATGCTCTCCTGTTATGTGACCTCTTTCCTCCATGGCAACAGAGAAGCTGCCAGACTGGAGGTGGAACTTCAGTACTATAACCTGTAGATCTCGTTTATGTACCTCTCTGACTTCCTTATGTCCTCCAAGTCTGCTACTCTAGCCTCCAGAGATCGGACTTATTCCCCGAGAGCAAAGAGCTCCTTGCACCTAGTGCACACATAGGACCCCTCTCCAACTGGGTGAAAATCATACATGTAACACTCAATGCAAAAGACTGGAAAGCCCCCATCTCGCTGCTAGACTGCTGTCTGCATCTTAGTTTTAAGATTGTGTTTAGGTATTTAAGTTGTTTACTTACTAAAGTCTGCTGGGGATACTTATACTAATAAAACTATACCTAATATGTTTAATGTACTTTGTTCACCTCAAGTTTAATTAATCTTAGGTCCATAATGTATGCCTGATGAGGATAAACAGCTGTACCCGAGAGTGAATATAGCATCTCCTTTCCTTTAAGAGGTTTAAGCATCTATAAAGCTATGATTATCCCAGGGGTGGGTGTGAGTCGGGGAGGGAGGGAGGGAAAGAAGGCTTATTAAAAGCTGGCTACTACACAGTACCCTATCCTGTGCTTCTGAGGTAATCTGTGACCAATTTCCTGGGTGATTCACACAACCCTTGCTTGAATAGAGGGAGTCTTTCAAAATGTCCCTTTGATCTGTCACTTGGCTTTAACACCTATTTAAAACAATTTCACAGGTCTCTTGCCCTCTGCCTAGAAAGCCTCTTTGTAGATATCTGTAGAAACAATTTATTGCTTAAAGAATATGGACCCTGTTTTTCCTTTTATGCTAAGTTATACTCTGATTTGATTTAACTAAAAGCTCTTTGCTGATACTAGGCCCTGACTGAGTATTACATTTAAACTAGAAGCTCTCTGCTGGGTTCTGAATTTAAATTGAAAGCCCTCTGCTGGGTTTTAAACTTAAACTGAAAGCTACCTGTTGAGTTTTTAATTTAACTAAAAGCTCTTTGCTGATACTAGGCCGTTACTGATTTAACATATACACTGGATTCTAATTTACTCAGATTAATCATCTTTAATCTAAAGAATTCCTTTTCCCCCAAGATTAAGATAAATTTCCAGAAGTAAATACTTACAATTGCAGATCCCTCTCCAGAAGTAGCAGTCCCTTTTTGTAGTCCTTCAAGGCTGATACATGATATATGGTAACGAAACGTCGACTTTGAAGTGAGACCATGAGAGGTGTCTCCCACATCCGTAGCGTAAGGTCATGAAGGATGTGATGCACCGGTAAGGTGGCTGCCTCTTTGGGTGCTGTTGGGTATTGGAGGATCTCTAATTCCTCTGCCCTTGGCTCCTTCTCCGATGTTACTGTGATGGAGAGACCCTTGGCTAGGTCTCAAATGAATTCCTGGAAGGACATGTCTTCTGGAGGCAACATACATCACTGTTGAGGCGGGGAAAGGTCCGAAGGTAGGTCACAGGGCCTCCGAGAATCGAGCGACTCTGCATCTGAAATTGGGGAATTGGAATTGGAGGACTCAAAGTACTGATGGTCATGGTGTTCACTTGAAGCTAAATTCCAGTACCGATGCTCCAAGGTATTGTCCTTGGTGAGCCACTTGGGCTTGGCATTGGTACTGGTAAGAGTTTCAAGGGAGGGCATGGGTGGGAGCGATGTCTATGTCACCTGCAGCAGCCCTGATGCCGTGCCCAGAACTGGTGTCGATGTTGGTACCATAAGCAGCATCAACAGGGTGGTGCCTGTAACCAAGGGCTTTATTGGTACCGAGGCTGCAAGGAGGGCTGCCAAGCTCCACTCAATGGACAGTATGCTGATGCTTGGGCGTTGATGATGGGTATTTGCGCTACCGTCCCAGAGCATGGCACCAACAGCTCTGCAGAGGTCAAGGCCTCAGGAGCATCCTGGGACCCCTCAATGGCTTTGGAGGACAGGGCCTCCTGCCAGGGCTGTTTAGCAGGCCGATCCACCTCAGAGGCAACACCCGAGGGGTCTCGATGCTTTGAGCGAGATCTTTCCCTGGAGGTACTGTCAGACTTCGATGAGGTCTTGTGTTTGGACTTCGAAGATACCTGAGATCCATGGGAGGATGAGGTCCTTGATACTGCGTCTGAAGTGAAGAGTGCTCCAAATTTAGAAACCCAGTTTTGTAGGCCTCTCCGTATCATTTTCTGACAGAGGGAACAATCTGTTGGCTGATGGTCTGGGCCAAGGCATTTTAAACACTTCACGTATGCAGTCGCTGAAATGGTGCTGGCACAATTAGAACATTTTTTGAAACCACTAGTTGGTTTCTCCATACCTGTGAGTGTGAAGGGTATGGTAGGTTTAAGGCCTAAGAAGGGCGTTGATGCCCAAGATTTCTTTTTTTTAAAGAAGATAAAGAAAAAAGTAAAAGAAAAGAATAAGAGAACCAGCAATGTCTTCGACAGTGCTGGAGTCGATAGGAAGGCAGAGGCGCTATCCACAAAAATACGTTTTTCTGCAGTGACAGAATTTGCTTCCTGCTGGCTCCACAGAAAACGAAAAACTGAAGAGAGGGAGTTGGGAAGGTGGGAAGGCAGTCACACAGGTGCAGTGGAGTGCTCCCAAAAGCTTTCCAATTGGACGCTGGGGAGCATTCCCGTGCGGGCTCAGTGGGTGCAGACGTCACCCATATGTGAAGACTATATTCCTGCTTGTTCCTAGAGATAATTATATACACACATGCATAGGGGCTGGAAAGAGTTCCATGACACATGCCTCACATGTTTTCCCCACTTCTTATTCTTTCTAGCTGTAAAGGGAAATATAAGGACTCCTCAGCCCTCCTTTAAAGCCAGCCCCACCTTAAATCGAAAGCAGCAGGAAAAAGGGTGTGATGGGTTGGACCTCAAGAGAACATAAAATGCGTAGTTACTCACATGTAACAGGTGTTCTCCAGGGACAGCAGGATTCAGTCCTCATATATGGGTGACGTTGGCACTGACGGAGCCCACGTGGAGCATTTCCCCAGCTTTCAAAGAAAACCTTTGGGGATGCCACCATGCATGAGTGTCCCCTTCCTGCCCAAGGGTGCCATCTTACTCAATCAGGTACCATAGCTAGAGCCCCACCAAGAGGATGGCCAAAATGTACAGAAACTCCAAGGGGAGGAGGGAGAGTTGCGATGATTGATTCCTGCTGTCCCTGGAGAACACCTGTTACAGGTGAGTAACTACATTTTCTCCAGGAACAAGCAGGAAGTCAGTCCTCACATATGGGACTCCCTAGCTACAAGCTACTGAGGACCTGTAGGGAAAAGCACAGCACAGCCGTGAGCAGCCGCAAGCAAATCTGAAGACAGACCCGATGACCTCAAGTCCATGGAGAGTCACATCTCTGGTAGGCTGGATAAGAAGGGTCAGAGGACAGGAGCTGCTTAAACCCCGAAAAGATTACGGAGTCCCGCCTGGCCAAAGGCACTGTCTCAACAGGACTCCCTCTCCAGGCAGTAATGGGTCATGAAGGTATGAGCGGAGGGCCTGGAGGTGGCCCAGCAGATGTCCACCAGGGGCACTGACTGGAGGGCTTGTGATCGTCGTCGCCATCGCTCAGACATTGTGTGCCATGAGCTGGCGGTCCAGTGGCAGCCCAGCCTGGGCATGGGCATGGGCCTGGGCAAAGGCGATGCAGTCAGCCACCCAAATGGACAAGGTCCACTTGGTGACCACCTGTCTCAGATGTCTGGGATAGTAGGAGACAAAAAGCTGCCCAGCTTTGCAGTGGCCCCGAGTCTGCTGCATGTAGAACGATAGAGCCCTCTTTCAGTCCAGGATATGGAGAACGGCCAATGCTGGGTCGGCATGGGGCCTTGGGAAGAAAGTAGGAAACACCACCTTTTGGTTGAGATGGAAGTCTGAGACAACCTTCAGGAGGAACTTGGGGTGGATGCGAAAAACCATCCTGTTCTTGTAGAACATGGTGTATGGTGCCCTGGCCATCAGAGCTTGGAGCTCGCTGACTCTATGGGTGGAGGTGAGTGCCATCAGGAAGGCCACCTTCCAGGATAGTGCCGCAAGGAGCAAATAGCCAGGGGCTTGAAAGGCGGCTTGGTCAGCTGTGTGAGGACCACATTGAGGACCCATTCTGCCAGGGGTGGGCAGATAGGGGGCTTGGAGAGGAGCAAGCCCTGCATGAAATGAGAGATGAGGGGCTGCCCCAAGAGGGTTTGCCCTTGATGGGATGATGGTTCACCGAGATCACGCTCAGGTGAACCCTGACCGAGTTAGATTTTAGCCCAGACTGCGAGAGGTGGAGCAAGTATTGCAGGACCAAGTGTATCGGGCAGAACGGGTTCACGCAGTTCTCCGAACATCACACCAAAAACTGTGCCACTTGAAGGCATAAGCCTGACTCGGCGAGTCCTTACGAGAGGCCAGTAGGATGTCCTTGATCTTCCTGGGGAGATGAAGGGGAGCTAAGGCAACCCGTTTAGCAGCCAAGCTGTAAGAGACAGGGATCCCAGATTGGGGTGAAGGAGCAAGCCTCCCTTCTGTGTTAGGAGCCTCGATAACCTCCCGACGGGGACCGGAGGTTCTGTCGAGAGATGGATCAGCAGGGGGAACCATGGCTGTCTGGGCCACCTCGGAGCCACGAGGATCATCGAGGCCCTGTCCCGCAGGACCTTGAGAAGGGTCCGTGCTATCAGCGGCATGGGAGGGAAGGCGTATAGCAGGCCCATCACCCATGAGAGAAGGAAGGCGTATAGCAGGCCCATCACCCATGAAAGAAGGAAGGCGTCCGGAGCTACCCGACCCGGGTGCAGATAGAGACTGCAAAACTTGGGAAGCTGAGCTTTGTCTGGACTGGTGAGTGGTTCAGGTTCAGGATGCCCCAGAGCTGGAATAGCCGCTGTGCTGTTGTGGGGCTCAGGCACCACTCGTGCGGCTGGAGAACTCTGCTCAGTTGGTCTGCCAAGGCATTGGCTTGGCCCGGGAGATAAACGGTCCTGAGGATAATGTTCTGGCTCACCGCATATGAGCACAAGGTAACCGCCTACTGGCAGAGGCTGTAGGAGCTGGTACCCCCTTTGTTCAAGTAGAACACAGTGACCTGAATGTCCAACTGCACGAGCACCACCTGGTGCCGCAGCCGATGCCGAAATGCCTTCAGTGTGAGGACGACGGCTCGGAGCTCCAGCAGGTTGATCTGCTGCTGACTCTCCTTGGGGAACCACGCCCCCTCGGTGCGCAGCTCCTCACAATGGGCTCCCCAAACCGAGAGGGAGGCATCCATCGTCAGGAACGTCTGGGGCATTGGGGTCTGGTAGGGCATGTCCCGGAGCAGGTGTTGTGAATCCTATCAACAGACCAAGGACTCTGCCATCCAAGGTGAGAACGAGATGGGGTCCTAGAGTCAGCCTGTCGCCTGGGCCCACTATGCGTGGAGGTACCACAGCACTGCCCGCATGTTGAGGCAGGCATTGGGCACAACGTGGACCATGGAGCCCTGTGGCCGAGGAGGTGAAGCATCGACCGAGCTGAGACTCGACTATGCGGCAACTCTGCACATCAGACGCCAGGACTACGAGGTGACCTGCCCTCTCCTGGGGGAGGAAGGCCTTGGCCTGGCGTGTATCCAGGTGAGCCTCTATGAACTCTAGGGATTGCACTGGAGTAAGATGGGATTTTGAGTGGTTGATCATGAAGCCCAAGTGCTGTATTAGCTGGATGGTGCAGCTGTGGCCTGCAGGGCCTCTGAAGCCATGTCTCCCTTTATAAGCCAGTCATCCAGGTAAGGGTAGACAAAGACGAGCCACCACCTCCGCAAGACACTTGGTGAAGACCCGTGGTGGGAAGGCGAGGCCAAAGGGAAGCACCCTGTACTGGTAGTGATTGCCTCCTACCACAAACCACAGGTACTGTCTGTGATTGGGGTGGATGAGGATGTGGGTGTAAGCATCCTTTAATCCAAAATCTGGCAACAATAATTGAGCTAGCATCTAACCCTCAAAACACACGAAAGCCAAACTGGATAATGGGAGACTTCAACTTACCATCCCTACAGGATGCCCATTCCAGAGCCTTCCTCGAAGCACTCAGTAACCTATACTACGAACAGAGAGTCGAAGCCCCCACACACCAAAAAGGAAACACGCTAGACCTGATCTTCAGCCCTCGTCCTGAAGTCTGTCCAGACCACAAGTTCAACGTTACTACCTCCCCCGTGCCATGGTCCGACCATAATCTAATCAGCTTTCAACTGCCATCACACCAGGAAAGAGAACAAACCTTAAGACTAGCTGACAAAGGGGCGATTCACGCCAGATGCTTTAGACCGTTCGACAGTGAGGAGATCATCACTAATGTCCTCCCCAACATCTCAACCACTGCATCAAATCTTGACGAAATGATTGTCTCATGGAACGACAACCTGAGCTCATTTGCTCACTTGCCCACCCAAACTAGACCTGATATTATCGAGAAGCAACATAAAAAGAGGGAACCGGCATGCTGGTACACCACTGAATTAAAGACCTCACTACAGATGCTAAGAAAATCAGAAAGAAAATGGCGACGGTCCCGCACAGCACCAGACCTGGAACACTACAACTCTTGCCTACAAGCCCACCGCAATCTAATATCAACTAAAATAAAAGAATACCACTCTGACTTGCTCAGCCGATCCTTCAACAAGCCCCACGTCCTGTTCAACTTGGTGAAGACCCTTACGGAGAAACCCTCAGCACCCCAGGCAAGCTCGATACATCCCCAAGATTATGCTGATTTCATGATAGCTAAAAACAATAGCATACGCAAAGCTAACCCGTCTTGCCCTATCAAGGATCCACCCATGCAACTAACTTCCTTCTCAACACCTTCACATTCAAGCACTGCGAACACCTTAGCCAACATCAATGCCACCACTGCCCCCAGCGATCCCTGCCCAGCTTCCTGGATAAGGTCACTGCGTCAGGAGATCAGCCCAATAATAGCTAAAATCATCGACCACTCCTCCTCGGGCCAATTCCCATCAAGCCTCAAGCATACATCCATCAGACCCCTCCTGAAGAACACCAAACTGGACGCCAAGAAGGTCGAGTCATATCGACCCATCTCGAGCATTCCGCTACTATCTAAAATAATTGAGAAAGTTGCTCAACGACAGTTACAAGATCATATAGACTCCTATGCTCCCCTTGATAAGAGCCAACACGGCTTCAGGGAATACCACGGCGTGGAAACGCTCCTTACCACCCTCATCAACACACTAATTACCGGGATTGACAACATCAAACAGGGGTATGCTCTAATCTTCTTAGATATCGCTGCTGCATTTGATTCTGTGAACCATGAGCAACTCCTAATTCGACTCAAAGATAAAGGGATATGTGAATCAGAATGGCTATGGTGCAAATCTTATCTTACCGACAGGTGGCAGCAAGTTAGAATCGGTACTGCAACCTCGCAGCCATTCCTTCAACAGCACGGTGTCCCCCAAGGCTCGTCTCTCTCCGCTCTCCTATTTAATATCTACATGTAACCTATATGTGACATAATCCGTTCATTCAACATTTCATGCCTACTCTACACTGACGACGTTCTGCTCTATACGCCGTTCATGACTGAAAACCCCGACCTCACTCAACTGACTAAATGTTTTGATGCCATAACCGACTGGCTTCACTCACAAGGCCTAAAGATCAACTTTAGCAAAACCGACATACTATTTGTTTCTAGAGACCAATCATTCACTCCTCCGCCAACCTTGAAGACAAGAGATGCAGAACTCTCAAGTAGACCCAGCATCCGTTACCTAGGCGTTACCTTGGACCAACAGCTCAATTTCAAAGCACACATCAACAATACCATCAAACAAATATACCACAAGATACGAACTCTACGACACCTTCGACCATTGTTGCAACCCGAAGACTTCAGATCAGTGTTCCAGGCCCTGATTCTGCCTCACATCGACTATGCCAACGTGATCTTACATGGCCTACCCAAGAGCACCTTAAACCCCCTACAGCTAGCCATGAATGCGGCCGCCCGTGTCCTAAGTGGAGCTACTAGAGGGGATCACATTACCCCCGTCCTCAAGAGCCTACATTGGCTCCCAATATACTGTAGGTTAGCCTATAAAGTAAACATCATATCATTCAAGGTAATCAACAAATTAGCCCCTATAGCCTTAATGGACCTTGTTCACCCCATTTCAGCAAACAGGGATAGTAGATCCTGCACTGCCAATACCCTACAGATCCCCAAAGAGATAACGAAATGCAATAAATCAACAAAAAACAGAGCCTTCAAATTATATGCACCCAGCTGCTGGAATGCTCTCCCAGCATCCATCAGAGCCATAACGAACCTGACACAATTCAGAAAGGCGTTAAAACATCACCTATTTCTCCTACACTACTCTCAATACACCAACCCAACACCTTCTATTATGTAGACAACAGCAACCAACTCAAAACCTGCCTAAGAATGTACATACTGTAGATACATATTGTAGTTATTTCTCTTAATATTGTATATAGCTCCCCTGTTCAAGTCCAAGTTTCATTCCCCTGTTTCATTGTAAGTGTCGACCGGCACAATATTCGTTTTATGTAAACCGCGCTGATTTTTAAGAGTGCAGTATATAAGAACAGTAAAATAAATAAATAAATAAGAAGCATAGCCAATTGCCCTGCTGGAGGTAGGGCAGCAGTGTTCCAAGGGAGAGCATTGTGAACTTCTCCCACACCAGGCATCTGTTCAGGTTCCTCAGGTCGAGGATGGGCCTGAGACCTCCCATTCTTTTCGGGACGAGGAAGTATCTGGCGTAGAACCCCCTTTCTCTTAGATGAGATGATACGGGCTTCACCGCCCTATCTTTGATGAGGCCTGCGAGCTCATGAATTAGTAAGGCCTGGTGCAGGGGAAGCCACTGGGGCTCCCCGGCGAAGTAGGGGGGGCTGGTCCAGATGGAGGAGGTAACCCTACCGGATGACCTGAAGAGCCCACGTGTCAGTGGTGATGGAGTCCCACCTGTGGGCAAAGTGGACCAGACTCCCCCCCCCCCATCAACAGCTGATTGTCCAGCAGTCAAGAGGCAATGCTGGGGACTTCAAAATCCCGAGCCCAGCTGTGCTAAAGCCGGCGGCTGGGTCTTTGGTCATTTAGGCTTGCGAGGCCCCTGGCCGGAGCCCTTACCCTGACCACCCTGCAGTGGGGTCTGCATGGTTGGGTGCGGGTGGGTATCCCCCTGTAGGATTGTCCGTTCCTGAGGGAGAAGGATTTTTTCCCTTGTGACTTTTTCCTAGGAAGGGTAGAGGTCTTCCTAGAGAGCAGAGTGTGGGTGATGTACTCTGTCTCAATTTTGGCCACTTTGTTCTCTTTTACCAAAGAGTTGCTCTCCAAGGCAAGGAGCGTTGAGAATCTTCTCCTGGACCTACTGCTCCAAGTTGGAGAACTGGAGCCAAGCCTGCCGGCAGGCGTTGACATCAGCTCCCGCCACTCATGTGGAGGACTTGAAGCCGTCATAGGCAGCTCATGAAAGATATTTGGAGCACTCACCGACTGACTTTGAGAGCGCCTGGAAATGCCAGAGGTGGTTCCCATCGAGACCAGCCACAAATCCCCCAAGTTCTTTGGTGAGGTCTCAGAGGAACATACCAATGTAAAGTTGGTAGACCTGGATGCGGCATGCTAGCATGGAGCCCTGGTAACATTTGCGCCCGAGGGCATCGAAGGCACGAGACTTCCTGCCTGAAGGGACTGAAGAGTGAGTCTTCGGGCTCTTTTGCTTGCACAAGGCCAATTCGATGATCATGGAGGTGTGGAGAAGCTGTGCCTTCTGAAACCCTGGTCCCCACAGGACCCTGTACATGGAGTCTAGGCATTGGCTGACGATTGGGACAGAAGCTGGGGTCTCCGACATGTGAAGAAGGAGCCGGTTAAGGATGGAGGGGACCGGAACCATGAGGGTTTCCCTCGGTGGTGCCTCATATTGGACAATATCGAGTTCCTCCACTCGAGGTTCCTCCTCCGACTCGGTGGTAAGCAAAAGGGCACGCACCATATCACAGACAAATTCAAGGAAAGAAGTGTCCTCAGGAGGGGACCGCCGCCTCTGGGTTGGCGGGGATGGGTATGAGGTGAAGCGTCGAGTCTCTGGCGAAGCGTCCCCATCAGATTTCCACTCTGAATAGTCCATGGAGGACTCTAAATCGAGCTGTTCAAGGTAGGTCGATGACCTGCACCGGGCTCCAAAGACCGGAAACCTTCCAGAGCTGGAGGCGCTTGCCCGAGATGATCTGCACCCGAGGAACTGGAAGGAGATAGCGACCCTCGCCGAGGATCCTCACAAGGCATCTGGCTCTCGGGGATCACCACAGCAGCCCTGGAAATCTTTGAGGTCGAGGTCCCTGCAGTCTCATGGCGCGTGTCGGTGGGACCAGGCATCTGTGTGTGCTGGGCAGTGAGGAACGCAGAAATACGGCCTTCCAAGGCCAGCATTCGGGCCTACCACTTGGGAGTGGGGCCCTGCGACACACAGAGATGCACCACACATGAGTAGTCCCCTTCCCGCCCAAGGGTGCCATCTTGCCTCAGTCTTATGACATAGCTAAGACGGCAAAAATTAAAATATGGTACAGAAGCAACTCCAAGGGTAGGAGGGAGGGTTTGAGGATTGATTCCTGCTGTCCCCAGAGAACACTTGTTACAAATGAGTAACTACACTTTCTCTGGGAACAAGCAGGAAGTCAGTCCTCACATATGGGACTCCCCAGTTGCAGGGTACTGAAAACCTGTACAAAATGCCACGGCGGCCAAAGAAGTGAGCCATGAGCTGCAGCAGTTAAGGCCCAACTGAGAGACTCTCACAAGACCCAAGTGTTCGGTGGAGAATCAACACTCCGTTAGCCTGAACACAGAAGGGTTGGAGGGCAGGAGTTGCCTACATCCCAAGAGAGATTACGGAGTATGGACTGTCCCAAAGAACTGTCCCGTTGGGGCTCCCTCTCCAGGCAGTAGTGAGCTGCGAAGGTATGGACCGAAGACCAGGTGGCGACCCGGCAGATTTCCATCAAAGGTACGGAACACAGATTTGCCACGGAGGTAGTCATGGCCCTGACGCAGTGCGTTATGATCCGCTGATCTAGTGAGATCCCAGCTGGGAGATAACCCTAGGATCCAGGTGCCACTTGTGCAGTTGAAGGACTCTGCTCAGCTTGTCTGCCAGGGCATTGTCCTGGCCCGGGAGGAAGACCTCCGGGGAATCTGCAGTCTGAACCGTGTGCACTTGCTGGAGAGGACCGGTTCCCTGAGGAAAGGGACCTGGACCTCATCTGATACTGATGGGTTTCTCGAGGATGGTGGCATTTGAGGATTGGCTTGCCATCTGGGGAAGCTCTCAATGTCAAGGGTCTCATCGTCAGGGCCGAGGAACCAGAGGAACCGGACATAAAAGCCCGCAGCATGGCTACGAGGGCAGATCTACTGCTCTCTAAGGCCACCATCCTGGTCTCCATGCCAGTTGGCTTTTCAGCCTTCGACAAGGACACCGAGGACTTTGCCCCAACGTTGGTTCTGCCGAGGGGGAGTCCTCAACGAGGATGGCCTTGGATGTCCAAGGTCGGCCGCCAGGTACTGACAACTCCGTCCGGCGCAACTTGTGGGGCTGCTCCTGCTCTGACCCCTGTGACTCATGCTAGGGACTGGGGGGCCTGGAATGGGATGTTCCCTTCTTCCCGGATCCGTCCTCCTAGGCAGTCTTTGAAGGTTTTGACTTTTTGTGTTGCACCTCCAGGAATTTCCTCTCAGAGGACCCATGGCTGCAGAACTCCAAGGCAGCCCGGGCCTCGCAGGGCACAGAGGTACTGGAGGGGGCCCCAGAGCGTGATATCGCCGGAGACTCCAGTGCAGAGACAGACATGAAAGAACTGTTGTTGCTGCAGCTGACCGCTCTTGATGGCCTTTGTGGTCATGTTCCTGCAGAGTTCGCAGTCTAAGTCGTCATCCTCCTCCAGCCCAAGGCTGCGGAAGCAACAGTCATGTCGGTCGGTGCAGGACATCATCTTAATACACCGATCCATTTCTTAAAGCCGCTGGAGGCCACTGGGAAAAAGGGGGCCCTGCTGCCAGGCAAGGGTCAGAGGCCTGTAGCAAAAAAGGGTGCAAAGTGCCGGTCAAGGAATATCTCGATAAAAAAAAAAAAGGAGCCCAAGGAGCAAAGCCGAGGTGAGCTGACTCGGAAGCGGGAAATGAACCGGTACGTATACCAGATAAAAACAGGATTTTAAAAAAAACAAACAAAAAAAAAAACACTTTTTCCAGGTGAAACTGGACAGATGTCCGAAGGGCTACACGGAAAAAAGGAAACTAAGGCAAGATGGCACCCTTGGGTGGGAAGAGGACCACACATGCATGGTGCATCTCCCAAACATTTTCTTTGAAAGTTGGGGAGATGCTTCCGTGCGGGCTCCATCGGCACCGAAATCATCCCCATTAGAAGACTTACTTTCTGCTTGTTCCTGGAGAAAAGATGGCTGAACTAATAAAAGGAATTTGTAACCTCCAAGTACTGGAGAAGCATCCTCCAGACAACTACAAGGCGAAGATCCTTAACCTTCCCCCGACACTACTCCTTAGTGAAGGAGTGCAGACATACCACCTGGTTCAAGTGAAGGAGAAACAAACACACTCAGGTCAATGCCAGAGCTTAATAAGGGTACTCCACAGATCAAAAAAACAGGTTAGTTTAAGGTTAGTCAGTAGAGCTGTTTTTTTGATCTGTCAAGTGAAGGAGAAGCACCTTAGACAAGAAAAAAGGCACAGGCTGAATGGAAACTGCCTCCTTGTAAAAGACAAGTAATGGTCTCAGCAAGACAGAGCTCGCTGCTCGGAAATCCGCCTTGTGGAACAAAACGTGACCAAGAAGAGAGTCTTGAGCATCAAATCATTTAAAGGAGCGCACTTCAACGGCTCAAAGGGTGCTGCCATCAGGGCCCTGAGCACCAGACACAGACCGGAGGAGAGGACACAGATGCTAAACCCCCTAGAGAAAGCGTGAGACATCTGGGTACAAGGCTAGAGACTTACCAGCCATCGGAACTCGGAAACAGGCCAAAGCTGCTACCTGAACTTTCAGGGAGCCAAGGTAAAGGTGCTTCTCCAGGCTATCCTATAGAAAGGCCAACAGAGATGGCAGCTTGGCTGTTTCAGAAGCCACCTGCCGAACGCCCACCATCGCTCAATAGGCACCAGATCTGCACGTATGCTAGCTTGGTAGAGCTCCTTCAGGCTCCGTGCAAAGTAGAAACCACCACTGGAGAGTAA
The DNA here is from genome assembly GCA_033557465.1 of Ichthyophis bannanicus. Taxonomy (NCBI): domain Eukaryota; kingdom Metazoa; phylum Chordata; class Amphibia; order Gymnophiona; family Ichthyophiidae; genus Ichthyophis; species Ichthyophis bannanicus. Next base: position 567,659,399 of record CM066034.1, read on the forward strand.
CCATTATGTGCTAGCCATCTCCTTTCAAGAGCCAAGCCATAAACAAGTGGTCGCATGTAAGCACGCACCCACGGCACCACCTCTATGGTTGCCACCATCAATTCAAGAGTCGAAGAGAATCCCAGGCTCTGGGAGTCTGCTGCACACAAAACAACGATAGACAATCCAACAGACTGACATTCTCCTCTGGAACGAAAAAACTGCCCACTCAAGAGTCAAAACATGCTACCAGAAACTCCAGGGATTAAGAAGGCCACAGTTGGCTCTTCCCCAATTGATCATCCAGCTGAGGCTAAGGACGACACAGATCCCTTGGTGCTGCAGCACTGCACCTGCTACCACCATGAAGAGTAGTTACTCAACCTGTAACAGGTGTTCTCCAGGAGCAGCAGGAATCAGTCCTCACATATGGGTGATGTCGGCGCCGACGGAGCCCTCGTGCGAAGCATTTCCCCAGCTTTCAAAGAAAGTCTTTGGGAATTGCAGCGCGCATGCGCAGTCCCCTTCCCGCCCAAGGGTGCCATCTTGCTCAGTCTGATGACATAGCTAAAAGACAGCAAAAAATTAGCAAAATAAATCATATGACTGCAACTCCAAGGGGAGGAGGGAGGGTTGTGAGGACTGATTCCTGCTACTCCTGGAGAACACCTGTTACAGGTGAGTAACTACTCTTTCTCCAGGACCAAGCAGGAAGTCAGTCCTCACATATGGGACTCCCCAGCTTAAGGCTACCGGAGACCTCAAGCCAAAAAATGAGCTCCCTCTAGCTCGTCAGTACGTAAGGAAGGAATCTTCTCTGAGAACGCCACCGACCGGTAGCCCAACACCAGTGCCGGAGGGTAGGAGTTGCCTAAACCCCAAAGAGATTATGGAGTACTGCCTGTCCGAAAGCACTGTCCCTGCGGGACTCCCTCTCAAGGCAGTAATGGGCCGCAAAAGTCTGGCTTGAAGACCAAGTAGCGGCCCGGCAGATGACTGCCAACGGAACAGAGCAGAGATAAGCCACTGATGCAGCCTTCGCCCTGACACGATGAGCCGTGACTCGACCCTCCAACGAGAGGCCGGCTGCCCCATAAGCCCAGGCGATACAGTCAGCGACCCATATGGACAAAGTACGCTTGGAGACAGGTAGCCCCAACTTATTGGGGTCAAAAGAAAAGAAGAGCTGAACAGCCCTCCGGTGCTCCCGCGTACGGTTGAGGTAGAAGGATAACGCCCTCCTACAGTCCAGGGTATGCAGGACCATCTCAGCCCGGTTGGCATGCGGCCTGGGAAAGAAGGTCGGAAGAACCACCTCCCGATTGAGGTGAAAAGGGGAGACAACCTTAGGAAGAAACTTCAGGTGAGTCCGTAGGACCACCCTTTTCTTGTAGAACCTAGTGTAAGGGGGATCAGACACTAGGGCTGAAGCTCACTCACTCGCCTAGCAGAGGTAAGAGCTACCAGAAACAAGGTTTTCCAGGAGAGAAAACGGAGAGGGCAGGTAGCCATAGGTTCAAATGGCGGACAAGTAAGCCGCTGTAAGACCACATTCAGATCCCACTCAGGGGCTGGTGGACACAAAGGAGGCTTAAGCAGGAGGAGGCCTCTGAGAAAACGAGCCACCAAAGGGTGGTTGGAAAGAGGCCTCCCATCCACCGGCGAGTGGTGCGCTGAGAGGGCACTGAGGTGAACCCTGACAGAGTTGGACTTAAGGCCTAGATTGGAGAGGTAAAGCAAATATTGCAATACTACCGCTACCAATCACGAGAAGGGATTCTCGCTGTGCTGAGCACACCAAGTGGAGAATCTACACCACTTAAGAGCGTAGGATTTCCTGGTGGATTGCCGCCTAGAGGCTAAGACGACGTCTTCCACCTCTCTAGGCAGGAGTAGGGGAGCCAGGACTACCCTTTCAGCAGCCAGGCCATCAGATGAAGGGACTGGAGGTTGGGGTGCAAGAGAGATCCCTGGTCCTGAGACAGGAGATCGTGTTGAATTCCCAGAGGCAGGGGAGTGTCCACCGCCAGTTGCAACAGGAGTGGGAACCATGGCTGCCTCGGCCACCTGGGGGCTATCAGAATCAATGAGGCCCTGTCCTTGAGGACCTTGAACAGTGTCCGAGACACTAGTGGCATGGGACGAAACGCATATAGTAGGCTTTGGGACCACGGAATCAGAAAGGCATCCGCCGCTACTCTGAGAGGATGCGGTTGTCTGGAACAGAATCTCGGGAGTTGCCGGTTCAGAGGGCTGGCAAAGAGATCCATGGTGGGGAGGCCCCACCTGAGAAAGATCCGCTGAACCACGAATGGATTCAATCTCCATTCGTGTGGTTGCAGGATCCTGCTCAGCCTGTCCGCCAGGTAATTTTCTTGACAGGGGAGGTAGACAGCCTTGAGGAGGATTCCGTGATTGACGGCCCAAGAGCACAGCCGTTGTGCCTCCTGACAGAGAAGGAAGGAGCCTGTGCCTCCCTGTTTGTTCACGTAGAACATGGCAACTTGATTGTCCGTCTGGACCAGTACAGACTGGTGAGACGTGAGGTGAGAGAAGGCTCTCAGAGCTAGGCGTATTGCCCGTAGCTCCAGGAAGTTTATCTGCTGAGCAGCCTCCCAAGGAGTCCAGAGACCCTGAGTACATGTCCCTTGGCAATATGCTCCCCAACCTAGAAGAAAAGCATCTGTCGTCAGCACTGGAGAATGCGGAGGGGATTGAAAATCCACTCCGAGTACCAGATTCGGAAGATGAAGCCACCACTGTAGAGAGGAGACGAGCAGGGTGGATACCCTCACCGAGTCTGCAAGGCTCCCTGTGGCCTGATGCCACTGAGTTCGAAGGCTCCACTGAGCAGGCCGCATGTGCAGGCGAGCATTGGGGGTGACATGAACCGTGGAAGCCATATGGCCGAGAAGTCTCAGGAATTGCCTGGTGGAAACCAGGGAACTGCTGTGAAACTGCCTGGCTAGATCCATCAACCTGTGGGCTCTGTCCACTGGCAGAAAAGCCTTCACCTGAAGCGTGTCCAGCCGTGCTCCTATGAATTCCAAGTTCTGGGACGGGAGCAAAGTGGACTTTGCGAAGTTTATGACAAACCCCAAGTGCTGAAGCAGAGCCACAGTGTGAAGGGTGGCTTGACTGGCCTCCTGGGAAGACTGGCCCCTTATGAGCCAGTCGTCCAGGTATGGAAACACAAAAAGACCTTGAAGCCTCAGGTAGGCCGCCACCACTACCAGGCACTTGGGGAACATCCTGGGAGCGGAGGTTAGGCCAAAGGGAAGTACTCTGTACTGGTAGTGGTTTCCCCCCACAACAAATCTGAGATACTGTCTGTGGTCTGGATGAATGAGGATGTGAGTATAAGCATCCTTTAGATCTAAGGAGCATAGCCAATCTCCCTGCTGGAGGTAGGGCAGCAGGATTCCAAGGGTAAGCATCTTGAACTTTTCCCTCTCCAGGAACTTGTTGAGGTTGCGCAAGTCTAGGATGGGTCTGAGGCCTCCTGTCCTTTTTGGTACTAGAAAGTACCTGGAATAAAAGTCGTGACCTCTCAGGTGGTGGGGCACCGGTTCCACAGCCTGTTCCTTTAGCAGACTTGCTAACTCCTGAAGGAGTAGGTCCCTGTGCAGAGGGAGTCTTGGAGGCTCCCCTGGAAAATAGGAGGGAGGTACCTGGTGAAAATGGAGAAGATAGCCCTTTTGGACTATATGGAGCACCCAGGTATCTGATGTGACGGCTGACCACCTGTGGGCAAAGTGGGCCAGCCAGCCTCCTGTGCTGATGTGAGCCAGCTGAGGAGAAGAGGCTATGCTTGCTGAGTCAAAAACCCTCACCCTGCTGAGCAGGGGCCGGTGTTGGTGGCTTGGGGGCCTTCTGCCTACGGGGCCCATGACCCTGCCCCTTGGCCTGCTGACCCTGTTGGGGAGCTGCAAAGGCCTGATAATGAGGGTATGGTTTATAGGCAGATGACTTCCTCGGGTAAAAGGTCTTTTTTCCCGAGCCCTTCTTCTTCTGAGAAGGGGCAGAGGTTTTTCTGGACAGCCTAGTCCTGGTCAGAGTCTTGGTCTCAAGTTCTGCAGCCTTTTCAGCCATGGGCTTGCCAAAGAGGTTTTCACCTCGGCAGGGGACATCGACCAACTTGTCCTGCACCCATGGCTCAAGGTCGGATGACTGTAGCCAAGCCTGTCGGCGGGCACCGATGCCGGCCCCGGCTACTCGGGCCGAAGCCTCGAAGCCATCGTAGGCTGCTCGAGAGATGAACTTCGAGCACTCTCGAATACCAGTGGACAAGGCCTGGAACCTGGTTCCTTGGAGAGACCAGCAGAGAACCCAGCAATCTCCTTTGCCAGGTCTCGGAGATACATGCCCACGTAGAGCTGGTAAGTCTGGACACGGCAAGCAAGCAAGCAAGCATAGAGCCCTGGAAGCACTTCTTACCGAGGGCATCCAGGTTCCGTGCCTCCCGGCCGGGAGGCACCGAGGAGTGCATCTTCTGACTTTTCAGTCGATGCATGGCCGATTCCACAACCATGGAGTGGTGCGATAATTGTGCCTTTTGGAATCCGGGGCTCGTGCAGACTCAATAGATGGAATCGACCCGCTTGCTTAACACCGGCGTTGAGGCTGGGGTCTCCCACATGCGGAAGAGCAGCCGCTCCAGCATTGGAGGAACTGGTACAGTAAAGGCCTCCTTCGGGGGAGAGTCATACTGGAGGGCCTCGAGCTCCTCGGCTCGAGGCTCCTCCTCGGATCCACGGGGAAGGCCAAGGCCTTGGCCATATCCCGCACGAAGTCCGAGAACCGGGTATCCTCCGGTGGGGATCGTCTCCGAGGTTCGGACTCCAGCGAGTCCGATGGGACACACCGAGTCCGATAAGTGTCGGGTGACTCTTCGTCCTCCGTCTCCCAGCCCGACTCCTCGGAAGAGGAATCGAGCGGCTCCGGTCGGGTGGGCACCGATGCCATTCGCCCCGACGCCGAGGGTACCGGCGTCGACGACCGCGGTCCCAAACGGGAGGCCGAGGGAGACCGTGGCCGAGGATCGACTCGAGCCCGCATGGACTCGAGGATCGGCTCGGCCTCCGGGGTCGACTTGGACATCGAGGTCCCGATGGTCGGGGCAGATGCACCGGTGAGACCGGCGATCAATGCCCGCTGCTGTTCCATGAAGGCAGCGAGGCTGCTCTCCTAGGCCGTCAACCTGAGTCCGAGCTCAGGAGACCCAGCAGCCCCCAACACGGGCCCCGACGGCGTCGGGCCCGACGTCGGCTCCCCTGGAGGAGAGTCCACGAGGACTACAGCACTCACGTGTCCAGGAGACTCCATCTCGATACGAGGATGTTTGGCAGGCCTCTCCGACTCCGAAGACTCGGGACGGCTATCGGGGCTATGCGACCTGGCCCTCGAGGAACCAGGAGCGTCCACCAACGCCGCCCTCGCAGGTTTCTTCTTCCTGCGATGTTCCCGCGAAGGAGACCCCCGCTCAGAGGAACTCCGACGCTGCTCGGGGCCAGAGTCCTGAGACGTCGAGGCCTCTGACGAGGTCCGGGCCCGTCCGGACGCGGAGTCAGAGAAGATCCTATCCTTCTGGTGCTGCCGACTCCTCAACGCCTTCGAGGACATTTTGCCACACGGACCACAGATCATCGGGTCATGATCGGGTCCGAGGCAGCGGAGGCAGCAGTCATGTGTGTCGGTAAGAGACATAAGTTTCTTACACACGTTCACACTTTTTAAACCCGCTGGTAGCCATCGGGGGAAAAAGGGCCCCTGCGAGGTCAAAAGACCGGGCTGCCAGTGAAAAAAGAAAAATGGCGCGAACGCTAGTCACAAAGGACAAAAACCGAAAAAGAGAGAGTGGACTCGATACCAGCGTATCGGGCCAAGGCGGGAAAAGGATCCGGCGTCGAACCAAAGAAAAAAGAGAAAAAATAGGGAAATCAACTTTTTCCTCGGGGAAAAACGAACTACGTCCGTCGGGCTCCGCGGAAAAAAGAAGACTGAGCAAGATGGCACCCTTGGACGGGAAGGGGACCGCGCATGCGCGCTGCAATTCCCCCCTTGAGGTCTAGAATGTGCCAGAAGGAACCATCCTTTTGGGAACCACGAAACAGATGGAGTATCTACTCTAGCCCCACTCGTCCAGTGGGAAAAGCATCACTGCCTTTAGGTGTAGCAACTTGTCCAAGGTGATCCGCACAGTGGCACTTCTAATTGTAGACCCACAAAGGAATCCGGAAGTGGCTCTTTGTATTACAATATATATTGAACTGAATGGTGTCTAGCACCCAGTAATCCTTGGTAACCTAGGCCCATTCCTGAAAAAAAAAGTGAAGCCTGCCTCCAACTGGAGGAACCAGAGAATAGGCCCCAAAACCTTCATTGCATAGTCTGGGAGGGTCCTCCTCTGGGAGGGACAGAGTCCTTGGGCCCACACACTCCACAAATGACTGAGAATGAGCCCAAAGCCCAGAAGCAGAGGGGAAGAAAAGTTTTCCAGGTCATTAATGACGAGAATCCTGAGGCCCCTGGGGATTCCAGCCAGCATGCCCTCGGTGAACGGGCAGAGGCTGATGAGAAGGGGCACCAACCCACTTCACAAGCTCCTTGGACCAGTCTTCTGGAAGACAGTAGATTTTGTCTCGCCCAGGTCCTTCACCAGCTTCTCCAAATCAGCTCCAAACAGAAGCTTCCCCTTAAAAACCAGTTTGACCAATCAGCTTTGATTGATCTGTCCACTGCTCAGTGCCGGAGCCAAATACATTGCCATGACTCAGTCATCAGGGCACCATCCCTTGTTGCCAAACATACCAGGTCATACATGGCATTAGAAGGAAGGCCATAGCAGACTACAAAAGAGTGGTGGCATCATTTGGTGGAAGAGTGACTCCACTGGAGCAGGGCTCGTGACATCAGGCTGGTACATACGGCCAACTGCAGAATAGTCACCACCATGGCGAAACTGGCTACTCAACCACAAATTTACTTTATGGTCCAGAAAATTCTTTAAGGTCAATCCGCCTACCACAGGAATGGTGGTCCGTCTGGTAACCACCGTGACCTGTGCATCCATCCTGGGAATGCCAAACCACTCAACGCATTCCTCCTCTGGAAGAGCAGAGATCTTCTTTCACACCCTTAACCCTTTAGGCAGGGAGTCGGGAGAGTCCACTCCGACTGGATATCATCCTTGATTACATCTGGAAACAAGACAGCAGTAGTGGATTTTCGTACCCCTTGAAAGAGCAGGTGTACCCCCCCCCACCCCACCCCCCCTGTGAGAGCCCCAGGGAGAGGATCCATGCCAGGTTCAGCTCAACTTCCATGATATTTTTTTCAGAGGCTTTTGCAGCACTGCGTTTAAGGTGGCTGGCAGGCAACTCCCTTTGAGAACCTTATGCAATCTTCATAAGAGAGCAGGGAGGAACAGAAGAGGAGGGAAAGGGTGTAGAGGTTGTGTGAGGCTGCTGCACTCTTCCAGATCCTTGAAATTTTTTGGCTGCTCAACTGGCTCTTTTGATAAGAGTGTGGAGCTGAACCAATTTTCCCTCCTCTTATGGCTACCAAAAAGACCGCAGTCTAGTGGAGCCTCCCATGTCGCACTCAAGTGAAAAGTCACTCTCAAGGTGGTCATTCACAAGCATTTAATCAATCTTTTCCTCTCAATCCTCAGATTTTCTTCAGAGAGGAGAAAATGCATCCACCATCTGCTGAGACAAAGAAATACTGAAGGGACTTCTTGTGGCTGAGGCAAATAGAGACACGAGAGTGATGTCATTGAAACCTGGGCTTTTCAATGGTTCTTTGTCTCCACCAATCTGCTGGTAGAGGAACAAAACCCACTTGTCTGGACTGGTCTAGCAGGACAATATGGAAATATGTTAGAATATGTATTACCTATATGAGCTGTACTAATGCTGAGAACCAGAGAAGTCAGAGTTCAAATTCCACACACTCCTTGTGAACTTGGGCAAGCCCTTAATCCTGCTTTGCCTCAGGTACAAATTTAGATTTTAAACCCTCAGGGGACAGCAAACTATCTAATGTACTTAAATGTAACTTGCCTTAGGCTACTACTGAGAAAGGTATGAGCTAAATCCAAAATCCAGTACCAGATATACTGCAAAGTAATACAAGACTTTACAAAAGTCATTCCAGATCTATAGAGCAATTCTACCACACCATAAAAGCAGTAACTTACAGGAGTCACACAATAAAGGCCCTAAGTAGGAATGGCAGAACAGTAAACATTGTAAAGGCCACTAGAACATCAATAGACTTAGTGGGAAAACTAAACAAACCAGATTAGTACAGACAGATCCTACACAGACATTCAGTGCTAACAGAATACCTGGCCTCTTTCATACACGCTTCATGCAGTGCAGCGTCAGAGAAACAGATGCAGTGATGCATTTCCCATACATACTGAGCAAAATATAAAGATAGCAGATGTAAATTTCAAAAACTGACATATTCCAATAACTAAATTAAAAATACATTTTTTTCTACCTTTGTTGTCTTGCCATTACACTTTTGTACTAGTGTTGGTACCATTCTCCTGTTTCTGCTTTTCTCTTCCTTCTCTTAACACTTTCTACAGACTTCTGTCTACTTGTCATTTTTCTCTCTCTTCCTGTCTTCTTCACATTCACCACTACATCCATCACTGACACTGAGCTTTACTTTCAGTTTTCTTCCATTTATTTTTCTCTCTCTCTGTCCACTCAGATTGGGAGTGAGGAGGGGGAGTAGCTGATCTCGTGGTGAACTGGAGTGTGATCTTGTGGATTTTGTCATGGAAGTAGGTCAGCCAGGGTTTGGGCAGAAAGGGAGAGAGGGATTGGAGGTGGAGGCACCTTGAGGAGAGAGTTGAGAGTTGTAAAGAGACAGTGAGGGTCAGAGAAAAAAAAAGAGTTAGTCAGATGGACATTAGTCTTGTTTGGCAAGTGCTATGGCTGACTGGAAAGAGACAAGCATGAATTTGAAGTGTAAAAAGTCTGCAAGGGCGTGGAATTTGAGCCAAGCTTGCTCAGCTGAGTAGGCGCAGGAACACAGATAGCGGCTAGTGGAAGACAGCCAGGGTTGAGATAGAGTATGACTCACAGGACGTGACATGGGCAGAGCAAGAGCATCCAGAGCAGAGGAGATAGTAGCTTTCTATAAATTGTCCGCAAGGACATTCTCCTGGTCTGGGAGGTAAACCACTCACAGGGTCATCCCCCGGCAAGACGCAAAGTAGCAAAGGAGGATCGCCTCTCGGCAGAGGAAGCATGATCCTGTTACCCCCTCCTTGTTGATGTAGAACATGGCTACCCTGTTGTCAGTCTGCATGAGCACCGACTTCCCCCTCAGATAGCCCTCGAAGGCCCTCAGGGCTCATCGGACCGCCTGAAGCTCAAGCAGCAAGCCACAGTAACAAAAAGACCTCGAGCCACCTACCTGATAAAGTCCTGAAAGGAGATATCTTCTGGAGGAGACATCCTGCGTTTAGGAAAAGAAGGCTCCTCTGGGAGAAGTACTCCGGTACCGACGGAGCTGTCAGAATCCTCAGACTCCTCCGAGGATTCGAAGTACCTTCTGTCCGGATAGAGTAGTTACTCACCTGTAACAGGTGTTCTCCAGGAGCAGCAGAAATCAGTCCTCACATATGGGTGTCATCGGCGCTGATGAAGCCTCAGCGGAGCATTTCCCCAGCTTTCCATGAAAGCCTTTGGGAATGCTGGCACGCATGCGCGGTTCCCTTCCCGCCTAAAGGTGCCATCTTACCTCAGTCAAATGACATAGCTAAGAAGAGCACACAAAAATGTAAAAACACAAACTATGTACAACTGCAACTCCAAGGGGAGGAGGGAGGGTTGTGAGGACTGATTCCTGCTGCTCCTGGAGAACACCTGTTACAGGTGAGTAACTACTTTCTCCAGGACCAAGCAGGAAGTCAGTCCTCCCATATGGGTGACTCCCTAGCTCCGGGCTACCGAGTAACCCAGGCTGAACAAGAGAACTCCCTCTAGTCCCAGCAGCAAAGAAAGGCTTTTCAAGGACACAACCTCCACCGGTAGCCCAACAGAGGGCAGGAGTTGCCTAAACCTCAAAGAGATTCCGGAGTACTGCTTGGCCAAAAGCACTGTCCCTACGGGACTCCCTCTCCAGACAGTAGTGGGCTGCAAGTCTGGCTTGAAGACTAAGTTGCAGCCCTGCAGATGTCTACCAAGGGCACAGAGCGGAGATGAGCCACTGAGGCAGCCATTGCCCTGACACGATGGGCCGTGACCCTACCCTGCAAAGGAGGGTCAGCCGCCTTGTAAGCCCAGGTGATACAGTCAGCCACCCAGATGGACAAGGTACGCTTGGACACAGCCAACCCCAACTTATTGGGGTCAAAGGATACGAAGAGCTGAGTAGCCCTTCTATGCCCCTGCGTACGGTCAAGGTAGAAGGATAAGGCCCTCCTACAGTCCAGGGTATGCAGGACTGCTTCAGCCTGGCTTGCAGGAGGCCTAGGGAAGAATGTTGGATGAACCACCTCCTGGTTGAGGTGGATAGAGGAGACAACCTTAGGGAGGAACTTGGGATGAGTCCTGAGGACTACCCTGTTCCTATAAATCCTGGTGTAAGGCCTATCACAGACCAGGGCCTGAAGCTCACTCACTCGCCTAGCCGAGGTAAGGGATATCAGGAAGAGTGTCTTCCAGGAGAGGAAGCGCAGTGGACAAGTAGCCATCGGCTCAAAGGGTGGGCGAGTCAGTTGCTGCAAGACCACATTCAACTCCCACTCAGGAGCAGGAGGACGGATGGGGGGCTTGAGCAAAAGCAAGCCCCTGAAAAAGCGGGACACCAAGGGGTGACCTGACAAAGAATGTCCCTCCACCAGTGAGTGGTGAGCTGCTAAAGCTGAGAGGTGGACCCGAACAGAATTGGACTTAAGTCGCTGATTTGATAAGTGCAGTAAGTACTGAAGCACTACTGGCACAGTACAGGAGAAAGGATCCTCTGTACGTAGCTGACACCACACAGAAAACCTCTTCCATTTGAGAGCATAGGCTTTCCTAGTGGACTGTTTTCTAGAGGCAAGGACAACCTCCTCAACATTCTGAGGCAGGCCCCAGGGAGCCAAGACTACCCTTGCAGCCTCCAGGCCATCAAATTGAGAGTCTTGAGATTGGGGTATAGTAAGGAACCCTGCTCCTGAGAGAGAAGGTCGGGTTGCAACCCCAGAGGCAGTGGGGGATCCACCGCCAGTTGAAGCAGAAGAGGAAACCAAGGCTGTCTCGGCCATCTGGGAGCTACCAGCAGGACTGAGGCCTTGTCCCGAAGAATCTTGAACAGAGTTCGGGCCACCAACGGCGTGGGAGGAAACGCATACAGGAGGCCCTGAGACCAGGACATCAGAAAAGCATCTGGTGCGACCCTCAAAGGATGTGGTTGCCTGGAGCAGAACTTGGGTAGCTGCTTGCTTAGTGGACTGGCAAAAAGATCTATCCAAGGGAGACCCCACTTCAGGAAGATCTTTTGAACTACCAAGGGATGCAGCTGCCACTCGTGGGGCTTCAGAATCCTGCTCAACCGGTCGGCCAGGCAGTTCTCCTGGCCTGGGAGGTACACCGCCTTGAGAAGCATGTGGTGCTTCAGGGCAAAGGAACAAAGGTCCTGAGTTTCTCGACAAAGGATCTGGGACCCAGTGCCCCCCCCTGCTTGTTCACATAAAACATGGCCACCTGGTTGTCTGTTTGAATCAAGACTGAGCGGTGAGCCAGGGCTGGAGAAAAAACTCTGAGAGCCAAGCGGATAGCTCGAAGTTCCAGCAGATTGATCTGTTGGGCGGCCTCCCAGGGAGACCAGAGGCCTTGGGTGCACTTGTCCAGACAATGAGCGCCCCAGCCCTTCAGAGAGGCGTTGGTGGTGAGGACCACTGAGTATTCTGGCATTTGGAAGGGCATTCCCATGAGTAGATGGGGTGGATGTAGCCACCAGCTGAGGGAGGCCAAAAGGTGTTTGGACACCTTTATCCTGTCTCGTAAGTGGCCTATGGCTTGAGACCACTGAGTTCGAAGGCACCACTGTGCAGGCCTCATATGGAGCCTGGCATTGGGAGTCACATGTACTGTCGAAGCCATGTGACCCAGAAGCATGAGGCAGAGTCTGGCGGAGACCAGGGACCTGTTCAGAAACTGCTTTGCCACGTCCATCAGTCTTTGAGCCCTGTCTTCTGGCAAGAATGCCTTTGCCAGTTGAGAATCCAACCTTGCCCCTATGAACTCCAAGTTCTGGGAGGGGAGCAAAGTGGACTTTGCGAAGTTTATGACAAAGCCCACCATTTGGAGCAGAGCAATGGTGTTGAGGGTGGCTTGTCTGGCCTCCAGGGACGTCTGACCCCTGATGAGCCAGTCGTCCAGATAGGGAAAGACAAAGATGCCTTGATTTCTCAGGTAGGCCGCAACCACTGCCAGGCACTTGGTAAAGACCCTGGGAGCGGAGGACAGGCCAAAAGGCAGTACTCTGTACTGATAATGGTTTCCTCCCACAAGGAACCTGAGGTACTTTCTGTGGTCTGGATGAATGAGGATGTGAGTGTACGCATCCTTTAGATCTAAGAAGCATAGCCAAGCTCCCTGCTGGAGGTAGGGCAGAAGTGTTCCAAGAGTAAGCATCTTGAACTTTTCTTTCTCTAGGAACTTGTTGAGGTTTCTGAGGTCCAGAATGGGTCGAAGGCCACCGGTTCTTTTGGGTATCAGGAAATACCTGGAGTAGAATCCGTGACCTTGCAAGTGGGGAGGCACAGGCTCCACCGCCCTGTCCACCAACAGACCATGAAGCTCTTGTAGCAGGTGGTCTGTGTGCAGGGGAGGCCTTGGAGGCTCTCCTGGAAAATATGGTGGTGGCAGTTGGTGAAAATGGAGGGCATAGCCATTTTGAACTATGTCCAGCACCCAACTGTCCCCAGTGATAAGGGGCCACTGGTGGGCAAAGAGGGCGAGGCGACCTCCTGTGCAGGGTGGGGATAGCAGTGGAGGAGAGGCTACGCTCAAGGAGTCAAAAAACCCCACCCTGCTGAGTGGTAGCAGGGGCCTGAGGCTTGGGGGTCCTCTGCCTATGGGGCCCATTACCCTGGCCCTTGGCTTGCTGACCCTGGGGGGCAGGTTGGGCAGCCTGATATTGAGGGTACTGTTTGTAGGCAGTGCCCTTCCTCGGGTAAAAGGGCTTTTTACCCGAGCCATTCTTCTTATGTGAAGGGGCAGAGGTCTTCCTCGACAGCCTTGTCTGGGTAAGGTGCTCTGTCTCGAGCTGAGCAGCCTTCTCGGTCACGGGTTTGCCAAAAAGGTTCTCACCTTGGCAGGGGACATCGACCAACTTGTCCTGAACCCATGGCTCGAGGTCCGATGACTGCAGCCACGCCTGGCGTCGAGCCGCGATGCCGGCAGCCGCTACTCGGGCCGAAGCCTCGAAGCCATCGTAGGCGGCGCGGGAAATGAACTTCGAGCATTCCCGAATCCCTGAGGACAAGGTCTGAAATATCTGCAAGGGTTCCCCGGAGAGACCAGCAGAGAAGCCGGCCAGTTCTTTGGCCAGGTCTCGCAAGTACATGCCCATGTACAGCTGGTAAGACTGGACACGGCAAGCAAGCATCGACCCCTGGAAGCACTTCCTACCGACGCCATCGAGGTTGCGGTCCTCCCTGCCGGGGGGCACCGCAGAGTGCATCTTCTGGCTCTTCAGACGATGCATGGCCGATTCCACAACCATGGAATGGTGTGGTAGTTGTGATTTCTGGAAACCAGGGCTTTTGCGGAGGCGATAAATGGAATCGACTCGCTTGCTCAGAACCGGTGCCGAGGCCGGGGCCTCCCACATTCGGAAGAGGAGCTGTTCCAGCGTCGGAGGAACCGGGACAGTAAAGGCCTCCTTCGGAGGAGAGTCGTACTGCAGAGCATCGAGCTCCTCGGCTTGAGGCTCTTCCTCGGGATCGGCAGGGATAGCCAAGGCAGCGGCCATATCCCGGACGAACTCCGAGAACCTAGTGTCCTCCGGAGGGGGATCTACTCCGGGGATCAGACTGCGGTGAGTCCGACGGGACGCACCGAGTCTTAAAAGTATCGGGAGACTCCTCGTCCTCCGTCTCCCAGGCGGACTCGTCCGAGGAGGAGTCAGGGTCCAACCCCGCGGGGCCCCGAGGCACCCGCCCCGACGCCGGGGGCACTGGCGTCAACACCCTCGGTCCCGAACAGGAGGTCGAGGGAGACCTCGACCGAGGATGACTTCGAGCCACGAGGCTCTCGAGTATCGGCTCGGTCTCCGGGGTTGACTTCGAAGTCGACGTCAAGGTGGTCGGGGCAGATGCACCAGGCAGGCTGGCCATCAGTGCCTGCTGCTGCTCCATGAAGGCAGTCTGCACTCCAAGGCTGTCATCCTGAGACTCAGCTCAGGAGACGCAGCAGCCACCGACTCGAGCCCCGGCGGCAGCAGGCCCGACGTCGGCTCTCTGGGAGGAGAGTCCACGAGGACTACAGGGCTTACGTGTCCAGCAGACTCCGGCTCCATGCGAGGAACTTTGGCAGGCTTCTTTTGGTCCAGGGGCCCGGGACAGCGGTCAGGGGTCTTAGACCTGGCCCTCGAGGGACCAGGGACCTCCTCCGACGCCGCCCTCGCGAGCCGCTTCTTCCTCTTATGTTCCCGGTCGGGGGACCCCCTGTCCGAGGAGCTTCGACGGCGCTCGGGATCGGAATCCCGAGATGTCGAGGCCTCAGACGAGGTCCGGGCCCGGCCGGAGGCAGAGTCCGAGAAAAACCTTTCCTTTTGATGCTGTCGACTCTTTAGTGCCTTGGAAGACATCTTCCCACATGGCCCACATGACTTTGGGTCATGGTCAGGGCCGAGGCACCGAAGGCAGCAGTCGTGTGTGTCGGTGAGAGACATAATTTTCTTACACCGATCACACTTTTTGAAACCACTGGAAGCCATCGGGGAAAAAATAGCCCCAGCGAGGTCAAAAGACCGGCCTTCCAGTGAAAAATGAAAAAAAGGGCGCGAACGCCAGCCACGAAGGGCAAAAATCGAAAAATGAAGAAAACGAGCTCGATACCTGTGTACCGAACCCGGCGGGAGGGGAATCGGCGTCGAACCGGAGAAAAAGAGCAAAAATCGCCAAAGAAAAAAATCACTTTTATCCGGGAGAACAGGACACACGTCCGATGGGCTTCTCGGAAAAAAAGAGACTGAGGTAAGATGGCACCTTTAGGCGGGAAGGGAACCACGCATGCGTGCCAGTATTCCCAAAGGCTTTCATGGAAAGCTGGGGAAATGCTCCGCTGGGGCTTCATCGGCGCCAATGACACCCATATGTGAGGAATGACATCCTGCTTGGTCCTGGAGAAGCTCTTGTAGAGCACGATACCCATACCGACTGAAGTCGGTGCCGGAGGGGAATTGGTACTGGTGTATCGGTACCGGAAGACATAGCATGACTGGGTGCCGGCAATGCAGATACTGATGTCGATGCTGTCGGTACCGGTGCCGGTACCGGTTGAACTGTCTGACGTGGTTCCGAGGGTGTCGATGCCGAAAGGAGAGCCGCCAGACTGCGTTCAATAGCCAGGAACCTCTGGTCTATTGACACTGCCGATGCCTGGGTATCGGTACTGGAGAAAGCAGCTGGACCCCAGAGCATGGCACCAGTAGTTCTGCCGAGGTTGAGGCCTCGAGAACATCCTGGAGCCCCAATAATGCTTTGGAAGCCGAAGCCTCCCGCCGGGGCAATTTTGCCGGTACAGAACCCTCAAGGGCAACGCCAGAAGCATCTCGATGCTTGGAAGGAGATCTACCCTTTGAGGAACGGCCAGACTTATGCTTAGTTACCTGAGATCCATGGGAGGAAGACGAAGTCCTGGACGATGTCGATGCCACAGAGGCTGCATCGGAGTGAAACAGGGTGCTGAGCTTAGCAGCTCGGTTTTGTCGCCCCCACTTGGACATCATGGCACAGGCCATACACTCCGAGATGGAGTGGTCAGGACCTAAACATTTAAGACACCACTCATGGGTGTCGGTGACGGAGATGGTATCGCCACACTTGGTGCACTTCTTAAAACCCGAAGCGAGTTTTTCCATGGTAAAGGAAGTTTTGTGCCTAAGGCCCAAAATGGCGCGTGCACCTGAGGAAGAAAAGTTAGGAAAAAAATACTTTTTTTTTTTTTTTTTTTTAAGACAGAAAGAAAGAACCAGCGGTACCAGTATAGCGTCGAGGGAAGGCAGACGCAACCACAAAAAAGGAGAATAGGGAAAAATTTTCTGTGGTGACAGGAACAACGACCTGCTGGCTCCGCGGAAAACGAAGAACTGGAGAGAGGCAGTTGGGAAAGGTGGGAAGGGAGCACGCAGGCGCTGTGGGATGCTCCCAAAAGCTTTCTAATTGGACGCTGGGGAGCGTTCCCGCGCAGGCTCCGTCGGTACCGACAATACCCATATGTGAAGACTACATTCCTGCTTGTTCCTGGAGATAGAAATCATGAGTAATGGCTAGTTTATTTGAGATGGAGTGCATGTTCCACAAGGCATATGAGAAAGGAAGAGAGGAGAGGGAGAGTTGAGGGATATGAATAAGATTTGAGCTGATGCGTGAGGATCTATTTTGGGAATGTGACAAAAGTCTAGGGGGGGGCAGGTTTGGGGTTGATATCTCTGGAAGAGAGAAGGAGAAGAAGTAGAAGAGTGTGGGGCAGAGAGGAGACAGCATGGCGGTGATGAGGTTGTTTCAGAGAGAGAAAGGAAATGGCTGAAAGAGACGCAGAAAGTGGTGAAGCTCAAGAGCTGATGATAGGGTAGATGACAAGATGGTGGGGGAAGCGAGGATGGTAAAGGGGGAGGGGCGTGAAGGTGTTGGTAGGAGGGGAGACAATTAGGGAGTATGAGCAATAGGAGGATAAAGTGTTAAGGAGCCATAAATAGAGAGATGGAGAGGTGCACAGTCAGAAGAAGTAAAAGGATAGGTGGTAGAGATTGCAGGGGATAAGATGCACCTGTGAGTGATCATGGTAATGAGCACAGGGTGGCTATAAAAGACTATGCATCCAGGGGCAGGTGGGTTGTGGGGAGGGAAGGTGGGATAATAAGGAAGAGGAAAGAGAAAGAGAGACCCAGCTGAAAACAGAGAGGCAGAGATGAACAAGAGGGGCGGGGCAAGTGCTGAATGCAAGTAAGTGAAAGCAGGCAGAGTCCACAGGAAGTGCCCTAGTAACCTACTACTACTACTACTATTTAACACTTATAGAGCACCACACACGCAGCGCTGTACAACTAACCAACAAAAGTCAGCCAGAATACAAGAGACAGTCCCTGCCCATCAGAGTCATGCTCATTGGAGCTTACAATCTAGTCAGAACATTACAGAACATTGATCGGATTAATGCATGGGTCGGATTAGTGCAAGGCACAGTGTGGTCAATACAGTTTGGTCATGGGAGTTGACGGGGGTTAAGATAAGATAAGGTAAAAAACTGAAGACTTTAAATATCTACAAGAGAGGTCTTGTAGAGTAATAGGGAGGAGGAGAGAAATAAACACACCTAAATGTGCAGTGCTATGGATACCACTCTATCAACAATGAGCCGCTTGGCTGAAGACCAAACAAAGTTTACGTCAACTATCCAGAGGGTGGCCAGGAGTAGACACTGACTTGACAGCACTTAACAACAACAAATGTTCAGTCAGATAGTACTAGTCAGAGAACAGAGGCAATAAAGTGTTGAAAAGGAAGACACAGCACTGCAGAGGGCAGGAGCTGGGTAAAGGACAGACAGAGGATAGGACACCCACTGACGAAACAGAAATATATACAGAACAGAAAGTAAATAAACAAGCAGCTAGATTCTGAACAGGCACAGGAAAACACCTGAACAGAGCTAGTTGGCTACCTGCTTTCAGCCTGCACCTCGGTTCATTTTGTGCTTTGGCTTCCTGCTACACTTTGGATCCTGGTTTGCCTTATTGGACATTCCCAGATCATGCTTCGGTTCCTGTTGGGATTCTACTTTACTCCTGCCTTTCTCCTCTTTTGCGACTGCCCTGTGTTTGTCTTTCCTGTTACCTTCGGCATTCTGGATCTTGTTCTCATCTTGGGTCCTGCATTTTGGCAACAAAGACCTGGCAGCCACCAGTACTGGAGGGTTCAACCCAAAAGGAAGGTGGCTGTTACAGGTGGAAGCCCCTCTTAACTATTCCTGGACTTGGGGTGCTCTGTCCTGTGTGGAACCTGTTTGTGGATCTCACCCACTCGCCATTCTTGGGTCTTTCCTACTGATCAGGACCATCACCATACATCAAGCCCTCTTCCTCGGCTCTGTATACTTTTGTGTAAGCACACATTTACAAAATATCCCAGTGCCTGTATTTCTGCCATGTGGAGAAAAAACTCCGCACAAAATTGTGGCATGAAGCATGTAATTAATACAACTTAATAGCTCGTAAACAGCAAAATCTATTCACTATTAGCCTAATGTAGCAGCAAAAAGCAAATCACTTAAGAATTTCCACTTAGCTGACTTTTCAGCTCTATTGAAATGCTGTTTTTACTGCATTTTTTTCAACACTTAAGGTAATTTTATAGCAGAATGCCTAACTTTTATGGCAGTGAAGCACATAAGTTACATCAATTTTCTAAGGAAAGAAGGTGTACACATTCTTTTTGAAAACTATCCCACGGAAGGTACCCACACACATTTACGCAAGTTAACTGGTATGCACTAATTGTCCAGCCACATTATGTACATATTTTATAAAGAATGCTTGTGAACACTAATTCTACCACACCCCCACCCTTGCAAATGCCTCCACTAGGTTAGCTAAACATAAGTGCATATACTCATACAAGTATATAAAAGGCTACATCTGTGCATAAAATACTATGGGGGGGGGGGGAGATTTTCAGCAGCGGCGGCTAGTGCTTGTAAAGCACATAGCTGTTGCTGCTGAACACTAACCCCAGATATTCAATGCACAGTTGCTGATCTCATTCCCTGGGACACCTATGCCTTTATCATATACAAATATGCATTATATTTTCTGAATGCCTAGGTTTATGTGAGTATACTTTATGGAAATTTTCTATATGCCTACTTGAGCATCTTGTGTTTTAATGCTCAAGTTGCCTATTAAATTACCCCCATGGTAGGGTAATTTTATAAAAGGGTACCTAGGTTGAGAGAACAGACAGGTGCCTATTTGATAAAGGCACATAGGTGCCTGTGTGTCATTAAAAAATACGAGCAAAGATCCTGCGAAAATAGTGCCTAGATTGAACTTGCAGACATATACCTTCTGAAGAGCAGGAGTAAATGTTGGCTAGTACTTTATGGGAATATTTTACAAAAGATGTACAAAAATCGCAACTCCACCCATGCTCTACTCAAATGCCTTCCCTGAGCACGCCCCTCTACAAGTACACAGTACTTTGCACGGACAAGGACTTTTATACATAATCCAATTTTGTAAGAGGCATTTTATACATGAAAAAAAATTATAAAATTTGCCTTGTCCTGCTCAGTTACTGTGCATTTTTTATGCGTGTATTTCATGCCTGCCTTGTAAAGTCTAGTATATGTGTACTTTATAAAATAGTGGTGTAAATTTTCAAAAACATACACTAATTTAAGCACAATTACTTACACCAGCCCTACAGCTGGTGTAAATGTCAGCACCTAAGTTTGTAAGAAACATGCGTAAAGTATAGGATTTAATAATTTAGGTGTATAATCTTGCGCTCCACCCACTTGCATGCCCACAGTGAAAGTACGCACAAATCAGATGTGTGCACATACTTACAGAATAGCAACCACGTCATTTCATGCACTAAAGTGCCCACTTACATGCATATATGACTAGAATACCTAAATTTACACATGTTGTTCATGCACAGATCTAGGTAGCTTCTTATAACATTACCTCCACAGATTACAAATTGCAGCCACAGAACCTGAAAAGAGTAGTTACTCACCTGTAACAGGTGTTCTCCAGGAGCAGCAGGAATCAGTCCTCACATATGGGTGTCATCGGCGCCGATGAAGCCCCAGCGGAGCATTTCCCCAGCTTTCTATGAAAGTCTTTGGGAATGCAGGCATGCATGAGCGGGTCCCTTCCCACCTAAAGGTGCCATCTTACCTCAGTCAGATGACATAGCTAAGAACAGCACACAAAAATGAAAAATAAACTATGTACAACTGCAACTCCCAGGGGAGGAGGGAGGGTTGTGAGGACTGATTCCTGCTGCTCCTGGAGAACACCTGTTACAGGTGAGCAACTACTCTTTCTCCAGGACCAAGCAGGAAGTCAGTCCTCACATATGGGTGACTCCCAAGCTCTGGGCTACCGAGGAACCCAGGCTGAACAAGAGAACTCTCTCTAGTCTCAGCAGCAAAGAAAGGCTTTTCAAGGACATAACCTCCACCGGTAGCCCAACAGAGGGCAGGAGTTGCCTAAACCTCAAAGAGATTCCGGAGTACTGCTTGGCCAAAAGCACTGTCCCTATGGGACTCCCTCTCCAGACAGTAATGGGCCGCAAAAGTCTGGCTTGAAGACCAAGTTGCAGCCCTGAAGATGTCTTCCAAGGGCACAGAGCGGAGATGAGCCACGGAGGCAGCCATTACCCTGACTCGGTGGGCCATAACCCGACCCTGCAAAGGAAGGTCAGCCGCCTTGTAAGCCCAGGTGATACAGTCAGCCACCCAGATGGACAAGGTACGCTTGGACACAGCCAATCCCAACTTATTAGGGTCAAAAGAAACGAAGAGCTGAGTAGTCCTTCTATGCCCCTGCGTACGGTCAAGGTAGAAGGATAAGGCCCTCCTACAGTCCAGGGTATGCATGATTGCTTCAGCCTGGCTTGCATGAGGCCTAGGTAAGAATGTTGGAAGAACCACCTCCTGATTGAGGTGGAAAGAGGAAACAACCTTTGGGAGGAACTTTGGATGAGTCCTGAGGACTACCCTGTTCCTATAAATTCTGGTGTAAGGTCTATCACAGACCAGGGCCTGAAGCTCACTCACTCGCCTAGCCGAGGTAAGGGCTATCAGGAAGAGTGTCTTCCAGGATAGGAAGCGTAGTGGACAAGTAGCCATCGGCTCAAAAGGTGGGCGAGTCAGTTGCTGCAAGACCACATTCAACTCCCACTCAGGGGCAGGAGGACGGATTGGAGGCTTGAGCAAAAGCAAGCCCCTGAGAAAGCGGGACACCAAGGGGTGAACCGACAGAGAATGTCCTTCCACCAGTGAGTGGTGAGCTGCTAGAGCTGAGAGGTGGACCCGAACAGAATTGGACTTAAGTCCCTGATTGGATAAGTGCAGTAAGTACTGAAGCACTACTGGCACAGTACAGGAGAAAGGATCCTCTGTACATAGGGAGATATTCGAGTAAAGAATTCAAAGGTAGTCCTAAAGGGTTAAGACCCTTTTCAGCACACCAAATGGAAAATCTTTTCCATTTAAAAGCATAAGAACGCCTGGTGGAAGGCTTCCTAGATGCATGGAGGATATCCTTCACCTGTTGAGAAAGATTGAAGTCTTGAAGGTCTAGGCCTTCAGTAACCAAGCTCTGAGGTGAAGGGACTTGGGGCTTGGGTGAAACAAAGTCCCCTCCTCTTGAGACAGAAGGTCTGGAGCAGCTCCCAGATCCAGGGAGGGTGCCTTGGAGAGATGCAGAAGTAGAGGGTACCACACTTGGCGTGGCCAGCGTGGAGCTATGAGGATCATAGATCCTTGATCCCTCTGAAGTTTGAACAGAGTCTTGGGAATCAAAGGAATGGGTGGAAAGGCATACAGGAAGGCCTGACCCCAATGAAGGAGGAAGGCATCCTTGGCCTGAGCTCCCTGACACGGAATTCTGGAACAGAACCGGGGAAGTTTGGTATTGCACGGACTTGCAAACAGGTCTATGTCCGGGGTTCCCCATTTCTGAAAGATTCTGAGTACCTGATCCATGTGCAGGGACCATTTGTGTGGAAGCAGAACTCGACTGAGTCTGTCTGCCCAAGAGGTTTGGATTCCTGGGAGGTATACTGCCAGGAGATGGATTTGATGCTCTTGGCGTTGGCCCACAATTTTAGAGCTTCGTTGCAAAGCGACAGAGAGCCAGTCCCTCCTTGTTTGTTTATGTAGAACATGGCTACTTGATTGTCGGTATGAAGAAGGACTGTCATGTTGATGAGGAGGGTATGAAAGACCTTGTGGGCAAGGAAAATTGCTCGCAGCTCCAAAAGGTTGATATGAAGGGTGGTTTCCTGTGGAGACCAAGTGCCCTGAGTGGAGAGGTCTTGGAGATGAGCTCCCCAACCTGTTTGGGAGGCATCTGTAGTGAGAGTTGCTTGGGGTAACAAAGGTTGGAAGGGGGCCCCCAACAACAGATTTTGAATGGATATCCACCATTGGAGAGACCAAAAAAGACGTTCTGAGGTTGCTATTTGGTCTGAGAGAGCTCCTGATGCTTGGGTCCACTGGGTGGACAAAGTCCATTGAGCTGCTCTCATATGTAGGCGAGCATAAGGCACCACATGAACTGTGGATGCCATGTGGCCTAGCAGTTGTAGCATCTCTCTGGCAGTCAAGTGGCTTCTGGACTGAATTTGAGAGGCCAAGTGTACTAGACGGTGGCAACGGGCCTGAGGAAGATAGGCCCTTGCAGTGGTGGTATCTAGCCAGGCCCCTATGAATTCTAGGGACTGAGTAGGGGTGAGTTGAGACTTTGGCAGATTGATGACGAGTCCCAGATACTGCAGTATGCGTCTGGTGTGGTCCAGGGAAGTCTGAGCCTCGGACTGAGATGGAGCTCGGATGAGCCAGTCGTCCAGGTATGGGAAGACAAAGATTCCCAGAGTGCGTAGAAATGCAGCTACTATTGCCATGCATTTGGTAAATACCCTTGGAGCAGAGGCTAGACCGAAGGGAAGTACTCTGTATTGGAAATGTTTTCCCTGGAACAGAAACCGTAGGAATTTTCTGTGGGATGGATGGATGAGTATATGTGTGTACGCATCCTTGAGATCTAGAGAACAAAGCCAGTCCTGACTCTGTAGGTATGGAAGGAGAGTGCCTAGAGAAAGCATCTTGAATTTCTCCTTGTATAGAAATTTGTTCAATTCTCTGAGATCCAGAATGGGTCTGTACCCCCCTGTTTTCTTGGGAATGAGAAAATAAGGGGAGTAAAAACCTGACCCTTGTTGAGGAAGAGGAACCTCTTCTATTGCCTTTTGGGCGAGAAAAGTGGTCACCTCCTGACCCAACAGGTACAGGAGAGATGGGGGAGAATTGAATTGTCTCACCATGGTATGGGGAGGAAGGCTGGAGAAATGTAGTTTGTAGCCCTCTCTGATGATAGAGAGGGTCCACTGTTCTGATGTGATTTGTTCCCATCTGGGAGCAAAATGAGTTAACCTTCCTGGAATGGTGAGAGGCTCTGGTTGTTGCAGAGCCAGAAAGGTTAAGTTCTCTAGAATCAAGTCAAAAACTCTGAGGGGGTTGGGACTGCTGGACTGTAGCAGCCCCTGTAGACTTTGTTCTGGCCTGTTTAGATTGCTGACGCTTAGGAGCAAAGCGAACTTGGGAAGAGTGCTGGCCAGTATTTGTGGAAAATCTGGTCTTTTTATAGAAAGGCTTCTTAAAAGGTTTTTTCTTGGCAGGGGTAGAGGTAGACTTAGAAAGTCTATCTAAAGCAGCATTCTCTGCATCCATTTGAGTGGCTTTGATTTGCCACTCCTTGCCAAACAGATTTTCACCTGTACAGGGCAGATTGCCCAAGCCTTCTTGTACCCAGGGTTCCAAATCAGAGGCCTGGAGCCAAGCAAGTCTGCGAGCAGCTATGGCAATGCCGGAGGCTCTGCTAGCTCCCTCAAAAGAGTCAAAGGCTGCTCTGTTGGAGAACTTTGAAACATCTTGAGTTTGCTTTAGCAAAAGAAGGAACTCCTCCTTTTTATCCTCTGGGATAAAGGGGAGAAAATGACGTATCTTCAGTGCAATCTCTTTCAAAAACATGCCCATATAGAGGCTGTACGAATTGATTCTGGCAATAAGCATGCTAGCTTGGAAGATTTTTCTACCGAAAGCATCCAGAGTCCTACATTCTCTTCCTGGAGGGGTAGAAGAGTGCCTTTTGGTACTCTTTTATCTTTTTCATAGCAGACTTCACCACAATAGAGTGGTGAGGGAGCTGAGTTTTTTGAAAACCAGGAGAAGGGGGAACCCGATACATGGTGTCCAAACGTCGAGAATGTGGAGATAGGGTGAGAGGAGCCTCCCACAAATCCATCATGTGTTCTTGAAGAATTTCATGTATGGGTAAGGTGGCTGCCTCTTTGGGAACCTTAGAGTATCCTAAAATATCCAATTTTTTTGCTCTAGGTTCCTTTTCAGAGGTTACAGATATGGAGAGTCCTTTAGCTACTTCAATAATGAAGTCTTGAAAGGACAAATCCTCTGGAGGAGACATTCTCCTTTTTGGAGAAGAGGGCTCTTCAGGAAGAGTAAAAGAGACATCAGCAGAATTATCTGAGGTATCAGAATCTTCAGAAGATTCAAAATACCGCCTATTAGCTTCCAGAGATCGATACGCATACCGACCGGTATCGACATCGGGCGTACCGGGAACCGGATCGGTATCGAGAAAATCTCCGGAACCAGAGACCGGAACCGGCATACTACTGGAAGTAGATGCTCTGGGTACTGGTATCGGTTGTGGTACCGGAGTCGGAACCGATTGTCGCGGTACCGAGGGTGTTGCAGCGTTAATGAAAGCCAGTATGGCCTGCTGCATGGATTGTACCATAGTACCCATAGACGCCACAACTGCCTGGATGTTGGTACCGGTGTTAGCCGGTACCCCAGAGCAGTCTAACAGGTGATCGGTCGAGGCCGTGCCATCGATGTCTACCTGTAACCCCATAGGAGGAGCTTTGGAAGCCGGATCTTCCCGCCGGGGTTGTTTGGCTGGGGCAGGGTCCTCAGGGTCAAAGCCAAGGGCCTCTCGCTGCTTAGAGGGAGATTTGCCCTTTGAGGACCTGCCTGAAGAATGTTTGGTTACCTGAGATCCATCAGGAGAGGAAGACCTGGAGGATGTTGATGCTGGAGTATCCGCAGAAAACAGCATATGAAACTTGGCTGCTCTGTTCTGTAAGCCCCGTTTGGACATCAGAGAGCAGGATGGACAATCCGGAATGGAATGGTCAGGCCCCAAACATTTAAGACACCATTCATGGGTATCTGTGACTGAAATAGTACTGGTACACTTGGTGCATTTTTTAAAACCAGAGGCTGGTTTCTCCATGAGGGAGAATCTGAGAAGGCCTAGAGGCCTCACAGAATAAACACACCAAGTGAGGAAAAAGTTATTATTATTATTATTTTTTTTTTAAGAAATAAATGAAAAAAGACCGGCGGTACCGGTCCGGAATCGGGGAAGGCAGACATGCGGTCAAAGAAACAAATTAAAATAACAATTTCTTCAGCGGTGACAGGAACACAACCTGCTGGCTCCGCGGAAAAAGAAGAACTGAGGAGAGTTGGTCAGGAAGGCGGGAAGGCAGCGCGCATGCGCTGTGGGAGGCCCCAAAAGCTTCCTTTCTGAGAAGCTGGGCAGCTTTCCCGCGCAGGCTCCGTCGGTTCCGACGTACCCATATGTGAGGACTTATTCCTGCTTGTTCCTGGAGATGACTCATAACTCTGGTCTGCAAAGCCCTTGCTCCAAAAACTGCGCCCTGGCACATCTGCACATCAAGCCGATAATGATGCATAAAAGAGTGAAGGGAAGACTAGGCCACCGCCTTAAAGATGTCCTGAGGCAGAACAAAACCAAACTGCATCTAAGACGAAGCCTGAGCTCTGGTGGAATGCGCACACAAACACACAGGAACTGCTCGGCCCCTCACCAAATATGCCAAAGCAATGGCCTCTCTGATCCAGCGTGAAATGGAAGCCTTCAAGGCCACTTCTCAATTCTGCGGACTCTAGACAAGACAAAAAAGCAATCCGAGCACCGAAAGCTCTGTGTAATCTTCAGATATCATTTGTGAGAGTGACAAACACTGAGTAAATAGATAGTTTGAGCATCCAAAGACCCCAGAGACTCCGAGAAAACCGGCAATATGACCACCTGTTTAATGTGGAAAGCTGATAACACCCTAGGCAAAAAAGAAGGGACGGGTCGAAGTACCACCTTCTCCTTGGACATGACCAGATAAGGTTGTAATTCAGAAATTCTGTGAGCTGAACAAATCGCGACCAGAAAGATGACCTTCAAGGTTAAATCTTTTAGGGTAGCCCCAGGTAAAGGCTCAAAGGATGCCTCTAACAATACAGAGAGGACCAAATTTAACTCCCAGGAAGGAACCACCAAGCGAGAAGGCAGATGGATATGCTTAACTCCGCTAAGAAAGCGGATTACATCCGCATGGGAGGCTAGAGTCTGATCCTGTTAAGGGCATCAATAACCCTGCAAAGAGGAAAAATATTCTTTTGTACTGTCAACAGGAGGCAGCGGACATTATCTATTTTCAGGAGACACACCTTTCTCTGGCAGAGTTGACAAAGCTGAGGACAGGACATTTCCAGTTGGTGGTATGCTTGCTGGTACTGCGAAAGAAATGGGGAGTGTGTAATTTAATTCGGAATGTCCTATTATTACCAGAACTGATCTTGGTGAACACTGGGCGAAAACTCAGGTTCAGATAGGCCAGCTTTCATTGGTGCTTTTCATAATCTATGCTCCTAATGAGGATGACCCTTTTTTTCCCCACTCCATTGCCAGGGAAGTAACTGACTCGGCTCCCTCTCCAGTCCAACTCAGTGGGGATTTTAACCTTACCTTAGATCTCTTTTAGGATCGGCAGCCATCAAGAACTATATGAATTGGAAAAGCTCTGGGCGCACACCACTCCCTTCTGGATACCACAGTCTTGGTAGACCCTTGGCAATTATTATACCCCACTGATAATGATTTACCTTCTACTTTATTCCACACTGCTCTTATTCGAGAATCAATTTATTTCTACTCTCCAAATCATTGGTACCCAATCTGGTGATCTCTGAAATAAAGGGAATAACGGTTTCTGATCATGCCGTTATTGCTATTATGTTCCGTAATACAAAGTCCCCTGACTCGGTACCTCCATGGAGGCTCAACAAACAACTCCCTAGTGATAACCAATTTATCCAGGTCATTAAATAGGCAATTCTTACTAACTTTGAACACAATATCATAGAATACTTGTTCTGCATTCCCAAATACGAGCCACATAACCGATCCTTCAAACCTATGATACAAGATATAGCAGGACCTTTTTGAGACACTCTCCACCTTCTCAATGGAATCTTGCAGAGGTGTTGACTGGTAGCTCTTTGCTTCATTAAGGAAAGAGAGTGACACCATGTGAGGCAACTTCTTTGCTGATTTAAAATGCTATCACTGCAACTAGAAGTTATGGAGTATATGCAAGGATGGGCCTGGTGGGAGGCTTTTAAAGCCTATATATCAGCACATGTAACGAGCTATGCAATCGGGGGCTCTAAGAAATGCAAACAGGAACTCAGGGAGTTGGATCAGCAGATTAAAGAAGGGGAACAGCTGCTGGTAACTGGCTCTGACCCTACTAGCCTTCGCCTGCAAAAAATGTGTAACAGTATAACAGTCTCCTTAGTGCGGAGGTAGATCAAGTGCTCCTAACATAATACAGCCTTTACTTTGTGGAAAGTAACAAGGCAGGGTGTCTCCGGGCAGGCTCTCTGAAGGTGCAGAAGAAAGCCAAAAGGATAGTTGGGCTTTAGGGGGATCAGGAGCAGATATATTACACAGATTCCAAGCTTTTTATAATCAGCTGTATCAGTCTGAGGTAGAAGAAAATAAGGTCAGCTTTGATGAGCTTTTATGTGGTGTCTCTAGACCTACATTACACACGAAGCAGGCTGATGTGCTAGACAGGACCATTGAGCTTCAAGAATTCTGGTTTTTAAGAACCAAAATCAGGTCTGATGTTCAAGATATTCACAATAAATATATATGAAATATTGTCAACTGCAAATGCAAATATATCTATATCTATATCTATCTATCTATCCCTCACTTGGTTTGTAGCTTGTCATGCTGTGAGGGCTTGTGTGCATCAGTGATGCTGAGGGCTAAGCTATCGGTAGCTTAACTAATGGTAGGATTCTCCCAAGATGGCCAGGTCTCAGCTGAGGTGTCAGACCAAGACAAACCACCCATCTGGGCAGCAGCAGAATGGGACGGTGTTGGGGGCGGCAGATCACATTTCTGTGACAATGGCAACAACACTAAATTTAAACTGTGCAGAAGAAAGGACTGACAATCTACTTTCATATCTTGCCACGAAAACCCAATGGATAGTCCCAACAGAACAAACTGCACTATAGTGCTGGAAGAAATTTGTTCAAATGTAAACCGCCTTGCTATCATGAAAGGCGGTATATAAGAAATGTTAAATAAATAAATAAATAAAAAAGATAGGACCCCCAGGTTGGAAGGCACGCAACTGGCTACTGGTGAGGAGCTGAAGACTTTTCATAGTAAAGCCAACGTTTATGATGTGGTTGGATTAAAGCCCTCAGGAAGTCTGACTGCTGACGTAGCTGCACATGAAATGAGAGTCAGAGGCTGCAAAGAGGTCATAAGAACATAAGAACATAAGAAATGCCATACTGGGTCAGACCGAGGTCCATCAAGCCCAGTATCCTGTTTCCAACAGTGGCCAATCTAGGTCATACGTACCTAGCAGTTTCCCCAAAAGACACAGGTTCTGCAGTGCTTGTACTAGGCCAAGCATTGATATCCTGGGTCCCTTTTTAATAGTGGTTTATGGACCTTTCCTCCAGGAACTTGTCCAAACCTTTTTTAAACCCAGCTATACTAACAGCCCTTACTACATCCTCCGGCAACAGATTCCAGAGTTTGTCTTACATATTGGGACATGGAATGTATGAAGCATGAACCAAAGGAAGTTGAAGTTGGTCAAGAATGAAATGGAATGTGTACAACTTGATCTGTTGGGTGTCAGCGAACTGAAACCGACTAGCATCGGGCACTTTGCAATGATGATCACATGGTCTACTATGCTGGAAATGAAAGAGAAAGAAGAAATAGTGTTGCATTTATAATTAAGAAACTTGCAAGAACTGTAATGAAATACAATGCAATAAGTGAACACTTAATTTCTATTTGGTACCAGGAATGCCCATCAACACAATTATAATTCAACAACAACAGCTGCAGAAGGGGATGAAGTTGATGAGTTCTATGAATAAGTACAAGCTGAAACTGACAGAACACTGCAAACAGGATATTCTGATAGTCATGGGTGACTGGAACGCAAATGTTGGCAAAAAAGAAGGCAGCAAAGTGATTGGAAAATATGGCGACAGAAATGAAGCTGGAGAAAGACTGATAGAATTCTGCAAGATCAACAATCTATGCATCTCAAACACCTTCTTCCAGCATCACAAGTGGCGACTGTACACAGACCACCCTATGGATTTTACAAAAATCAAATTGACTACATCTGTGGAAGTCAATGATGGAAAAGCTCTATAAAAGACAAAACCTGGAGCTGACTGTGGTACAGATCACCAACTACTAGTATGAAAACTCAAGCTAAAGTTGAAAAAGATTAAGCCATTCATAAATGCAGCAAAAATATGACCTTGAGAATATACCACTGGAATTTAAAGACTGCCTGCAAAATCTATTTGCTGCTTTAGATACAAATGACAGAGCTCCAGAAGAGTTATGGGATGACATCAAGAAGGTTATGTTGGAAGAAAGTGAGAAATTTCTACAAAAGGTGAAAAAGCAAAAATGGCCAAAATGGATGACCAAAGAAACTCTGAAAATTGCCCAGAAACGCAGAGAAGCTAAAGCCAGAGGCAATCGCAGAACTCAACAGAGATTTCCAATATGTAACAAGACAAAACAAGGAGAAGTACGACAATGACACATGCAAGGAAATAGAAGCAGAGGAAGAACAAGATCGGCTTTCCTAAAGCTATGAAAGTTAAAGCAAAAATTCCGCCTGGAATTGGAATGTTACAAGATGCACAAGGATCCACGTTGAATGATGCTGAGAAGATCAAGAAAAGGTGGAAAGAATATACAGAGTTATTATATGATAAAGATCAAGTGGACCGATAGCTGTTTCAACCTGTACCTTATGATCCGGAACCATTGGTGATGAAAGAAGAAGTCAAAGCAGCATTGAAAGCTTTATCAAAGAACAAAGCACCAGGCACTGATGGCATTCCCATTGAAGTATTACAGCAATCTGATGCAGCTGTTACCATACTTACAAGGCTCTGCCAGGAAATTTGGAAGACAACATCATGGCCAACTGACTGGAAAAGATCTGTGTTTAAACTAATACTAAAAAAAGGTAATCCAACTGACTGCGGAAATTATCACACAATCACTCTCATCCCACAGGCCAGCAAGATTCTACTCACAATTATTCAGCAGAGACTACAACCATACCTGGAACAGGAACTGCCTGAAATGCAAGCAGGGTTCAGGAAAGGGCGAGGAACAAAAGACATCGCTGATGTGAGATGGATCCTTAAAAAGACTAAAGAATACCAAAAGGATAGTTATATGTGTTTTTTTGACTGTGTAAACCATGAGAAACTCTGGGCCATATTAAGAAGCATGGATATACCAGAACACCTGATCGTTCCCTTGCACAACCTTTACATTGATCAAGAAGCAACAGTTCGAACAGAACAAGGAGAAACAGAATGGTTTAAAATCAGCAAAGGTGTATGACAAAGCCGCATACTTTCCCCCTACCTGTTTAATTTATATGCAGAACAAATCATCAGCAAAGCAGGACTGTATGAAGACAGAGGTCTAAAGATTGGTGGAAGACTCATCAACAACCTTTGCTATGCTGATGATACCACATTACAGACTGAAAGTGAAGACAATCTGAAACATCTGCTTCAAGGAACATAGTTTTAAAATGGGCCTGCACCTTAATGTAAAGAAAACAAAGATCTTGATAAGTTGCAAAATCAATAAGTTCATCATTGATGGAGAAGAAATTGAAATAGTTGATAACTTTAACCTACTTGGAACAACTATCAATAAACAACAAGCAGTCAAGAAATCAGAGATATTGCTCTTCACAAAATAGCTATGAAGGACCTAGACAAGATTCTCAAGAGCAGAGATGTCTCTCTTCATGCAAAGATTCAACTCGTTCAAGCCATGGTATTTTCAATAACATGATATGGATGTGAATGCTGGACAGTAAAAAAGATAGACAGGAAGAAAACTGATGCCTTTGAATTATGATGCTGGCGACAAATACTGTGATTACCATGGACTGACCGAAGAATAAACCAGTCAGTATTAGAGGAGATCAAATCTAAGCTTTCTTTAGAAGCTCAGATGACAAGACTTCGACTTTCATACTTTGGACACATCATGCGAAGACAGAGATCATTAGAGAAAGGCATCATGCTTGGCAAGGTAGAAGGTCAATGCAAAAGAGGAAGGCCAGCAATGAGATTGATGATACAATAACAGCAGCTATGGGTGCCGCTCTATCAACAATGAGCTGCCTGACTGAAGACCGAACACAGTTTAGGAGAACTATCCAAGAGGGTCGCCATGAGTTGACACAGACTCGACGGCACTTAACAACATAACATCTATCTATCTATCTATATCTATATATATATACATATGTATGTATGTATGTACTCCACTTATTATAATTGCTATGGATATCTTGACGATCAAACTTTTTTGTGTGCTCTCGAGGACTGGAGCTGATAACTCCTGTTCTAGAGAGTACATTTTGAGCTTCCTAAGCATCTCTGGTCCTGATGCCAGCTTCATCCATGAAGGTTTACAGCAAAATCTTATGTGAAAATCTATAAAGTTACAATGGCACATCAGATAACAAAATCCTTGCACCTAAATCTATTTTATTTCTCATGGAGAAATACTTTTGCTGTTATCAAAGTTAACACTGACATTTCAGGGCTGATTCACTTCGTTTGAGCCAGTCTAGATTTCCTGGGTAATGAAATTTATGTGCAGAGTGTGTTTTTGCCACATGTAAGTATTCACCATGTGGGAGATTAGTGTCAGCTGTAAAGGAATAAATCACCCCCTTTGTAAGCACAGGAAAAAGCTGAATTGGGAAGAAAAATGTACAAAGGAAAAAAACCCAAAAAATTTATTTTTGTATGTCTGAGAGAAAAAGATACAAACTTAGGACTATATTAATGCATTAACCTTCATTAGTGCACTTTAATACCATTTAACAAACCATCTTGACGTGCAAAAGATGATATAAAAAAGATGTTAAATAAATAAAACATAGGCCCCATTATTGTCAATTGGGTTTATATATGAATAATGCGCATTAATGCAGCTTAGTAAATCTAGTTCTTAGATTGTAAGCCCTCTGAAGACACTTGAACTACCATTGAAAAGGCATAAGCTAAATCTAAACACAGAAATTCATAACAGCTAAAATGCCTTTATTTATTTATTTATTTATTTATTTGCATCTCTTATATACCGCGCTATTACAATCAGTGCGGTTTACAATGGAACAGAACATAAAACAATGTAGCAGTTACATTGGGTTTACAATAAAACATGGGATACAAACTTGGAAAAACAGGGGAAAAAACTATGTACAGTGTTATAGAAGTGGAGGATTAAAGATCAAGTGAGGGCATGGTTAAGGGTTGTAATGTAAGGGTTAAGGGTTGTAATGGGGTTGCGTTAATTGTGAATCTTGGTGAGTACGTGTATTATGTAGTTGGGGTTGCGTTAATTGTGAAATAAGTTAAGTTTTCCATGCACAAAGGATACATCACTTACTTTCTGGTTGTTTCTCATTTGGTGTTATAGACCTTACGAAGTCCTGTGGGGTCATGAACACTTCTGACTCCCCTGTCTCGCTTATCACTTTCAAGGTGGCAAAATAGCGGAAAATCTTGTCTGGAGTGGAGTAAGCTCGAATTCTGTTCTCATATTCCATCACCTTCAAAAATATACAATGGAATTAGTAGGATATAAATTAAATCCACAAGTCATTGCCTGTCATAATCTATTTTGATTAAGGTTATACTGAGAGATTTGTAAAGTTTGCCGCTCTTCAACAAAAACAGAAATAGAAATCACGATTTTTAGGTGCACCTCAAGACAGATCTGGACAATTCCTTATCTCATCATCACCAATTCTATCCATGTCTATTTTCAAAGTACGTATGCAGCTTTCATAATTACACCTACAATTATCAAAATTAGTTGTGTAAATTCCATGGCATCAGAAAAATAAACATGTTTGTTAACTATATAGGATGTAGCAAGATGGCAGCTTTTCCTACATCCAAGTTCAAATATGGACATATTCTTCTGTATTTTTATCAAGTCATTTTCCCGTATATGTGGCCACAGATGCAGGTTAAGAAGAAATTAGATCTTACCTGCTAATTGTCTTTCCTTGAGTTCTCTCCGGGCCAGTCCAGAACTTGAGGGTAGTCAACCTCCTCCAGCAGCTGAGGACTGAATACTTTTCAAAATTTGATGAGCTCACCCGGCTCCCCCTAGTGTCACAGACTCAGACCACTACTGTCAAAGCAGCCTATGCCGCCCCTCCTGCCTACCAACCTAACAGTACTATCAAAACAAAACAAACCTGAACTAAGCACGCTGCAGGAACAACGCTAATGCCTGCATGCTGTACTTCTTACACTTAGTGTTCTTTCCTCTTCCTTTTATTTATTTTCCTTTTTTTTTTTCTTACTGAAAAACCTACAAACTCCTATTGCCCCAGGGAACCCCACAATCCCCACCGCTGCGACCAACACCTTATCTCAATCTCCAACCCTTAATCCATCTGCAACGACGATGACACTGACTGTGAGCTCCTGACTGAACTATCACCACTTGGTTGTTCTCTAAACCCCCGCAAATGAATCAGGAGGGCCCTGGACTGGCCCGGAGAGAACTCAAGGAAAGACAATTAGCAGGTAAGATCTAATTTCTTCTTCCTTTTCGTCTCTCTGGGCCAGTCCAGGACTTGAGGGAAATACCAAAGCAGTACTTAATCATGGGAGGGCCCCGCTAGACCCACCATCATGGCCAAGGCTCCTACATTTGCGTTTGCCCTTGCCTGCACATCCAGTCTATAATGCTTCGCAAAAGGTGTGAAGAGACGACCAAGTAGCCGCTCTACAAATATCCACCGGCGGAACCAAAGCCAACTCCGCCCACGACGACGCTTGACCCCGAGTAGAATGAGCCCAGAGGCTCTCGGGCGCCGATTCTCCACTCGCCTGATACGCTGCTGCAATAGCCTGTTTAATCCATCGGGCTATAGAGGCCTTAGACGCCGCCTCACCTTTTCGTGGCCCCCCCGAAAAGCACGAATATTCTATCCGTTTTCTGAAACAGTTCCGTCCTTCTGAGGTACTGAAGGAGCACCCTTCCAAGATCCAACCTTTGAAGTGCACAATCCATACCAACACTCTCCCGGTTCTGAAAAGTCAGAAGCGAAATTGTTTGATTCACGTGAAAAACTGATACTACTTTGGGCAGAAAAGAAGGTACCGGTCTTAACATCACCTTCTCCGCTGGAAACTGAAGATACGGTTCTCTGCAAAATAGAGCTTGTAGATCCGAGATCCGTCTGGCCGAGCACAAGTCAACCAAGAACGCAGTTTTCCAAGACAGCTCCCTCAGCGCCTCCGCCCCTGCGGGCTCAAAGGGAGGCCGTGCCAACGCTTCAAGTACCAAATTCAAATCCCACGCCGGAACCACCAGTCTTACTGGCGGCCAAACATTCTTTACAGCCCTGATGAATCTCAGCACATCAGGATGTAAAGACAAGCTGCCCCCCTGCACGTTGCCCATAAAGGACACCAGTGCCACCAAATGAACCTTCAGGGTGTTGAGGGCCAGCCCCTTATCCAAGCCCCCTTGCAGAAATGCCAAAATGTGAGGCACCGTAGCGGAAAATGGGCGAACCCTAGAACGCTCACACCAACCTTCGAAAATGCGCCAAACACGGATATATGCTAATGACGTAGAACGCCTCCTGGATTTCAACATGGTAGCCACGACTGCTGCGGAATAGCCCCTACGCCGTAGCCTGTCCCTCTCAAGAGCCAAGCCGTAAGCAAGAAGCGATCCAACTGCGGCATTAGTATCGGCCCCTGGCACAGTAGATTGACCCAACTGGGAAGCCTCCAGGGCCGGTCCATGAGAAGCCTCACTAGGTCCACATACCAAGGCCTTCTTGGCCAATCTGGAGCAATGAGAATCACCTTGCCTTCGTGACCTGCTATCCTCCGAATGACCCGACATATCATCGGCCACGGAGGAAATACATACAGAAGCCTGTGGGACGGCCAAGGCTGAGCTAGGCAGTCGAGCCCCTCTGACATGTGCTCTCTGCACCTGCTGAAGAACCATGGAGCTTTTGCATTCGCCAGAGTAGCCATCAAATCCATGACGGGCTGTCCCCATCGTACCTTGAGGTCGTGAAAAACTGCCGCATTCAGTTCCCACTCTCCCGGATCTAAGAAAGTCCGGCTGAGATAATCGGCCTGCACGTTGTCCTTTCCTGCTACATGAGCCGCTGAAAAAGCTACTAGATGGTGCTCCGCCCACTGCATCAAGAGCTGACTCTCCTCCAGCAAGGCCGCACAGCCCGTACCACCCTGCCAATTGATATAAGACACCGTCACCGCATTGTCGGAAAACCCATGCACCGCTTTTCCCATCAGCAGACTTTCGAACTCCTGCAGCACCAAAAACACCGCTCTCATCGCCAGCTGATTGATAGACCAATTGCTTACCTCTGCCACCCAGTGCCCCTGCGCCACCTGGGACTGACAATGCACCCCCCCAGCCGGAGAGACTGGCAACTGCGGTGACCAGAACCCAATCTGGCTGCTCCAGGGGCACTCCTGCTTCCAAGTGCCGAGGCTCCAACCACCACTGCAGACTGTCCCTGACTGTCTCCGGGCACCGCAACCTCTGATTCAGAGCATGAACCTGTGGTGACCACCTGCACAGAAGCGCCTGCTGTAATGGACGCATGTGAGCCCTGGCCCACAGCACCAAGTCCAACGCTGCTGCCATGGAACCCAGAAGCTGTAAGTACCTTCATGCCGTCGGCGCCTTCATGCGTAAAAACGCCGACACCTGTCTCAAAATTTTCTGCACCCTGTCTTCTGGCAGAAAAACTGCCCCGACGGCTGTATCGAAGAGAGCCCCGAGATATACAAGTCGCTGCACCGGGAGCAACTGGCTCTTGGCCTGATTTATGACCCAACCCAGCCGCTCCAAGAATTCCACTACACGAGCTGTTGCCCTGACGGACTCTGCCACCGAACCTGCTCGAATCAGCCAGTCATCTAGGTAAGGATGGACTTGAATGCCTTCCTTTTGCAACGCCGCCACCACCACCACCATCACTTTCGTGAACGTGCGCGGCGCCGTAGCGAGCCCAAATGGTAATGCTCAAAACTGGAAATGTCCCTTGGGCACCGCAAACTGCAAATACTGCTGATGCTCTGGTCGGATGGGAATGTGTAGATACGCTTCCGTCAAATCGATGTAGGAAAGTACTTCGCCTGACCGCACCAATCAAATCACTGACCGCAGGGTTTCCATTCGGAAATTCGGCACTCTCAAACAGTGGTTCACATGCTTGAGATCTAAAATTAGAAGAAAAGAGCCTTCCTTTTTGGGAACCACAAAATAAATCGAGTATCGACCTAAGCTGTACTGGTCTGGAGGCACGGGAACCACCGCCCGAAGCCGCAAACGCTGAAGAGTATCATACACCGCCTTCTCCTTTTCCTTGGAACCGCAAGGAGACACCATGAAGACTTCCGCTAGCGGATGAGTGAACTCGAGCGCACAACCGTCGTGGATGATCTCCAGCACCCACCGGTCCACTGTTATGGTGGCCCAGACGGAGTGGAACCCCTGCAGACGCCCCCCTACTGGGACCTCCGCCTGGACCAACCTGCCTTCATTGTGGCTGCGTTGAGGATCCCTGCTGGGGACTGAAATACCCAAAATACCCAGCAGGGATCCTCAAAGAAGCCACAAATACCCAAATAAAAAGGTATCCTAAACAGTCCTTTTCCAAGCAAACAGAAAAACCTTTCTCCTTCACTTCAGTGACTAGAAAGTTTCCACAGCCTCTTTAACATAAAGAGGAGATATCATCGGCAATAATAATCAGTGTACAGTCCATGCATTCATCTGAGGGCTGTTCCCCTTGAATATCACACTGCATTTCTTCACTTTCTCCTTCAAACTGTCTTTCCTTCAGATAGCCAGAAGTATTATTGTTTAGCAGTCTCTCCCCATTGCACAGAGACTTCCTTTCTTCCTCCGTGAAAGTGTGTGAGGGACAATTACCACATTCACTGGAGTTTCTTTCTTGAGAGCCACACCAACTTTGACAATTACATGGAAAGTTACTGCATTCAGCTTTCCCTCTATTAGAGCCAATCAGCTTACCTTCTTGCTCCCTCAAACTGGGGTTTCTCGGTACAGCTGAGATCACAGAAGTGGAACAGGACGGAAGCTTCCTACAGCCTTTTCCCTTTAGCTTTTCTCCAGATATAAAAATATCCTCAGGCCAGAACTCCTTTTCCCTTCTGTGCCTGTTGCTCGGGTAATTAGCTTTCTCAGCCTTTCTAAGCCTGGCTTCCAAACTGTATCCTCTGTTATCTTCAAGATAAACGTCACTGAGCTTAGACGTGTCTGTGCACTGAAGCAGTCTCCTGGGTTGTCTCTTTCAGCTCTGGAACTAAACCTCTCAGCTTTTCCAGCTCTCTCGGTAGTTCCCTCTCCGGCTCTCACGCTGGCTGAACGCCAACCTCCACTCCAACCCGAACTTCCACCTGAACTTCCCGAACTCACTCTAAGGAGTGGAGGAGTGGCCTAGTGGTTGGGGCAAGGTACTTCAGGCCGGAAGGTCGGGGGTTCAAATCCCACTAGAGGACAGCAACCTTGGGCCGGAAGGACTGGGGTTTCTAGTCCCACAGGTGCTCCTTGTGGTCTTGGGCAAGCCACTTAACCCTCCATAGCCCATGTTCCCTGTAAAATAGTTATTTCCAAGTTATAATGCCCTGTTCAATGTAATTACAGTTTGTTCAATGTAAACCGCACTGATGCAGAATAGCGCGGTATATAAGAGAATGTAAATAAATAAATAAAATAAATAAATAAATAAACTTCAGGTGAGTTAGGTTTATGTGTGTGTGCCTCAACTCCGCCCCCTCTCAGCTGCTCTTCATTACTTAATGAACCCTGAGCCTTCCTGCTGCTTGGGCGTGTTCTCACACCTTGTGACCTAGTTTGTGTGTGTTGCCTATAGCAACTCTGGGCCATGTGTTTCTCTGAGCTGTCAGTGTCAGATCCACTTTCTGCATTTCTACCTATTTCCATAGGCTCTGCTAGATCCACACCGTGACACTATGAATGAATTTTAGTACTCTTTTGGGCAGGGAACTTGGGATAATTTCCAATAGGCGTAATCTGTAATGGTTCATTAAGATCTCACAAAATCAGCTGTTTGGCGTTAATGACAGAGAATCAATTAAATTTTTTTCTTAAAATTTGATGTGCCGCTATTCTAAATAAAAGCCTATAGTAGGTACCAAATAAAATGAAAATAAATGGATTACAATCTTAATTACAAAATGAAACAACACAAGCAAAATAATATTCAATAAAAATAATTTGGTCAAGAATAAGCCAAAATCCAAGCCAACCAACTGACTCAATTTTCACCCAGACTGAAATGTATAAGCCTATGGTTAGTCTTTCTAGTCTCTGTGTGTGCGTATTTTGTCTGGCTTGGGTTTTTTTGTAAACGTTTGTTGTGGCTTGCAAAAGGCAATAAGGCAATACAGAAAATCTTTCCTTTAAGAAACTAAACTGCATAACCATGTCTTAACCTCTTTCTGAAAATCAGAACTCCCTTTCCCATGTCAGCTGCAGGAGTAATACGTTCCATAGCATAGGAGCAAAATGCTCTTTTACAAGCAGTAGACCATCTCACTACAGAAAAAGGACCAAAGCTAGCAGAACCTTAAGGGCCCATACCACTGCAGTAACTCGAATAAATAGTCCCTTCCAAATTTTTGGCTTTTTTTCAACCAGTAGCCAATGCAATGCTAAAAAAACTGCTATAATGTGACCATTACTTTTTTTTCCCTATTAGGAGCCTGGGTACAGTGCTCTAAATAGATTCCTAATTATTCTTTGTGGCTGTTCTTGATACAGGGAGTTACAATATCAATCTGTGTCACTAAAAAAGGATGAAGTTGGCAAACACAAGCACCAAATATTTTAACATTTCACTATAGAGGTCACTTTGTGATTACCTACATAGAGCAAGATCTATAAATACCCAAACTACACATTCTATGAGGTTTTATAATCATCACACCCCACAATGCTGACTTACCCTACGAGAGTCTGAACTTAGAACACCATAGAAACCTGGACTCGTCAGGATTTAGTTTTTTAGTTTTAATATAATTTGTAAGAGCCCAACCAACACCTCACTGCTTCCAATCCCAAAGCCAACTGATAAACAGCTGGTGCCTTTATCTTCCCCCACCCTTATATGGAGTTGGATATCATCTGCAAAGGCATAACATTCAATTTCAAAGCTCTCTCTAACATCAACCAATGGTCATAAATAAATATTACATAAATGGGCAACAAGGTCATTCCTATGGAACTTTCTTTAAGAAAATCAGGTAAAGAAAAAGGAAGACGAGATGGGGATGACTAATGTACAAAATGTCATAAGATTATCTTCAATTATTTTCTTTAAACCAGTCACACTGGGTAACCATTGAGGCATGAAAAAACAGGAGGAAGACGTACAAGTGCATATAATCTGGATTTTTTGTTAATTCAGACTTCAAGGGGGTGATATTATAAAGCTTCCTCCATGTGTAATGGCTATTCTACATTTAGAAAAGGGCTCTTCTAAATTGCATAAGGGTTTATGCGTGTAAAAAATTTGTGCAAGGAAAAAAGTGTGCCTACTTTTACGCAATCTGATCATAGGCATTCCCAAGAGCATAGTGTGGACGAATGGGAGCAGAATTGTGATATGCACGTGTATTTTATAAAATATGCAAGTACACATATAGTACCGTTTTTACCATCTTCGAAGCAGGTGTAAATTTGTGTGCATATATTTGCACGCTACTGGTATTTGTTCTGGGCACCTATTTAAATAAAGGCATATAGGAATCTAGGCTGGTTTATAATAGGTGACTTTCTGGAATTTCTACATAGGTGTCCTGTTTTAAATTACTCCCCACATGTGAAAATATTCTATAGCCCTCCTTGGAGCCTAAAGAAATTCACTTTTGCACATCTCACTTTGCTCTCCACTTCAATATCTCATGGCAGCTGCAGTTTAATAGTGAGTGAACATGCTTGTAAAACCAAGTTTAGAGTCAGATAATGTACCTTCCTGTCCCTGAAACCAGTGCGGGCCTTTTTCTTCTTCCCCTCTGACTGCATCTCTCCATCGGTGGATTCCATGACTTTAGTTTCTGGATCATCATTACTACCACCTTTCTCTGTGTCTTTCCCCTTTCCTTTGGGCTCATCCACAAAACTGTGCTTCACTGAAGACTGCGCTTCTGCATTGGCCCTATACCAAAAAGACAAGAAAGAAAACTGTGACCAAATCCGAGATTTCCACAGCGAGAGATCCCAAAACATATTACAATGGCGTTTCCCTTCCAATGCATAAGAAAATATGATCTTTGATCCTGGAAGATGAAAATCACAATCCAACTGGTTGACAGTACTTTTTTACATAAGCTGAAATATAATCTTGTGAGACCAAGATAATTAAGAAAAGTCATTTGGAATATTTATTTTAGTTATATTCGATGTTCTAACTTTACTTCTGCAACACAAAGCAGATCATTGCAAAAAAATATTTAATATATATTAAACATTTCATTTTTAACAACAAAATAGAACACACCAGTTATTTATAATTTTCATGTGGAACATCCAGCATTTACTCATAGAAATGATGATTTTTAAGAAAGGGCTAAATTTACACGTGAATGTCCATAATATGTAGAAATTACAAGAGAGCGTGTCAGGCTTACGGCCTTTCCACGTAATGATGGAATTCCGCATATCAACCTGATGCAGGGTCACAGTGCAAAGACCACAAACGTGACACATCGCTGACAGCGCTATTCTGGGAGCGGCAGCGAAGTAACCATTTAATTCAGATAAGTGCTGATAGTTCAGCTTCTTTGTAAAATTTTATTAAAAGGGGTGGCTGTTTTTGA
Source organism: Ichthyophis bannanicus (assembly GCA_033557465.1). Lineage (NCBI taxonomy): Eukaryota > Metazoa > Chordata > Amphibia > Gymnophiona > Ichthyophiidae > Ichthyophis > Ichthyophis bannanicus. The sequence continues at coordinate 567,700,741 of CM066034.1, forward strand.
GAGGGGGTGGATGCCCTGCCTCCTCCTACTTAGCGCTCCAGCACAAAAAAAGATTATAAATTGAAGGTTCTTGATACGTGTTGGAGAAATTCAATACCATATTTTTGATATAGCAGTCTTTTGGTACAGGATCTTATTATACTGCTTTATTCACTGGTCCTGATTTTAGGCGTACGGCCTGGGCATGTCAAAAATCTACACGTGTATTCCCCATTTCATATAGGGAAGTCATGTGTATGACCAAAATTCTTCCAAACTGAGATTTAGAGCTGCTCCCTAGCACATACAAGTTTTTAAAACTGCTCCTTTTCAGCCAGCCCTTTACAGTTCTGGTAAACATTATTGGCATTCTTGCATTTTAGTTATGTTGTGTACAATATCTTGAGAAGTAATTGGAAATATTCCAACTGTATGTCATCATAATATTTTAATAGTAAGTTTAAAGGTATACAACAACAAGAACAAAAAAACATGTCTGTGCAACTTAGACATAGCAATTTATGACAACAAAACAAAATATGACCTGGACAGGATTAATGACACCCTTCACTAATATTTGTTTGCACAACCCTTGGCAATGATGACAGCCTCCAAACATTTCTTGCAGCCATCTATACGTTTCATACATCTGTCTGCTGGTAGTTTCTCCCACTCTTCAACTGCGATTTGTCCAGCTCATGAATGTTTCCAGGGTTCCTTTTACCAATGGCAGATTTCAGCTCTTTCCAAAGGTTCTTGATTGGATTGTAACTGTTAAGACATGACAGATATATGGCAACTTGGCAATTTTTGAATTGACGGCACAAGGGACTTGTATCATTGCAAATTTAAAAGATTTTGAGGGGGTGCCTTTGTGTGCGCTTGCCTTTTGAGCATTTAAGGCTGTTTCAGTTTTTTTATAAATTTGATTAAAAGGAGGGCCTACTACGACAGAGGGTTACCTCTCGGGGTAGGCAATCCGACAAAAATATTATCAGAGTGAGGTTCACTTAGATAAGCATTAGGGGTATGGTTTTCATAGGTCTTCACCTTAAATTCTGAATAATCATGTCTTGGCAATGTCCCGGTATTTATACTATTTCCTTTTTTAATTGGTCTTGTTTTATTAGATTCATTTATGTGCCAAATATGTGTGCAGATGTAGTCCAAAGCCATGTCACTGGCCACCGTTTTTTTTTTTAAGGAGATATTGGATATTAGGGGTTGAACTGCAAGGGTGTCAATGTTGACCGCAGCTATATAGGTTGAATTAAGTAGGGTTATGTCATTCCATGTAATTTAATTTAATTCGGACATCACTATTCCACTTTGAAACCTTTTTTGGGGGTAAAATGTAAATTACAATTGTATAGGAACAAATATAAAAAGAGAAATTTATATAGTGAAATTAGACTTACCTGCTAATTGTTGTTCCTTGAGGAACTCCAGTCCAGTCCCGAACCTCTGGGTAGTGCACACCTCCTCCAGCAGCTTGGAGACTGAGTACATCGCATTCCTGAGAATAGCAGTACTAATACCACTGGCTCCTCCCACGAGCTCCCAGTAACCTATTGACAAAGCAAACTCAGAGGAGCAGCAAGTAAAAATATTTCCAACAAGGAAAAAACGATTAACTAGATAATACATGTCCCAATCTTACAGAAGGTACTTTTTTTTTTACTTTCCAGAGAGGGAAGAGTAAGAAAAAAGAGAGAAGGAAGCCTTCTAGAGGATTCCCTAATGACGACAGATCCTGCAAAAGTTTTCAATGTATAAACTACTAGATAAGTATGCAAGACCAAATAGTAGCTCCGTTAATAGCAGAGCAAAAGCGAACGACAGAACTGCAGCATCTTGGAAAACCTTGGGTGGCATACGGGACTGGACTGGAGTTTCTCAAGGAACAACAATTAGCAGGTAAGTCTAATTTCACTTTCCTTATCGTCCCTCCAGTCCAGTCCCGAACCTCTGGGATGTAACAGAGCAGTTACTTAATGGGAGGGACCCGCCAATCCGGCATGTAAAACCGTCGAACCAAAACAGGCTTCCCCAGCTGCATGAATATCCAGGCGATAGCACTATATGTAAAAACTACTATTAAAGCTTTGGAATTACAGAGCTTAAAAGGGAGAGAGGAGGCATTGTGGGTTAAACTAGAAAGAGGGAAAGAGAAATCTATTTGCATTGGTGTGATATACAGACCTCCCTCACAAGAGGAAGAGGTGGACAGAGAGTTAATTGAAGACATACGCAGCATTGCTAGGAAAGGGGAAGTGCTACTGCTAGGAGATTTCAATATGCCAGATGTTGATTGGCACATTCCTGCTGCAGTATCATCTAGGAGTAAGGAGATCCTGGATTCTCTACAGGGAGAACTATTCAGGCAATTGGTAACAGACCCCACACGTGAAGGGGCCATACTGGACTTGGTGCTTACCAATGGTGAAAGTGTTTCTGATGTTGTAGTGGGAGATCATTTTGCATCCAGTGATCACCAGATGGTGTGGTTCAGTATCAGGACTAGGGCTGTTAGAATCCATTCCAAGGTGAAGATCTTAGACTTTAGGAAGACTAACTTTGCGAAGATGGGCCAATACCTCAGGGAGTCGTTAGTGGGATGGGAACAGCTGGGGGATGTAGAACAACAGTGGACAAAACTGAAAGGGGGTATTTTAAAGGCAACCAACCTTTTTGTTAAAATGGTAAATAAAGGCAAAAGGAACAGGAGACCGCTATGGTTTTCGAAGGAAGTAGCTGAAAAAGTGAAGAAAAAGAGGGAGGCCTTCATGAAATACAAGAGATCACAGAGAGAGGAAGACAGGCATCTGTATTTGGAAAAACTTAGAGAAGCTAGCAAAGTAGTCAAGAAGGCAAAGATTCAAAAGGAGGAGGAAATAGCCAATGCAATAAAATGGGGGGATAAGACATTTTTCAGATATATTAGTGAGAAGAGGAAGGGCAAAAGTGGTATTGTCAGACTCAAGGGTGCAGGGGGGGAATATGTAGAAGCTGATAAGGATAAAGCGGAATTGCTTAACAAATATTTTTGTTCTGTGTTCACAGATGAAGAACCAGGAGCAGGACCTCAGAAAACACCCACAAATAAGAACAGAAGCGAGGGACATCTTGAACAATTTTCAGAAGACTGTGTTCGTGAGAAACTAGCTCAACTTAAAGTAGACAAAGCGATGGGACCGGATGGGATACACCCTAGAATACTGAGGGAACTTGGGGACGTTCTAGCTACTCCACTGACTGACCTTTTCAATGCCTCGTTGGACTCGGGAGTGGTGCCAAAGGACTGGAGAGAGGCTCATGTGGTGCCTTTACACAAAAGCGGAAGTAAGGATGTGGTTGAAAACTACAGGCCGGTTAGTTTAACTTCAGTGGTGAGTAAATTATTGGAAACGCTGCTGAAAGAGAAAATAGTGAGGTTTCTGGAGTCCGGCAGATTACAGGATCCGAGGCAGCATGGATTCACCAGAGGCAGGTCTTGTCAGACAAATCTGATCGATTTCTTTGACTGGGTGACCAGGGAGTTGGACCGAGGGAGAGCTCTAGATGTGGTGTATTTAGATTTCAGTAAAGCCTTTGACACTGTTCCTCACAGGCGACTTATAAACAAACTGAGCACCCTAGGGATGGACCCTAAAGTTACTGCTTGGGTTAGAAATTGGTTGGGTGGGAGGCGACAAAGAGTACAAGTAAATGGAGCTCACTCTGAGGAGAAGGATGTTACCAGTGGTGTGCCCCAGGGATCTGTCCTTGGTCCGATTCTTTTTAACATCTTTGTTAGTAATATAGCGGAAGGGCTGTCGGGTAAGGTTTGCCTCTTTGCGGATGATACCAAAATCTGCAATAGAGTAGACACCCAGGAAGGTGTAGATAACATGAGGAGGGATCTAGCTAAGCTTGAAGAATGGTCTAGAATTTGGCAGCTGGGATTTAATGTTAAAAAATGTAAGGTCATGCATTTGGGCTGCAGCAATCCAAGGGAGCAATACAGTATAGGAGGTGAAGTACTTTTGTCCACTACAGAAGAGCGGGACCTAGGCGTGGTTGTGTCTGATGATCTTAAAGTAGCTAAACAGGTAGAAAAGGCGACGGCAAAAGCTAGAAGGATGCTTGGGTGCATACGGAGAGGAATGGCTAGCAGAAAAAAGGAGGTGATAATGCCTCTGTATAAGTCTTTGGTGCAACCTCATTTGGAGTATGGTGTGCAATTCTGGAGACCGCACCTTCAAAAGGATGTGAACAGGATGGAGTCGGTGCAGAGGGTTGCTACTAAAATGATTAATGGGCTTCATTATAAAGCATATGAGGACCGACTTAAGGATCTTAATATGTACACCTTAGAGGAAAGGCGGGATAGAGGTGATATGATTGAGATGTTTAAATACCTCCGTGGCATAAATGTTCAGGGAGAGAGCCTCTTTCAATTGAAAGCAACTTCTGCTACGAGGGGACATGGGATGAGGGTGAAGGGAGATAGATTCAGGAGTGATATGCGGAAATATTTCTTTACGGAAAGAGTAGTGGATCCGTGGAATAGTCTCCCAGTGGAGGTGGTAGAGATGAGGACAGTAACTGAATTCAAAAAAGCATGGGACCAACACAGAGGATCTCTAAAGGTAAAAAGTGGACTGTTGTAGTTGTTGTTATGGAAGGACAGACTAGATGGGCCTTGTGGTCTTTTTCTGTCATCATGTTTCTATGTTTCTATGATAGTGTCTGCTGAAAGTATGTAATGAAGACCAAGTAGCCACCCGACAGATTTCCACTGGTGGAACTAAACTATACTCGGCCCAAGAAGCCGCTTGGGCTCTAGTGGAATGAGTTTGGAGCCCTAAAGGTACCACACGCCCTTGCAAAATATAAGCAGAAGTGATCGCTTCCCAAATCCACCTGGATATCGTGGCCTTAGCTGCCAGTTCGCCCTTGCGCGGACCGCCAAAAAGGACAAACGATCAGATTTGCGAAAACTCTTGTAATTCTTCAGGGCCCGATTGACGTCCATCCAATGCAGGTCAGGCCCAAGTGTAGACCCATCCGAACCGTCCAAGACCGGAAGAGAAACCGGTTGATTGACATGAAACGCCGAAACCACCTTTGGAAGGAAAGAGGGAGCCGGGCGAAGAACCACCTTCTCCCGAGAGAAGGAAAGAAACGGCTCCTGACAAGACAAGGCTTGCAACTCTGAAATCCTTCATGCCGAACAAATTGCTACCAGAAAAACTGTTTTTAAAGTTAAGTCCTTCAATGAAGCACGACTCAAGGGCTCGAACGGCTCTTTAGTTAACGCTCCCAGAACTAAATTGAGATCCCACGAAGGGACTAGGGCCTGACGAGGTGGTCGCATATGATTTACCGCTCGAAGAAAACGTAACACATCTGGATGAGACCCCAAAGGCTCTTTATTGACCTTTCCGCGAAAACAAGCAATTGCCGCGAGCTGTACCTGTAATGAACTGGACGCTAATCCCTTATCAAAGTCGCCCTGCATAAAGGTCAAGATATGGAGAACCGTCACTGAAGATGATTGTAGTCATCTAACCGAACACCACCACGCTTCAAACACACGCCGAACGCGGATGTAGGCCAGCAAAGTAGATCTCTTTCGGGCATTTAACAAGGTTGAAATGACTGGTGCCAAATAACCTTTCTATCTCAACCTTGTCCTTTCAAGAGCCAAGCCGTAACCGAGAATCGACTCACCTGAGGCATACGCAGAGGATCCTGCAACAGAAGGTCGCTGTGTTGTGGTAGAAGCCACAGCCGATCCACCAGAATTTGCATCAGGTCTGCCTACCAAGGACGTCTTGGCCAATCCGGAGCTATTAGAATAACATATCTGTGATGTGCCTCGATCCACTGAACCACACGGCCTATCAAGGCCCATGGTGGAAACACAGAGAATTCCCTCCGTCGGCCAGAGCTGCATTCTTTCTCATCACCTGCTGTAGAAATGATTGGTCTTGGCGGATTCGAGGGTTGCCATCAGATCCATTAGTGGCACTCCCCATCTGTGGACAATCCGAGCTAAGACATCCGTGTAGAGAACCTACTCCCCTGGATCCATACGAACTCGACTGAGGTAGTCTGCTTCCACGTTGTCTCCTCCCGCAATATGGGTCGCCAACAACGCTTGGAGTCGAGGCTCTACCCAGAGAAATAAATGATAGGTCTTCGAGCGGTACGCTCCATATGCCACCTTGTCGATTGAGATACGCCACTGCGGTCGTGTTGTCCAATAAGACTCTCACAGATCGGGTTAGGAGAATCTTCTCTGAGTGTCAGGAATACTGCTCTCAAATCCAATCTGTTGATTGACCAAGTGGACTCTTGTACGCTCCAAGTTCCTTGAGCATAGAGACCCCTGCAGTGAGCTCCCCAGCCCGACAGACTGGCGTCAGTTAGGACTGGTATCCAGTCTGGATGCTCGGTAGGCATGCCCGCAGTCATATTCTTTCGTTGGCGCCATCAATAAAGAGCTGCCTTGTCTTCCCGTGGACACTGAAGACGCTGGGTCAGGGAGTCTGTATGATGCAACCATCGACAAAGTAGACCTCTCTGTAAGGGACACATATGTGCCCTCGCCCAAGGCATCACTTCCAGAGTTGCTGCCATTGCTCCTAACAACTGTAGGTACTGCCACGCAGTCAGAATATTGAGCCTTAAAAACGACTGCACCAGGAGCTGTAAACTCTGCACCAGGTGCTCCGGCAGAAACACTGCCCCTGCTTGCATACTGAAGCGGACTCATAAGAACATAAGATTTGCCATACTGGGTCAGACCAAGGTCCATCAAGCCCAGTATCCTATTTCCAACAGTGGACAATCTAGGTCATACGTACCTAGCAGTTTCCCCAAAAGACACAGGTTACACACTGCTTGTACCGGGACAAGCATTGATATCCTGGGTCCCTGCTTAATAATGGTTTATGGACCTTTCCTCCAGGAACTTGTCCAAACCTTTTTTAAACCCAGCTACACTAACAGCCTTTACTACATCCTCCGGTAACAAATTCCAGAGTTTGATTACACGTTGAGTGAAAAAATATTTTCTTTTATTAGTCTTAAATAGTTTACCCTGCAGCTTCATTGCATGTCCCCTAGTCTTTCTATATTCTGATAACGTAAACAATCGATCTACGTTTACCCGTTCCACTCCGTTCATTAATTTGTAGATTTCTATCCTATCTCCCCTCAGCCGTCTCTTTTCCAGGTTAAAGAGCCCTAACCTTTTTAGCCTTTCTTCATAGGAGTATCCTTCCATCCCCTTTACCAGTTTGGTGGCTCTTCTCTGAACATTTTCTAATAACGCTATATCCTTTTTAAGATACGGCGACCAGAATTACACACAATATTCAAGGTGCGGTCTCACCATGGAACGATATAGAGGCATTATAATATCTTTTGTTTTATTTTCCATTCCTTTCCTTATGATACCTAGCATTCTATTTGCACTCTTGGCCGCCGCTGCACATTGGGCCGAGGGTTTTAACATGTTATCCACAATGACGCCTAAATCTTTTCCCTGGGTGGTGGTTCCTAATGCGGAACCTTGCATGGTGTAAGCATAGTTTTGGTTGTTCTTCCCTAGGTGCATAACTTTGCACTTGTCCACATTAAATTTCATCTGCCATTTTGATGCCCAGTCTTCCAATTTATCAAGATCCTCTTGCAATTTTACACAATCCTCTTGGGTTTTAATAACTTTAAATAGTTTTGTGTCATCTGCAAATTTGATAACCTCACTCGTTATTCCAATTTCCAGGTCATTTATAAATATCTCAAAAAGCAGTGGACCCAGCATAGATCCCTGGGGTACGCCACTATTCACCTTTCTCCATTGGGAAAATTGGCCATTTAGCTCTACCCTCTGCTTTCTATCTTTTAACCAGTTCCTGATCCACAATAGTACACTGCCTCCTATCCCATGACTCTTTAGTTTTGCCAAAAGTCTCTGAAGAGGAACCTTGTCAAAAGCTTTCTGAAAGTCCAGATACACTATACCAACCGACTCACCTTTGTCCACCTGTTCATTCACACCTTCACAAAAACATAACAGATTAGAAAGACGAGATCTTCCTTGTCTAAAGCCATGTTGGCTGTCTCCCATTAGGCCATGACTATCTACATGCTGAGTAATTTTATTCTTTATGATGGTTTCTACCATTTTTCCCGGACATGACGTCAGGCTCACCGGTCTGTAGTTTCCCGGATCACCCCTGCAACCCTTTTTAAAAATTGGTGTTACATTGGCGATCCTCCAATCTGCAGGTATTAGACATGATTTTAATGATAGTTCACAGATTACTAATAGCAGGTCTGCAGTCTCATATTTCAGTTCTTTCAACACCCTTGGATGTATACCATCCGGCCCAGGTGGCTACTCTTCAGTTTATCTAATAGTTGTAATACATCTTCCCGATGTATCGATATTTCCTTCAATTCTTCCACACCTTTAAATACCTCTTCAGTCATGGGTAACATCCCTACATCTTCCTCAGTAAAGACCTAAGCAAAGAATTCATTCAGTCTCTCCGCTATCGCCTTGTCGCCTCTTAGTGCCCCTTTAACCCCTTTATCATCTAATGGACCAACTGACTCTCTCACAGGTCTTTTGCTACAAATATACTTGAAAAAGTCTTTATTTCATGTTTTTGCTTCCGCAGCAAGCTTCTTCTCAAATTCTCCCTTTGCCTGCCTTGCATTTGATTTGCCAGTGCTTGTGCTGTTTCCAGGTTTCGTCGTTTGGCTCTGTTTTCCATTTCCTGAAAGATGCTTTTTTGGCAACAGTCTCTCTGACCTCACCTTTAAACCATGCTGGCAGTTTTTTGGACTTCCTTCTACTTTTCCTAAAGCGTTCAACACAGCTGGTCTGGGCTTCCAAGATAGTATTTTTCAACAACACCCAAGCTTGATGTAAGTCTTTAACCTTTGAAACTGCTCCTTTTAGTTTTTTCTTAACTATTTTCCGCATTTTATAATAGTCTCCCTTTCAAAAGTTAAAAGGTAGTACTGTGGATTTCCTTACTATCCCTCCTCCACTAATTAAATCAAATGCGATCATGCTATGATCACTATTGCCAAGTGGCCCCAACACCCTTATCTCTTGCACTAGATCTGGTGTTCCACTAAGGACTAGGTCTAATATGGCTTCCCCTCTGGTCGGTTCATGAACCAGCTGCTCCACAAAGCAGTCATTTATTTCATCTAGGAACTTTATCTCCTTAGCATGTCCTGCAGTGACACTGACCCAATCGATACCGGGGTAATTGAAATCACCCATTATTATTACTGCGCTGTAACTTTTGTTAGCTTCCTTGATTTCTTTGAGCATTTCAGCATCCATTTGTTCATTCTGGCCAGGCGGTCGATAGTACACCCCCCACTGCCATCGCCTTTCACTTTTTACATGGAATTTCAATCCATAGAGATTCTACAGCAAATTTAGTTTCCTGCAAAACTTTAATCCTTTCTGACTCAATGCCCTCTCTAACATAGAGCGCAACCCCTCCACCAATTTGATCAGCTCTATCATTACGATATAGTTTGTACCCAGGAAACAGTGTCCCACTGGTTGTCCTCCTTCCACCATGTCTCTGATATTCCAATCATATCTAACCTCTCATTTAGTGCTATATATTCTAACTCTCCCATCTTATCTTTTAGACTTCTAGCATTTGCATACAAGCATTTTAGAGACTGTATTTTATTCATATTAATTTGGCTATTGGTAGACATGGGTAATTTGGGATCTTTAAGCTCTGTCTGCTCCAGACTCGAGGTCATTTGGGCTACTTTACTCTTTTTTGGAACCTCTCAGCTTTTGGTAGTATCCTTCAGGGATACATTCTTCCGAACCATCCGCTCTTGGGCGACTGTCGTCTTTCCCCTATGATCTAGTTTAAAAGCTGCTCCATCTCCTTTTTAAAGATTAATGCCAGCAGCCTGGTTCCATCCCAGTTAAGGTGAAGCCCATCCCTTCGGAAGAGCCCCTCCTTTCCCCAGAATGTTCCCCAGTTCCTAACAAATCCAAACCCCTCATCTCTGCACCACTGTCTCATCCACGCATTGAGACTCCGGAGCTCTGCCTGCCTTTTCGGTCCTGTGCGTGGAACAGGAAGCATTTTGGAGAACGCTACCCTGGAAGTTCTGGATTTCAACTTCCTACCTAATAGCCTAAATTTAGCTTCCAGAACCTCCCTACCACATTTTCCTATGTCACTGGTACCAACATGTACCAAGACAGCAGACTCCTCCCCAGCACTATCTAAGTCCTTACTATGTGGCACGTGAGGTCCGCTACCTTCGCACCAGGCAGGCATGTTACCAGGCGATCCTCACGTCCACCAGCCACCCAGCTATCTACATGCCTAATGATCGAATCACCAACTATGATGGCTGTCCTAACCCTTCCCTCATGGGCACATGGCCCTGGAGAAACTTCCTCGGTGCGAGAGGGTTTTACATCACCTGGAGGACAGGTCCTAGTTACAGGATCACTTCCTGCCACACCAGGGTGATGCTCTCCTGTCACGTGACCTCTCTCCTCCATGGCAACAGGGATGCTGCCAGACTGGAGGTGGGACTTCAGGACTATATCCCTGTAGGTCTCGTCTATGTACCTCTCTGTCTGTCTTATGTTTTCCAAGTTTGCTACTCTAGCCACTAGAGAATGGACTCGTTCCCTGAGAGCAAAGAGCTCCTTGCACCTAGTGGACACGTAAGACCTCTCACCAACTGGGAGAAAATCATACATGTGACACTCAATGCAAAAGACTGGAAAGCCCCCATCTCGCTGCTGGACTGCTGTCTGCATCTTAGTTTTAAGCTTGTGTTTAGATCTTTAAGTTCTTTACTTACTAAGGGTTGCTATGGATATTTATACTAATAAAATTGTACCTAATACGTTTAATATACCTTGTTCACCTGAAGCTTAATCAATCTCAGGTCCTTAGTGTATGACTGATTTGGATAACGAGCTGCACCTGAGAGCACCTCCTTTCCTTTAAGATGTATAAGTACCTATAAAGGTACAATTATCCCAGGGTCAGATGGGTGTTGGGGAGGAAGGGAGGGAACACACACCTATTAAAAGAGGGCTGCTACACAGTACCCTGTCCTGTGCTTCTGAGGTAAGCTGTGACCAACCTCCTGGGTGATTAACAGTCTTTGCTTGGATAGAAGGAGTCTTTCAAAATGGCCTTTTAATCTGCCACCTGGCAGTAACACCTATTGAAAATGTTTCACAGGTCTCTTGCCCCCTAGGTAGAAGGCCTCTTTGTAAAGGTCTCTAGACGACTATTTGTTGCTCAAAAAATACTGACCCTGTTTTGCCATTTATGCTAAGTTATATTCTGATTTTATTTAAATTAAAGCTCTTTGCTGCTGCTAGGCTCTGACTTATTATAAAATTTAAACTAGAAGCTCTCTGCTGGGTTCCAAATTTAACCAAAAAGCTCTGCTCTGTCTTTTAAATTTAAACTAAAAGTACTTTGCTGATACTAGGCTCCGAGTGAGTAATAAAATTAAACTACAAGCTCTCTGCTGGGTATGAAATCTAACCAGAAAGCTCTCTTCTGTGTTTTAAATTTAAACTTAAACTGCTGCTACTAGGCCCTGACTGATTTAACAAATACACTGGGTTCACAGATTATTCAGCTTTAATCCAAAGTAGTCCCTTCAGAAAAATTCCCAGAAGTATATACTCACAATTGCAGATCTCTCTCCAGAAGCAGCAGTCCCCTTTTCTAGTCCTTCAAGCCTCCATAGCAAAGATGTAGAGTGTGGATTGGGAAAGAACAAAAGAACAGATACCAAGACTGGCAGATATTTTTCAGGTTATGCAAACCCCTTTTATTGTCCCCTACGCGTTCAGATTATAGAACACATACAACTATGGATATCACATGATTCATTAGGTTGGAAAACGCCAACGTAGGCCATCATCGCAATCATTTTTTAATTCTTTAATATAGTCTCCATATGACGATATATACCGGTGCGGTGTGGCAACTGATCTCCAGGAACAAGCAGGAATGTAGTCTTCACATATGGGCATCGTCGGTACCGACGGAGCCTGCGCGGGAACGCTCCCCAGCGTCCAATAGGAAAACATTTGGGAGCATCCCACAGCGCCTGCGTGCTGCCTTCCCGCCTTTCCCAACTGCCCCTCTCCAGTTCTTTGTTTTCCGCAGAGCCGGCAGGTCGCACTTCCTGTCACCGAAGAAAATATCCCATTTATTCTTCTTTTTTGTGGTCGCATCTGCTTTCCTTCGACGCTACACCGGTACCGCCGGTTCTTTCTTTCTTTTCCTTATAAAAAAAAAAAAAAAAAAAAAAAAACTTTTCCTGCAGTCTTCCAGCTTTTTTCTCCTCTGGTGCCATGCGCCATTTTGGGCACTAGGCCTAACTTTCCTCTACTATAGAACAAAACCCGCTTCGGGTTTTAAAAAGTGTTCCAAGTGTGGCGGTACCATCTCCGTCACCGACACCCATGAGTGGTGCTCAAATGTTTAGGTCCTGACCACTCTATCTCCGAGTGTGTTGCCTGTGGGATGATGTCGAAGAGGGGTCGGCAAAACCTAGCTGCTAAACTTAGCACCCTTTTTCCCTCCGATGCAACATCTTCCAGGGCTTCGTCTTCCTCCCATGGATCTCAGGTAACTAACCATAAGTCTGGCCGGTCCTCAAAGGGTAGATCTCCTTCTAAGTATCGAGATGCCTCTGGAGTTGCCCTTGAGGGACTCACACCGGCAAAATTGCCCCGGCGGGAGGCTTCGGCTTCCAAAGCATCATCGGGGCTCCAGGATGTTCTCGAGGCCCCAACCTCGGCAGAACTACTGGTGCCATGCTCTGGGGTACCGGCCGCTTTGTCCGGTACCGATACCCAGGCATCGGCGGAGTCAATAGACCAGAGATTTTTGGCTATTGAACGCATTTTGGCTCTTCTCTCGGCATCGATGCCCCCGAAACCGCTTCAGACAATTCAACCGGTACCAGTACTGGTACCGGCTCCTACATCGGTATCAGGGCCAATTGCATCGACGTCGGCAGGTGGACTACCGGTACCGACGCATGCTCTACCCTCCAGTACGGACAAGTCAGTACCGGACCCTGTCGATACCGGCTTCGATCGGTACCGGTATCGTGCGCTGCACGATTACCCGGACAGGAGATACTTTGAATTCTCCGACGAGTCTGAAGACCCTGACAGCTCTGTCGATACCAGAGTATTTCTTCCTGAGGATTCTTCCTCTCCTAAACGTAGGATGTCTCCTCCAGAGGATATATCTTTCCAGGATTTTATCCGGGATGTGGCTCGAGGTCTTTCCATCATAGTGGCTCCTGAAACAGAGCCTAGGGCGAAGGAATTGGAGATTCTACAGTATCCTAAAGCTCCCAAAGAGGCAGCTACTTTGCCTATTCATGAGATCTTACATGATCTCATGCTAAGGATGTGGGAAACACCTCTCACCACTTCTCCTCATTCTCATAGGCTTGATACCATGTATCGAGTCCCTCCCTGTCCTGGATTTCAAAAAACTCAGCAGCCCCACCATTCCATGGTGGTGGAATCAGCTATGAGAAGGATCAAGAGTGCAAAAAGACATGCATCTAATCCTACAGGAAGCAAATGTAGAACTCTTGATGCTTTTGGGCGTCGAACCTTCCAGGCCTCTATGCTTTCTGCCAGGATTAGTTCCTACATTTTATATATGGGAATGTTCCTTAAGGAAGTTACAGGAGATCTAGAGCTTATGAGCCCTCTCCTTCCTGATAAGAGACAAGATTATCTTGCACTTATCAAACATGCTCAGGATGTTTCCAAATTTGTAAATCGTGCAGCTTTTGATTGTTTTGAGTGCATAAGCAGAACTTTTGCTATTGCCATAGGTGCACGTAGGATTGGAACTTTGGGTACAGGACAAACTGGGGAATATTCCTTGCACAGGAGAGAATCTCTTTGGCAAAAATTGGCAAGAGAAAGCTAATGAGTTAGATGCTGATAATCTCACCTTGGATAGATTATCAAAATCTACAGCTGATCCTGCAAGGAAAAAGTCCTACAAAAAACCATTCACTAGAAAGAAGAAGTTCTACCCCTCCTATACCCATCAAGGGCATCATTTATTTATTTATTTATTTATTTATTTAACATTTTTTATATACCGCACTATTCATCATCAATGCGGTTTACATTGAAACAACAATATACCTGCCAATACATGACTGATCTAGGTTTACAGATAACAGGGAAGATAAAATGGGTGTGAACTGGGGATAACTATCTACATAATTATGCATAATTATATATACATTGAATAGGTTACATCAAGATTCGAATTTGACAAGAATACAGAATACAAGAATACAGTGTTTTCACATTTTTATCCTTTGTTCTGGATTGCTGTTATGTGTAGGAGTTATCTGAGTGGGCGATAGCCGGTTCTATTGTGTGTATGGTAGCCTGAAGTGCAAAGTGAATAAATAGTGCTTGATGGACTTTCTAAATTGGGTGATATCCCTGATTGATCTGATGTTTGGAGGTAGATTGTTCCAGCACTTGGGAGCATAGGACACAAAAGCTCTGTTAGTAGTTTGTTGTGTCCATTTTGTGGAGATACTAGGAGTAACTAGTGTGTTTTTTGCTACTAGTCTCCTGGGTCTGTTGTTTGGTGTCAGGGTGATGAGATTTGAGATCGATGCAGGAGATAATTTATTAATAGCTTTGAATGTGATGAGGAGGGTTTTGTATGTTATTCTGCAGTTTATCGGAAGCCAGTGCAGATCGATCAGTATTGGTGTTATATGATCTCTTATAGAAGCTCCAGATAAGATGCGGGCTGCCGCGTTCATCGCCAGTTGAAGTGGATTTAGTGTATTCTTGGGGAGGCCATGAAGGATGATATTCGCATAGTCAAAATGCGGTGTGACTATCGCTTGGAAGACTGTACGGAAGTCCTTTGTCTCCATCATTGGTTTCAGGTGGCGCAGTGTTTTTAGTTTGTAGTAAATTGACCTTACTGTGTTATTTATGTGCTCTTTAAGATTGAGTTTTTGGTCGAGTATCACACCGAGGTACTTTATGGAGGCCTTGATTGGGAGTTCTGCATCTCTTACTATGAGGGTGGTTGGCGGAGAAAATTGCTTGTTTCTTGTGGCTATGAGTACTTCGGTTTTCTTGAAGTTTATTCTCATGTTCTGATTGAGAAGCCAGTCGGTTATTGTGTTGAAACAGTTGATTAATGGAGAGTAGTCAGGGTTTGATATATTGATCGGTGTGAATATTAGCACGTCATCCGCGTATAGTAGGCAGGATATACCGAAGTCTCTGGTGATTTGGCAGATTGGTTGCATGTATATATTAAAAAGCAACGCAGATAGAGATGAGCCTTGGGGTACTCCCTGTTTCTGTTTGAAGGGTTCAGATGTAATGTTGCCTGTACGGACTTGTAGCCAGCGCTCATCTAAGTAAGATTTGCACCAGTTCCAGGCTTGGTTACGGATGCCTTTTTCGTGAAGTCTAGCTAGCATAATCTTATGGTCGACTGAGTCGAATGCCGCTGATATGTCCAGAAAAATCATTGCAATGGCCATGTGAATGTTGTCAATCCCACAGATGAGTTTGTTAAGTAGTGAAATCATGAGTGTTTCTGTTCCGTGAGCTTCTCGGAATCCATGTTGGCATGGGTCCAACGGGGCTGCTGTGTCAATGTGGTGTTGGATCTGCCTCTGAGTTTCCTTTTCAAGTATCTTGGCTAGATAGGGAATGCTGGAGATTGGGCGGTAGGACTCTTCCTTCGTTGGGTCCATCAGGTTGTTTTTTAGCAGAGGGCGAATTGATGTTTGTTTAAGGGCAGTAGGGAAGATCCCAGTTAGATAGGAGATATTTGCGATCTTAGCTATGTGAGGGCTAAGCTCAGCACGTAATGTTTTGATCCAGTGTGCTGGACATGGGTCATTTGGTGCCGTGGTGGTGTTTATGGTAGCGATAATTTCTTCGATGGTTTTTCTTGATGGTGGTGAGAATTTATCGAGTGATGCTTGAGCTTGCGGGAGTTGGATTAGTATTTGTGATGGCGTTGGGTTCGCCTTGACCATTTTGGCTTGGATGAAGTTAGCATTCAGGTCAGCCTGCCCAAAAGGGTCAGCAGCAACCTAAACAAAGAAAAACAAAACTGGCTCAGCAGACTCAGCCTCCACAGGGGCTTTGACTCCCATCTAGAGAACTTTGTCTTCCTGGCCCTGAACGGGCCAGAGCCTTCCACTATTCCAGGAAGGTTATGTTATTATGCCCCCAGATGGGGGCAGATAACAGCAGAAAGTTGGACTCTGTCCACTGTAAGAGAGGGATACAAGCTTCACTTCCTCAGCATGCCCCCTCCTACAATGGTAAGACAGTTCAATTCTCAGACCTCTCTCAACTCACAGTTAGATCACGAGGTCAATCTGCTTCTTGCCCAAAGGGCAATAGAAGAAGTACCCATTCATCAACAGGGTGCAGGGTTCTATTCCCCCTTTTTCCTTATTCCAAAGAAAACAGGAGGGCACAGATCCATTTTGGACCTCAGAGAATTGAACAAATTCCTGTTCAAAGAGAAATTCAAAATGATTTCTCTGGGAACTCTACTGCCATACCTTCAGAGTCAGGAGTGGCTTTGTCCTCTAGATCTCAAGGATGCGTACACTCATGTTCTCATCCATCCAACTCACCGAAGATTTCTTCGCTTTCTATTTCAAGGGAAGCACTACCAATACAGAGTTCTTCCTTTTGGCCTGGCCTCGGCACCAAGGGTGTTCACAAAATGCATGGCTGTGGTGGCAGCATTTCTCTGCACCCTAAAAATATTCGTCTTTCCTTACTTGGACGATTGGCTCATTCGAGCCCCATCAGAGCCATAGGCCAGGATTTCTCTATCTGGCACAATGCGTATCCTTCAATATTTGGGACTTGTCATAAACTTCCCAAAATCCAACCTAGCTCCCACTCAGTCTCTAGAGTTCATAGGAGCCCTGCTGGATACCAGACAGACAAGGGCCTATCTTCCACAGTCCCGCTGCCTTCGCATTGTGCAGTTAGCTTCCCAAGCAATGCTAAAGTCTCACCTCACTGCTCGGGAAATGTTACAATTGCTAGGCCACATGGCATCCACTGTGCATGTGGTCCCTTATGCCCGCCTACATATGAGGGCAGCCCAGTGGACTCTATCCACGCAGTGGACTCAGGCGTCAGGTTGCCTGTCAGACAAAATAGCAACCTCAGATCGTCTTATTTTGTCTCTCCAACGGTGGCAGTCACCCCACAATCTGTTGGTGGGGTCCCCTTTTCAGCAACCCCCACCTCAAGTAACTAACAGATGCCTCACAGGTGGGTTGGGGAGCCCATTTGCAAGGCCTCTCTACCCAGGGTACCTGGACTTCACAAGAGACCGATCTACAAATCAATCTCCTAGAGCTCAGAGCAATCTTTCTTGCTCTTCGAGTGTTTCACACCCAGCTCAGCTACAAAACTGTCCTGATTCAAACGGACACCAGATAGCCATGTTCTATGTGAACAAGCAGGGAGGAACAGGCTCTCTGTCGCTCTGCAACGAAGCTTTGCGACTTTGGGCCCTCGCCAGAGACCATCAGATTCATCTCCTTGCAGTGTATCTTCCAGGCATTCAAAACTCTTGGGCAGACAGACTCGGTCGAGTTCTGCTTCCACATGAATGGTCTCTCCATGCAGACCAGGTGGCCAAAATTTTCCAATTTTGGGGAACCCCGGACATAGACCTCTTTGCAAGTCTGCTGAATGCCAAACCTCCCCGGTTCTGTTCCAGAATTCCGGCTCAGGGTTGTCAGGCCATGGATGCCTTCCTCCTCCATTGGGGTCGGGACTTCCTGTATGCCTTCCCACCCATTCCCCTAATTCCCAGAACCCTTTTCAAGCTTCAGAGAGACAGAGGCCTTATGATTCTCACAGCCCCACATTGGCCACGACAAGTGTGGTACCCTCTGCTCTTACATCTCTCGCCATCTCTGGAGCTAGGATCTGCTCCAGATCTCCTATCCCAGGAGGACGGAATGCTGTGGCATCCCAATCCCCAGTTTCTACATCTCGGGGCCTGGTTGCTGAAAGCCTAGAACTTCACAGTCTTAACCTTTCTCAGCAAAAGTAAAGGATATCCTTCATGCTTCCAGGAAACCATCCACAAGACGCTCTTACGCATTTAAGTGGAAAAGGTTTACCATATGGTGTTCGCAGAAGGGTCTTAACCCTCTTGCAATACCTCTGGAATCATTACTGGAATATCTCCTTCATTTGTCTAATGCAGGGCTTAAGACCAATTCAGTGAGAGTTGATTTGAGTGCTATTGCAGCTTTCCTCAAACCTTTAAACGGGCAACCTATTTCCTCTCATCCTATCATAGCGGGATTTATGAGAGGCCTTCTTCTAACTAAACCTCCCTTAAGCCACCACCAGTGGCATGGGATTTAAATCTGGTTCTTGGCTTATCTCCCTTATACAAGGTTCCATCATGATAAGGTAGTCCTTAGGACTCATCCTCACTTTATGCCAAAGGTCTCACCTTTTCATTTAAACCAAGCAGTTTACCTTCCTGTATTTTTCCCCAATGCCTCATGCCTCTAATACAGAAAGGAATCTTCATACTTTGGACTGTAAAAGAGCTTTGGCCCTTTACTTGCAAAGAACGCAGCAACATAGAAAGTCCTCTCAACTCTTTGTTGCTTTTGATCCTAGTCATTTAGGGCTTCCAGTCTCCAAAAGGATTCTGTCCAACTGGATTGCACAGTGTATATCTTTTGCCTATCGGAGTAAGAACCTTCCTCTTGAAGGCCATTTCACAGCGCACAATATGAGAGCCATGGCAGTCTCTATGGCTCATCTTCACTCTGTGTCAATCGACGACATCTGTCGAGCAGCTACCTGGGCCTCGGTTCATACCTTTACAGCCCATTACTGCTTGGACAAGGACTCCCGCCGGGATGCCTTGTTTGGCCAGGCTGTTCTTCCACACCTGTTCCATACTTAATCAACTCCTACCCACCATCCCTGGTAGGATGTCAGAGATCCATGGGGGGGGGGAAGTGGAGCCCTTTCAAAAGGGCACACAACTTCTGGGGCTTCTCCCTGGCATCTGTAGCTAGGGAGTCCCCATATGTGAAGACTACATTCCTGCTTGTTCCTGGAGATAGCATAGTTACTCACCTGTAACAGGTGATCTCCGGGAACAGCAGGAATTTAGTCTTCACAACCCGCCCACCTCCCCTAGGAGTTGTATCTCTCTATCTCTCTTTCCCTCTCTCTCTCTCTTTGTCTCAGCTATAAACTCAACTGGTGAGGGGCAGTTGGGAAAGGCGGGAAGGCTGCACGCAGGCGCTGTGGGATGCTCCCAAAAACGTTCCTATTGGACGCTGGGGAGCGTTCCCACGCAGGCTCCATCGGTACCGACGATACCCATATGTGAAGACTAAATTCCTGCTGTTCCCGGAGATCAACTGTTACAGGTGAGGAACTATGCTTTCCCTTTTTGCTGTGTCTAATCAATTAAACAAACATTTGTATACACATAATTCATATTTATTTCCTTAGCTTTGCAAGTTAATGAGTATCAAGATATAATTTGTTTAAAGATCTAAATAACTCCCTTTATTCCGACTTGGTGCAAAAATGCCGGTAAAGGAAAAAGATGCAGTCTTTTTATCCTTTAACATTGTTCTGATAAGAAGTTTTATGCAGTAGTGGCAAAAATTTCTATCAAAAATTTCTACTGCATTTCATTTGTTTTTGAAAATTCATGTTATAATTATAGGTCTTCTATTGGATTATATTTAGAGCGTTACATTTTATTTACAATTTACAGTATGGTCTATCTGATCATCCACATAGGACATTTTTTAAAAAATGACTTTTATGCAGATTAGCTATCTTATGTTACACTATAATATATTTTTCACTTTTTTTAGTAGAATTTAGTAGAATAATCCCCTGATGCATAACTTTTATGATGCGATTGCTCCTCCTTTGTTCTTGAATTCTTTATGACGCCATTGCTTTTCCTTTGCTCTTGATTTTTATGATGCCATTCCTTCTTTGGTTTTTGTTTTCCTTTCTTTTTAATACAACTTGTTCAAATACAAGGAATCTTATCTGATCATTTTGACTTTTTCACACATCCTGATACATTAGATTAATATCTTAATATTTTCTGTTATTTATTTATTCATTTACCTATATAAATTATTACCATTGGTTAATAATAATATATTATATATGTGTTATAAATGTTTTTACATATGTATTATTTTTATTTCTGCATTACTAATTGATTTAATATTTAATTATTTATTTCAGTGACATATGTGTTTTATCTGAAAGAGAGTTTTTTGACAAGAAGGTATTGGTGATATATTTATGTTTTTATACTTATTATACATATTCCCAAAGGTGCTTCATAACACATGATCCATTTATTTTATAGCTATCCTCCTCATCTCTTAATACATTATGTTTTGTTAATTATGTTCTTTACAATATACACATACATATATGTTTTTGGTTTTATTGGTGTTTTATTTTTATACTGTATAAATAATTGTTTTAGTTTATTTCTATTTACCATAACGATTTGCATGTTTTATTTCATCTTTTTGATGGTATTTTTAACTTTGATTATGTTTTTATTTTGATTATGATTATAATATTTATAATTTTGTTTTTAATTTATGATTATGCTTTTTTGAGGTTTGCTCCCTCACCTGATACCCCCCCCCCCCCTGAGGAAGGCCATTGGCCAAAATGCGTAGGGGACAATAAAAGGGGATTGCATAACCTGAAAAATATCTGCCAGTCTTGGTATCTGTTCTTTTGTTCTCACGCATTTTACAGATACTTTTGTTGCTTTTTTTTGGTCTTGCTCAGAGTGTGGGTTGGGGGCAGATCCTGTCCACCACCCTGACCCAGACAAGACGGGTTGGCAGGTGGTGCTACATAATCCCCATGTGGGTCCAGACGAACCCCCCCCCCCCCCCCCGCTCTTATAACAATTTACCATGGCAACCACACTGGATATGCTTAACTTGAGTGGCTCCTGGTCCCCTAGGGCTGGATGCAACTGTGGAATACAGATAGACACAGGATTATCTAGGTGTTACTGCAAGGAATATCTGTCACACACTGGCAATGATAGGGCCCTGCAGCAAAGCCTATCTCAAGCAACCTGGGTACTGCAGACATGGTGCTGGCCGCCACGCCACCTCACCCTCAGGATGAACACAAAACCGGCACAATGGCATGGTGTGTGGCTACTCTGTGCCAGTATCACACATGGTCAGTTCCTACTACCAAGCTGAGGTGCTGGGGAGCTCCATACCCCATCTGGTGATCAGATGTAGACTGCTGTTCTGCAAGTGCATTGCTTCATGGGTACTGGTGGGTTTACCCTATCCTGGTAGGCACAGCAGACAGTTTGTGCGGTGACCTACAGCCTTTCTGTAGCCAGCCATTGCTGAGACAGAAGCCGTAGAGATATAGCCCACTGGTTAATACAATGACATCCTAGGCAGAGGTCATGGGTTTAAACCCTCCGTGGTCTCATTTTATTAGGCCTGTCCGAGGCAAGTCCTTTTCATTCCTGTGTCAGTCATATCTCTGCAGATCTGTGCTGCCAGCACATAGTACCGCCAGCACATAGTACCCTCATCACAGTTGCCAGCCATCCTTCTGTCCGTCTATCTGTGTCTGTCAGCTGTGTAGCGTCCCGTCTTCCTGTGCAGGCTGCTACCTCATGTCCTGCACTGGTACCCTTTTCTGCATTGCTGCTCTTCATGCTTGCTTCTCCTGTGTCTGCTCTGCATGGCACTACTACTCCTCTGTCCTCCTATCATTGCAAATATCTTTCTACCTCTACCTCCACTGGCAGACACATATTCCCATCCTCTTCCACCCACTGTGATTGTAGCACTTTACATTGCCAACACCCTGTGCAACGGTACAGCTGCCTCCAATATATGGATCCATTTTACCGGTTGCCACATTGGCTGCATGCAGATTTGGCACATCCATCAGCTCCCACCTCTACTTCCTTCCATCACTTGTCCATTGCCTTTCCTTGGTGCTCTGTGCAGTGTTAGGGTTACATCAGTTTTTGGCCTTACATTTCCTGCTTATCAACTTGGGGCACCTTACTGCCCTTGGGCACCATATCTTGTGTCACCTTAACATCCTTAGGGCACCTTATACAGCACCTTAGTTTAGGGTACTTTATAAGGCACCTTATACAGCACCTTAGGTTAGGGTACTTTATAAGGCACCTTATACAGCACCTTAGGTTAGGGTACTTTATAAGGCACCTTATAAGGTGCTTTAACCTAAGGCGACTTTTAGGGCGTCTTAGGTTAAGGCGCTTTATAAGGCACCTTATAGGGCACCTTATAAAGCGCCTCGTCAGCCTTGTAATGTGCTGTCAGCTTTAATATGCATTGTCCGTTTAACGCGCGATAACTGGTAAGGCGCCCTTTACCGCGCATTACACAGACATTGCTACCTCAATGCTGGTACGCCCACTCCCTTATATGCCATTGCTCACGTTAGCGCTGCACTTTTCGCCGGTAACGTTATCGCGCTTTAGTAAACATACCCCATATTGTATCTGGATTTTCAGAAAGCCTTTGACAAGGTCCCTCATGAAAGAAGACGAAATTAAAAAGTCATGGGATTGGAGGCAGTGTAGTATTGTGGATCAGAAACTGGTTAAAAGATAGAAGGCAGAGAGTAGGGCTAAAAGAGAAATTAGACTTACCTGCTAATTGTTGTTCCTTGAGGAACTCCAGTTCAGTCCCTCACCTCTGGGTTGTGCTCCTCTTCTCGCAGCATGATGTTGTAGTGGGAGATCATTTTGCATCCAGTGATCACCAGATGGTGTGGTTCAGTATTAGGACTAGGGCTGTTAGAATCCATTCCAAGGTGAAGATCTTAGACTTTAGGAAGACTAACTTTGCGAAGATGGGCCAATACCTCAGGGAGTCATTAGTGGGATGGGAACAGCTGGGGGATGTAGAACAACAGTGGACAAAACTGAAAGGGGGTATTTTAAAGGCAACCAACCTTTTTGTTAAAATGGTAAATAATGGCAAAAGGAACAGGAGACCGCTATGGTTTTCGAAGGAAGTAGCTGAAAAAGTGAAGAAAAAGAGGGAGGCCTTCATGAAATACAAGAGATCACAGAGAGAGGAAGACAGGCATCTGTATTTGGAAAAACTTAGAGAAGCTAGCAAAGTAGTCAAGAAGGCAAAGATGCAAAAGGAGGAGGAAATAGCCAATGCAATAAAATGGGGGATAAGACATTTTTCAGATATATTAGTGAGAAGAGGAAGGGCAAAAGTGGTATTGTCAGACTCAAGGGTGCAGGGGGGGAATATGTAGAAGCTGATAAGGATAAAGCGGAATTGCTTAACAAATATTTTTGTTCTGTGTTCACAGATGAAGAACCAGGAGCAGGACCTCAGAAAACACCCAC
The DNA here is from genome assembly GCA_033557465.1 of Ichthyophis bannanicus. Taxonomy (NCBI): domain Eukaryota; kingdom Metazoa; phylum Chordata; class Amphibia; order Gymnophiona; family Ichthyophiidae; genus Ichthyophis; species Ichthyophis bannanicus. Next base: position 567,724,254 of record CM066034.1, read on the forward strand.
AAATAAGAACAGAAGCGAGGGACATCTTGAACAATTTTCAGAAGAGTGTGTTCGTGAGAAACTAGCTCAACTTAAAGTAGACAAAGCAATGGGACCGGATGGGATACACCCTAGAATACTGAGGGAACTTGGGGACGTTCTAGCAACTCCACTGACTGACCTTTTCAATGCCTCATTGGAGTCGGGAGTGGTGCCAAAGGACTGGAGAGAGGCTCATGTGGTGCCTTTACACAAAAGCGGAAGTAAGGATGTGGCTGAAAACTACAGGCCGGTTAGTTTAACTTCAGTGGTGAGTAAATTAATGGAAACGCTGTTGAAAGAGAAAATAGTGAGGTTTCTGGAGTCCGGCGGATTACAGGATCCAAGGCAGCATGGATTCACCAGAGGCAGGTCTTGTCAGACAAATCTGATTGATTTCTTTGACTGGGTGACCAGGGAGTTGGACCGAGGGAGAGCTCTAGATGTGGTGTATTTAGATTTCAGTAAAGCCTTTGACACTGTTCCTCACAGGCAACTTATAAACAAACTGAGCACCCTAGGGATGGACCCTAAAGTTACTGCTTAGGTTAGAAATTGGTTGGGTGGGAGGTGACAAAGAGTACAAGTAAATGGAGCTCACTCTGAGGAGAAGGATGTTACCAGTGGTGTGCCCCAGGGATCTGTCCTTGGTCCGATTCTTTTTAACATCTTTGTTAGTGATATAGCGGAAGGGCTGTCGGGTAAGGTTTGCCTCTTTGCGGATGATACCAAAATCTGCAATAAAGTAGACACCCAGGAAGGTGTAGATAACATGAGGAGGGATCTGGCTAAGCTTGAAGAATGGTCTAGAATTTGGCAACTGGGATTTAATGTTAAAAAATGTAAGGTCATGCATTTGGGCTGCAGCAATCCAAGGGAGCTATACAGTATAGGAGGTGAAGTACTTTTGTCCACTAAAGAAGAGCGGGACGTAGGCGTAGTGGTGTCCGATGATCTTAAAGTAGCTAAACAGGTAGAAAAGGCGACGGCAGAAGCTAGAAGGATGCTTGGGTGCATACGGAGAGGAATGGCTAGCAGAAAAAAGGAGGTGATAATGCCTCTGTATAAGTCCTTGGTGCGACCACTGTTCCCTCTAAGCTGTGCGCGTGTGCGCGCGCACACACCTCACCGTGTGAGCGCACATACTTTACAACAGAGCGCACAAAAATTACGGTTCTGATTCTGATAGAAAACAACACAGACGTTCTTAAAATTGAAAAGTTGTTGTGTATTTATGTTTTTCACAAGTTATACAATATTTTCTAGTGCAATCAATGTGGTGTACATACTGTATTCTGATGTGTAGTCAAAGTTTAATGTATATAACTTGGAGTGTCGTTATGTGGCGCACAAAAATTTAACCTTCCTTCAAAAGCTGCACAGCTGATATTTTATGCGCACACAGCCTACAGAAAATTAGAGGGAACATTGGGTGCGACCTCATTTGGAGTATGGTGTGCAATTCTGGAGACCGCACCTTCAAAAGGATGTGAACAGGATGGAGTCGGTGCAGAGGGTTGCTACTAAGATGATTAGTGGTCTTCATTATAAAGCATATGAGGACAGACTTAAGGATCTTAATATGTACACCTTAGAGGAAAGGCGGGATAGAGGTGATATGATTGAGATGTTTAAATACCTCCGTGGCATAAATGTTCAGGGAGAGAGCCTCTTTCAATTGAAAGCAAGTTCTGCGACGAGGGGACATGGGATGAGGGTGAAGGGAGATAGATTCAGGAGTGATATGCGGAAATATTTCTTTACGGAAAGAGTAGTGGATCCGTGGAATAGTCTCCCAGTGGAGGTGGTAAAGATGAGGACAGTAACTGAATTCAAAAAAGCATGGGACCAACACAGAGGATCTCTAAAGGTAAAAAGTGGACTGTTGTAGTTGTTGTTATGGAAGGACAGACTAGATGGGCCTTGTGGTCTTTTTCTGTCATCATGTTTCTATGTTTCTATGGAGACTGGGCATGTCAGAACTGACACCACTGTAGATATCCTGCTGGCACCTCCCACCAGCTCCTAGTGATCTAATGACAAAGCAGACTCAAAGGAGCAACAAATAAGTAACTATAATATTAAATACAATTTAACTCTAACACTGAACTAAAACTCCGTAAATGAGAGGATAACTTTCCCTCTCCCGTTTGCAGAAATAGGACAGAAAGGAGAGAGAAGAAAGAATGCAAGGTATACTTTGCCTGAATATAGAGCACATTTGCTGAACTTCTCCTACTGGATTGTAGTCACCGCGCATCACAAAGCAGGCTTTGCGGAAGCTGACCAAAATACCCCCAGGCGGGAATCGGGACTGAACTGGAGTTCCTAAAGGAGCAAAAATTAGCAGGTAAGTCTAATTTCTCTTTCCTTATCATCCCTCCAGTTCAGTCCCTCACCTCTGGGATGTAACAGAGCAGTAAACTATTGGGAGGGACCTGTCTACCCGGACTGCAAAACTGCCGACCCGAAACAGACATCTCCCGCCGCTTGAACATCCAGGCGGTAATGTTTACTAAAAGTACGAAAGGAAGACCAAGTGGCTACTCTGCAAATCTCAACTGGCGGAACTAAGCTATGCTCTGCTCACGAAGCTGCTTGCGCTCTAGTAGAATGAGCCCGCAGCCCCAAGGGCACCTGACGACCTTGCAAGATATAAGCGGATGCTACTGCTTCACAAACCCATCTGGAAATTGAAGCTTTGACTGCCGCTTCACCTTTACACCGCCCATCAAAGAGAATGAACAAACGGTCAGACTTGCGGAAGGACTCTAAGACCTTAAAGTATCCCCAAAGTACCCTCTTAATTTCTAACAAACGCAAACTATGGTCCGACGTGGTCTCCCCTGAAACACCAAAAACGGGCAAAGAGACCGACTGATTCACATGAAATGGCGAAACTATCTTTGGTAGGAAAGACGGTACGGGACGCAACACCACTTTTTCCCTAGAAAAAGTCAGAAATGGTTCCCGACAGGACAAAGCCTGCAATGCAGAGATTCGATGTACAGAGACAATACCTATCAAAAATACTGTCTTCAAAGTCAAATCCTTTAGGGAAGCCTGATGCAAAGGCTCAAAAGGCTCCCTTGTCAAGGCTCCTAAAACCAGGTTGAGATCCCATGGAGGAGAAACCACTCTGTGCGAAGGACGTAGACGGAATACCGCTCTCAAGAAACAGACAACATTGGCATGGATCCCCAAAGGAACTCCTTGCATCTTTCCTTGCTAACAAGAAATAGCTGCCAACTGCACCCTTAACGAACTGGCAGCCAATCCCTTATCAAACCCATCTTGCAAGAAACTCAACACTGTCGGTACAGATACTGAGGCCTGACGAAACTGACGTTGAGCACACCAGTCCTCAAAAACACGCCAGACACGCACATATGCTAAGGAAGTGGACCTCTTTCTGGCCAGAAGCAAGGTGTCAATCACCACCTTGGAATAACCCTTCTTCCTTAACCGAACCCTTTCAATGGCCAAGCCGTAAGCGAGAACCGATGTACCTGAGGCATTCGTCGAGGACCCTGAAGCAGCAGATCCTCCGTTAGCGGTATCTGCCATGGTTCCCCTTCGAGCAGACACACCAGATCGGCATACCACGGACGACGAGGCCAATCTGGAGCTACTAGAACTACTTTTCCCCGATGAGCCTTGATGCGCTGTACCACTGGTCCTATGAGTGCCCAAGGGGGAAAAACGTAGAGGAGATCGTGAATGGGCCATTGTTGGAGTAAGGCATCTAGACCTTCCGACATTCGTTCTCGTCCTCTGCTGTAAAAGCGACTGGATTTGGCCGACCGAAAGGTTGCCATGAGATCCATAACCGGAGATCCCCACTTGAGGACAATCTGAGCAAACACCTCTGGATGAAGCTCCCATTCTCCAGGATCTACTCAAACCCGGCTGAGAAAGTCCGCCGTCACATTGTCCATTTCCACAATGTGTGCCGCCGACAGAGCCTGAAGCTGAGGCTCTACCCAATTGAAGAGACTTTCTGCCTCCATTTCCAGAGCTGCGGTTCCTGTGCCCCCTTGACGATTGAGGTACGCAACCGTCGCAGCATTGTCCGAGAGCACTCGAACCGCTCGACCCCGTAAGGTGGATTCGAAGGCCCGAAGCACTAGAGCTACCGCTTGCAACTCCAGCCAATTGATGAACCATTTGGCTTCCTGCTCGGTCCAGCAGCCTTGCGCGAAGAGCTCTCCGCAATGAGTTCCCCATCCTGCGAGACTGGCATCCATGAACACTGGCATCCACTGCGGTTGTTCGAGAGATTCTGCGGATAAAGCCGCCATTGAAGAGACTTCCTGACCCGCAATGGACAGAGGAGGCACTTGGACAGAGTCGTTCTGGTGAGACCATCGACAGAGCAGCGACCTCTGTAAGGGACGCATGTGAGCTCTGGCCCACAGCACAACTTCCAGAGTCGCTGCCATTGTCCCTAATATGCGGAGATAGTGCCAGGCTGATGGTGCAGCAGTCCTTAAAAAATTGCGCACCAGAAGCCACAGGCCCTGGGCTCAGAAATCCAGCAGGAAAACCGATCCCACACAAGTGTCGAAGCGAATTCCCAAATACTCTAGAACTTGCGTCGGAACCAATCGGCTCTTGGCTGTATTGATCATCCAACCGAGACTCTGCAGGAGCTCTTCCACTTTGTCTGTCACTCGCACACTCTCGGCCCTGGACTTTGCCCGAATCAACCAGTCATTCAGATAGGGATGAACTAATACTCCCTCCTTCCGAAGAGCCACCGCCATCAGCCCCCAGCCCCATAACATTGGTGAAGGTGCGCGGAGCCGTCGCCAGACTGAAGGGCAACGCCAGAAATTCAAAATGCCCCCACGGTAACGCAAATCTTAGAAATCTCTGATGATCTGGCCTGATTGGAATGTGTAAATATGCTTCGGTGAGATCGAGAGACGTCAAGAACTTCCCTTGACGAACTGCCACTATAACCGAACGTAAGGTCTCCATTCGGAAATGAGGTACCCGCAAACAGCGGTTTACCCCCTTGAGATCCAGAATCGGGCGAAGGCCCCGTCTTTCTTTGGCACCATGAAATAAATTGAGTATCGACGAATACCATAGTGCTCTCACGGAACCGGAACCACTGCTCCCAGCTGCAAAAGACAAGCCAGAGTCTCCCGTACCGCAATCGTCCTTTCTCGCTCCCTGCACGGCGACATGAGAGTCGACCACCGGACGAGCAAACTCGAGAGAATAACCTTCGCGAACGACCTCCAACACCCACTGATCGGATGTTATCTGGTCCCAGGCAGGAAGAAACTCCCTAAGTCGACCCCCTACCGGCTGAATTCCTGCCTGGATCCACCTCGCTTCATTGTGCTTTCCGAAAAGCCGAGGAAGAGGGACTAGCAAATCCTCTGCCCGCTCCCCAGAATCCTCTAAAACTTTGACCTCGAGAGGAAAACCGTCCTCTTAGAAAACCTCTCAAATAGGAGGTACGAAAACGCCTGAAATCCCGAGGTTGCCCATGGGAAGGTAACGGGGCTCGGCCCTGCTTCGGTTTATCCTCCGGCAAGCGACCTTTAGAATCCCCCAAATCCTTGACCAGCTTATCAAGATCTTCTCCAAACAACAGCTTCCCCTTAAAAGGGATCTTGCTAAGACGCAACTTGGAGGAACTCTCCGCCGCCCAGTTCCTGAGCCAAAGATAGCGGCGTGAGGCTACCAAGGAAGCCATGCTATTCACCAAACCTCTAATAAGATCATAGTGGACATCAGCCAAATATGCGGAACCTGACTCTAGTCTTGTCACATCAGTTAGCTGCTCCTGCGTTTGCTGAACTGGCCGCTGCAAACGCTGTGAACAGCGAAAGCATGCTCTCGCAACCCAAGCTCCACAAATAGAGGCCTGCAGAGCCAGAGCATTAACTTCAAAAGCTTGCTTCAATAAGGCGTCCACCTTCCGATCCTGTATGTCCTACAAAGCCGCACTGCCTTCAACTGGAATGGTAGTCTTCTTCGTGACCGCTGAAACTGCCGCATCTATACGCGGAGAACGAAGCACTTCCTGTTCTTGATCCACCAAGGGATAGAGATGATTCATGGACCTCACACCACGCAAGCCTGCCTCCCATTCATCCTGAATCATCTGCTTAACCACACGGTGAACAGGAAAAAAACGCCTGGGACTTTCGTACTGCCTGAATGAGAGGATCCTCCAAACCCTCATCCTCCGCTGGTACCACCGACGAAAAGTTGAGAGCCTGAAGGGACTCCGTAATGAGTGCTGTCAGTTCCTCCCTTCAAAAGACCCGGATAATCCTTGCTTGATCTTCAGGTTACTGAATCTCACCTTTCTCTAAATCCTCCATCCCGACTTCCGGCTCCAGCTCAAGGTCCTCTGCATCCGGCCAGTCCGAACCAAGAGGCTGATCTTCCACTGACCGCTGCCACCGCAACAGCAGCAGAATGAAGTGCCCCGCGGACTCCGCCTCCCCGGCAGAGGCCTGCTTTGTATTTCCTTCAGCACCGGCTCAGCTTTTCAGAGCCTCAAAGGGGCTTTTCAGAGCCGGCAGGGGATCGCGGGGCACTTCATTCTGCTGCTGCCGCGGTGGCGGCAGCAGCTACTCTGATCAGGATTTTTTTTAAATTTCCCTTCAGAAGGTCAGGCTGGGCTGAGCTGCACTGGGGGGAGGAGGTAGCACTAGAAATTGTAATGGGTTAATGGGGGGAGGTCTAGGATTGGAAATGGGCTTATGGGGGGGTTAGAACTGGAAGTGGGCTGATTGGGAGGGGGCTAGGAATGGTAATGGGCTATCAGGAGGTTTAGAACTGGAAATGGGCTGATGGGGGGTTAAGAATGGAAATAGGCTAATTGGGAGGGGGGGCTAGGATTGGTAATTGTCTGATTGGTGGGGTAAGGCCTGGAAATGGGTGGATTAGGAGGGCTAGGACAGGAAATGGGCTGATAGGGGGGCAAGGACGGAGTGGGCTGATAAGGGGGATAGGACTGGAAATGGGCTAATGGGGGAGGGGAGGATAGTGCTGCTGGCCTTGGAAGAAAACTAGGGACTAGGGCTACAAATGGGCTGATGCGGGGGGATGGGAGAATAGGACTGGAAGGGAGTGGATACTGAGAGGGTCTGCCAGCAGAAGGAGGGGGCTGGAATGGAGCTGACACCTGGGATGTACTGAAGGGGGATTGGAAGGGAGCTGACACTTGGGAATGGAAGTGGTAGGTGGCTGGGTAATGGGGAGGAGGCTGGAAGGGAGCTGACATGTGTGAATGGCACTGGAAGGGGGATGGACAGAGGGTAGGGTGACTGGAAGGGAGCTGACTGGGGAGGGTGGCACAGAGTGGACGTGAGCTGATACCTGGGATGGTATTTGGACTAGAAGGGGCTGGGCAGTGGGGAAGGAGGGGGACTGGAAAGGAATGGACACCAGTGGCAGTCGTGGGAATGCAAGGTGGTTGACATTGGAGGGTACTGGGAGGGGAGGACTGGAAAGGGGGTCGATACTGGGGAGGGTTACTGGAACTGGAAATAGGCTGATGGAAAGAAGTGAAGAAAACAAAAGAAGAGATAAGAAATGGCAGATGCACCATAGACCACAGAAAGAGAGATAAGAGAAGACAGGAAGCAGAAACCTCAGATCATAACCAGCATGATCAGAAAATAAAATGGTCAGACAACAAAAGGTAGAAAAAATAATTTTATTTAATTTTAGTGATTGGACTTTGTGCTATCTTTATATTTTACACAGTATTGGGGAACTGCATCTCTTATTTATCTGATGTTGCACTGCATGCAGAGTCTGGCTTCTTGGGGTTTCAGTTTAAATTCTGTCTACATATTTTTATTTTTACTTTAGACTGTGGTTACTTATTCTGTACTTGGTGAGGGCCTGTGTTCTGAGTGTGTGACTGAGGCCAAGTGTTCTCTTAACATGGAGTTTCTACATAAAGATCTATACTGTACTGTAATAATTTGACTTGTTCAGCTTTTCAAATAGATATATGGATGTTCCAGGGCCCACTGAAGTATTTACAGTGACTTCTTTTTTAATGGGCTCCTTATGTGAGTTTTGGAAGTTGGTGCTGATATGATATGGTATGGTATGGTAGGGTAGATGTGCTCTTTGTTGTAGGGTTTTGTATTAGTTCACAATATGCCTGGTATTGGAGAATGTTTGTTGTTAGTGAGATGATCAGAATCAGATTTTTTTTTTAAGATACTGAGTTCTGTGGATAAATGTCCTGGTTCTGCTCTGCACCCACTGTGGATGCAATATATATGTTGAAAAAGAAAAAGCAAAAACCATAATGCAGTTTATATCAACAACAAAAAATTAGTTATAATTTGGTTTCATAAACTGTGCTGTTGGTTCTCCCTCTTTTAGTTCCTTGGTGTGCAAACATCTTGCATTTCCTTCATATAATCTAATCGGCTTTTTGGTTTGGTTCAGTCCCTGATTGGAGCTCTTAAAAAGCCCCGCCCACCTCTACAGGGGGGGGGGTGCCATCTCATCCTTCGCCTCAGGCAGCAGATTGCCTTGAGTCGCCCCTGACTACATGACCATATTGACAACTCCCTCCTGGACTAAAACCGCATGGATTCCACCCACTGCATTGCGTTGAAACCCTGATGACCACACTCATCAACAACCTAATCAAAGGCACTCATAAGACACAACTCAAGGCTTCCTGCTGATCGTCCTTGACATCTCAGCAGCGTTAGACATTGTGAACCACAAAACTCTCCTCAAGCGCCTGAAATCTATGGGAATCCATGAAGCAGTATACAGATGGTTCCAATCATACCTCTCTAACAGGCAGCAGCAAATAAGACAAGGAACAAATACCTCCAGTCCTCACAGTCAAACACAGGGAGTCTCCCAAGGATCCACCCTATCAGCACTCCTTTTCAATCTTTACCTCCAACCGCTTGGCAAGATCATCAGAAAACACAACATCAACTTCCACATCTATGCCAAAGACATCATGATGTACAGTCCTATACACGCCAAGCAACCATCATACACAAGGATTCAAGAATGCTTTGCCATCGTCTCCTGCTGGCTGACAGACAATAACCTCTCAATCAATTACAAAAAAACTGAAGCACTATCCATCATGAAGAACAATGCATTCACCCCCCCCCCTCCATACCAATAATAATCATCATCCAAATAAATATCTGCCAAGACTGAAATACCTAGGTGTCATTGACCAGAACCTCACCTTCAAGAAACAAATAGCAGCTACAGCCAAAGCAATATTCTACAAATTGAGGACTCTACAACGCCTATGACCCTCCCTCGATCCTTCAACCACTCAGCCCTCCAAGCCCTAATCCTCCCTCATGCTGACTATTGTAACACAATATACCATGGTCTCCTGCAGTCCACCCTCCAACCACTACAAACTGCCCTCTACACCACAGCACACATCATACAAGGAGCATCTAAATACAACCGAATCACACTGATACTCAAACAGCTCCACCGACTACCACTCCCCTGCAGAATCCTATACAAAGCCTTACTACTAATACACAAAGGCTCTATGCTGCACCCCTTCTATCCATCTACAAACCCTTCTTCAGCCCCTCAACCCCAACAGACCATGAAGAATCTCCATGACCCACAAACTCACCATACCACACTCCAGAACTAAGTATTCAAAACAATCATGCTAGCCTTTGAACTATATGCACCCTCATTCTGGAACGCATTCCCAAATCATATAAGAAACATCACTGACATCCCTACAGTCCACAAACACCTCATAATCTTCCTGTTCTCAAAACACTTCAACCCAGACTTCGAACCAAGAACTTACTAACCCTACAGGAAATGTGCACACCAAAACAGCTAACCCTATGGACATACTCATTTGCATGTATATAGTTAAAATATATATAGTTCTTTGTATGTTCCTTGTACATAGTTTTTGCACATAGTTGCAATATGTTATATGTAATGTAAGCTTCATAAACCATTATTAAAAGGGACCCAGGATATCACTGCTTGACCCAAAACAAGCATTGAGGAACCTGTGTCTTTTGGGGAAACTGCTAGGTACTTATGACCTAGATTGGCCACTGTTGGAAACAGGATACTGGGCTTGATGGACCTTGGTCTGACCCAGTCTGGCATATCTTATATAATGTGAATTTGGTTCAATGTAAACCGCTTTGACCCGGTGAAAAGTGGTATATAAACACTGCTAAATAAATAAATGGGCCTTAAGGCTCCTGGGACATCAGGGTTTCCCACCTTTCCTGCCTTTGGAAGAAGTCCCATGTCAAAGGTCTACACAGGGATCCCTGAATCCTATAAGAGGAGCCAGATCCAGCCCAGGCAATCCTCATGAACACCAAAGGTAAGGATCTTGTTTCAAGATGGCCATAAAGATGATGATGAAACAAATGGGACTCAAAGGAGGTGCTGGAAAGGGTACCATAAGACCTACGACCAAAATACAATAGCTTCCTATGAAATAAAACCACTGCTTCACTGCATGCTTGCAAGCATTGGTGGTGGCAACCATCCATATTTGTCCTGTGTGGGTCATAATACAAGGCTGGTTTACTATTGCAGAAAGCCACTCAGCTGAAAATTAGTAATATATTCAATAATGTTATCCCTGTGGATAGTGCCAGTTTTCACTCAGTGCTTCTACCACGACAGCCACTTGCCTTTCACAGGGTGTAGATTCTGACAGGCATCTCAGCCAATCGTGATATGCACTGACCTTCAGCGAATTTTACATAAGTCAGCATTAATTCCCTAATTTAGCAGGTCACTTCTATGGAGAGCGAAATCTTGTGTGCTGATTTACGTGCTGGTTATACTCTAGCACAGGCAACAGTATTGGGATCTACTTCCCACAGAATGCTGGCTTAACCCTAGCATGAAGGAAAATTTAACACATGCTAACATTTCCCAAATAAGATCCAGGGCAATGAAACTTACCACAAAACAGTATAACCAGTAGCGTGACATGCTCTGTTACTGCAAATGGAATGCTGATCTATCTGCTGCGAAACTAGAGAAAGGCACTAACCCAGCTGTGGTGATCCCTAGTAGAAATGCATTCTGCACTCCCTGAGCCCCCCAGACTAAAAAAACAATCATTTTGTTGCTGCCAAGTTGGATTTTTTTCCCATCTCCTTTTATTTTGGAAAAATTAACTCACTGGAAGAAAAAAAAATATCAATCAAACAGGAAACTACTCCTGTCAGAGCCAAAGCAGTTTAAAGGGCTCTTGTTTGCCAAAGCAGCTTGTAAAAGGCTCTTGTTTGCCAAAGCTAGCAAAAGCCTCCATTAATCCAAAGCAGGTGAACAGCTTCTATTTGCTAGAGCTAGCACAGCCTCAATTAAGCCAATCAGGTAAACTCCTGTTTCACAGGACCAAAGCAGCTTACTCACATAGAGGAGCATCTTCTTTTTCCTCCCCCAGAATATAATACTGCCTTAGTTGGAAGGGGCAAACCTCCATTAATGTTGAAACTCTCTACCCAGTGTGCAGTGGCGGCCAAGAAAGCAAACAGAATGCTAGGAATCATAAGGAAAGGAATGGAGAATAAAAACAAGGATATTATAATGCCTCTGTATCATTTTGGAGTAAGGGGGAGTGGGGGGGTGATGGGAGGCTTTGCACTGCTTTGAAGGTTAGAAGCCAACTTTGGCATTCTACCTGTATGTATGTATTTGTGTGAATTTGGAACAAAAACGTAATAAATAATAAAATGGAAAAAAGGGTATAGCAGAATTAGAAAAAGTACAAAGAAGAGCCACCAAAATGGTACAGGGGATGGAAGGATACCCTTCTGAGGAAAGACTTATAAGGTTAGGGCTCTTCAACTTGGAAAAGAGACAACTGAGGGGAGATATGATAGAGGTCTAGAAATTAATGAATGGAGTAGAACAGGTAAACGTAGTTAGTTTGTTTACTCCATCAATAAGTAGAAAGACTAGGGGACATGCAACGAAGCTACAATGTAACTCCTTTAAGACTAAGAAGCGAAAATATTTTTTCACTCAACGTGTAATCAAACTCTGGGATTCGTTACTGGAGGATGTAGTAAAAGCTGTTAGTGTAGCTGGGTTTAAAAAAGGTTTTGACAAGTTCCTGAAGAAAAGGTCTACAAACAATTATTAAAGAGGACCCAGGAAATCCACTGCTTACTCTCTCCCTCTCTCTTGATCTCCACTGTGACCTATGCCCAGGAGCGGCAGTCAGTATGGGACCTATGAATCCGTGAATGTTAGCTGGCCTCTCTCCCCCCATGCATACTTTCTTTTAGACTGGAAACCCATACAGAGAGTTGAGGTCTGTTAACACACACTGACACAAAAGGCCCTGTACTGACTGCTGCTGCTGATGATGCAACCTTCATTTTTTGGATAAGCGGGAGGGGGAGGAGGAAGTGGGTGAGAGGGGAGGTTTAAAAGTTTTGAGTGTGTGCTTGAGCATGAAAGTAGTGGGATCTTGTTCTTTTAAGTTCAAAAGTAATTTCAGAGGACCTATAAAAGATTAGATGATGCTCATCCATCTGGCCCAGCTTACAAGATAAACTTCTAATTTGGGGCTCCACCCACCCACTGTCAGCCAGAAAGCTGAAGAATACAATGACTCTACTCAAGAGTGGTCAAGCTTCCTACCGAGATCACCCAAAAACAAATTAGAAAATCATCTATCAAGTCACAAAGAACCCCAGATTAACATCTAAAGATCCACAGGTCTCTTGGTGTTCATGAGAGGATAGCTAGGAAGAAACCATTACTCTCTAAAAACTAAAACATTGCTGCCTGCAAAACAGCATCTGGATGACCCATAAAATTTCTGGAATAATGCTCTCTGGATGAATGGGTCAAAAATTAAAGGGGGGGCCATATTCAAAATATTAACAAGGTTAGCAGACCTGCTAACTGCGTTAATCATAGTGAGAGGGATTTTCAGTAGCACATAGCCATTTTATGCCACTGAATATCATTTACTGCATTTGACATATCACCTTTTGTTTTTAGCATACAGAGTGGTTTACAAAGTTAGATAAATCAAAAAATTCTTACATAAGTAAAAAGAGACTACACTGGTTACTTTGACAAGCCATGACATATGGATATATGTCACGACCTGAGAGCAGGTGAAACCTTAGTCCTTATTTTATAGAAATATCCTAACCTATGGCTTAGAACAGTGGCAATCAGTTTAGACTCAACAAAGAGAATCCTGACAAAGAAGTGGCTAGCTTTTAAGAAGTTATTAACCACATGAAGGTGAAAAATCTCCCATTTCATTTACTCCTAATGCTACCCCCGATGCTAGCCATGTAGCATTGGACATTCTGGAGTCAACGCTGCAGTTAACCAGCCAGAGGCAATATTCAACCGCTGGCCATTTAACTTAAACTGGCTAAGGATAGGCACTTAAAACAGTTAGCCTAACTTTTGCCAGTTTAGCAAACTGGGCAGCAGCTGAATATTGTTGCTGCCTGGTTAGCTAAATCACTAACCGAGCACACCAGATATTCAATGCCAGTGGCCAGATATGGCCCCAGCATTGAATATCTGGGTATAACTTAAAGCGGTGATGATCAGCCGCTTGACAGAAAGTTTCTTGCTGTCACAACAACAAACATGTTGATTAGCAAAAACCAAAAAATCCTCAAAGAATCTCATCCTGACTGCCAAACAAAATAGCGGAGGTGTCACAGTGTGGTGCTGCTTTGCTGCATCAGAATCTGGAAGGCTTGCCAGCATGGATGGAACAAAGAATTCTGCTTTACATCAGAGATTTCTAGAGGAAAATACCAGGCCGTTCCTCCATAAGTTCCTCCATAAGTTGAAGCTGAACTGAAAGCAGGTCATGTAGCAGAAGGTGACTTTTTACTTACCAGCTAATGTCCTTTCCTCGACTCCTGCTAGGCCAGTCAGATGTGGGTTGGGTTCCCCTACCAGCAGATTGATGGAGACAAAGAACAAATGAAAAATCCAGGTTTCAATGACATCATTCCATGCCTCTATTTGTCTCAGCTACCAGAGGTCTCTTCAGTATTCATCCCAAAGCATAAGGGAGAAACATGGCAAGCCTCACACAACCTCAATCATGCGCAACAATGAGTAATCAACAGTAGAGAACTATGTACAGGAAAGCATAAAAAGGAAGCTGCAGAACCTGCAAAGCCAAGTATAAAAATCACAGTGGACCCAAGGGGACCACAGCAGAACAGAGCAATGCAGTTTCAGGGGTGGGCCCTGGACTGGTCTAGCAGGACTCAAGGAAAGGACGTTAACTGGAAGTAAAATGTCACTTTCCATATCATCCTGTTGGACCAGTTCAGACAAGTGGGATGTACCAAAGCTACACCACCACTGGGCAAGACGATGACACAGCAGCCCACAAACCCACTGAGCCAAAGGCCGTGTCCGCCCACGCGTTGACATCCAAGCAGTACGGCTTGACCAAAGTGGAAAGTGATGCTTACGTTGCTACCTGACAAATGGCTGCAGGGCCACCCTATGCCAACAAGGACGCTTGCTCTCGGGTAGAATGGGCGCACAAACCCTCCAAAACCATCCATTTCCACAATAGATACCCCGAGGTAATGGCCTCCTTAATCCAATGCCTCAAAGTCGACTTAGCCATTGCGTCACCCTTGCACAGACCAGCAAACAGCACAAAAAGATGGTTGGATTTACGAAAAGAAGCTGTAACTTCCAAGTACCAGAGAAGCGCCCTACAGACAGCCACAAGGCGAAGATCCTTATCCTTCTCCTGAAACTGCTACTTAGAGAAGGAGGGCAGGCAGATCAACTGGTCCACATGAAAAGGAGAAAGCACTTTAGGCAAGAAGGAAGGGTGGCATTCTATGTGCTGAATCACACGCCCCAGGGGCCATGGAGGAAACACGTACAGCAGGCACTGACTTGGCCAAGGCATCAAGGTGTTGATGCTCTCAGACCCAGTCTCCATGTGGCGATTGAAGAAGCGGCAAATATGGGCATTCGAGCAGGTCATGATCAGATCCATTTCAGGGCAACCACAGCAACACAGAGTCAACTGAAACACCTCCTGACTCAACTCCTATTCTCCAGGATCCAGAGAGTGATGGCTGAGAAAGTCCGCTTCCACATTGTCCACCATGGCAATGTGTTAAGCTGACAAGACTAGGAGGTTCTTCTCCACCCAGGCATACAGAGAAGCCATCTTCAGAGCTACCTCCACCCAGGCATACAGAGAAGCCATCTTCAGAGCTACCATGGCATTGTCTGAAAACACTCTAACTGCCCGGCCCTCAACAAGGGGATGGAACCACAACAAGGGGATGGCCCTTGCCTCAGGGTGGTTGATGGATCATAATGCTTCCCTGCGGTTCCAATGGACTTGGGCTGTACAGTCTTGGTAATGGGCTCCCCAATCTGAGACTGGCATCCGCCGTAAGCAGGATCCAGGAGAAATCATCCAGCAACACGCCCTTCCACTGAGGGCTGGTCTTCATCATCATTGGGAATGGGAGTTTGCACTCAAACTCCTAAGAACTCTGGGACCACTGAGTCACAAGGACCATTGTAGAGGCTGCATGTGAGCATGTGCTCATGGCACCAACTCTATGGTCACCGCCATCATCTGAGGAGCTGAAGATAATCCCAGATTCTGGGAGCCTGCTGTGCACATTACAGCGCCAGGCAACCCAACAGTTTTTTTACTTTTTCCTGTGGCAAAAAAGCTCTGCCCACTTGAGTGTCGAAATGTGCTCCCAGGAACTCTAGGGACTGGGAAGGCACCAGATGACTCTTTCCCTGATAGATCATCCAGTCGAGACTTTCCAAAAAGGACACCACTCCAGACGCCACCCGAGATGCCTCTGAAAGGGAATGGGCCCGAGACTCAGATCCCTCAGTACCGCAGTCACCACCACCATAGTTTATGGTTTATTAAAATTCTTGATATTCCGCCCTTCAACAATATATCAGAGTGGATTACAATAAAACCAATAATCGAAAGTAGGAAAGGAATGCCATAAAATAGTAGTATAAAGATCAGAGATATGAAGGCAAGGAGGTAGGGAGAAGCACAAAGGGGATAGCAGAAACCTGATGTTCCAGGGTTGCAACTGGGTGTACAACAGCCACCAAATTATAGTACACTGTATAGTCTCAGAGGAAAGGTGAAATGCCTGTTGGAAAAGATATGCTTTAAGGGCTGTTTTAAATCTAGGGAGGAAAGATTCAAGAAGCACAGAAGCGGAAAGGGAGTTCCTTGGAAAATGTCCTGGGGGGGCAGTAAACTGATAGTGAGAGCCAAGCATGGCAAAACGCAGATACTTCACTGATCTGTCTGGATCGGGATATGAAATATGCTTCAGCCAGATTCAGAGACGCCAAGACTGCCCCTTGGCACAGTGCTTGAATCACAGAGTGCAAGGTTTCATCCGAAAGTGTAGGATGCACAACTGCTCATTGACCCCCTTGAGGTCTAGAAAGGGCCGGAAGGAACAGTAGTTCTTTTTTTTGTCACCATGAAACAGATGGAGTGTCTGCCCTTTCTCCACTCATTGGGGGGGGGGGGGGGATGAGCACCACTTTAGGCGCAACATCTTGCCCAAGATGGTCCACACAGCGGCACTTTTGATCGCAGACCCATTAAGGGAAATGACAAAAGCATCTGGAATCGGCTCTTTGCATTCTAGTACATATCCAATCTTCTAGCTGCTCAACAGACTCTTATCCAAAATAAGAGTGTGGAACCGATCCAATTTTCCCTCCTCCTATGGCCACTGAAAAGTCTAGTGAAGCCTCCCATGTCACACTCAAGTGAGAGAGACCCTCAAAGCAGTCTATCACGAGCATTTTTATCTTTTCCTCTCAGTTCTTCAGATTTTCTTTAGAGAAGAGAAAATCCATTCACCATCTGCTGGAGACAAAGAAATACTGAAGAGACCTCTTCTTTAGAGAAGAGAAAATCCATTCACCATCTGCTGGAGACAAAGAAATACTGAAGAGACCTCTGGTGGCTGAGGCAAATAGAGGCATAGGAGTGGTGCCATTTTCTTTGATAGGGGAACACAACCCACTTGTTTGGACTGGTCTAACAGAATGATATGGAACAGCTCTTAATACTGAAGCAAATCCACTACAGATATGCTGAAGTTACTTTATGTTTTAGAATGACCAAGTCAAAAGTCTCAACCTAAACCATGTTGAAATGAAGCAAGCCGTTCATGTAAGAAAGTCCTCTAATGTCATCAAGCTGAAACTGTGCTGTATGGAAGAATAGACCAAAATTCCTCAAGGGCAATGCGAGACATTTAATTGACATTCTTCCTACTCAAGGATGTGCCGCCAATTATTAAATGAAAGGCACACAGCTATCACCCAAGGATACTTATTGATGAATCTGAGTATTTCTCCCTTATCAGGGTTTAGATCAGTATCTAATCATGTTTTGAGCATAAATTGTGGTAAAATACAGACTATCCTAATGGGTTTGCACAAATGCTTTCTCAGCACTCTAGCTAATCTTTAGTTTCAATTTTATTTGATCTACTTACTGTTCTTGACATGGTTAATCATGACCTTTTGCTTCCCACTTTACATGATTTGGGTTCCTGTCACAATTTATTTATTATTTATTTATTATATTCTCTTATATACCGCGCTATTCTGCATTAGTGCAGTTTACATTGAACAAACTGAAATTACATTGAACAGGACATTATAACTTGGAGATAACTATTTTACAGGGAACATGGGCTATGGAGGGTTAAGTGGCTTGCCCAAGACCACAAGGAGCACCTGTGGGACTAGAAACCCCAGTCCTTCCGGCCCAAGGTTGCTGTACTCTAGTGGGATTTGAACAATGTTCTGGCTTGGTTTCATTCCTAGTTGTCCAATTATACTTTCTCAGTTATAATTGCTAAATGGCCTTTTTCCAAAATTATCAACTGTTAGCTTGCTACTCTTCTTTTTTCCTTTTATACTTCTTTGGTCTCTTTCTTTCCTCCCTATTCTCCATATCATAAGCATACAGATAATGACAACTTTTATGATCTTTTCTTTCACTTACATCAGTTATTTTCAATCAAATTCCCAATGATCTTTTATTTCTAATAGAACATTTGCTCATTCTTTTTACAGCCAAAATATATCAAAGTCTAAAAATCCTTTTTGTCACATCCTCTAAGAACACTAAGAATATAAGAATAAAAAATGTGATTTAGACCTAAAGGTCCATTGATCACAATATTCTGTATCTAACAGTGGCCAATGTAGATCACTGGGGAGTACCCAAATCACTTCTCTCTTATTCATTACCGGATGAAAGAGGTGGTGATTCCCATGCCTGCCTAGCTAATAGGTTTTAATGGACTTGTCCTCCAGAAACTTGTCCAAACCTTTCTAACCTCAGCTATGCTATTAACTTTGACCACATCTTCCGCCACCAAATTCTAGAAATTGAAATATGAAGGCAGATGAAGACCATATGGTCTATCCATTCTGCCCATCCAAAGCAAATACAAAGCTCTTCAATCCCCTCCTCTTCCTTAGGGATATACTCTGTACTTATCCTATGTTTTCTTTAATTCATATACAGTCCTTGTCTCAGCCAGCTCAATTGGGAGTTTATTCCACACATCCCCACTCTTTCCATAAAGAAATATTTCCTTCGGGGGAGAGTGTCAAAATGGCCACCTGAGTGGTTTGCTACTCTTGCTTTCCCATGGGCAAATGAAAGGTGAAGTCTAAAGCGGGGAAGGAGTCCTCGAATGCCCCGACACAGCTGGTGAAGGGTCCGATGAATCTGTTTGTGCAGGGGCAAACTTCAGGGGCAAGCTCCGGTGGGGCTCTGGCTGTGTCAACATCAGAGTCAGTGGATCCAGCATCCTTCTTGGAGGCTGATATCAACTTATCCCTGGGGGAACATCTCCCCTCCCCCACCTCCTGGTTCAGTGGCGATATGGCAGACCTGCCCTGGAGGCTCCCGTACGGAAGTTGGCATGTTGGATTCTTCCCTTCGAGGGAGTGTGGCTACTGTAATCGTTGGAGATCCTAGTTGTCAGTGGCCCCATTGCTTGTTCCAGGAAAATTTGAGAGTGGGGGCGAATCAAGCAATATGGTTGGCTTCTCGGTGGCTCCTTCTGCAGCACACCCAGTTTCTTTGGATGTGTTCTCTATGGCGGTGACTCTGGTAAGACTGGAATAGTTTACTCTTGAGACAATTTGGGAGCAATTTAATTGCAGCAGTGTCTAGCCAGACCCAGCAATTGCATGCCAAGATACAGGATTAAGCTTCAGCAATTGTTCACCAACAAACTGTGATGGAGGGGTTTAATGGAGCTTCCATTGCAGAACAGATTAGAATCCCGTACAAAGTCAATTTTCACAATGTTGCTAATATGAAAGATTTAACTGGTGTTAAGAGTCAAATTGGAGGAAAATCTATCCAGGGCTTCCAATCTGAGGTTCATTAATTTTCCTAAATATTCTGTCATCTACGCTCAGGAGATGTTCAGAAGATATTTAATAGAGTTCTTGCAGGTGGCCAAAGATGCAGTACCGTCTTTATCGCGTATTTATTATCTTCCAGTGGGGAAGAAGGAACCCTCAGGGGAACTCCAGTCAATGAAAAATGTTTCTGCTTTGCTTGAAGACTCCCAGTCAGAAACTATTACTTCAGCAACTCTCTTGGTCACTTGTGCACTGATGCCTGATCGGGATCAAGCTTTTCTTTAAGAAGCGTCAAGTTCCTTTCCTTGGTTGTAATATAAGGATCTTTGCAGATCTTGCCTGTTAGATTCAGAAACGACATAAAGAATTTTTGCTTCTGAAGGCAGGTGTTCTGCAATTGGGGGCACGTTTCTTTTTAAGATTTCCTTGGAAGTGCTTAGTTAAATATAATTCAGTTAACTATGTGTTTTCCAACCTTCAGAATTGCTAGCTTTCATTAACACTAGACACGTAATCTCCTCACCAACCAACGAGACTTGTGTTAGATGCTTTATATATAGTCCGCTGAGGTACTCAGGCTGATGTTTATTTCCCTTGTATTCTCTTTGGGGGTTTTCTTGTTAATCATGTATGATCACAGTCGTTCCCCCCCCCCCCCCACCCCCCTGGATTCGTGGGATCTAACATTGTTTATTTTTCTATGGCAGTATGCAATTCTGTATGTTATTTTGATTTGTTAAGTTCCTTTTTCCAAGCAAGTGTAATGCTTGGATTTGTATTAGAAAAGTCAATAAATTGTGGCAAGGAGGCCTATCCAGAGTCCAGGGGAGGACAAAGAGACAGGGAATTCACCCTAGTAAAGGGCCCCCTTTTACCAAATCAGGGTAGGAAAGCCATAAACACCTCCAGGGATCAGAAAACTTCCACGTGGAAAACATTTCAGGCTCCCCCTAGTGGAAGGAAGGGGAGAGGATACAAGGCTCAGAACCCTTTAGGCAGTGAATGCTCAGGTGACCGGAGTCAGGCTGATTGCCGTCACCTGAGTATGGTGGGGTTGGAGCTAGAGCCCTGGAAGTATAAACCCAAAGCAGAGTATGATTTAGTGGAAAGGAGGAGAGGGGAAGCAGGAAGCCAGGCTGAGCAGAGCAGAGGAACGGAGCTTCCAGCTGGAGAGAGTGCTTTTTGGCACGTAGCACGGCTGCAGGAGAGTTTGGAGCTAGGAACAAGAGAGACTCCAAGATCCCCCGGGAGGCTGTTAGCTGAGCAGGAAGCAGAGACAGAGCCTATGCAGCTGGGAGAGCCCGAGGTGAAGCTGATTGAGGAGGGCACTCCCATGGACTATTCCTTGTGCCAAGCTGGGAACGTAGAGAAAGCAAGCCAGTCCTGAAAGAAGGTTATCCAGGAAAAAGGTACCCTTATCCCACAAGCAGGGTGGCTGTGTTTCCCTTGTGTTTATAAAGGGGAAGTTTACCACAGACTTTAAATGTGCTTTTTGTTTGGTGCTTTAGCCAGCAAAGCTAAGAAGGGAATACAATTAGGCTTGCTGGTAAAGACTGTGTACCCTGC
Organism: Ichthyophis bannanicus; assembly: GCA_033557465.1. NCBI lineage: Eukaryota > Metazoa > Chordata > Amphibia > Gymnophiona > Ichthyophiidae > Ichthyophis > Ichthyophis bannanicus. Next base: position 567,745,272 of record CM066034.1, read on the forward strand.
AATAGAGAGAACCTTTAAAACTGCATTTTGTGGTTGGATATGTTTTGGACAAATTTTTGCTTCAGAGAGTCCTGAACCAACAATCCTATGTGTGGTATGATCGAACCCTTGTGTATACAAAAATAATAAATTTCTGTCATTTGCCTTACCTACTTGAGCCTGACTACAGCTTTCTGCATGGTGCACTCATACAGCTGAATAAGGACTACATTTCCCAGAGGGCATTGCAGGGAAATAGTTTAAAAAAAAAAAGCATACAGCAGAAAGTTCCTTCAATAATCCACGCCCCTCTAACCTAGAGGCGAGTGGTGGTGGCGTGACAAAATACAAAATAAAATAAAAAGAAATATTTCCTTAGATTGCTCAGGAGTCTCTTTTCACCTTCATCCAATGCCCCCTCATTCCAGAGCTTCCTTTCAATTTAAAGAGGAGCTCATCCTGTGCATTTACGGCATGGAGGTATTTAAATGTCTCCATCATATTTCCTCTCCCCAGCCTTGCTTCAAAAGTATACATATTGTGATCTTTAAGCCTGTCCCCAAATGCTTTATACTACACAAAACTAAAGATGGTCACTTTTTCAGAGCAAATAGTTCTGTCAATTAATTTTTGTTCCACTCTGACAGTATCATGAAGATATAATGTGATTCATGCACATAACAAAATTATTAGAAAAATGCTAACATAATAAATAAGCAACAGGTCTCAGACTTATCCGGTAAAATATGTTCAGACTTTTACTCAATTTACTGAACTTATGCCCTAATTGCATCAACGACCTCTACAATGTTGCTTGATGGAAAATAATTTGTAAATGATGTAAAACAGTGCTTAGCTTTCAATGCAGTCCCCAACGCAAACCTCAGTGCTTAACTTGCGTTTCACTGTATCAGTTTCCTCAGGGGGGTTCTTTTTTTGAAAGCAATTAAGCAGATTCTCTCTCCCAAAGGTTCCGGCAGGCTCGAAAGAGAAATATTCAACGGAACCTTTGGGAGAGAGGATCTGCTTAATTGCTTTAAAAAAAAAAGAACCCCCTGAGGAAACATTGTAGAGGTCGTTGATGCAATTAGGGCATAAGTTCAGTAAATTGAGTAAAAGTCTGAACATATTTTACCGGATAAGTCTGAGACCTGTTGCTTATTTATTATGTTAGTATTTTTCTAATAATTTTGACCCAAATGCTTTATGACAAAGACCAATTTTAGTAGCCACCATCTGCATGAATGCCTTCTTGTTTTTATCATTTGAAGGTGCGGTCTCCACAATTGCATACAGTACTCCAAATGAGTACTCAAAGACTTATGCAGAGGCACTATCACCTCCCTTTTCCTGCAGGCCATTCCTTGCCTTGTGCACCCAAGCATTCTTCTTGCTTTTGCCAACTTAAGATCATGAGATACGATCCCGTTCTTCTTTCGTGGACTCTTCACACCCTATACTATACTGTTCCCTTGATTTTTGCAGCCCAAATGTATGACCTTGCATTTTTTTAATATTAAATCTTTGTTGCCAAATTCAAGAACATTCTTCAGGCTACAAGATCCCTTCTCATGTTAATCTGCACCTTCCAAGGCGTTTACCCTTTTGGAGGTTTTGATATTATCTGTAAAGAGGCAAACCTTACCTGACAGCCCTTCTGCAATATCACTTTACAAAAATGTTAAAAAGAACCAGACTAAGGACCAGTCTTCACAATACACCATTGGTACCATCCTTATTCTCAGAGTGAACTCCATTTACCTTTTTTCGCCTCCTACTCAACAACCAGTTTCTAACCCACTCAGTCACTTTAGGGTTCATCCCAAGGGCACTCTGTTTATACATGATGCCTATGTGGAACCATGTCAAAGACTTTACTGACATCTAAGTACACCACATATAGCGTGCTCTCCCTTGGCCAACTCTCTGGTTACCCTGTCAAAGAAATGAATCAGATTCGTCTAACAACCTTCCTCCAGTAAAATCATGCTATCTCAGCTCCTGCAATCCACTTGATTCCAGAAACTGTACTATATTTGGTTTTAGCAGCATTCCCATTAATTTACTCACCACAGAAGTCAGACTAACCAGCTTGTAGTTCCCAACATCGTCCTTTCCTTCTGCTTTTATGGAGAGGAACCACATCTGCCTTTCTTCAGTCCTCTGGGACCATTCCTGACTCTAAAGCAGCATTTAGAATGTCAGACAATGGAGCCATCAGAGCTTTCCTAAAGCTCTTCAATACTTTAGATGTATTCCATCCAGCCCCACTGTTTTGTCTACTTTTAACTTAGCTAGCTCCACATGAACACACTTCTAAAAATCATTTACGATCTGCCTCACTTCCATTCCTACTTGTGTATATTTTCTGAGGTCCCACTCCTGACTCTTCATCTATGAACACCAGACACACATTTGTTAAGCAATCCAATTTTATCCTCATCTTCTACATATTGCTGCTCTTTACCCTTGAGTCTGACAATATCACTTTTGCACTTCCTCCCATTTTATTCCACTGGTTACTTTTGCCTCCATTTGCATCTTTGTTTTCCTGCTTACTTTCCCAACTTAGATTGTAAGCTTTGATGAGCAGGGACTGTGTCTTACATCTATACATACAATGTGTGTATGCCTTGTAGCATTATACAAATGATAAGTAGTAGTACTCTTAGCTTCTCCTGATACTGTTTATTTATTTATTTATACATTTTTCTATACCGCCTCTTCCAGAGATCAGTGGCGGTTTACATAGAACAATAATACTTAATAATAGAGAGCTATTATTATTTTACATAGAACAGTTGTAGAACATTTTTTAACATTTAACCCGTTAAACATCAGAACAATTAGAACTGGGGCAATAAGAGTGCCGTAAAATAGAACTATTTACATTGAAACTTAAAATGTGGCTATTTACATTTGAGATTTGCTGTTGCTTGTCTTCCTCTTTCTGCGATCTTCTGTACTTTATAAAGGCTAAGCTTCTTTTCCTTACCTTTTTAGCTACTTCTTTTGAGAATCATAGCAGCTTCCTTTTCCTTTTATTTTTATTTACTTTCCAAACAAAAGGCTTGTTGCCCTTAAAATATCCTCTCAGTTTTGCCAGTTGCTTTATATCCCTCAAAAGTTCCCATCCGAGGGATAGCCTAGTGGTTAGAGCACTGGCTTGGAAACCCACAGACCAGGGTTCGATTCCCACTAGCACTCCTTGTGGCCTTGGGCAAGTCACTTAACCCTCCATTGCTCAGAAAAATCCAAGTTATCAATGTCCCTGTTTAATGTACGTTTACCAAGTTTAAGTTACAATGTAAACCACTTTGATTGAAATGATAAAGAGGTATAAAAAAAATGTTAAATAAATAAAAATAAATAAATAAACTTCTGCTGCTTTCCTGCTTGCCTCTATCAGTGCATCCTGATTGCTGCGGCTAAGGAAAAGGAGCTGAAGGCTGACGGCACCCCCGCCAAGTTTAAAACCTTTGGCACACCACGGGAGGATCAAGGAACTTCTGCTGCTTTCTTGTTTGCCTCTGTTGGTGCGTCCTGATTGCCACAGCTGAGAGGGAGAAGCTGAACAGCTGATGCTCCCCCTGCCAACCTTTGGCACGCCGTGGGATGCGGCCATGACAGCATGCCCTTGGGTGCATGCCCAAAGGGACATGCCAGCCCCTTTGGTGCCCCTTCAGTGCCTGGAGGTGTTTTGTTCCTGAGGAAGGTCTGAATGGGGAAAAGGAAGAAAAAAGTTCTGCCGGTAGTTCTGGCTAAAGCTGTTAAAATTGTTGGACCAATGGTTCGCATGTTCTACCGCCGGCCTTGGACGCCTCGACCCCTGTTGCTGAAGTTTCTTCTGGCACAGTGAGTGCTTCCTCAACACATCTCTCCTCCGGTGAGTTTGGGTCTTACCCCACCCAACTGGGAGGAAATTAAAGGAGCAAACCCCCCTCGGTTGCTATGGGGGAGGAGGGAGCTCTTGCTTGGGAATCTCAAACTGTTTACAGGGTTCACGTTTGCCTGGGAGTAAAATTCCACAGCCCCTTAATTTCTCGATTCTCTTGGACAACATGAGTGAGCCTAAGGAAATTTCACTGCGGGACATATGGCAGGTTGTTATTCGTACTGAAATCTCACTTTGTTCTTTGTCTCAGATTTCAGAGTTTTCTAATGATGTGGTTGTTAAGATGTCGGAATAGGAAAAATGCATCACAAATTGTAACATAGCTATTTCTAAATTGGAGGGACAAATGGTTCTTGCACAGGCTGCGCTTTCATTGTCAGTTCGTGATAGTTTGTCAATCCACCACCATTTAGAGTTTCTTGAGAAGGCAGCTCGGGCAAAGAACTTAAGATTTCTTAATTTTCTTCAAACTCATTTCTTGACACCCTCCCCCACTTTATCCTTTTCCAAAAATACTTAAAATAAATTTTGTTATTTAACGATGTGGAATCAAAACATTTTTAAATCTTTATTATGTTCCTCAAGGGACCAAGACTACAGCACATGGTGAGGATCAGTTTGATAATTTAGTAGTAAATGAGACCTTGGATGTCTCAGCTTTTTAGAATTCTCAGAAGATGTTATCTATACCCGTGCTACATTAGCAGTCTCATTTATGTCTTTGGTGGATAAAAATAAGGAGATGCATTTGCATTTCACAAAAAAGAATGTCCCCTTTTGTGGTAGGGTAATTCAGGTTTTCCCAGATGTTTGTAAAATCACTCAAAAACGTTGGTAGGCGTTTTTAAACCTGAAATTTCAGGTTTTGACCTTAGGGGTTTCTTTTTACCTAAAATACCCATATTCAAGGGTTGCTATTTATATTTCTGGCCTTAGCAACAGTAAGTGTTGCCAGGCGCCATCCAATGGTTCCATTGGAACACTGACATTGTTGAACATAACCTTATTCATAACATTTTATCATTTGAGTGCGATTTGTTGTTTACAGTAACTTGAAAAATTCATCTCGGGCGAAAAATGGAATTAACTCGTGAACATTTTCGTGCGATTATTTTTCATAACTTTTGACATGGATTATCAAGACAAGAGTGCATCAATGAACTTAATTTTTTATATGGCGATAAAGCACCATCCTACAGCACTGTAAAAAACTGGTATAACGAATTCAATCATGGCCGACGTTCGCTCCAGGACGAATTCCATCAGGGTCGTCCAAAATCAGTTGTTGTGCCAGAAAATATTGATGCTGTGTGTGAACTGATAAAGCAAGATCGTCATGTGACATACTGTGAGATTGAGGCATCTTTGGGCATTAGTATGACAAGCATCAATAAGATATTGCATGATCATTTGGCCGTAAAAAAGATTTGTTCGCGTTGGATCCCGCATAATCTGACAAACGCTCAAAAGAAGGCTTGTGTCGATTGGTGCAAGGAAATGTTGAAAAAATACGTTCAAGGTGCATCAAAGACTGTGTATAACATCTACACAGGTGACGAATCATGGATCTATGCATATGAGCCCGAAACAAAACAGCAATCGACTGTATGGGTCTTCCAAGACGAGCCAAATCCAACAAAAGTTGTTCGCGGAAGAAGCACATTGAAGCAAATGGTTGCCTGTTTCTTCGGCATTACCGGTCACGTGATGACAGTGCCATTAGAGCAACGTAGGATGGTCAATTCTGAATGGTACACGACCATTTGTTTACCAGAAGTCTTCGGAGAAATTCAGAAAAAGTCGAAGAGGCGGCGAATAATTCTTCATCATGACAATGCGAGCTCTCACACATCGGCTCAAACAAAGGAATTTTTGACCGGCCAAAACATCGAATTGATGGGTCATCCACCATACAGCCCTGATTTGGCACCCAATGACTTCTTTTTATTCCCGCACATCAAAAACAACAAACAAATTACGTGGTCAACGATTTTCAACATCCGAAGATGCGGTTGATGCATTCAAAATGCATGTTTTGGAGTTACCTCAATCGGAGTGGAAAAAGTACTTCGAAAATTGGTTCAAACGCATGCAAAAGTGTATTGATCTTCATGGAGAATATTTTGAAAAACAATAAAACCAATTTCGATCATAAATATTTGTTTTTTCATTATTAGGCCAGAAATATAAATAGCAACCCTCGTAAGTGCTTGGTGAAACTTGGGAATGAGAAATTTGTGTTTTTTGACCCAGTCCAATTTGAAGGTTATCTTTCTGGGAAGAGATTAGAGGGTTAATTGACCTTATAGGGTTAATTGGCCCGGTTGATGCGTAATTATTTTGGCCTCTTGGCTTAAGTAAATATGGGTATATTAGTATTTGTATGTAAATCAGGAGCTCTGTTTTTTCTTTTTTTTCCTTGAATTATTGTTTTTGTGGTTTGTTGATGTTTATTTTCTGTTGCTACTTAGTCGGTCGGCTTCCCTCGCAATAGGGACTTTTTGTATTACCTGCTTTATTATTAATAAAGCATTGTGAAATTTTAAAAAAAAGTTCCCATCCAGCTTGAGATATTCCGCCATCATGACAAAGTTAGTTTTCATTAAGTTTAGGACCCTCACTTTTGAATGAACCATCTCCACCCGTATTTCAATATTCAATTACATCTTTCAGTGATTACTGTATGCTCTTCCCATTCATAAGCAACAGATCAAGTGTGGCTCCCTCCCACAAGTTTAGTTACTAGTTGCTGGAATAGTTCTCCCCTCAGAGAATTCAAGATCTCCTTACTTCTAGATGACACTACAGCAGGGGTATCCCAATCAAAGTCAGCATACTGAAATCACCAATCAATAGCACTTTTCCTTTCACGGCAAAATTGTGACTGTCTTTACTTAAATCTCTTTCCACTTCTGCCTGTGAAGGAGGTCTATATACCATATCAAGCAGTCAGGGCAAACAGTGGGAGGAAGACAATGTTCTGGCCAGAACAGCCTTACCAAAGGCACCATCAGCACTTGCTCCCACATGCAAACCTGTAGTGTTTCATGAAGGTACTCAGGGATGTCTTCTGGAGACAACAAGGCAGACTGAGCCCAGGAGGAGGCCTATGACCTTCCCAGCAAGAAGGTAAGCTAAACAAATGTCTTCTTTTTTTCCAATAAAAAATGGAAAACTTGGCCATTGCCTGTCCTTTCCAAGGACCATTAAAAAGCACAAAAAGATGGTCCGACTGCCATAAAGCAATGATCACTTCCAGGTATCTAAGCAACATTATCCTCACATCAAGGAGACACAGAGAGGGATCCAACCAGAGGTCATCCTCCAAAAGGAGAGCAAAACCACTTTCTAATTTAGGGGAAATCACTTTCTGAAGGAAGAATAGAACTGTTTGCAAGGCAACGGACATTGTGGAAATCAGCAAGAAAGGCTCATGACAGGACAAAGCCTGAAATTCCAAGACCCGTCTGGTGGATGCGATGATCACCAGAAAAAACACCTTAAGAGTCAAATCTTTGGAAGTGGCCTTGTGAATGGGCTTGAAAGGTGAACCTTTCAGCACCTTCAACACCAAGGAGAGGCTCCACTGAGGGACAATCAGGTGCACAGAAGGCTAAAGCATCTTAGCTCTCCAAAAGAAGCGAGCAACATCAAGGGGGACCAACAAGGACACACCCTTCACCTGTCCCTGGTAGCATGCTAAGGCCGCAACCTGAACCTTAAGCCCTGATCCAAGCCTGCGTGGAAAAAGGCTAACACGGCGCCAATAGGGCCTGAGAAGAACACCACCTCCATACCGTCACATAGGCTAAGGAGGTGGATCCCTACAGGTCTTGAGTAAAGTATTCATGATTGTCCCCAAATAGCCATGGTTAGCTAGTCTTCGCCTCTCAAGGGCCAAGCCATAAGCCAGAAAGGAGTGGGGTCCTCCATTATCAGGTGCCGTTGATGAAAAAGGCCCTTCTCTTGAAGAAGCTAGAGCATAAACCTTGTTAGCAAACCCATCAGGTGCGTGTACCATGGCTTACAACCAGTCTGAGTGACCAGAATCATCAAGCCTGGATGTGTCGGAATGCTGCGGAGCAGACAGGTCACCAGAAGCCTTGGGAGGGAGACACAGAGCATCCCTTTCTGTGGCCACACTAAAAGCATGGCATCCAATCCCACCCCTCAAGGATCCCTGCATCAACTGAAGAAACTACTCACCTTTGTACTACTGCAGATGGTCATCAGAACTCGAATATTGGGAGACCCATCTCCATACTAAGAGCTTGAACATGTGGAAACTCAGCTCCCATTCCCTGGGATCCACTGTGTTCTGACTGAGAAAGTCCACCTATATGTTGTTGATACCTGCTATGTGAGCCACTGACAGAGCCACTAGGTACTCCATCCAGCTGCACAGAGTGGCCACCTCAAGCACCACCGGGTACTCCGGGTCTATCCCTGCTTGTTGACATTGGCCATTGCTCTGGCATTGCCTAAGAAGACTGACTGCTTTGCTTTTCAACAAGGACTGAAATCCCTCTAGGATGACCAGGAGGCCACCTGAGGGAACCAAACCCCCTGCCTCATCTGATCTAGGCAGTCGAGCCCCATCCCCCCCCCCCCCAGCCCTTCAGACTAGCATTAGTCTTTAGAACCACCCAATACGGGGCTTCTAGGAGGCATGCCGCACATCAGATGGTGGGCTTCCCGCCACCATGCCAACTGTTCCTTAAGGTCTCTTGAAAAGGGAAGGGCTCACTTGAATAGCTGCAAGCATAGAGACCATAGGGCCCATGAGTCTACATCATGGACCTTAGAAGCTTCAGATAGTCCCATGTCCAAGAAGCAGACCACCAACCATAAACATCTATGGGCAAAAAATAAAAGTTGAAGGAAAAAAGCATCAACTTATTTATTTATTTATTTTATTTATTTACTTCTCTTATATACCGCGCTATTAAAATCAGTGCGGTTTACAATTGAACAAAAAACATACTGCAATGTCACACGACAATTGAGTTTTTACATTGAACATGGACGAGATAACCTGGAGGTAACAGGGGTAACTAATTACAGAGTAATTATTCATGGAGTATGGTGAGAAATTATACATATAGTATGGTGAGAAATTATACATATAGTATAGCTTGGTTTCAACATATTTATAAGAGGTTTAATCAATAAGATGTGTGATCAGTACCAATAATAAATAAGAGAGGGGATATGGTGGTAGAGCTAGTCATTTTCTTTATGGTGTTGGATTTTGGGTGGGGTGGAGTAGGGTGTAGGATGTGAGGATGGGTGGTTGTTTCTGGGATTGGATTCTGGGTAATGGATGAGGAAAAGGTATTGTTTGAGGGCTTTTCTAAATGACAATAGGTCTGGGGTGGAACGGAGCTCATTGGGGAGGGCATTCCAGGTCATGGGTGCAAATAGGGAGAAGGCTCTATTGGCTCTATCTATAGAGGGGTTTTACATGTAGTAGAGAAGATTGTGCAGGTTGATAACTTGTTGGCTTGGATTATCTTTGATTGTAGGTAGTTTGCATAATCTTGTGGGTGAAGCATAGTTGTTTGGGCGGGAGCTGGGTCACCTGTTAGGGACTTAACTATGCTGAACAGATCATGGGGTTTGTTAAGCGATTGCTTTAGAATATCTGCATGGTATTGTTTTCTTTTTTCCATCGTCATTGCTCGATGAGATTGTAGATAAGAGGTGTATGTACGTAGAGATTCAGGGGACCGGGCGTGGTGCCAGTGTCTCTCTAGTTTACGTAAGTGAAGGAGCGACGCTCTAAGGTCATTGGTGTACCATGGAGCATGTTCTCGCTTCTTGATGTTTATTCTTGTGGTTGGGAGGGAGGCAGCTGATTTAAGGGCGTGGTCCCAGTTGGAAACTAGTTTATCTGGGTCAGATAGTGTGATAATAAGGCGAGGTAAGATTTCGTCAAGGGCTTTATCCTTAACAAAAGACTTAAAACGTGTAGATAGAGAGCTCGGTGGGGCTTGTGCCTTGATAGTGCTGTTAGTCTGATGGATGGTGGGTATCTGAAATGTGATAAGATCATGATCAGACCAGGGTACTGAAGTTATTGATGTGGCGAAGTGGTGAGCTATATTTGTTGCTATCTGTGGGGCGAAGATCAGGTCAAGTGTGCTTCCCTTGATGTGGGTAGGTGATTCAATAATCTGATTGTATCCCAGATCTTTCATAGCATCAATGAAGGCTGTTGCATGTGCAGTTGTTAGAGAAGGCAGGTTAAAATCTCCCATTATCCAGCTTGGGATACTGGAATTGCAAGCAAGATTGATTATTGTTGGTAATTCGTCTGGTGAGGGTGTTGGAGCTTGATATAAAAGGTTGATAGAGCAGAGTTCATTTGTTATAGTAATCATATCAAGGTGAGTGGTGCTGGATGCATTGCTTGTTTTGAACTGGAGATTGGATTTTGTGAGGATGAGTGTACCTCCTCCTTTTTTATTAGATCTGTGGCAAGTGTGGATGGTGAAGCCAGGAGGTGACATCTGGTGGATGAGAGCATTATCGCAGTCTGATAGCCAAGTTTCGGTTATCATTAGGATATCAAGATTGTGTTGAGATATCAGGTCGTGGACCACTGGCCATTTTGAACGTATAGATCTTGCATTTATAAGTGCACACCTGATTGGGTGTTGGGATTTGTTTTTCTGGCTATGGTCCTTTCTGAGGTTTTGCAATGGGATGTATAGTAGGTGGGGGTGGGTTGTGATGGGTCTTGATGAAGGGTGACGGGGGGTTTCAAACCATTTTCTTCCCGTGTAGCGGAGAATTGGGATGAAGCTAGTGTCAGGGTTAAAGGCGTGAAGAAGGTTGGGGTAGTAGGAGGTAAGGAGGAGTAGGGTTAAGCTCAAGATTAAGTGCATTTTTGGTATCTTGAGTGAAGGGTACATATGTGATTGCAAGGTAGGTAGATTTTAGGATAGTAAATTAGAAAAGGCCTGAATGTCTTAGTAGATCTGTATTATTGTGAAGTAAATAGAAGAGACTATAGGGTGTCTATAATGTGGTTATGTACTATGGGTTACAAGATATATACTATAAGTACATTGTACACATTTGTATAGTAGCAACATTAATTAAAGTAATGCAAATATAAGGAACAGTAATTGTATCAGTAATGGTGGTAACTAAATATAGGTAGTCAAACTAACAATGGAACACCAGTGTAAATAGCATTTTTGATAAAAGGATCAAATTATAAAATTACATTAGTGTGGTAGCATTATTAATTAAACTAACATAGTAGGCAGTAACAGGTAGACAAGGAGATAACATTAAACATAATGTTGATTTAAGGTAGTGAACCTGGTTGCAGAAATTTGCTCAGTGGTGTTGGTTCAGAAGAAGATTTGAGTTTGGGATTTGATTTGAGATTGGGCAGCATGTCTGATGGCTGTTAGCTGCTGTTTGAGATTGGGCAGCAGGTCTGATGGCTGTTAGCTGCTTCAGCTATGCAGATGGAAAGCACAGTTACTTACCTGTAACAGGTGATCTCTGGGAACAGCAGGAATTAGTCCTCACATATGGGTACGTCGGTACCGACGGAGCCTGCGCGGGAAAGCTCCCCAGCTTCCCAGAAGGAAAGCTTTTGGGGCCTCCCACTGCGCATGCGCGCTGCCTTCCCGCCTTCCTGACCAACTCTCCTCAGTTCGAGTTTAAAGCTGAGACAATAGAGAGAGGAAAGGAAAGAGAGAGATAGATACAACTCCTAGGGGAGGCGGGTGGGTTGTGAGGACTAATTCCTGCTGTTCCCAGAGATCACCTGTTACAGGTAAGTAACTGTGCTATCTCCAGGAACAAGCAGGAATAAGTCCTCACATATGGGGACTCCCTAGCTAAGATGCCTGGGAGATCTCCTGAAGGGTATGAGACCCTGAAAGGTTCCTCATCTTCCTATGGATCTCAGGCATCCATTCAGGGAAGGTGGGCTGGAGTTGTTCAAGAATGGAACAGGTGTCTGAGGACAGCCTGACCAAACAAGGCATCCCGGCGGGAGTCCTTGTCCAAACAGTAATGGGCTGTAAAGGTATGAACCGAGGCCCAGGTGGCTGCTCGACAGATCCGGTCATTGGACACAGAGTTTAAATGAGCCATAGAGGTGGCCATGGCCCTCACGTTGTGAGCGGTGACATGGCCCTCCAGAGAAAGGTTCTTACTCCGGTAAGCAAAAGAGATACACTGAGCAATCCAATTGGAGAGTGTTCTTTTGGAGACTGGAAGTCCGAAATGAGAAGGATCAAAAGCAACAAAAAGCTGAGAAGACTTTCGATGTTGCTGTGTCCTGTGGAGGTAAAAGGCAAGAGCTCTTTTACAGTCTAGAGTATGAAGGTTCCTCTCTGCACTGGATGCATGAGGAGCTGGAAAAAAGACAGGTAAATATACCTCTTGATTAAGATGAAAAGGGGAGACCACTTTAGGCATAAAGTGGGGATTGGTCCTAAGGACCACCTTATCATGATGGAACCTTGTATAAGGTGGATTAGCCACTAGAGCTTGCAGTTCACTGATACAGCGAGCTGAGGTGACTGCAATAAGAAAAATAACCTTCCAGGAAAGAAATTTCAAGGAGGTAGTGGCTAAGGGTTCAAAAGGGGGCTTCATAAGCTGACCAAGAACCAAGTTTAAGTCCCATGCCACCGGAGGAGGTCGAATGGGAGGTTTAGTTAAGGTTAGGCCTCTCATGAATCTTGCAATAAGAGGATGAGAGGAAACAGGTTGTCCATTGATGGGCTTAAGTGATGCCGCAATAGCACTCAAATGGACTCTTAATGAATTTGTTTTGAGTCCTGCATTGGAAAGATGCAGGAGATATTCCAAAAGAGAATTCAATGGGAGTGCTAGAGGGTTAAGACACTTTTGAGCACACCAAATGGAAAATCTTTTTCATTTAAAAGCGTAAGAACGCCTAGTGGAAGGTTTCCTAGAGGCATGTAGGATATCCTTCACTTGCTGCGAAAGATTGAAGAGTTGAAGGTCTAGGCCTTCAGTAACCAAGCTCTGAGGTGAAGGGATTTGGGGTTTGGGTGCCACAAAGTCCCCTCCTCCTGAGACAGAAGGTCTGGAGCCACTCCCAAGTCCAGGGAGGGGGCTTGGGAGAGATGCAGAAGTAGAGGGTACCACACTTGGCGTGGCCAGCGTGGAGCTATGAGGATCATGGACTATTGATCGCTTTGAAGTTTGATCAGAGTCTTGGGAATCAAAGGAATGGGAGGAAAGGCATACAGGAAGCCCTGACCCCAATGCAGGAGGAATGCATCCTTGGCCTGAACTCCTTGACACGGAATTCTGGAACAGAACCGGGGAAGTTTGGCATTCCACGGACTAGCAAAGAGGTCTATGTCCGGGGTTCCCCATTTCTGGAAGATTCTGAGTACCTGATCCATGTGCAGGGACCATTCGTGTGGAAGCAGAACTCGACTGAGTCTGTCTGCCCAAGAGTTTTGGATTCCTGGAAGATATACTGCCAGGAGATGGATTTGATGCTCTCTGGCGAAGGCCCATAATCTTAGAGCTTCGTTGCAAAGCGACAGAGAGCCAGTCCCTCCTTGTTTGTTTATGTAAAACATGGCTACTTGATTGTCCGTGTGAATAAAGACTGTCATGTTGCTGAAGAGGGTATGAAAAACTTTGAGAGCCAGAAAGATTGCTCGAAGTTTCAAGTGGTTAATATGAAGGGTGGTCTCCTCTGGAGACCAAGTGCCCTGAGTGGAGAGATCTTGGAGATGAGCCCCCCAACCTGTTTGGGAGGCATCTGTTGTGAGGGTTGCTTGGGGCAACAATGGTTGAAAGGGGGCCCCCAACAACAGATTTTGAGTGGATATCCACCATTGGAGAGACCAAAAGAGACGATTGGAGTTTGCTATTTGGTCTGAGAGAGCTCCTGATGTTTGAGTCCACTGGGTGGATAAAGTCCATTGAGCTGCTCTCATATGTAGGCGAGCATAAGGCACCACATGCACTGTGGAGGCCATGTGGCCTAATAGTTGTAGCATCTCTCTGGCAGTCAAGTGGCTTCTGGACCGAGCCTGAGAGGCTAAATGCACTAGATGTTGGCAACGGGCCTGAGGTAGATAGGCCTTTGCAGTGGTGGTATCCAACCAGGCCCCTATGAACTCCAGGGATTGCGTAGGGGTGAGTTGAGACTTTGGCAGATTGATCACAAGTCCCAGATACTGCAGGATGCGTCTGGTGCGATCCAGGGAAGTCTGAGCCTCGGACTGAGATGGAGCTCGGATGAGCCAGTCGTCCAGGTATGGGAAGACAAAAATTCCCAAGTGTTTTCCCTGGAACAGAACCGTAGGAATTTTCTGTGGGATGGATGGATGAGTATATGTGTGTACACATCCTTGAGATCTAGAGAACAAAGCCAATCCTGACTCTGTAGGTATGGAAGGAGAGTACCTAGAGAAAGCATCTTGAATTTCTCCTTGTATAGAAATTTGTTCAATTCTCCGAGATCCAGAATGGGTCTGTACCCCCCTGTTTTCTTGGGAATGAGAAAATAAGGGGAGTAAAAACCTGATCCCTGTTGAGGAAGAGGAACCTCTTCTATTGCCTTTTGGGCGAGAAGAGTGGTCACCTCCTGACTTAACAGGTCTAGGAGAGATGGGGGAGAATTGAAACTTCTCACCATGGTAGGGGGAGGAAGGTTGGAGAAATGTAATTTGTAGCCCTCTCTGATGATAGAGAGGGTCCATTGTTCTGATGTGATTTGCTCCCATCTGGGAGCAAAATGAGTTAACCTTCCTGGAATGGTGAGAGGTTCTGGTTTTAGAGCCAGAAAGGTTAAGTTCTCTAGATTTAAGTCAAAAACCCTGAGGGGGTTGGGACTGTGGGGCTGTAGCAGCCCCTGCAGGTTTTGCCCTGGCCGGTTTAGGCTGCTGACGCTTAGGAGCAAAGCGAGCTGCAGAAGATTGTTGGCCAGTATTTGTGGCAAACCTGGCCTTCTTGTAGAAAGGCTTTTTGAAAGATTTTTTCTTGACAGGGGTAGAGGTAGACTTAGAAAGTCTATCTAATGCAGCATTTTCTGCATCCATTTGAATGGCTTTGATTTGCCACTCCTTACCAAACAGATTCTCACCTGTACAGGGCAAATTTCCCAACCCATCTTGGACCCAGGGTTCTAGGTCAGAGGCCTGGAGCCAAGCAATTCTGCGAGCCGCAATGGCAATACCTGAGGCTCTGCTAGCACCCTCAAAGGAGTCAAAGGCTGCTCTGTTGGAGAACTTTGAAATATCTTGGGTATGCTTCAGCAAAAGAAGGAACTCCTCCTTTCTATCATCTGGGATAAAGGGGAGAAAATGGCGTATCTTTAATGCAATCTCCTTCAGAAACATG
This sequence comes from Ichthyophis bannanicus, assembly GCA_033557465.1. Taxonomy (NCBI): domain Eukaryota; kingdom Metazoa; phylum Chordata; class Amphibia; order Gymnophiona; family Ichthyophiidae; genus Ichthyophis; species Ichthyophis bannanicus. Next base: position 567,760,510 of record CM066034.1, read on the forward strand.
CCCATATAGATGCTGTATGAGTTGATTCTGCCAATAAGCATACTTGCTTGGAAGATTTTTCTTCCAAAAGCATCCAGAGTCCTACATTCTCTTCCTGGGGGAGTAGAAGAGTGTCTTTAAGTACTCTTTATCCTCTTCATAGCTGACTGCACCACGATGGAGTGGTGAGGGAGCTGAGTTTTTTGAAACCCAGGAGAAGGGGGGACACGATACATGGTGTCCAGATGATGAGAATGTGGAGATAGGGTGAGAGGAGTCTCCCATAAGTCCATCATGTGTTCTTCAAGAATTTCATGGATGGGCAAGGTGACTGCCTCTTTGGGAACCTTAGAGTATCCTAAAATGTCTAACTTTTTTGCTCTAGGTTCTTTTTCAGAGGATACAGAAATAAAAAGACCTTTAGCTACTTTAATGATGAAGTCTTCAAAGGATAAATCCTCTGGAGGAGACATTCTCGTCTTTGGAGAAGAGGGCTCCTCAGGTAGAGTAAGGGATACTTCAGCAGAGTCATCTGATGAATCAGAATCATCAGAAGACTTAAAGTATCGTCTGTTTGCTTCCAGGGATCGATAAGCGTATCGACCGGTATCGACATCAGGGGTACCCGCAACCGGATCGGTATCGGGAAAAACCCCGGAACCGGGAACCGGAATCGGTATCTTGGTCGATGTGGATGGCCTGGGTACCGGTATCGGCTGTGGTACCGGAACCGGAGTCGGTACCGCAGGGTGCGGTACCGAGGGCGTCGCAGCCTTAATGAAAGCGAAAATGGCCTGCTGCATGGATTGAACTGTATGATCCATGGACGCCACGACTGTCTGGATGTCGGTACCGGATGAATGAGCCGGTACCCCAGAACAGTCTAACAGGTGATCGGTCGAGGCCATGCCATCGATGTCAACCTGTAACCCCATAGGAGGAGCTTTGGAAGCCGGAGCTTCCCGCCGGGGTTGTTTGGCTGGGGCAGGGTCCTCAGGGTCAAGCCCAGGGGTATCTCGATACTTAGAGGGAGATTTGCCCTTTGAGGACCTGCCAGAGGAATGTTTGGTTACCTGAGATCCATCAGGAGAGGAAGACCTGGAAGATGTCTATGCTGGAGTATCTGTAGAAAAGAGCATGTGAAACTTGGCTGCCCGGTTCTGTAAGCCACGTTTAGACATCAAAGAACAGGATGGGCAATCCGGAATGGAATGGTCAGGCCCCAAACATTTAAGACACCATTCATGGGTGTCTGTGACTGAAATAGTACCGCTGCACTTGGTGCATTTTTTAAACCCAGAGGCTTGTTTCTCCATGAGGGAGAATGTGTGAAGGCCTAAAGGCCTCACAGAACAAACACACCAAGTGAGGAAAAAGAAGATTTTTTTTTTTTTTTTTTTTTTAGAAATAAAGGAAAAAAGACCGGCGGTAACGGTCTGGAATCGGGGAAGGCAGACATGCGGCCAAAGAAATAAATTAAAATAACAACTTCTTCAGCGGTGACAGGAACACGACCTGCTGGCTCCGCGGAAAAAGAAGAACTGAGGAGAGTTGGTCAGGAAGGCGGGAAGGCAGCGCGCATGCGCAGTGGGAGGCCCCAAAAGCTTTCCTTCTGGGAAGCTGGGGAGCTTTCCCGCGCAGGCTCCGTCGGTACCGACGTACCCATATGTGAGGACTTTTTCCTGCTTGTTTCTGGAGATTCACAGATCCCCAGAGGGGACAGGAGCTGGAGAGAGTCTCTGTCACAGAGCCTGATGGTGCTTCTTATTTAAAAAGCAAGCTGGAGCTCTGATTGGGCAGCAGGTCTGATGGCTGTTAGCTGCTTCAGCTATGCAGATGAAATCACAGATCCCCAGAGGGGACAGGAGCTGGAGAGAGTCTCTGTCACAGAGCCTGATGGTGCTTCTTATTTAAAAAGCAAGCTGGAGCTCTGATTGGGCAGCAGGTCTGATGGCTGTTAGCTGCTTCAGCTATGCAGATGGAATCACAGATCCCCAGAGGGGACAGGAGCTGGAGAGAGTCTCTGTCACAGAGCCTGATGGTGCTTCAACTTGGACTAGAAAGTATCCAAGGATGAAAGGGACAGCAAGAAGGAAGGGGAGATTGGTCCCAGCTTACCGGTTCCTCTCTGGGGCCACATAAGGTCCAGCTGTTCCTACTCAGCCCACCAGATGCTAGTAACCCATGAAAAACAGAACTGGATCCTGGGAGGCTGTCAGCTCAAAAAGTCAAAGGTATACCCTCAGTTGGAGCTCCAAAGGGCCCTAACAGTCCTAATCCAAGGCCTCTGCACCATAATATGGGCGAGAAGAGCTGGGTTTATCAGAACTGCTGCACCAGTTCACACACACTTTGCTACCTGCTGGAGGCAGACAATTACTGGCTTCTCTCAGTGCTGCATCAGTGATTATAACTCCTAATGACATCACTGAAAGATGCTTGTCTGCCTCCATCTGCTGGCATGGGAGCATAACCCACTCGTCTGGACTAGCAGAATGATAGGGAATACTTCTTATACAGAGCGCCACTCCTCTCCTCATACCCTGTCTTTCCTGAATAGACTATAGCCTGGTATAATTATATCCCAATCATGGTTCTCCATGAACCATGCCTCTCTGACCACCAAAAAATCAACGCTGGCCTCTTCTATTATAGCCTCTAGATCGAGAATCTTATTTCCCATACTAAGGGCATTGGGCATTAGTATACACAAATTTCCAGATGTTGCCCTTTTTTCACCATTTCTACAGAAGCATTTAATGTTTTACTTACCTCAGAGCTTTGTCCACTAATCCCTGACAAACCTAGTTTAAAAATCCCTCTTTAGGAGGTTAGCCATCGCTTCTCTGATAAGTGGATGCCATATCTGCTCAACAGCCCTTTGAAAATCATACAATGGTCAAGGAAGCCAAAATGCATTCAAAGATGTAGCACACATTCACTGCTAGGATGTGGGTTCCTCTGCCTTGGCCTTTTACTCTCACCCTCAACAGGGAGGATTGAAGAGGCACCACCTGTGCACCTGTTTCACCCTCTCTCTCAGCGCCATAAAAATCAATCTCAATGCAGTCAGAAGGATATCTAGCAGTAACATTTGTGCCAACATGGATACATGGCACCAAATTTATTTATTTAACACTTCTTATATACCGCGCTATTTCTCATCAGTGCGGTTTACATTGAACATTAAACACTTGGACAAAAATTTTGTCCTACGTTTACATAAAACAGGGATATAACATGGAATCAACTGGGGAAGCTATATACATATGAACTATGTATATAGTTTCCCCAGTTACATAAAACAGGGATATAAGAACATAAGAACATAAGATATGCCATACTGGGTCAGACCAAGCTCCATCAAGCCCAGTATTCTGTTTCCAACAGTGGCCAATCTAGGTCATACGTACCTAGCAGTTTCCCCAAGGGACACAGGTTCCACAATCCTTGTATTGGTTCAAGCATTGATATCCTGGGTCCCTTATTAATAATGGCTTATGGACCTTTCCTCCAGGAACTTGTCCAAACCTTTTTTAAACCCAGCTACACTAACAGCCTTTACTACATCCTCCGGTAACAAATTCCAGAGTTTGATTACACGTTGAGTGAAAAAATATTTTCTTTTATTAGTCTTAATGTATACCATCCTGTAGCTTCATTGCATGTCCCCTAGTCTTTCTATATTCTGATAAGGTAAACAATCGATCTACGTTTACCCGTTCCACTCCGCTCATTAATTTATAGACTTCTATCATATCTCCCCTCAGCCGTCTCTTTTCCAGGTTAAAGAGCCCTAACCTTTTTAGCCTTTCTTCATAGGAGTATCCTTCCATCCCCTTTATCATTTTGGTGGCTCTTCTCTGAACCTTTTCTAATAACTCTATATCCTTTTTAAGATACGGCGACCAGAATTGCACACAATATTCAAGGTGCGGTCTCACCATGGAACGATATAGAGGCATTATAATATCCTTTGTTTTATTTTCCATTCCTTTCCTTATCATACCTAGCATTCTATTTGCTCTCTTGGCCGCCGCTGCAGCACACTGGGCCGAGGGTTTTAACATGGTATCCACAATGACGCCTAAATCTTTTTCCTGGGTGGTGGTTCCTAATGTGGAACCTTGCATCGTGTAACCATAGTTTGGGTTGTTCTTCCCTAGGTGCATAACCTTGCACTTGTCCACATTAAATTTCATCTGCCATTTTGATGCCCAGTCTTCCAATTTATCAAGATCCTCTTGCAATTTTCCACAATCCTCTTGGGTTTTAACAACTTTAAATAGTTTTGTGTCATCTGCAAATTTGATAACCTCACTCGTTATTCCACTTTCCAGGTCATTTATGAATATGTCAAAAAGCAGCGGACCCAGCACAGATCCCTGGGGTACACCACTATTCATCTTTCTCCATTGGGAAAATTGGCCATTTAGCCCTACCCTCTGCTTTCTATCTTTTAACCAGTTCCTGATCCACAATAGTACACTGCCTCCTATCCCATGACTCTTTAGTTTTGCCAAATGTCTCTCATGAGGGACCTTGTCAAAGGCTTTCTGAAAGTCCAGATACACAATACCAACCAACTCACCTTTGTCCACCTGATTATTCACTCCTTCAAAAAAACATAACAGATTAGTAAGACAAGATCTTCCTTGTCTAAAGCCATGTTGGCTGTCTCTCATTAGTTCATGACTATCTACATGCTGAGTAATTTTATTCTTTATGATGGTTTCTATCATTTTTCCCGGTATTGACGTCAGGCTCACCGGTCTGTAGTTTCCCGGATCACCCCTGGAACCCTTTTTAAAAATTGGTGTTACATTGGCGATCCTCCAATCTTCAGGTATTAGAGATGATTTTAATGATAGTTCACAGATTACTAATAGCAGGTCTGCAATCTCATATTTCAGTTCTTTCAATACCCTTGGATGTATACCATCCGGCCCAGGTGATTTGCTACTCTTCAGCTTATCTAATAGTTGTAATACATCTTCTCGATGTATCGATATTTCCTTCAATTCTTCTGCACCTTTAAATACCACTTCAGTCATGGGTAACATCCCTACATCTTCCTCAGTAAAGACTGAAGCAAAGAATTCGTTCAGTCTCTCCACTATCGCCTTGTCGCCTCTTAGTGCTCCTTTAACCCCTTTATCATCTAATGGACCAACTGACTCTCTCACAGGTTTTTTGCTACGAATGTACTTGAAAAGGTCTTTACTTCGCGTTTTTGCTTCTGCAGCAAGCTTCTTCTCAAATTCTCCCTTTGCCTGCCTTATCAATGCCTTGCATTTGACTTGCCAGTGCTTGTGCTGTTTCCAGGTTTCGTCGTTTGGCTCTTTTTTCCATTTCCTGAAAGATGCTTTTTTGGCAACAACAGCCTCTCTGACCTCAACTTTAAACCATGCTGGCAGTTTTTTGGACTTCTTTCCACTTTTCTTAAAGCGTGGAATACAGCTGGTCTGGGCTTCCAAGATAGTATTTTTCAACAACAGCCAAGCCTGATGTACGTCTTTAACCTTTGCAACTGCTCCTTTTCGTTTTTTCTTGACTGTTTTCCTCATTTTATCATAGTCTCCCTTTCGAAAGTTAAAAGGTAGTACTGTGGATTTCCTTACTATCCCTCCTCCACTAATTAAATCAAAGGCGATCATGCTATGATCACTATTGCCAAGTGACCCCAACAACCTTATCTCTTGCACTAGATCTGGTGTTCCACTAAGGATTAGGTCTAATATGGCTTCCCCTCTGGTCGGTTCATGAACCAGCTGCTCCAAGAAGCAGTCATTTATTTCATCTAGGAACTTTATCTCCCTAGCATGTCCTGACGTGACACTGACCCAGTCGATACCGGGGTAGTTGAAATCACCCATTATTATTACTGTGCTGTAACTTTTGTTAGCTTCCTTGATTTCTTTGAGCATTTCATCATCCATTTGGTCATTCTGGCCAGGCGCTCAATAGTACACCCCCACTGCCATTGCCTTCCCCCTTTTACATGGAATTTCAATCCATATAGATTCTACAGCAGATTTTGTTTCCTGCAAAACTTTAATCCTTTCTGACTCAATGCCCTCTCTAACTTAGAGAGCAACCCCTCCACCAATTTGATCAGCTCTATCATTACGATATAGTTTGTACCCAGGTATCACAGTGCCCACTGGTTGTCGTCCTTCCACCATGTCTCTGATATTCCAATCATATCTAACCTTTCATTTAGTGCTATATATTCTCCCATCTTATTTTTTAGACTTCTAGCATTTGCATACAAGCATTTTAGAGAATGTATTTTATCCATATTAATTTGTCTGTTAGACATGAGTAATTTGGGATCTTTAAGCTCTGTCTGCTCCATACTTGAGGGCATTTGGGCTACTTTACTCTTTTGTGGAACCTCTCTGCTTTTGGTAGTATCCTTCAAAGATACATTCTTCTGAACCATCTGCTCTTGGGCGACTGTCGGCTTTCCCCTAATATCTAGTTTAAAAGCTGCTCTATCTCCTTTTTAAAGGTTAATGCCAGCAGCCTGGTTCCATCCCGGTTAAGGTGAAGCCCATCCCTTCGGAAGAGCCCCTCCTTTCCCCAGAATGTTCCCCAGTTCCTAACAAATCCAAACCCCTCATCTCTGCACCATTGTCTCATCCACGCATTGAGACTCCGGAGCTCTGTCTGCCTTTTGGGTCCTGCGCGTGGAACAGGAAGCATTTCGGAGAATGCTACCCTGGAAGTTCTGGATTTCAACTTCCTACCTAAAAGCCTAAATTTAGCCTCCAGAACCTCCCTACCACATTTTCCTATGTCATTGGTACCAACATGTACCAAGACAGCAGACTCCTCCCCAGCACTATCTAAGACCTTATCTAGGTGGCGCATGAGGTCCGCTACCTTCGCACCAGGCAGGCATGTTACCAGGTGATCCTGACGTCCACCAGCCACCCAGCTATCTACATGCCTAATGATCAAATCACCAACTATAACGGCTGTCCTAACCCTTCCCTCATGGGCACATGGCCCTGGAGAAACTTCCTCGGTGCGAGAGGGTTTTACATCACCTGGAGGACAGGTCCTAGTTACAGGATCACTTCCTGCCACACCAGGGTGATGCTCTCCTGTCACGTGACCTCTCTCCTCCATGGCAACAGGGATGCTGCCAGACTGGAGGTGGGACTTCAGGACTATATCCCTGTAGGTCTCGTCTATGTACCTCTCTGTCTTATGCTTTCCAAGTCTGCTACTTTAGCCTCTAGAGAACGGACTCGTTCCCTGAGAGCAAAGAGCTCCTTGCACCTAATGCACACGTAAGACCTCTCACCAACTGGGAGAAAATCATACATGTGACACTCAATGCAAAAGACTGGAAAGCCCCCATCCCGCTGCTGGACTGCTGTCTGCATCTTAGTTTTAAGTTTGTGTTTAGATCTAAGTTCTTTACTTACTAAGGGTTGCTATGGATATTTTTACTAATAAAACTGAACCTAATACGTGTAATATATCTTGTTCACCTGAAGCTTAACTAATCTCAGGTCCTTATTGTATAACTGATTTGGGTAATGAGCTTCACCTGAGAGCACCTCCTGTCTTTTAAGATGTGTAAGTACCTATAAAGCTACGATTATCCCGGGGTGGGTGGGTGTGGGGAGGGAGGGAGGGAAATAACACTTATTAAAAGAGGGCTGCTACACAGTACCCTGTCTTGTGCTGCTGAGGTAAGCTATATTCTGATTTGATTTAAATTATAGCTCTTAGCTGCTGCTAGGCTCTAACTTCTTATGAAATTTAAAGTACAAGCTCTCTGCTGGGTTCTAAATTTAACCAGAAAGCTCTTTTCTGTGTTGTAAATTTAAGCTAAAAGAACTTTGCTGATGCTAGGCCCTGAGTGACTATTAAATGTAAACTACAAGCTCTCTGCTGGGTTCCAAATGTAACCAGAAAGCTCTCTTCTGTGTTTTAAATTTAAACTAAAAGTACTTTGCTGTTACTAGGCCCTGAATGACTATTAAATTTAAAGTACAAGCTCTCTGCTGGGTATGAAATGTAACCAGAGAGTTCTCCTCTGTGTTTTAAATGTAAACTTAAACTGCTGCTACTAGGCCCTGACTGATTTAACAAAAATAGTGGATCACAGATTAATTAGCTTTAATACAAAGAATTCCTTTTAGAAAATTACCAGAAGTAAATACTCACAGTTGCAGATCTCCCTCCAGAAGCAACAGTCCCCCTTACCAGTCTTTCAACTGGAATCAACTGGGGAAACTATATACATATGAACCAAATAATAGTCAGTGGGCTTGATTAGTCTCAGCAAACTCTCCAAAAAGAGAAGTTACTCACCTGTGTGATACAGTGGCCAGCACAGAACCCCTGGGTACTGGAGAAAAGGAAGAGCTTACCTTACAGTCACCTAGGCAGAAAGCACATTCAGGTTGTAAGGTTCCAGAAAATAGTAGAACAAACTTTTCCGACACTGGCTGTGATGCAGTAGAAAGCCAGGAAACTAATCACGTCCACCTGGGCCAGGAAGCACGTACAACGTGCAGGGGCCAGGAGGATAAAAGTGGCTGGGAAATCCCAGTAGGGGGAGGTGCCACGGGAGGAGCAAGCAAGAGTGGTGCATTGGAAGGCAAGGGAGGTGTTCGTGCACAGGTCTCCCAAGCCAGAGGGGGCATCGTCCCAAGGAGAGTGATTAAGCAGCTGGAGGGCGTAGGTTACAAGCAGGAGAGCTTGCTGGGACCAGGAAGCCTCGGGTGTGTCCCTGCAGTAAGGAACAGCAGAAGGGAAGCTTTTCCTGAAGCTTACCACCGCCCAGACCAGACAAGTGCTGAGAGGAACTCTCATGGCAAAGCAGGCTACAGCCCAAGTAAAGGTGCCTGGTTAAGAGAGGAAGGAGTGAAAGCTGTTTATCCAAGGAACAAAGCTAAGTACATTAATTTCTCCAGAGGGCAAGAGGTGGGCTCGGCTAGAAAAGCAAAGGCTAATTGCTGGAAGGAAAACCCTTGGTGGAAAGAAGGGGGAAGCCTCAGAGAAATAGGCTCCAGTACAGGTCCCCAGGACTTCCCTTATACAGAACGGTTCCTTGCCCCAAGAGCTGCTACCTCTCAGGAGAGTTCTGTAAATAGAAGCTGTGGAAAGTGTTATCCACTTACAAGTTTAGACACTGAGCAGATGCAATGGGAGAATGCTAATCAGGACATTGATTATAGCCCAATGGATTGCACGCTCTGTATATCAGATGAGATTACCTCTTTATGTTAATCAAGAAGCAAGAGCATTGTTATACCTGTTTTTGAAAGAAGGTGCATTTTTGGTTATTTTGCTGTGAAAAAACAGTTTCTTTAATCCTTTGTTGCTGTATAAGAAAAACAGAAATCCACACGGGAAAGGGAATAAATCCTCATTATAATTTTGCCTTACGGTTACAGAGTTTTCTTTACAAAGGCAGCTTGCACCACACGCCCTAGGCGACCGCCTAATAAGGACTATGGTAGCACGCGTCTGACACCTGTAACAGGTGTTCTCTAGGAGCAGCAGGAATCAGTCCTCACATATGGTTGATGTCGGCGCCGATGGAGCCCCTGTGCGGAGCATTTCCCCAGCTTTCAAAGAAAGCCTTTGGGAATGCAGCGCGCATGCGCAGTCCCCGTCCCACCCAAGGGTGCCATCTTGCTCAGTCTGATGACATAGCTAAAAGACAGCAAAAAACAAAATGAAGTATATGACTGCAACTCCAGGGGAGGAGGGAGGGTCGTGAGGACTGATTCCTGCTGCTCCTGGAGAACACCTGTTACAGGTGAGTAACTACTCTTTCTCCAGGACCAAGCAGGAAGTCAGTCCTCATATATGGGACTCCCCAGCTCTAGGCTACCGGGAACCCTAAGCTGAAAAAATGGCTCCCTCTCAAGAGCCTCACCATTCGTGATAAGAATATCCTCTGAAAACGTCCCCGTACGGTAGCCCAACACAAGGGCCGGAGGGTAGGAGTTGCCTAAACCTCAAAGAGATTACGGAGTACCGCCTGTCCGAAAGCACTGTCCCTTCGAGACTCTCTCTCGAGGCAGTAGTGGGCTGCAAAAGTCTGGCTTGAAGACCAAGTAGCGGCCCGGCAGATGTCTGCCAACGGAACGGAGATGAGCTACTGACGCGGCTTTCGCCCTGACACGGTGGGCCTTGACTAGACCCTGCAAGGGGAGGTCGGCTGCCCTGTACGCCCAGGTGATACAATCTGCTACCCAAGTGGACAACGTACGCTTGGAGATAAGTACGAGTTAACCCCAGTTTATTAGGGTCAAAGGAGACGAAAAGCTGAGTAGCCCTTCGATGCCCCCGCGTATGTTCTATGTAAAAAGAGAATGCCCTCTTATAGTCCAGGGTATGCAAGACTGTTTCAGCCCGGCTGGTATGCGGCCTGGGAAAAAAGGTCGAAAGAACCACCTCCTGGTTGAGGTGGAAAGAGGAGATGACTTTTGGAAGGAACTTCGGGTAGGTCCGTAGGACCACCCTGTTCCTATAGAACCGTGTGTACGGTGTATCAGAAACCAGAGCTTGTAGTTCACTCACACGTCTGGCCGAGGTAAGAGCTATCAGGAAGAGCGCTTTCCAAGAAAGGTAGCACAAATGGCAAGTAGCCATCGGCTCAAACGGTGGGCGAGTAAGTTGCTGCAAGACCACGTTCAAATCCCACTCAGTCGCCGGTGGACGAACCGGAGGCTTGAGAAGCAGCAGACCTCTGAGGAAGCGGGACACCAAGGGGTGAACTGACAGAGACTGTCCCTCCACCGGTGAGTGGTGCGCTGATAGAGCACTGAGGTGGACCCGAACAGCGTTAGACTTAAGGCCTAGATCTGACAGGTGAAGTAGATACTGCAGTACCATTGGTACAAGGCAGGAGAAATGATCTTCATTGCACTTTGCACACCATACTGTGAACCTACGCCACTTAAGGGCATAGGACTTTCTGGTGGACTGCCTCCTAGAGGCCAAAACCACCTCTTCAACCTCTTAGGCAGAAGCAAGGGAGCTAGCACTATCCTTTCAGCAGTAAGGCCATCAGATTGAGGGACCTGAGATTGGGGAGCAGAAGGGAACCCTGATCTTGAGACAGGAGATTGTGTTGCAACACCAGAGGGAAAGGAGTTTCCACCACCAACTGTAGCAGAAGTGGAAACCACGGTTGCCTCGGCCATCTGGGGGCTACCAGAATCACCGAGGCCTTGTCCCGGAGAATCTTGAACAGAGTTCAGACCACCGGGGGCGTGGGAGGAAACACATACAGGAGGCCCTTAGACCAAGAGCAGAAAGGCATCTGCTGCCATTCTCAGGGGATGCGGCTGTCTGGAGCAAAACCTAGGTAGCTGACGGTTCAGTGGACTTGCAAAGAGATCGATGGATGGAAGTCCCCATCGTAGGAAGATCTGCTGGACCACCAATGGATTCAACTGCCATTCGTGGGGCTGGAGAATCCTGCTTAGCTTGTCTGCTAAGAAGTTCTCCTGACCAGGTAGATAAACTGCTTTGAGAAACATGCCTTGTTTGACTGCAAAGGGCCTGCGCCTCCTGGCATAGGAGCCTGGACCCTGTGCCCCCTTGCTTGTTCACATAGAATATTGCTACCTGATTGTCTGTCTGAATTAAGACAGACTGGTGAGAAAGGGCATGAGAAAAAGTCTGTAGAGTCAAGCGGATTGCTCACAGCTCCAAAAGATTGATCTGCTGTGTGGCCTCCCAAGGAGACAAGAGGTTTTGAGTGCACGTGCCCTGGCAATGTGCACCCCAGCCCTTTAAGGAAGCATCGGTCGTCAGCACCCTTGTGTATGCTGGGGCCTGAAAAGGTACCCCCCTGAGAAGGTTCGGGAGATGTAGCCACCACTGCAAGGAGTCCAAAAGTGGTTTGGACACCTTTACTCTGTCTCGGAGGTCGCCTATGGCCTGCACCCACTGAGCTCTGAGGCACCACTTAGCAGCCCGCATGTGCAGATGGGCATTTGGAGTCACATGCACCATGGATGCCATGTGGCCCAGGAGCTGCAGGAAGTGCCTGGCAGAGACCTGAGAATTGCTGTGGAACTGGTTGGCCATTCCATCAGTCTGTGGGCCCTGTCCTTGAGCAAGTAAGCTCTTGCCCCTATAAACTCTAGATTCTGTGAGGAGAGCAAAGTGGACTTTGCGTAGTTTATGACAAAGCCCAGATGCTGAAGAAGAGAGAGTGCGAAGAGTGGCTTGTCTGCCCTCCTGGAGAGACTGGCCCCTAATGAGCCAGTCGTCCAGGTATGGGAAGACAAAAATTCCTTGATTCCTGAGATAGGCTGCCACCACCACCAGGCATTTGGTGAAAACCCTGGGGGCAGAAGTTAGGCCAAAGGGAAGTACTCTGTACTGAAAATGGTTTCCTCCCACCACAAATCTGAGATATTGTCTGTGGTCTGGATGGATGAGGATGCGAGTATAAGCATCCTTTAGGTCTAAGGAGTATAGCCAATCTCCCTGTTGGAGGTAGGGCAGCAGCATCCCAAGGGTAAGCATCTTGAACTTTTCCCTCTCCAGAAACTTGTTTAGGTTTCGCAAGTCTAGGATAGGCCTGAGGCCTCCTGTCCTTTTTGGTACCAGGAAGTATCTGGAGTAGAAGCCTTGCCCTTCCAGGTGGTGAGGCACCGGTTCCACCGCCTGTTCCTTTAAAACACTTGCCAACTCCTGAAGGAGGAGGTGTCTGTGCAGAGGGAGTCTTGGAGGCTCCCCTGGAAAGTAGGAGGGGAGTAGCTGGTGGAAGTGGAGCATGTAGCCCTTCTGGACTAAGCTAAGAACCCAGGTATCCCCTGTGATGGCTGGCCACCTATAGGCGTACAGGGTCAGCCGACCTCCTGGGCTGAGTGGAGCCAGCTGTGGAGGAGAGGCTATGCTGTGGGAGTCAAAACCCCGCGCCCTGCTGTGCAGGAGCCAGAGCTGGCGGCTTGGGGGTCTTCTGCCTAAGGGGCCCATGCCCCTGCCCCTTCGCCTGCTGGCCCTGTTGAGGAGCTGAAGAGGCCTCATACTGAGGGTAGGATTTGTAGGCAGCACCCTTCCTCGGGAAAAAGGGCTTCTTTCCCGGGCCCTTCTTTTTCTGAGAAGGGGCAGAAGTCTTCCTGGACAGCCTTGTCCTGGTGAGAGAGTCTCAGTCTCGATTTCCGCAGCCTTTTCAGTCATGGGCTTACCAAAAAGGTTTTTACCTCGGCAGGAGACATCGACCAACTTGTCCTGCATCCATGACTCCAGGTCTGATGACTGTAGCCAGGCCTGATGGCGTGCACCAATGCCGGCCGTGGCTACCCGGGCCGAAGCCATCATAGGCTGCTCGAGAGATAAACTTCGAGCACTCTCGAATACCTGTTGACAAAGCCTTGAACCTCTGCAAAGGTTCCTCGGAGAGGCCAGCTGAGAACCCGGCAATCTCCTTTGCCAGGTCTCGTAGGTACATGCCCATGTACAGCTGGTAGGTCTGGACACAGCAAGATAGAATAGAGCCCTGGAAGCACTTTCTACCGAGGGCATCCAGGTTCCGGGCCTCACGGACGGGGGGCACCGAGGAATGCATCTTCTGACTCTAAAGGCAGTGCATGGCCGATTCCACAACCATGGAGTTGTGCGGTAGCTGCGCCTTTTGGAACCCAGGGCTCTTACGGACTCGATAAATGGAATCGACCTGTTTGCTAAGAACCAGCGTCGAGGCCGGTGCCTCCCACATATGGAAAAGCAGCCGTTCCAGCATCGGAGGAACCGGTACAGTAAAGGCTTCCTTCGGAGGAAAGTAATACTGGAGGGCATCGAGCTCCTCAGCTAATGGCTCCTCCTCGGCGTCCGCAGGGAAGGCCAAGGCTTTGGCCAAGTCCCTCACGAAGTCTGAGAACCGGGTATCCTCCGGGGGGGGGGACCGTCTCCGAGGCTCAGACTCCAGTGAGTCCGAAGGGACGCACCGGGTCCGGAAGGTGTCCGGGGACTCCTTGTCCTCCGTCTCCCATGCCGACTCCTCTGAGGAGGAATCAAGCGGCTCCAGCCGTATTGGCTTCGGTGCCACCCGCCCCGACGCAGAGGGTATCAGCGTCGACGACATTGGCCCCGCACAGGAGGTCGAGGGGGACCTTGACCGAGGATCGACTCGAGAATTCATTGACTCGATGGGCTCGGTCTCCGGGGTCGACTTGGACTTCGAGGTCCCGGTGGTCGGGGCAGATGCACCGGTCAGACAGGCGATCAGCACCCGCTGCTATTCCATGAAGGCAGCCAAGCTGCTCTCCAAGGCCGTCAACCTGAGTCCAAGCTCAGGAGACTGAGCAGCCCCTGACGGCTTCGGGCCCGACATTGGCTCCCCCGGAGGAGAGCCCATGAGGACAACTGCACTTACGTGACTCGGGGACTCCGGCTCCACACAAGGTAACTTGGACGGCCTTTCCGACTTCGAGAGCCCGGGGCGGCGGTCACGGCTACGCAACCCGGCCCTCAAGGAACCAGGAGCCTCCACCGACGCCGCCCTCGCGAGCTTCTTCTTCCTTCTGCGCTCCCGGGTGGGAGACTCCCTCTCAGAGGAACCCCGACAGCACTCGGGGTCAGACTCCCGAAATGTTGAGGCCTCTGACAAAGTCCGGGCCCGGCTGGACACAGAATCAGAGAAAATTCTCTCACGTTGATGCTGACGGCTCCGAAGCGCCTTCGACCACATTTTGCCGCATGGGCCACAGGCCAGCGGGTCATGATTGGGCCCGAGGCAACGGAGGCAGCAGTCATGTGTGTCGGTGAGAGACATAAGTTTCTTGCACCGATCACACTTTTTGAACCCGCTGGCAGCCATCGGGGGAAAAAGGGCCCCTCCAAGGTCAAAAGACCGGGCTGCCAGTGAAAACACAAAAAGAACGCAAACGCTAGTCACGAAGGACAAAAACTGGGAAGGGGAACCGGCGTTGAACCAGATAAGACAAAGCGAAAATCGCAGAAAAAAATCAACTTTTCCCGGGTGACACGAATTCACGTCCGTTTGGCTCCACGGAAAAAGAAAGACTGAGCAAGATGGCACCCTTGGGTGGGAAGGGGACCGCGCATGCGTGCTGAATTCCCAAAGGCTTTCTTTGAAAGCTGGGGAAATGCTCCGCACGGGGGCTCAGTCGGCGCCAACATCACCCGTATGTGAGGACTGACTTCCTGCTTGGTCCTGGAGAATGTTTTAGATTTTGGCACCTGGCAGACAGAACATCTCTCAGGACATCATATCTGGTCGACAGATGGACAACTCATAAAGTTACCACCACTACCCTTTACTTTATAGTGGTCACTGATTTGGGAAATTTGGGGGTTTTGAACTGAGGTTCCTCCTATTCCTGGAATGTTCTCATCTCTGCTTTCAGTGTAGCAGGTCATGCTAATTGTGCTAACATTAGCAAAACGGTTAATTCCCAGTTTAGCACAGATTTCCTGTGTATTGCAATACTTGCAACTCTATAACTTATCATAGTGCACACAAAATCAGCACTAAACAAGAAACAAATCACTATACTGAGGTCACTGCAGTTTATTACATTGGGCTGTATGTTATAAATATATACTATACCAGTGACTGCCAAATGGGATCGCAAAATCCTCATTTGGGGTTGCGGCCGGAGCAGGGGTGAATTGGGCTTTCGGGCATGCAACACAAAGTAAAGTGGTCACCCCTCCCCCCCCCCTGCCCCCGCCCCAAAACATCGACAGCCATCTCACAGCAAATTCAGACCGTCGCCCTCCGGCGTTAACCAAAGGTAGAACAGGCATGGAGCCTTTCTGATGCAAGTGTGCTCGTGCCACTAAGACCCTGCTGGCCCTCCTTATCTTGCCCCTTCTGACGTGACAAGTATGCATCAGAGAAGGCAGAACAGGGAGGACTGGCAAGGCCTTAAGAGGCATACACACGTCTGTATCAGAAAGACCCCATGCTTATGCAATCTTTGATTAGAGGCGGTAGGTGGCAGAGAAGAAGTTTAGATTTAAACAAAGTTCTGCTATGTGGGTTGGGATGTTGGAGGATCAATGCACAGCAGGGGGGAGGAAGAAAAACAGGAAATCTGAGATGGTGGAGGGAGACTCAGGAGATGCTGGACATGGAAGGGGGAAAAGTTGGGTGACAGAGGGGTGTTGTTGGACATCAGGGAGACAGAGGTGATGCTAGATGTGGGGATGAAGAGCCAAGGGAGATAGAGATACTGAGGCTAGGGAAAGAGAAAGAAGGTAAATGACAGACGTGGGGGAATGGGGAGAGTGAGGGAGATACAGATGTGAGCGATACAGAGAGAAGGGGAAGACATTGGGTTGGGAGGGTCAGGGAGAAGGAAAGAAGGGGGAGATGACATTGGATGAGGGTGAGAGAGAGAAAGGGAAGACTGGGCAGAGAGTGTGAGCAAGTGAGATGCTGATTGGGGGGGGGGGAATGAGTTAGTAAAGACTGGGGAATAAGAGGTTGTGGGAGAGAAATGGCAGATGGACTGCAGTCTCTGGAAAAGAGTTAAGAGAAGATAGGACACAGAAACCAGATACCAGAACCAAGTGAATTAGAAGAATTAAAATAGTCAGACCACAAAGATAAAGAATTTATTTTCAGTTTAATGACTGGAATATGGCAATTTATGGATTTTATATGTGCCATCTTTATTTTTATACAGTATAGGGGGAACTGCATCAGTTTATTTCATTGGTGTTGCACTGCATGCAGAGCCTGGCCTCTTGGGGTTTCTACAAGATGGTGCAGGACTGGGGGAAGATGCTGGACCAGCAAAGAGGGGGAAGGAAGGTTGGATGGCAGACCTCCAGGGGAGAGGAAATAGGGAGGACGCTTGATATGATGGGGGATGGAATAGGTTGCATGGAACGGAGATGTTTGAGGTGGGGTGGTACAGGGCAAGGAGACAGGGGAAATGCTGGATGTGGGGGAGGGGGAAAGCACAGTTACTTACCTGTAACAGGTGATCTCTGGGAACAGCAGGAATTAGTCATCACATATGGGTACGTCGGTACCGACGGAGCCCGCGCGGGAAAGCTCCCCAGCTTTTCAGATTAAAAGCTTTTGGGGCCTCCCACTGCACATGCGCGCTGCCTTCCCGCCTTCCTGACCAGCTCTCGTCAGTTCGAGTTTAAATCTGAGACAACAGAGAGAGAGGACAGGAAGATAGATAGATAGAGATACAACTCCTAGGGGAGGTGGGTGGGTTGTGATGACTAATTCCTGCTGTTCCCAGAGATCACCTGTTACAGGTAAGTAACTGTGCTATCTCCAGGAACAAGCAGGAATAAGTCATCACATATGGGGACTCCCTAGCTAAGATGCCTGGGAGATCCCCCTCCAAGGGTAAACCATCTTCGCATGGATCTCAGGCATCCATCCAGGGAAGGTGGGCAGGAGTTGTTTAAGTTTGGAACAGGTGTTTGAGGACAGCCTGACCAAACAAGGCATCCCGGCGGGAGTCCTTGTCCAAGCAGTAATGGGCTGTGAAGGTATGAATCGAGGCCCAAGTGGCTGCTCGACAGATCTGATCTATGGACACAGAGTGAAGATGAGCCATAGAAGTGGCCATGGCTCTCACATTGTGAGCTGTGACATGGCCCTCCAGAGAAATGTTTTTACTCTGGTAAGCAAAAGAAATACACTGAGCGATCCAATTGGAAAGTGTACGCTTGGTGACTGGAAGTCCCAAATGAGAAGGATCAAAAGCCACGAAAAGTTGGGAAGACTTTCGATGTGGTTGAGTCCTGTTGAGGTAAAAGGCAAGAGCTCTTTTACAATCCAGAGTATGAAGGTTCCTCTCTGCACTGGATGCATGAGGAGCCGGGAAAAAGACAGGTAGATATACCTCTTGATTAAGATGAAAAGGCGAGACCACTTTGGGCATAAAGTGGGGATTCGTCCTAAGGACCACCTTATCATGATGAAACCTAGTATAAGGTGGATGAGCCACTAAAGCCTGCAGTTCACTGATGCGGCGAGCCAAAGTGACTGCAATAAGGAAAACAACCTTCCAGGAAAGAAATTTGAAGGAGGTAGAGTCCAAAGGCTCAAAAGGTGGCTTCATAAGCTGACCTAGAACTAGGTTCAAATCCCATGCTACCGGAGGAGGGCGGATGGGAGGTTTAGTTAGAGTCAGGCCTCTCATGAAACGTGCAACAAGAGGATGAGAGGAGACAGGTTGTCCATTTATAGGTTTTAAGGATGCTGCAATAGCACTCAAATGGACCCTTACTGAATTCGTCTTAAGGCCTGCATTTGAAAGATGCAGGAGATAGTCCAAGAGGGAATTCAAAGGAAGTGCTAGAGGGTCAAGACCCTGCTGAGCACACCAAATGGAAAAACGTTTCCATTTGAAAGCATAAGAACGCCTCGTGGAAGGTTTCCTAGAGGCATGAAGGATATCTGTCACAGGTTGAGAAAGATTAAAGTCTTGAAGACTTAGGCCTTCAGTAACCAAGCTCTGAGATGTAGGGATTTGGGGTTTGGGTGCCACAAAGTCCCCTCCTCCTGAGACAGAAGGTCTGGCGCAGCTCCCAGGTCCAGGGAGGATCCCTGGGAGAGATGCAGAAGTAGAGGGAACCACACCTGGCGTGGCCAGCGGGGAGCTATGAGGATCATAGTCCCGTGATCCCTCTGGAGCTTGAACAGAGTCTTGGATATTAGAGGAATGGGTGGAAAGGCATAGAGGAATTCCTGACCCCAATGCAGGAGGAAGGCATCGTGGGCCTGAGCTCCCTGACACTGAGTTCTGGAACAGAACCGGGGAAGTTTGGCATTCAACGGACTTGCAAAGAGGTCTATGTCCGGGGTCCCCCATTCCTGAAAGATTCTGCGTATCTGGTCCATATGTAGGGACCATTCGTGTGGAAGCAGAACTCGACTGAGTCTGTCTGCACGAGAGTTTTGAACTCCTGGAAGATACACTGCAAGAAGGTGAATTTGATGCTCTCTGGCGAAGGCCCATATTCTGAGAGCTTCGTTGCAAAGCGACAGAGAGCCTGTCCCTCCTTGTTTGTTGATATAGAACATGGCTACCTGATTGTCTGTCTGAACTAGGACAGTCAGGTTGACAAGGAGGGTATAGAAGACCTTGAGGGCAAGGTAAATTGCTCGCAGTTCCAGGAGGTTGATATGAAGGGTGGCCTCCTGTGGAGACCAAGTGCCCTGAGTGGAGAGGTTCTGAAGATGAGCTCCCCACCCTGTCTGGGAGGCATCTGTTGTGAGGGTTGCTTGGGGCAACAAAGGTTGGAAGGGGGCCTCCAACAACAGATTCTTGGTGGATGTCCACCATTGGAGGGACCAAAATAGACGGCTTGAGGTGAGTATTTGGTCGGAGAGCGCTCCAGATGCTTGAGTCCACTGGGTGGCCAAGGTCCATTGAGCTGCTCTCATATGCAGACGAGCGTAGGGCACCACATGTACCGTGGAGGCCATGTGGCCCAGAAGTCGCAGCATTTCCCGGGCTGTCAAATGACTGCTGGACTGAGCTTGGGAGGCCAAACTCAGCAGGCGTTGGGCCCTGACCTGAGGCAGGTAGGCCCTTGCAGTGATGGTGTCTAACTGGGCCCCTATGAACTCGAGAGACTGAGTAGGGATTAGTTGAGACTTGGGAAGGTTTACTACCAGTCCTAGATACTGCAGAAGACGCCTTGTGCGGTCCAGGGAAATTTGGGCCTGGGACTGAGAGGGAGCTCGGATGAGCCAGTCGTTCAGGTATGGGAATATGAAAATTCCCAGGCCTCTTAGAAAGGCAGCTACGACTGCCATGCATTTGGTGAACACTCTTGGAGCAGAGGCTAGACCGAAGGGGAGTACTCTGTACTGGAAATGTTTTCCCTGAAACAGAAATCGAAGGTATTTTCTGTGGGATGGGTGGATGAGTATGTGTGTATACGCATCCTTTAGGTCTAGAGAACAAAGCCAATCCTGACTCTGAAGGTATGGAAGGAGAATGCCCAGAGAAAGCATTTTGAATTTCTCCTTGAAAAGAAATTTGTTCAATTCTCTCAGATCCAGAATTGGTCTGAAGCCCTCTGTCTTCTTTGGTATTAGAAAATAAGGGGAGTAGAATCCCGTCCCCTGTTGAAGAAGAGGGACCTCCTCTATTGCCCCCTGGGCAAGGAGGGAGGAGACTTCCTGACCCAAGTGGGCCAGGAGAGATGGGGGAGAATTGAACTGCCTCACCATAGTATAAGGAGGAAGGTCGGAAAAATGGAGTTTGTAACCCTCTCTGATGATAGAGAGGGTCCATTGCTCTGATGTAATTTGCTCCCATCTGGGAGCAAAGTGAGCTAACCTTCCGGGTATGGTGAGGGGCTCTGGTTGTTCTAGAGCCAGAAAAGTTAAGTTCTCTAGGGGCAAGTCAAAACCCCTGAGGGGGTGGAGCCTGCTGAGGCGTAGCAGACGCCGCAGGCTTTGACCTTGCCTGTTTAGGTTGCTGACGTTTAGCAGCAAAACGAGGCTGAGAGGATTGTTGGCCAGTATTTGTGGAAAATCTGGACTTCTTGTAATAAGGCCTCTTAAAAGACTTCTTCTTGGCAGGAGTGGAGGTAGACTTAGAAAGTCTATCTAAGGTGGCATTTTCTGCATCCATTTGAGTGGCCTTAATTTGCCACTCCTCACCAAATAAGTTCTCACCTGTACAGGGCAGATTTCGTAAGCCATCTAGGACCCAAGGTTCTAGATCAGAAGCCTGGAGCCAAGCAAGACGTCGGGCTGCTATAGCAATGCCCGAAGCCCTACCAGCACCCTCAAAGGAATCAAAAGCTGCCCTGTTGGAGAACTTTGAAATATCCAAAAGGTGTTTCACTAAGGAAATGAACTGCTCCCTCTTATCCTCAGGGATAAAGGGGGCAAAATGCCGAACCTTTAGAGCGATTTCACTGAGAAACATGCCCATGTAAAGACTATAGGAATTAATCCTGGCTATAAGCATAGTAGCCTGGAAAATTTTCCTGCCAAAAGAGTCTAGAGTCTTACATTCTCGCCCTGGAGGAGTAGAAGAGTGCCTTTTGGTACTCTTTATCTTCTTCATTGCAGACTTCACCACAATAGAATGGTGAGGCAACTGGGTTTTTTGGAAACCAGGAGAAGGGGGGACACGGTACATGGTGTCCAACCTGCGAGAAGAAGGAGACAATGTTAGAGGAGCCTCCCATAAGTCCATCAAGTGTTCTTGAAGGATTTCATGGATAGGCAGGGTGACTGCCTCTTTAGGAGACTTAGAGTATCCTAAAATATCCAGTTTCTTTGATCTGGGTTCCTTTTCAGAGGATGAAGCAATAGAAAGACCTTTAGCCATTTCTATGATGAAGTCCTGAAAGGACAAATCCTCTGGTGGAGACATTCTCCTGTTAGGAGAAGAAGGCTCCTCAGGAAGATCAAGGGAGAACTCATCAGAATCATCAGAGGAGTTAAAATCCTCTGAAGAAGCAGAGTATCCTCTATGTGCTTCCAACGCACGATACGCATAGCGTTCGGTATCGACATCGGGCGTACCGGGTATGGGATCGGTACCGGGCAAAAGCCCGGATCCAGCATGCAGAACCGATCTGCGTTTGGAAGACGATGGCCTCGGTTCCGGTATGGAAGCCATTACCGGAACCGGACCCGGTACCGCTGGCTGCGGTACCGAGGGCGTAGCATTAATAAAAGCCAGAATGGCCTGCTGCATGACTTGGACAGTAGTGCCCATAGATGCCACTGCTGCCTGGATGTCGGTACCGGTATGGGCCGGTACCCCAGAGCAGTACAACAGGTGATCTGTCGAGGCCGCGCCATCGATGTCAACCTGTGACCCCATGATTGCTTTGGAGGCCGGAACCTCCCGCCGGGGTTTTTTGGCCTGGGCAGAATCCTCGAACTCAGAATTGAGAGCCTCTCGATCTTTAGAAAGAGATTTGCTTTTAGAGGATTTGCCCACTGGAGTTTTGGTTACCTGAGATCCATCCGGAGAGGAAGACCTGGATGACTGTGATGCTTCTGAAGGAAACAGCACATGGAACTTGTTGGCCCGGTTCTGCAATCCACGTTTCGACATCTGGGAGCAGGATGGGCAGTCCGGTATGGAATGGTCAGGTCCTAAACATTTAAGACACCATTCATGGGTGTCTGTAAGAGGAATGACAGCACTGCACTTGGTACACTTTTTAAAACCAGGAACTGGCTTCTCCATGAGGAGAATTTGTGTAGGCCTGAAGGCCTAACAAAGTACCAAGCTGTGCTGAAGAAAAGAAAAATATATATACATTTTTTTTTTTTTCAAAAGAAAGAAAGAGAGTCCGGCAGTACCGGTTTCAGAATGGGGAAGGCAGGTACGCGGTCTAAAGAAAACAATAAAATTAACAATTTCTTCAGCGGTGACAGGAACACGACCTGCTGGCTCCGCGGAAAAAAAGAAACTGACGAGAGCTGGTCAGGAAGGCGGGAAGGCAGCGCGCATGTGCAGTGGGAGGCCCCAAAAGCTTTTAATCTGAAAAGCTGGGGAGCTTTCCCGCGCGGGCTCCGTCGGTACCGACGTACCCATATGTGATGACTTATTCCTGCTTGTTCCTGGAGATTGAGGGCGACAAAAGAGATGCTGGATATGGGTCGGGAGATGACTGATGAGATAGAGGAAATTATGACCTTTTGAGAGGAACTCTGGAAACAAATTACTGGATATGGGAGGGGAGGAACAGGGAGATACAGGAGATAACAGTCTTGGGGGGGGACTATGGAAACAGAGGAGATGCTGGAATGGGAAGGAGGGAGACAGACAGGAGATATCTAACATTGGGGGGGGGTGTTACTGAGAGGGTGCAATGACTGTTGAGACTGAACATTAAAGGTAGGGGCTAGGGAGACAAAAAAAGATACTGGGAATGAGAGGGTGGGAATTAAGGAGACAGAAGAGATGCTGGACATGTGTTGGGGGGGGATAGGGGAGGCAGAAAGGAGCTAATGAACATGGGAGAGAAAGAGAGAGAGAAACCCTGGATGGAGAAGGTGAGAGAGGAGAGGGGGAAGATTCTTGACACAGGTGGAGAGCACTGTTCCCTCTAAGCCGTGCGCGTGTGCGCGCGCACACACCTCGCCGAGCGAGCGCACATACTTTACAACAGAGCGCACAAACATTACAGTTCTGATTCTGATAGAAAACAACACAGACGTCTTAAAATTTAAAAGTTGTTGTGTATTTATGGTTTTCACAAGTTCTACAATATTTTCTAGTGCAATCAATGTGGTGTACATACTGTATTCTGACGTGTAGTCAAATTTTAAAGTATATAACTCCGAGTGTCGTTATGTGGCGCACAAAAATGTAACCTTCCTTCAAAAGCTGCACAGCTGATATTTTATGCGCACACAGCCTACAGAAAATTAGAGGGAACATTGGTGGAGAGTTAGTAAAAGACTGAGCAATAAGAGGCTTGGGAAGGAGAGGCAGATGAGAATGGGAGGGCTGGATGAGGGAAAGTGATGGAAAGCTGTGGGTATGCAGTAAACAGCAGGAGACTGACAATTAAATGGTAAAAGGAGCAGGAAGAAAGCTGAAAAGAAAGATTAGTGTTACAGATTGATATAGGTGATGACGGTGAAGACAGGCTAAAGAAGAAATGACAAATAGACAGGTGATTCTGGAAACAAGAGCTAAGAGAAGCCAGAGAAAAGCAGAAACAAGAGCCACATCATTAGAAAAGTAAAATCTCCAGAAAACAAGATAGAAAAAAGAATTTCATTTTCTATTTAATGATTGGAATGAACATCAGCCAGGACTGGTGATAGATATGACTTGGTACCAAGCTCAGGGTAAAAGTATGGGAATAGATCTCAAAGCCCATTAGCAAGCTGTGCTTTTCTAAGCTTCAGACATATAGTGCCCCTGGTCACTTATCCCTCATATCTGTACACAGACAGAGACTCAGCCCCTGCACATACACATATACATACACTACCCCACTAGATGCCCAGCCCCCCACACTGCAAATGTTCAAGAAACTGTCATGCATATATTGAATAATTACTTAAAAAACATAATTTAGATATTTATATGTTTATATTTATGTTGTTTGAGTAATAATTGTCTTTGATCAGTATCCGGGTTCACATGAATTTTCCTCTGCTAAAATAGGGGGGGGGGGGAGAGATCGCACTGGAAAAAGGTTTGTGAAGCACTATACAGTGGGCAAAGCCATGCACTTGATATATCAATGTAATTAATCAATGTAATTAATCATCCTAGCACTTTATGGCATATTCATTTTGCAATTAGCCATGCATCTTAAAAAGGTAATTTATTTAACATGGCACTTATATTTCATTTTTAGCCAAACATTAAGTTCAAAGCAGGTAACAAACATCTACTGATGACTTAACTGACCGGGAGTGATTTAACAGCATTTCAATAATCAACAATCTTATCTAATCTAACCAACCTAAAACACTCTTCAGCATTGATTTTACCATACCACATTCTTTTCATCGAGCCATCCGAGCAAGACCGGCACAAGGGTATTTGCCACCCTACGCGAACCTTTAGCCATACTTCTCCCATCTCCCTTCTAGGGCGGTTCAGGGTCCACCCTCCCGCCATCAGTCCAACAGGTTTCTTTGCCTCCAGGTGTTCAGCATATCCCCTTCCCTACTCCCACTCAAAGTGTCCAGAATTTTCTCTTCCTCTTCCTATACCCATGGTGTCCACCATCTCCACTTCTTTACTCCCCCACAAGATGTCCAGCATCTCCATGCCCTACCCACCCCCAAGCTGTCCAGCATTTCCTCTTCTCACCACATGGTAAACCGCTCTGATGTGTACGTAAAGAGCCTATCAAATGCCTAAACCATAAACCATGGTGTTCAACCTCTCCCCTTGTTAATCAGGAAAGCTTAAGTTGTATACGCCCCTTTCGCTCTCTGGTTCTATCATCCCCCATACCAGATCCATCACCTCCTGATTCTTCCTTTCTTTTCCCCATCCTTCTGTAGTTCCAGTGCTAGTTCACTCTGCCTATTACCCTCTGCTTCTCCCATATTCCAATGCCCCTTCCTTCTTTCTCAGATCAATAGTCCACCCTCCCTGGTTCCATCAGCCCCTCCCAGTTTCATTAGTTATTCTTCTATTAATCCCATTCTTAATTCTAATGCCTTTTTCCTCTACATGTGTTCCATTGCCTCTCATCCTGTTCCTCTTCTGTACCCAAATTTTCTTACTCCTCCTTCAGTCATCTTTCCTTTAATTTCATTGTTTATACATGTCTATCACATTCTGTCTTCTCCCCACTCCACAACTGTTATCTCAGATCTGTGGGCCTGTACTTAGTGTTGTGGTGCTGACCTTCTTCTCTCTGGCACCTGATGTGCCTGTTGCAGCCTGGCTCCATCTATTGCAGCTGTTTCACGCCACATCTGCCACACTTGCCAGCATTGCCCCCATGGTTTTGCAGCTTGTTTTGCCTCCTTTCTGTTCTACAGCTAGGCCACCATTCTCTCACAGCTGGAGAGAGCAGGGAGCAAGGAAATAGTGTAGGCTGTACAGCTTGTTTAACTGCTGATGCTGCCTCTCCCTCTCCCATGTGGTTCACTGCTCTTGCGTTGGAACCATATGATGCTTCATACCTACAGCACCTTGTGCAGGTCATAAAAATTAGTGAATGGCATAGGGGAGAAAGAGCAGTACCAATAACTAAACAAACTGCAGAGAGGTGAGGAAAGGAGAAAGAGCGAGAAAGTGAAAAACAAGACTTGGGTCAGGTTTAGCTAGAGATACTCAGACATTACAGTGTCCAGTTATGTCTTGTAACTAGGCACTCTCCAAATCAACAGCAAGAGCCAGCACTGCTTATAGCATTCACTTCCAGTTCAATGACCCATGCACAAGATCTAAATGCAGCACCAGCTGTTGCTGTTGAGCTTAAGGAAAAAAAGAGCAAGACGGGAGGTGGTGCCACTCACTCCACCTATCACCGGGGCAGCATTACAAAACCTAAGTTGAACTTGTAACCATGTAAACCACCCTTGATCCATGTAAACCGCCCTTGATCTCTGGAAGGGGCGGTATAGAAGAAATAGATAAATAAATAAATAAATAAAATAAATAAACTTGGACACCTCTGCTCCCTCCTCCCCACAACTCAGCATGCAAACTCTCATGCCTGGGTCGCATTGGCTGTCATTGCTGGAAGAGTGAGAAGCAGCAGCAATCAGCATTTGGCTCTGGAGGATCATGGCTGTTGCAGGAGGGGGACAGCGCTGCTTACAATAGTTCTCTTGTTCTTGCTGTAAAGCAGCAACTGGTGCCTTCTAAGTGTTACCCTAAGCAGTTGCCTAGCTCGCCTAGTACTAGGGCTGGCCCTGCATCCTAGTTTCACAAAGCCTCCAGAGGGTCTCTTACAGAAAAGTTCAATGATCAAACCATAGCAAGAGAATGGAATCACAAGACAAGGCAGGACTATTTTTCACAGCTATTGCCAAAATGGAAGGTCTATTACATGTACTGCAGAATGCGTTGGCACATGATTAATTTCCATCGATCCATGAGAAGATAAGGCCTTCACAAGGTATCAGCTAAGGCATCTACAAGGCCTCTCAAAATCAAGAATAAAAACTACAATTACTACAAAGACAAATCTCCATGCTGTACGTGATATCACCTCAATTTCAACCTCCAGACAATGGTGCACATGGATTTATTCACCCCTGACCAGCCAAACCTTTCAAAGGGAAAAACTTTCTTTTCTGGGGAACATGCCATGTAGATGCTGAATACAAACAAAGCAAAGTATAAGACCCACATCCACCCATAGTACTATAAAAAATATTTAAAAAAATTACAAAGCTAAAAATTAAAATTGTGTAAAATGTTCACAGATCTATCATCCCCAAACAGAGATCCCATCATAATGTATATGGCAAAAAAGCATCTCTTGACAAATTCAACTGCACTGATTAACCAAACATCTGAATGAAATTCCATGTTTTTAATTTCTTTTGCAAATAGTTTTCCTGAACTTTTTTGTCCAATAGCAAAGCATTCCACAACAGTTTCAAAATGGAAACAGATTTAATTTTGTGCACAGAATGGCCAATACATGGAGTACCATAAGGCCATGTCCTTGCATTATGAGATCCAACATGGGAGGGCTGGGCTCTTACTCACCTGGACTCTTGGAGCTCCCACACAAAAAGTTGGACTACAGGCCAAAGCTTACATTTACTATATTACTATGCACTGCAGCTAGTGTAATCAGATGTTCCTCCTCCCAACAGCCAAATTGTATGATCGAGAGAACCACACCGGATCTGTGAATTCTACTGCAAAAGAGGACATGTGTGACTGTCAGGACTGTGTCCGAGAATACACAGCTTGCTGCTTCCACTAAAGGAGATGTGAGCCTGCCAGGCTCAGCCTGATCGTTCCAGCCTTCAGAGGCAAGATTCCCCAGGGGCACCCTGAGGGGACAGAGTCCCTGAGTCAACTGAGCAAGGTCTCACATCTCCAGCCCTTCCAGCTGTTATTCAAGCTGACAAGCATCTTCTCAGCTGCTTCCCACAGCCTCCCAGTCATAAGGTGGAACCACAACCGTTAATGCACCTGATCCTTGATCTCCCGGGGGACAGAAAGTCTAGTTAAACAACAAGCAACATGGAGATCAGAAGATTAGGCAGTGCCTCTGAATCTAGTGCATATGCACCATAAACCAGGATTTGGCCTCAAGATCGATGACCTGCTCCTGAAGGTCAGAGGAGACTCAGGTCAGCAGAGGTCATCAACAATCATCTGCTCCAAGTCAGCTGAGGCTTAAGCATGCTCTCCACCGTGAAAGTAGTTAACACAGGAGAGTAGGACTAGACCCCCTGGAATTCCAAAACATGGGAGAGAATTAAGCTGCCAGCCCAAAGTCCACGCATGGGCAACTGGGCCCTCTGCATGTAGAGAGGTACGACTACTACCCCATCGTCTTGGTAAAGTTATGGAGGGCATGTAGCTACAGCAGCTATGTGGCTGATGGATGTGAAGATTGCCTTCTTACCTGCTTGCCTGGTGAGAAGTTAGTGGACATGTGCCACCTAAATAAGGTTTTAGACAGTGCTGGGGAGGAGCCTTCTGTCTTCGTATTTGTTGGTAACAATGACATAGGAAAGTGTGGGAGAGAGGTTCTAGAAGCCAAATTTAGTCTTTTAGGTAGAAAGTTGAAATTCAGAACTTTCAGGGTAGTGTTCTCAGACATGCTTCCTGTTCCACGAACAGGATCCAAGAGGCAGGCAGAGTTCTGGATTCTCAGTGATGGATGAGACAATGCTGGAAGGAAGAGGGTTTTGGATTTGTTAGGAACTAGGCAACATTCTGGGGAAGGAGGGGGGCTTTCCTGAGAGGGTGGGTTCTACCTTAATCAGGGTGGAACCAAGATGCTGGCATTAACTTTTAAAAAGGAGACAGAGCAACTTTTAAACTAGATAATGGGGGAAAGTTGACAGTCGCCCAGGAGCGCACGGTTCGGAATGTTTCCTTGAAGGATACTAGCAAAATAGGGAAGTTAGGGCATGCCAACGGAGAGGTTCCAATAAAGGTAAAAGTAACCCAGGTGCCTTAAAGTAAAAATCAGACAGAGTTGAAAGATTACAAATTATCCCTGTCATCTGATATCCATACTGTTAATATGAACAGAAAGCAAACTTTGAAATGCTTGTATGCAAATTCTAGAAGTCTAAAAATAAAATCAGAGCGTTAGAATATATAGCACTGAATGAAAAGTTAGATATAATTGGCATCTCAGAGACCTAGTGGAAGGAAGATAACCAATGGGACACTCTAATACCAGGCTACAAACTATATCACAGTGATAGAGTAGATCACATTGGTGGAGGGGTGGCACTATTTGTTAAAGAGGGCATCGAGTTTAACAAGACAAAGGTTTTGCAGGAAACAAAATACACTGTTCAATCTCTATGGATAGAAATTCCATGTAAAAAGGGGAAGGGAATGGTAGTGTGGGTGTGCTACCGTCCGCCTGGCCAGAATGAATAGACAGATGATGAAATGCTAACAGAAATTAGGGAAGCTAACAAAGTTTACAACACAGTAATAATAGGAGATTTCAATTACCAAGTATTGGCTGAGTCAATGTCACATCAGGACATGCTAGGGAGATAAAGTTTCTAGATGAAATAAATGACTGCTTCATGGAGCAGCTGGTTCACGAACCAACATGAGGGGAAGCTATTTTAGACCTAGTCCTTAGTGGAACGCAGGATCTAGAGTTAGAGGTTGGGACTGCTTGGCAATAGCAATCATAACATGATCACGTTTGATTTAATAAACGGAGGGAAGATAACAAGGAAACTGATTGTGCTAGTATTTAACTTTAAAAAAGAAAACACAACTATAATAAAATGAAGAAAATGGTTAAGAAAAAAACTAAATGGAGCAACTGCAAAGGTTAAGAGTTTACATCAGGCCTGGGCATTATTTAAATATACTGTCTTGGAAGCCCAGACCAGATGTATTTCACACTTTAAAAAGGGTGGAAGGTAGGCCAAATGACACCCAGAATGGCTTAAAGGTGATGTCAGACAGGGTACTATAGCTAAGAGAGGGAATCAAAAAATGGAAAAATGAGCCAAATGACAAAAACAGGAAACAGCATAACTACTGGAAAGTTAAATGCAAGGCATTGATAGGGCAGGCAAAGAAAAAATTTGAAAAGAAGCTTGCCGTGGAAGCAAAAGTACATAATAAAAACTTTGTTTAAGTACATTCATAGCAAAATACCAGTGACAGTGTTAGTTGACCATAGATCATAGAGGGGTAAACGGCACTGAGAGAGGACAAGGTCAAAGAGGAGAGACTGAATGAATTCTTTGCTTCAGTATTTACTGAAGAAGATGTAGGAGACTTACCCATGTCAGAAATGATATTTAAAAGTGATGTATCAGAAGAACTGAAACAAATCTTGATAAATCAAGAAGATATAATACAGTTATTTATCAAACTAAAGAGTAGCAAATTACCTGGACCAGCTGGCATACATCCCAAGGTGCTGAAAGATCTGAAATATGAAATTACAGACCTACATTTTAAAATCATCTGTAGTATCCAAAGACTGGAAAGTGGCCAATGTAACACCAATTTTTAAAAAGGGTTCCAGTCGATCTTGGAAACTACAGAACGGTGAGCCTGATGTCAGTACCGGGTGAAATGGTAGAAACCATTATAAAGAACAAAATTAGTGAACATGTAGATAGACAGGGTTTCATGGCAGAAAGTCAACATGGATTTGGCTAAGACAAGTCTTGTTTCACTAATCTCTTATATTTTTTTTAAAGTTGTAAAAAAAACAGGTAGATAAAGGTGAGCCGGTTGATACAGTCTATCTGGATTTCCAGAAAGTCTCTGACAAGCCATGAGAGATTTTTGCGGAAATTAAAATGTCATGGGATAGGAGGCAGTGTACTATTGTGGATTAGGAACTGGCTAAAAGACAGAAAGCAGAGGGTAGGGCTACATGGACAATTTTCTCAATGGAGAAAGGTGAATAGTGGAGTTCCCCAGGGATCTGTGCTGGATCTGCTGCTTTTTAAAATATTTATAAATGATCTGGAAATGAGAATAATGAACGAGGTGATCAAATTTGCAGATGAGACAAAATTATTCAAAGTTGTTAAAACACAAGAGGACTGTGAAAAATTACAAGAGGATCTTGATAAAGTGGGAGATTGGGCATCCAAATGGCAAATAAAATTTAATGTGGACAAGTGCAAAGTTATGCACTTAGGGAAGAAAACCCAAAGTATGGTTACACGATACAAGGTTCCACATTAGGAATCACCACCCAAGAAAAGAATCTGGGCATCATCGTCAATAATATGTTGAAAAGTAACCCAGGTGCTTTCTCAGCCCAGTGTGCAGCTGTGGCCGAGAAAGCAAATAAAGGAAAGGCATGGAGAATAAAGCCAAAGATATTATAATGCTTCTGCATCGCTCCACAGTGCGACCGCACCTTGAATTTTGTGTGCAATTCTGGTCGCCATATCTTAAAAAGGATACATACAGTACCTGAATGTAGCTTCCTTAAGCGCCTAGCTGCTACCCGCTATAGGCGGTATATCAAGTAAATAAACTGTAAATTGCTATACTACTGAACATTTGTATAGTGCTACAAGACATATGCAGCACTGCACAGACAAATGTAAAAGATGGTCCCTGCTCAACAGAGCTTACAGTATAGTCAAGACAGACAACACAGTAGCTGTAAACATAGGATACATCTAGGGGGAATGGTAGGGAAACAAAGGAGATCAGATGAGTCAAGATCTGAAAGCAGCAGGGAAGAGGTGAGTTTTCAGCCTGAATTTGAAAAGGGTCAGAGAAGGCGCCTGACATTCAGACTCAGGTAGTTTGTTCCAGGCATAAGGAGCAGCAAGGTGAAAGGAACAAAGTCTGGAGTTAGCAATAGAAGAGCAGAGCACAAATAGAAGCAATTTGCCAGAAGACCGGAGTTCCCGAGGAGGGTTATAGAGAGAGATAAGAGAGGTAAGGTAGTGAGGAGCTGCAGAGTGAATGCACTTAAAGGTCAGCAGGAGAAGTCTGAACTGGATGCAGAAATGGATAGGGAGCCAATGAAGTGACTTGAGAAGAGGGGTAATATCAGCATGACAAGGCTGGCAGAAGATTAGCCACACAGCAGAATGCTGAACAGATTGAAGGGGAGAGAGATGATTCAGAGGGAGACCAGCAAGGAGTAGGTTACAATAGGTAAGGTAAGGTAAGCAGTGGATAAGTGTCTTTGTAGTGTGTTCAGAAAGGAATGGGCAAATTTTGTTGACGCTGTAGAGAAAGAAACGGCAGGTTTTAGCTATCAGTTGGATGTGTGTGGAGGAGAGAGAGGAGTCAAAGACGACTCCAAAGTTGTGAGCTGAGGAAATAAGGAGGAGTAGAGAGTTATCTACAGAGATTGAGAAAGGAGGAAGGGAAGAGGAGCATTTAGAGGGAACAATAATAAAAATTTCAAGCAGCAATGAGACATCCAAGCAGCAATGTCAGAAAGGCAGGCAGAGATCCTGGCCTGGATTGCTGGAGAGATTTTAGGTGCAGAAAGGAAGATGAGAGACATGAATCACCAGGACATGCCAGAAAGAAGATCTCTTTATGGATCTTCATTGACCAGGGATAACATCTCCATCCCCAAGAAACAACCTGTCACAGCTGGAAGCACAAAAGAGCGGCTGCCAATATCCCTCACCTGAACAAATAATCTCAGGAAGAATCTCCCAGGAAGACCATGCAAACTATGCTGTAATTCACCTAGCATGCATCCGAAGTCCCACGATAGCCTGAGCCATCACATGAAAGATGGCGGACAGGTGGCCTGTCAAAGGAGTTGACAACTCTGTGCCTGTCAAAAGCCCACAAAATCCACTAGTTTAATGTGGTAAGGATTCATTCTGAAGGAACAGACTAAGATCCTCCTGAGCTGTAGCTTTTTAAGGTGTGACTGCCAGCATCTACTGAGGGGAATTACAGACACCCAAGGTCCCCAGGAGGTAACCCAAGCCCCCCAGATACTCTGCCAGGACTGCCCCTACTGCAATGGAAGCTCTGCATGGATTTCCCCTCTCCAGAGGACAGCTCCAGGCTTTGCATACAGCCTCAGAAGGTCCTTTCAGCATTCTCTGCCTGTCATCTAGGAGTCCCTAGGGGTGAGCTTCTCCACTCAGTGAATAAGCAATCCTTAAGGAGAACTGCTCCGTATTATTGGAATAAAGCCAGCACTCATAATAAACCATACTACCCCACCATGATGCTGGGAGAGACTCTACATTGGCATTATCCAGCAACAGCCACCCAAGGGAGGTGCTGCAAGCCCCCTAGCTTCTTGAAGGAGGCTGGGTTTAAATGATAAATTGACCCACCCTCCAAGCCAGATGTTTTCATGAACAAGTCTGCAACTTTGGGAGCAAGGGGCCAGAGCCATCAGCAGCAGATGTAGCCCTTCTTCGAGGACCACCAAGCAAAGGAACAGCAAATACTGCCACACAAATAAGCAGAGAAAAAAACAATCCGGGAGAAGTGGGCAGAAAGTCCACACAAACTTTTATTAGTTGTCTTTAAAAATAGCGGCCAAAAACCCTACACAGGCAGTGTTTCGTGTTATACTTCTTCAGGGGTTATCAAGGCACACTACAAAATCATAAAAACATAAAATAAATAAATAAAGCTAGCAATAAATGAATAAAAATAAATAAATAAATGATAAATAGTAACATCCTGGATTAAAAACTCAAAACATGTATACACAATGTAATAATAAATAATGTAAAAACACATAATATACAAATACATATTGTTAACCAACATACCAAAATGACAATCAAGGTGAACAAAATCAATAAAGAGGTTCTTAAAATAAGTAAATAAACATATATATAAAAATAAACCTATTCAGTAAAAACATACCAAGTAGAAAAGCAAATGCATATGAAAAAGATACGTAAAAAGCATATAAAAATTACACAAGGAGAAAAAGATGAGGAAGAGACAAATACCAAAGTATCAAGGAGCAGGAAAAATTAAAACCCGGAGCAGGAGTGAATCGGAAGCATTTACCTCGATGATGTGTGATCGTGCCACAGGAAACACCACAACAAACCTAAAAAGGTGCTGCAAAACTAACCGCAATTAAACAGCCATGGTATGCTGCATAAAAAGACAATTAAAAAATAAATATATGCAAAAAAAGGGAACGGGTAATACTTTAAAAATTATATTATTAATAAATCTAATACTTATTATTATTAATAATGAATATAATTTTTAAAATATTGCCCGTTCCCTTTTTTGCATATAATTATTTTTTTAATTGTCTTCCGATTCACTTTTTCATATGCATTTGCTTTTCTACTTGGTATGTTTTTACTGAATAGGTTTATTTTTATATATATGTTTATTTACTTATTTTAAGAACCTCTATTGATATTGTTCACCTTGATTGTCATTTTGGAATGTTGGTTAACAATATTTGTATATTCTATGTTTTTACATTATTTATTACTACA
The DNA here is from genome assembly GCA_033557465.1 of Ichthyophis bannanicus. NCBI lineage: Eukaryota > Metazoa > Chordata > Amphibia > Gymnophiona > Ichthyophiidae > Ichthyophis > Ichthyophis bannanicus. The sequence goes on from CM066034.1 coordinate 567,794,513, forward strand.
TTGTGTATACATGTTTTGAGTTTTTAATCCAGGATGTTACTATTTATCATTTATTTATTTATTTTTATTCATTTATTTATTGCTATATTTATTTATTTATTTATGTTTTTATGATTTTGTAGTGTGCCTTGATAACCCCTGAAGAAGTGTAACACGAAACACGGCCTGTGTAGGGTTTTTGGCCGCTATTTTTAAAGACAACTAATAAAAGTTTGTGTGGACTTTCTGCCCACTTCTCCCAGATTGGTTTTTTTTGCCCTTCTTCGAGGACCAGACTGCAGGTATGCACACATCAATGGCCTTCAGAAGACTTTGACCTTCAATCGAGATTTCCCAACATGCATCATCTCCCACCACCAGGATGGTCATGCAGTTCGTCACCATTGTGAATCAGACTTCTGCTCTGAGACCAAAATGCTAACCCAGCTTACCTTGGTCAAGGGGACAGCCAAGACAAGATCTTAGAACCCCAGGTCCCAATTCAGGGGGTTTTCACCCTAAAAGCCCCTGCATCACCACAAAGGTTATAAAGAAAACTGCCTGCTAACCTTGTCCACAGGCCAGCTCTGCAACCTAAGGCGCCATCCTAACATCCTGTGCAGGCCTAAACAGGGCTGAGCCGAAAAAAAAATGGTGGATTTTTCAGGGATCCCTCCTGGCACAAGGAGAACCACTACTCTGTCTTCCGACTTACCTTCTGATAGTTGGATCTGTCCTTGAGGCCTTCAACCAACCCCCATAGGAGAAGGCTGTGCTTGTAGAGAAATGGAGAATCGCAAGGGCAAAGCAGGGGCCATGACCTCTCGCACTGCCTGTGCAAAAGTCACTCAAGGCCCCAGGTCCCAACGGTATGACCAGGCCCTAAATCACCCCCCAAAAGGGCAGCCAAGCAGCTAACCAACCAATTATAGCCTGAGGTCTGCTTTGGGAGCTGCTGTGCAAGCCAGTCCACAAGTGGAGCCATGGGGCCACCAGGCATGCAGCTAGTAGCACCCCACCATGCTTTGCTTTCAACAGGCCAAAGCTGCCAACAAAGTGGCTGCAGAGATCACCAGCCATTAAAAAAAAAGGGGGGGGCAGCAGCGGCTGCAGGCATGGCATTGGGCCTGGGTCCCCGGAAGGTGGGGGCTCTCTGAATATAGTCAATAAATTGCACTAGGCATCACAACCCTAACAGGGGCAAAAAAGCAGCAGCTACAGCTAAAAAAAAACACATTAGGGGCTGTAGGGCTGCATCAAAGAGAACCGCAGCAAAAAGAAAAAAAAATACCCATGCAGAATTAAAACTGCAAAGCTGTGGCAAAACAGTAGTCCCGAAAAGGGAATACAAAGACCTCTCGGACCAACCGTAAAACCCTATTAGGGAGGCCCACACTAGCCTGGGGCGGCCCAACAAAAGATGGTTCTTTTTTTTTTCAATTCAAAACTTCTTTAATCATATCAGCAGAGAGTTAATTATCTCCACTGAAATCAGTGGGGAAACTTCCCCATTGAAATCAATGAGGAAACAGGACTTAAGAAAAACAAAAACACCGAAAATAAGAAATCAGAGGAGAGGGGGAGTGAAGAGCAGAACAGGATAGCAAGAAGGAAGGGGGGGCCTGGGCCCAACTTACCAACCCCCCTCAGTGCCTTGTGAGGCTCTCCTGCTCCTCTTCCTGCCCACCAGTGCTCGTAACCCACAGGTAAAGCACAGTTACTTACCTGTAACAGGTGATCTCTGGGAACAGCAATACCTGCGCGGGAACGCTCCCCAGCGTCCAAAAAAAAAGCTTTTGGGAGCATCCCAAACGCATGCGCGCTGTCTTCCCGCCCATTCACTTCCCTCTCATCAGTTGGGTTTGTAGCTGAGACCGAAGGAGGGAAGTAGACAAATTAGAGAGAGAGAGAGAGAGAGAACAACTCCTAGGGGAGGTGGGTGGGTTGTGAAGACTTATTCCTGCTGTTCCCAGAGATCATCTGTTACAGGTAAGTAACTGTGCTATCTCCAGGAACAAGCAGGAATGAGTCTTCACATATGGGGACTCCCAAGCTAGAGATGCCTAGAGGAGGTCCAAGCATGTTGCAAATCTAATGGATGGGCCATGCTATTTCCCAGAACCTCAGGCATCCAAGGGATGGAGGGTAGGAGTGGAATTAAAAAGGGGTGTGCTGTGGAACAGCTTGACTAAACAAGGCGTCTAGAGGGGAGTCCTTGTGTAGATCGTAATTGTTAGGAAATATTGAATTCCAATTTTCTAATGTGGACCTTACTCAAAAGTATTGCGAAGTGTTTACTGAGGCTAATATGGTCTGCTGCTAAGAGCCAGTAGATTATCCTCAAAGAAATTACCTCACTGTGAAGTAGAGGAAAATACATTTGCAATACAGGCAGAGGTCAGAAGCCTTAATGGCTGGAACTAATTCCAGAAGAAAAAGCTGGGGGAGTTTAATGAGGTTGGACTTTGGAAGAAAAGCTGAAGCTTCTGTAGGCCAAAGTTTGTTACTTACTTACTTTACTTTGTTCTATAACACATATGTTGCTTTGTTATTCATTGTTTTTATAATATGACGTACCATGTAAAACAAACCTGATTTGTTGATTGTTGTTTGTTGTAAACCGCAACTGAACTCTGGAAGATGCGGTATATAAATGTGTGTTAAATAATAAATAAATAAAGTTTAAAGCTCTTTGTCCTTGGAGCAGAATAAGGCTCTAGGAAAGAGGAGATAAATCTGACTGGTTTGGACGAAAAGGTAGAAATACACCTTGCAGAAAAAGGATGGGTCTTTAAGACCCCTTTATCCAAACGAAAGAAGGAGAAATTTCACTTACCGTTAATTTCCTTTCCTGGAATACTGCTAGACCAGTCCAGACAAACGGTTATGCACCCCTGCCAGCAGATCTTGGAGACAGAGAATTCTACCAGAGCTCTGATAGGCTGGAGCCTGGTGATATAATCCTACCCCTAGGGGTCTCCCTCAGTTACGTCCACAAGCTAATGCAACATGAACTGTAACATCACCCCAGAGGGTCTCAAGTGAACTATATACAAGGGAGCCGAAGAACTCCCTAGAGCTGAAAACAGTATTCACCTACGAACCCATGGACTGCCCATGGCGAGGCATACCGGCAAAGAGAAGAACCGCGGTCGGCGGCTGCACCGCACCAGCGGCACTCCAACCAACAGCAGGGCGGGTCCTGGACTGGTCTAGCAGTATTCCAGGAAAGGAAATTAACGGTAAGTGAAATTTCTCCTTCCAGTTCATACTGCTAGACCAGTCCAGACAAACGGGCAGTACCCAAGCTACCTGCATTCAAGGGGGGGCAAGGCCGCCGACAGCTCAGCAACTCCAAAACGGACCTCCTGACGGGCATGAACGTCCAACCTATAATGACCGACAAAGGTGGACAGCGACGACCAAGTCGCCGCCCGGCAAATATCGAGAGGAACTACATGAGACCTCCCGGCCTACAAAGTTGCTTGCGCCCGAGAGGAGTGAGCACGGAGTCCCGGTGGAGCTGGCTCTCCCAGAAGAAGGTACGCCGCCTCAATGGCCTCCGTAACCCATCTAGAAATGGTAGATTCGGAGGCTGTGGATCCCCGACGAGAACCCACGAACAAGACAAAAGAGCAACAATCATATGGAAGGGTTCCGCGACCCCCAGATACCGAAAAAGAACCTTCTTAAGGTCCACCGCCCGCAACGGAGACCGACCACTGTCACACTGCGCCTTTGTTAAAGACGGAAAGAAAAGAGGCTGGTCAACAGCGAACGGCGTCAGCACTTTGGGCAACAAAGGAAGGGACAGTTCTCAGAGAAACGCCTTCGGAGGAAAACGAGAGATAGGGATGTCGACACGAGAGAGCCTGGAGCTCAGAAAGACGGCGTGCCGAAGTTATGGCCACCAAGAAGAATGCCTTCAGAGTCAAATCTAGAAGAGAACATGCCCTCAGAGGCTCAAAGGGAGGAGCAACGAGGGCACAAAGGACAAGCACGAGAGCTCACGCCTGTACAGGCCTAACTCCGCGGAGGAACCGAGACACGTCCAAATGCGAAGCTATCGATCGCCCCGCTAAAGGACTCTGAAAACAAGCAGAGGAGATCCTTAGTCTTAAGCCAGCAAGTCTGGATCCTTCTATAACTTCAGTGTAGTAGCTGGAGAAAACGACGCAATATAAGGGGATACCATGTTTGCCCCTCTATGAGGGCAATATGAGTGTCAAGCGTTTTTTGTTCAGCATAAGCTTCAATGAAGCTTTGGGAATTAGAAGGAAAGCAGTAGACAAGGACCGACTGCAGTGAAAAAGAATGCATCCCTGTTGTAAGAGTTCCACTGGAGCAATGTTCCCTCTAATTTTCTGTAGACTGTGTGTGCATAAAATATCAGCTGTGCAGCTTTTGAAGGAAGGTTAAATTTTTGTGCGCCACATAATGACACTCGGAGTTATATACTTTAAAAGTTGACTACACGTCAGAATACAGTATGTATACCACATTGATTGCACTAGAAAATATTGTAGAACTTGTGAAAACCATAAATACACAACAACTTTTAAATTTTAAGACATCTGTGTTGTTTTCTATCAGAATCAGAACCAAAATTTTTGTGCGCTCTGTTGTAAAGTATGTGTGCTCGCTCGGCGAGGTGTGTGCGCGAGCACACGCGCACAGCTTAGAGGGAACAGTGCACTGGAGATGTAGAACAACCCAGGAAATTGAGCAATTCTTTATGTTTTCACGTGCTCTAAGCCCTGGTTCCTTTTCCTTAAAAGGAAATTTTAAGGAAGATGGTAGAATAGGAAAAAAACAGTCATGTAGGAGCATGACTGGGCAAAGCCTTTTTAACCATCTAGAAGCTACCTACTAGGAATGGCTCTGATGCTCTCTAGCAAAGGCCCATAGTTGCAGAGCTTTTTTGTATAATTGCAGAGAGCATGTTGTAGGTTGCTTAGGTGAGATCTGGCTGTTTAATTGCCAGTGTGCAACCTAATCTATTCTGTTGGAGCCAAAAAGAATTGAAGATGGCTAATAATAGTAGATAGGCCGGTTGCCTGCAATGATAAATTGTCCAAGTAGGTTGTGGAACCTCTCTTGGAATTATTTGTTATTAAGGCAGCAGAAAAAGTTAGGTCCTATAGATTGGAAAAGGACCGACAGACATAATTAGGAGTGGTAAAACTCAAATACCGTCTGATAAGCTGTCTTAAAAGAAATATTTGAGAAGATTGTAAAGGGGAAGAAAACTCTGTATGGAAACCAGTTACTGGAGTAGGTATTGAAGAAAACCTATGGGCTCAAAAAGTAAGCCCTCCAGTTGAATAGTATCACTCTTAGAGACTAAATGTCCCGACTAAGAGGGATAGAAGTAATAGAGTTGAGAAGACTTACAATTTGGTAAGTCCCTGAAAAGGTGAAGCCTCCTTGCAGTCAAAAACTAAGAGATATCCTCGTACAGGAAAACTGTCAAGGAGAAGGACATAGTCTACCTTGTTATTAGTTGTTACTCCTCTTTTTCCTTCAAAAAGGAGAGGAGAACCCTGTTACCTGTAGGGCACTATTGTCCTCAATAGCTCTTGGAGCTAAGAGAATGGATTTCTCTTGTGGCAAGAGATTCATGCCTGAAGTCGAGGATTGAGGCAGTGTATCACTGATATCTCAGTAAGGATGAAATGAATTGTAGATGCTTCTTTTGATAAGAAGTAGGTTACTGGTTCTAAACCTCAAACAGGAAAAAGAGATTTAATGAATAAAATATCAGAAACCCTGCAACTGCTGGGTTTGCTGAGCCTGTTGAGGTTTTGATTTTCTTAGCCTGGTTTGATGTTGCCCTTCTTTGGAAACATCTGCATGATGGGTATTAGATCGATAAAACTTTTTCCCCTTAGGGGGATAAAGTTTGTTAGGAGATTTTATAGTAGCTGGGATAGAGGAAAGTTTTGACAATCCTCTGAAAGCAACAATATCAGTGTTTAACTGATTAGCTTGGAATAAAGCATCCTTGTTAAAGAGATTTTCACCAGTACAAGGAGTATTTGCCAGCCTTTCTTGTACCCATTTGTCCAAGTCTGAAGCTTGGAGCCAGGCCATGCGTCGTGCCCCTATGGCTATAGCAGAAGTTCTGCTAATAGACTCAAAACAGTCCAGGGAAGTACGATTAAGGAACTTAGAGACATTTTGAGCATGACTGACTAATAAGAAATAGTCTGCTCTTTTATGTTCTTGAAGAAAAGGGTTCAAAAGCTTTAAGCTGTTTGTGACCTCTTCAAGAGATAATCCCATATAGAAAATATATGAGATAATTCTTGCTGAAAGCATGGATGCCTGGAAGCATCGACGTCCAAAGGCATCTAAAGTCCTAGACTCACGACCTGGCGGATAAGAAGAGTGCTTCTTCGCACTCTTAATACGCCTCATTGCTGATTCTACAACAATAGAATGATGAGGAAGTTGAGTCTTTTGAAAACCTGGAGAAGGTGGCACCTTGTACATAGTGTCAAGTGTCTTAGAATGTGGGGATACCGTTAAAGGAGTTTCCCACATTCTTAATAGTAGATCCTGTAAGATCTGATGCAAAGGAAGCATGATTCCCTCCTTTGGAATCCAGGGGGATTGCAGAGTCTCTGAAACTCCTGGTATGGATTCTTCACCAGGTATAGAAATGGCAAGTAACTTTGCCATATCAAGCAGAAAAGCTTGAAAAGAAATCTCCCCTGAGGAGGACCCCCTAAAATGAGGGGTAAAGGCTAGAATTGTTGAGAATTCAGCCTTAGTACCGATGGATTCATCCCAGTCATCGAGATCAGAAGACTTGAAAGGATGAAGCATCGGATTTTCTTTAAAGCGATGTCTTCGGTACCGGCCGAGGTCAGTACCGGGATGAGTCAGTACCGAATCCTCCATGCTAGAGAGCGATTCCAGGCTCGGCATCGAAGGAAGCGAGTCTGTCGAAGCAAGCATGGACGGTGCCGATGTCAATACCGGTACCGAAGCCGATACCGATACTCGAGGAACGGTCTGCAGCAACTCTAGCGGTACCGAAGTAGCTGAGAGCGCTAGACTACATTCATCGGTGAGGAGTGTTTCATCCATCACCATAGCCAATGCCGGGGTGTCGGTACCGCTCGAAGCGGCCACAACCACCGAGCATGGCCCAGGTATGTTCATCGAGGTAAGAACCCCGGGAATAACCTGAAGCCCCGTTAATGCTTTGGAGCCCGAAGACTCCCGCCAGGGCTTTATTGCCAAAATGTCCTCGAGGGCAACGCCAGAGGCATCTCGATTCTTAGAAGGAGATCTACCACTCGAGGACTGGCTAGTCTTTACAGACTTTTGTTTGGTAACCTGATCCTGTGAAAAAGAAGATATTCTGGCTGGTGACATTGAGTCTGATGTGAACTGGGTATCGAGTTGTGCTCGATTTTGAAGACTTCTTCTGTTTGAGCTCCAGCAGGAGAGACACTCCAGTGGGCAATGGTCAGGACCTAAACATTTTAGACACCAAGTATGAGTGTCTAAAATATATCTGTACCGCCACACTTTGAGCATTTCTTAAGGATAGTGGCTGGCTTTTCCATAATGGAAGGATAGAGGCCTAGTGGCCTAGAAACCGTCAGGCACTAAACAGGAAAAAATTTCGTAGAGAAAGAGTAGTTACTCACCTGTAACAGGTGTTCTCCAGGAGCAGCAGGAATCAGTCCTCACATATGGGTGTCATCGGCGCCGATGAAGCCCCAGCAGAGCATTTCCCCAGCTTTCTATGAAAGCCTTTGGGAATGCAGGCACGCATGCGCAGTTCCCTTCCCGCCTAAAGGTGCCATCTTACCTCAGTCAAATGACATAGCTAAGAACAGCACACAAAAATGAAAAATAAACTATGTACAACTGCAACTCCAAGGGGAGGAGGGAGGGTTGTGAGGACTGATTCCTGCTGCTCCTGGAGAACACCTGTTACAGGTGAGCAACTACTCTTTCTCCAGGACCAAGCAGGAAGTCAGTCCTCACATATGGGTGACTCCCAAGCTCTGGGCTACCGAGGAACCCAGGCTGAACAAGAGAACTCCCTCTAATCTCAGCAGCAAAGAAAAGGCTTTTCAAGGACACAACCTCCACCGGTAGCCCAACAGAGGGCAGGAGTTGCCTAAACCTCAAAGAGATTCTGGAGTACTGCTTGGTCAAAAGCACTGTCCCTATGGGACTCCCTCTCCAGGCAGTAATAGGCTGCAAAAGTCTGGCTTGAAGACCAAGTTGCAGCCCTGCAGATGTCTACCAAGGGCACACAGCGGAGATGAGCCACTGAGGCAGCCATTGCCCTGACACGATGAGCCATGACCCTACCCTGCAAAGGAAGGTCACCGCCTTATAAGCCCAGGTGATACAGTCAGCTACCCAGATGGACAAGGTACACTTGGACACAGCCAACCCCAACTTATTGGGGTCCAAGGAGACGAAGAGCTGAGTAGCCCTTCTATGTCCCTGAGTACGGTCAAGGTAGAAGGATAAGGCCCTCCTACAGTCCAGGGTATGCAGGACTGCTTCAGCCTGGCTTGCATGAGGCCTAGGGAAGAATGTTGGAAGAACCACCTCCTTGTTGAGGTGGAAAGAGGAGAAAACCTTTGGGAGGAACTTTGGATGAGTCCTAAGGACTACCCTGTTCCTATAAAAGCGAGTGTAAGGCCTATCACAGACCAGGGCCTGAAGCTCACTTACTCGCCTAGCCGAGGTAAGGGTTACCAAGAAGAGTGCCTTCCAGGACAGGAAGCGTAGAGGGCAAGTAGCCATCGGCTCAAAGGGTGGGCGAGTCAGCTGCTGCAAGACCACATTCAGCTCCCACTCAGGGGCAGGAGGACAGATGGGAGGCTTGAGCAAAAGCAAGCCCCTAAGAAAGCGGGACACCAAGGGGTGACCAGACAGAGAATGGCCCTCCACCAGTGAGTGGTGAGCTGCTAGAGCTGAGAGGTGGACCCGAACAGAATTGGATTTAAGGCCTTGATTTGACAAGTGCAGTAAGTACTAAAGGACTACTGGCACAGTAGAGGAGAAAGGATCAACTGTATGTAGCTGACACCACACAGAAAACCTTTTCCATTTGAGAGCATAGGTTTTTCTAGTGGACTGTTTACGGATGCAGCTGCCACTCATGGGGCTGCAGTATTCTGCTTAATCTGTCTGCCAGGTAGTTGTCCTGGCCGGGAAGGTACACAGCCCTGAGGAGCATGTTGTGCTTGAGGGCAAAAGGTCCTGAGCTTCCCGACAAAGGATCCTGGACCCAGTTCCGCCTTGTTTGTTCACATAAAACATGGCAACTTGGTGGTCTGTCTGAATCAGGACAGACTGGTGAACAAGGGTAGGAGTGAAAGCTTTGAGTGCTAACCGAATAGCTCAGAGTTCGAGAAGATTGATCTGCTGTGCAGCCTCCCAGGGAGACCACAGGCCCTGGGTGCCCTTGCCCAGGCAATGAGCTCCCCAGCCTTGCAGGGAGGGGTCCATGGTCACCACTACTGTGTACCCTGGAATCTGAAAAGGCACCCCCTTCAGAAGATTGGGTGGGTGCAGCCACCAGTTGAGGGAGTTCAGAAATTGTTTGGACACCCTTATCCTGTCTTTGAGGCTGCCTGTGGCCTGTGTCCACTGAGACCGAAGGCACCACTGTGCAGGCCTCATATGGAGCCTGGCATTCGGGGTCACATGTACTGTCGAGGCCATGTGACCGAGAAGTCTCAGCCAGAGTCTGGCGGAGACCAGGGACCCGCTGAGAAACTGATTTGCCAAGTCCATCAATCTTTGGGCCCTGTCTTCTGGCAAGAAAGCCCTTGCCAGCAGAGTCCAGCCTTGCCCCTATGAACTCCAAGTTTTGGGAGGGGAGCAAAGTGGACTTTGCGAAGTTTATGACAAACCCCAGACTTTGTAGAAGAGCAATAGTCCTGAGGGTGGCTTGTTTGGCCTCCTGGCACGTCTGACCCCTGATGAGCCAGTCGTCCAGATAGGGGAAGACAAAGATTTCCTGATTCCTCAGGTAGGCCGCCACCACTGCTAGGCACTTTGTAAAGACTATGGGGCGGAGATGAGGCCAAAAGGCAGCACTCTGTACTGATAATGGTTTCCTCCCACAATGAACCTGAGGTACTTTCTGTGGTCTGGATGAATGAGGATGTGAGTGTACGCATCCTTTAGATCTAAGGAGCATAGCCAATCTACCTGCTGGAAGTAGGGCAGAAGTGTTCCAAGAGTAAGCATCTTGAACTTCTCCTTCACTAGGAACTTGTTGAGGTTCCTGAGGTCCAGAATGGGTCGAAGGCCACCGGTTCTTTTGGGTACCAGGAAATACCTGGAGTAGAATCCGTGACCTTGCAAGTGGGGAGGCACAGGCTCCACCGCCCTGTCCACCAACAGACCATGAAGCTCTTGCAGAAGGTGGTCTGTGTGCAGGGGAGGACTTGTAGGCTCCCCTGGAAAATATGGTGGAGGCAGTTGATGAACATGGAGGGCATAGCCCCTGTGGACTATCTCCAGCACCCAACTGTCCCCGGTGATAAGGGGCCACTGGTGGGCAAAGAGGGCGAGGCGACCTCCTGTGCAGGGTTGGGAGAGCAGTGGAGGAGAGGCTACGCTCAAGGAGTCAAAAACCCCCACCCTGCTGAGTGGTAGCAGGGGCCTGAGGCTTGGGGGTCCTCTGCCTACGGTGCCCATTATCCTGGCCCTTGGCTTGCTGACCCTGGGGGACAGCTTGGGCAGCCTGATATTGCGGGTACTGTTTGTAGGCAGTGCCCTTCCTCGGGTAAAAGGGCTTTTTACCCGAGCCCTTCTTTTTATGAGAAGGGGCAGAGGTCTTCCTCGACAGCCTTGTCCGTGTGAGGTGCTCAGTTTCGAGCTGAGCGGCCTTCTCGGTCATGGGCTTGCCAAAAAGGTTTTCACCTCGACAAGGGACATCGACCAACTTGTCCTGAACCCATGGCTCGAGGTCCGATGACTGCAGCCATGCCTGGCGTCGAGCCGCGATGCCGGCTGCCGCAACTCGGGCCGAAGCCTCGAAGCCATCGTAGGCGGCACGGGACATGAACTTCGAGCAGTCCCAAATCCCCGAGGACAAGGACTTAAATCTCTGCAAGGGTTCCCCGGAGAGACCAGCAGAGAATCCAGCCAATTCCTTGGCCAGATCCCACAAGTACATGCCCATGTACAGCTGGTAGGACTGGACACGGCAAGCAAGCATCGAGCCCTGAAAGCACTTTCTACCAACGCCATCGAGGTTCCGGGCCTCCCTGCCAGGGGGCACCGCGGAGTGCATCTTCTGGCTCTTCAGACGATGCATGGCCGATTCCACAACCATAGAATGGTGTGGCAGCTGTGCCTTTTGAAAACCAGGGCTCTTCCGGAGTCGATAGATCGAATAGACTCGCTTGCTTAGAACCGGCGCCGAGGCCGGTGCCTCCCACATACGGAAGAGGAGCCGTTCCAGCATCGGAGGAATCGGAACAGTAAAGGCCTCCTTCAGAGGAGAGTCATACTGTAGGGCCTCGAGCTCTTCAGCTAGAGGCTCCTCCTTGGGGTCCGCTGGAATAGCCAAGGCAGCGGCCATATCCCGGACGAACTCCGAGAACCGAGTGTCCTCCGGGGGGGACCTACTCCGGGGCTCAGACTGCGGTGAGTCCGAAGGGACGCACCGAGTCTTGAAGGTATCAGGAGACTCCTCGTCCTCCGTCTCCCAAGCTGACTCGTCCGAGGAGGAGTCAGGGTCCGACCCCGCGGGGCCCTGGAGCAACCGCCCTGACGCCAGAGGCACCGGCGTCGACGCCCTCGGTCCCGAACGGGAGGTCGAGGGAGACCGCGACTGAGGTCGACTCCGAGCCATGATGGACTCGAGTATCAGCTCGGTCGCCGGGGTCGACTTCGAAGTCGATGTCCCGGTGGTCGGGGCTGATGCGCCAGACAGGCTGGCCATCAGTGCCCGCTGCTGCTCCATGAAGGCAGACAATCTGCTCTCCAAGGCTGTCATCCTGAGACTCAGCTCGGGAGACGCAGAAGCCACTGACTCAGGCCCCGGCGGCGCCAGGCCCGACGTCGGCTCCCTGGGAGGAGAGTGCTCGAGGACTACGGGGCTTACGTGTCCAGCAGACTCCGGCTCCACGCGAGGAACTTTTGCAGGCTTCTCGTGTTCCACGGGTCCGGGGCGACGGTCGGGGGTCTTAGACCTGGCCCTCGAGGAGCCAGGGACCTCCTCCAATGATGCCCTCACGAGCCGCTTCTTCCTCTTGCGTTCCCGGTCGGGGGACCCCCTGTCCGAGGAGCTTCGACGGCGCTCGGGATCGGAATCCCGAGATGTCGAGGCCTCAGACGAGGTGCGGGCCCGGCCGGATGCTGAGTCCGAGAAAAGCCTTTCTTTTTGCTGCTGGCGACTTCAAAGTGCCTTGGAAGACATCTTTCCACATGGCCCACACGACTTAGGGTCGTGGTCGGGGCCGAGGCACCGAAGGCAGCAGTCGTGTGTGTCGGTGAGAGACATCAGTTTCTTACACCGATCACACTTTTTAAAACCGCTGGAAGCCATCGGGGAAAAAAGAGTCCCCGCGAGGTCAAAGGACCGGCCTTCCAGGGAAAAATGGAAAAAAGGGCGCGAGCGCCAGCCACGAAGGGCAACAACCGAAAAAGAAGAATCGGGTTCGATACCGGTGTACCGAACCTGGCGGGAGGGGAACCAGCGTCGAACCGGGAGAAAAAATAGCGAAAGTCACCATAAAAATCTAATTTTAACCGGGAGAACAGGACACACGTCCGGTGGGCTTCACGGAAAAAAAGAGACTGAGGTAAGATGGCACCTTTAGGCGGGAAGGGAACCGCGCATGCATGCCTGCATTCCCAAAGGCTTTCATAGAAAGCTGGGGAAATGCTCCGCTGGAGCTTCATCGGCACCGATGACACCCATATGCGAGGACTGACTTCCTGCTTGGTCCTGGAGAAAAGAAGAAATGTTTTAGTAAAAAGAAAGAAAAGCACCGGCGGTACCGGTGGCGTTGAGGGAAGCCAGACGCGACCACAAGAAAGTAAGAATAAAAAGAAGAATTTTCTGCGGTGACAGGAATACGTCCTGCCGGCTCCATGGAAAACGGAAAACTGATGAGAGGGAAGTGAATGGGCAGGAAGGCAGCGCGCATGTGTGTGGGATGCCCCCAAAAGCTTTCTTTTTGGACGCTGGGGAGCATTCCCGCGCAGGCTCCGTCGGTACCGACGTACCCCATATGTGAAGACTCATTCCTGCTTGTTCCTGGAGATCAGTTTAGACATAGGGCAGCTGTCCACTCCAAAAGACAAGGGAGTACCCACGCTCCAAGTCATTGGGTCTTTCATGACTCAATTCAAGGCCACGCTGAACTGCAGGAGTGGAGAATAAGATTCAATCCAAGGTCTTATAGTATGGACGAGGAAAGTCAGGCCTGTCTTTCACTGCTGTACCAGTCCACACGCCTTGCCACCTGCTGGAGATTGACAATACTGGCTTCTCTCAGTGCAGTACCAGAGGATGTACCAAGTAATGGCATCACTGAAAGTTGCTCAAGTCTGCCTCCACCTGCTGACTGTGGCATCTGGACAGATCTACGGGAATGAAGAAGGGGAAACAAATGTAAAGTAAGCTATCAGGAAACTTTTTGTCCTGACTCAGTTTTGGCAATTTTCTAACATAGCTATCTACTGTCAAGTGAAATGCTTTTATGGATATGTTGTCACTTTATAACAATTTGCAGGATAAGAAGGAATTAACATTTTCAAAACAGTGGGAAGAATACCAAATCCTAAAGAAAAATCAAGAAACTGGGTAAGCCCACCAGTAATCTCAGAAGCCCCAGTATCAGTTCAACTGGAGAGGAGTCAAAATAAGTCTCCATCTGTTAAATTTGGTAGCTACAGACAGTCTCCAGACTCAAAGCTTCCTCAAATTCCTTGCAGCACATACTATATCCTCATTAATAGTACCAAAATCTGTAGAGAGCAAGGAGGAATAAGTCTGCCCTTCAGAAATAAAGACAAAAGAGTTGGGAGAGGATACAGTTCCTGTGTAGGCTGGCCTTAAAGTAGCAATTTTAGATTGAAAAAACACAGCTAAGTGATTACAGTCTGGAACTTCTCATTTTTCTCAGGTTTTGTAAAACAGAAGCTGTAAAGAAACTGCAGACATGGCAAAACAATTCTCAAGTACTGTTATTAATTAACAATCCTTTGCTTCTAGGCATTTCTGCTTCTTTACTAGTAGGCATTTCAGCTTATTAGCCTTATCTTTCCAATTGATTTTGCCCTCCACACAATTAGATGAACACCAAGATCTTTCCAAAACAACATCATTTAAACTGTATGTTCTTGATAAAAAAAACTAGGCAGCACCAGACCCTGACATTCAGTAAAAAGATTGTAGTAGTCATGTGGAAAGTTGTCCTTTATCACGACTTCATGGCATCATCAATGCACTCTACAGGAAGCAGTAGCAAATGCAATGAATCAGCCCCTGGGTTTTCTTGGCAAGGTGCAACCGGAAATAGATTGCCACGCCTTCCTTCCACACAGTAACTTTACAGCCCCTGGTATTACAAGGTAGTCTCCCATCCAAGTACTAGCCAGGCCCGACCCCGATTAGCTTCTGAGATCAGCAGAGAGCAGGTTCATTCAGGACAGCTGAGGACAGTAGAATAAGAAGTAAATGGAGGCCCCTCTGATTAGAGTGAGACAGATAAACAGGAATGAAAAAGGGGAAACAACTGTAAAATAAGCTATTGGTCATCTAATAGGAGACCTTTTGTCTCGACTCAATTTTGGCAATTTTCTAACATAGCTATCTGCTGCCAAGTGAATACTTTTATGGATATGTTGTCACTTTATAACAATTTGCAGCTGATAGTATAATCCAGGGTTCAACAAACCGCAGACACCAGATAGCTATGGCGACCCAAAAAAAAAAAAATTCAGCGCCTGGGGCTCAGAACGCATGGGCAGAAGAGCAGAAACAGCAGCCGGGAGATCTGGTGTCTACATAGCCTGCCAAAAAAAAAAAGGTTACTAAGTTTGTTGCAGACAGACTCCGTTACAAGAAAGATAATATTCTGCCTGAAAGCTCTCAAAAGGGTTTGTGTTCATTTTTAAAAGCTAATTCTTAGACACCGCATGATGTGTTGAAAGGGAGCAGACGTGTGTTGCTCTCTCTCTGGGGTTTTACCCTCCCTCGGTCCCACCAGTGCAGATTGACTGGCACAAAACCCTCCAGCGATTGACTAATTGCAGGCTTGGAGGTCTGTGGAGTATCTCCAGGTACCACTGTGTACCAGAGGGCAATGAAATCCACAAGTCAGGAGAAACAGAAGGCGGGAACAGCCCATACTAAGACGGCAGAGGCCTCTTCTTCCCCACGATCACCCTCTCAACTCGCGCTGGTGGACGATGTAATGTCAGCAGTAGTGGGTGCCCTGAACTCCTGATTTGAGAAGCTGGATGGCAAGCTGGATGCGATGGAGCAAGCATTCGAAGCCTTCAGAGGGCAGCTGCAGAAAGCGGAGCACCATATCTCTCTCACAGAGGATGCCGCCACTGCAATGAACCGCAAAACAACCTCCTCTTCTTTGAAGTGCCGGAATCAATTAAAGATGGTGAGCTACGCTGTTATATAGAGACTTTGCTACCTCAGTTTTTAAAGCTGGGAGACCGGAGTGGACCATTGCTGGTAAAGTGGACCTACAGGATTGGACCGAACCGACCATCGGATCACTGACCAAGAATTGTGCTGGCACAGTTTCTTCACCATGCGCAGAAGGACTTGGTGCTACACGCAGCCAGGACTCACGGTCCTCTCTGGCATGAAGCCCTTTCCTTGCGCATAGTACAGGATTATTCTATGGCGCTAAGCCAGTGCGATCGTGCATACACCCCTATTTGAAAATGACTACTCGACACCCAGCTGAAGTTCTACCTGGTCAGACTATGAGTACTTTTTAATGGTGCCTACCGGACCTTTGAGTCAGCAACGACAGCGTTGTAGTTTGTACAAACTGAACTTCCTTCCAACGCAATGGAACCTATTTCACAACCAGGTCGGTGAGCAGATGGGCACCCAAGGGAACTTCCTGGTTGTAGGGATATTGGATTTCTGGTTTTAAGAACTACCCTGGCCATGAAGTAAATCAGTAGAAAATTGACTGGGACATATAAAAATCAATGGCTGGGCAATGGCTCAGAGGTATGGTTTGTGCCTCGAGCCGTGTGTTGCATTAGACTGCCTTCCCCATGGGGAGCTGGATTATATGTCTGGTAAATGTTAGAGTTGTTGATGTTACAGAGGTTGGTGTGGAATTTGGAGTGGGGGAAAGTTTGGAGGGGGGGGTCTTAGGTTAGTCGGGATTGTTATAATGGGCTGGAAAACTGCTATAGGTAAGAATGTAAGGCAGGGATGGAAGAGTCAATTGTGGAATGTGGTGTGCTCTTGGGGGGGTCATCGGGAATAGGATTGTTGGAAGGGGCTGAGGGGGGGGTACCCAAACACATCCTTAAGTGGTTCTCATGAGGAGGAGTTGGGGATGGCAGAAAAGGGGTTGGAAAAGGTGGGGGGGAGGGGAAGGTGGGGGGCAGGGGAATAACTGGATTACCAAAGGGAGGCCAAAAAGGATCTCGACCCATATTTATGGTAAGGATAGTAGCCCCAACAAGGGGAGTCCCAAGCTGGGGGGATGCCCCTATATTATTCTGGTGTGCTGTTGCTGGTATGGTTGACTGTGGAATCGGCTGAAGGTTGTTTCGTGGAATGTGTGTGGGCTGTGCTCCCCGGTCAAGCGCTATAAGATTCTCCGTGCATTGGCTCAGTACCGATGTGAAGTTGCTGTCTTGCAGGAAACTCACCAGTCCAAGGCAGAGCATACAAAATTGAAGAGAGACTGGATAGGCGAGGTTTTTGGTGCCTTTGCCAATGGGACGGAAAGGGGAAGTAGTTATCCTGATGCATAAGGCTCTCCGCTTTGAATGTTCCCGAACGATGGTGGACCCTTCGGGGAGATATGTCATACTACAGGGAACACTGGAAAGTTCTCCCATTTTATTCTGTAATATATATGGCCCTCATAGCACAAATGCTCCTTTCTTTGCTAAGATGGTGTCCGATCTCAAACAGCTACCTGAAGTGGGTCTCGTAGTAGGGGGGGGGGGCTTTAATGCTGTTTTAAATCCAAATGTAGATACCTTCCAGGGAAGAGCAGGGACACAACAGGACCTCTCTAAAGTTCTCTGCCAATTTAAATGTTAGCTTCATTTGATGGACCCATGGCGTGTCCTTCATCCTAAGGAACACGACTACACGCATCTATCCAGAGCACATGGAACGAGCTCACATATAGATATCTTGGTATCGGACTCCATGTTTGACCAGGTGACAGAAGTGGTACTTGGACCTGGGGAGGTTTCCAACCATGCTCCCGTGTGGTTGGCGCTCACTTAGCACATGACCGAAGCCATAGCGTGACTGTGGCGTTTCCCCCTAGATCTATACAGGGATGAGACCTTTCGAAACTTTAGCAGTGACTGCTGGAATGATTTTGCTAGTCACAATTCTCAACATATAGGCACCCCAGAGCTTTATTGGGAGACGGCAAAAATAGTACTGAGGGGCAACATAACTGCTTACTCGGCTCAGAAACGGAGGATGCTCAATGCACAAATTATGCATTTAGAGCAACATGCAGTGGTGGCTCGTCGCAGGCATGCCCAGCGCCCCACGATACATACAAAATCCAACCTGCTGGAGACTCAGATCTCCCTAAATGAACTTTTGCACCAACGCGTGAAAAATTCAATGCTTTATCATAAGTTACAGCTGTACAAATAAGGAGACCAGGCAGGAAAGTTATTGGCGCAATGTTTGCAGGGGGATCAAGGATCGTGTACAGTGGCAGCGTTGCGGGATGCTGGGGGGCACCTCTTCTGTAACAAGACAGATATAGTGTGAATGTTCCAAGTATACAGCGGACTCGATATCCCCGGCTTGTATGAGGCCTAGTTGGATGGTCTCAGCCTGCCACGGCTATCAGACCAACAGGCAGCAAGGTTGGGGGCCCCCAACACACTGGAAGAAATTCAGAAGGGAATTCAGAGGGCTGCATGTTGTAAGACCCCAGGCCCAGATGGCTTTGGGGCAGAATTTATAAGTTTTTGCAATGCCAGTTATTTATTTATTTATTTATTTACATTCTCTTATATACCGCACTATTCTGCATCAGAGTGGTTTACATTGAACAAACTGAAATTACATTGAACAGTTGAACCCTCCCCCTGGTAGAGGTGTTCCAGGAGCATTCAGAGCAGGGCTGTTTTGGGTGGGGTGATAATCAGGCCTATATAACCCCGTTTCCTAAGCTGGAAAAGGATCCATTGCTGGTCACGTCATATTGACATAGTTCCCTGATTAATTATGATCTAAAACACTTTGCAAAAATGCTGTCCGATCACTTGGCCCAAGTACTCTTGGAGTTGCTCCATGCCTCCAGGTGGGGTTTGTCTGGGGGCGATATGTCACTAGCACCATACGAAATATCCTGGCAACCCTGGAGTGGGTTCATGAGCATGGCCTGCCTTCCTTACTTATTAGTTTTGATGCAGAAAAGGCCTCCCCTCCCCTCTGACTTTCCCCAACGCGATACTGAGGCTCAGGCTCTTTTTCTTTCATCTTTCATCTTCTCTAGCCTCCACTTTTGACTCTGTTGCTCCTCTCCGGCCATTTCCTCCCCCTTCTGCCTGATCTTCCCCTTCGTATCACTCTGGGCTTCGCCTCCTTAAACATCAACTTCATCAGCTGGAACAGCACTGGCGCAAGTTCTGCACTCCTTTGTTGCTTTCTGCTTTCCGTGTGGCCTCTCTTTTTTATCACTCTGCCCTTACCTGCATCAAAAGATCTTACGTTTTGGCACTTGTTCATAGAGATTCTTCTACTTCTCATCTGCTTTGCATTCTTCATCAGCTTACTGATCCTCCTCTGTCTTCTTCCTCTTCTTCTCTCTCTTCCATTGATTTTGAGACTGCCTTCCAACAGAAGATGCTTTCTATTCAGTCTACTCTTCCTCATCCTTCTCTTCCCTCGGGCAGTCCCCCTCACCCCCCATTCCCCCCTCCACTCTTTCCCTCTCTTCTTTTTCCTCCCCTACTTATTTTGATATCTCTCAGGTCGTCTCTTCCTCTCACCCCATAACCACTCCCTCAGATCCTATGCCTCCCAGTTATTTCAGCTAGTCAGTGCCTCTTTTTTCTCCCTTTGCTGCTTATTCTCTCATCTTCTTTTTCCTCTGGTGTGTTCCCAACCTGCTAGAAAGAAATAGCTGTTCTTCCCATTTTGAAATCTTCTGCCCTGGATCCTTCTGACCCCCTTAACCATTGCCCTGTCTCGCTTTTACCTGTTCTGTCAAGGGTCACTGAGTGTCTGGTGGCCCAACAACCTCAGACTTTTCTTGCACATTCCCATGCACTTCACTTTTCTCAGACCAGTTTCCGTCCTCATCATTCCACTGAACACTCTCCTCTAACTATCACTGATCATCTTCGTACCTCCTTGGACTCCTGTCACCACATTGTTCGCGTTTCTCTTGATCTCTCTGCAGTCTTAGACTTAGTGAACCACTCTTCTTCTTTCTCAGCTTTCTTCTATTGGGATCTCTGGCTCCGTGCTATTCTGGTTTCAATCTTATCTTTCTGGGCATTGATTTCAGGTCTCTTGGTCCTCGGTCCTGTCCCCTTCTTTTCCCTTGCACTGTGGGGTCCCTCAGAGTTTGGTACTGGGTCCCATTTTGTTCAATATCTATCTGGCCCCTTTAGTTGGCTTGATCTCCTCCTTTGGTGGTACCTCTTATTTATGCTGAAGATATTCAACTCCTCTTTCACTTTCCCTCTTATTCTTCATCTTCTGCCTTTATCTCTTCCACTTTAGACCGTATTGCCAACTGGCTTTCTTCGCATGGCTTAAAGCTCAATACTGCAAAAACGGCTACTCTTCTTTTCACCTTCCCTTCCCTTGCCCCTTCTTCATCTTTACCTCCCTTCCCTCTTTGGAGAATGGCACCCCTCTTCCTTTCCATGACACAATTAAGATTCTTTGTGTTCTCTTTGACTATCAGCTCACTCCGAGGAGGAGGAGGTTACCAGTGGTGTGCCATAGGGATCTGTCCTTGGTCCAATTCTTTTTAACATCTTTGATAGTGATACTGCAGAAGGGCAGTCGGGTAAGGTTTTCTTATTTGCAGATGATACCAGAAGACACCCAGGAAGGAGTAGATAACATGAGGAGGGGATCCAACTAAGCCTGAAGAATGATCCAGAATTTGGTAGCTGAAATTTAATGCTAAAAAACGCAGGATCATGCATTTGGGCTGCAAAAATCCAAGAGTGGAACAGTGTAGGGGGTGAGGTACTTCTGGTCCAGAAAGAAGAGTGGGACCTGGGCATAATTGTTTCTGATATTAATGTAGCTAAACAGGTAAAAAAGACGATGGCAAAAGACAGAAAGGTGCTTGGGCATATAAGGAGAGGAATGGACAGCAGAAAAAAGGAGGTGATAATGCCTCTGTATAAGTCTCTGGTACAACCTCATTTGGAGTATTGTGTGCAATTCTGGAGACCGAAACGTTCAAAAGGATATAAGCAGGTTAGAGTCGGTGCAGAGGGTAGCTATTAAAACGATTAGTGGTCGTCGTTATGAAGCATATGAAGACAGACTTAAAGATCTTAATATGTATACTTTAGAGCAGTGTTTTTCAACCTTTTTTGTGCAAAGGCACACTTTTTTCATGAAAAAAATCACGAGGCACACCACCATTAGAAAATGTTAAAAAAATTTACCTCTGTGCCTATATTGACTATATATAAAGTAATTCTCTTGAATAGGAATCAAACACTCACACCAACCCCCCTCCCCTGCTGGTTCACACCAACCCCCCTCCCCTGCTGGTTCACTCACACCACCCCCCCCCCTCCACTGCTGGTTCACTCACCCACCCCCCTGTCACTTACTCACCCCTCCTGCTGGGTCACTCACTCACTTACCCCCCTCACCTGCTGGTTCACTCACACCATCGCCCCCCCTCCTTGCTGGTTCACTCACACCCCCCCCCCTCCACTGCTGGTTCACTCACACTCCCCCCCCCCTTGCTGGTTCACTCACACACACACACACACACCCCCCTCTGCCCAAGCCGTTGCTTCTGCTTTGTACAGAGCAGCGGCTGCACTACACTTACATTGAAAAGTAAAGAGAAACTGTGTCAGGAGCCCTCCGATCATCGCAGAGCCCGAGGAAGTGATGTCATGGGGGCGGGCTCCTCACAGGCTGTCTTTCCTTTTCAAATTAACTTTATTGCAGCTAAAGTTAATTTGAAAAGGAAAGACAGCCTGTGAGGAGCCCACCCCCATGACATCACTTCCTCGGGCTCTGCATGATCAGAGGGCTCCTGACACAGTTTCTCTTTACTTTTCAATGTAAGTGTAGTGCAGCCGCTGCTCTGTACAAAGCAGAACCAGCGGCTGCACTGCTATAGGGAATCGCGATCGCGTTCGCGACGCGGACTTCGGCACAAAAGCCGGTTTTTTGCTCTGGCCGCTCCCGATCTTGCGGCCAGAGCAAAAAAACGGCTTTTCAATGGCCGGTTTTACAACTGTGCCGGCAGCCGGCCTGGCCATGGAAAAACCGGCCAGGCCGGCTGAAAACCGGCCGGTTGGCAACCCTAATTTGTGAGCCGAGGCCACATGTTACGGATGAAATTGGAATTTTTCCCACGGCACACCAGACAATATCTCACGGCACACTAGTGTGCCGCGGCACAGTGGTTGAAAAACGCTGCTTTAGAGGAAAGGCAGGATAGCATAGTTATTCACCTGTAACAGGTGATCTCCGGGAACAGCAGGAATTTAGTCTTCACATACGGGTATCATCGGTACTGACAGAGCCTGCATGGGAACGCTCCCCAGCGTCCAATAGGAAAGCTTATGGGAGCATCCCACAGCGCCTACGTGCTGCCTTCCTGCCTTGTATAGGGAGGATCAGCCACCAATGCTTGCAATTCACTGATGCGACGTGCTGATGTGATTGCAATAAGAAAGATAACCTTCCAGGAAAGGAATTTCAAAGAGGTAGTGGCTAATGGTTCAGTTTCATGAGCTGCCCAAGTACCAGATTTAAGTCCCATGCCACCAGTGGTGGCTTAATGGGAGGCTTCGTTAAAAGAAGGCTTCTCATAAATCTCGCTATGAGAGGATGAGAGGAAATAGGTTGTCCATTCAGAGGCTTGAAAGAAGCTGCAATAGCACTCAAATGGACTCTCACTGAATTGGTCTTAAGCCCTGCATTTGAGAAATGAAGGAGATACTCCAGTAATGATTCCACAGGTATCGCAAGAGGGTTAAGACCCTTCTGCGAGTACCATATAGTAAACCTTTTCCACTTAAATGCATAAGAGTGTCTTGTGGAAGGCTTCCTGGAAGCATAAAGGATATCCTTTACCTGATGGGAAAGGTTAAGACCGTGAAGTTCTAGGCTTTCAGCAATCAGGCCCTGAGATGCAGAGACTGGGGATTGGGATACCACAGCATCCCGTCCTCTTGAGAAAGAAGATCTGGAGCAGATCCTAACTCCAGAGGCGGAGCCTGAGAGAGATGTAGGAGCAGAGGGTACCACAGTTGTCGTGGCCAACGTGGAGTTATGAGGATCATATGACCTCTGTCTCTCTGAAGCTTGAACAGGGTTCTGGGAATTAGGGGAATGGGTGGAAAGGCATACAGGAAGTCTTGACCCCAATGAAGGAGGAAAGCATCCCTGGCCTGACAACCCCGAGCCGGAATTCTGGAACACAACCTGGGAAGTTTGGCATTCAGCGGACTTGCAAAGAGGTCTAGGTCTGTGGTTCCCCAAATTTGAAAAGTTTGGGCCACCTGGTCTGCATGGAGAGACCATTCGTGTGGAAGCCGAATTCAACTGAGTTTGTCGGCCCAAGAGTTTTGGATGCCTGGAAGATACACCGCAAGGAGATGAATCTGATGCTCTCTGGCGAGGGCCCATAGTCGCAAAGCTTCGTTGCACAGCGACAGAGAGCCTGTTCCACCCTGCTTGTTCACATAGTACATGGCTACCTGATTGTCCGTTTGAACTAGGACTGTCTTGTAGCTGAGCTGGGTGTGAAATACTCGAAGAGCAAGGAAGATTGCACTGAGCTCCAGGAGGTTGATATGGAGATAGGCCTCCTGTGGAGTCCAGGTACCCTGGGTGGAGAGGCCATGCAGGTGGGCTCCCCAACCCACCTGTGAAGCATCTGTTGTTAGAGTGGCTTGGGGTGGGGGTTGCTGAAAAGGTGACCCCACCATAAGGTTTTTAGGTGACCGCCACCATTGGAGGGACAAAATAAGGCGATCTGAATTTGCTATTTTGTCTGACAGGCAACCTGAGGCCTGAGTCCACTGAGTGGATTAGGTCCACTGGGCTGCCCTCATATGGAGGCGAGCATAAGGAACCACATACACGGTGGATGCCATGTGGCCTAGCAACTGTAGCATTTCCCGAGCAGTGAGGTGATGTTTTAGCACTGCTTGGGAAGCTAGCTGCACAATGCGAAGGCAGCGGGGCTGTGGGAGGAAGGCCCTTGTCTGTCTGGTATCCAGAAGAGCTCCTATAAACTCTAGGGATTGAGTGGGAGCAAGGTTGGACTTTGAGAAGTTTATGACAAGTCCCAAATACTGAAGGATGTGCATTGTGCGAGACAGAGCAACCCTGGCCTTTGGCTC
This sequence comes from Ichthyophis bannanicus, assembly GCA_033557465.1. Classification (NCBI taxonomy): domain Eukaryota; kingdom Metazoa; phylum Chordata; class Amphibia; order Gymnophiona; family Ichthyophiidae; genus Ichthyophis; species Ichthyophis bannanicus. Next base: position 567,818,270 of record CM066034.1, read on the forward strand.
TGAAGGGGCTCGAATGAGCCAGTCATTTAAGTAAGGGAAGACGAATATTCCCAGGGTGCGGAGAAATGCTGCTACCACAGCCATGCATTTTGTGAACACCCTTGGTGCAGAGGCCAGGCCAAAAGGAAGAACCCTGTATTGGTAGTGCTTCCCTTGAAACAGGAATCGAAGGAACTTTCAGTGAGTTGGATGGATGAGAACATGAGTGTACGCATCCTTGAGATCTAGAGAACAAAGCCAATCCTGACTCTGAAGGTATGGCAGCAGAGTTCCTAGAGAAATCATTTTGAACTTCTCTCTGAACAGGAATTTGTTCAATTCTCTGAGGTCTAGAATGGGTCTGTCCCCTGTCAAACCTTCACCCACTCCCCAACCTTGTGAGCTAAGGAGGGATAGGCCTTGTGTAGTTGTGGGGGCCAAATGAATATGCGGTGACAAGAAAATTTATTTGTCTTCAAGGATTTTTATTTCCCCGCTCCGTGAGAGAGACAGGAACAGAAAAGATCAGTAAATCAGGAATCATGCAAACAGGGGCTTACAGTATTGTGCTTCAACAAAACTTCTCATATGGAAAAACACATTGCTTCATGTGTTTTCTCCGTGCAATATATACAGGTGCTCAGGTAAGAAGTGTATTTGCTCTCTTTAGCAATTATATCACAGTCCAGCATACATTCAATGTTAGGATATGCTTTCCTTTCAATTGCACTAAACAATACTTCTTGTCAGGTACTTTTTTAGCAATTCTGGATTAGCATAACCAGAATAAAAGTCAGGTATAATCATTCAAGCTTTTGTCTCGTCGGTTCTCTCTATTAATCCTACAGAGCAATCCATCGGTTGATTGATGTCAATCATCGGAACTTGGGCTTGGGGAATACTCTTGCCTTCAGGATTATTCACTGCTTGAAGAATAGCTTGTTGTGAAATGACTCTTTCATTCAAGAGTTGTCTAAGGTCACTTAAGAGTTGTTCTGCTTGTTTCCTAGCAGGACTCAACGGTAAAGCTTCTCCTTGTTTAAACAGCTGATTATCTGCATCTGGTGAGCAAACACGGCTTTCCCTATTCAGACAGTCTATGCCCGAGGTAGAGATTCCCTTCCCCCACTTCTCTCTGTTAATGAATGGTGGAATCTCACGTTCATTTGCAGCAGCTCTATTTCTAAGGAAGGCTTCAAAAGTAAGACTTTCTACATCAGGATAACCTGGTCTCTTTGTAAACAGCTGGGCTGTATTTCTTTCCTCAGCTTGTTTGTTAAGAACAGGTATTACTGGCCGAGTAAAACTTGGCTTGCATGGAGAGTTTCCAGGGTAAAACAAACTTCCTTTATATCCCATGAAACTATCCTCTCCACTATAAACAGGAGTCTCTCTTCCTGGCATATAACACTTATCAGAAGGATTAAAAATAGCAGGTACCTTCAAATGAGACTGCTCAGGAACTGTCTTGCCAGCATGCTTCTCTCTCCAGGGATAAAAACTGCTTTTCAACAACGTGTGCTTTTCTCCTCGTGTTGGATTAGCTTCCCTTCTGTTGCAGCTGGGCACAGCTTCTGTAGCCAGGTCAAAGGGTTCTGCAGTCTGTGGAACTTCCTGCCTTCCCAATACCTCTTGCTTTCTCTCCTGTGGATTTAAAGCAAACTCTCTCCTCAATCCATTAGCAGTGCTTACTCCTTTATTCCTTCGTGACAGCCTCTGGCTTGGTCCTGTTCCTCCATTCGTTCTAGTCCTTCTGCTCCTCTCTCTTGAGTGTTCCCTCTCTCTGTTTAAGAAGGATCCCTTACTCTGGGATGCCCGCCTCCTCCTAGGGCGTGCCCAATCCATAGCTCCGCTTCTCTCCTCCTCTGAGGTGAGCTGATTGGCTGCCTGAAGGCTATGCTGAGAGTGGGAATTTCTTCTTTTCCCTGCAATACTGGACTCTACCAGGGGGTCAGTATCGGTCTCCATGGCCTCCGCGCCTGGCGCTGCGTCACACCCCTCCTGTTTTCTTTGGAATAAGGAAATAGGGGGAGTAAAACCCTGTACCCCGTTGGGGAATGGGTACCTCTTCTATTGCCCCTTGAGCAAGGAGCATAGTGACTTCTTGACCTAACCGGTCGTTGAGAGAAGTCTGAAAATTGAACTGTCTTACTATTGTAGGAGGGGCATGCTGAGGAAATGAAGCTTGTACCCCTCTCTTACAATAGACAGAGTCCAATTTTCTGCTGTTATCTGACCCCATCTGGGGGCAAAATGACATAACCTTCCTGGGATGGTGGAGGGTTCTGGGCCGTTCAGGGCCAGGAAGGCAAAGTTCTCTAGACAGGAGTCAAAGCCCCTGTGGAGGCTGAGTCTGCTGAGCCGGTTGAGGCTTAGCTGCTTTTGGTTTCCTTTGTTGCCTAGGTTGTTGGTGCTGTCCCTTTTGGGCAGACTGACCTAAACGATGACCCTGCTGGATCAACTGTAGACTTAGACAATCTATCCAAAGTGATATTGTCAGCATCTATCTCATTAGCTTTTTCCTGCCAATTCTTGCCAAAGAGATTCTCTCCTGTGCAAGGTATATTCCCCAGTTTGTCCTGTACCCAGATTTCCAAGTCAGATGCCTGAAGCCAGGCAATTCTACGTGCACCTATGGCAATAGCAGAGGTTCTGCTTATGCATTCAAAGCAGTCAAAGGCTGCACGATTCACAAACTTGGAAACATCCTGAGCATGTTTGTTTAACAAGAGTAAGATAATCCTGCCTTTTATCATCAGGAAGGAGAGGGCTCATAAGCTCTAAGTCTCCTGTGACCTCCTTAAGGAACATTCCCATATACAAAATATAGGAACTGATCCTAGCAGAAAGCATGGAAGCCTGGAAGGATCGACGTCCAAAGGCGTCAAGAGTTCTACACTCATGTCCTGGAGGATTAGATGCATGCCTTATTGCACTCTTTATCCATCTCATGGCTGATTCCACCACCATGGAATGGTGTGGTAATTGAGTCTTCTGAAACCCAGAACGAGAAGGAATTCGATACATGGTGTCGAGCCTTCGAGAGTGAGGAGATGTGGTCAGAGGCGTTTCCCACATCCTTAACATAAGATCATGCAAGATTTATTTATTTATTTTTCTTATATACCGTGCTATTCATCATCAGCACGGTTTACATGTAACAATAACTGTGCAGTGAAGACAATCAACACTGAACTTACAATATAACATAAATGTACAGTTTTAACAGGGTAACTACATTACAAATAACATATGTTAAAGAGTAACTAACTATTTACATGTTGGCTTATCTGAGATCTCATGAATAGGGAAGGTAGCTGCCTCCTTAGGAGCTTTAGGGTATTGTAGGATTTCTAATTCCTTTGCCCTAGGCTCTTTTTCAGGAGCCACTATGATGGAAAGACCTCGGGCCACATCTCGGATAACATCCTGAAAGGACATATCCTCTGGTGGAGACATCCTATGCTAAGGAGAAGAGGAATCCTCAGGAAGAAATACTCTGGTATCGGCAGAGCTTTCAGAGTCTTCAGACTCATCCGAGGATTCGAAGTATCTCCGATCCGGGTGATCGTGCAAGGCACGGTACTGGTACCGATCGAAGCCGGCATCAGAGTGGTCCGTACCGACTTGTCGATGCCGGATAGAGACGCATGACTCGGTTCCGGTAGAATACCTGCCTATCTCGATGCAGTCGGTGCCGGTACCGGTTGAGTTGTCTGAAGCGGTTTCAGGGGCATCGAGGCCATGAGAAGAGCTGCCAGACTGGATTCAATAGTCAAGAATCTCTGGTCTATCGACGCTGCCGATGCTTGGGTATCGGTGCCGGATGAAGCAGCTGGAACCCCAGAGCATGGCACCAGTAGTTCTGCAGAGGTTGAAGCCTCGAGAACATCCTGGAGCCCCGTTAGTGCTTTGGAAGCCGAAGCCTCCTGCCGGGGCAATTTTGCCAGTGAAATTCCCTCAAGGGCAATGCCATAGGCATCTCGATGTTTGGAAGGAGATCTACCCTTTGAGGACCGGCTAGATTTATGTTTAGTTACCTGAGATCCATGGGAGGAAGATGAAGCCCTGGAAGACGTCGATGCCACGGAGGCTGCATCGGAGGGAAAAAGGGTGCTAAGTTTATCAGCTCGGTTTTGCCGGCCCCTCTTCAACATCATCCCACAGGCAACACACTCTGAAACAGAGTGGTCAGGACCTAAACATTTAAGGCACCACTCATGGGTGTCGGTGATGGAGATGGTACCGCCACACTTACAACACTTTTTAAAACCCAAAGTGGGTTTTTCCTTTCTGAGGAAAAAAGTTGGGCATAGTGCCCAAAATGGCGCGTGGCACCAGAGAAGAAATTTACTGTAAGAGACTCCAGAAACAAAGGGTTTTTTTTTTTTGTTGTTTTTTTAAAGAAAAGAAGAACCGGTAGTACCGGTATAGCGTCGAGGGAAGGCAGATGCGACCACAAAAAAAGAAGGGGGGAAATTTTCTGCAGTGACAGGATGTGCGACCTGTTGGCTCCGCGGAAAAGGAAGAACTGGAGAGGGACAGTTGGGAAAGGCAGCACACAGGCGCTGTGGGATGCTCCCAAAAGCTTTCCTATTGGACGCTGGGGAGCGTTCCCGCGCAGGCTCCGTCGGTACTGACGATACCCATATGGGAAGACTACATTCCTGCTTGTTCCTGGAGATAGGGAAGATATGATAGAGACATTTAAATAGCTCCGAGGCATAAATGCACAGGAGAATCTCTTTCAATTGAAGGTATGCTCTGCTATGAGGAGACATAGGAAGAAGGTGAAAGGGGAAAGACTCAGGAGTAATATGCAGAAATATTTCTTTACGGGAAGAGTGGTAGATGTGTGGAATATTCTCCCAATGGAGGTTTTAGAGACGAGGACCGTATCTGAATTCAAAAAAGCATAGGATGAACACAGAGGATCTCTAAAGGAAAAAATGGGACTATTGTAGTTGATATGGAAGGACAGACTAGACGGGGTATGTGGTCTTTTTCTGCCATCATGCTTCTATGTTTCAACTGCACCTTTAATTTATTCAGCTGTCTGTGCAGCAAACTTACTAACCTTTTTTTTATCTTTGGCAGGCTGGCAGACACCAGCTTTCCCTGCCGAAACTGTGTGAATGGTGGGGCGGAATGGAGGACAGGGGTGGAAAGGGGGGAGTGCAAAGGGGGAGGAGGTTGAAGGGGGAGTCTGGGGGTGGGGAGGGACAGCAGGAAAGGGGTTGAAGTGGGGGAGGGGAAGGATTAATGCATGGTAAGTAAAGGGTACAATGTGTATGTGCAAAAGGCGCACCCCTCTCCCGCCACACACACACGCAAGCACCCCATTCTCCGCACCACACATGCATAGGCACCCCATCTCTACACCACATATGAACAGGTAACCCATTTTCGCACCACACACAGGTGTAGCTTAATGGGTCAATGGGGGGTGGTGAAAGAGGGAGGAGGAGGAGAACTGGGGCCATTGCCTTTTGTTGGCACTGTGCAGTGGCCCATCAAGAGCCAAATTTATTAAACTTTATCCCATGGAAAATGGGAAAACATCTTAGTAAATTAGGCCCTAAAACCTAAGAAAATAACTGCGATACACTTTGTTGGGAGGAGGGGGGCATGCACTGTGACCTAAGTTTTGGCGGCTGGCTCCTAGACTTTTAGGCTGACTCTTAGATTCCAAGATTAAGTAGCAAAAATGACCACAAAGTTAAAAATTCATTTAAATTCAACACATCCAACAATGCAACCAAGCAAGGCCTTAAAAGGCTATATCCTCTTGATATCTTCTACCCAACTACTAAGGACACCTATAAGGGTAAACCAAACATATCTCAAGATATGAATTATTTGTGTATGTCCTACTTCAATATTATATCCAAAAAATATTTTTTTGTATATGTCATTTCTTCATCGTTATACTTCTTTATTAAAAAATATATCTCAGAATCTACAAGTTTTGTTCATAATTATTTTTCATGAATATTTGATATATATTAACCACAAGTTTGTTTTTTTTTAAATACACAATCCAGAATTTAAAACATCCTACCTGCCTAACCCAGTCATCAATCACTCAACCATTCGTTCAGATACACTACATACTAACTCTCTCAAACACATACACATAATCAAAATATCACATACACTGCCCAGTTAACTTCAAACCAAAACACCCCTCATGCCCCACCGAATCAGCTACTTGTCTCTCAAACTGAAGTCAAAATTATCTCAATGCAGTTATCACATGTGCATATTTTCAGGGACATCCGATGACTCCTCTCAGTGCTAAGGCACCAAACCACCTTCACTCTTCTCTTCACTCTTCTCTCCACTCCACGACACACTCCAACAACTTCAAGGTCCAAAAATGACTCCAAATAAATTTTCACACAGCAACAGGACCAGAACTGTACCTCTCAATATCTAACTCAAACTGTATGCATATCCTGGTGGGGACCCAATCGAAGCTAGTACTTTCCACTTGGATAGCAATAGGATATGGCCTTTTAAGGCCTTGGTTGCATTGTTGTATGTGTTGATCTTAGATTCCAAGAATGTTTGTCAAGGCCTGGTATAATCTATTTATGAACTCTGTCCATGACCAAGATATTTTTTCTTTTGGAGTTTCAATTTGAATTTTAGATATGATTACTTGCCTTTCCAAATCTGATCTCAAGGCAAGTTACATACATATTTCTATACCCAATAGGGTTTACAATATAAAAGCATCTTTTACTAACTTGCACTAAATCACATTAATTTGTGCTAACATATTAGCAGAAATTAAACACCACAAGCCTATTATTTTTAAATGGAGCTGATTTACCAACTACGTAAGCACTTAACATGTATTAATACTCAACACGTTGAGTTAACTTGTTAACCCATGCTAGTAAATGAGATCTTAAGTTTGTAACTGAGGCACAGGAAGGTTAACCGACTAGCTCAAAATCATAAGCTGTGCCAGTGAAAAAAGCAGAACTTTAACTCTGACTTCCCTGGTTCTCAGCCTGCTGCTCTAAAAATTAGGCTATGTAGGACTCTCTTGCTCTCATTGCTGAAGAGCAGAACACCCGCTGTTAGGCTGTACCTAATCCTGTGATCAGGCTAAGTGTTAAAACCTTTTTCACACTGTGCAGAGCTGAGAAAAATCACTATTATTTATGGAGTGCTTTGCTGCTGCGGTTTCCTTCCAACCTGCAGCTAATCCTCCTGTAACAGTGCCTAGTATAATGGCACTGTATCATTTCATGCAGAGAGTGAGACAGCTAATGAAAGGATCAATCGTCCCTTAAGGGAAATGTACATTCTGAAACAAATCAAATTTCATGCAAGCCGAGTATTACTGGTCTTACGGATGGATTTCAGCAGCAATTAAACATAATAAAAAGACAATTTTCAAAATATTACAACTAAGTTGCTTACCAGTAGCACGTTTTCTTCCAGTTGAGCTGGATAAACAGCCACAGTGTTAGTGACAATAACCGATGGAGTTTACATGGAAAGTATTCCTAGAAAACTTTGGAAAAGCCTAGAAAGGTTTTGCAGGCATGGTCAAAATTTCACACATCACTGCACAGTGGCCCCCCTCAGTCCTATGCAAAAACTTCTTATTTATGTATTTACATCCCACTAATAGAAACTTCTATGTGGGATAGAACAAGACATCTGAAATAATAACAGAAGCAAACAACATACAATATAAACACTTAATAATACAACCACAACACTACATTACTCAATCAGATTAAAAGCCTTCTTAAATAAAAACATTTCCTCTTAGATGCTTTGATGTCACATTTATGACACAAACTCTCTGGCAAATAATTTCATAATGTTGGTGCCTAATAGCAAAGTATGGCACTCAACATTCTAATTCCAATTTCAAAGTTGGAACAGTTGATAACTCCTGCTGAGATGAATGCAGCAGACATCTAGACTAATACATAAAGTTGTATTCCTGGTTCAACAGCAGTGACACCCCATAGTGCCTTCACTACTAACAGAAGTAACTTAAATTTAGCATGTTGATACACCCGTAGCCAATGAGGCACATCAAGATTCAGAACAGTTCAACTCCATAAGCGGAAGAGAGTCGGTGAATGTTACTCTTTATCCAGCTATCCTCAGAGAATACCAATTACAAGTAAGCCATTTTGCTTTCTCTGAGGATAAGCAGGATGACGCTACTATATATGTGGGAATCCATAGCTAGGGGTTGCCTTCCAGAACTCATTTTAATTTATTAGATTTTATATCCCACCTAACATAATCATATCAAAGTAGCTTACAATTATAAAATGGGTTGTACAGAATCATAAAATAGTTAAAAGTAAGCTAAGAGAACTTAGTTGGCCTAAGGCAAAAACTGCACCCTTACCCATCCCTCTTACTCCTTCAAAGCACGGCAAAAACAGAAATTTTTAGTCCTCTTTTTAAAATGATGATAAACTGACTCAGACCACAAATAAAGTGGCACTGTGTAGCAGAGAGAGGGTGACAAAAACACCTGGGGGAGATATTCAAAGGTATTTACATGGTTTGCAGACCTGCAAACTGCATAAATGCCGTTCACTGGGATATTTAACAGCACTAACCCAGTTAGTGATTCTCAATATCTCCGGTGGGGCCGCTAAGCGCTTAACGTTGTGTCATTCTGGGGGTGGAGCTGGGCGGCACCATGGATTAACCGGGCAGTAGCAATATTTTGCTACAGCCTGGTTAACCCTAACTGGCTAAAGTTAGGACAGCCATATGACGTTACTGAAAATACCATGGCTTGGATAAGTTGAATCTTTGTATGCAGATACATTTCTGAACTTGAAAACTAAAGGGAGCAGCTGCAAAGGGTATTGTTTAAAAATACTGTCTTGAAAGCCCAGACCAGATGTATTCCATGCTTTAAGAAAAGTGGAAGGAAGGCCAAAAACTGCCAGCATGGTTTAAAAGTGAGATCAGGAGGCTATTGTAGCCAAAAAAGCATATTTCAGGCAATGGAAAAAAGGGGCCAAATGACAAAATGGAAAACTTACGCATTGGAAAATTAAATGCAAGGCACTGATAAGGCAGGCAAAGAGAATTTGAAAAAAGCTTGCCGTGGAAGCAAAAATCATAATATAAAGTTTTTCAAGTACATTATTTATTTATTTACATTCTCTTATATACCGCGCTATTCTGCATCAGTGCGGTTTACATTGAACAAACTGAAATTACATTGAACAGGGCATTATAACTTGGAGATAACTATTTTACAGGGAACATGAGCTATGGAGGGTTAAGTGGCTTGCCCAAGACCACAAGAAGCACCTGTGGGACTAGAAACCCCAGTCCTTCCGGCCCAAGGTTGTTGTCCTCTAGTGGGATTTGAACCCCCGACCTTCAGGCCTGAAGTACCTTGCCCCAACCACTAGGCCACTCCTCCACTCCAACTACATTTGTAGCAAAAAAACCTGTGAGGGGTAAAAGAGGAGCCAAGGGAGGACGAGGCCATAGCAGAGAGACTGAATAAATTCTTTATTTTAGCCTTTACTGAAGATGATGTTAGGAGGCTAACTATGACTGAAACGGTATTTAAAGGTAATATATCAGAAGAATTGAAAGAAATATCTATAAAATGGGAAGATGTATTACAACTATTTGATAAACTGAAGAACAGCAAATCACCTGGACCAGGTGTTGAAATATGAGATTGCAGACCTACTGTTAGTAATCTGTGAACTATCATCAAAATCATCTGTAATACCTGAAGATTGGAGAATGGCATATGTAATGCCAATTTCTAAAAAGGTTTCTAGGGGTGATCTGGGAAACTACAGACCAGTAAAAGCCTGAAGTCAGTATCAGGGAAAATGGTAGAAACCATTATAAAGAAAACAAATTACTGAACATGGCTTAATGGGAGAAAGTCAACATGGATTTAGCCAAGGGAAGTCTATCTTACTAAGCAGTTATATTTTTTTGAAAGTGTGAACAGGTAAACAAAGGTCAGTTAGTCGATATAGGTTATCTAGATTTTCAGAAAGCCTTTGACAAGGTCCCTCATGAGAGACTCTTGGCAAAATTAAAATGTCTTGGGATAGGAGGCAGTGTACTATTGTGGATCAGGAACTGGTTAAAAGATAGAAAGCAGAGAGAGCGTTGTTACTCACCTGTAATAGGTGATCTCCAGGAACAGAAGGAATCAGTCTTCACATATGGGTATCATAGGTACTGACGGAGCCTGCATGGAATACTCCCCAGCATCCAATTGGAAAGCTTTTGGGAGTACTCCACTGCACATCTGCCTTCCCGCCTTCCCAAGTCCTCTCCTCAGTTGAGTTTGAAGCTGAGATATAGAGGAAAAAGAATACCCTACACTTCGTAGAGGAGGAGGGTGGGTTGTGAAGACTGATTCCTGCTGTTCCCGGAGATCACCTGTTACAGGTGAGTAACAACGCTATTTCCAGGAACAAGCAGGAATGCAGTCTTATTTTATTTAGTTATTTATTTGTGAGTTTTATATACCGCTTTTTCAATATAATCAAGGCAGTCTACATATAACATTAAACAAAGTTATAACTGTTTACATTGAAACAAATGTGATCTTAACAATGCAGTACATTTAATAAGCAAACATAACTAAACTTAATAATTTAAACTTATTTACATATGCAGAGTAGGTGCTTGTATGATGACAATGAACATGTAATACGATTAGGAAACAGTTTTCAGCAGACGTATTTACAAGTGCAGTTGGACTGTTGCATGAGAAACACTGATAGATGTATTCTTGGTGGTGGAATAGCGGTATATACAGGGTGGCCCAAAAAAAGTGAAAACATCTTGTAAATTAAAAGCTTAAATAGTTTACTTGTTCACCTTTTTTAGCTATAAAACGTCTATTTCGACAATTTACGGTCAACATCTTTTTTTTTTTTTTTTAAATTTGTAAATCGTTTACATCTGTCTTTTTGAATTTTTAAATAACTTATATGCTATGAGATGTTCTCACTTTTTTTGGGCCACCCTGTATATTCTTGGTGGTGAGATAGCTGTATGAGGGTTTAGGCGAGTTGCTTTTCTAATTATGTGGGGAAGATATTCTGTCCTATTTTATTTTGAAAATATTCCTTGAATAAGTATGTTTTGATTCTTTTCAGGAAAGTGAGTAGGTTGTTTATGTTTCTTAGGCTTTGAGGTAGAGAATTCCAATGGATTGGTGCATAGAAGGTGAATGCTCTGCTGCTCGTTGTCTGACTTGTTTTCCTAAAGTCTGTGGGTAGTACCAGAGAGTTTTGGGTGCCTCCTTTTCTTTGTCTTGATTCAGGTAGAATGGTTATTAAAGAAGTTAGATGTGATGGGACTAAGTCAGGTAGAATCTTGAATGTGGTTACTAAGGATTTGTATTTGATTCTAGATGTTACAAGTAGTCGGTGTAGTTGGAAGAAAACAGGTATAATATGTTCAGATTTAACCACCTTGTTAATGGTTCTTGCAAGTGTGTTTTGTACTAATTGTAGTTGATTTAGTGCTTGTTTCGGCAAGCCTTGAAGTATGCTGTTGCAATAGTCAAAGTGAGGGCTGATCAGCACCTGTAGAACCGAGCCGAAGCCCTGAGCAGTGGTCTGAGGTGTTGGGTCATTCTGATTTTATTGTGTATTATCCGAGTTGTTGAGGTAATGTGTTTAGTTAGGTTTAGATTTTGATCTGGGATCACTCCCAGATATCTAACCTCATTCTTGACTTCAAGGTATGCATCTCGGACTTGTATTTTGTCTAGTGGTGTGAAGTCCTTATCTGTAGTGACAAAGAGAACCTCTGTCTTGTTAAAGTTAATACTGAGGTTGTTGAAGTCTAGCTATTGCAAAGCCTGACTGACACAGTTTGTGATCTGTTCAGAGTTGTTTCCTTGTATCAAAAGAGGCGAACAACATAATTTCATCTGCATAGATTCAGTAGTGTACCCCGTGTGCTTAAAATACCTTGCAGATCGGCTGGAGGTAAATATTAAACAGTGCCAATTAGGATTACCACAGGGGTCCGCCTTGATACTGGCTGTATGTTCTTGATGTTAAGTTCCCTATTTTCACCTGCTGTGTTCAATCCGAAAGGTACGACTTAAACCATTGGAGTATGGTACCACTGATGCCAATCTGTTGAAGCCTTACCAAGAGTATTATCATGGTTGATGGAATCAAATGCTGAGGATAGGTCTAAGAAAATTAATATGTAGGCTTGCTTGGTTCTTTCTATTCCTCATATGAGCTTGTCGAATAATGTTATTAGCCGTGTTTTCACACCATGGTAAGGTCTAAAACCGTGTTGATGTATGTCCAGAGGTGCTTACATATCAAGGTGGTCCTGGAGTTGTTGTATGTTTTTTTTGATAATTTTGGCTAAGAATGACAGGTTTAATATGGACCTATATGAAGTGGGACAACTCTTATCCATTATGATCTTTTTTAGGATGGGACAGATAATTACTTTCTTTAAGGTCTTTAGCATATGACACAATGATAGGGGAAGGTTCACGATTTTGAGGATATGGGATGCCATTTCAGTTCTTGTTCATTTGACCCCGCTAACCGGATATGGGTCTTGATGTGATGGTCTGGAGTAACTGGACAGTATTTATTTTGGAGAAGATATTCCAAGAAGTGACACTATTGCTGTTACCAGGTTTGTCCATCACTAAGGCTGAATTTGGCCTAAGATGTTTACTCTTGTAATGGTCTGCTATCACCTGCGGGTCTAAGCTGATTTGTGGTCTGGTAGGGGATCTAACTAATGACTTTGCAATATCAAAAAGTTCCCTTGGATGATTAAGGGATTTCAAAAGATTCTTTGTATAATGGTCTCTCTTTTGGTCATTTATGCTTGTACGTTAAATTTGGAGGGTGTTCATATATAGAGTCCTATCATCTTGTGATCTGGTAACCCTCTATTTTTTTTTTTAAGTTTTCAAGACTTCACATATGGGACTCACTAGCTCCCAGGTACCAGACTGGAAGTGGTAGCAGTGGTATCCCAGAGGCTAAAGAATAGAGCCAAGAAGGTGTGAATACAAAGTGGCCCCACTGGACTCGACTGCAGTTGGCAAGATCATTGCCAGGGAGTTCTTGGGGCAGTTTCTCCAAATGGGTGAGTTTTGCGCATCCATGACAGTCATGAACCTTGCCATACCCTTCTAAAGTCAGACTTACTTGGGCATAACAGAAAAAGATACTATCTACTATCAAATTGGTCAATATTAATTTGATTAGAGCAATTCCTGGCCTTTTTGGATCAGAAGAAATCACAAGCCGGATAGATATTCTAAGGGCTTTGGTCAATGCCAGACAGAAGGAAACAGTTCTTTTGCAATCCAAACTGTGCAGGGCTTGTTCACCTTTATGAACATTAAGGCCTGTGAAAAACTGTTGAAAGCATGACTAAAGCAGACCTCCAACACCACGTTAGGCAGGAACATGGAATGCATGAATACAGTATACAGAAGATAAGTCACAAGAGTATGTAGCTTACTGACTCTTTGTGGCCAGAAATGACCACCACCAAAAAATATGATTCTCTAAGTCAGGTACTTAAGTTCACAAGAATTCAAAAACTCATAAGGAGCTCTCATCAGCTAGGTTAAATCCATTTTGAAGTCCCATGAAAGCATAAGGCTTGATGGGAGACTTCAAGACAAGCACAAACTCTGCAGGGATGGTATTTCCTCTTACAGCATGGTAATAGGGTACATTTCAGTCTAATTGGTGCCTAACACAGATCAAAGTCATATATAGAACATACTGCCACAGTATCTTGCCCTGAAATCAGGTAGTAAACCTCTTCCACTTCAACCCATAAGATTTCATAGGAAATTCCTTCCTAGAAGCCAGGAGGAGGAGTTCAACATCCAAGCTATTAAGGTCAGAAAGTGAATATTAGGATGAAATAGTATTCCTGGGTTTTGCATGATCAGGGTTGGTAAACTGCCCAATCTGAATGCCTCACAGACTATAATTCCTGAAGGAACAGAAATCAAACCTGTCTCAAACAAGATGGTGTTTTTATAGCTCCTCGATCTCTTCTGAGTTTTAATAAGAGTTTGTTAACTAGGGGTAGGGGTTCTGGTGAACAGCAAAGGCATCTGATGTTAGTCTGCCCTGTGACCCTCTCTTGTATCAGAAAATCAGGGCTTTCTTGATCTGGAAATTTGCAAACAGATCTCTCTATATCTTGTTTGTGTCATACAGATCCAGGGGTCCACACGTGGCAGTCTAGAACTCGATTAAATTTAATCAACCAAGATATGTAGGAGAAAAATTTGTTAACTGTTAAGATTACTCACCTATTTTAATTTGTTACCTCTGTTACCTGTAGACACGGGCCACAAGCACAATAAAATGTTTATTACAATGACTATCTAGAGACCAAACTCACCTGATCAGGGGTCTAAAAATATAAATAAATATTGTTTTTTGGACTTCTTTGAAGTAGAGCATTTGAAGGAGTCTGTGGATGCCAATGTCTATGATAAAAATGCTCAAAACTGTATTGAAACCAGAGTAGTTAAACTAGACAGGTGCTTTATACACTCGTCAACCTTGATATAAATGCTTCCGGTTCTGGAGCGAGAAACTCCGAGAATTTTTGTGCCTTTTCCAGACGAGTAAACATGTACTGGGACCACAAAGATATAGTAAGAGCTGAGTTTAGGGTTCTGAAAAAACGTCTTCCAATAAAGTTCCAAGATTTGGAACTCACACTATGGGGAGTGCTGAAGAGCGAATCTTGGACACTGTTTCCTGTCATGGAAGATTCAACAACCATAGAATGGCGTGACAGCTAGACCTTGCTGAATCCTGGAACTGTTTGGACATGGTATTTATTGTTTCCTTTCTTAACAACAGAAAAAATGGAGAGAAGTTGTACATATTCTCTTCCACATCACATGGAGGAGCTGGTGGATAAGAACCATCACAAGTTTTTAGGAGCTTTGAGATATTTAAGGAAGCAAAATAAACACATGTCCTGGGCTCACCTGCTATCTCTAAACTAAATGGGATAGCTTTAACCATTCTCTAAACAAAAATAGGAAAGAAGAAATTTTCCAGAGGGGATCTATTCCTTACTTGTGGAGAAAAGAGTCTGAGTGAAAGCTTGAAGAATCTCTCTTCAAAAGATGACATCATACCTATACACTGTCTCTTTGGATTTCTCAGATCAGACTCCAAGATAAAAACTGGAGCAGACATTCAAAACTGTACTAGTCCTTGAACCACAGCATACAAGGTGGCCCTTTTGGCCTTGGAATCAAGCATTATTGAACAAGTGGAGAGGCTTCCCTTTTTAGTGCTGTATGGTTTTGACTCCTTGCAGACTTACGTACAAAGAAACTGACCTCACATTCATGATGCTTGGGTAGAGGTCAAAAACCCAAGGACCAATTTTGTCAACGCATCATCATATTTCCAGGTGTTTCATGCAGATACCTCCATCTGTTTGAGAAGCTAAGAAAGGGCTACAGGGCCTTTTGCCCAGCTCCCTCTCAAATATTGCCAAGATCAAAGTAGAAAAGGTCCTGGGAGGGTAGTCAAGGAGGAGATACCAAAGGCTATGGTTTGGATCTCAGGAGACTATCAAAGTCAGGAGAACTGCACCAAGCTACTTTAAAAAGCAAGTGATAGCATCTGTTACATACCTTCTCTAAAATACTTGGATCAACAGTTTTGGATGCATGGATTTTTATTCCTTCAGATGATGCTTGGTATCAACTTTACTCAAATTTGAATTCAGCCCCAAGAAATCCTTCTTATGGGCCAAATGGGAAAAGCGGTAAAGTTCTCTGCTCCTGGGTCACTTGTTGGATCCTGACTGAGGAGGATGATTCTCTCTCTTGCATGCCAATTGTTACAACTCCTTGGTCCACTGAAACCTATGCCTTTGGTGCCAATGAGGGGCATCAGACTTCAAAGTTTTCCTGAAGATGTCTAGTAGATATAATCTACGAAATCCGATGCCCTGGATGACATTTTTGATCAGATGCCAGAGACAAATAGCAAATGGTCTGTAACTGACCTCTTATGACTACAGCACAGACATCCCCTACTCTGTTGAAAAAAAATCAGATAAATTTCACTGTACGTCCAAAATTGTAAAAATATAAAAAATGAGACGACCAATTGATGACATAATGAAAGCCACACTGAGAAATCTGGAGGTTTCTGGAGTCCAATGGATTGCAGGATCCAAGGCAGCATGGATTCACCAGAGACAGGTCTTGTCAGACAAATCTGATTGATTTCTTTGACTGGGTGACCAAGCAGTTGGAACGAGGGAGAGCCCTAGATGTGGTGTACTTAGATTTCAGTAAAGCCTTTGACACTGTTCCACACTGGCAACATATAAACAAACTGAGCACCCTAGGGATGGACCCTAAAGTTACTGGTTGGGTTAGAAATTGGTTGAGGGGGAGGCAACAAAGGGTAAATGGAGCTCACTCTGAGGAGAAGGAGATTACCAGTGGTGTGCAACAGGGATCTGTCCTTGGTCCGATTCTTTTTAACATCTTTGTTAGTGATATTGCGGAAGGGCTGTCAGGTTAGGTTTGCCTCTTTGCAGATGATACCAAAACCTGCAATAGAGTAGACACCCAGGAAGGAGTAGATAACATGAGGAGACATCTAACTAAGTTTGAAGAATTGTCGAGAATTTGGCAGCTGAGATTTAATGTTAAAAAATGTAAGGCCATACATTTTGGCCGCAAAAATCCAAGGGAGCGGTACAGTGTAAGGGGTGAAGTACTTTGTCTACAAAAGAAGAGCGGGACCTCGGCATGGTTGTGTCTGATGAACTTAAAGTAGAAGGTAGAAAAGACGACTGTGAAAGCTAGAAAGATGCTTGGATGCATAAGGAGAAGAATGGCCAGCAGGAAAAAAGGAGTTGATAGTGCCTCTGTATAAGTCTTTGGTGCAACCTCATTTGAAGTATTGTGTGCAATTCTGGAGACCGCACCTTCAAAAGGATATGAACAGGGTGAAGTCGGTGCAGAGGGTGGCTACTAAAATGGTTAGCAGTCTTCGTTATAAAGCATATGAGGGCAGACTAAAGGACCTTAATATTTATACTTTAGAGGAAAGGCAGGATAGAGGAGATATGATAGAGATCTTTAAATATCTCCGTGGAATAAATGCACAGGGAGAGCCTCTTTCGATTGAAAGCAAGCTCTGCTATGATAGGACAAAGTAACATAGTAAATGACGGCAGATAAAGACCAGTATGGTCCATCTAGTCTGCCCAGTAAGATGGCAGGAGTAGGTGTACCTGCCACTCTGTGAAGGCCACCCCTCCCCATGTCTTTGTTTATGGGTGAACCCACCGTTCCGTGTAGGACACCCCTATTTGTTGAGAAATTAGATGCTTCAGTTTATTTTGATTTTATCCTATTGCTGTAAAGGGATCCACTGTGTCTGTCCAATGCCACTTTGAACTCCGTCACTGTATTTGCCTCCACCACTTCCATCGGGAGGGCATTCCAAGCATCCACCACCCTTTCTGTGAACAAGTATTTCCTGACATTGCCTTTCAATTTACCACCTTGCAGCTTCATGTTATGCCCTCTAGTTTTACAGCTTCCCTGTCTTTGGAAGAGATTTGTTTGTTCATTATTTCTCTAAGTATTTAAAGGTCTGAATCATAGCTCCCCTATCCCTCCTCTCCTCCAAAGTATACATATTTAGGTCTTCAAGTCTCTTCTCACAAGGCTTCTGACGCAGGCTCCAAATCATTTTGGTCACCTTCCTCTCAACAGTTTCCATTCTTTTTACATACTTTGAAAGATATAGTCTCCAAAACTGAACACAGTATTCCAAGTGAGGCCTCACCAGTGCCTTATACAGTGGCATTAGTACCTCTTCCTTTCTGCTGGTAATTCCTCTTTGTATGCAGTCCAACATCCTCCTGGCTTTTGCCACCGCCTTCTCGCACTGTTTTGCCACCTTGAGATCTACAGAAATAATCACACCAAGGTCTTTCTCCTGATCCGTGCACACCAACCTCTCGCCCCCTATCGCGTACATTTCCCTTGTATTTCTGCTACCCAATGCATGACACTGCACTTCTTTGATTTAAATCTTAAATGCCATGCATTTGACCATTCTTCCAGCTTTTGTAGATCTTTCCTCATGTTAACCACTCCCTCGGGGGAGTCCACTCTGTTGCAAATTTTCCTGTCATCTGTAAAAAGACAGACCTTTCCATTCAGTCCTTCAGCAATATCACTCACAAATATATTGAACAGTGCCGGGCCCAGGACCAAACCCTGGGGTACCCCGCTAATCACTTTCCTTTCATCTGAGTGAGCTCCATTTACCATCACCTTCTGTCGTCTGTCAGTCAACCAATTTCTGATCCAGTTTACCACCCTGGGACCCATCCCCAAACTACTAAGTTTATTGATAAGCCTCCTATGAGGAACAGTATCAAAGGCTTTGCTGAAATCCAGGTAGATGACATCCATCGCATGCCCCTGATCTAGGTCTCTGGTCACCCAGTCAAAGAACTCAATCAGATTTGTTTGGCAAGATCGTCCTTCGGTAAAACCATCTTGCCTCGGATCTTGCAACCTGTTGGTTTTGAGAAAGTCCACTATTCGCTCTTTCAGGAGCGCCTCCATTACTTTTTCCGCCACCGAGGTAAGGCTCACAGGGCTGTAGTTTGACACTTCATCCCTGTCACCACTTTTGTGTAGAGGTACCAACATCAGCCATTCTCCAGTCCCGAGGAACTTCTCCTGTTTCCAAGGATCTGTTGAAAACATCCTTTAACGGCCCTGCAAAAACCTCTCTGAGCTCCTTCAGTATCCTGGGATGTATCCCTTCCGGTCCCATGGCCTCGTCCACTTTCAGTTTTGCAAGTTGTTCTAACACATCATCTTCTGTGAATGGTGTGGTATCTACCTCATTCCCATTTTTATATTTGGGAGTCACAGGTGGTCCTTCTCCCGGATTTTCTTTAGTAAAAACAGAGAAGTATTTGTTTAGCAATTTCGCTTTTTCAATGTCACTTTCCACGAGTCTGTTCCCAGCACTTCTGAGTCCTGCAATTCCACCTCTGATCTTCTTCCTTTCCCGAATATACCTAAAGAAAGTTTTGTTGTCACACTTCACATCTTTAGCCATCTTTTCCTCTGCCTTTGATTTTGCTATCCTTATTTCCCTCTTTGTCTCTGATCCTGTATTTATTTGTGTTACTCTGTTTGCAAGCTTTTGAATTTTGCGAAAGCTGTGTTTTTTGCCTTTATTTGAGCAGCCACTTCTTTGGAAAACCAAATAGGTTTCCTTCTCCTCTTGTTTTTATTTACTTTTCTTACATATTTATCTGTTGCCCCTTTTATTGCCACCTTTAGTTTAGCACATTGCAATTCCACTTCCCTTATCCCCTTCCACCCTGCCAACTCCTCCTTCAGGTACCTGGCCATTTTACTGAAGTCAGTGTTTTTGAAGTTTAGGACTTTGAGCTTGCTATGATTGGACTGCATCTTGGCTTTTATCTCAAACCACACCGTGTGATGATCGCTGCTGCCCACAGGGGCACTCACCCAGACATTCGACACGCTATTACCGTTGGTGAGCACTAAATCCAGCGTTGAGCTTTCCCTGGTTGGTTCCATCACCATTCGTCTAAGTAACACATCTTGGAAAGTATCCACAATTTTTTTGGTTCTTTCCAGATTTGCAGAAAGAGTAATCCAATCCACATCGGGTAGATTAAAGTCACCCAATATGATCACTTCCCCCTTTGTGGTTATCTTGGCAATATCTATAATCAATTCGTTATCTATCTCTTCAATTTGAGTCGGAGGTCTGTAGACTACAGCAGTATGGATGACAGTGCTATCTCCTCTTTCCAACACAATCAAGAGCGCTTCTTCTTTTCCCCATGCCCCCTGCATTTCAGTAGCTTTAATATTGCTTTTGACATACAAGGCTACTCCTACTCCTTTTCCATTTTCTCTGTCTCTTCTGAATAGATTATAGCCAACTATGGCTATATCCCAATCATGTGATTCATTAAACCATGTTTCTGTAATGGCCACAATGTCCAAGTCCATTTCCACCATTAGGGCTTCCAGGTCCGGAACTTTGCTGGATGAGGGTGAAAGGGGATAGACTCAGGAGTAATATCAGGAAATATTTCTTGAGTTCTTTCTGCACGCTGAAGTGTACACCATCCAGTCCAGATGATTTGCTGCTCTTTAGCTTGTCAATTAGCCCTATTATATCTTCCCAGTTCACCGAGATTTGTTTTAATTCCTCCAAATTATTGCCATTACATTCCATTTTTGGCATGTGTGGTTCTCTTACATCTCCCTCAGTAAAGACTGGAGCAAAGACTTCATTCTCTACTATGACCTTTTTCTCCCTGGATGGTGTTTTACCCCTTGATCATCTAATAGTCCAACTGATTCCCTCACGGGCTTCTTGCTTTGACAAAGTTTTTGATCCGAGTTTTTGCTTCTATTATAAGTTTAACCAGGATGGAACCAGACTGCTGGCATTAACCTTTAAAAAGGAGATAGAGAAGCTTTTAAACTAGAAAATAGGGGAAAGCCGACAGTCGCCCAAGAGCATATGGTTCGGAAGAAGGTATCCTTGAAGGATACTACCAAAAGCAGAGAGGTTCCAAAAAAAAGAGTAAAGTAGCCCAAATGCCCTCGAGTATGGAGCAGAAAGAGCTTAAAGATCCCAAATTACCCATGTCTACCAATAGCCAGATTAATATTAATAAAATACAGTCTCTAAAATGCTTGTATGCAAATGCTAGAAGTCTAAACAATAAGATGGGAGAATTAGAATATATAGCTCTAAATGAGAGGTTAGATATTTATTTATTTATTTATTTATTTACTGTCTCTTATATACCGCACTATTCGTCATCAGCGCGGTTTACATGGAACAAAAATGCTCAGTACAGTTAACACGTATGAGTTTACAGATAACAGGGCACAAAAACTTGGATAACAGGGGTAAACTATTTACAAAACTTACTACATGGAATCATAAGAACAGAGGTTTTATAGAAACAAACACCACTATGGGTTTGAGTATCAAACTTGGTGTGTTGTTGAGATACCATAAATTTGTCTGGAAATGGTATCGCTGGGTGTCTTTGGGCTCTAGGGGATGTTGTTGGGCTCAATAAGGTACTTGTTGAAGAGGTGGCATTTGAGGGCTTTCCTAAACTGTGGTAGGCTCTTAATAGCCTGGATATCAGGGGGTAATGCATTCCAGCATCTTGGGGCACTGAGACTAAAGGCTCTGTTGGCTGTCGATTTAGTGCAAGCAGTTAGTGCCTTCGGGACTTTTAGAGAGTTTATAGACGTGGATCTTCTTGCTCTATTTGGGGATGTGATATGGATGAGGGAGGATAAGGATGCAGATGAGAGATTGTTAACAGCTTTAAAAGTGATTATCAAGGTCTTGAAAACTATTCTAGCCTGGATGGGTAACCAATGCAACTGTATCAGCAGAGGCGTCACGTGGTCGCTCCTGGAGGCTCCATGGAGGACTCTTGCTGCCGCATTCATGGCTAGCTGCAGCGGGTTCAATGTAGATTGGGGAAGACCTTGTAGGATGGCATTGGCATAGTCAAAATGAGGTATGATCAACGCCTGGAAAATTGTCCGGAAATCAGTTGGTTCCAGCATGGAACGTAGATGTCTAAGTGAGCGGATCTTGTAGTATACTGATCTGACTATGTGGGCCTTCATATCCAGGCGTTGATCTAAAGTGACTCCCAGGTAACGTATTGAGGGTTTAGATTGCAGCTCAGCTTCTTTTACTTTAAGATATTGTGGTGGGGTAAAGTTGGGGTTCCTCGTAATGAAGAGTACTTCCGTTTTCTTATGTTGTATTCTGAGGTTTTCAGAAAGAAGCCAGTCAGATATTGCATTGAAACAACTCCGTCAGTGGGGAGAGGTCCAAATGCTCAGTAGAGAAGGGTATGTAAAGCAGGACGTCGTCCGCGTATAGCATGCAATCAACATTGAAGGACCGGATGATATTACAGATTGGCTGCATGTAAATATTGAACAAGAGCGCAGAAAGGGATGATCCTTGTGGGACTCCCTGGCTTTGGTGGAAAGGTTCTGAATTTATCCCTCTAGAACGAACATGCTGCCATCTTTCGGATAGGTAGGATCTGCACCATTCAAGCGCTCTTCCATTAATGCCTTTGTCAATCAGTCGTCCCAATAGAAGCTCGTGGCTTACTGAATCAAAAGCTGCAGCGATGTCCAGAAAGATGAGAGCGAATCCTTGACGGATGTCGACAATGACGGTGATTATCTTGCAGAAGAGAGTGGTAAGAAGGGTTTCCACTCCATGGAATTCCCTAAAACCATGTTGGCAGGGGTCTAACGGTGCGGCTGAGTCGATGTGATCCTGCAATTGACGTTGAGCCTCCTTTTCAATGATCTTCGCGAGTAGTGGAATGCTGGATATTGGTCTGTAGGATTCTACCTGTTGGGGATCGAGCTTGCAGTTTTTTAGCAGAGGTCTGATAGAGGTATGTTTAAGGGCTGAAGGGAAAGAGCCGGATGAGAAGGAGAGGTTCATTATTTTGGATAGTACTGGGCTGAAGTGACTGCGAAGCTCCTTGATCCAGAAGGCTGGGCATGGATCGGACTGGGCAGTGGTGGTATTAAGGGCCGCAATAGTGTCTTCAATTCCTCTCTTGGTGGGGGTAGAGAAAATGATTAGAGCTGTTTGGCAGTCTTGCTCTGTGGCAGTGGTTGTAGTAGAGGTTTTGTTGGTCTGGCATATCTTGGATTGGATGTAGGTTGCAAAATCTTGTGGGTGTATCTCAAATGGAGGTCCAGAGGATGGTTCCTTCAATAGAGTCTTGACCAGGTCGAAAAGGTCATGTGGTTTATTAAGCGATCTCTTCAAGATATCAGAGTAGTACTGCTTCATCGTATTGGTGATTGCGTTGCGATGCGCAGCCAGATGACAGTTGTATGTTTTCTGGTCATTTAAAGAATGAGATCGGCGCCAGCGTTTCTCTAGTTTCCGTAATTGGTTAAGCGATGCTCTAAGCTCAGCTGAGTACCATGGGGCACTCACTCTTTTACCTGGAGGCCTGTTGGTTGGTGTGCGTAGGGTGATTGAGCTGAGGCAATTGTTCCAGTGAGAAATTAGGTCGTCTAGGTTCTGGGTGGTTTCAGAGATGAGTTGTTGAGTTTCCACAAGGATAAGATCTCTGTTGTAAGGCTTGAAACATCGAGAGGGCGGTCTTGCGGAGTTGCTTTGTATTTTGTTGTTTTTTGGGTAGGCTTTGTGAGAAGGAATCTGGATGATGATCAGTTTGTGATCTGACCAAGGAACAGAAGTTATGGATGTTATGGGATCCTGGGCTGGGGGGCGAATACTAGGTCCAGGATATTTCCCTTAATATGAGTAGGATCTTTTACTAATTGCTTGAAGCCAAGATTTTCGAGGGCATCGAGGAAGGCTGATGCTTGATTATCTTGTAGTGTAGGCAGGTTAAAGTCGCCTAGGATCCAATTTGGGATGCTTGGGTTATGAGTGTTGGATGCAAGATCAATGATAGCTGCGAGATCGTCTGGGGAAGCTGAAGGTGCTCTGTAAAGCAGGTTGATTGAACAGCGTTTGTTGGAAATGGTGACGGTCTCCAGGTGATTTGTACTGGTGGAGTCTACCGTCCGAAAATGGAGGTCTGTCCTGGTGAGGATGAGCACGCCACCTCCTCTTTTGTCTTGTCTATGACTTGAATGTACGGTGAAATTCTGGGGGAGGAGCTGGTTGAGTATGACGTTGTCTTCGGCGGATAGCCACGTCTCAGTGACCATGAGTATATCAAGGTCGTGGCTGGTAATGATGTCAGTGATGGCTGACCACTTCTTCCGGATAGAACGGGCATTGATGAGGGCACATTTTAGGCTATGAGGGTAGGGGTTTTCAACTTGTTCAGATTTCATAGTGTGTTGAAGTGCAATGTGTAACAGATGGGGGTGGTGTGAGCGGGTGTCCCAATTTATGTTGTTATGGGATGTACTAGACCACCTCCTCCCATGGCTCCGTAATATAGGAATCTGGTTGGATGCTGGGGTTAAGGCAAGAGAGTTGGAGAACCAACTTGAAAGGATGATATAACATCCTACTATGGTGGTAATTGGGGAACCCATCTTGGCAGCACGCTATGTAATTGTGAATGGGTCAGACAGGGTAGACTACCAGGAAGTTATTAACAAACTCTAGATACTTAGTGCAGTAGGTTGGGTCACAACAGACAATATAATAACAGACAATGGTTAATGTTAGATAACTAGCAACAGTACACTGGTGACTGGCACTGATGAGGCTACTGACAACAGTAAAGTAGATTGTTAGCAATAGTAGATTACTGGCAGCAGTACAATGGTGACTGGTACTGATAAGGCTACTGACAACAGTATAGAGGTTGATTGGCCATGGAAGATTACTGGCCACAGTACAGTGGTTACTGGCAACAGTACAGTGGTGACTGGTACTATTAAAGGTTGCTGACAACAGTATGGTACTATTAAAGGTTGCTGACAACAGTATGGTAATTAAATAGTAATGATATGCAACGGCACTACTAAAGATTAATGACAACAGTATGGTAAGTAAAATAGTAATGATATGCAGTGGCTATACTAGCGAGGCTATACTTGCGGTAGGCAGCATGGGAGAGGATTGTCTGAGGCTAGAAGTTAATACAGTTCCTGTCGCGTGGTGTCTGCTTTGCTGGCAATGAGCTGTGCGAGGAAGTACAGTGCTGTAGACTTTGGCCGTCGGTAAGCGAGCTCAGCCTCGAGAGAGCTCAATCTGCTGGTAAGCCGTGTGATAGTTCTGGATGTAGTGGCCGTTGAGCTATATGGGCCAGCTGCCTAAGGGCCACGCCAAAGGGCCCTCTGGCGAGGCCCTCAGGCAAGGGCGCGCCGGACGGCGCTTCCTTTTTCAAAGGCCCGCCGGCTGCCCCGATTGGGCAGTCGGTGCTGGAGGAGGCGGTCCCGGTGCCCCGGCTCGCTTGATCCCAGCCGGGAGAGCTGCAGGAGAGCCGGGGTGCTGGCAAAGAAAGGGCCACGTGCCGGACGGCGCTTCCTTTTCAAAGACCCAGCGGCTGCCCCGATTGGGCAGTCGGTGCTGGAGGAGGCGGTCCCGGTGCCCCGGCTCGCTCGATCCCAGCCGGGAGAGCTGCAGGAGAGACGGGGTGCTGGCGAAAAAAGGTAAGATATGATTGCAATCTCAGAGACATGGTGGAAGGAGGATAACCAGTGGGACACTGTGATACCTGGATACAAACTATATCGTAATGATAGAACTGATCAAATTGGTGGAGGGGTTGCGCTCTATGTTAGAGAGGGCATTGAGTCAGAAAGGATTAAAGTATTGTAGGAAACAAAATTTGCTGTAGAATCTTTATGGATTGAAATTCCATGTATGAAGGGGAAGGTGATGGCAGTGGGGGTGTACTATCGACCGCCTGGCCAGAATGAACAAATGGATGATGAAATGCTCAAAGAAATCAAGGAAGCTAACAAAAGTCACAGCAGAGTAGTAATAATGGGCGATTTCAACTACCCCGGTATCGACTGGGTCAGTGTCATGGCAGGACATGCTAGGGAGATAAAGTTCCTAGATGAAATAAATAACTGCTTCTTGGAGCAGCTGGTTCATGAACCGACCAGAGGGGAAGCCATACTGGACCTAGTCCTTAGCAGAACACCAGATCTGGTGCAAAAAATAAGGGTGTTGGGACCACTTGGCAATAGTGATCATAGCATGATCGTGATTGATTTAGTTAGTGGAGGAGGGATAGTAAAGAAATCCACAGTACTACCTTTTAACTTTCGGAAGGGAGACTATGATAAAATGAGGAATATAGTTAAGAAAAAACTAAAAGGAGCGGTTGGAAAGGTTAAAGACTTACATCAAGCTTGGGTGTTGTTTAAAAATACTATCCTGGAAGCCCAGACGAGCTGTATTCCACGCATTAAGAAAAGTGGAAGAAAGTCCAAAAAACTGCCAGCATGGTTTAAAGGTGAGGTCAGAGAGGCTGTTGCTGCCAAAAAAGCATCTTTCAGGAAATGGAAAAAAGAGCCAAACGATGAAAACTGGAAACAGCACAAGCACTGGCAAGTTAAATGCAAAGCATTGGTAAGGCAGGCAAAGCGAGAATTTGAGAAGAAACTTGCTATGGAAGCAAAAACACGAAATAAAGACTTTAAGTACATTCATAGCAAAAGGCCTGTGAGAGAGTCAATTGGACCATTAGATGATGGAGGAGTAAAAGGGACAGTAAGTGGAGATAAGGCTGTAGCGGAGAGACTGAATGAATTCTTTGCTTCGGTCTTTACTGAGAAAGATGTAGGGATGTTACCCAAGACTTAAGTGGTATTTAAAGGTGATACTGCAGAGAAATTGAGAGAAATATCGCTACACCGGAAAGATGTATTACAACTATTTGATAAACTGAATAATAGCAAATCACCTGGACCGGATGGTATACATCCAAGAGTGTTGAAAGAACTGAAATATGAGCTTGCAGACCTGCTATTAGTAATCTGTGAACTATCATTAAAATCATCTGTAATACCTGAAGAATGGAGGATTGCCAATGTAACGCCAATTTTTAAAAAGGGTTCCAGGGGTGATCTGGGAAATTACAGACCGGTGAGCCTGACATCAATACTGGGGAAAATGGTAGAAACCATCATAAAGAACAAAATGACACAGCATGTAGATAGTCATGGCCTAATGGGAGACAGCCAACATGGCTTTAGACAAGGAAGATCTTGTCTTACTAATCTGATATGTTTTTTTGAAGGTGTGAATAAACAGGTAGACAAAGGTGAGTCAGTTGATATAGTGTATCTGGACTTTCAGAAAGCCTTTGACAAGGTCCCTCATCAGAGACTTTTGGCAAAACTAAAAAGTCATGGGATAGGAGGCAGTGTACTATTGTGGATCGGGAACTGGTTAAAAGATAGAAAGCAGAGGGTAGGGCTAAATGGCCAATTTTCCCAATGGAAAAAGGTTAATAGTGGAGTACCCCAGGGATCTGTACTGGGTCCGCTACTTTTTGACATATTCATAAATGACCTGGAAAAGGGAATAACTAGTGAGGTTATCAAATTTGCAGACGACACAAAACTGTTTAAAGTTGTTAAAACCCAAGAGGACTGTGCAAAACTGCAGGAGGATCTGGACAAATTGGAAGACTGGGCATCCAAATGGCAGGTGAAATTTAATGTGGACAAGTGCAAAGTTATGCACCTAGGAAAGAACAACCCACACTATGGTTACACAATGCAAGGTTCTACATTGGGAATTACCACCCAGGAAAAAGATTTAGGAGTCATCGTGGATAACATGTTAAAACCCTCCACCCAGTGTGCAGCGGCAGCCAAGAAAGCAAATAGAATGCTAGGTATCATAAGGAAAGGAATGGAAAATAAAACAAAGGATACTATAATGCCTCTGTATCGTTCCATGGTACGACCGCACCTTGAATATTGTGTGCAATTCTGGTCGCCGTATCTTAAAAAGGATATAGCGCTATTAGAAAAGGTACAGAAAAGAGCCACCAAAATGGTAGAGGGGATGGAAGGCTACTCCTATGAAGAGAGGCTACAAAGGTTGGGGCTCTTCAGCCTGGAAAAGAGACGGCTGAGGGGAGATATGATAGAGGTCTATAAATTAATGAATGGAGTAGAACGGGTAAACGTAGATCGATTGTTTACGCTATCAGAATATAGAAAGACTAGGGGACATGTAATGAAGCTACAGGGTAATCTATTTAAGACAAATAAGAGAAAATATTTTTTCACTCAACTTGTAATCAAACTCTGGAATTTGTTACCAAAGGATGTAGTAAGAGCTGTTAGTGTAGCTGGGTTTAAAAAAGGTTTGGACAAGTTCCTGGAGGAAAGGTCCATAAACCATTATTAAAAAGGGACCCAGGATATCAACGCTTGACCCAATACAAGCATTGTGGAATCTGTGTCTCTTGGGGATACTGCTAGGTATATACGACCTAGATTGGCCACTGTTGGAAACAGGATACTGGGCTTGATGGACCTTGGTCTGACCCAGTATGGAATATCTTATGTTCTTAATTTTCAAAATCTTTTTTTGCCTTCCTTATCAATGCTTTGCATCAAATTTGCCTGTACTTATGCATTTTCATATTTTCTTCATTTGAACCCTTTTTCCATTTTTTGAAAGATGTTCTTTAGGCTACAAAAGCCTCCTTCACCTCTGCTATTAACCATGCTGATTGTAATTTGCCTTCTTTATTGCCTTTTTTTTACTATGTAAAATACATCTGGTCTGGGCTTCCAAGCTTGTATTTTTGAACGTCACCCAAGCCTGATGTAAATTTTTAACTTTTGCAGCTGCTCCTTTCAGGGGGCTGGGTTTTATTTTTTGTTTTTTTACCATTTTCCTCATTTTCTCAAAATCTACCTTTTGAAAGATAAATGCTTATCAGCAGATTTCCTTGGTGTCCTCATTACAGTTATTAAGCAAAATTTGATCATAATATGATCACTATTGCCAAGTGACCCCTAAAGTGACAAGCTTTCGAGAGTTATGCTCTCTTCATCAGGTCTATGAAGAAGAAATTAGACCTTACCTGCTAATTGATGTTCCTTGAGTAACTCCAGTCCAGTCCCGGTACCTTTGGGTATTCACACCTTGCTAGCAGCTTGGAGACTGAGAATGTCATGATTTCATGACACTTCCCTAGATAGACTGCTGGCTCTTCCCTCAGCCTTCAGTATCCTATTGACAAAGCAGACTCACAGAAACGATTAGATTCAAACTAATTAGAAATTTAGAATGGTAAGCAATTCACTCTCTGAACCACCCCCTCTCCACCAGAAAGGGAAGCAACCACACTCACCTGTCACAGGCACAAGGTACAAGCCCTTCTCTGGAGACCAGTCACCCCGGTTCCCGATCTCTCCTCACTGCCCCAGTGAACACCTACTCCCCCATTTATTACTTCCTCTCCTTCTTCCTTATTTTTTTAATGCCTTGAAGTCCTACTCCCCAACCCAAACTCAACTGGACTACATGGATTTCTTGCAGCCGGGGAGCCACATGCTAATAGTTAGCCTCAGGTATCGGCTACCCATTATCAGGGAGGGATGCAGGACTGGACTGGAGTTACTCAAGGAACATCAATTAGCAGGTAAGGTTTAATTTCTTCTTCCTTTTCATCCCTCCAGTCCAGTCCCAGTACCTTTGGGATGTACTGTAGCAGTACTATCCATGGGAGGGACCTGCTAACCTGGCCTGCAGCACTGCCGACCCAAAGTAAGCCTCCTCTGCCACCTGTACATCCAACCAGTAATGCTTCACAAAGGAAGACAGTTGACCAGGTAGCCGCCCTACAAATGTCTACCGGTGGCACCAGGCTAAATTCCACCCACGATGCTGCTTGGGCTCGAGTCGAATGTGCCTATGGGAACCAGCCTACCCCTAGCCCAATAAGCTGCAGTGATAGCTTCTCTAATCCATCTGGATATGGATGCCTTGAACGCCGCCTCTCCCTTACACGGTCCTCCAAACAAGACAAACAGGCATTCCGACTTATGAAAAGGCCACGTGCTCTTCAGGTACCTTTTCAATATGCGACTGACATCCAACTTTCTTAGAAGAGGATTTGGCGCCGCTGCCCTCTCCGTCCCCGAGAATACCGGAAGGGACACCGTCTGATTCAAGTCAAAAACTGACAAGACCTTCGGTAAGAACAAGGGAACTGGTCTTAAGACAACCTTGTCCCTTGAAATCACCAGGTATGGTTCCCTGCAAGACAAGGCCTGAAGCTCAGAGATCCTTCTGGCCAAGCAGATGGCTACCAAAACCACCACTCTGAGCGACCGGTCTTTCTTTTTTATTTTATTTATGCAATTTTTACAAAACAACAAGAAATAAACAATTCCTTGCAAGAAAATAGAGTACATGTCAAACAAATCCATAGTCTCACACACATAAAACACTAAGATAATAATTCAAACATTACTCCAAATAGTCCACATAATGGGGGAAAGAAACAAAAAGAAGTACTTCCAAGTAGAGGCACTTTGGAAGCCGGTAAAAGATAGCTTATCCAATTAAGAAAATCCAAGACCTGCGGAGGACCCAGGAACTACAATTTCTTAAAGAACACCTGCAACTAACATCATTATTCTGGCGACACAATAGATGAAACTCTAGCATTAATGAAGGTATTTAGATCATTTGGGTCAGAGAAAACATACTTAACATTCTTAATTATTACCAAACATCGACAAGGGAACCTGAGGAAAAAGGATCCCCCCACCTGAGTCACACCTGCCTTATACAAAAGGAACTGTTTCCTCTGCTTCTAGGTTTCTTTAGTTAAATCAGGGAACACAGAAATAGTTAACCCATAAAAGGTTTCTAAACGTTTTTTAAATCACAGCTTCAAAAGCCAATCCTTATCTGAAATTAAAGCACATTGAACTAGCAACGTTGAAGCAATACAAGTCTCCCCCCCTACATCAGAGATCATACCAGAAATATCCAGAG
The DNA here is from genome assembly GCA_033557465.1 of Ichthyophis bannanicus. Classification (NCBI taxonomy): domain Eukaryota; kingdom Metazoa; phylum Chordata; class Amphibia; order Gymnophiona; family Ichthyophiidae; genus Ichthyophis; species Ichthyophis bannanicus. The sequence continues at coordinate 567,848,830 of CM066034.1, forward strand.
CTTCAAAATTAACTTCAGATACTACTACTGGATTCTCAGCATTTTTCTTGGCTGAAGGCAGATAGTATACTTTAGCCAGAGGAGGAATCAAACCTTCAGGGACTTTTAAAATTTCCAACATATATCTTCTGAACATATCCAGAGCAGTAACGCCCGATACACGAGGAAAATTCAAAACTCGTAAATTTGCAGCCCTGGAAGCATTTTCCAACACTTCCAGTTTATATTTAAGTGTCTCATTTTCCTTTATCAAAGCCGAAGAAACAGCAGAAGCATTGTCCAGCTGAGATCCTAGATTATTAATCTGATTTTTCAACTGTTCATTCGAAGACATTACAATATCGATATTAGCAGCATTCTTCTGGATAGCAACATCATTTTCATGAACTTGAGAGGCCAAAACCGTAGTTTGTGAAATAATTGCTGAAGATAAGGTGGCAATAGCGTCCCATATGGACTCCAAAGTAAAAACCTTGGGTCGAAGGAGAAGAGGAGAGTCGAACAAAGAAGACATCGAAACAAGCAAAGGGGACCCTTCACCCTGCATAGAAAGTGTCGGCAGAGCATCCGCCACTCTAACCTCACCCAAAGCCTCCCCGGAACTGCCGGGGGTCTGTGGAACCGCTCGATCAGCTGACACCCTCTCCGCACTCGGGGCTCCCTTCCTGGAAGACACCGAAGCTGTTGTAGCTGAGGTAGGGTGCAACGCAGCTGGGCGTGGCGGTAGTGTTCTCTGTGCAGGGGAGAGAGATGTCTCAAAATCCGACGGAGAAGCCCGGACCTCCCCACCAGGCATGACCAAGCTGGCTCGAATCCCCTGCTTCTTTTCCTCGGGTAAGTGTACAAAACGGTCCATAGGACCAAAAATGGATGGTCAGGGCTCAGAGGGAGCTGCCCGCAACTTCCCTTTTCACTTAGGCATTCAAACTCAATTAACGCTCTGCAGCCATCTTGGAAAACAGCTCCTCCCCCCAGCGACCGGTCTTTCAATGTGCAGCTCCCCAAATGCTCAAAGGGCGGTTCTGCCAAGACAGACAATACCACATTGAGGTTCCACGACAGCATGACCGCCCGCCCTCAGTGGCGGTCGTACCTGCTTTAACGCTCTCAGAAATCAACCCACATCTGGGTGCAAGGCTAAGGGCACCCACCTTAATTCTGCCTCTACAGCACGACAGGGCTGCCACCTACACCCTCAATGAGCTGCAGGCCAAACCCTTGCTCATTCCCACCTGCAGAAATGCTAGGATTTCTGGCACTAAGCACTGCATGGCAGAACAACCTTGTGTCATGCACCACTGTTCAAATACTCTCTATATGTGGATAAAGGCGAGTGATGTAGAATGTGTACGGGCCTTCAGCAGCACCGTTATCGCTGGCAGTGCGTAACTTCTCTTTCTTAACTGCGCCATAAGTGAGAACCGATTCACCGGTAGCATCTGAATGGGCCCCTGGCTCAGTAGATCCTCTGAGACTGGAACATGCCATGCCTCTGGGCCGCCAACCGTACCATGTCCACATACCATGGCCGCCTTTGGCAATGAAGGTCACCAGACCCCCATGAGCCTCTACTCTGTTGTACTACCTAGCCTATCAGAGGCCAGGGTAGGAAAACATACAGAAGCCCTTCCTCGGACCATGGCTGAAATAGTGCATTGAGCCCCTCTGACATGCACTCTTTCCTCCTGCTGTAAAACCACGGCACCTTGGCAGACTCGCAAGTCACCATCAAATCCATGACCAGCTGCCCCCACCGGCGCACCACTTGCACAAAAACGGCCTGATTGAGTGTCCATTCCACCGGGTCGATCAGCATTCTGCTGAGAAAGTCCACCTCTATGTTCTTTCGCCCGGCCATGTGCACCGTCGACCCAGCCAACAGGTTGTTTTTCACCCATGCCAAAGGGCTAATTTCCTCTTCCAGCTATGCACTACCTGTGCCACCCTGCCAGTTGATGTATGCCACCATCGCTGCATTGTCCAAGAACACCCGCACTGCTTTCCCTTGCACCAGATCCTGAAAGCTCTGCAGTGCCAAGAACACTGCTCTCAATTCCAGATGGTTTATGGGCCACCGCGACTCCTCCTTTCTCCAAAGGCCCTGCATAAACTGGGCTTTGCAATGTGCTCCCCTAGCCCACTAGACTGGCATCCTTCGTGAGCCATATCCAGAGCGGTACCTCCAGCGGCATAACCCTCCGGAGCATGTCGGTCTGAAGCCACCATCGAAGAGCACGTGCTTCCTCCCAAGACGGAAATCTTCGTGACAGAGGGTGCATCTGTGTTGACTACCTGCACAGTAACGCCCTCTGCAACAGTCTCATGTGCGCCCGAGCCCAAGGAACCATCTCGATCGATGCTGCCATGGAGCGCAACGCTTGTAAGTAATCCTATGCTGTTGGCTTTGACCTCCTTAGAAATTGCTGGATCTGTCTCTGCAGCTTGAGTACTCTCATAATTGGCAGTGACACTCAGCCCACGTCCATCTGAAACAACGTGCTGAGATAGTCCAGGTCTTGCGACGGAGTGATTCAAGTTTTGGCGAAATTGACCACCCAACCGAGGCTCTGTAGGAACGCAATGACCTGTTCCATCACCTTAATGCTCTCTTCCCGGGGCTTTGCTCTTATGAACCAATTGTCGAGGTATGGATGAACCAGAATGCCTTCTCAGCACAGCCAAGCTGCCACTATCACCATGACTTTGGTGAAAGTCCGAGGGGTGGTTGCTAGCCTGAAGAGTAATGTCTGGAACTGAAAATGTCCCTCTGGTACTATGAACCAAAGAAACTGCTCGTGCTCTGCTCATACCGGAATATGAAGGTAAGCCTCTGTGAGGTCCAGCGATGTCAAGAATTCCCCTTTTCACACCGCCACTATCACTGACCTTAATGTTTCCATGTAAAAGTGTGATATCCGCAGAGTTCGGATTGACGTGCTTGAGGTCCAGAATGGGGCGAAAGGTACCCTCTTTCTTTGGAACCACGAAGTAAAACAGAGTAACAACTACACCGAAGTTGGTCTTGAGGCACCTCTATCACTGCCTGCAGTCCAAGCAACCACTGCAGGGTCTTCCCCATCATCTTTCACTTTGACAGGGCCTTGAAGGGGAATTGACAAAGGCATCCCGGAGGGGCCGTGCAAATTCCAGAGCACAGCCCTCTCAGATGACCTCCAGCACCCACCTGTCTGTCATAATCTGGGTTCAGGTATTGTAGAACTCCTGTAGTTGACCCCCCACAAGAACTAAGCCCGCCTGGTCCTTCCGCGTTTCATTGTGGTTTCTTGGGAGTCATTGAGGCGGAAGAGTAGAACCCTCTGCCTGCGCTTCTGAAGCCCCAAAAGGACAGCCCTCTTGACCGGAAATTACCCCACTGATAGGGGATGAACCTCAGTGACCGAAACCTCCGAAATTCTCTTGCCTGACCTCTTCCTAGAGAGGAAGTCCACCCCACTTTCTGCTTGTCCCCCGGAAACCGTCCTCCCTTAGTTTTTCCCAGATCCTTAACCAGCTTCTCTAGCTCCTCCCCAAAGAGAAGCTTACCTCGGAACGGGAGTTTGCTCAGCCTTGACTTGGAGGACACATCTGCCGACCAATTACGGAGCCATAAATACTGCCTCGCCACCACAACCGAGGCCATACCCATGGACAAACACCTAATAAGGTCATAAGAAGCATCTGCTAGATAAGTTGCTCCAGACTCCAACTTTGCCACCTCTGGTGCTCAATACTGCTCAGCCTCTGAATCTCCCCAACGAAGACAGGCCCTGGCTACAAAGGCTCCACACATCGAAGTCTGCAAGGACAGGGCATAGGTGTCAAAACGCTTGCTTCAGGAGTGTTTCCAACTTGCAATCCTGCACATTCTTAAGGGCCACACGACTGGGACCCTTGTTTTCTTGGTTACAGTGTGGAAGAGTTCTTTATCTCGATCTGGTATGGGGTAAAGCTGAGACATTTTTCGAGTACCTCTAAGTGGCCCTTCAGGAATATCCCATTCCTCCTGAATCATACGATGCACTAATCTATGCACCGGGAACACCTTCTGCAATTCTCTCACCACCTGAAACAGTGGGTCCTCTAGAGGCTCCTTCTCCTCCAGTACCTCCGTGCAAACATTTAATACCTTAGCCAACTGCGCTATCAACGCCACTAATTCCTCTCTGCGGAAAAGCCAGATGATGCACAAATCCTCTGCCTGCGGTACCTCATCTTCTTCCAACTCAGAGTCCGGCAACTCCTCCTCGCCGGGCTCCTGCTCCATAGGAGTCTCTGCCCAGATGTCTTCTTCCATTAGTCGCTTGCTGGGACCCGACTCCTCCTCAACCCCTTCTAGCGACAAGTCTGTGCCCACAGGTCTCTTCACTGCTCTCTGAGGAAGCTTCCTTTCTTCCCCCACTCTTTGCTTTAACCCTTTCGCATCCACATAATTGTTTTGTAATTGAAAAAAATTTTCTGTTTTTTTTTTATTAAGATTTGAGCTAAATGATGCAGAATATAAAGTTTTTTTGAAAAAATTGAATTTTAAGAAACAATATTTACTGTTGCCATATGGCAACTATGGTCCTGAATGGCTGAAAATTAACAACAGTCTTGGCATCAGTTTCATTTACTGCTGGCTGTGATAGCACAGTTACTTACCTGTAACAGGTGATCTCTGGGAACAGCAGGAATAAGTCTTCACATATGGGTACGTCTGTACCGACGGAGTCCGCGCGGGAATGCTTCCCAGCATCCAATCAGAACCCTTTTGGAAGCATCCCAACACACCTGCGTGCTGCCTTCCCGCCTTCCGAACTGCCTCTCCTCAGTTAAGTTTTAAAGCTGAGACAAAGAGAGAGAGAGCAAGGAAGGGAAAGATAGAGAAAAAACAACTCCTAGGGGAGGTGGGTGAGTTGTGAAGACTTATTCCTGCTGTTCCCAGAGATCACCTGTTACAGGTAAGTAACTGTGCTATCTCCAGGAACAAGCAGGAATGAGTCTTCACATATGGGGACTCCCAAGCTCAGATGCCCAGAGGGAGTCCTAGCATGTTGCAAGTCTAGAACGAGCCATGCTATTCCTCAGGACCTCAGGCATCCTGGGGATGGAGGGTAGGAGTTGAATACAGAAAAGGAGCTGTGGAACAGCTGGCTAGAACAGGGCTTCAAAAGGGGAAGACCCTGTACAGAGGGCATTTAGCAGTATAATACTGTAATCTGGGCCTCCCTTGTTGGCATTGCACAAGTCCACTGAGCTACATATGGATCTGTTAGAAGAGCCAGTGAATGTGCTCAAGGGGTACCTCACTGAGAAGTAGAGGTAATAAAGTAGAACAAAAACAAATGGAGGTCAGAACCCTTCAGGGTGAGAAATAGCCCCAGGGGGAAAACTGGGGTAGTATAAGAAGTAGAGCTTCAGCGGAGACGCAGAAGGTACTATGAAAGAAAGCTTAAGCTGTTTTGGTCCAAAAACAGTACAAACCTTGGACCAAGAGAAAAAATGAGTCTGACCTAACTGGACTGGGGTTGGAATCAGTCCATGTAGGGGAGAAAGGGTATGGAGACCCTTGTATCTGATAGGAAAGTAAGGACAGACTCAGGAGCGCTAAGCTTTAGAGTAACTGAAGCTCCGCAATGTCTTTCCTAAAAGGGGTCAAGTAGGAAAGAAAAAAGGTACATGGAGAGCTTCAGGAGTACCTAACCTGAAAGGTTATGGTAAGGAAAAAATTTTGTTAATTACCACAGGAAGTGGTTATAGCTGTAGCCCTCTAAGAATGCTGGCACAGCATTGATAGAGGTTAGTGCCCATCTGTCAGGCTTATATAGGAATGTAGGGATATCTGAACCTGACAGACAGATAGATAAGTAGATGGATACAGATCTATCTAAAAATATATCTCATTATAACGATAAACATATATGTATACATATACATATATATCTATTTAAATATATACACCTAGAGGGTATATAGGCATATAACTATAAGAGATATGTATGGGCAGAACACACACCGATAGATATAGATAAGTATATATATGTATCTATATATACATCTATATATACCTATATGAATAGGCAGGCATATAGACACATGTCTCCAGGTATAAGGGTGGAGAGATGTCCATAAAACCTCATCCCCCCTAGGGATATAGGGAGAGAGAAAGATTTATCTGATAGCAAGAAGGTTGATACCTGCTTGAATAGATACATAGAGAATCCTCTTTTCCTGGTTATGACTGGCAGAGTCAGAGGAGAGGTCTCCCTGACAAGAAGAAGTCTTAATTCCTTGCAGAATTTGAGCTCTTGAATAACCAGGATGGCCTACGTGAAAATGGCAGAGGATAACTTCAGTCTGCAGACAGGAAGTCCAGGTATCTCCAGAATTGCAGTATGGAGAATGGAGAGAGGATGCCTCTGGACGAAGATACCCTAGTGACCCGCCTATGAGGGCAAGAAGGGTATTAGGCGTCCTCTAGCTGCCATTGAAGAAACTGACCTCTGGCGAGAAGACCCAAGGAGATATGGGCCAAGCTAGAGATTTGGCCCTCCTTAAGTCTTTCTCGCAATGAAAGGCCTGAGGCGTATGCCTCAAAAGAGATTTAAGATGAGATGGTAAGGGTAGGGAATACCTGCCAGACATGAACATGACTGGGGGAGCCCCCTCTAACCATCTGGGGTTATCTGCTAGGCAAGCTACTAATGCTCTCTAGCAAGGCCCCATAGTGCAAAGCTACTCTGTAGAGATGCAGAGAGCATGTTGCAGGTTGGTTAGAAGAAAAACTGGCTGTGAAAAGCCAGCAGGTAACCAGCTATTCTGCCAAGGACAAGGGGGCGAAGAATAGAAGTTAACCAACCAGACTGTGATAATCCCTGGTTCTGTAGAGAAACAAAACCAGTGGCTTAACCACTAGGAATTGCTGTATCTGCAGCAACTACCGAGCAGTATTGAAAAGTTATTTTCCCTGCTCCTTTTTTAGACTGGGAAAAAGAAACAACAGACATGATAGGAGTCCCTATTGTCTGATGAGCTGCTCTAAGGTAAGAAGGGGGGGGGGGGGAAGACATCTCCAGAAGGGAGAATCCCCCGGTAGACCAGGTAGAGGACCATAGTTGCTTACCCGTTTAAAGAGCCACTCTTACAAGCAAATGTTGTAGTAAGAAGGAGGCAAGACAGAGTTGCAAGAGACCGACTATGGAGGAGGTCTCGGACAGATGAGATGATACATGCCAGTACAGGGAAACAACTGTCTATTGATAGTTGCTACCTCTCTTTCCTCCAAGAGGAAGAGGAAAATCTATTGATTATGGGCATGATCATCATAAAGACCCTTAGAGTTAGAGAAAGATGTCTCATGAAGAGATATCTAGGTAGGTTAGGATGAAAATTAGTGCAGATACTTCAAGTGAAAAGAAGCAGACTGCTATCCTAACCCCCAACCAAAAGGGACAATGATCTATTTGAAACCCTGCGACTGCTGGGTTTGTTGACCCTGTTGAGGTTGTGGATTCTTCAGACCACGGCGGTTTCCCCTGTTTGGGAACATCTGAATGATGGGCAGATGATGGGTAAAACCTTCTCCCCCTAGGGGAAGAAAGTTTGGTAGGACATTTCCTACCTACTGGGAAAGAAGAAGGTGTAGGACAGCCTCTGGAAAAAGGAAAGTCAGTGGATAACTGAGTAACCTGAAGTAAAGACTCCTTGTTGAAGAGATTTTCTCCAGTGCAAGGAGTATTTCCCCGTCTTTCTTGTGCCCATTTGTCCAAGTCTGAAGCTTGAAGCCAGGCTCTACGTCATGCCCCTATAGCTATAGCAAAAGTCCTGCTAACAGACTCAAAGGAGTCTAGGGTAGCACGAGTAAGAAACCTAGAGATATTTTGAGTATGACTAACCAGTGAGGAATAGTCTGTACATCTGGGCTCTTGAAGAAAAGGAGTCAAAAGATGTAATTGCTTTGTGACCTCCTCAAGAGATAGACCCATATAAAAAATATATGAGAGAATTCTTGCTGAAAGCATGGATGTCTGGAAGGTTTGACGTCCAAAAGCATCTAGTGTCTTAGACTCACGACCTGGCGGACAAGAAGAGTGCTTTTTATTACTCTTCACTCGCCTCATTGCTGATTCTACCACAATGGAATGATGAGGAAGTTGAGTCTTTTGAAACCCTGGAGAGGGGGGCACCTGATATAGAAGATCAGATGCTCTAGAAGGTGGGGGTACCTTTAAAGGAGCTGCCCACATTCGTAGAAGGAGATCCTGCAAAGAATGATGCAAAGGAAGCATTATGTTCTCCTTTGCTTTATTAGGAACAGAGAGGTATTCTGTATTCCCATGTGTAGGATCTTGTCCAGGAATAGGAATGGCAAGTGATTTTGCCATATCCAAGAGGAAAGTCTGGAAAGAAGGATCCCCAGAGGGAACTTCCCTTAGATAGGCCAGATCTGATGAAGAACTAGCGTTGGCACCGAGGGATCTATCTAAGTATATAGGTATAGAAGATCCTGAATGGTGCAGTATGGGATCCTTAAATGGTGGTCGCTGGTACTGCAGGTCAGGACCAGCGACAGTCGGTAACAGGTCGTCCATGCTAGGAATCGATTCCAAAGTCGGCATCGAGGGAAGCAAGCCTGACGAGAAAAGCATGGAAGGTACCGACAACAAAGATAAAGTGGATATCGGTACCGACTTCGGTACCGTATCTGATACCGGTGGATGAAGGCCAGCCGGTGGCAACTCTAACGGTGTCGGAGGAACCAAGAGTTGCGGATCCGAAGTATCGGAACCGAGCCTTCGGTACCGACGGGAGTCGGTACCAAGGCGAGTCGGTACCCAGTCCTCCAAACTGGAGATCGATTCCAGACTCAGCATCGAAGGAAGCGAGTCTATCGATGCACGTCTGGAGGGTACCGACGTCGGTACTAGTGTCGGTGTCGGTACCGATACTGGAAAGTCGGTCTGAAGCATATCCAACGGGCCCGTAGGTATCGAGGACGCCAGACGACGATCCTTGGTGAGGAATGTTTCATCCAACACCAGTGCCGATGCCGGGGTATCGGTACCGCTCGAAGCAGATGCCACCACAGGGCATGGCTCAGGTATGTTCTGTGAGGGGTGAACCTCAGGAACAACCTGAAACCCCACACAGGCTTTGGAGGCCAAAGACTCCCACCGGGGTTTTGAAGCCAGTGGATTCTCGAGGACAAGGCCGGAGGCATCTCTATGTTGTGCATGAGAACTGCCGCTCGAGGACTGGCTAGTCTTAACAGACTGTTTTTGGGTTACCTGATCCTGTGGAAAAGAAGATATGGTCGGTGCCCTGAGCGTGTCGAGGGGAACTCGGTGTGGAAAACCTCTTTGCACAATACTATTGCCCGAGGGCTCCGAGGGAAAATGGTCAGGACCCAAGCAGGTTAGATACCAATTGTGAGTGTCTAAAAATAAAGTTGCACCGCCACAGTTTGTACATTTCTTGGGGAAAGTGGCTGGCGGTTCCATGAAGGAAATGGAGAGGCCTAAAAGGCCTGAGAAACCGTGAGACACTAAGGAAGAAAAAATATTCCTTAAAAAGGAAAATTTTACAAGAAATGAAAAAAGAAACACCAGCGGTACCGGTGGCGTCAGGAAAGGCAGCCGCGACCACAAGAAAAATAAAAAATAAAAGAAGAATTTTCTGCGGTGACAGGAGGACGTCCTGCCAGCTCCGCGGAAAAACGAAAACTGAGGAGAAGCAGTTGGGAAGGCGGGAAGGCAGCACGCAGGCGTATTGGGATGCTTCCAAAAGCGTTCTGATTGGACGCTGGGAAGCGTTCCCGCGCGGACTCCTTCGGTACCGACGTACCCATATGTGAAGACTCATTCCTGTTTGTTCCTGGAGATAGTTTAAACAACAGTTTTTTTCAGATGTCAAGCACAGATACACATCACATTTCGCACACAGTGTGCGGATATTTTGAAAATATAGAATCCGGTGAAAAATTTGGGGGAAAATGTGAAGGTTGCCATATGGCAACAACAGCCATGAAAGGGTTAAACAAAATGCCTTATGCAACAGCAGCACAAATTCCGGAGAGAAGTCCACTAGACAGCCACCTATTTGCAACTCCCTGGGGCCCTCCCCCTTAGCCACCTCCTTTCCGTTGCCCTTGGGCCCTTGGCAATGGTGGGACCTCCTCCTTCCCCACTCACCGCTATTTTGGTTGCCGATGTGGTCGCTGAAGCGGTCTCTATGCCTCCCCGATCTGCCAAGTGCGCAGGGGACTGGTTTGGGCTTCCCTCGCGCAGGCCCACCTCCACAGACCACGACTCCATCTCGCACCCCCGGCAGAATCCGGCTGGTGACGCTGCACCACTGCGTGACCTGCAGGCCTCACAGGTCAGCTTTGCCAGCATTTGTTAGTGGGTTGTTTTTTTTTTTACACTTCTTTAATCTGCTCTGTCCTGATGCAGCCAACAAAACAATAACCAAGATCAAAAATATACTGGGAGAACTGAAAGGAGGTCCCCTTAAACCTCTCTTCTACTCACTTTCCGTATCGGCTTTTCCCGCACTACTCTATAATTGCTGCTGCTACCACGCGGCTCGGCTCCTCAGCCTGCCGGCTCTGTCCACTACTCCGTTCTCAGCGTGCACTGACTTCAGAGGAGGCGCCCCGCTACTTAGCCCGCCCCCAGGGCCATGGCAACAGCAAAAGAAATGTGGAGATGAGGCTCTGGTTCCCCCGCAGCGTGCCAACTCCTCACCTGCTTCAAATCTCAGCTACAGAGTCGCCGCGCACGCATTGCCAGCCCCGGTTAGCAGTGATCAGCTTCCCCCTGCTTACTGATGTTGCCTTTCTCCGCACTGTCGTTAACGCTAACCACCACAGGCCTCCCCCACAAGGGGTTTGTGCGACTCAGCTAGATCATCCCGTGCCTTGGAATTCCTGGCACTGCTCCAATCAATGCAGCCCTAGTCAAGCTGTGTGGTGATCCCACAGTGCTTTCATAACCTCTCCTTTGAATTAAACCCCCCAAATTCAACTACTGTTGTTGTTGAATTTGGGGGGTTTAATTCAAAGGAGAGGTTATGAAAGAACGAGTGCTAGTCCTGGGATTCACGTCTCTCCAGCTGCTTGGCAACTGAGATATTGAAGGTTGAGGGAGGAGCCAGCAGTCTATCTAGGGAAGTGTCATGAAATCATGACATGCTCAGTCTCCAAGCTATTGGCAAAGTGTGAATACCCAAAGGTACCGGGACTGGACTGGATGGATGAAAAGGAATAAATAATGCAACACTGGATTTAAGTAATACAAACTCATCTAGGCTCTGGGCTATTATCTGCATATGCTACTATATTTCAAAGAAAAGTGTGGAATACAGTGACAATTTACATCAGACAAGACTTCTCTAATCTTAAGTTGTTCGCATATGTTGTTAAAGTCCAATGAAAGACAGAAGTGATGAGACAGTAACCCTTTACATTTCAAGGTCTTTTGTCGGATAAACCCATATCTCTATTCAATCCATTTTTCTGTTGAAATATTTGGCAAGATTTTGTCCCTTTTTCTTCTCTTTCGGGTTTTGTTTTGAATTTTCTCCTTACAATTTTTTGTTTCAGGTTGGGTGGCTGGTGGAATGTTAGAACTGGAGTCCCAAATGTGAAGGCTTTCCTATTGGACACTGGGGAGTGTTCCCACGTGGGCTCCATCAGTGCAGACGATACCCATATGTGAAGACTGCGTTCCTACTTGTTCCTGGAGATTAGGTTTTCTCTGGTAGTTCTGAATGATGATCCAGTTTTCTTAGAGATAATTTTGATATGATAGCCCTTTTATTTAAAGGATTCTGTTAGAGCTTTAAGGTGTTTATTCCTGTTTTGCGGGTCTCTCTTTTCTGACCTAGAAACCCTAAATAAATTTAGAATGCACACATACTTACATTTCGCTACACCTACCTTTATTATTCAATACTTGGAGGACTGTTTTTACACAGTGAAGCATGGTGGCATCATTTTTTATATAGAAACCATTTCCATAATAATACTTTTGATATGTGCAATTCAACTTACCTTAATGTAGTACAAAAAAATAAATAAAACAAATGGTTGTGTGTGCTATAACATTTGTACTTCTGGCATAAAAGGCAAAACATTTCCCAGTTTAGGAATGTGATGAAAGCCTGTTTTATTCCAACAAGACTATCTCAGGGAATTAATGTGCTACATGGCTACCCTAAGTGAATAACCACATCTATCCATAGATTAGCTCACTTCACATTATTAAAAATCTCACCAAACCTGGCCTTCCCAGTATTAAGACTCTACATGTGGTTCATGCTATAAAAAGCAACCATATCCAGAGGTGTTAGGACGCCTTATTTTTTGGGGGGGAGGGGGAGGGGCAGCTCTGTCCCAAGCTTTGCCCTAACTTCACTCTAGCTCTGGCCATAGGCCAGATAACCTGCATAAGGCTGTGATCACCCGTCTTCCCCTCTTGTTTATGTTTATTAAAACTTTATATACCGCCCAATACAGTTAGCATCTGGGCGGTTCACAATACATAAAACTGTTTAAAAGGCGAGGACTGCGAAAAAGAGCCAGAAAAGGAACGCCATAAAATCAAAGAAGAAAGGGATAGAAACAGAGAGCAGTCGGGAGACAAAGATGGCTAACAGATGGGAAGAGGAACACAGCAACAACAAAGAGGGAGATGTAAAACAAGGGTTCTGCCCGCGGGGTTCTGATCTCTTGAGAGCAGACAGAGATGTTTTGGTAGAGCCAGGGCTTGTGTGGCCCACCCCTTTCCAATGCCTATGACCACATCATCCAACAGACGTCGACGCTATCTTCCGAGGGATTACAGCTTTGCTGTATTGCATGCTAGTCTTTCTAACCTTTGGGGAGTGTGTGTGTGTGTGCACGTGCTTTCACAATACCAGATCCAGATTCCCAAAGCTCATGTTCTGTCATGCTGCAAAGGTAAAAATTAGATTTACATATATTTCTAATATATAAAATAAAATCAGAGTTGTTCCATGAATGCTAATATGTCTTAGATAAACAATTCACAACATTTTAAGTACTGGAAAAAATGTATAAATCTGTTTAAGACTACAAGAGCCTGCTGAGACCTAAAATAGTGCTGCCCAGCCCAACTAAAACTCTTATCCACCATAAAAGATAAACCACAAGTAAGAAAGATTAAAATACAACCAATCTCAGAAAAAAAAAAGAAATAGATTTAAAATCAAGCGGCTGAAAAAGCAAGGCCTGGTTGTGGAAACAGCGCCTAAGAGCCACAAAAAGGTGAAGAAACTAAACCAATGAAATTAAAAGGAAAGAAAGGAAAAGAAATGCGATAGCACTGGTGATTTGATGAAATTCAGAAGAGCAGGGCCCCCCGCAGGGGAGAAAAATCTATTTTGAAGTGGAGGATGACTGGAACACGTCTGATGGGCTCCGCAGAAAAACAGACTAAATCAAGATGGCACCATGGAGGCAAGCAGGAAGAAGTCACATAGGTGCGGTGGAGCCTTCCCAAAGCTTCTAACAGAAGCTTAGGAACATTCCCAAATTGACTCTGTTGGAGGACGCCACCCATATGTGAGAACTTACTTTCTGCTTGTCCACGGAAAAACAGAAGATATAAACAGAAAAGAACCACTTGGTCCACCCAGTCTGCCTATTGTACAAATTGTCAAACTTATGCAATGCCTGGAGAGTCAATGGAACATGTGCTATGATCGAATGGAACTTCACAATGGCACCTACCTCTTCCACAGGAGTCCAGCACTTGCTGTTGCTGCAGTTACGCCAACAAAAGCTGCCATCAGCCTATGCCGGTTATTGGTGGGATAAACACCATGGTATCGACGAGAAATGGCAGCCAGCCCTGGCAGAGCAGGCAAGTACCGTAGACGAAACATTCTACAGAGAATGAAGGACAAAAGATTAATACTTCCCAGCATTCTCCACCAGACAGCAATGATACAAACCACCAAACTCTATTGCTTCAAGGACTTCTGGCTCACAACCTCTATCATCTCTAATGCATGCTGCAACTATAGAAACCCTGACTCCTAGCACCTTAAGGAAAATTAATCATTAGCAACCCCCCATTTCATATATTTCCATTGCACAATTTTTTTTCTTTCTGCTTGAAATGTTGCATTGAAATCCTGCAATAGGTTCCTACAGCACCTTGGTCAAAAAGTGTACTATTCAACTAGAATTGCTGCAGGTTATACCATATTTTAGAAGAATCAAGAAGAGAGATGGTAGTTCACAAGCTTTCACGAGCACATATGCTATCTTCAGCTGTCTAAAGAAAAGGCCTATGCAGTGTCAAAAGCTAGTGTACTACAATCTCTCTTGTAGTCCCCTTTACAGGATCCTAAAGCCTACTAGACTTTTTGCATCCGTTATAAGATTCTCATTTTGGCACATCAGGTTATCAATACTCATACTTCACAATATTTAGCCGACCTCCTTCATTTTCACGTCCCTACCCGCAGCCTTCATTCAGCCCACGTAAATCGTCTCCATCTCCCTTCACCATCAGGTGCCCATCTGCAGTCCACCCGTCAGTCCGCCTTCTTTTTCCTTGATCCCGCCCTCTGGAACTCCCTGCCCGCCCCACTCCGACTAGAGCAGAACTACTCCAGTTTCAAGTCCTTGCTCAAAACAAATCTCTTCTCTACTGCCCACAATCTCCCGAACTCAACTACATGACCTGGTTATATATGTATGTTGATTTCTCTTCTGTGTCTTGTCTGAATGCTTGCTTGACTTCTCTTTTCTGTCACAAATTGTAGTTCCCTTTCCTTTTCTGGCCTTGTGCCTTACTTTGGATTTTTATTTTGATTGTACACCGCCTTGATGTTATTACTCTCATGATGTATATAATGTAGATACTTATTGTATAACTCTTGTTAATTTACCCTGTTATCCAAGTTCCAATCCCTGTTCAAATGTAAATGCATCTCAGTGACCCTGAAATGCATATGTTATATGTTTTGATGTAAACCGCACCGATGTCAATAGCGCGGTTTAAAAGAAATACTAAATAAATAAATAAAAGGCGGTATATCAAGAAACAATAAACAAACATTTTAAGACTCCAATTTTCCCCAGGACCAATAATGCCATTAAGAGGTACGTTTACTAAACCGTCTTAATGTTACCGGCGCTAGTTGCAGCGATAATGTGAAGAATGCCATATAAGGAGTGGGCGTTCCGGCATCAAGGTAGCAAGAATCTGTATCGCGCAATAGTGGGCGCCGTGGCACGTTAACGTGCGTTAACCCTAAGTTCATGCCAGCGCAGTGTTAGAAGCTATAAAGATGTAGCCCACTGGTTACTGCAATGATTGTGGAGGCAGAGGTCATGGGTTCGATCCCGCAGTGGTGTTATGTAAGAAGGCTGTCTGAGGCTTTTCCCTTTTCTAATTTAAATCAGTGCTGCCAGCAAAAACACCCTCACAGTGCCATAACATAAGGCGCCCTTATAAGGCACTCCATAGGGCACATTATAAAATGCCCTGTCTGCCAAGGCGCCTTCTAATGTGCCCTATAGGGCACCTTATGAGTCACCTTAAGGTTACAGCACTGTGAGGGTGCATTTTGCTGGCAGCACTGATTTAAATTAAAAGGAAAAGCCTCAGAGAGCCTTATTAAATAACACCACTGTGGGATCAAACCCATGAACTCTGCCTTCACAATCATTGAAGTAACCAGTAGGCTACATCTCTACAGCTACTACCACACTGCTGGCAGGCTACAGAAAGACTGCAGGTCACCACACAAACTGTCTGCTGTGATTACCAGGATAGGGTAAACCCACCCGTACCCATGATGCACTGCACATGCAGATCAGCAGTCTACAGCTGATCACATAATGGGGTATGCACCCCCACAGCACCTAGGCCTGGTAGGGGGAACTGACCGTGTGTGTTACTGGCACAGAGTAGCTAAAGACCGTGACATTGTGCGGGTCCTGTGCTCACCCTGAGGGTGAGGTGGGGCACCCAGCACCAGGTCCACAGCACCTGGCTTGACTGAGATAGGCTATGCTGCAGGTCCCCATCAGTGCCAGTGTGTGATAGGTAGTCCTTGCAGACACACCTAGGATACACCTGTGTCCATCTGTATTTCCCAGTCACGTCTAGCCCTTGTGAACTATGATGCACCCAGAATAGTGCATATCCTGTGTGGGTGCCATGGTCACATGTTATAGGTGAAGGGGGGTGTTTGGACCCAAAAGCGGATTATGTAGTACCACACAACGCACCCTCTGTGGCTCAGGGTGGGGGGACAGGATCTCCCACCAACAGATCCACATTGTACATCTCTGCAATGGTGGCAGTAGAGAGGACCATCAACCCCAGTTCTGCTGGGGAACAGGCACCCTACAGGGCAGTCGATGCAGATCTGTACACATCACATAAGGCAATGGCAGATAGGCAGAACGATGAAGAAGCTCAGCTGCCCCCCACCACTATCTGGACATTCCCCAGCAGAGGGCACAGTCAGTCTCCACCCGCTGCACCCTGCAAGGTGTTCCAGCCATACACATGCTAACTGCAGACAGTCTGCTAGCTAGTACATAAGGCATGTTCCTGGAGGAACTGTGTGCACCCAAAAAATGGGATGTGAGCACACACACCAAGCAGGTATGTCAGTGATTGGGCCCCAGAAAAGAGAACCCATAAATATTACTTGAGAGAAATGCTGCATAGCACTATAGGGGAACCTAGCCATGCCGTGGTCACTGCTCAGTCAGGGTGAGAGTGACCTCCCAGCATGACATGCTGTGGCCACCCTGTCCGTGCCAGTGGTGGTCAGGCACTACAATGTCCCAGCCATTGCCCTATACAGATGCATCCTGCCCAGGCCACCCTGTCCGGGCCTTACCCACAGTACCTTTCTCCTCATTATGCACATTGGCAGGCTAACACTGGAAACAGTGCAAGCAGTGTGGGCTCAGTAAGGTGTAGGCAGCCACAACACACTGGATAGACATACACACACTCCCACCCCCATGCAAGCATTGTGCAAATATGGAGGTTTGTGGCAGCCCTGGCCGCCACACCAGTCCTGGGCACAGTGCGGGCATTGCTATGGTACGCAATACTGTTGGGGTCACTCCCCGGGGTGGTAAACACTGTCAGAAGCAATAACTGAAACACACTCCACAGATATCAGAAAGGTTGCTATGATGAATCTCTATCAACAAATCATGTTTAACTTAGGATTTGTTAGTTGACATTAATCATAGCAACCTTTTGATATATGTGGAACATGTTCCCAAGTTTAGGACGGCATTGCTAAGGTATGCAGGTGCCAGTATTGGGAGATGCTGCTCCGCGCAGGGCCCAACAGCCTGACTCTCCATGAGGCTTTGGATAGTGGAGCCTGTGGGTGTGGGTGTTTGTGCCCCTGTTGGCTACTACTCTAGGGCAGAGGTTCCCAACTCCGGTCCTGGTGGGCCAAACACTATTCAGGTTTTCATACTGTCCCTAATGAATATGCATGAGATACATTTGCATACAATGGGGGTGATGCATACAAATGCAGCACAGGCATATTTATTAGGGACAACATGAAACCTGAATGGTGTTTGGCCCTCCAGGACTGCAGATGGGAAACTCTGCTCTAGGGATTGCACATGTTTATGGTGTCTGTGCTCTGTAGGGTAAAATATAGGCGTTTCAGACATGTTTATTTTATCTGCAATAAAGGTTCCGTCTTTATTACCACAGTTTAGTACTGGGTAAAATATGGGGACAAGGTCGGCAGGAGCCACAGCTGGGACTTGAACTTGTGACCTTCTGCCCCTGAACAGACTGGCTGTGTGTACTGCACCAAACTGTCGCCACAGGGGCAGATCATTCCCTGGGGATACGATGACTGTTCGTCAGACAGACCTTGTCTGTTGCAGTGCACGGCACCCACCTAAACGGGGCTTGGCCATGGTCTGCTGTGGGCAGATGCCACTGCCCCCTCCACTACCAGCACCCCTCCGCCACCATGCTGACATGCCCTTATGCCGGTGGTGCGCAATCCCAGGCCATCCAGTGTGTCGGTAGGCAGCTGCCTATGGTGTGGGTTCTCGGGTAGGGGTGCCTACATGGACATGTGTGCTTCTCCCCCCCCCCCCCCCCGCACCGCCTGCCAATGTTATGTGCCCTTGGGGGTACCTGCTGGGTAATATCCCCTGTGACACTGTGGGACACACACTCGTGCCCATGTTGGACCGTCAGTTGCTGTCTTGCTGCTTTACAGTTTCGGCATTCCTATGTACCACCTAGGCATCTGCCTAGTCCGCATTGTGCCCCAGCTGGACCACAGCATGTGCTGCCTGCAGCCCCCTGTATCCCATTTACAGCATCAGTACAGTTGCCCTTTCCTACCTGCCCACTCTGCTGTTGCTGCACATGTGCATTTCATAACAAACCTGCCCAATATAAACGACAAAAACCCTGATCACCGCTATTTCAATGTGGGATCATTCACTTTGTACGGGGACAGAGCATAGACCCTTCCAAACATATCTTCCTTTTTACGCTTTGTCAGTAGTGTTGCTTTATGTTTATCATTGATATCACTATTGGCCAAATACTGGGATTTCAAATGTGGTTCTGGTCATTTTATATGTTTATTTGCATTTTTGGTTCCTGCACATGTATCACTACTATCACTTTTCTGGGTTTCCCTGCCTTTACTGTACATTGCTGACTAAAATGGTTTCTCTCTCCTGCAAATGTGCCTCTAACGCGAGGGTTTCACTGGCGTTAGTGTTCAGATCCGGATTTCACAGCGTTAGTGTGCCTAGAGCCTCTCCCCGCCCACTCACCCCTATCTCCGCCCTCTGGGAGGCCTTACTCGATCCTTCAGACCCGGATTTCACAGCGTTAGTGTGCCTTAACGCCGCTGCAGACGTTATCGCGCGATAACGTTACATATCACGCGATAACGTCGCTGCTGCTACGTTACGACGGTTTAGTAAACATACCCCTATAAATTCTATACTACTGTTTATCACAGAATCAAAGCTAATAAGTTCAAGCCTTCTTTAAGCCAAAATAACTACAGTATTTAGCTATCAGTAGCAGCTGTTGGGATAACCAAATTGTCCTACAAATCTATAACTTGTAAATGGTTTGGGTAAAGACAGCTTCTAAATAAACCTTGTCTTTTCATGCTGTAACCTAGAAGGCCATTGATAAGTCATAAAGGGTGTACTTTTATAAAGCACTTTCCATGTTCTTGATGCAAAAGTGGCTATTATAAAATTACACACAAAGTAGGTGCAAAGAAACAATGTCTATAATTACATGATGCACACTAGGCATTCTTGGATACGACGACAAGAACGTGTATACTTCTACACAACTCATGTGTAAACATGTTCGAGGGCGGAGTTTGAATGGTATATGGGTGAAGTAGTGATTAGCATATGCATTTTATAAAATATGCATGAAAATTTATATCTGCTCCTGAGGAGGCGTAAATAACACGGTTTCATTTTATCCACAATATCTGCAGGTTTGATAAGGCAATTTTATAAAGACACATAAGCGCCCAATATGTCTTTATAAAATAGACAAAATAGGCACCTCCTTGGCAGCCTGTTTAAAAATACTCTCAGAATACTAAGATATTGATATATGCCTCAGAGCAGGTGTAAATTTGTGCAAGAGCATTTGTATATCACTGGGGATAGTTCTAGGAGCCTATTTTATTAAGGCACATAGGTGCCCACATGGCCTCTTTTGCGAAGTCTGCTGCTTCCTTCCCTATGGGTGCTGGTGGATTCTTCTCTATTCCTTCTACTTGAAATGCTTGCCCAACTTCAATAATGGAAACAGATTCTGGATGTGATTGTTTCAGAGGATCTGAAGGTGGTGAAACAATGTGACAAGGTGGTGGTCAAAGCTGGAAGGATGTTGAGTTGCATACAGAGAGGAATTGCCAGCAGGAAAGCATGTCGAATGTCCGGGTGAATGCCCCTGTGAGCAGCAGCGATCATCACACAGTGTGGTTTAAGATAAAAGTGAAGGTGCAGTCCAATCATAGCAAGCTCAAAGTCCTAGACTTCAAAAACACTGACTTCAGTAAAATGGACAAGTACCTGAAGGAGGAATTGGCAGGGTGGGAGGGGATAAGGGAACTGGAATTGCAATGGGCTAAAAAGGTGGCAATAAAAGGGGCAAGAGATACATATAAGGAAAGTAAATAAAAAGAAGAGGAGGAAACCTACTTGGTTCTCCAAAGAAGTGGCTGCAAAAATAAAGGCAAAAAACACAGCTTTCACAAAATTCAGAAGCTCGCAAACAAAGGAACACAGAAAGGAATATAGGATCAAACTAAAAGAGACAAAAAGAGAAATAAGGATATCAAAATCAAAGGCAGAAGAAAAGATGGCTAAAGATGTAAAGTGTGGCGACAAAACTTTCTTCAGGTATATTCGGGAGAGGAGGAAAATCAGAGGTGGAACTGCAGGACTCAGAAGTGCTGGGAACAGACTCATGGAAAGTGACATTGAAAAAGCAAACATGCTAAACAAATATTTCTGCTCTGTTTTTACTAAAGAAAATCCTGGAGAAGGACCACCTGTGACTCCCAAATATAAAAATGGGAATGGAGTAGATACCACACCATTCACAGAAGATGATGTTTTAGAACATCTTGTAAAACTGAAAGTGGACAAGGCCATGGGACCAGATGGGATACATCCCAGGATACTGAAAGAGCTCAGAGAGCTTCTTGCAGGGCCACTAAAGGAAGTTTTTAACAGATCCATGGAGACAGGAGACGTTCCTAAGGACTGGAGAAGGGCTGATGTGGTACCTCTTTACAAAAGTGATAACAGGAAAGAAGTGACAAACTACAGGCCGGTAAGCCTTACCTCGATGGTGGGAAAAAGAGTAGTTACTCACCTGTAACAGCTGTTCTCCAGGAGCAGCACGAATCAGTCCTCACTTATGGGTGTCATCGACGCCGATGAAGCCCCAGCGGAGCATTTCCCCAGCTTTCCATGAAAGCCTTTGGGAATGCTGGCACGCATGCGCGGTTCCCTTCCCGCCTAAAGGTGCCATCTTACCTCAGCCAAATGACATAGCTAAGAACAGCACACTAAAATGTAAAAAGTAAACTATGTACAACTGCAACTCCAAGGGGAGGAGGGAGGGTAGTGAGGACTGATTCCTGCTGCTCCTGGAGAACACCTGTTACAGGTGAGTAACTACTCTTTCTCCAGGACCAAGCAGGAAGTCAGTCCTCACTTATAGGTGACTCCCCAGCTCTGGGCTACCAGGAACCCAGGCTGAACAAGAGAACTCCCTCTAGTCTCAGCAACACAGTAAAGGCTTTGCAAGAACACACCCTCCACAGGTAGCCCGGCAGGAGGGCAGGAGTTGCCTAGAACTCAAAGAGATTCCGGAGTACTGCTTGGCCAAAAGCACTGTCCCTACGGGACTCCCTCTCCAGACAGTAGTGGGCTTCAAAAGTCTGGCTTGAAGACCAAGTAGCAGCCCTGCAGATGTCTTGCAATGAAACAGAGCGGAAGTGAGCCACTGATGCAGCCATTGCCCTCACACGGTGGGCCGTGACCCTACCCTGCAAAGGAAGGTCAGCTGCCTTGTAAGCCCAGGTGATACAGTCAGCCACCCAGATGGACAAGGTACGCTTGTACACAGGCCTCCCCAAGTTATTGGGGTCAAAAGAAAGGAAGAGCTGAGAAGCCTTCCTGTGACCCTGCGTACGTTCAAGGTAGAAGGATAAGGCCCTCCTACAGTCCAAGGTACGGAGAACTGTTTCAGCCTGACTTGCATGAGGCCTATGGAAGAAAGTAGGAAGAACCACCTCCTGGTTGAGGTGGAAAGAGGAGACAACCTTAGGAAGGAACTTAGGGTGAGTTCTGAGGACAACCCTGTTCTTATAAAACCTGGTGTAAGGTCTATCACAGACCAAGGCCTGAAGCTCACTCACTCTCCTAGCCGAAGTAAGGGCTATCAGAAAGAGAGTCTTCCAGGAAAGGAAGCGTAGAGGGCAAGTAGCCATAGGCTCAAAAGGTGGGTGAGTCAGTTGCTGCAAGACCACATTAAGCTCCCACTCAATAGCAGGACGACGTATGGGAGGCTTGAGCAGAAGCAAGCCTCTGAGAAACCTAGACACCAAAGGGTGCACAGACAAGGAATGGCCCTCAACTAGGGAGTGGTGAGCTGCCAAAGCAGAGAGGTGGACCCAAACAGAGTTGGACTTGAGACCCTGATTGGACAAGTGCAGCAGGTACTGAAGCACTACTGACACAGTACAGGAGAAAGGATCCTCATCACGTAGCTGACACCACACAGAGAACCTTTTCCACTTGAGAGCATAGGTCTTCCTAGTGGATTGTGTCCTGGAGGCTAGGAGAACTTCCTCAACCTCGGGAGGCAGGCCCCAGGGAGCCAACACTACCCTTGCAGCCTCCATGCCATCAGATTGAGAGCTTTGAGACTGGGATGCAGCAAGGAGCCCTGATCCTGAGAGAGAAGGTCGGGCTGCAATCCCAGAGGCAGAGGCAGATCCACTGCCAGTTGAAGCAAGAGGGGGAACCAAGGCTGCCTTGGCCACCTGGGAGCTACCAAGAGAAATGAGGCCGTGTCTCGGAGAATCTTGAACAGTGTTCGGGCAACCAGAGGGGTGGGAGGAAACACACAGAGTAGGCCCTGAGTCCAGGGAATCAGAAAAGCATCTGCTGCTACTCTCAGAGGATGCGGTTGCCTGGAGAAGAACCTTGGCAGCTGGTTGTTCAGTGGACTGGCAAACAGGTCTATGGAGGGAAGCCCCCATTTCAAGAAAATCTTTTGAACCACCAAAGGATGTAGCTGCCACTCGTGTGGTTGCAGAATCCTGCTCAATCTGTCGGCCAGGGAAGTCTCCTGGCCTGGAAGATAGACTGCATTGAGGAGCATGTTGTGTTTCAGGGCAAAGGAATAGAGGTCCTGGGCATCCTGGCAAAGGGGCTGGGAACCAGTCCCACCCTGTTTGTTTACATAGAACATGGCTACCTGATTGTCTGTCTGGATCAAGACAGACTGGTGTGCCAGGGAAGCAGTAAAGGCCTTGAGGGCCAAGCGAATAGCTCTGAGTTCCATCAGATTGATCTGCTGGGACGTCTCCCAATGAGACCACAGGCCCTGGGTGCACTTGTCTAGGCAGTGTGCTCCCCAACCCTGCAGAGAGGCATTGGTGGTCAGTACCACTGTATGAGGTGGGATCTGAAAGGGCACCCCCACCAGCAGATTGGGGGGGTGTAACCACCAGTTGAGGGAGGCCAGGAAACGGTGGGACACTCTGATCCTGTCTCTGAGACTGCCTGAGGCTTGTGACCACTGAGTCCGAAGGCACCACTGGGCAGGCCTCATATTGAGCCTGGCATTGGGGGTCACCTGTACTGTCGACGCCATGTGGCCCAGAAGCCTGAGACAGAGTCTGGCGGAGACCAGGGACCTGTGCAGAAACTTGCTGGCGAGATCCATGAGCCTTTGTGCTTGGTCCACTGGTAAGAATGCTCTTGGCAGCTGAGAATCCAACCTTGCTCCTATGAACTCCAAGTTCTGTGAGGGGAGCAAAGTGGACTTTGCGAAGTTGATGACAAAGCCCACCTTTTGGAGCAGTTCTATGGTCCTGTTGGTGGCCTGTTGAACTTCTAGGGAAGTCTGGCCTCTGATGAGCCAGTCATCTAGGTAAGGAAACACAAAGATGCCCTGATTTCTCAGGTAGGCTGCCAACACTGCCAGGCACTTGGTAAACACCCTGGGAGCAGAGGTCAGTCCAAAAGGCAGTACTCTGTACTGATAATGGTTTCCTCCAACAATGAACCGGAGGTACTTTCTGTGGTCTAGATGAATAAGGATGTGAGGGTAAGCATCCTTTAGATCTAAAGAGCAAAGCCAATCTCCCTGCTGGAGGTAGGGCAGAAGTGTTCCAAGAGTAAGCATCTTGAACTTCTCTTTCACTAGAAACTTGTTCAGGTTTCTGAGATCCAAAATGGGTCGAAGACCACCGGTTCTTTTTGGCACCAGGAAATACCTGGAGTAAAACCCGTGACCTTGGAAGTGGGGAGGCACAGGCTCCACCGCCTTGTCCAGCAACAGACCTTTTAGCTCCTGGAGGAGAAGGGCTGTATGCAGGGGAGGCCGGAAAGGTTCCCCTGGGAAGTGTGGCAGAGGCAGTTGGTGAAAGTGCAGGGCATAGCCTCGATGGACTATGTCCAGCACCCAACTGTCTTGGGTTATCAAGGGCCACTTGTGGGCGAACAAGGCTAGGCGGCATCCTGTGCAGGGATGGGTCTGCAAGGGAGGCATGGCTATACTCAAGGAGTCAAAATCCCCCACCCTGCTGAGTGGGAGCAGGGGCTGCAGGCTTGGGGGTCCGCTGCCTACGGGGCCCATTACCCTGGCCCTTGGCTTGCTGACCCTGGGGGGCAGCTTGGGCAGCCGAATATTGTGGGTACTGTTTGTAGGTAGTGCCCTTCCTCGGGTAAAAGGACTTTTTACCCGAGCCCTTCTTCTTATGAGAAGGGGCAGAGGTCTTCCTCGACAGCCTTGTCCTCGTGAGGTGCTCTGTCTCGAGCTGAGCGGCCTTCTCGGCCACAGGCTTGCCAAAAAGGTTTTCACCTCGGCAAGGGACATCGACCAACTTGTCCTGAACCCATGGCTCGAGGTCCGATGACTGCAGCCATGCCTGGCGTCGGGCCGCGATGCCGGCTGCCGCTACTCGGGCCGAAGCCTCGAAGCCATCGTAGGCGGCGCGGGACATGAACTTAGAGCATTCCCGGATCCTCGAAGACAAGGACTTAAAACTCTGCAAGGGTTCCCCAGAGAGACCAGCAGAGAATCCGGCCACCTCCTTGGCCAGGTCTCGTAAATACATGCCCATGTACAGCTGGTAAGTCTGGACACGGCAAGCAAGCATCGAGCCCTGAAAGCACTTTCTACCGACGCCATCAAGGCTTCGGGCTTCCCTTCCAGGAGGCACCGCAGAGTGCATCTTCTGACTCTTCAGACGATGCATGGCCGATTCCACAACCATGGAATGGTGTGGTAGCTGTGCTTTCTGGAAGCCAGGACTCTTACGGAGCCGACAGATGGAATCGACTCGCTTGCTCAAAACCGGCGCTGAGGCCGGTGCCTCCCACATCCGGAAGAGGAGCCGTTCCAGCATCGGAGGAACCGGGACAGTAAAGGCCTCCTTCGGAGGAGAGTCATACTGCAGAGCATCAAGCTCTTCGGCTCGAGGTTCCTCCTCGGGGTCAGCCGAGATAGCCAGGGCAGCGGCCATATCGCGGACAAACTCCGAGAACCTAGTATCGTCCGGAGGGGATCTACTCCGGGGCTCAGACTCAGGCGAGTCCGAAGGGACACACCGAGTCTTGAAGGTGTCAGGAGACTCCTCGTCTTCGGTCTCCCAAGCAGACTCGTCCGATGTCGAGTCGAGGTCCGACCCCGCAGGGCCTCTAGGCACCCGCCCCGACGTCAGTGGCACCGGCGTCGAGACCCTCGGTCCCGAACGGGAGGTCGAGGGAGACCTTAACCGAGGACAACCTCGAGCTGCAAGGGACTCGAGTATCGGCTCAGTCTCCGGGGTCGACTTCGAAGTCGATGTCCCGGTGGTCGGGGCAGATGCGCCAGACAGGCTGGTCATCAGTGCCCGCTGCTGATCCATGAAGGCAGACATTCTGCTCTCCAAGGCTGTCAACCTGAGACTCAGCTCGGGTGACGCAGCAGCCCCCGACTCAGGCCCCGGCGGCGCCAGGCCCGACGTCGGTACTCAGGGAGGCGAGTCCACGAGGACAACAGGACTTACGTGTCCAGCAGACTCCGGCTCCATGTGAGGAACTTTAGTTGGCTTCTCTCCTGGTCCACGGGCCCGGGACGACGGTCGGGGGTCTTAGACCTGGCCCTCGAGGACTCAGGGACCTCCTCCGATGCCGCCCTCGCGAGTCGCTTCTTCCTCTTACGTTCCCGGTCGGGGGACCCCCTGTCCGAGGAGCTCCAACGCCTCTTGGGATCGGAATCCCGAGATGTCGAGGCCTCAGACGAGGTCCGGGCCCGGGCAGAGGCCGAGTCCGAGAAAAGCCTTTCACTTTGTTGCTGACAACTTCGGAAGGCCTTCGAAGACATTTTTCCACATGGCCCGCACATTTTGGAATCGTGGTCCGGGCCAAGGCACCAAAGGCAGCAGTCGTGTGTGTCGGTGAGAGACATTATCTTCTTACACCGATCACACTTTTTAAAATCACTAGAAGCCATCGGGGAGAAAAGGGTCCCCGCGAGGTCAAAGGACCGGCCTTCCAGGGAAAAAGAAAAAAAGAATTGGCGCGAGCGCCTAGACACTAAGGGCAAAAACCGAAAAAAGAAAAAAGGGATTCGATACCGGTGTACCGAACCCGGCGGGAGGGGAACAGACGTCGAATCCGAGGAAAAAAGCGAAATAACGCCAAGAAAAAAAACTTCTCTTTTTCGGGAAAAAAAAGGACACACGTCCGATGGGCTTCACGGAAAAAAAAGAGACTGAGGTAAGATGGCACCTTTAGGCGGGAAGGGAACCGCGCATGCGCGCCAGCATTCCCAAAGGCTTTCATGGAAAGCTTGGGAAATGCTCCGCTGGGGCTTCATCGGCATCGATGACACCCATAAGTGAGGACTGACTTCCTGCTTGGTCCTGGAGAAGTAATGGAGATGCTCCTGAAAGAATAGTGGACTTTCTCAAAACCAACAGGTTGCATGATCCAAGGCAACATGGTTTTACCAAAGGACAATCTTGCCAAACAAATCTGATTGAGTTCTTTGACTGGGTGACCAGAGAACTAGATCAGGAGCATGCGATGGATGTCATCTACCTGGATTTCAGCAAAGCCTTTGATACCGTTTCTCATAGAAGGCTTATCAATAAACTCAGTAGCTTGGGGATGGGTCCCAAGGTAGCGAACTGGATCAGAAATTGGTTGACTGACAGATGACACAAGGTGATGGTAAACGTAACTCACTCAGATGAAAGGAAGGTGATTAGCGGTGTGCCCCAGGGTTCGGTTCTGGGACCGGTACTGTTTAATATATTTGTGAGTGATATTGCTGAAGGACTGATTGGAAAAGTCTGTCTTTTGCAGACGACATGAAAATTTGTAACAGACTGGACTCCTCTGAGGGAGTGGAGAACATAAGGAAAGATCTACAAAAGCTGGAAGAATGGTCTAATGCTTGGCAGTTAAGATTTAATGTGAAAAGTGCAGTGTCGTGCACTTAGGAAGCAGAAATCCAAGGGAAATGTACACAATAGGGGGCGAGAGGTTTGTGTGTACAGACCAGGAGAAGGATCTTGGAGTGATTATTTCTGAGGATCTCAAAGTGGCAAAACAGTGCAACAAGGCGGTGGCAAAAGCTAGAAGGATGCTGGGTTGCATACAAAGAGGAATTACAAGCAGAAAGGAAGAGGTACTAATGCCACTGTACAAGTCGCTGGTGAGACCTCACTTGAAATACTGTATTCTGTTTTGGCGACCATATCTTGCAAAAGACTGGAAATGGTGCAGAGGAAAGCAAACAAAATGATTTTGAAGCCTGGTCAGAAGACTTATGAGAAGAGACTTGAAGACCTAAGTACGTACACTCTGGAGGAGAGGACGGACCGGGGAGTTATTCTTTAAGTATTTAACAGTCTGAATTGTATTAATGAACAAACAAACCTCTTCCAAAGACGGGGCAGCTGTAAAACTAGAGGGCATAACGAAGCTGCAAGGAGGTAAATTGAAAGGCAATGTCAGGAAATACTTTTTCACTGAAAGGGTGGGGGATGCTTCCAGATGGAAGTGGTGGGGACAAATACAGTGACAGAATTCAAAATGGCATGGGACACAAACAGTGGAAGGTGACCAAAATGATTTGGAGCCTGCGCCACAAGATGTATAAGAGACTTGAAAACCTAAATATGTATACTCTAGAGGAGAGGAGGGACAAGAAGATATGATGCAATGCAATGTGTGCCTTTGAGTCAGTCCTGACTCCTGGCGACCCAGATACAGACCTTTAAATACAAGAGTATTATTGAACAAACAATCTTTTTCAAAGACGGGGAGAAGCTGTAAAACTAGAGGACATTACATGAAGCTGCAAGGGGGCAAACTGAAAGGCAATCTCAGGAAATACTTTGTCACTGAAATGGTGGTGGATGTTTCGAAAGCACTCCCGATGGAAGTGATGGGGGCAAATATAGTGACAGAATTCAAAATGGCATGGGACACAGTGGATCCCTTTAAAGCAACAGGATAAAATCAAAATAACTAGCTCTTATATCGCAACAATTAGGGGTGACCTGCATGGAGTGGTGGGTACACCCCTAAACAAAGGCATAGGGAGGGGTGACCTGCATGGAGTGGCAGGTGCACCTACTCTTGCCACCTTGCTGGGCAGACTAGATGGACCATGCTGGTCTTTATCTACTGTCATATACTATGTTATATTCATATTTCAGTACTTTTTGCATAATGGATCCAACAATGCTGTTAAGTAAGCCCGGAGGCCTATGATTGTAGCTCTCTATGTAGGACTTGAAGGACTAGAAAAGGGGACTGCTACTTCTGGAGAGAGATCTGCAATTGTGAGTATATACTTCTGGGAATTTTTCTGAAGGGACTTCTTTGGATTAAAGCTGATTAATCTGTAAACCCAATGTATCTGTTAAATCAGTCAGGGCCTAGTAGCAGCAGTTTAAGATTAATTTTAAAACACAGAAGAGAGCTTTCTGGTTAGATTTCATACCCAGCAGAGAGCTTGTAGTTTAAATTTCATAATAAGTCAGAGCCTAGCAGCAGCAAAGAGCTTTAATTTAAATCAAATCAGAATATAACTTAGCATAAAAGGCAAAACAGGGTCAGCATTCTTTGAGCAAGAAATAAAGTCTTCTAGAGACCTTTACAAAGAGGCGTCCTATCTAAGGGGCAAGAGACCTGTGAAACCTTTTCAATAGGTGTTAACACCAGGCGGCAGGTCAAAAGGCCATTTTGAAGACTCCTATCCAAGCAAGAACTGTTAGTCACCCAGGCAGTTGGTCACAGCTTACCTCAGAAGCACAGGACAGGGTACTGTGTAGCAGCCCTCTTTTAATAAGTGTTATTTCCCTCCCTCCCTCCCACCCTCCCCAAACCCCACCCACCCCTGGGATCATCGTAGCTTTATAGGTACTTACACATCTTAAAGGAAAGGAGGTTCTCTCAGGTGCAGCTCGTTATCCAAATCAGTCATACACTAAGGACCTGAGATTAATTAAGCTTTAGGTGAACAAGGTATATTAAACATATTAGGTACAATTTTATTAGTATAAGTATCCATAGCAACCCTTAGTAAGCAAAGAACTTAAAGATCTAAACACAAGCTTAAAACTAATATGCAGACTGCAGTCCAGCAACAAGATGGGGGCTTTCCAGTCTTTTGCATTGAGTGTCACATGTATGATTTTCTCCCAGTTGGTGAGAGGTCTTACGTGTGCACTAGGTGCAAGGAGCTCTTTGCTCTCAGGAAACAAGTCCGTTCTCTAGAGGCTAGAGTAGCAGACCTGGAAGACATAAGAAAGACAGAGAGGTACATAGACAAGACCTACAGGGATATAGTCCTGAAGTCCCACCTACAGTCTGGCAGCATCCCTGTTGCCATGGAGGAGAGAGGTCATGTGACAGGAGAGCATCACCCTGGTGTGGCTGGAAGTGATCCTGTAACTAGGACCTGTCCTCCAGGTGATGTAAAACCCTCTCGCACCGAAAAAGATTCTCCAGGGCCATGTGCCCATGAGGGAAGGGTTAGGACAGCCATTATAGTTGGTGATTTGATCATTAGGCATGTAGATAGCTGGGTGGCTGGTGGACGTGAGGATCGCCTGGTAACATGCCTGCCTGGTGTGAAGGTAGCGGACCTCACGAGCCACCTAGATAAGGTCTTAGATAGTGCTGGGGAGGAGTCTGCTGTCTTGGTGCAAGTCAGTACCAATGACATAGGAAAATGTGGTAGGGAGGTTCTGGAGGTTAAATTTAGGCTTTTAGGTAGGAAGTTGAAATCCAGTACTTCCAGAGTAGTGTTCTCCGAAATGCTTCCTGTTCCACGCGCAGGACCCAAAAGGTAGGCAGAGCTCCGGAGTCTCAATGCGTGGATGAGACGTTGGTGCAAGGATGAAGGTTTGGGATTTGTTAGGAACTGAGGAACATTCTGGGGAAAGGAGTGGCTCTTCCGAAGGGATGGGCTTCATATTAACCGGGATGGAACCAGGCTGCTGGCATTAACCTTTAAAAAGGAGATAGAGCAGTTTTTAAACTAGATAATAGGGGAAAGCCGACAGTCGCACAAAAGCGCGTGGTTCGGGAGAATGTATCCTTGAAGCATACTACCAAAAGCAGAGAGGTTCCAAAAAAGAGTAAAGTAGCCCAAAAGCCCTCGAGTATGGAGCAGGCAGAGCTTAAAGATCCCAAATTACCCATGCCTACCAATAGCCAGATTAATATGAATAAAATACAGTCTCTAAAATGCTTGTATACAAATGCTAGAAG
Source organism: Ichthyophis bannanicus (assembly GCA_033557465.1). Lineage (NCBI taxonomy): Eukaryota > Metazoa > Chordata > Amphibia > Gymnophiona > Ichthyophiidae > Ichthyophis > Ichthyophis bannanicus. The sequence goes on from CM066034.1 coordinate 567,879,371, forward strand.
TTGAAAAAAATAAGATGGGAGAGCTAGAATATATAGCACTAAATGAGAGGTTAGATATGATTGGAATCTCAGAGACATGGTGGAAGAAGGACAACCAGTGGGACACTGTGATACCTGGGTACAAACTATATCGTAATGATAGAGCTGATCAAATTGGTGGAGGGGTTGCACTCTATGTTAGAGAGGGCATTGAGTCACAAAGGATCAAAATTTTGCAGGAAACTAAATTTGCAGTAGAATCTCTATGGATTGAAATTCCATGTAAAAAGGGGAAGGCGAAGGCAGTGGGGGTGTACTATCGACCGCCTGGCCAGAATGAACAAATGGATGCTGAAATGCTCAAAGAAATCAAGGAAGCTAACAAAGGTTACAGCACAGTAATAATAATGGGTGATTTCAATTACCCCAGTATCGACTGGGTCAGTGTCACGACAGGACATGCTAGGGAGATAAAGTTCCTAGATGAAATAAATGACTGCTTCTTGGAGCAGCTACTAAATGAACCGACCAGAGGGGAAGCCATATTGGACATAGTCCTTAGTGGATCTGGTACAAGAGATAAGGGTGTTGGGGCCAATTGGCAAGAGTGATCATAGCATGATCGCATTTGATTTAATTAGTGGATGAGGGATGGTAAGGAAATCCACAGTACTACCTTTTAACTTTTGAAAGGGAGACTATGATAAAATGAGGAAAATAGTTAAGAAAAAACGAAAAAGGAGCAGTTGCAAAGGTTAAAGACTTACATCAAGCTTCGGGGTTGTTGAAAAATACTATCTTGGAAGCCCAGACCAGCTGTATTCCACACTTTAAGAATAGTGGAAGGAAGTCCAAAAAACTGCCAGCATGGTTTAAAGGTGAGTTCAGAGAGAGGCTGTTGTTGCCAAAAAAAGCGTCTTTCAGGAAATGGAAAAAAAGAGCCAAATGATGAAACCTGGAAACAGCACAAGCACTGGCAAGTTAAATGCAAGGCATTGATAAGACAGGCTAAGAGAGAATTTGAGAAGAAGCTTGCTGCGGAAGCAAAAACGCGTAATAAAGACTTTTTCAAGTACATTCGTAGCAAAAAACCTGTGAGAGAGTCAGTTGGTCCATTAGATGATAGAGGGGTTAAAGGGGCACTAAGGGGCGACAAAGCGATAGCGGAGAGACTGAATGAATTCTTTGCTTCGATCTTTACTGAGAAAGATGTAGGGATGTTACCCATGACTGAAGTGGTATTTAAAGGTGCGGAAGAACTGAAGGAAATATCGATACATTGGGAAGAACGGTAACGGAAATTCACACACAAAGCAATCAGAATAGAATCTGTAAAACTTAGTAAATAATACACAACACACTTGTATTATTAAAAACAACCAAAGCTTTGGGAGAGCAAACTAGGCTTCTGCCATTGTTTACTCTGACATCATAGCTTTAGGCCACTTTATTTATAGGTAAATATTTGACTATACAGCATAATTCTCATTTTATTGTTCTACATCTAACATTACATATCCATACCATCATAGTTCAGTTCTTATTACATAGGTCATCATGTGAAGACATACACATAATCTCAGACATAACTATGTAGGCATTAATTCTAATACTGACAGTTTGATATCTCTAACCCGAGACTGAGAGACTGGGAGACAACTTTCCCTTTACTTATCTTATATAAACAGACTAGTATTTATATTACTAGGAACCTTTCACCTAATTATCCTAGCAGAGTCTTTCAAGGGTGTTACTGAGTAAAAAGCTCTGAATGGTATTAACTCTTTCTTAGGGCTAGTACTATATTGTTGAGTGCCCTGGCAGTATACACAGCCCTGTACAGGCTAGCTTACTTTCAACGCCTTCCTTACTTCTAGGTATTTATATATGCCTTCCTGTTAAAGTTCCTTGATTTCACAGTTCCAAGACAGGGAGATGTTTTCAATTCTGCTCAATTTTCATTTAAGGAAGGTTGCCTTAGCACTTGTCAAAGCCAAACATCATCTTGATGTCATCTGAGCAGCTTTTCACAACATGGAGTTGTTCCACTAATTCTTGGTTACTGGAACTATACAACGCCAGGTCATCTACAAACACTAAGGGTGATGTTACCTCTGGGTAGTTACCTTCTTTAGGATTTAGGCTAAATCTGCATCACAAAGGGACATGTTTACTAAGCTGAGCTACCTGTTAACGTGGCTGAAAGCATACGCTATCTGCAGAAACTGTGGTACCTGCAAGAGTGTGCGGGCTAGGAGCAGAGAGTGGGGGTGTCTGCAGTGCACAATTATCACAGGTGCAAACAGTAAGCAGTCACTGTCAAAGTTCAGAGAGCATGGGTACAGATAACACCACCTCAATGGATGGAATTATGTGCATCCACGGAGCTGCCAGGTCATGCTTTTTGCTCTTTCAATGCGTATCTGCTGGGGAAATACCATGCATACCCCTAACAGATAGTGTACTGCATTTGCACCTAACATGGCGCTATTTGCACTATAACTTATATTTAGTAAACATTCCAAAGTGTTGAGGAGAGTAGTCAATGGATTAAGCGCTATACAAAACAGAAGTGACAACAGGGAGTGTCCCTGGAATATTTCTTGTTAGATCATCATATTAAGAATGAAGAACAGATCATTTTTGTACTTCAAATGGAGTGTGGTTTGCCACATTTTCATGGTGAATTTAATGTACTCCATCAAGTCAGGGTTTATTTTATGCATTTTATTGCAATTTATTGTCCAGATGTGTGGGATGCTATCAAAGACTTTCTTATAGTCAAAGTCCAGTTGCTTAACCAATTGATTTTTGCGATTTGATGTGTTTTGAAGGAGTGATGTTAACTGTTTGAGCCAAAAGATGGTCGCTCCATCTGAGCCAGAGCTCTTCCAATTTGGAGCTCTTTTTAACCTGCTTTCCAGCTCTTTTGTTCTTACTTCAGGCCATTCCATAAGTTTGATGTTTGTCTTTTCAAAATTCTCCCATATGCATGGTAACCATTCTGCTTCTCAATTGTGCTCTGTTTAGGGCTTTCATATAGCTTTCTTGAGAAGATTTCTGTTTCAGCTTTGATTGATGGTGTTTTTATCATACTAATGCTCTTTCCAAATTTCTGTAGAACTGTTTTTGTTTCTCTCTAAACCGTTTATTTTGATATCTCTTTTCTATTCTCTTCATATCTTCGCAGCTTTTGTGCTTCTACAACTACTTTCAATTTATTGTTGGAGCATATGAATATACAGTCTTCTCTTAAGGCAGCATGTTTCAGTTTGATGTTTTGGATCTTCCTCAATATCTTTGATGATCTTAATCCTTTTAGATACCCGTCTATCAAGGATACCTCTGCATGCAGTGACTGCATTTGAATTTAGATATGCTTTTTTCAGGGAGGAGTTATTGTTCTCTTAATTCTGGCTCTGTGTTTTTGTTATTAGACTTCTTTCAGTAATAATTTTGGCTGCACAACATTGTATTTGATATATTTCCATGATAACAATAAATGGTCCTTTTATACACATGTAACCCCTGCCAGTTTATAGCCCTTAAAGTAGTCCCCTATGCTGTATGGTAGACAGTGATCACAACCATCCAAGAGCAATGTAGTCTTTCAGTCTCTGCTCCTGATCAATAATTTAGTGGATTCTTTTAATGGGACTAATGTATATTGGGAGAACTATGAAACTTGAAGCTCCACTCACCACTACTCCCTATTCAAAATAATCGAGTCTAAGTCAAAAAGTATGTTCTGAATAAAAGGGTTTACTTAAAGAACTTTAGATCACTGATAATAGCAAAAATACAAAAGGTAAAAACAATAATAGAACTATATTACAGGCAATTAACTCATTTTCTTTTTTGTAAAATTATGTTACAAGCAGATTAATTCCTTCTCCTCTCACTGTTATAGTACAATTCAATTACTGTAGTACTCCTCCCTGAATATTGGAATTTTACTCCAAGCTTCTCCATGCCTTCACTTTTATTACTCGAGACTACCCTGAGTGGGAACACCTCTCCACCACTCCTTTACAATGTATCTTGAGCAGGTAGCAGTGCAAACACAGGTTCCCGATACTGCCCCATGTTCACTCCTGGCTCTGTTGTCACTTATGGATGATGGACTCCTGTGGTTCCTCTTCTTCTTACGAGCTGGTTGCTTCTGTAGATGGAGTTCCCCAATACTGCACTACAGGTGCTCCTAGCTCTGGTGTCACTGGTTTGCTGAGAAGTCGATATATTGCTCTGGATCCTCTCTCCTTCCCTCTTGTTTTATGTGGCTCCCCTCTTCTTCCTTCTCGACTCCTTCTCTTCCACAGCCAGAGATGCTCCCTTCCTGAGCTATTAGGACTATTAGCTGAGTTTGCACTGTCACTCAGGAATTCAAGATGTAGGCTTGAGCCCAAGACAGTCTTCTAACCCCTCTGTTCTCTCCTCTGCTGCTCCTTGTCTTGTGACTCCCTCTGGATGGATAAGAGGCTAGGGAATAGTCACCAACACCTGCCCCCCTGGGCCAGAATGTTCACTCCCTCCTCATGGTACCATGGTTGGCTGCCAAAGACTTCCCATTTGGGCAAATGCCTTACTCCCTCCTCATAGTGCAGTGTTCCAAAGACAGAGTTCTGCCTTTAGGAGTGGTTTATATACGAGTTATATATTTTTGGGTGGAAAAAGCTAACTGGGAAAAAGGTAACCTCCCCGCTTCTGGAAAATTACCAGCCCATTTTCAAGTAATGCTGTAATAATTTAGTAACACTGAGGTTTCTGCTGCTCAAAGCAGTGACATCTAAGGAATCTCTACACAAGCTATGGCCTTGTTATTCTTATTTGTCATGCTCCTAACTTTAGACATTAAATTTAACTTAAGCAGTCTTTCCCTCACCTGGAACTCAACATCCTCACCTTTTTCCACATAGGCTAGGAAACAAGTGTGGCACTTTTGAGAAGTATTTGAGTTATTTTCATTTCTTCTGGCTTTTTTGATATGGAATAATGGCAGCTGACATGAAGGGTTTTTTTTTAATGAACGCTTTATTGACTGTACTCTAAGAACTGCAATTGTTTTGAAACGTTGAGTTTTGGTTCTAAGTGGCAACATTTTAATTGCATTTAAAATACAAAGAAATAGTTACAAGTATGGAACTGAAGACTGAAAGTAGTGGGCAGTTACACAGCATGAAGCGAGTGGCTGTTACTTACGAAGCTCTAATTTTTTATGGTCCTGCTGTTTAATTAGAGTACAGTTGTCTTACAGAACAGTGGAGTGTTTCACTGGATGGGAGGACTGGAAGTTGATTTATTAAAAGCTTTTATAAATGAGGCACATTTGGGGACATTTTTATAGTTGTCCTGTTATAAAATCATCCCAAAAGTGCTTTCTGACTATGAGTCAAGGAAAAAAATCAGTTTATTTGTACATTTTACCACATAGTAGTAGGAAACAGTCATGTTACAAAATTACCCTCAAAGTATAATGGAACACGTTTGTGCTCTCTTAATGGTGCTGTAAAGATGTGCTTGTTTGGAATTCCCACAGTTGTATGGAAAAGATACTGAGCAGCCACTACTAGTAGTTTTGCTACAATTCATGAGCTTCAAAGTTAATTTCCTAGTGATTTTTCAATACCAATGAAAAGTGGTAAATTTAAAGATTTTTGCCACTCACAGAAAAGGTGCAGCACAGCTGCAGGGAACGTTTTATTCACCTATGCTGCCCAACATCACAGGCAAAGAATCCCTCTCGGTAGTGTCTCATGCCCTGTGCAGAAGGTGTTAACTTGGGAATACCGTCTTTGTGCTCATCCAAATATTTAGCTTTTGCTGAGTCTGCCAATTAGGGTGCCAGCTGTCATATGGCTTACATTTAGTGATTTGGACATATTTCCATTGGGAACCAAATGGAGCTAATTTCACCTAGGTCACTTTAAAATCTAAAAGCATTTATATTTCAAGGACATTGTTATACCTGGCTAGATCTAACACAGACCTGGTGTCACAACAGCCTCATAATGTTACATAGCACAGTCAGTGCAGCTCTTCCCGTAAACATCATTGCACTGCATGCACGTGCCTTCTCCAATACTACTGTAAAACAGAAAACAGAGGAGACACCGAATGCTACAGCCAAGGCATCCACTAGATCAGACCTTGATAAGTTCTCATTAAATGTAGGAGATAGCCCCAAAACAAGAACCAGTGGCTGAGACCCCTCTCAACACTATCCTCAGTAAAGTTTTAGTGGGGGGAGGAAATCCCCTCCAAGAGCAGGCACAGCTCTTTTAGAAACTGATTTACTAAGACTTTTTCCATATTCTGTGTCTATGGGCAAAGAGAGTTCAGTAAATTAGTTCCTTAAGGTGTCTCTGAACATCACTGGCAAAAGCCAGCAGTCTCCCCAAGCATGCTGTCAGCTGCCTGACAGCACCCACTTGATAGATGAAGCAAAGAATTGTTAAGAATGGTATCACAGTGTTCAGAAAATAATAGAGATTAATTCATCTATCTGATCGATTCATCTAACTGATTGAACATACTGGATAATGACTGTGCAGTTTAAGACTTTAAACAATTTGGCAATATGACATAGACATTCCATCATATAAGAATTTTATTTCTTTGTCTTTATAAATTAAGTGATTATTTACAGTGTATTTATGAAGAATAATATTTTTGAAGACTTCCTTTTGGTATGTATTATTAATCTTATCCAATAATTGATTTTGAATGAATTTATGTATATTGATATTATCTGTTAGTTTTACAGTTGAACCTTTGATGCAAATTTTAATCAAAACATGAGCCTGTTGGTTTCTTAATTAGGATCTTCATAGTCTTATTTAAAAATTTTGTTAAAAAATTTGACTCACTTGTGGTTTTTTAACCACCATCTTTGTCAGTCCACTCTTTTCCCTTCCCTCAAAGATACATTTTAAACACTGATGGTTACAGAAAAATCACCCATGTGCACTTGGAAACTGAAGCCACTTCTAATATGGTGAAGAAGATAGACAGTAAACTAAAAAGCTGAAATTCCCTTTCAGAAGATGCCTAAAGAAAGAAAAATATTTGATAGACCTATAATACATAATGTTGTTGTTAAATACCGTCAAACCATTATCAACTCCTGATGACCCTCTGGATAGTTCTCCCATGTTATCATTTCTTTTTTTTTTTTTTAGTGCCTTCAAGTCAGTGCTGACTCCTGGCGACCCAGCAACCCCTGGGTTTTCTTAGAAGTAGATTGCCATGCCTTTTCTTCTGATGCAATGGAGGGTAATGTGACTTGCCCAAGGCCATAAGGAGTACCAGCGGGAATCAAACCCAGATTTCCTGGGTAATAGGCTGTTGCTCGAACCACTAGGCTACTCCTCCACTCTATGGGGCTTGCTTACAAAGCCGCGGTAGCGGCTTCCGCCCGATATCGGAGCCGCGGCCCCATTGAATTCAAGCCCCTATGTTATGATTATCCCTTGGCTTTCTTGATAAGTTGCAACCAGAAGTAGATTGCCAGGCCTTTCTTTCACACAGTAAGCCTAGCACTTTCAAGATGGTCAGTGTGGCTGTAGTACAACGCAATACAGCTAAAAAACCACAGGCACTACTCAAACAGTAAAATCATCAAAAGTAAAGGAAACGTAAGCCAGCACCTGAAGAGAAAAAAGTAATCTGCCAAGCTGAAGTCATGTCTAATGTCGTCAGCAGACTAAGACATACCATTAAGGGCTGCAAGGCTACTTCTATGCAAAAACTCCCATGCATATCCAGAAAGCTACTTTACTCCATTCCTACTACACTATTATTACTTATCATATGTATATATATATATATATATATATATATATATATATATATATATATAGTGCTACAAGGCATACGTAGCATAGTAGAGATACATATAAAAGACGGTCCCTGCTCATCACAGCTTACAATCTAGTCAAGACAGACAACACAACACAACAGTTAAAGACAAGGATATATCTAGGGGAATGGGAAACACATAGGAGACTAAGCGGATCAGAATCCAAAAGTGGCCCCAAAGAGGTGAGTTTTCAGCCTGGATTTGAAAAGGGCCAGAGATGAACCCTGACACAGAGACTCAGGTAGTTTGTTCCAGGCATAAGGAGCAGCAAGGTGGAAGGATAGAAGTCTGGGTTTGACAACAGATGAGAAGGGCACAGAAAGAAGAGATCTGCCAGAAGAGCAAAGTTTCCAAGAAGGAGTGTAGGAAGAGATAAGAGAGGAAAGATAGTGAGAAGCAGCAAAATGAGTGCACTTATTGGTCAGTAGAAGAAGTTTGAACTTGATACGGAAACGAATAAGGAGCCAGTGAAGTGACTTGAGAAGAGGGGTTATATAAGCATATCGAGGCTCGCAGAAGATTAGTCACACAGCTGAGTTTTGAACAGATTGAAGCGGAGAGAAATAATTCAGAGGGAGACCAGCAAGGAAGAGGTTGCAGTAGTCTAGACGGGAGGCGACTAAAGAGTGGATAAGTGTCTTAGTCAGGGCCGGATTTAGCTATACGCCATGTACGCCATGGCGTAGGGCCCACAGCTGCAAAGGGCCCACAAAAATTGAAGTAGTTAGGCTTTTTTTTTAAATAAAATTAAAAAAAACCTGCTGGCTGCCGCCGCGGGGCCCCCCTCTGCTGCCGCGGCAGCATGGACTGACCCGCGGGGGCCCCCTCTGTAAGCTCGGTCCCTCCCTGCCTCCGTGTCTCCCTCCGTGCAGGCGGTCTGAGACGCGAAGGCAGACTGTCTCCTTCTGCCTTCCCGTCTCTGTTAAGCCCGCAGGGCTGATGGGAAATTTCCCATCAGCCCCTGCGGGCTTAACAGAGACGCGAAGGAGACAGTCTGCCTTCGCGTCTCTAACAGCCTGCACGGAGGGAGACACGGAGGCACGGAGGGAGGGACCGAGCTTACAGAGGGGGCCCCCGCGGGTCAGTCCATGCTGCCGCGCGGGTCAGTCCATGCTGCCGCGGCAGCAGAGGGGGCCCCGCGGCGGCAGCCAGCAGGTTTTTTTTTTTAAAATAAATTTTACTTTAGGGAGGGGGGGAGGGGGAGGGGGTAGGACTGGTAATTGGGGGGGGGCTGGGACTGGGGCTGGAAATGGGTTGGGACTGGGACTGGAAATGGGCTGGGACTGGGACTGGAAAGGGGTTGGGGGGATTAAGGCTGGAGGTGGGCTGATGAGGAGGACTGGTAATGGGCTGTGGGCTGTTGGGGGGGGGGTGTTATAACTGTTAATGGGATTTCGGGTGGTTAAGACTGGTAAAGGGGGGTCTGATGGGGGCTGTATGGGAATGGGCTATGGGGGGGGCTAGGACTGGAAATGGGCTGGGGGGGGGGTTAAGACTGGAGGTGGGCTGATAGGGTTAGGACTGGTAATGGGCTGTTGGGGGGGGGTTTAGAATGGTAAATGGCTGTGGGCTGATGGGGCTGTCTGGTAATGGGCTATGGGGGGGGGCTAGGACTGGAAATGGGCTGGGGGGGGTTAAGACTGGAGGTGGGCTGATGGGGTTAGGACTGGTAATGGGCTGTTGGGGGGGGGTTTAGAACTGGTAATGGGTTTTGGGGGGTTTAGACTGGTAATGGGCTGTGGGCTGATGGGGGCTGTCTGGTAATGGGCTATGGGGGGGCGCTAGGACTGGAAATGGGCTGGGGGTTATACAGACTGGAGGTGGGCTGATGGGGTTAGGACTGATAATGGGCTGTTGGGGGGTTTAGAACTGGTAATGGGCTTTGGGGGGGGGTTAAGACTGGTAATGGGCTGTGGGCTGATGGGGGCTGTCTGGTAATGGGCTATGGGGGGGGGGTTAGGACTGGAAATGGGCTGGGGGGGTTAAGACTGGAGGTGGGCTGATGGGGTTAGGACTGGTAATGGGCTGTGGGCTGATGGGCTGATGGGGGGGGTTAGGACTGGCAATGGGCTATGGGGGGCTGACTGGAAATGGGTTGATGGGGTTAGGACTGGAAGTGGGCTGATGGGGGTTAGGACTGGTAATGGGTTATAGGGGGGGCTTAAAACTGAAAATGGGGTGATGGGGGGTTAGGACTGGTAGTGGGTTGGGGGGTTGCTAGGACTGGAAATGGGCTGATGGGTGGCTAGGACTGGAAATGGGCTGATGCAGGGACTAGAAGGGAATGGATGCTGGGTGAGGCTGGAACTAGAAGGGAGCTGATGTTGGGGGAGGATTAGAATGGGATGGGGCTGGAAGAGTAAAATGGAGAAGGGAAAAATATTTTGTGTGGGAGGGATAAAAAAATCTACAATTGGCCGGGTATTGGGAGAGTAAGTGGGGATTGAGGATGGAGGGGTAAAATTTGACTGGATGAAATAGGAATGAGGAAAGAGCAAAAGGAGAAAGATTAGTATGTTAAAGCAGATGTAGAGAGAGAATGGAAAAAAACTAGAAGAGAGAAGAAAGGACAAATGGACAGCAGACGATGGAGAGTTAGCAGAAGACATGAAGAAACCAGAAGAAAGTGGCTGGAGCAATTGCAGCTGAAAAAAATGCACAAAAGGTAGAAAAATATCTCTTTATTTTGAATTTATTAATTGGAATATGTCAGCTCTGGTAAATGTGCATCATTAACGTCTGCGCTTTGTTTAGTACAAGAGCAAATTAATGTATAGTTTTATTTCTACAGTGTTGTACATTCCAAGTTTGGCTTTTGGGATTCCCAGTTTAATTATTGTCTTCCTGTTTCTAAAATGTGATTACTTGTTTGGTGATGGTCTATGTTCTGCATGTGTAACTGAGCTGAGGTGTTCTGTTTATATAATTCCTATTTGACATTGCCACTTGTTCTCTTTCCCCAGTAGGTCATGTATTGTTGTTCTCTGAAATGTATTGGTTTAATATTTGCAGTGTTGCCTTTTGATTGGTAGAGTATGGTGCTTTGTGAGTCCTGGTAGTGCTGTTAGGATACGGCGGGTTTGCTATGGGTTCTAAATGGGCAGTGTTTGTAGTAGTTCCTAATGTGTCTGGCAGTTGGCACTGGATTATAGTAATGTAGAAATCTTTTAGTCTTTCTTTATCCATACACTCATTAAGAGGCACGTTTACTAAAAGTTAGTATATGGTAACATTATGCAAATATTTATGCAAATGAGGCCCCTTATGCAAATGAGGCCCACACCCCCCTTGGGCCACCCCTGCTGGGGGCCCACAATTTTTGTTGGCATAGGGCCTCACTCAAGGTAAATCCGGCCCTGGTCTTAGTAGTGTCTGTAGAAAGGAAGGGACGACTTTTGCCAATGTTATAGAGAAAGAAGCAACAGGTTTCATCTGTTGGATGTGTGAAGAGAAAAAAGAGAGAGTAGAGTCAAGGATGACCCCAAGGTTGTACGCTGAGGAAACAGGGAGGCGTGTAATGTTATCCATAGAAATAGAGAAGGGAGGAAGGGGAGAGGTGGGTTTATGGGGAAAGATAAGGCGCTCAGTTTTGGCCATGTTCAGTTTCAGGTGGCACTGAGACATCGAGACAGCAATGTCGGACAAGCAGACAGAGATCCAGGCCTGGATTCCTGGAGAGATTTCAGGCACAAAAAGGTAGATCTGAAAATCATGGGAGGAAATAAGTGCACCAACAGAATTAGTGTAGAGAGAGAAAAGGAGAGACCCCAAGACAGAGCCCTGAGGTACAACTGAAAGCGGGATGACAGTAAAGGAGGAACCACCAGAACATACACTAAAATTGCAATGGAAGAGAAGAAGAAAACCAGGACAGGACAAATCCCTTAAATTCAAGCGAGGACAGGGCATTGAGGAGAAGATGGTGATCAAAAGTGTCAAAGGTGGTAAAAAGGTCAAGAAGGATGAGACTAGAGTAGAGGCCTTTGGGTACGGTGAGGAACAAGTCACTGGAGACTTTGGCAAGATCCGTTTCTGTGAAATGTAAAGAACAAAAGCCAGATTGCAGTAGGTCTAGACGATCTTGAGAGGAAAGAAAGACAAGACAGTGGCAGTAAACTGCTCATTCAAGTACTTTTGAAGCAAAGGGGAGGAGAGAGATAGGATGATAACTGGAAGGACAGGTAGGATCTAGTGAAGGCTATCTGAGGAGAGGTATAACAGTTGCAGTAAAAAGTGATAGGCTAAGGATATGACAGATGAAAGGGATGACTGTGGAAGAGATAGAGCTTAGTAGACAGGAGGGAAAGATTTGCAGTTTCCTCTTCAGTGAGCTCTTACTAAAAGCTAGAAGAACCTCCTCCACCTCCCTTGGGAAGTTGAAGGGAGTCAAGGCTACCCATTCAGCAGCCATGCTATTAGCGCCAGAGACCCCAGGTTGGGATGAAGGAGAGAGCCATCCTCCTGAGTCAGTAATCATGAGGCATTCCCCAGAGGGATTGAAGGCTTCATCGATAGGCAGAGCAGAAGCGGGGACCAAGGCTACTTGTACCACCTTGGGGCCATCAGGATCAGGATCAGCAATGCCTTGTCCCGGAGGACCTTGAAAAGAGTCTTGGTGACCAGTGGCATAGATGGGAAGGCGTACAGGAGGCCTTCCGACCAAGGGATAAAGAAGGCATCCGCTGCCACCTGGCACAGATGAACTTGGCGAGAGCAGAAGCGGGGCAGGTGAGCATTGACCAGATTGGCAAAGAGATCCACTCAAGGGGGCCTCAGAGGCAGAACAGCCATTGGACTGCCCTGGGGAATAAGACCCTGTGCCTCCTTGCTTGTTCAGGTAGAACATTGTGACCTGGTTGTCCCCCTGGACCAGCAATAACTGCTGCTGTAGGCAGTAGAGGAAAGCTTTGAGTGCCAGAAATATGGTCCTGAGCTTCAGCAGGTTGATCTGCTGCTGGCTCTCTGCCCTGGACCTGTTGCCTTATGTGTGGAGATCCCCGCAATGTTCCCTCTAATTTTCTGTAGGCTGTGTGCGCATAAAATATCAGCTGTGCAGCTTTTGAAGGAAGGTTAAATTTTTGTGCGCCACATAACGACACTCGGAGTTATAAACTTTAAAATTTGACTACACGTCAGAATACAGTATGTACACCACATTGATTTTAATCAAATTAAATGAAAATGGACAATTACTAAATGAAGCGGAAAATTTCTAGTAATTACAATCACAACTTTTAAATTTTAAGATGTCTGTGTTGTTTGCTATCAGAATCAGAACCGTGATTTTTGTGCGCTCTCTTGTAAAGTATGTGCGCTCGCTCGGCAAAGTGTGTGCGCGCGCACACGCGCACAGCTTAGAGGGAACAGTGGTCTCATCTGACTCGGTAGCCAAGGGATCACTACATGACTCCTGGGATTTGGATAGGGCCCTGGAGTGTGGAGTCACCAAGGATTCCGGGGCAGACTCTGACCATTTGAAGATCTCATTGTGCTTCTACTGACAGAGTTTGATGGCCTTAGTGGACATCTTTCTGCAAAGGCTGGAGGCCTCTGATTTGTGGTCAGCCCCTAGACACCGGAGGCAGCAATCATGTGTGTCAGTGAAGACATATTTTTAGTGCACCGATCACACTTTTTAAAGCCACTGGCCATTGGGGAAAAGCGTACCCTGGCGAGGTCAAAAACCAGAGGAAAAAAGGCACGAAGCCACGCTAGGGGAAAAACTTATAAAAATGGCTCAGAGACACGATGCCGGGGCTAGCGAGCTCGGAGGCAGGAAATGAATCGGTTGCAACCGGAGAAAATAAAAAAAAACACTCTACTGAGAAAATAACCATCTTTTTCCGGGGAAATCAGACACACGACCGGTGGGCTCCATGGAAAAAAGGAGACTGAGCAAGATGGCACCCTTGGGCGGGAAGGGGACTAGACATGCATGGTGGCATCTCAAAAAGGCTTTCTTTAAAAGCTGGGGCAATGCTTCCATGGGGCTCCATTGGCACCGATGTCATCTATATGTGAGAACTGACTTCCTGCTTGTTTCCAGAGAAATGGCAGCTACCCGGAGAGGTAGTGGAGAAAGAGTAGTTACTCACCTGTAACAGGTGTTCTCCAGGAGCAGCAGGAATCAGTCCTCACTTATGGGTGACGTCGGCGCCGACGGAGCCCTCGCGGAGCAATTTTCCCCAGCTTTTGCAGAAAGCCTTTGGGAATTGCAGCGTGCATGCGAGGTCCCCTTCCCGCCCAAGGGTGCCATCTTGCTCAGTCAGATGACATAGCGAAGAGACAGCAAAAAAAGTTAGCAAAAAGAATGACTGCAACTCCAAGGGGAGGAGGGAGGGTAGTGAGGACTGATTCCTGCTGCTCCTGGAGAACACCTGTTACAGGTGAGTAACTACTCTTTCTCCAGGACCAAGCAGGAAGTCAGTCCTCACTTATGGGACTCCCGAGCTCAAGGCTACCGGAGACCTCAACCGAAAAATGAGCTCCCTCAAGCTCAACAGTACAGAAGGAAGGAATCTTCTCTGAATACAAATCCAGCCGGTAGCCCAACACCAGGGCCGGAGGGTAGGAGTTGCTTAGACCTCAAAGAGATTGTGGAGGACTGCCTGTCCGAAAGCACTGTCCCTGCGGGACTCCCTCTCCAGGCAGTAATGAGCCGCAAACGTCTGGCTTGAAGACCAAGTAGCGGCCCGGCAGATGTCCGCCAACGGAACAGAGCGGAGGTGAGCTACTGACGCAGCCTTCGCCCTGACACGGTGAGCTGTGACGCGACTCTCTAAGGAGAGGCCGGCTGCTCCATAAGCCCAGGCGATACAGTCAGCTACCCAGACGGACAGAGTACGCTTAGAGACGGGTACCCCCAACCGATTGGGGTCAAAAGAGATGAAAAGCTGGACAGCCTTTCGATGCTCACGCGTACAGTTAAGGTAGAAGGATAAGGCTCTTCTACAGTCCAGGGTATGCAGAACAGTTTCAGCTCGGCTGGTATGCGGTCGGGGAAAGAAGGTCGGAAGAACCACCTCTTGATTGATGTGAAAAGAGGAGACCACCTTCGGAAGAAACTTAGGGTGAGTCCGTAAGACCACCCTATTCTTGTAGAACCTAGTGTAAGGGGCTCCGACACTAGGGCCTGTAGTTCACTAACGCGCCTAGCGGAGGTAAGGGCTACCAAGAAGAGAGTTTTCCAGGAGAGGAAACGAAGAGGACAGGTAGCCATGGGTTCAAAAGGCGGACAAGTAAGCCTTTGCAAGACCACATTGAGATCCCAGTCAGGAGCTGGAGGGCGCAACGGGGGCTTAAGCAGAAGAAGGCCCTTGAGAAAACGCGCCACCAGGGGGTGCGCGGAAAGAGGCTGGCCCTCCACCGGCGAATGATGTGCAGAGAGAGCACTGAGGTGGACCCTGACAGAGTTGGATTTGAGGCCTAGATCAAAGAGGTGAAGCAAATATTGCAGTACCACCGATACTAATCAGGCGAAGGGGTCCTCAGAGCACTGAGAACACCTGACCGAGAAGCGACGCCATTTAAGGGCGTAAGATTTCCGGGTGGAAGGTCGCCGAGACGCCAGGACGACAGCCTCCACCTCCGGAGGAAGTAAGAGCGGAGCTAGGACTACCCTTTCAGAAGCCAGGCCATCAGATGAAGGGCCCGGAGGTTGGGGTGGAGGAGAGTACCCTGATCCTGGGTCAGGAGATCGGGCTGAAACCCCAGAGGAAGAGGGGTGTCCACCGCTAGTTGTAGGAGTAGAGGGAACCAGGGTTGTCTCGGCCACCTGGGCGCTACCAGGATCACGGAGGCCCTGTCCTGGACAATTTTGAACAGCGTCCGGGACACAAGTGGCGTGGGAGGAAAGGCATACAGTAGGCCCGTGGACCACGAAATGAGGAAAGCATCTGGCGCTACTCTGAGACGATGCGGGTGCCGGGAGCAGAACCTGGGAAGTTGCCGGTTTAGGGGACTGGCAAAGAGATCCACGGTGGGGAGGCCCCACCGGCGGAAGATCCGTTGGACCACTACGGGGTTCAACCTCCATTCATGCGGCTGCAGAATCCGGCTCAGTTTGTCGGCTAGGCAATTGTCCTGCCCAGGCAGGTAAACAGCCTTGAGGAGGATGTCGTGGTCGACTGCCCAAGAGCACAGTCTCCGAGCCTCCTGACATAGAAGGAGGGAGCCTGTGCCCCCCTGTTTGTTCACGTAGAACATGGCGACCTGATTGTCCGTCTGCACCAGTACAGACCGACGAGAAGTGAGGTGAGAGAAGGTCCGCAGAGCTAGGCGGATCGTCCGCAGCTCCAGGAAGTTTATCTGCTGAACAGCCTCCCAAGGTGTCCAAAGGCCTTGAGTGCATGTTCCTTGACAATGCGCTCCCCATCCCAGGAGAGAGGCATCCGTCGTGAGCACTTGAGAAGGAGGAGGAGACTGAAAAGTCATGCCAAGTACCAGATTGGGCAGGTGAAGCCACCACTGCAGAGAGGAGACCAGGCGGTCGGAGATCTGTATTAAGTCCGTCAGTCTCCCTGTGGCCTGATGCCATTGAGTGCGAAGGCTCCACTGAGCAGGTCGCATATGCAGACGGGCATTCAGAGTGACATGGACCGTGGAGGCCATGTGACCGAGCAGTTGCAGGAATTGTCTTGCAGAGGCCGGTGACGCGCTGTGGAACCTGCCGGCCAGAGCTATGAGCCTGTTGGCCCGTTCCAGGGGTAAGAAGGCCCGAGCCTGCAGAGTGTCCAGCCGTGCTCCTATGAATTCGAGATCCTGAGAGGGGAGCAAAGTGGACTTTTCGACGTTTATGACGTTTATGACGAAGCTCAAATGCTGAAGCAGAGCCATTGTGCGTTGAGTGGCCTGAGTGACCTCTAGGGAAGACTGTGCCCGGATGAGCCAATCGTCCAGGTAGGGGAAGACGAAGAGGCCTTGAAGCCTCAGGAAGGCTGCCACCACTGCCAGGCATTTCGTGAACACCCTGGGAGCGGAGGAGAGGCCAAAGGGCAGTACGCGGTACTGGTAATGATTCCCTGCCACCACAAATCTCAGATATTGCCGGTGGTCCGGATGAATAAGGATGTGAGTGTAAGCATCCTTTAGATCCAAGGAGCAGGGACTTCCGGTGGCATGATGAGCTGAACGGACGTGTTCGTTTCGGCTCCGGAGCCCGTACCCTCCCCCATACCGAAAATTAAAGTTTAACATAATCCTTTTCGTGATATTGCCGGGGAGTAGTCTTGCAGAGACCCGGAGACTTTATACAACCACCTGATTGCACACCGCTTGGTTTATGGCCACGAAGATCCCCCGCAAAACTCGGACACGCAGAGGGGACGACAAGATGGCGGAAGGTGGACAAGTACCCTTGAGCCCCCGAGAAACCCCCGCGCTGGTGGCAGAAGTGCCCCGGGCGGTGGTGGGCGCCTTGGAAGAGCGACTAGGGGGACTGTCTACCCAGATGCAGGAGGTGGTTCAGGCGGTGGCTGATTTTACCAAACGAGTTGATCATGCCGAAACCCGTATCAGCTCCCTGGAGGATCAACATGTGCAGGACTTGGCTAGAATACACAGTTTGGAGGCGACACTTACCCAACATCAAGATAAACTAGAAGATCTGGAAAACCGCAGCCGTAGAAACAACCTGCGGTTCATCGGAGTGGAGGAATCTGTAGTGGATCGTGATTTGCGGCACCATTTGGAACAATGGATGATGTCCACCTTGGCCTTACCTGAAGACGTTGGTCAAATAACGCTGGAGCGTGCTCATCGGCTGGGGCCCTCCCGTGCAGGAGATCGTCGACCTCGGGCGGTGATTGCCCGCTTTCTTAACTCTGCGCAGAAAGATGAGGTGTTGAGGGCCTCTCGGCAACTACGGCGGACGGACTCTTCCAACCAATCGCTCCTGATCTTCCAAGATTATTCTGCAAGCGTCTCCCTGAAGAGGAAGGCGTATAAAGACCTGTGCAGTAAACTTATAGAGCGGGGAGTTCGCTTTGCACTTGCCTATCCTGCTGTTCTGCGGGTTTATGGTGCCCAAGGGACCCGGATCTTTCACACCCCCGAAGAAGCTCGGGATTATTGCAATAATCTGCGTTGAAGAGGTCCAGTGAAGACCTGGCCAACGAGCAGCATGTACGGCTGTATTTTGTATGCTTGGGAGGGTCAGTTTGTGTTCCTGACGGGGCCTGGGTCCTGAGCGTTACTGTCTCTATCGGAGCCTGAGGCGCTTTACTATCCTTCACAGTTTTATTGCCTACCGCATTTAGGCGGCCCTGGACATTTGGGGAGAGTGGGAAACCTCCGGGACACTATCTTTTACTGCAACCAGTCTGTTGTGTTACTTTGTTTCAGGTTTCACATTGCAGAATTTCAACCTGAGTACAGTTACATTTTGTTACCAATTTTGCTTTACTGTAGCACTTGAGTTCGGGGTTAGCTACATTTTGCAACATTTCTGAGTTTCACTGCTTAGGTATATGCATGCACTCAACGCTTATATGTTGCACAGTTAAGGATGAAAGGGGGGTTTCGGTTGTGGGCTTGGTATAGTTGGGTGCTGATTGCGGGGGGGGTTACTGAGTTGGTGGGCGGGGCGATTCCAGCAGGAGGCGCAGGGCTTGAACCGTGCAGGATGCGGAGGGGGGGGGAGGGGAGACGACGCTCTTCGAAATCATGTTTGGGCGGGGAGGTGGCGTGCCGCCTCCCTGTTTAACCGGTGACATGTGCTTGCTACAGGGTCGTTGCCCGGCCCTCACTCTAGTAACTGCTGGTGGGGGGGGGGTCCCTTCTGCCCTGGGGCTCTGTGCTCTGATTCCGCTTCCTCTGGCCTACCGACTGTTTATATTTAGTAGGCGGGGCACAAAGCACTGTTGCATTATAAAATTTTCGGAGGGGCGATTTGGGGTTTCAGGGATGTGCGAACGCTGTTGTGAGCTTCCTGGGATCCGCTGCTATTTTTTCTATTTTTTCTAATCCTTTCTAATCCTTCCTATTTTTCCTGTCTCCGCTACTTGCTGGCGAAGGACGGGAGCGGGGTGGGAGAGTGATGAGTCACAACGTAGGTCGGTTTCCTGCAAGTGGATCTACCCCTCCCACCGCCAGCTCCAGGAACCGAAGAGGGAGGGGCTTGTTGCTTGGGGATGTCCTGCCGGATGGGGATGTTGACTGTTCTGTCGGGTGAGGACTCCCCCAAGCTCCCATATTCTTACCCCTATATTCTTACCCCGCCTTCCTGTTAAGAATAATGCTATAAGTCTTATTGAGGTGGTTGGGGGGTGGTAGAGCGATACGATCTTAGGGCAACTGGGGAGGGGCGGGGCGGGGGCCCACATGCCATAGAAGTCTAGGTGGGACCAGCCTTGGCTGGGGTAGGGTTGGTGGAGAGGATAGGGGCAGTGCTGGGGGGAAAAGGTCTGGGTGGGGGGGAGATGGGTGGGGGGGGGAAGGGGGGGTGATAGGAGAGGGGGGAGGATAGGAGATCGTGACGTTGTAATTGGGGAAGTGCAAGGGATACTCGGGGCATTGGAACAGTTGCATGGGGAGGAAGTGGGTGGGGGATACTCCACTGTCCTGGACGGGGGACAGCTTTTGGTAGCAAACACAGTGGGATTAGAAATTTTCGGAGGGGGGGCTCTAGGCTGGGGGGGCCCCTTCAGAGTAACTCCTTTACCGGACTGTTTTTGGCCTCATGGCTCCCTCTTTTACTATGGCTGATGACACCCGAGTGATCTCGTGGAATGTATGTGGGCTGGGCTCTCCGGTGAAGCGCTCCAAGGTTTTGCAGCATTTGCGGCGTCAGCGAGCAGATGTTGTTTATTGCAGGAGACGCATCAATCGGAGGCGGAACATCAGAAACTGGGTTTAGGTTTTAAGGCCCATGTGTATGGGGCCCCAGCTGTGGGGAAGAAAAGAGGAGTGGCTATCCTCGTGGCCAAGACCACTCCTTGGGAGGAAGAAAAGATTGTTACTGATCCGCAGGGCCGGTATGTTGGTGTATGGGGGCGTCTGGCCGGGCGGAAAGTCTTGCTTTGTTCTGTCTACGGTCCTAATGTCTACGAGGCTGCCTTTTTTCAGGATATTTCCAAGGTGCTAGATGCGGCTAGTGGCTACGCGGTTCTCATTGGTGGGGATTTTAATGTTGCCTTAGATGGTGGTTTGGATAAGTCCGGCCCCTCAGAGAGTGGAAATCCCCGAGCGCGTCGTCGGCTACGGGGTCTCTGTGAGGCACATGGCCTTCGACATCTGGAGAGTGTTACATCCGAACGACAGGGATTATACACATCTTTCTCGGGCGCACGGCACCTGGTCTCGTATAGATTTCTTCCTGGTGGCCGAATCGGTTTTTAGTTGGGTCTCTCAGGCTAATATTGGATCTCTCGTTATTTCCGATCACGCCATGGTGGTATTGGATCTACGGGGGAGTCAGCCTCCTTCTGGTCGAGTGTGGCGGTACCCCATGGAGCTTTGTGGTGATGCACGTTTTGAGTCCTTCTTAAAAGAGCACTGGAAAGAGTATGAACTTTTGAATGCTTCCCCGGATGTCTCCCCCGTTCTTTTTTGGGAGGCCGGGAAGGCAGTGCTTCGGGGAGACATCATCAGCTATCAGAGCCGTCGACGCAAGCAGTTGAACCAGCGGATTCTTGCCTTGGAACGGGAATTGGGCCGTGCACGCCGGATGGCGGCTGGATCCCGCTCGGGAGAACATTTGCGAAGGCTCCGGGAGTTGCAGACGGAAGTAGAATCGCTACTACATCAACGGGCCTGTAAGTCGCTGTTGTACTATCGTCATAAACTTTATCGATTTGGGAATAAGGCCGGTAAATTGATGTCTTCACTATTGAAACCCTCTGGGGTCCCTCGGCGGATAGGGGCTATCCGACAATCAGATGGTACTGTAACCCGTGACTCGACCCGCATCGAGAAGGTCTTCATTGAATTTTTTCAACAATTATATGCAAGTGAGGAGGCGGCACCCTCGGTGGGGCGTTCTTTTCTTGAGGGCTGTGAACTCCCCAGGCTGACAGCAGCGCAGTTGACGACTCTTAACATGCCCTTATCGGGCCAGGAGGTCCAGGCAGCCATTCGCCACCTCAAGAACGGGTGTGCTCCGGGTGTGGATGGTTTCCGGGGGGAATTCTACAAGACTCTGAGGGATGCAATTGTGCCACCCCTTGTTGGGTATTTCGAGGATCTTGTGGGCCGTGGGAAGTTCCCGTTTGCACCCAACAAAGCCTTGATCACTGTTTTGCCTAAGCCGGGACGGGACCCTCTCTTGCCTGGTTCTTATCGCCCTATTTCCTTACTTAACGTAGACATTAAGCTCTTAGCTAAAATTATGGCGGATCGCTTGGCACCCATCCTGCCGTCTTTAACCCACCGGGATCAGGCGGGTTTTGTTCGGGGACGTCAGGTGGCCTACAATCTGCAGCGGATCCTACTCTCCCTCAGTGTTGGACGACTGACGGGGGAGGCCTCGCTGCTCATCAGCTTCGATGCCGAAAAGGCGTTTGATCGCGTTAGTTGGGGTTTTATGCATCAAACGTTAGCATTGATGGGGTTCGATGGCTTCTTTGTCGACGTGATTAAGCTGTTGTATGCGGACCCTCTTGGGGCCATTCTAGTGAATGGAGTTATGTCTCCAGCTTTTGCGATTCGGAAGGGGACACGCCAGGGATGCCCGTTGTCGCCTCTACTCTTCGTACTGTCGTTGGAGCCTCTGCTCCAACGCATTCGGGCCGCCTCTCAATTTAAGGGCGTCCGACTTGGGAACGGCGAATTTCGCGTCGCAGCTTTTGCAGATGACTTGCTGGTGCATCTGGGGGATCCTCAAACTGGTTTGCCTAAACTGCTGGGGCTTATTCAGGAGTACGGTGTCCCCTCCGGTCTACGGCTCAACCTCGACAAATCCAAAGCGCTTTACTTGATCCCGGATGGGCATCCGGGCTGGCAGGGACAGTTCCCTCTGCGGTGGGCGAATGGTCACTTTAAATACCTTGGTGTCTACTTGCCGGCCCGCTTAGAGGACCTCTATCGGTTAAATGTGCACAAGATTTTGGCCGAGGTTTCGGCCTGTGTGGATAGATGGCGGGATCTGCCCCTGTCCCTGGGGGGTAGGACTGCCCTTTGTAAGATGACGCTTCTCCCCAAGGTCTTGTACCCTCTTCAGACTCTCCCGTTGGCTCTTCGACGGGTGGACCTGCGGCAGTTGGAGCGTCTTTTTAACAGCTTTCTGTGGCGCGGCCGCAGACCTCGGGTTCGCCTGGCTATTCTACAACAACCTCGATCTCTTGGAGGACTGGGCTTCCCCGATGTTCGGCGGTATAATATGGCTTGCTTATTACGCCACGTTCGGGATTGGTTGTGGGACCTATCTGATTGGACTCCGACGGAGCAGTTTGCTGCCTTGTTGGCACCCTACCACCCGCGGTATATGCTACACGCTCGTATGCTTCGGGAGGTACCGCCGCTTGTACGTGGCCTTTTTCTGTATCCCCTTCGGAGGGCGTGGCAGTTTTTCTGTGCGGGCCGTCGGATTTCCGCAAATCATACACCTTATCTTCCCCTACGGGGAAATGCCGACTTTGTGGCTGGTATAGGACGGACACGCTTTACTTTTTGGGAGGGACTGGGCCTGGTGAACTTGGAGCATGTGCTCACTCCGGGAGGCGCGTTGGTAGCTTTTGAAGACCTTTGTCAGCAATACCCCCTAGAACGATGGGATGTGTTCCAACATATGCAACTCAGAAGTTACCTTGGTTCGATTCCCGAAGGCGCCCTTCAGGGGACGGTGTGTTCTGAGCTTGAGATGTCCCTTTTGGGGGGTACTTCGCCAATCGGGGTGTCGTCTCTCTGCAAGATGCTATGGGAAAGCGTGCCGCCCTGCGCTGTTGACGTTTTGACGGCGGCCTGGACGGCAGAATTGGGCGAGCAGATTGGGGAGGAATCCTTTTTGGAAGGGTTGGTGGCTATTCCTACCGTGAGTATTCAGGTTCTTCATCGTGATACTCAGTATCGTCTTATGCGACGTCTCTATTTTGCTCCTGTTCGAGCCTGGAAAGCTGGCATTGTAGCGAGTCACTGTTGTCCCAGGTGTGGGGCCGACAGAGCGACACTGGGTCACATGTTTTGGCAATGCCCCAAGGCCCAGCTGTTTTGGGGACAGGTTATTTCCTACCTTTGCAGATGTATACCACATTTGGAAACTCTTACCGCCCGCCACCTAATTTTGGACATGTGGGACGATACTTGGCGGCTCTCGTTGGGGGACTGGACTTTGCGATGGTTACGCCTGGTACTGATGGCTGCACGTATGACGTTCCTGCAGCAATGGTTGGATACTCGGGGCCCGGTTTTTGGGCTGTGGCGCATTAGGATCCATAGACTTCTTCTTATGGAGCGCCTCGAAGCGGCCGGCAATGAACGTCGTTGGGCACGCTTCCTTTGTGGCTGGGGGCCTCATCTACAGTTGGCTCCCGCTGGAGTACGTCGTCGAGTTTTGGGGGGTCCCTAAGGTGAAGTTCAGTTGGTAGTTGTTTTGGTTGGGTGTCCCTATGACTCGCTGGCTTGCTCCCATGGTAACTGGATAAGCCGATAGGGCAACGGGTTATTCGCTTCCTGTCCCCCTCTTTCCTTCTTTATTTCAATACCGCACCCCGTGCTTTTCTCTTTTGGACCATTCCTTGCACGAGTTTACTCAGCTAGTTTATCCAGCCTGTACTCTCCCATCTGTATGATCTTCTGGTGGGTGGGGGGGAGGGCTATGCTTTTTCCTTAGTGGCCCAGGGACGGATCTGGGAGAAGGGAACACCCTGGATCTGTCTGTTTTCGAGCCAATCATCTTAGGCCCTAACAATGGTTTGGGGAAGGGTGGGTGTCCATTTGAGGGGGGGCATCCTCACACCAGTTTTGACTCATGTTGTTATCTGTGTCTGGCGATGCAAAGCAATTACTGTGGGCTGTTTTCCTTTGTGGGTTTGGGATTTGGGGGGGGGGGGAACTCCATAGTACCTCCATACTATACTTTTAACCTTGTACACACATTTGCTGCTCCCCCCTATCTTAACTTATCTTAACTTATTTTGCCCCTGTTTAATAAGTAGACAGTGTTGTTGTTTTGATGACTTGTATTAGTTTTATTGTTTGTACTGTTTTCACTGAAGGTTATCAATAAAAAACAGATTTAAACCTAGATCCAAGGAGCATAGCCAATCTCCCTGCCGGAGGTAGGGCAGTAGGATTCCAAGGGTAAGCATCTTGAACTTTTCCCGCTGCAGGACTTGTTGAGGTTGCGCAAGTCCAGGATGGGTCTGAGGCCTCCTGTTCTTTTCGGAACCAGGAAGTACCTCGAATAAAACCCGTGACCCCACAAGTGCTGGGGCACTGGCTCCACAGCCTATTCCTGGAGCAGACTTTGCAGCTCCTGAAGGAGTAAGTCCCTGTGCAGAGGGGGTCTTGGAGGCTCCCCTAGAAAGTAGGGAGGAGGTACCTGGTGAAAATGTAAGAGGTAGCCCTTTTGAACCACCTGCAGCACCGAGGAATCGGATGTTATGGCTGACCACCTTTGGGCAAAGTGGGTCAGCCGGCCCCCCGTGTTGAGCGAAAGTCGCGGAGGGGGAGAGGCTATGCCGGCATAGTCAAAAAACTCCACCCTGCTGAGCAGGGGCCTGTGTAGTGGGCTTGGGGGCCTTCTGCCTATGGGACCCATTGCCCTGTCCCTTAGCCTGCTGGCCCTGGTGGGGAGCTGCTGAGGCTTGATATTGTGGGTGGTGCTGTTTATAGGCAGACACCTTCCTCGGGTAAAAGGGCTTTTTCCCCGAGCCCTTCCTCTTCTGTGAAGGGGCAGAGGTCTTTCTGGATAGGCGAGTTCTGGTGAGAGTCTCGGACTCGAGTTCTGCCGCCTTATCAGCCATGGGCTTGCCAAAGAGGTTTTCACCTCTGCAGGGGACATCGACCAACTGGTCCTGCACCCATGGCTCGAGGTCGGATGACTGAAGCCAAGCCTGACGGCGAGCACCGATGCCGGCTCCGGCTACTCGAGCCGATGCTTCGAAGCCATCGTAGGCTGCTCGAGAAATAAACTTCGAGCACTCTCAAATACCAGTGGCCAAGGCCTGGAACCTCTGCAAAGGTTCCTCGGAGAGACCAGCAGAGAACCCGGCAATTTCCTTTGCCAGGTCTCGAAGATACATGCCCATATACAGCTGGTATGTCTGGACTCGGCAAGCAAGCATAGAGCCCTGGAAGCACTTCCTACCGAGGGCATCCAGGTTCCGGGCCTCCTTACCCGGAGGCACCGAGGAGTGCATCTTCTGACTCTTAAGTCGATGCATGGCCGATTCCACCACCATGGAATGGTGCGGCAGTTGTGCCTTCTGGAACCTGGGGCTCTTGCGGACTCGATACATGGAATCGACCCGCTTGCTTAACACCGGCGTCGAGGCCGGGCTCTCCCACATGCGGAAGAGCAGCCGCTCCAGCATCGAAGGAACCGGCACAGTAAAGGCCTCCTTCGGGGGAGAGTCATACTGGAGGGCCTCGAGCTCTTCGGCTCGAGGCTCCTCCTCCGGATCCGCGGGGAAGGCCAAAGCCTTGGCCATGTCCCTCACGAAATCGGAGAACCGGGTATCCTCCGGGGGGGACAGTCTCCGGGGCTCAGACTCGGGCGAGTCGGAGGGGACGCACCGAGTCTGAAAAGAACCGGGTGACTCATCCTCCTCCGTGTCCCAGCCCGACTCCTCCGTGGAGGAATCGAGTGGCTCCGTGCGGGCGGGAGCCGAGGACCTCCGCCCCGACGCCGAGGCCGGCGTCGACGACCTCAGTCCCGAACGGGAGGCCGAGGGAGACCTTGGCCGAGGATCGACTCAAGCTCGTATGGACTCGAGGATCGGCTCGGCCTCCGGGGTCGACTTGGAAGTCGACGTCCCGGTGGTCGGGGCAGATGCACTGGCGATGCCGGCCATCAATGCCCGCTGCTGGTCCATAAAGGCAGCGATACTGCACTCCAAGGCCGTCAATCTGAGACCAAACTCAGAAGACCCAGCAGCCTCCGACTCGGGCCCCTGGGAGGTGAGTCCACGAGGACTACAGTACTCATGTGTCCAGGAGGCTCCACTTCGAGACGAGGATGCTTCGACGACCTCTCCGCCTCTGAGGACCCGGGGCGGCTGGCGGGGCTATGCGACCTGGCCCTCGAGGGACCAGGAGCGTCTTCCGACGCCACCCTCGTGGGTTTCCTCTTCCGACGATGTTCCCGGCCGGGAGACCCCCGCTCAGAGGAACTCCGACGATGCTCGGGGCCGGAGTCACAAGACGTCGAAGCCTCTGACGAGGTCCGGGCCCAACCGGACGCGGAGTCAGAGAAGATTCGTTCCTTTTGTGACTGCCGACTCCTCAATGCCTTCGAGGACATTTTGTTGCACGGACCACAACCCACCGAGTCATGATTGGGTCCGAGGCAACGGAGGCAGCAGTCATGTGTGTCGGTAAGAGACATAAGTCTGGTACAGCGATCCCACTTTTTAAAACCGCTGGCAGCCATCAGGGGAAAAAGGGCCCCTGCGAGGTCGAAGGACCGTGCTGCCAGGGAAAAAGAAAAAAAGTGGCGGGAACGCCCGTTACAAAGGACAAAAACTGAAAAAATGAGAAGGGACTCGATATTGGAGTATCGAGGCCGGGCGGGAAAGAGACACGGCGTCGAACCGAGAAAAAACAACGAAAGAAATCAACTTTTCAGCGGCGATCACAAACTATGTCTGTAGGGCTCCGCGGAAAAAAGAAGACTGAGCAAGATGGCACCCTTGGGCGGGAAGGGGACCGCGCATGCGCGCTGCAATTCCCAAAGGCTTTCTGCGAAAGCTGGGGAAAATTGCTCCGCAAGGGCTCCGTCGGTGCCGACCTCACCCATAAGTGAGGACTGACTTCCTGCTTGGTCCTGGAGAATAGGCGGATAGCATGGACTTCAAAGGAATCAAAGAAATTAGATGGAGACAGAAAGAGGGGCTGGAATTAGCAAAAATGAGATAATAGGAACCTAACACTGACAGCATGGCCAGTGGACCGAGATGTATGGGAAAATAGGTAGCCTCCGTGACAAAGGGCAGTGACTGAAGCTGAATCTTCAGGGAGAAGCCAAGTTTAAATAAGAGCCAGGAGATGCAGAGTATTAGAGATAAAGAGGTCATGAATGAAGGCAAGTTTATTGGAGACAGAATGTGCAATCCACAATGCGCATGAAAAAGAGAAAGAGGAGGGAGAGAGGAGAGGGATATAAAGAAGATTAGAAAGATTACACATTGTCCTGCCCTGGGAGTGTGAAAAATATCTAGGGGAGGGCCAGGATTGGAGTTGACATCTCCAGATGAGAGGAGTAGGAGATAATGGGGGAGAGAGGAGGCAACATGACGGAAGCGAGGGTGAGGTTCCCTCAGTGAGAGTGGAGATGACAGAATTAGAGGAAGAAAAAGGTGATGCTCAAGGGCAGATAAGGTAGAAGACAAAATGGTAGGGGAGGTGAGGAGAGTAAGAAGTGGGTAATGAGAAGTATGGTTATGGAACCATGGGAATGAGCGGAAAAGATTAGGGCAAGTTAACATCAAAAACACAAAGTGATGTGGAGCCATACGGGGGGAGGAGGAGAGAATGCAAATCAAAGAAGATACAGGTGGAGAGGGGGAAGAAAGTCCTGGTGGTTTCAGGTGCACCTGACTAATTGCATCAATGAGCAGAGGAAGACTATGAAAGAGTGTTCGGCCAGGGGTGGTGGGTAATAAAGTATTGAGACGGAGACACAGCACTGCAGAGGGCAGGAACTGGGAAAAGGACAAACAAAAGATGAAAACACACTGACAAAACAGAAATACATTTATAACAACAAGCTAGATTCTAAGAAGGCATAAGAAAATGCCTAAACAGAATTAGGGCATACAAAGTTAGCTGAGGCTTGCAATGAGGGTGCTCTCCCAAGCAGGAACCAGCAGCAAATTCCAACTCACTCACATGCACAACTGGCTGATCTGCTTGTTTTCATAGAAAAATAACACTATTATGTGAGTGACAAAACTATCTCGGTCCATTGCATGCACTATACCTGCTCCCTATATACTGTATGGATTTCACACTTGTCCTCATTTATTTATTTAAAGCTTTTCCAACTAGAGTGTCAACATTAACAAGTGGAATGGCTAGTCTCAGTTTTTACTACTAATATTAATACTTATCATTTTTATAGTAATTCAGTCACTATAGCCACGTCACCCTGAATGTACCCAATCTTTTCTGATCTCAGAAGCTAAGCAGGGTCAGGAATGTTTAGTCCTTGGATGGGTGACCAAGTTCTAAACTTCAACGGCCGAGGGGAGATATGATAGAGGTCTATAAATTAATGAATGGAGTGGAATGGGTAAATGTAGATTGGTTGTTTACTCCATCAAAACATAGGAAGACTAGGGGACATGCAATGAATCCACAATATAACCCATTTAAGACTAATGAGAGAAAATATTTTTTTCACTCAACACCAACTCTGGAATTCATTACCAGAGGATGTGGTAAAAATAGTTAGCGTAACTGAGTTTAAAAAAGGTTTGGATAATTTCCTGGAAGAAAAGTCCATACACCATTATTAAGGAGGACCAGGGAAATCCACTGCTTACCCAGGGATAAGCATCGTGGAATCTGTGTAGCTTTTTGAAACCTGGATTGGCCACTGTTAGAAACAGGATACTGGGCTTGATGGACCTTGGTCTGACCCAGTATGGCATTTCTTATGTTATGTTCTTATGTTGACTACCTTTGAATACCAATACTGTAGGCTTACTGTACAGAAGAAAGGACTAGAAATCTACCTCTGGGTCACACCTTGTCAAGGAAACCCAGGAGATAGTCACAATATGGACAACTATCCATAGGGCACTTAACAAGAACTAAGCGCACACACTCTCAGAGGAGGGGTGCAAGGAGCGATCAAAGAGGAGAGGTAATAAGAAGCCCCATAACAACATAGTAAATGAATGCACTTGAAGGTCAGTGGGAGAAGTTTGAACTGTATGTGAAAACGGACAGAGGGCCAATAAAATGGTTTGCAAAGAGGGGTTACACGAGCCTTCCTTCCACCTTTTTTAAAGCAGGGAATACATCTGGGCAGGAGTGCCAAGATAGTATTTTTAAATAACTCCCAGGCCTGATGTAAACTCTTAACCTTTGCATTTGCTCCTTTTCGTTTTTTTCTGAACCATTTTCCTCATTTTATCATAGTCTCCTTTGTTGAAAGTTAAATGCTAACAGTCAATTTCCTTGCTAGCCTCCCTCCATTTATTAAATCAAATGTGATCATGTTATGATTGCTATTGCCAAGTGGCCCCAAACAGTTCTCTCACACTAGATCCTGCATTCCACTGAGGACTAGGTCTAAAATAGAGTCCCCTCATGTTGGTTCCTGAACCAGGTGCTCCACAGAGCAGTCATTTACTTCATCTAGAAACGTTATCTCCCTAGCATGTCCTGATATTATATTACTCTGGTATTGACTGGGTCAATTGAAAATTGCCAAAACCTAGGCACAGAATTTTCCATCAGATTGGTAGTCAGTATACAACAGCAGATACCAGCACAGACTTCAGTCATGCCGTGAACGTGCTATCACTGTATATATGGTGTGCACCTAATAAAATAAGGATGGTAAAAGAACAGTATTTTCTTCTGCCCCAAGAGTAGAGATGCAGGAACCTGATAAAGCGTATTTTAACAGCAGTGCCCCATGCAATACACAGCCCAATTTCCATTAATACAGCTGTAGAAAGCTCTGTCCCTGAAAAGTAATTCAGCTTTCAAGAATATTGAATTACTGTTCAAGACTAGCAAAGGGTACTCTACAGGTCACATCATTGGCAGGTGGGAAGAAGCTAAGATAGCCTGGAATGAAGCTGTCAGCCTGCTAAAGAGAGATTTCCTTGAACAGAAAAAAAACAAAATAACCAATAACCTTCAAGGCTACATGCAGCTCCAGATGTCCTGCATTACAAAATGCCACATTATCAAGAACAGTCATTCCAGCAAATCTCACATCCAGAGAGATTTTGGCACAAAAATAAATGATAGTATGCAACATATGGTTAGTCATAACCTGAGCTGGGGGAGAAGGAATAGTTAGAAAACCTGGGCATCAGCCAAAATTTTAAGATGCTAGAAAGAAAAAAAAATATTTATTTTTTTCTTTCTTACTCATACTTTGTTTCAAATATTTATTAGAATTTAACCCCCTTTATGAAGAAATTCACCCAAGGCAGTGGACAACAGACAACTTACAATAGCAAAATAACCACCTTTTCAGGATAAGGAAAATTTTTTCATAACTTATTTTCTTTCCTTGAATCCTGCTAGGCCAGTCCAGATGAGTGGGTGCCAACGGATGGAGGCAAACTTGAGTAATTTTTAGTGATGTCATCATTTGGTATATCTACTAGTGCAGCACTAAGAGAAGTCAGTATGCAACTTCCCAAGCAGTAAGCAAGACTGAAATCTCATAAAAGACAACCAGTTTTAATAACCAACCATAAACTGCAATAAATATTTGGAACTAGTATTTGGCTCTCTTATCGTAAATAATTCTATGTCAGCACCGAGACTGAAAAGGCAATCAAGAGGCAGCAGGGCTCCCAAATCTGTAGGAGAAGTCTTCCAGGGTGGGTTCTCGACTGGTCTAGCAGAATTCAAGGAAAGCAAATTATCAGCAAATTTCTCTTGCCTATCATCCTACTAAATCAGTCCAGACAAGTGGAACATATCCAAGCAGTCAGAACCTACTCACCCCCACAAGCAACCTGTACTTAAAGGTGTTCAGCAAAGACCAGGTAGCTGTCTCGCAGACATCTTCTGGAGACACCAAAGTGGACTCTACTCAGGAGAAGGCATGCACTCTAGCAGTGTGAGCTGGGACTCCCTCTGAGACACACCAGCCAGAATGTATGCTAATCCAATGTTCTCCTGAATCCAACGGGCAAAAGAGGACATGGCTGTTGCCATATCCATTCTTAGATGACTGAAAACAACAAAAAGATGACACAGGGTATCTGATCAACACCTTCTGCATTTCCACCAGACACAAGGGTTCTAATGAAGAACCTCCTCCAAGAAGGAAGGCAGAGTAACAGTCAGGTTAAAATAAAAGAAGGACAGCACAGTCAGCAAGGAGACTGAAGCTATTGAGAGGACCAAGAAAGGCTCCCTGCCAGACAAGGCCTGTAGATCAGATATATGCCTGAGGGATGCTAAACCCAACCAAAAAACTATCTTGGGTCAAATCCTTGAGGAAGGCCTTTTTTCTTTTTTTTAATGAATGGACTCAAAAGAATGCCCTTTCAGTGCCAACACCAGAGAGAGATTCCACCAGCAAAACTGGGCACACAGGTGGACAGAACTACTTCACTCCTTTGAGGAAGTGGGAGACATCAGGCAGCACTGACAATAAAATCCCTTGGGCGCAACCCCTGCAGTAAGTTAGAACTGTCACCTGAACCCTGATCCAGGCCAGACTGCAAGAAAGACAAAATAATGACAATGTATGCCTTCCTGCCCTTCATGAATCAAGAGGAACATCATTTCTTGAAAACTGCCCAGACTTCCAACATAAGCTGACAGAGGCCCATCCACAAATTAAGCACAGTGTCTAATATCACTCCAGAGTAGCCCTTCCTGGAGAGTCTATGCTTCTCAAGGGTCAGGGATCCTCCATTAACAGGAGCTCTTGTCCCACCAACAGGTTCAAGAGATTCCAAATGCCATGGCCTGCAAGGCAAGTCCAGGGTCACTTGGATGGGCCCAAATCCTGTTGCAGAAGACTGCTCACCAGGGGCCAGGGAGGGAGACATACAGCATTCTCTCCTAAGACCACTCCTGAAGTAGGGCATCCAAGTCCAGCATCCATGCATACTTCCCTAAGCAGAAAAATCTCCCCATTTTGGCATTCTCTTTGTAAAGCACTAAATTTATACTTTTTTCTGTAAGGCACCTTGGCCAAGTTGTTATATGTAAACCGCTTAGTCTCTTAGATTAGTGATATATAAGCACAGTTAACCAAATAATAAATAAATAAGCAGCCATCAAATCAAACACTGGAAGGCCCGATCTCTGCACTATGAGGTTGCACTCACGAGGGCCAAACTCCCACTCGCCCCAAGCCACAGAATTCTGATCCAGAGAGCTGGTTCGACTGTTGTCTATGCTTGAAACATGCGCTTTGCACAGAGCAATTATCTCTGCAACCTCGATCTATTCTGGCACTGCAAATTCTGCCTAGTTTGTGGACATGCATCACCATTGTGATGCTGTCTGGATGCTTTGTCCATTTGGGGAAGCTTGAACCTCTCCAGGCCAGGCAGATCATTCTTGTCTTCCAGGGAATGATTGCTCAGACCTCCTGAGTGGACCAGAGTCTATGGGGCAACCAGGCCAGTGTGCACTCTAGTCCTTCAGGCTGTCATCCAAGGTGCCAAGCACACAAGCCGGCACTTCAAATGGCAGCGCAGCCATCATGTGTCAGAACTGCCACCATTGTCACAACTGCTCCTCGATTTCCCAGGAGAGAGGGGGGATCTCGTCAAATAACTGGGAACAGGGAGACCAGAGAATTAACAGTTGCCTCTGCAATGGGTGCATGAGTACCCTAATCCAAGGAACCAATTTCAAGGTTAATATTATGGATCAGAGAAACTGGAGGTAATGCCAGCCCCTAAAGCATGAGGGACCTCCGTCAGGAGGAACACTCTACCCAGGAGAGAATGGACCAGAATTTCAAGGTACTCCAAGTCATAGGACAGAAGCAGGCTGCTCTTGTGATAGTTGATCATTAACTCCAGACTTCCCAGCCAGTAAATCCACACGTCTGTGTCATCTCTGGACCTCTCCAGAGTCTGACCATATCAGTCAGATGTCATGAATCTGGATTTCCTGCTTGCACAGAAGTGCTGCTACCACCATCATTACTTTGAAAAAGGTATGGGGAGCCTTGGCTTAAGGAGGTGAGGAACTCCCCCTGCCCTACCAATGCAATGACACCCCAATGGTCCTCATATGAAGTTCTGCTATGATGGCCTTTAGGTCCAGGATATGCTAGAACGAACCTCCCTGCCTGGCACCACTATATAAATGGAAGAATATACCTGGTCCTGCTCTGCAGAGGACATTGGTAAAAATAGCCAGCAATCAAAGGAGATGCTGAGGAATTTCCTCAAACATAGAAACATGATGGAAAAAGACCATATGGCCTATTGAGTCTGCCCTTCCTTATCAACTGCTATAGTTGACTGGATTGGTTTTTTACCTTATCTGTATTTTCTGTAATATTGTTCAGCTCCCTACTATCTTCAGCAGTCTGTCTCTTGTTTACTGACTCTGTACTTTTGTCCTTCTACTACCTGGTCTCTGTTTGTGAGGCCAAGTTAACATTCTAATTCTCTCCACCACATTCAAACTCTATCTCTGTTTTCGCCAAGTTGTAAATTTCTCTGTGCTTGTTTCTAATCTACTTAAGTGTGCAGAGGGTGGAGTGACTAACCCCTCTCCCCTACTGAGGCAATGTTTTTTCTTCCTTGCCATGTGCTAAACCCTCTGTTGCTTTTTGCACTTCCATTACAAGCCTTTCCTCCCAGCTCCTGACTTGGTCAGACATTGAACTGCTTGCTTGGTGAGTCCTGAACCTGTCTGTCTATACAGCACAGTTACTTACCTGTAACAGGTGATCTCTGGGAACAGCAGGAATTAGTCCTCATATATGGGTACGTCGGTACCGACGGAGCCTGCGTGGGAAAGCTCCCCAGCTTCCCAGAAAGAAAGCTTTTGGGGCCTCCCACAGCGCATGCGCGCTGCCTTCCCGCCTTCCTGACCAACTCTCCTCAGTTCGAGTTTAAAGCTGAGAAAATAGAGAGAGGAAAGGAAAGAGAGAGAAAGAGACAACTCCTAGGGGAGGTGGGTGGGTTGTGAGCACTAATTCCTGCTGTTCCCAGAGATCACCTGTTACAGGTAAGTAACTGTGCTATCTCCAGGAACAAGCAGGAATGAGTCCTCACATATGGGGACTCCCTAGCTAAGATGCCTGGGAGATCCCCCTCCTGTAAGGGTATGAGACCCTGAAGGGTTTCTCGTCTTCCTATGGATCTCAGGCATCCATTCAGGGAAGGTGGGCAGGAGTTGTTTAAGAATGGAACAGGTGTTTGAGGACAGCCTGACCAAATAAGGCATCCCGGCGGGAGTCCTTGTCCAAGCAGTAATGGGCTGTAAAGGTATGAACCGAGGCCCAGGTGGCTGCTCGACAGATCTGATTGATGGATACAGAATGAAGATGAGCCATAGAGGTGGCCATGGCTCTCACATTGTGAGCAGTGACATGGCCCTCCAGAGAAAGGTTCTTACTCTGGTAAGCAAAAGAGATACACTGAGCAATCCAATTGGACAGCGTTCTTTTAGTGACTGGAAGTCCCAAATGGGAAGGATCAAAAGCAACAAAAAGCTGGGAAGACTTTCTATGTTGCTGTGTCCTGTGGAGGTAAAAGGCGAGAGCTCTTTTACAATCCAGAGTATGAAGGGCCCTCTCTGCATTAGATGCATGAGGAGCTGGAAAAAAGATAGGTAAATATACCTCTTGATTAAGATGAAAAGGTGAAACCACTTTAGGCATAAAGTGTGGATTTGTCCTAAGGACTACCTTATCATGATGGAACCTTGTATAAGGCGGATTAGCCACTAAGGCCTGCAGTTCACTGATACGGCAAGCCGAGGTGACTGCAATAAGGAAAATAACCTTCCAGGAAAGAAATTTCAAGGAGGTTGAGGCTAAGGGTTCAAAGGGTGGCTTCATAAGCTGACCAAGAACCAAGTTTAAGTCCCATGCCACCGGAGGAGGTCTAATGGGAGGTTTAGTTAACGTTAGGCCTCTCATGAATCTTGCAATAAGAGGATGAGAGGAAATAGGTTGTCCATTGATTGGTTTAAGTGATGCTGCAATAGCACTCAAATGGACTCGTACTGAATTCGTCTTGAGGCCTGCATTGGAGAGATGCAGGAGATATTCCAATAGAGAATTCACAGGTAGTGCGAGAGGGTCAAGACTCTTTTGAGCACACCAAATGGAAAACCTTTTCCATTTGAAAGCATAAGAACGCCTAGTGGAAGGTTTCCTGGAGGCATGGAGAATATCCTTCACTTGCTGAGAAAGATTGAAGGCGTGAAGGTCTAGGCCTTCAGTAACCAAGCTCTGAGGTGAAGGGACTTGGGGTTTGGGTGCCACAAAGTCCCCTCCTCCTGGGACAGAAGGTCTGGAGCAGCTCCCAAGTCCAGAGAGGGGGCTTGGGAGAGCTGCAGAAGTAGAG
Organism: Ichthyophis bannanicus; assembly: GCA_033557465.1. Classification (NCBI taxonomy): domain Eukaryota; kingdom Metazoa; phylum Chordata; class Amphibia; order Gymnophiona; family Ichthyophiidae; genus Ichthyophis; species Ichthyophis bannanicus. The sequence goes on from CM066034.1 coordinate 567,914,555, forward strand.
GATACCACACTTGGCGTGGCCAGCGTGGAGCAATGAGAATCATAGATCCTTGATCCCTCTGGAGTTTGAACAGAGTCTTGGGAATCAAGGGAATGGGTGGAAAGGCATACAGGAAGGCCTGACCCCAGTGAAGGAGGAAGGCATCCTTGGCCAAAGCCTCCTGACATGGAATTCTGGAACAGAAGTGGGGAAGTTTGGCATTCCACGGACTTGCAAAGAGGTCTATGTCCGGAGTCCCCCATTCCTGGAAGATTCGGAGTACCTGATCCTTGTGCAGGGTCCATTCGTGTGGGAGCAAGACTCGACTGAGTCTGTCTGCCCAAGAGTTTTGAACTCCTGGAAGGTATATTGCCAGAAGATGAATTTGATGCTCTCTGGCGAAGGCCCACAGTTTAAGAGCTTCGTTGCAAAGCGACAGAGAGCCAGTCCCTCCTTGTTTGTTTATGTAAAACATGGCTACTTGATTGTCCGTGTGAACAAGGACTGTCATGTTGTGGAGGAGGGTATGAAAAACCTTGAGAGCAAGGAAAATTGCTCGGAGTTCCAAAAGATTGATATGAAGGGTGGCCTCCTGGGGAGACCAAATGCCCTGAGTGGAGAGTTCTTTAAGATGAGCTCCCCAACCTGTTTGGGAGGCATCTGTTGTGAGGGTTGATTGGGGCGACAGTGGCTGGAAGGGAGCCCCCTACAACAGATTTTGAGTGGATATCCACCATTGGAGAGACCAAAAGAGACGTTTTGAGGTTGCTATTTGGTCTGAGAGAGCTCCTGATGCTTGACTCCACTGGGTGGACAAAGTCCATTGAGCAGCTCTCATTTGTAGGCGTGCATAAGGCACCACATGTACGGTGGAGGCCATGTGGCCTAGCAGCTGTAGCATCTCCCTGGCTGTCAGGTGGCTTCTGGACTGAGCCTGGGAGGCGAGGTGCACTAGACGCTGGCAACGGGCCTGAGGAAGGTAGGCCCTTGCAGTGGTGGTATCTAAGCAGGCCCCTATGAATTCCAGGGATTGAGTAGGGGTGAGCTGAGACTTTGGGAGGTTGATCACAAGTCCCAGGTACTGCAGTATTTGTCTGGTGCGGTTCAGGGAGGTCTGGGCTGCGGACTGAGATGGAGCTCGGATGAGCCAATCGTCCAGGTAGGGGAAGACAAATATTCCCAGAGTGCGTAGGAATGCAGCCACTATTGCCATGCATTTGGTGAACACTCTGGGAGCAGAGGCCAGACCGAAGGGAAGTACTCTGTATTGGTAAGGTTTTTCCTGGAACAGAAACCGTAGGAATTTTCTGCAGGAGGGATGGATGAGTATATGTGTGTACGCATCCTTGAGATCCAGAGAATAAAGCCAATCTTGACTCTGCAGGTATGGAAGGAGAGTTCCTAGAGAAAGCATTTTGAATTTCTCTTTGTAGAGGAATTTGTTCAATTCTCTGAGATCTAGAATGGGTCTGTATCCCCCTGTCTTCTTTGGAATGAGAAAATAAGGGGAGTAAAACCCTGACCCCTGTTGAAGAAGAGGAACTTCTTCTATTGCCCTTTGGGCGAGAAGGGTGGTGATCTCCTGACGCAAAAGGTGTAGGAGAGATGTGGGAGAATTGAGACGACTCATCATGGTATGGGGAGGAAGGCTGGAGAAGTGCAGTTTGTAGCCCTCCCTGATGATAGAGAGGGTCCACTGCTCTGATGTTATTTGCTCCCATCTGGGAGCAAAATGAGTTAACCTTCCTGGGATGGTGAGAGGCTCTGGTTGTTGCAGAGCCAGAAAGGGTAAGTTCTCTAGAATTAAGTCAAAAACCCTGAGGGGGATGGGACTGCTGGACTGTAGAAGCCCCTGCAGGTTTTACCCTGGCCTGTTTAGATTGCTGATGCTTAGGAGCAAAGCGGGCTGCAGAAGATTGTTGGCCAGTATTTGTAGAAAATCTGGCCTTCTTGAAGAAAGGCTTTTTAAAAGACTTTTTCTTAGCAGGAGTAGAGGTAGACTTAGAAAGTCTATCCAAAGCAGCATTCTCTGCGTCCATTTGAGTGGCTTTGATTTGCCACTCTTTCCCAAACAGATTTTCACCAGTACAGGGCAAATTTCCCAAACCATCCTGGACCCAGGGTTCTAAGTCAGAAGCCTGGAGCCAGGCAATTCTGCGAGCAGCTATAGCAATGCCTGAGGCTCTTCTAGCACCTTCAAAGGAGTCAAAAGCTGCCCTGTTGGAAAACTTTGAAACATCTTGGGTATGTCTCAGCAAAAGAAGGTAGTCATCCTTTTTATCCTCTGGGATAAAGGGGAGAAAATTGCACCACTGTAGAGTAAGCTCGTTCAGAAACATGCCCATGTACAGACTGTATGAATTGATTCTGGCAATCAGCATACTAGCCTGGAAGATTTTTCTGCCAAAAGCATCCAAAGTCCTACATTCTCTTCCTGAAGGAGTAGAAGAGTGTCTTTTAGTACTCTTTATCCTTTTCATAGCTGACTGCACCACAATAGAGTGGTGAGGGAGCTGAGTTTTTTGAAAACCAAGAGAAGGGGGGACATGATACATGGTGTCCAAACGACGAGAATGTGGAAAGAGGGTGAGAGGAGTCTCCCATAAGTCCATCATGTGTTCATGAAGAATTTCATGTATGGGCAAGGTGACTGCCTCCTTAGGAACCTTAGAGTACCCCAAAATACCTAATTTTTTGCTCTAGGTTCTTTTTCAGTGGTTACTGAAATAGAGAGTCCTTTAGCTACTTCAAGAATGAAGTCTTGAAAGGACAAATCCTCTGGAGGAGACATTCTCCTCTTTGGAGAAGAGGGCTCCTCAGGAAGAGTAAGAGATGCTTCAGCAGAGTCATCTGAGGCGTCTGAATCATCAGAAGACTCGAAGTATCGTTTGTTGGCTTCCAGGGATCGATACGCGTATCGACCGGTATCGACATCGGGCGTACCCGGAACCGGATCGGTATCGGGAAAAGCTCCGGAACCGGGAACCGGGAACCGGAATCGGTATCCTGGTCGATGTGGATGCCATGGGTACCGGTATCGGTTGTGGTACCGGTACAGGAATCGGTACCGCTTGTTGCGGTACCGTGGGCATCGCAGCCTTAATGAAAGCCATTAAGGCCTGCTGCATGGTCTGAACCGTATGATCCATGGATGCCACGACTGTCTGGATATCGGTACCGGAAGAATGGGCCGGTACCCCAGAGCAGTCCAACAGGTGATTGGTCGAGGCCGTGCCATCGATGTCAACCTGTAACCCCATAGGAGGAGCTTTGGAAGCCGAAGCTTCCCACCGGGGTTGTTTGGCTGGGGCAGGGTCTTCAGGGTCAAGCCCAGAGGCATCTCGATACTTAGAGGGAGATTTGCCCTTTGAAGACCTGCCGGAAGAATGTTTGGTTACCTGAGATCCATCAGGAGAGGATGATGTTGATGCTGGAGTATCAGAAAACAGCATATGAAACTTGGCTGCCCGGTTCTGTAAGCCACGCCAGAATGGAGTGGTCAGGCCCCAAACATTTAAGACACCATTCATGGGTGTCTGTAATTGAAATAGTACCGCTGCACTTGGTGCACTTTTTAAAACCAGTAGCTGGTTTCTCCATGAGGAGAATTTTGTCAAGGCCTAAGGCCTAAAGGAAAAAATACACCAAGTGGGGAAAAGTATATTATCTTTTTTTTTTTTTTTAAAAGAAAAGTAAGAAAAAAGACCGGCGGTACCGGTCCAGAGTCAGGGAAGGCAGACACGCGGCCAAAGAAACAAATTAAAATAAGAAATTCTTCAGCGGTGACAGGAACACGACCTGCTGGCTCCGCGGAAAAAGAAGAACTGAGGAGAGTTGGTCAGGAAGGCGGGAAGGCAGCGCGCATGCGCTGTGGGAGGCCCCAAAAGCTTTCTTTCTGGGAAGCTGGGGAGCTTTCCCGCGCAGGCTCCGTCGGTACCGACGTACCCATATGTGAGGACTCATTCCTGCTTGTTCCTGGAGATTGAGATATATATATTTATTTTATCATTATTGGCATGCTTTTTACCTTAGCTGCATTTTTCTGTAATATTGTTCAGCTCTCTACTATCTTCAGCTGTCTTTCTCTTGCTCCTCCTTTGGCTTATTATCCCTCTCTCCAACCCCACAACCCACCCAACCCCTGGCTAACGGTCTCTTACAGCAGTCCTGTGTTCTCTTATAGCAGTCCACTATTACTCACAGGTGCTTCCTAAACCCCTCAGATCTCTCTCCTGTCCATCTTCATATATTCTAACTTCTGCTCTCCTTTCCATCATTCTTATGGCTCCTCATCACTTTCTCTTCCCATTGCTGACACTCCCTAACCTTCAACCCACATACCAACAGCTTTAAAGCCCCCCTCCTTATCATCCCCTCTTTACCATCCTCACTCCTCCCACCATCTTGTCATCTAGCCCGTCTTCTCCTCTTGTGCATCATCATTTTCTTCATCTCATTCAGCTATCTCTTCTCTCTCTGAAAGAACCTCACCCTCGTTTCCGCTGTGCTATCTCCTCTCTGCCCCGCACTCTTCTGCTCCTTCTCCTTCTCTCATCTGGAGATATCAACCCCAACCTTGGCACCCCCCCCCCCTAGATTTTTCTTACACTCCCAGGACACACAACTACTCAAAATCTTATTCATATTCCTCTCCTTTCCCCCTCCACCCTCCCTTTCTCATGCACCTTGTGGAATGCATACTCCATTTCAAATAAGCTTGCCTTTACTCATGATCTCTTTGTTTCTAATGCTTTCCATCTTCTTGCTATAAGTGAGACTTGGCTTCTCCCAGAAGACTCAGCTTTAGTCGCTGCCCTCTGTCATGACGGCTATCAATTCTCCCACACACCTTGTCTCACTGGCCGTGGTGGTGGTGTTGGACTTCTACTCTCTTGTCCCTGACAATTTCAACTCCCCTTTCTGCCTCAGTCTCACGCCTTTCCTTCCATTGAAGTCTACTCCATCCACCTTTCCCCCCCCCCCCCAAAGTACCTTTCCAGATAGCTGTTATTTATCAACCCCCTGGCAAGTCCACCTCTACCTTTCTCACTGACTGACTAATGGCTTTCCTTCTTTCTGGATTCATCTACCCCCTCCCTTATTCTTGGGGATTTTAACATTCATCTTTATAACCCCTCTGACGTACTGTGGTCTATTCCAGTTGATTTGGGGTTTTTCCCTTTTTTTTTCTGTATACGGGTTACTGTTTATTTTAATTATTTATTAATTTTATTATTTATTTATTTATTTAGTATACATTTGTATACCGCTACTTCCAGTGATCAGCAGCGGTTTGATTACAGATTGGAAATTGTCAAATCATGACAGGAAATTTTTGAGGTATAAACACATTGATTAGACAGGAAAGCACAAGCACACAGAGAACTATTTTACAGGGAACATGGGCTATGGAGGTTTAAGTGGCTTGCCCAAGACCACAAGGAGCACCTGTGGGACTAGAAACCCCAGTCCTTCCGGCCCAAGGTTGCTGTCCTCTAATGGGATTTGAACCCCCGACCTTCCGGCCCGAAATACCTTGCCCCAACCACTAGGCCACTCCTCCACTCCACTGTATATTTCTTTTGTATTGCCGATTCTTATTCAGATGTTTATTTTCTGAATTGTATTGAAAATTATAATAAAATAAATAAATGATAACTCCTCTGACCCTTATGCTCTAAAGGTCCTTTCCCTTGCCTCTTCATTCAACCTCCAGCTTTGATCTACTGTCCCCACTCACTAGCACGGCCACTGTCTCAACCTTGTCCTTTTCTAATTGCTTACCCTCAAAATTCTATACCTCAGTTCTTCCCTTATCTGACAATCACCTTCTAACCTTCACTCTTCATCACATAGTCCCTTTTTTCCTTTAGAGATCTTCTGTGTTTGTCACATGCTTTCTTGAATTCAGATAATGTCCTGGTCTCTACTACCTCTGGGAGACTATTCCTCCCATCTACAACTCTTCCAGTATAGAAATATTCCCGCATATTACTCCTGAGTCTATCCTCTTTCACCTTCATCCTGTGTCCCCTCATTGCAGAGCTTATTTTTAATTGAAAGAGACTTTCCTCCTGTGCATTTATGCCATGGAGGTATTTAAACGTCCTTATCATATCTTTTCTATCCCACCTTTCCTATAAAGTATAAATATTGAGATTTTTAAGTCTGTCCCCATATGGTTTATAATGAAGACCACTGACCATTTTGGTAGCCATCCTCTGCACCAACTCCATCCTTTTTATATCCGTTTGAAGGTGTGGTCTCCAGAATTGCACACAATACTCCAAATGAGATCTTATCAAAGACTTATACAGAGACACCATCATCTCCTTTTTCCATTCTTCTCCCCGTCCACCCATTGCTCTCTTCTTCATTCTCTTTCTTTTCTGTCCTATCCTATATATGATTGACATTCTTTTCCTTTTTCTAAATTTAGATTTTTGTAAACCACTCTGATGCCTTGCTGCCTAGAGCGGTATATCAAATGACAATAAAGATAAAATACTTAAAATGAAGTCTCATCAGAGACTTGCAGAGGCACTATTGTCTCCTTTTTTCTGCTGGCCATTCCTCTCCCTATGCACCTAAACATCCTTCTGGTTTTTGCCGTTGCCTTTTCCATCTGTTTAGCCACTTTGGGGTTGATTCAGATTCGTGTTTAGCGGGGCTGGACAGCCGGTTCGGACATCCAGTCCTGCTAAACGCCTGGGTGCCAATTCCACCAACAGAACTCCCCGCATGTACAGACAAGATGTACAGGAAGTTCTGTTCCTAAGTGGGAGGGGCTGGGCCTGAGAAGGGACGAGGTGGGCCGGAGGCGGGACCGGTGTCCTGGATGTACATGGCTGATTCCGGTGTCGGTCCTGTACATCCAGGGTCAACACTCTAGATGAACTTATTCCACCTCCGAGGTGGAATAAGTCCACCCAGACGGCAGCAGACAATGGATCTGCAGGCGGAAACAGGAGGTGAGCAAGGGCAGTGGTTTCCCCGCAGCCCAACCCTAGCCACGGCAGGCCTGATCAGGGGGGTGGGTCGGGGAAATATAATTTGCAGGGTCTGCCAGGGATCGTGGCTCCTGCGTGGAGCCGCGGTGCCATGGCAACAGGATGCCATGGCACCATGGCTCCCTGCAGGAGCCTGTCTGGGCTAGCCGGGGAAGTGCCTGGACATCCAGGGTGCCTGAATCGGGGCATGTCATGGATGTCCAAGCCCTATGCTATGATTCTGCTCCCACAGGGCCATCTAGCTCCCGTGGGAGCACAATCGGATGCATCTCCGGGCCATTCAAATTTCTGGGCGTTCGGATAGCCCAGACGTGCATCTACAGAATTGGCCTCTTTAAGAACATCAGAAACAATCATGCCCAGGTCTCGCTCTTCTTTCATGGACAGAAGTACTTCACCCCTTATACTGTACCGCTCCCTTGGATTTTTGCATTCATGACCCTGCATTTTTTAGCATTAAATCTCAGCTGCCAAATTCTCGACCATTCTTCAAGCTTAGCTAGATCCCCCCTTATGTTATCTACTCCTTCCTGGATATCTACTCCTTCCTGGATATCTACTCTATTGCAGATTTTGGTACCATCAGCAAAGAGGCAAACCTTACTTGACAGCCCTTCCGCATTATCACTAACAAAAAATTTTTAAAGAATTGGACGAAGGATAGATCCCTGCAGCACACCACTGGTAACATCCTTTTCCTCAGAGTGAGCTCCATTTACCTGTATCCTTTGTTGCCTCCCACTCAACCAGTTTCTAACCTAATCAGTCACTTCAGGGCTCATCCCTAGGGTGCTCAATTTATTTATAAGTCGCCTCTGCGGAACAGTGTCAAAGGCTTTACTGAAACATCACCCACATGAGCAGGGAGCTACAGGGAGACTCTACAAGGACGTTCTGTATAGGCACTGCTGTAATTCAAATATCTCCTAGGCTGGCCTGAACTAGCAAACTTAGGGTTAGAAGGCAAGCATCTTGTAGGAGGCACTAACATACCTCAAATCTCAACTGAAGACCCTGAGGATCCACTAGCCTGATTGTTAGGGATCCCCTCAAAAATATACAGTCAGAGCCACACCCTAACCTGCTACACATCGGGAGGAACCACTGAAACTCATTAATGGGAATTACTCGCTCCCAATCGAGCCTTGGTGGAGATTCAAGCATACTGAAGTTTCGAAAGGACTGCCCTTTCTTGGACTGAGATGCAAGTACAACCTATAAGAGGAACTCCCGATTCCTCTAGACCTATCTTGCAGCAGACTCTGTGGGAGAGCTTCCCTAAGGATTTTCACCATTTCATCAGGCCCAATGAAGAGTATCCTGTCCTTGAAGGGAATATGCTCAGCCGCAACTTGGAGGCACATCCATTAACCAAGTGTAGAGCCATTGTTTGGTCCCCAAACTGCCAAGGACTTGGAAGAGAGTCTGATCGAGTTTAGAGGGCAACAGTCACATAAGTAGTCTGCTTCTAACCTCGTAGCCTCTGGGCTATGTGGTAGCAGCAGTTGGATCCATCATAAAAGGATATGTCACCAAACTTGTGCATAGTACTGCTTGAGAGTCTAAGATGGTGGCGGCTTCCAAGGCATTCTTAGGGATGGTCTCTGAACGTGTGCTGTGCCACAGTCATGACCAGAGCTCCCAACCTAGGGAGCCCAAAAGGCTGTTCCAGCTCACAGCGAGGCAGAGGGTACAGCTGAGATAGGACCTTATGGCACCTAAGGTCCACCTCAGGGATTTTCTTCCTGATACTCTATGCCCTATTGCACAGAAGGCAGAGGAATAAAAGCAGGGGGTGGCTGTATATCCTCCATGAAAAGGGACAGCAGGCTCAAATACATGCAGAGCTACAGCCACCACCATAGCATCATGAAAGGGCAGAAAAAGGGCCCTTATGAAAGGCAAATGGATCAAGGAGATCCCACCCTTCTACCACAGAAAGGTGAAATTAGGTCCTGCCTGCTGACATAGAAACATAGATAAATGACAAAAAAAGACCACATGGCCTATCTAGTCTATCCTTCCATATCAAAAACTACAACAGTCCCCTTTTTTCCTTTAGAGATCCTCTGTGTTTGTCCCATTCTTTTTTGAATTCAGATACTGTCCTCATCTCTACCACCTCCACTGGGAGACTATTCCACGGATCCACCACTCTTTCCGTAAAGAAATATTTCCGCATATCACTCCTGAATCTATCCCCTTTCACCCTCATCCCATGTCCCCTTGTTGTAGAACTTGCTTTCAATCGAAAGAGGCTCTCCCCCTGTGCATTTATGCCACGGAGGTATTTAAACGTCTCAATCATATCACCTCTATCCCGCCTTTCCTCTAATGTGTACATATTAAGATCCTTAAGTCTGTCCTCATATGCTTTATAATGAAGACCACTAACCATTTTAGTAGCCACCCTCTGTACTGACTCCATCCTGTTTATATCCTTTTGAAGGTGCGGTCTCCAAAATTGCACACAATACTCCAAATGAGGCCGCACCAAAGACTTATACAGAAGCACTATCACCTCCTTTTTTCTGCTAGCCATTCCTCTCTGTATGCACCCAAGCATCCTTCTAGCTTTTGCTGTCGCCTTTTCTACCTGTTTAACCACTTTAAGATCATCAGACACAACCACGCCTAGGTCCCGCTCTTCTTTAGTGGACAAAAGTACTTTACCCCCTATACTATATTGCTCCCTTGGATTGCTGCAGCCCAAATGCATGACCTTGCATTTTTTAACATTAAATCCCAGCTGCCAAATTCTAGACCATTCTTCAAGCTTAGCTAGATCCCTCCTCATGTTATCTACACCTTCCTGGGTGTCTACTCTATTGCAGATTTTGGTATCATCCGCAAAAGAGGCAAACCTTACACGAAAGCCCTTCCACTATATCACTAACAAAGATGTTAAAAAGAATCAGAACAAGGACAGATCCCTGGGGCACACCACTGGTAACTTCCTTCTCCTCAGAGTGAGTTCCATTTACCTGTACTTTTTGTCACCTCCCACTCAACCAATTTCTAACCCAAACAGTAACTTTAGGGTCCATCCCTAGGGTGCTCAGTTTGTTTATAAGTCACCTGTGAGGAATGGTGTCAAAGGCTTTACTGAAATCTAAATACACCACATCTAGGACTCTCCCTCAGTCCAACTCCCTGGTCACCCAGTCAAAGAAATCAATCAGAATTGTCTGACAAGACCTGCCTCTAATGAATCCATGCTGCCTCGGATCCTGAAATCCGCCGGACTCCAGAAACCTCACTATTTTCTCTTTCAGCAGCGTTTCCAATAATTTACTCACCACCGACGTTAAACTAACCGGCCTGTAGTTTTCAACCACCACATCCTTACTTCTGCTTTTGTGTAAAGGCACCACATGGGCCTCTCTCCAGTCCTTTGGCACCACTCCCAACTCGAACGAGGCATTGAAAAGGTCAGTCAGTGGAGCTGCTAGAACGTCCCCAAGTTCCCTCAGTATTCTAGGGTGTATCCCATCCGGTCCCATCGCTTTGTCTACTTTAAGTTTAGCTAGTTTCTCACAAACACAGTCTTCTGAAAATTGTTCAAGACGCCCCTCACTTCTGTTCCTGTTTGTGGGCGTTTTCTGAGGTCCTGTTTCTGGTTCTTCATCTGTGAACACAGAACAGAAATATTTGTTAAGCAATTCTGCTTTATCTTCATCATCTTCTACATATTCCTCCCCTTCACTCTTGAGTCTGACAATACCATTTTTGCCCTTCCTCTTCTCACTAACATATCTGAAAAATGTCTTATCCCCCCATTTTATTGCATGGCCATTTCCTCCTCTTTTTGAATCTTTGCTTTCCTGATTACTTTGCTAGCTTCTCTAAGTTTTTCCAAATATAGCTGCCTGTTTTCCTCTCTCTTTGATCTCTTGTATTTCATGAAGGCCTCCCTCTTTTTCTTCACCTTTTCAGCTACTTCTTTCGAAAGCCATAGCGGTCTCCTTTTCCTTTTACCTTTATCATTTTAACAAAAAGGTTGGTTGCCCTTAAAATATCCCCTTTCAGTTTTGCCCACTGTTTTTCTACATCCCCCAGCTGTTCCCATCCCACTAACGACTCCCTGAGGTATTGGCCCATTTTGGCAAAGTTAGTTTTCCTAAAGTCTAAGACCCTCGCTTTTCAATGGATTCTAACAGCCCTAGTCCTAATACTGAACCATACCATCTGGTGATCACTGGATGCAAAATGATCTCCCACTATAACATTAGAAACACTTTCACCATTGGTAAGCACCAAGTCCAATATGGCCCCTTCCTTGAGGAACTTCAGTCCAGTCCCAGTACTTGTTAGTTGTCTCTCCCCTCCAGCGGCTTGGAGACTGAGCATGTCACATTTTGATGATATCACCCTGGATAAGCAGCTGGCACTTCCCTCCTGTCTCCAGTATCCTATTGACAATGCATTCACAGGAGCAACAAGTAAGAACCATTCCAGCCTGAGCAAACTACTTCGTAAATGGAAACTATCTGAACATGAAATTACCTAACCCCAACAGAATTAAGTGCTCACCCTCTAGAAGGGGAATGCAACTTGTCACCCCAGTAGCCAAAAGTTCAAGTAACAAATGGATTTATCTTTGCAGTGCTTCTTTCTTTTACATTTTTTTTGGTCATCTGAAGGAGTCCACATCCTCAGACCTCCTCTCCTTCGTGATCCTGAATGATGCCACCTAACCTCCTTCTTCTTCAGGTCCAGGAATGCCCCATAGCAGCATATCACCGACTGGGAGGAATTCCAGGACTGGACTGGAGTTCCTCAAGGAACATCAATTAGCAGGTAGGACCTAATGTCACTCTCATTGTCCTTCTAGGCCAGTCCTGGTACCAGTGGGATGTATCATAGCAGTCTTAGATTCGGGAGGGACCCGCAAGACCAGCCTGAAGTACCGCCGAACTAAAATGGGCATCCCCCGCCTGCACATCTAGTCGATAATGTTGCACAAAAGAATGCAACGAAGACCACATCGCCACCTTACAGATATTCACTGGCGGCATCGAACTGGCCTCGTCCCAGGATGAAGCCTGAGCTCTGGTCTAATGAGGAAGGGGTTGACATTGCAGCAAGTAAGCCAAAGCTATGACCTTCCTAATCCACCTAGAGATGGAGGCTTTCGATGCTGCTGCCTCCTCCTGCTGTGGGCCCCCAAATAAAATCAACAGCCAGTCCGTTTTGCGCAAGAACACCTTCCTTTTCAGATACAGCCACAGTGTGCATTGAACACCAAGACATCACAGAAGCAGGTCATCCAATGTGAACTTTGTCCAATGGCAATGATATCCGACCAAGCATGGTCAAGGAGAATCCAGATACTCAAAGTCTTGTGACAGCTGAAGGCAGCTCTTTGCCACATTCACTACCCAGTCTAGATCCTGTAAATAGGTGATTACTCTCTCTGTGGCATATTCACTTTCCTCTCTGGACTTTACTTGAATGAGCCAATCGTCCACATACAGGTGCACCAGAATGCCATGATCTTGGTGAAAGTCCGAGGAGCTGTTGCCAAGCCAAATTGGAGCGCCCAAAACTGAAAATGTCCCATATGAACTGCAAACCGTAGAAACTGCTAATGTCCGTCTCTGATAGGGATATGCAGATAAGCCTCTGTGAGGTCAAGCAAGGTCAAGAATTCCCCTGCTCGAACTGCCACAATGACCAAGTGCAGTGTCTCCATGTGGCACTCAGACACAGATTTAACCACTTGAGGTCTAAGACTGGGTGGAAGGAACCCTCCTTTTTCGAGACTATGAAGTAAATGGAGCAGCGACCACATCCGCTTTGGTCTGGTGGAACTGCCATCACCGTGCCTAGGGCAATAAGCTACAGCAATGTCTGCCATACCACCTGGCGTTTTCTGAGCACCTTGCATGGGGAGTTGACAAAGGCCTCCCAGAGAGGTCGTGCGAACTCCAGGGCATAGCCCTCCTTGATGACCTGCAGAACCCACTGGTCAGAGATGATCCGGGTTCAGGCGTAATAAAAGTCCTGTTGCCAACCTCCCAAAGGAACTACGTCCACCTGTGCCTGCCTCGCCTCATTGGATCTTCTTGGGTCCTGAGGAGGCTGAGGGAAAGAAACCCCTACCTGCTCCCCTAAAGCCTCAAAAGGCTTGATCTCTGGCAGGAAAGCGCCCTCTCCGATAAGGGGCAAACCTGACCAGACAAAATTGCTTGAAGTCTCTAGGCTGTCCCTGGCCCTGAGGCAAGGAGCGAACCGGCTTCTGTTTATCCTCTGGCAATCGTCCACCCTTAATATCACCCAGCTCCTTCACTAACTTCTCCAGCTGTTCCCCAAAAAGGAGTTTACCCCTAAAAGGAAGTTTACTAAGGCGGGACTTGGAGGAAACATCCGCTGACCAATTTCAGAGCCACAGGTAGCACCGAGCAGCGACCTCCAAGGCCATACACTTCGATAAACAGCGAATAAGGTCATAGAATGCATCCGCCAGGTATGCCATTCCAACTCGCACTTGGCTACCTCTGGCAGTGGGGGGGGGGGGTCGCAGAACCTCCTGAGCTCTCCAAAATCCCCTGCATCCATCACAGGCATGCACGTGCCACAAAGGCCCCGCAGACGGAAACCTGTAAGGAGAGGGTACTTCTATCAAAAGCTTGCTTGAGTAGCATCTCCAACTTTTGATCCTGCACGTCCCTGAGTGCAGAACCGCCTTCCACAGGAATTGTAGCCTTCTTTTTATTTTTATTTATTTATAGATTTTATTCAATTTACAATAACAAAATATACAAGGACAATCCCAAAAGTACAATAAAAGGCAAATATCTAGATAAAGTCCACATCAAGAGAGTTTGACTGCTATACAGAAAAAAGAAACAAAGAACAGAAAGAAAATAAGGTAATAAGCCCACAATTAGGAGGTAAATTCAATCATCCATTATTACCCTGCTTTGCTATGCCCTGTCTCTCAGATAGAAATTTTTCCAGATGTGTAACATCAACAAAAACAAAGGAAGCACCATCGAAATTGATGATGCATTTACAAGGGAAATGCAAGAAAAAGGTGGCACCCAAAGCTAAGACCAGAGGCTTCAGATTTAAAAATTGCCTCTGACGAAGTTGGATGCCAAGAGACACATCTGGAAAAACATTCACAACCTGTCCACAAAACTTGGCAGACTTAACCTTGAAAAAAGTCCTAAGGATTTATTTATTTATTTATTATACATTTGTATACCGCTACTTCCAGCGATCAGCAGCAGTTTGATTACAGATTGGAAATTGTCAAATCATGACAGGAAATTTTTGAGGTATAAACACATTGATTAGACAGGAAAGCACAGCACACAGAGAACTATTTTACAGGGAACAGTGATACGCTGTTTAATCTTCACAGACGGAAAAGTAACCAACAAAGTGGAATGCAGATTAATAATTGTAGTCTTCTTTGTGACTGATGTAACTGCTGCGTCCACCTTAGGTGCGCGCAAAATCTTCCTCACTTTTTCTGGCAATGGATAAAGGCAGGACATAGTCCTCGTACCCCTCAGAGTGGCCTCTGGCAAAGGTAATTACACTTACCTGGTAATTGTAGTTCCTTGAGTGACGACAGTTCAGTCCTCTACCTCTGGGTTGTCAACCTCCTCCTGCAGCTTGGAGACTGAGCATGTCAAAATCGTGACATCACTGGATATAGTCTGCTGACCCTCTCCCATCAGCCCCAGTGAACTATTGACAAAGCACACTCAAAGGAACAACAAATAAGTAGCTATCCTATAAACTCTAACTTTACACCGAAATCTGAACATATAATGCAATCGATACAAATAACTTTTTTTTTTTTTAAATTGGACATTGAAATTAGCAAAGCTCTTCTTCTTCTTGCACCTCACCCTTTCGCCTTATACAACCATTAGAAAGAATGCCAGAGAAAGGAACAGTACAGTAAAGCATGAGAAGCATTTATAAACCTTGAATACTCATACCTACCGGTAGTGCTACCATTCCTCCGTCGGAGTATCCCCTGCCAACGATACCACCCCGGGCGGGAATGAGGACTGAACTGTCGTCACTCAAGGAACTACAATTACCAGGTAAGTGTAATTATCATTTCCTTATCGTTCCTCCAGTTCAGTCCTCTACCTCTGGAATGTACCAGAGCAGTATTCATTGGGAGGGACCTTTCCCGCCAGCCTTTAAAACGGCCGAACTGAAACAAGCGTCCTTCGCCGCCAAAACGTCCAGGCGGTAGTGCTTACTGAAAGTATGAAGGGACGACCACGTAGCCACCCTACAGATCTCCCCAGGCGGAACCAGACCATGTTCCGCCCAGGAAGTGGCTTGTGCCCTGGTAGAATCCGCTCGAATCCCCGTTGGAACCAAACGCCCTTGTAGCAGATAAGCTTTTGCAATCGCCTCTCTAATCCATCTGGCAATAGAAGCCTTCACCACTGCCTCACCTTTGCGGATACCTCCGAACAACACAAATAGACGGTCCGACTTACGAAAGTTCTCGGAAACCTTCAAATATTGCTGCAGAACCCGTTTAACGTCCAGACGACGTAACGTACGATCTGACTCGCTGCCCTCCGGTGACCCTAGCACTGGAAGAGACACGGCTTGATTTAGGTGAAAGGGAGACACTACCTTTGGTAGAAAGGACGGCACCAGTCATAACACCACTTTCTCTCTTGAAAAGGACAAAAATGGCTCTCTACAGGACAACGCTTGTAGCTCTGAAATGCACCGTGCCGAACAAATGGCCACCAGAAAAACTGTCTTCAATGTCAGATCCTTAACTGACGCCTTGTGCAATGGCTCAAAGGGTGCTTTGGTTAACGCCCCTAAGACCAAATTGAGGTCCCAGGGAGGAATCAAAATTCTCCGCGAGGGCCGCAGACTGGCTACAGCCTTCAGGAAACGCAATACGTCCGGATGAGCGCCGAGTGCAACACCCTGTACTTTGCCCCTGTAACAGGACAGTGCTGCCAGCTGCAACCTCAAGGAGCTGGCTGCCAGCCCCTTTTCAAACCCATCTTGCAGAAAACTCAAGACGCAGGGAACGGAGACCGTAGTCGCCTTCACTCGCCGCTGCGAACACCAGTCATCAAATATACGCCAAATCCGGACATATGCCAGAGACATGGACCGCTTCCACGCTCTAAGCAAGGTTGCCACAACTGCCGTCAAATAACCTTTCTTCGCTAGCCTCGCCCTTTCAATGGCCAAACCGTAAGCAAGAACCGATCCACCTGAGGCATTTGCAACGGCCCTTGAATCAACAGATCCACTGACATCAATAACCTCCAGGGATCCCCGTCGAGCAACCGGATGAGATTGGCGTACCATGGTCGCCTCGGCCAGTCTGGAGCCACCAGCAATACTCTGCTCCGGTGAGCTTCGATGCGCTGAATCACCCGGCCTATGAGTGCCCACGGAGGAAGGCATAGAGAAGGCCCGTCGACGGCCAGGGCTGCATCATCCGACATCCTTTCGCACCTTCTGCTGAAGAAATGACTTGCCTTCTCGACCGGAAGGTCGCCATTAAGTCCATTACTGGCGGCCTCCATTTGCGGACTATCTGCACGAACACGTCCAAATGTAGCTCCCATTCCCCGGCATCCACCTGGACCCTGCTGAGAAAGTCCGCCGTCACATTGTCCTTCCCTGCAATGTGCGCTTACGAGATCGACGTCAGACGACGCTCCACACAAGCGAACAGTGCGTCTGCTTCCTCTTCCATGGCTGCACTTCCTGCGCTGCCCTGCTGATTGATGTATGCAACTGTTGCCGAGTTGTCCGATAGCACGCGGACCTCTCGGCCCGTCACCGTATCCTCGAACCGTTGCAACGCTAGAGACACGGCTCTTAGCTCTAGCCAGTTTATCGACCACGCGCTCTCTTGAACCAACCATGTGCTTTGAGCGAACCGAGCTTCGCAATGCGCTCCCCATCCCACGAGACTCGCATCTGTCAGTAGCGGGAGCCACTTCAGCTGCTCCAGAGGCATTCCGGCCGACAAGGATCCAGGAAGCAGCCATCATTGTAGAGCCTGCCTGAGCAGGGAAGTCGCTTGTGTAACGAATCCATCTGGTGCAACCACCGGCGAAGCAGTGCTCTCTGGAGCGGTCGCATATGAAATCTGGCGCAAGGCACTGCCTCCAGAGTCGCCGCCATGGTTCCCAGTACCTGGAGATAATTCCACGCTGTGGGAGCAGGAGCAGCTTGGAACTGGCGCACCAGCTGTCGAAGGCCCCGAACTCGACAGTCTGGAAGAAACACCGCTCCTTCCTGCGTATTGAAACGGACTCCCAGATACTCGAGATTCTGGGAAGGTACTAAGCGGCTCTTGGTCGGATTGACCACCCATCCGAGGCTTTGCAACAACTTTACCACCTTGTTTGTCACCCGGAAGCTCTCGGCCTTGGACTTGGCTCGAATTAACCAATCATCGAGATATGGATAAACCAGAACACCCTCTCTTCGTAGTGCCGCCGCTACCACCACCATAACTTTGATGAATGTCTGCGGTGCCAGACCGAACAGCAAGGCCTAGAATTGATAATGACCCCAGGACAGCGCGAACCGCGGGAACCTTTGATGGGCCGGAATGTGCAGGTACGCCTCCGTAAGATCGAGGGAAGTCAAGTACTCCCCCTTCTGCACTGCTACAATGACGGAATGCAACGTCTCCATCCTGAAGTGGGGTACCCGAAGACACCGATTCACCCCTTTCAGGTCCAAGATAGGTCGCAGGGCTCCATCCTTCTTTGGCACCACAAAATAAATGGAGTATCGACCCATGCCGTAATCTTCTAATGGCACTGGAACGACCGCTCCCATCTGCAAAAGACCATCCAAAGTCTCCCACACCACCAGGGTTCGCTGTTGACCTCTGCAGGGCGACATCACGAAGGAATCCGGTACGGGCCTTGCCAATTCCATAGCGTAACCTTCACGGATGATCTTCAGTACCCATTGGTCGGTGATTATTTGGGTCCAAGCAGGGAGGAATTCCCGTAATCACCCGCCTATCGGTTGACTCCCCACCGGGACCCGCCTCCTTTCATTGTGGCTTTTGTCCTGCCGCCGAGGAAGCGGCTACGAAACCCTTGGGCCCTGGAGACAAATTTTCCTCTTTGGAAACCGCCCAGCCGGGAAGCACGGAATCTTCGGAAGTCTCGAAATGGGCCTCTAGAGCCCTGGAAGACTTTCCCTTGCTTGGGCTTATCCTCCGGAAATCTCCCCCCCCCCCTTGGACTCCCTGAGGTCCTTGACCAGCTTGTCCAAATCTTCACCAAAGAGCAACTTTCCTTTAAAATGGCAGCTTACTGAGCCGTGACTTGGAAGAACCATCGGACACCCAATTCCTCAACCAGATAGACCGTCGCGCAGCCACCACGGAAGCCATACTATTGGCCAGCGCCCGAATTAAGTCATAATGCACATCTGCCAAATATGCTGTCCCTGACTCAAGCCGATCCAGCTCACGCACCTCTTCCTGCCCTAGGCGCGTGGACTGTCGTAAGCATTGGGCCCACCTAAGACACGCCCTCGCCACCCAGGCCCCACAAATGGAAGCCTGTAGAGACAGAGCGTCCGCTTCAAATGATTGTTTCAATAAGGCCTCTACCTTCCTATCCTGCACATCCTTTACAGCTGCGCTACCTTCCACCGGGATAGTGGTCTTTTTAGTGACCGCTGCTACAGCTGCTTCGACACGAGGAGATTTGAACTTCTCCCTGACCGCATCTGTCAAAGGACACAGTCTATTCATAGTCCTAATTCCTCTGAGACCAGCCTCCGGCTGATCCCACTCCTCCTGGATCATTCGGTCCACCACCCGGTGAACAGGGAACACCATCTGTGCCTGCCTCACCGCCTGAATGATAGGATCTTCTACCCCTTCATCTTCATCGCCTGGCTGTGCCGTAGCCAGATTGAGCGTTTGAAGGGATTCCGTGATCAGCGCCGACAGTTCCTCTCTCCGGAATACTCAAATAATCTTTGCCTGATCCTCCGGTTCTTGTATCTCGCCTTCTTCCAACTCCTCCACGCCGTCTTCGTGCTCCCCCTTGGCGTCCTCTGCCTCTGGCCACTCGCCCTCCATAACTGAGAGCTCGCTCAGCCTGGGCCTCTTAGGAGCTCTCTGGGTCCAACCGCCCACATCGCCTACAGCGGGAAGCTGCCCCTGGCTAACCATCGCCCCGGCCTCTGGCGGCTTTCTCTGCCGCCGCACACAAAAAGCCTGATGCATAAGTAAAACAAAGTCTTGGCAAAAGTCTAACTGGGTCCCCGCCCCTAAGGCCGAAGGTGAACTGGACGTGCCAGCAACCATCTCCTGGTCAGCTCCCGGCACCGTGGCCCTCAAGGTCTCGAGCTCGGCCCTGGGGACGGGCTCCTGCGCAACTTTGACCTCCATCTGTTGCTCTACACTTGTAGAAACTAGTGCGCAACCCCGGCAGATTCCAGAGTCTGCGGCCATACCCCTGCGAGTACCACAGATGACACACTGCGGGCGCGCAGCCATAGAGCCGAGCACTGGCTATATATATATATATATATATATATTTTCTTTTTTTAAATAACACAACAAAATAAAGAAAAATGCCCAGAGAAAAAACTAACTTTCCCTTTTTAAACAAACTATGACCTGACACTGCTCACCTAAAGGCAATCCCCCCAGGCCTGAACCGCGAGACACAGCCGCTATAAAACACCCAAAATAAATACTACCGCTGGAAAGCAGTTCCCCCTAAGCCCCCCAGGCTTATTTCTGACCTCGGGCCCCCAACTCAACGCCCCGAGTCTGTAGACGCGAGCGCCGGCCAAGCAGTTTCAAAATGGCCACCACTCAGCGCACTCGTGAAATGGCGCCAACCCTGCTATGATCACAGCCGCGAGGATTTCAGCTGATGCCGGCCCTCTCCCCTAGCGCCCACCGCTAAGCGCGGATACCTGCCTGCTGCTCAGCCTACTGTCAAGATAGAGAGCCTCCCGCCTGCGCGACTCTGCTCCCCAGTACAGCAAGCAAGCCGCTACTAGCGATTTCAGCTCTGTCTGTCCTCCGCTCCAGCGGGTCTGCTGCCTCTGAGGGAGACCGCCGGTGGGGACTGCTTACCGGCGAGCTCTCCCCCGGACAGGCAGGGAGGAGAGATCTGGCCCGGTGCACATCAGCGAAATAAAACACAGCCAACACAGAAGACAGAGAGGGGCAGGTACAAGCAGAAATGCTTTTTCATCTGCTTTTTTTTTTTTTTTTTTTTAAAGAGACAGGCTCCGGGTTTAAGAACTCAAAATCATCTCAAAACAAACACAAGAAATCAAATCTAAACAAAACTAGCTACTCTAACAGTTCCTTATCAGCTCTTGAGTGAGCCCAAACCTAGGCTCACACGTCCTCCTGCTGCATGGAGACTGGAAACAATGGGGCTGATGGGAGAGGTCAGCAGACTATATCCAGTAATGTCACGATTTTGACATGGCCAGTCTCCAAGCTGCAGGAGGAGGTTGACAACCCAGAGGTAGAGGACTGAACTGGAGGAACGATAAGGAACATCCCATTAGTCCTGCATCATCTGCTTGACCACACTGTGCAGGGGAAAAACCCTTTGTGTGGTTAGCACTGCCTGAACAAGCGGATCCTCCAAAGGCTCCTCTTCTCCAGGAACTTCCACTCTCACATTAAGAGCCTTTGTGGAATAAGCAATCAACACTGCCAATTCCTCCCTCTGGAAGACCCTGACAATCCGGGCATCCACCCCTTGAGGGATCTCACCATCCTCCAGATCTGAAACCGGCTCCAAATCTGCTTCTGGATCCTCCAGCTCTTCTGAGTGCAGAGATACCCCCCCCCCTCCTCCTCCCAGGGATCCTCCTGCAATCTACGTTTGCTTGGTCCCGGTTCATCTTCCAGCGGAACCTACGCCGAGAGCTCAGAAAAAGGCCCTCTTTGGCGCCTTGCTCTTGACCTGTTCTGATCCCTCCTCTGCACGCTGCCTCATACAAAAGGCCTTACGCATGAGGAGCACAAACTCTGGTGTAAACCCTGTGTGGAAGAGAGGTGCCTTGTCTCTCCTTTACTCCAGGAGATTTATGAGTCTATTTTGCCTTTGCCTATCCGGCCTTTGCGCCAGATGGTGCTCTGCCGACATTCTCCCCACTCACTAGGTAGGTCTGCGGCCCCGAGGCACTTTAAACTCCAAGGGCTGAGCGAAGGAGTCCCCTGCCTCAAGCTGCACTGAGTCCCCCGCCCTGCTGCACTGTGTCCTCTATCCCAACAATTCTGCCTCTAGGGAAGTGGTTTCGGCCCTGCAACCGTGGCAACAACCAGCAGCCAAGACTGGCCCCTTTTGTGACCCACAAGCTACGCACACAGTCTTGGCTGGCATACTATCCTTTCTTTCTAGCAAGCTCCAGCCTCCAAGCTTACTGTCAGCCCTGCACCTTTAAGCTGAGGTACCTCTACTCTTTTTTTTTTTTGCCTTGTTTTGTGAAACCCCTTTCACATACCCAAAACAATAAATTGTGAAATTAAGTCCCCAGTGCTGAAAAGAACTGCCCCAAGTGAAAATTTAAAAAAAAAAAAAAAAATTGCATCGGTGCAAAGATGGCCACGATTCCCGCTCCCTCATGCATGGCCTGCCTGAATCCTATGACGTGCAGGGCTCCTCCAGCTGACAAACAATTTAAATACCTTTCCTTCTGTTATTTCTCTGCTGGATTCTGCTGAGGTTTCCGGACACCCAGCCAGCAGTTCATGGCTTCAACACCAGTCTGGCCAAATCATAGGCTGCTTTCACTCCGATAGCTTCCCTACCTGCAGTGATCTATGGAGTCACCGAATTAAGGAAGGGTTTGTCGGAAAGCCCCCTCCCCACGTGTAAAGCTCTCCCAGCACTGTCTGTCCTCGGTACAGACTGTTTTTTTTATTTTAACAAGCTTTACCCATTAATTTGCTGTTAAAGGCTCCTGTGAAACAAATGGAATCCAAATTCAAATTTAAAGTAAAGCTAAAGGAACTCCTAACCCTACTAATCCTAATTGTCCCTTCAGTGAGTCCTCCGAATCACCCCCTCCAGCTGCTTGGAGACTGAGGTACTGAGGGCAGGAGAGAAGTGCCAGCTGTTTATCCAGGGTGATGTCATCAAATCTCAGAGTTGTTTCAGAAGCTGCTACTCAAGACCAGCAGAGAGGGAGCCCTAGGGGGCTGCTGGTCTGAGCCCAATGCCGCCTCATTTGCCCTTAAGAGAGTCACCAAAAGGAATCGACAAAGGAGACCTCAGACGTGGAATGGAGGTCCCGATAATGCTGAAAAATGTGGACTCTGGTTATCCCCATCACACAGAAGGCATAAAAAGCCCACTGCAAAGCTGATCTGATGAGAGCCACAAGAGGCACAAAGTCAGGTACTTGGTATGCTTGCAAGGCTCAATATGGCAAATAAAGAATAAAGAAGAATAACCAAAAAAAGGAACCACCAAAAATAAAGACACAGGCTGTGAAAGAAAGCACCGCACAAAAAAATATGGCACAGGCCACGGCACAAAGAGATATCTGAAAAGGGAATTCCAGCACCTGAAAGGCTTGTCGGGGAAACTCTAGAAAGGCTGTTCCAGCCACCTACACAGACTAGGAGGCCCAGAAAAATTCTTGTTTCTAAATGAAAGCTGCTTTAATGGCAAAAATGCATAGAGAGTCAAATACAGTCCAACAGAGAAAATATACGAATAAAAAATTATTTAGAAAATTCAGGAAAAATAAAATCAGAAAAAGCTTAGCAAGAGAGAAGAGTGGCTTGGGTCCAACTTACAATTCCCCCTCAGAGGTCTCGTGGGACCTTCCTGTTCCTTTCAAGCCCATCAGTGCTGGAACCTGTGGTTAACAGCACTGAACACAGAGCAATTGCTGGCTCAAGGAGACAGGGTACTCAAGCTCTGAGCAACACTAAGCCTACAGGTCTCAGTTACACATAGGCCACAGCACCATAGTGTGGACCATGGGAAACAAGCCTAATCTTCACTGCTGCACCAGTCCAAACTGCTTTCCAACTGTTGGAGGTAGACAAATAGTGGTTTTCCTCAGTGCTGCACCAAGTGTAGCATCACTGAAAGTTGCTCAAATCTGCTTCCACCAACTGGCAAGGGAGCACAACCCATTCGTCTGAATGGTGTAGCCAGATGACAAGGAACAGACAACTAGAACAGTGAGATAAACTTGGAGGTAGGCAAAGCATAGTTACTCACCTGTAACAGGTGATCTCCGGGAACAGCAGGAATTTAGTCTTCACATATGGGTATCGTCGGTACCGATGGAGCCTGCGCAGGAACGCTCCCCAGCGTCCAATTAGAAAGCCTTTGGGAGCATCCCACAGCGCCTGCGTGCTGCCTTCCCGCCTTTCCCAACTGCCTCTCTCCAGTTGAGTTTTAAAGCCAAGTCAAAGAGAGAGAGAGGGAAAGAAAAGAAAAGAAAAGAGAGATACAACTCCTAGGGGAGGTGGGTGGGTTGTGAAGACTAAATTCCTGCTGTTCCCGGAGATCACCTGTTACAGGTGAGTAACTATGCTATCTCCAGGAACAAGCAGGAATGTAGTCTTCACATATGCCAGGAAGAGACCCCAGAAGTTGTGTGCCCCTGTGAAAGGGCTCCACTTCCCCCCATGGATCACTGGCATCCTACCAGGAATGGTGGGTAGGAGTTGATTAAGTATGGAACAGGTGTCATAGAACAGCCTGACCAAAGAAGGCATCCCGGCAGGAGTCCTTGCCTAAGCAGTAATGGGTTGTGAAGGTATGAACCGAGGCCCAAGTAGCTGTTTGACAGATGTCGTCAATAGACACAGAGTGTAGATGAGCCATTGAGGCTGCCATGGCTCTCACATTGTGAGCTGTGACATGGCCTTCCAGAGAAAGGTTTTTACTCTGATAGGTAAAAGAAATACACTGTGCAATCCAATTGGACAATGTTCTCTTGGAGACTGGAAGTCCCAAATGAGAAGGATCAAAAGCAACAAAGAGTTGAGAGGACTTTCTATGTTGCTGTGTCCTTTGTAAGTAAAAAGCAAGTGCTCTTTTACAGTCCAAAGTAAGAAGATTCCTTTCTGCATTTGAAGCATGAGGCCTTGGAAAAAATACAAGCAGGTAAACTGCTTGGTTTAAATGAAAAGGTGAGACCACCTTTGACATAAAGTGTGGATGAGTGCTAAGGACTACCTTATCATGATGGAACCTCGTATAAGGAAGATCAACCACTAATGCTTGCAAATCACTAATGCGACGTGCTGATGTGATTGCAATGAGAAAGACAACCTTCCAGGAAAGGAATTTCAAGGAGGTAGTAACTAGAGGTTCAAAAGGCGGCTTCATGAGCTGTCCAAGAGCCAGATTTAGGTCCCATGCCACCGGTGGTGGCCTAATGGGAGGCTTAGCTAGAAGGAGGCCCCTCATAAATCTCGCTATGAGAGGATGAGAGGAAATAGGTTGTCCATTTAAAGGCTTGAAAGAAGCTGAAATAGCACTTAAATGGACTCTTACTGAGTTAGTCTTAAGCCCTGCATTAGATAAATGAAGGAGATACTCCAATAATGATTCCAGAAGTATCGCCAGGGGGTCAAGACCCTTCTGCGAACACCATAAGGAAAACCTTTTCCACTTGAAAGCAAAAGAGTGTCTTGTGGAAGGCTTTCTAGAAGCATAAAGGATATCCTTTATTTGTTGAGACAGCTTAAGACCATGAAGATCTAGGCTCTCAGCAACCAGGCCCTGAGATGGAGAGAGTGGGGATCGGGATGCCACAACATCCCGTCCTCCTGAGACAGGAGATCTGGAGCAGATCCTAACTCCAGAGATGGAGCTTGAGAGAGATGTAGGAGCAGAGGGTACCACACCTGCCGTGACCAATGTGGAGCTATGAGAATCATATGGCCTCTGTCTCTCTGAAGCTTGAAGAGGGTTTTGGGAATTAGGGGAATGGGTGGAAAGGCATACAGGAAGTCCTGACCCCAATGGAGGAGGAAAGCATCCCTGGCCTGAGAACCCTGAGCCGGAATTCTGGAACAGAATCGGGGAAGTTTGGCATTCAACGGACTTGCAAAGAGGTCTATGTCCGGAGTTCCCCAAATTTGAAAATTTTTGCTACCTGGTCTGCACGAAGAGACCACTCGTGCGGAAGGAGAACTCAACTGAGTCTGTCTGCCCAGGAGTTTTGAATGCCTGGCAGATACACCGCAAGGAGATGAATCTGATGCTGTCTGGCGAGGGCCCATAGTTGCAAAGCTTTGTTGCAAAGTGACAGAGAGCCTGCTCCTCCCTGCTTGTTCAGATAGAACATAGCTACTTGATTATCCATCTGAATTAGGACTGTCTTGTAGCTCAGCTGGGTGTGGAACACTCGAAGAGCAAGGAAGATTGCTCTGAGTTCCAAGAGATTGATGCGTAGATGGATCTCCTGTGGAGTCCAGGTGCCTTGGGTAGAGAGATCTTGCAGGTGAGCTCCCCAACCCACCTGTGAGGCGTCTGTTGTCAGAGTGACCTGGGGTGGGGGCTGTTGGAAAGGGGACCCCACCAACAGGTTTTCGGTTGACTGCCACCATTGTAGGGACAAAATAAGGCGACTTGAGTTTGCTATTTTGTCTGATAGGCAGCCTGATGCTTGAGTCCACTGAGTGGGTAGAGTCCATTGGGCTGCTCTCATATGGAGGCGAGCATAGGGAACCACATGCACGGTAGATACCATGTGGCCTAGCAATTGTAACATTTCCCGAGCAGTGAGATGAGATTTTAACACTGCTTGGGAAGCTAACTGCACAATGCGAAGGCAGCGGGGCTGTAGAAGATGGGCCCTTGCTTTCCTGGTATCCAGCATAGCTCCTATAAACTCTAGAGATTGAGTGGGAGTTAGGTTGAATTTTGGGATGTTTATGACCAGGCCCAAATACTGAAGGATACGCATTGTGCAAGATAGGGAAATTCTGGCCTCTGACTCTGATGGGGCTCGAATGAGCCAGTCGTCTAAGTAGGGGAATTCCTAGAGTGCGAAAAAATGCTGCCACTACAGCCATGCATTTCGTAAACACCCTTGGTGCTGAGGACAGGCCAAAAGGAAGAACCCTGTACTGGTATTGCTTCCCCTGAAATAGAAACCGAAGGAATCTTCGGTGAGTTGGATGGATGAGAACATGGGTGCACGCATCCTTGAGATCTAGAGAACAAAGCCAATCCTGACTCTGAAGGTATGGCAGAAGAGTTCCTAGAGAAATCATCTTGAACTTCTCCTTGAACAGGAATTTGTTTGATTCTCTGAGGTCTAAAATGGGTCTGTCCCCCCCTGTTTTCTTTGGAATAAGGAAATAGGGGGAGTAAAACCCTGTACCCTGTTGGGAAATGGGTACGTCTTCAATTGCCCCGTGGGCAAGAAGTAAATTGACCTCTTGACCCAACTGATTTTTGAGTGAAGTCTGAGAATTGAACCGTCTTACAACCGTAGGAGGGGGCATGTTGAGGAAATGAAGCTTGTACCCCTCCTTTACAATGGAGAGAGTCCATTCTTGAACTGTACGCACCCTCCCTCTGGAACTCCCTCCCAAACCTGATCCGAAGAAACAGTGACCTCCCCACATTCCAAAAACAACTAAAAACCATCCTATTTCATGAATATCTTGGACCAGAAAAAGGCTCCTCTCACTGATTGCACCTCCAGCCCCTGAACGACCCCCTCTATCACCAACTATGAAACTTACGTCTTTTTGTCTAATCTGTTACTTTCTGTTCGAATCATTAAATGTTGACCCTCTTGAAGACAGCCCCCCTTTTTTTTGTCGACTTGATTACTGTCCACTCCCCCCCCCCCTTTTTTGTTAGGCCGCTTTGACCTGGTGAAAAGCGGGATATAAATGTAGCTAAATAAATAAATAAATATCCAGTTGTTGTTTTTGTTAAGTGCAGTCAAATCAATGTTGACTCATGGCGATCCTGTGAATAGTTGTCCTAAACTGTGTTCGTTCCAGTCAGCAGACCAAATATTGCCACTGACCGGATAACTCCAATCTCTGCCCCCAGATTGCCCCAGCACTATCCAGATAATGCTGAGGTAGTCAGAGGAAATATTCAGTGGCATTGAATATCTCATTGGTCAGCACTTACCCGGTTAGTAGATGCTGCTAACCAGATAAGTGCTTTTGAATATGGACACCTGCATGAAAACTAACAAATTGCATTTATCTTGTCATCACGTGAAATCAGTACAATTTAATACAGGTTTGTTGTGTGCTTTTGAAGGCAACTGGTACACCAGAGTTTAAAGTATTTTAAATTGCTACAGAAGTACCAGGTTATTCTATGTTTCATTCCTACTTCATTTTCTAAAGATTTCTCAAACATACTTTTCACTGAGCTGTCATCAGGCAGGAGATATGGCTACATAGAACAAACACTGTTTTAATGCATTTCATTTAAAGGCTATGTAGGTATGTGTCATGGCACGTGTACTTGTATGTTTGTATATATCACCACAATTTTATAATAGCCATTTTCAGTGTGGAAAACCTGCTTCACAAGCAAAGAATACTTTAAAGTACCCTCAGTAAGTCTAAAGAGAGAGAACGCAGATGGAATATTTGTCAGATTCAAATTAATGGAATCCATTATAGAAATACTAATCAGTAAGAATTAAGGATCCTCCCAAAAGTCTATTAAAAAATAAAACTTTTTTTTTCCTCTTAGAGACTATGCCTAGTAAAGATCAATGAAAAGCATCTCTCAGGAATCAAAGTTGATTTATGACAGAAGGGAGAAAGAACCAACATCTTCATAAGCTAGTAAAGACAATCTTTTTTCAGCAGGCCTTTGCCAAGTATAGTGAGTTGAAAACCCAAAGGAAAAAGATATCTAAGTAGATTTTCAAAGTGAGCGAGTGTGCAATTTGCCAGAAGGTTTTATCCCTTATTTTAGTGTGATGTTATTTTAGTACTGTACAGCTCTAATATAAATCATAACAAAAAATGGATATTATGAGGACTGTTTAACAATGGGCATTAACATGTCCTTTCTGCTGCCATGCCCATAGGGATAACATGGATGTGATAGCAGACAGCACACGCTAATGCCCATTAGCATTTGCTAATGTTTATAGAACAGGAGCCTAAGTGTTATTAATAAATAAACTATTCCAGGCTTTCCACCATTAGGAAAGCTAAGAGGACATGCAGAAGCAAACTCCTCACTGCAAGCAGGAGGCATTTTTAGTGATTATTTTATACCTCTTTGGATTGACATATGTCAAAATGGGGTTTAAGCTACAATAAATAAATAAAATATATCACCTCAGTTCCATATTTAAAGCAAAATCTACCTTCCATAAATAAGATTTTTTTTTTTTTTTTTTTTTTAGGGGAAGGTGGCTGACCTGGCAGTTTCTTCCTGCTCTTTTGGGCTTCTACGGGATCTGGCATCATGAGCTTTCATTTACAACTTCTGGAGATTTTTCCCCTATTTTATATCCCCTCCCAATTTTGTTTAGTCCAATCATTTTAGTGACAGCCCTTGGATGGAGGGCCCTGCACTAGGGCTCCTTCCAGAACCTTGCAATCATGAGCCCAAATCTGTCCACTGTTGCCACCGAATGATGATTGACTCCCTGACCCCGAGTTTTATATGAAATTTAATCTTTCTTCTTTAGCACTATTATCTGCAAAAATATAAGTAATAAGAACAAGCCATCATGGACCAGAGCCTTTATCTACTGATACAAAAAGACTCTTTCATACATCAGCTCAATCACAAACTGCTAACATCCTTCACACATCTTCAAAGTAGTAATTCAGATTTCTCTCGGAGGCCTGATGTAGTAAAGGGATTTCCCCATTTTGCATGGGGAAAATGCTTAGTAGGGCTGGTCCTAAGATGTGTAACTTTTAAAACAATTGCTGGCACCACAGAATAGCACTTCCAGTTTCTCCCATGTTGTTGTTAAGTGATATCAAGTCGGTGTCGACTCATGGCGACCTTCTAGATAGTTGTCCTAAACTGTGTTCTATCTTCAGTCAGGTGGCTCATTTTTGACAGAGTGGCACCCATAGCTGATGTTATTGTATCGATCCAACTCACTGCTGGCCTTCCTCTTTTGCGATGACCTTCTACTTTGCCAAGCATGATGTCTTTCTCTAATGATCTCTCTCTTCACATGTGTCCAAAGTATGAAAGTCGAAGTCTTGTCATCTGAGCTTTTAAAGAAAGCTTAGGTTTCATCTTCTCTAGTACCGACTGGTTTGTTCTTCAGATGTTATAGTCCAAGATATACACAGTATTCATTGCCAGCACCATAATTCAAAGGCATCAATTTTCTTGCTGTCTCTTTTTCACTGTCCAACTTTCCATATGACGTTATTGAAAATACCATGGCTTGAACAAATTGAATCTTTGTAAGGAGAGACATCTCTGCTCCTGAGAATCTTGCCTAGGTCCTTGACAGCCATTCTACCAAGAGCAAAGCGTCGTCTGATTTCTTGACTGCTTGTTGTTTCTTTATTGATAGTTGATCCAAGTAAGTTAAAGTTGTCCATGATTTCAATTTCTTCTCCATCAATGCTGATGATTTTGCCACTTGTTAGGATCTTTGTCTTCTTTACATTAAGGTACAGGCCCATTTTAAGACTATGTTCCTTGATCTTGGGAAGCAAATGTTTCAGATCGTCTTCACTTTCAGCCAGTAATGTGATATCAACAGCATAGAGAAGGTTGTTGATGAGTCGCCCACCAATCTTCACACCTCTGTCGTCTTCATACAGTCCCGCTTCTCTGATGATTTGTTCCGCATACAAATTAAACAGGTAGGGAAAAGTATGCATCCTGGTCATACATCTTTGCTGATTTTAAACCATTCTGTTTTTCCTTGTTCTGTTGGAACTGTTGCTTCTTGATCAATGTAAAGGTTATGCAAGAGAACGATCAGGAGTTCTGGTATACCCATACTTCTTAATGCGGTCCAGAGTTTCTCATGGTTTAAAGAGTCAAAAGCCTTGCTGTAGTCAATAAAACACAAACAGATATCCTTTTGGTATTGTTTTGTATTTTCAAGGATTCATCTCACATCCTCGATGTCTCTCGTTCCTTGCCTTTTCCTGAGCCCTGTTTGCACTTCAGGCAGTTCTCATTCCAGGTATGGTTGTAGTCTCTGCTGAATAATCTTCAGTAGAATCTTGCTGGCATGTGAAATCAGAGCAATTATGCAATAATTTCCACAGTCAGTTGGATCACCTTTCTTTAGTATTGGTATAAATACAGATCTTGCCCAGTCAGTTGGCCATGATGTTGTCTTCCAAATTTCCTGGCAGAACCTTGTAAGTATGGTAACAGCTACATCAAATTGCTGTATTACTTCAATGTGAATGCCATCAATGCCTGGTGCTTTGTTCTTTGATAACACAAAAAAATGAACCTCAAGGTCAAGGTAAATCAATAACCAAATCAAAAAGAACCCCAACCAGATATAATGTGACCCGCTGTAAAATAGTATTCTTTTGTCGGAGCTGACCGTGGGAAGGTCGAAAGGGAAAACGACCTTCGCCAAGCGGGTAGCTACTTTTTATTATTTATATGGTTCTTCACCAAAAAACACAATCAAAATTACTTTATAGTATAAAACTTATCTCAGTCCAAACATCGCTGCTTCCAAAAGTCCCCTCGCACGACGCGCGTGTTTCGGGCACCTTCACCCTGTTTCAAGTGCAATAACCAAGTATAAATTTGCAGCAACCTTCCAGGAAACGCCGTCTCACTGCAGCACAGGTCTAAGTTGCAATGGCTAGCAACCGTCTTTTTAAAGAAGAACCAACCAATCAAAGACCGGGGAGGCCCCACATGTCGTGGAGCCCTGGCCTGATTGGTAGAACTGTTTCAATGTTTATTAGCAATTATGAATAATTGTCACTGATTACTATTGACAGCGTCCATGTTTACAACAAACTTAACCAGTCAATTTCCCGATTTAGGCCTTCAGGTTCAACTGAACCCAGACGAAAAATCCATCGTTGTTCTAAACGTTGAAGATAGTATTCTTTTTTTCCTCGTCGAGGATCCAAGGGAACATGATCAATAATCGACCAGGTGAGTTGTGCAAAATCATGAGAATGCTCCAAACAGTGGGAAACGATCGGAGCTGATGTAATTCGCCGACGTAAACGAGAAGCATGTTCCATCAAACGACGTCTCATAGAACGAACAGTACGGCCAATATAAAGAAGAGAGCAAGGGCATTTAATAAGATATACCACATAGGTAGATTCACAATTCGTATCCCAACGACGCCGGTATACCCGTTGTGTTTTCGGATGAATCCATTCAAGACCAATTAAAGCAGAGACACAATAAACACATTTTTCACAGGCCACATGACCACGAACTGGATCCGAAAAAATTGGGCGATCCTCCGCCATAGAGGTCTTCACTAAGTAATCACTCAGATTAGGACCCCTAGAAAAAGCAATTTGCAGAGGCAGCTGAAAACATTCGTGGAGTTGTAAAATCGGCCAGTGGGATTTTATAATGTGGAGAACATCCTTGCTCCGATCAGTATAGGGGAGAATTCCAGTAATTTTTGACACTTCAGAAGAGCTCGAGGTAGCATATGCCGGATCTAAGAGCCATTCCCTATGAGTGTATCTAGCCCTTTTATAAGCTCGAGATACTACAGATTCCGGGTAGCCCCGAGATATCAACCGATTTCGTAAATCGCATGCATGCATTTTAAATGCCTCCAGAGAATGGCATAAACGCCGTAGGCGCAAAAACTGACCATATGGGAGGCCCCGCCGCAGGGGGCCAGGATGGAAACTCCGGTAATGCAAAAGGCTATTTCGTTGCACAGATTTTCTATAGAGAGAGGTAGATAACATTCCATCCAATATAGAGATCCTTAAATCCAGAAATTCAATCATATCCAGCGCTATATGTTCAGTGAAACGGATATTAGGTTTCAACCCATTTAACCAAAGTATAAAAGCATGTAGGGACTCCTCATCCGACGTCCACACGAAAAAAACGTCATCCAGGAAACGTCTCCAGAATAATACATATTGATATAGGTCAGATCTTTCAATCAGAGTCTCTTCCATAGCTGCTAAATATAATGTAGCTATTGAGGGAGCTAAAGTTGCCCCATAGCAATACCAGATAGTTGTTGATAAAAAAACTCCCTCTGACAGGAAATAATTCCGGGTAAGAACTAATTCAACCAGTTGATTTAGGAACTGACGTGGCAAACGTTCAGGTGCATACAAAAATTTTTGTTGCAAAAGACCTAAAACTTCATCCTGATTGATATTAGTATACAAAGAAACCACGTCAAGGGTAAGATTCTGATTCTTTGATTGGTTGGTTCTTCTTTAAAAAGACGGTTGCTAGCCATTGCAACTTAGACCTGTGCTGCAGTGAGACGGCGTTTCCTGGAAGGTTGCTGCAAATTTATACTTGGTTATTGCACTTGAAACAGGGTGAAGGTGCCCGAAACGCGCGCGTCGTGCGAGGGGACTTTTGGAAGCAGCGATGTTTGGACTGAGATAAGTTTTATACTATAAAGTAATTTTGATTGTGTTTTTTGGTGAAGAACCATATAAATAATAAAAGGTAGCTACCCGCTTGGCGAAGGTCGTTTTCCCTTTCGACCTTCCCACGGTCAGCTCCGACAAAAGAATACGATTTTACAGTGGGTCACATTATATCTGGTTGGGGTTCTTTTTGATTTGGTTGTTCTTTGATAAGGCTTTCAATGCTGCTTTGACTTCTTCTTTCAGTACCAATAGTTCCGGATCATAAGGTACAGGTTGAAACAGCTGTTGGTCCACATGATCTTTATTATATAATAACTTCACATATTCTTTCCACCTTTTCTTGATCTTCTCAGCATCATTCAACATGGATCCTTGAGCATCTTGTAAAATTCCAATTCAAGGCTGGAATTTTTTCTTTAACTCTCGTAGCTTTAGGAAAGCCAATCTTGTTCTTCCTTTAATAGTTTCTGATTCTATTTCCTTGCATGTGTCATTGGTGTCAACTTCACCAACTCAAATGACATCCCGCAGCCACCCACACCCCATGTCCAACCAACACCTCCAGAATGCCCACCCACCACACCTCTCCGATCATCTAAGTGAACCCCCCTTCTTAAACCACCTCCCTTGACAACCAACACTAACTTAGATAACGATGAGCCATCCTCTACCCTGCGATATACAACTGGAATGTATATAGTCTCTTTGTTGTGTGACCTGTATATATTGCTGAGATGCATGTAGAATCTTGTCTACCACCTGTACATAGTTTACCTGTTAGCCCTGTTTAAACACCCCGTTTTATTGTAAGTCCAATGTAGATCTTCTACATTGCACAAATATGTTCCCTGTGAACCGCACTGATGATATAGTGCGGTATAGAAAAACAACAAATTAAATTAAATTGTAGTACTTCTCCTTGTCTTGTTTTGTTGCATGTTGGAAATCTCTGTTGAGTTTTGTGATTGCCTCTTTTCTCCTCTGCACTTCTGAACAATTTTCAGAGTTTCTTTAGTCATCCATTTTGTCCATTTCTGCTTTTTCACCTTTTGTAGAGACTTCTCACTTTCTTCCAACACAACCTTCTTTATGTCATTCCATAACTCTTCTGGAGCTCTGTCATTTGTATCTAAAGCAGCAAATTGATTTTGCAGGTAGTCTTTAAATTCTGGTGGTATATTCAAGGTCATATTTTGCTACATTTATGAGCGGCTTGCTCGTTTTCAACTTTAGCTTGAGTTTGCATACTAGTAAGTTGGTGATCTGTAGCACAGTCAGCTCCAGGTTTTGTCTTTGTTGATGTTATAGAGCTTTTCCATCGTTAACTTCCACAGATGTAGTCAATTTGAATTTTGTACTATCCATTGGGTGAAGTCCATGTATACAGTTGCCACTTGTTTGTTGGAAGAAGGTGTATGAGATGACTAGATCGTTAGTCTTGCAGAATCCTTCAATCTTTCTCCAGCTTCGTTTCCATCGCCAAGTCCATATTTTCCAACCACTCTGCCTTCTTTGTTGCCAACTTTTGCATTCCAGTTACTCAAAAGAATCTAAAACTCACATTCCAGTTCCCTCAAAAGAGGAGGGCAAGTCATAAATAAGTAATTTAAACAGTTTTCAATTTTGATTCTTCTGAAAATTATATCATACTTATGGGATCAAGGTCATTTTCAATGAGACAGATTTCAGAGATATGGTTCATCTTCCCCAAAAATTGCAGCCTGGTCAACAAGTAGGTTACTGCCTTTAGATAGGCTATTTTAGATAACATATTAGTACCGTCCCATCTTAACTAAAAAGCATTTAAAAAGAACACATACCACAGCTACCGGCATGCCTTCCTACCAAACTTCAAAACATACAAATCCCTTTTTCAAGCACAGCATACAGGTATCCAAATCCTACCACCTTAAATACATTAATAAACTAACTCTAGCAAATGCCAAGTGTACAAACTTCACCCAAATCACCCTACCCCAAACATACAAATGCCACCCTTTACACTTCCTATCTCATACAAATAGTGTCCCCAAGCCCCAAACACAAATCTTGTCACCCTACTGGTTGAATTTTTCAAACTACACATCCACTAAAGGTGAAATTATTTTTACCTGACAATTTTTTTCCTTGAGCCCTGTCAGACCAATTAAGATTGGGTTATGTTCCTCCTGCCAGCAAATGGAGACAGAGTACAATTGTTTGAATTTCCCTATTTAGGCTGGTGTAACCAGGAAGTGTTCAGTTTTCTAGTGTCAGTCTACATTCTCCTGCATGATCGCTCTGAACATCTTGAATACCTTTCCTTTCTCCTTCTCTTCTATTTTGTTTTTCACCCTTGAACTGAGGTCTATTGAGGTGTGTTCTGGACTGGTCTGACAGGACTCAAAGAAAGTTATCAGGTAAATATAAATTCCACCTTTTTTTCATCCCTGTCAGATAATTAGGAAATACAACAGCTTCCTTTGAGCTGGGCAGGAGGAGGTCAGGGCCCCTTGCAACATCTGCACTCCAAATGCCACTTTCCTTATTTGCAAATCCAGCCTATAATGTCTGGTAAAGGAATGCAGAAACGCCAAGGTGTCTGTCCTATAAAAACCTTCAAATGCAGAGATTACCCAAATCTATCCTGGAGGACTTTCAGCCAGTTTGGTTTTCAAGATAAACATACACATTCATTATGGATATGTTAAAACTTGATATACCACTCTTCACATTAGCAGCACAGCTGTTTACAATAATGAGATAGATTTGCATAAAATCAAGACAGTACATGCAAATCTATCTCATGCATATGCATTATGAATATCCTGAAAACTTGTCTGGTTAGGGATCTTACACAGCAGATTTGGGAACCACTGACTTAGATAATGAAGCCTTGAATGCTGCCTGCCTTTTCCTGGATCCCCCAGACACCACAAATATCCTGATTTCCTGACCTTAATGTATCTACTCAATATTCTTCTCACATTCAGCCAATAGGTGACCCTAATTTGCTCTAGTCCTCTCCTCCTGTGAAAGTGGGTAGTGAGATGGACCAAGTCAAATGAAACTGGCAGACTCTCTTGGAGAAAGGACAGCACTAGCTGTAATGATCCTACTCCTTTAAATATCCTTCAATATGATTCCCTGCAGGATAATGTCTCTGACACACCTCTGGTTGAGCACGTTATCATAAATAAATAAATTAAAGGTGGTTTTTGGTGGCAAGACCTTCAAACACAAGGGTTGCTTCAAAGGCTCAAACAGGACCTCTACAAATGCCCATGGCACCAGTCTCACCAATGGCTTGATGTAGCACATCCCTCTAAAGAAGCAAGTCACATTTGGATGCAATGCCGCCGACCTTTCTTGTACCTTACCTCTAAAAACACACTAATCCTCTCTCCAATTATTTCTATAGAAAAGGTCAAGATTTCAGATATGGATGTTCTAAGTGTAACTAGGTGTTCTTAATGGCATCATTCTTAAAATATTCTCCAGGCCCTTATTCAGGTCAATGATGTCAACGTCTTCCTTGCCTTCAGTAAGGTGCCGATTACCTCCATCATGAAGCCCTTTTTCCTCAATCTAGTCCTCTCAAGGGCCAGGACATAAGAATATGGAGTGGAGTCCTTCATAACACTAGACCGTAATTAAGAAGCCCCTTGTCTTATGGCAGCTTCAGCTTTAGCTTTGTGGCTACCTTCAATCTGATCAACATACCATGGTTGCCTGGGACAATCTGGAGTCACCAAAATCAACAGTTCCCTATGTCTCTCTATTCTCTTTAGACGCCAAGGCAGGAATATATAATGAAGACCTAAAAGCCAAGGCTGTACCAGACCATCCAGTACTTGTGGACCCTTTATTCCACCTGCAACTGAAACATTTCTGTACTTTGGTATTACTTCTTGTTGACATGAGATCCCGCTACAGAACTCCCCCATTTCTCTCCTATCTGGGACACAACCTCCTCAAATAGTTCCTACTTTCTGGAATCCAGCACATGCCTCCTCAAACCCCACCTTTAGATTTTCTACTTCTGGGATTGTGCTGCTGCTCATGTCTGAATTCTGTCCTGCTTATGACATCAAGATTGTGGTCTCTCAAGACACCTGTACTCCTAGTGCCCCTGTTTACATAAGTCATTAATATTCACTCCAAATCCTTAAGGGCTATCAATGGGTTTTCATGATATCCCTAATGGATATACATGAAAAGATTTGCATGTATACTACCTCTACTATATGAAATCTCTCTCATACCGAGGACTGGGAGTGAATACCACTGACATGCTACCACTGTGCACTGTCCAAGAATATCTGGACTGCTTGTCCTTTCACTAATGGCAGACAATGCCAAAGGAGTAGACAAACTGCTCTGATCTACTAAAAATGCTGTATTTGATGCTGTCAGAGTTGTGCTGATTTTTTTTTATCAGCATCCCCCCAGAGTTGCAATCAGTGAGGGGGGGTACAAGCCACATAACTACCACACACTGCAGCTTATAAAGAAATACTAGTTACTTCAAAAGACTGCTTCACAGGGGCTTCAACCTTCCTATCCTGTGGATATCTTTATATCAACTCCCATTCCACCAGAATAGTTGTCTTTAAAGTCACTACTGACACCAGGGCATCCACTCTAGGAATACTGAACAGACTGTCCTATTCTTCCTTAGGCCATGGATAGAGAATCCCCATTGCTCTGGACACTCTGAGCTTCACATCTAGTGGATTCCATTTCACCACCATCTATCTCCCCAAGTGCCTGCTGAAGCAAGAATGCCTTTGCCAGCTTGCATATGCCTTATAAAACAGGATCCCCAGAGGACATAGCCTCTGCCAGGTTCTCCTCCAAAATCCTCAGTGTTTTAGTACATTTGGCTATCAAGTTCACCAGTTTCTCTTTCCTAAATAACCTCATAACTAAATATTCCTCCTGAGCCAGGTCCCAGTCTCCTCTTTCCACCTCTATGCTGCTCTCAGTATTCAAGACCTCTTCATTCACTCTGAAGTTCCTTCTTCCTGATGGCTGGCACAAAAAAGGGAACAAATTTGAACTTCTTGGGCCCTAGACTCGATCCTGTTGCCTGCAGAGCACCCTATTTGAAAGGTCCTGGGGTTCCCAGCTACCGCTTCATAGTATAATAAGCCTTATGCGTTAATCTAATGAATCCTGGGAAAGAATCCTGGTGTGGCTATTCCTGGTCCCTCTACAAATTGCCTCCGTTGTTTCTTAGCCCTGTAAAGCTCTGCCTCCATCCTATGCACTCTTGGAGAATGGGAGGGAACTCTCTCTATCCCAAAGGCTTCCCTGCTTCCAGAGAAGATTCATCCTCCTTCACTGATTTCCCTATAGCCTGCAACTCTTTTCCCGACAGCTCCTAGCTTGGGGATTGCTCAGGCTGCTGCCCCACAGTCCTGCCACAGCAACGGCAAAATGAGTCCACAACTGAGCTCTACTGCCACCCACCATCGGTCGGGCTTTTCCTGCTTCTTTCTAGTGCCCTAAACATACCTGCTGACATTTTGCCTACGACTTGCTGCTCTAAGTGCGTTTGTTGTCTCATTCTACTTCATGCAGTTGCCTGTGCTGCCTTCCACCTTGGCAATGCATGCCATAGTGCTGATTGAGGTCCCTAGCTGTTGCAGTTCAAGCATCAGGAACAGCCCGCCCACTAGGCGAACTAGGCAGTTGCCTAGGGTGGTAGGCCTTGATGGGAGGTGTGTCTGCCACTTCAGCCTTAAAATACCTATCCACATGTGCGCAGTTATGGTCTGCCACTCCTGCCGCCTCTGATAAGAAGTTTGAGGGGACAGGAGCGGCAGGCCATGAATGTGTTCATGCATGTAGCGCTGAAGTAGCGGCTGTGTTGCTGCTTCCAGGAAGGGAGGGATCGCTATGCTACCCCCCCTCCCCAAGGTGAGAAGATCAGTGCTGGGGGGGGGGGGGCAGCGTGGCATGACATGGCAAGGGGGGGCCTGCATGGGGCAACAGAATCCCTTGGCCGGCCTTGTCCAGCTTGACGTGGTCCTCATCCGTTCAGTCTTTTTTTTCCTAAGCTTTCTTCTTTGCAAGGTGCAGTTTCCGACTTCCCCAGAGTAGAAGATCAAGCTCAGCAAGACTGTCACCACAAATCTCAGACCTGTTCTTGGCTCAGGATGAAAGCAGATCACAAAAGAGAGCCTCTGTCATACAAGATGTTCTTCCCTGCCATACCAGTGCCAAATGTTCTTCCTTCCGCTAGAAACAAAGAATATTAAGCACCTCCTAACCATACCAGCCTAAAACAGAAAAACCAAACAAACAGTTTTGCTCTGCTTCAGATACTGGCACAAGGAACATAACCCAATAAATCTAGACTGGTCTGGCAGGGGTGAAAAGGAATTACATTTATTTTTCTGCATGAAATATTCAGATCATTTTGTGTGGGTTTTTTTTTAATATTCTAAGCAGATGAGAAAAAAAACAAAACCTAAAACCTGGTGAAAGAAGTTACATATTATGAAAAGATTTCCTCTTCAAAAGGCAAATAACAGGGTGACTTGTTCACAAAACCTGGCTAATGTGGTCGCACTAAGCAAAATTCAATCACCTTTGCGCAGTAAACTATCACTCTGCAATACATGCCCCGACAGATGCCTTCCCTGCTTTTCACTGCCTGCAATTACTTATACAGGCACATAGATAAAGAGGCAGCATGCACTTCCTTTGCCTTTTAGCAATCTGCTGTCAGAGAACTCTGCTGCTGGACAGAAAGTTCTGAAAGTATAAAATCACTTGAAGGCAAATCAATGTATGCATATTTCATACATTATGCATGAACCTTCCTCTTCCTTCTATATTAATAGAGAGGCTGGCAAGAAAATAAGATTTCTCTGCTGCAAGCAGCACCTAGTCCCAAGGCAGTATGAGTAGAGGACCAGCGTTTGGCTATGACAGGAACTAGAGGTAGAAAGGCAACAGAGAAGAGAGTAAGAAATATGATTCTATCACATGCGGAGTTTGCCCAGAAGCTTCTGATGTCAGTGGATGATAGTCAGGAGTGGCCCAAGGGGGTGCAGGAGCCACAAGAAGCAAGAAGCCAAATGTAAGGACAATTCAAATCCAATTTATTGAAAAAGACCCCGACGCGTTTCGGCAGTCAATGCCTTCATCAGGGGGTAGCAGCTACAATATAAATATGAATAATACAAATCATAACAAATAAAAACATAAAAATCAAATAATTACCCATAACATTTAAAATATATTATAGTATTATATGAACAGAAAGAGGGACTGGTAAAACTATCATCCATATAGTTAAACAAAAACAAGTGTATGGAAACGCAGGACATAAAATACAATAAGAAGTGATAATAATTATAAACATATGAATATTGTGAGAAATAACAGAATAAACGCTTACGGACAATTATAATGAAATATAAGTAAAACTCTTAGGACAATGAACTAAAATTTGTATATATCAAAAGTATAATAAATAAATAAACATAGAGAAAATTATTGTACTTACATACAACCATGTTCATGGACTAGTAATATAATCTTAAGTTCAAGGTTGGGCGTGTTCTGTCTCACTATGTTAAAGAGACTGGATGTTGCCTAAATTAAACTACAAATATAATAACTAGAGGTAACGACAAGTAATGACACAAAACATAAATATGTTAAGAAAATCATAAAAAATTCAAATATGTATAGTGATTTAAGAGTATAACTGGAGGTGAGTACCAAATATGGGCTAAAAAATCTATGTATGTAAATAGATACGGTTATGATGATGAATACAATCTTGCAGACACTTCTAGATTAAAAAATATAGTGGAGACTGAATACATAAAAATGATAATGTTAAAATAATATAAAATGTAAGGTAAATCAATATATGTCTAATAACTTATTATATTATTTTATCCATGTATATTAGCGCCCCTATTGTAAAAATATATAACGAAAAAATGTGTGCAAATATTTTGAAGTAATGATAAAACACAGTGAATCACAGATTGAGAATCTACACCACATCATAAAGTCAAACTTGGGAAGCTATAGTTACTATTTCAATAATTAAGATTGCACAAACAAATGATACTATAGAACAGAATATTTTAAATTGTGCAATTACCTAACATCAAATAGTATGGATGGTGGACTTTATATGAGTATGAAGATAACATCAACTAATCTGAATAATGAACTAATGAGTGTGTTTATTTATGCCTACATCTTTGTATTAAAGGTTGAGACCGATAACCTATGAATTGGTGTCTCATATACAATTAACTGTAAAAAGGTAAAATACCATTATATAAAAGCTAATAATATATTTGTTACAATTGGCGTTAATCCAGATATCAACAAATTGAGTGATGCGTTATTAAATGAATAAATAAATAAATATAGTTTATTTTGAACATATCAATAACCTAAAATCAATTATCTTGATTAGTCCTATGTCAAGAGCAGAAACAGGATGATCATATTAAGAAAATTGACATTGGAACAGTGTTATTGAGTGAAATTGATATGAATAAATCAAATGAACATTTATAAATTTCTTGATGACGTATTGTCCTCTGAATGCAATGGACTACATAATTGAACATTTATGAGTTTCTTGATATCATTATATTGTTATCATAATGCAATGGACTAATGATGTGAAACTATGCAGTGTATAGATTTTTATGCCTTGATGTAATGCCACATGCTGTTATAGGTGAAATAGAGAGAACCACATGGGTTCACTAAATAGCAGACTTAAAAAGAACTGGGTCAGTACTTGTTTAAAACTCGACGACAAAAAGAGAGAGATATGATGTCCCAAAAATAAAAAAGATCACCTAAGACTAATGATAAATGAAAGTAAAATACCTTAAAAATGTCTTAGTCCTTCCAAGATCGTTACCTAAGACATGTAAATGCACAAGTATGTTAAAATGCCATATGAAACAGGTTGTTGCTAAGAAAAGATTTTTTAGAGGGAGGTACTATATTGTACACTTCAACGTATATATTATAAAACAGCAAGTCTTAAAAAGATGTGGAACTGTGTTTAAAAACATTTTTGCATATGTAAACTGAAATAAATGTAATGTCGTGAACCACGAAGCACGAACAAAGTGCCGGTAGAGAAACGGAACAAATTGTTTTCAAAATAAGATATTGTGTATTGCTATCGTGCTTGACCAAATACTCCTACTATTCTATATTATGTAAGTATTCTACTCACGCTAATCCTCCGATCAATTACAGGAATTATCTGCCTTGGAGAGTTTATGCAACGCTGGTGCTGCTTCCACAAAAACGAAAGTGAAAGTGCACTGACTGTAGAAAGTCTGATGTAACCTTTTGAAATTGGCGCCAAAAAATCGAAGAAACTGATTGGAGGGTAAATAATGAGATGGACCACATAGAGGCTCATTGTAAGATTGGTAAACGAAATCACTGAGCCACATTTAAAACTATTTAACATATATAAACTGAAATCAACAATAGAGATGATAACGTAAATCACGGAGCAGAGTCAGAGTGTCGATAAAAAATGAGGAGAACTATTTATTTAATAAGACAATATATATCTTTAAAGAAAGCAATATATATTTTCTTTAAAGAAACAATATCTATTTTTCATCCTTCTTAAATAACGCTCTTGCTATCGTGCAGTATGTAAATGTTAAACTCACACTATGTCTCCGATCGAGTGCAAACATTGTCTGCATTGGAGGGATGCAGAACGCTGGTGGTGCTTACATGGAGTCAAAGGTGAAATACGAATATCTACGGAGAATATAATGTCCCCTTCAAATTGACGCCGAACCATCAAAATAGCTAATTAAAGAGCAGATGATAATGTGAAACATATAAATGCTCATGATAGTATTAGTATATAAATTTGTTGATAGTCAGTTTTTTATACATATGTGCCTGCAGGCAACTCAGTAGTGAAGTGGAGAACGAATAAATATCAATGGTAGTACACTTAGTTGAGAGAACATTATGAATAGACATCTGGAATGGGACAGAACATGGGTCCATGAGTTTACAGAAAAACTGATAGGTCTATTTCTTGATTAAGACCCTCTGGGAATAAACTTTTAAACTCATAAATGTATCTCTGTTCCAATTTCAATAGTTTTTTGTCTATATCTCCTCCTCTCCAAAATGGTTTGATACATTTCAAAACTAAATATTTCAAGTCACTAATTTTATGGTCAGCAGCAATCCAATGAGAGACCAAGGGCCTATCTGTGATTTTCCGGGAAATACAACTTTTATGCTCAGTAATGCGAGTACGGATTTCTCTTTTGGTTTTTCCAATATATACAAGATGACATGGACACTGTATAAGATAAATTACATTGGACGTTCTGCAGTTCGTGTAGTCATTCAGGTATACCTTATGTCCTGATTTCGAATCCATGAAGCTATTTTTGGCTGTGATAGTGTGTAGGCAAATGGA
Source organism: Ichthyophis bannanicus (assembly GCA_033557465.1). Taxonomy (NCBI): domain Eukaryota; kingdom Metazoa; phylum Chordata; class Amphibia; order Gymnophiona; family Ichthyophiidae; genus Ichthyophis; species Ichthyophis bannanicus. The sequence goes on from CM066034.1 coordinate 567,957,510, forward strand.
ACATTTTCCACAACTATAGTGTCCCTTAATTTTAGGGGGAGCATGTGATCTCATAAGAGCTGATGGAACAAGTGTATTGGCTAGGTTTGTATTTCTTTTATAGGTCACCATAATATGTTTTGTATCAAATGCTGGTAATGTAGTCAATAAATGCCATTCCTGTCTGAGGATGTTCACTATTGATTTAGAATGTTGTGAAAATGTTAGAGCACAGACAACCCTATCGGAATTGGTTGGAATACTCTTTTTCTGTAGCAAAAGGGGACGGTCAGCAGTACACGCACGTAGATATGCTTTCTTAATGCTCTCTTTTGGATATCCTCTCGTTTTAAATCTGTAATGCATATCGACGGCATGGCGTTCAAAATCTCTCTCTGTGGTGCATGTCCTTTTGATTCTCAGGAATTGGCTGACCGGTAAATTTTGTTTGAATGCTCTATTGTGACAGCTATCATAATGGAGGAGAGTATTGCGGTCAGTGGGCTTTCTATATAGTTCTGTGACAAAGCCACTATGATCCTTCTTAATCATGATGTCAAGATAAGGAATCTTATCAGAACTAAAGGTACCCTCAAATTGTAGATGGGGATCCAGAGAATTAATCCATAAGAAAAATTCTTGTAATTTATCTTCTGGACCATCCCATATAATCAGAATGTCATCTATATATCTCTTCCATAAAAGGACATTAGATGCATAGGGATGGATAGTTAAGTATTGTGCTTCAAAGTTAGCCACATAGAGGTTTGCCACATCTGGGGCCATGGAAGAGCCCATGGCTACCCCTTTTACCTGTTTATAAAAGAGGCCACGAAAATAGAAGAAATTCTCTAACATTGCTATTGAAGCTAACTGTACTAGGAAAGCCGTAGGAGTCCGCACTGGTCGTGCCCTTTGTATTAGGGTGTTGGCTAGAACTTCAAGCGCAGCCTGTTGAGGTATATTGGTATATAGAGAATTTATGTCCAGGGTAACTAGTATGAGCTGATCATGATATTGAGTAAACTCTTGTAGAATATTGATGATATGTGTCGAGTCACGAATATAAGAAGGTATCTGTGTAACAAATGGTCTAAGGTAAATGTCAAGAAATTTGGAGATGGGTTCCAAGATTGAACCTATAGCGGACACAATTGGACGACCTGGTGGATTCTGAAGAGATTTATGTATTTTAGGTAAAGTGTAAATAGTGGGAATAATAGGATGCATGACACGCAGGTATGCGACCTCATTAGATGTAAGATACCCTGCTTCTTTGCCTAAAAAAAGAAGAGTTTCAATTCTCTGTTGTATCATTGGAGTAGGGTCCTCAAATATTTTCTGATAGAATTGTTGATCATTGAGTTGTCGCATTATTTCATTAATATAATCTTCTCTATTCTGAATGACAATGGCGCCGCCTTGTATGTAAGTACAATAATTTTCTCTATGTTTATTTAATTATTATACTTTTGATATATACAAATTTTAGTTCATTGTCCTAAGAGTTTTACTTATATTTCATTATAATTGTCCGTAAGCGTTTATTCTGTTATTTCTCACAATATTCATATGTTTATAATTATTATCACTTCTTATTGTATTTTATGTCCTGCGTTTCCATACACTTGTTTTTGTTTAACTATATGGATGATAGTTTTACCAGTCCCTCTTTCTGTTCATATAATACTATAATATATTTTAAATGTTATGGGTAATTATTTGATTTTTATGTTTTTATTTGTTATGATTTGTATTATTCATATTTATATTGTAGCTGCTACCCCCTGATGAAGGCATTGACTGCCGAAACGCGTCGGGGTCTTTTTCAATAAATTGGATTTGAATTGTCCTTACATTTGGCTTCTTGCTTCTTGTGGCTCCTGTTGAACTTTTGCAAGAACAGTGCTCCCTGTTTTTTCTTGTTTGCTCCCTGGGAGCCATGTTTTCTCCATGGAGGGACATCCTCAGTTTTAAAGAAGACGACCTTCCCGCCATGTTACCAGAGGACCCCTTCTTCACCACCGATGACACCGTTCCAAATATAGAAGAAGAATGGAGGGAACTTGTTTGGACAACACAAAAATACATTCGAGAGGAATTTCATGCAGCCTCATTGCTTGAGTATTGCCGAAACAAAATTATCCCTAGGGGATTAATGATTCAAAAAGCCCCGGGCATGTTCCGGGATGACAAAAAATTCATGTCGGACTGGTTGAAGATACTGAACAAGTGTTCTTTAGATCTTATGATCTTATTGATAAATACTTCCAAACGCAGGACAGCAGTTCTCAAAACACAGATAGAATCCAAGGTTGAGAATCTTAAGAAACAGGATAAACACTTTGATAATGAAATGAAGGAATTTGAAAAAAATAATTTAGAATATAAGCAAGAAATAAAGAGTATGAAGATAACCAAATATAGAAGGGATGAGGAAGACTATAAACTTCAAACGGTATATTATTGGACCTACAATAAAACGGAACATAAAAATAGGCGTAGGAGTACATCGTATAAGAAGGTGGCTAGATCCCCACGACGATCATCTAAACACTCTCATAAATATGATGAGCGGAGACCAGATAAATCAGAATCCCCCATACGAGACCATAAAAGATCACGACAGCATTCTCCACATCTTGCTGAACCTTCTGGCTCACTTTTTTCCTCCTCTGCCCCTATTCCCCCAAGACAACCTCGCAGTGCCAAACGGGATTTTCAGATGTCTGCCTTATGGAAAGGAGGTGGCAGAGGCATATCACCCAAGTCGCCTATAGACAGGCAGACGAGACAACAAGAACAACATGCCTCCCAGTCTCATCGAACAAATCGGACCCAGAGCTTCTCTGCCAAAAGACAATTAGAGTGGAACCTTTAGGCGGTATCATTAATCTATCCAACTACACTTTATCCGATACTGAGAAATTTCTTTTGAATAGAGGGCTATCGTACGTACCTACAAGACAACATGATAAATTCACTACACATGTGGAGTTATACAAATTCTTCCGAAAATTGAGAACCATTGATCATTTTACCAATACATCTGAGGCCACTATAGATCCCTCTGTGGTTAAAAATCCCTCTAAATGGATTCCACCCAGTACTAATACCATGATTTCAGCATTTGAAAATGTGGTTCTCTCCAAAGTTGATGACCTGTATAGACACAATAAACGATCTGGCTATTTCAATTTGAATAAATTACAATTGCAGGCGCTCAAGACATTACAATCTAATAATGACATTATTATTAAGCCAGCCGACAAAGGCGGCGCCATTGTCATTCAGAATAGAGAAGATTATATTAATGAAATAATGCGACAACTCAATGATCAACAATTCTATCAGAAAATATTTGAGGACCCTACTCCAATGATACAACAGAGAATTGAAACTCTTCTTTTTTTAGGCAAAGAAGCAGGGTATCTTACATCTAATGAGGTCGCATACCTGCGTGTCATGCATCCTATTATTCCCACTATTTACACTTTACCTAAAATACATAAATCTCTTCAGAATCCACCAGGTCGTCCAATTGTGTCCGCTATAGGTTCAATCTTGGAACCCATCTCCAAATTTCTTGACATTTACCTTAGACCATTTGTTACACAGATACCTTCTTATATTCGTGACTCGACACATATCATCAATATTCTACAAGAGTTTACTCAATATCATGATCAGCTCATACTAGTTACCCTGGACATAAATTCTCTATATACCAATATACCTCAACAGGCTGCGCTTGAAGTTCTAGCCAACACCCTAATACAAAGGGCACGACCAGTGCGGACTCCTACGGCTTTCCTAGTACAGTTAGCTTCAATAGCAATGTTAGAGAATTTCTTCTATTTTCGTGGCCTCTTTTATAAACAGGTAAAAGGGGTAGCCATGGGCTCTTCCATGGCCCCAGATGTGGCAAACCTCTATGTGGCTAACTTTGAAGCACAATACTTAACTATCCATCCCTATGCATCTAATGTCCTTTTATGGAAGAGATATATAGATGACATTCTGATTATATGGGATGGTCCAGAAGATAAATTACAAGAATTTTTCTTATGGATTAATTCTCTGGATCCCCATCTACAATTTGAGGGTACCTTTAGTTCTGATAAGATTCCTTATCTTGACATCATGATTAAGAAGGATCATAGTGGCTTTGTCACAGAACTATATAGAAAGCCCACTGACCGCAATACTCTCCTCCATTATGATAGCTGTCACAATAGAGCATTCAAACAAAATTTACCGGTCAGCCAATTCCTGAGAATCAAAAGGACATGCACCACAGAGAGAGATTTTGAACGCCATGCCGTCGATATGCATTACAGATTTAAAACGAGAGGATATCCAAAAGAGAGCATTAAGAAAGCATATCTACGTGCGTGTACTGCTGACCGTCCCCTTTTGCTACAGAAAAAGAGTATTCCAACCAATTCCGATAGGGTTGTCTGTGCTCTAACATTTTCACAACATTCTAAATCAATAGTGAACATCCTCAGACAGGAATGGCATTTATTGACTACATTACCAGCATTTGATACAAAACATATTATGGTGACCTATAAAAGAAATACAAACCTAGCCAATACACTTGTTCCATCAGCTCTTATGAGATCACATGCTCCCCCTAAAATTAAGGGACACTATAGTTGTGGAAAATGTTCCATTTGCCTACACACTATCACAGCCAAAAATAGCTTCATGGATTCGAAATCAGGACATAAGGTATACCTGAATGACTACACGAACTGCAGAACGTCCAATGTAATTTATCTTATACAGTGTCCATGTCATCTTGTATATATTGGAAAAACCAAAAGAGAAATCCGTACTCGCATTACTGAGCATAAAAGTTGTATTTCCCGGAAAATCACAGATAGGCCCTTGGTCTCTCATTGGATTGCTGCTGACCATAAAATTAGTGACTTGAAATATTTAGTTTTGAAATGTATCAAACCATTTTGGAGAGGAGGAGATATAGACAAAAAACTATTGAAATTGGAACAGAGATACATTTATGAGTTTAAAAGTTTATTCCCAGAGGGTCTTAATCAAGAAATAGACCTATCAGTTTTTCTGTAAACTCATGGACCCATGTTCTGTCCCATTCCAGATGTCTATTCATAATGTTCTCTCAACTAAGTGTACTACCATTGATATTTATTCGTTCTCCACTTCACTACTGAGTTGCCTGCAGGCACATATGTATAAAAAACTGACTATCAACAAATTTATATACTAATACTATCATGAGCATTTATATGTTTCACATTATCATCTGCTCTTTAATTAGCTATTTTGATGGTTCGGCGTCAATTTGAAGGGGACATTATATTCTCCGTAGATATTCGTATTTCACCTTTGACTCCATGTAAGCACCACCAGCGTTCTGCATCCCTCCAATGCAGACAATGTTTGCACTCGATCGGAGACATAGTGTGAGTTTAACATTTACATACTGCACGATAGCAAGAGCGTTATTTAAGAAGGATGAAAAATAGATATTGTTTCTTTAAAGAAAATATATATTGCTTTCTTTAAAGATATATATTGTCTTATTAAATAAATAGTTCTCCTCATTTTTTATCGACACTCTGACTCTGCTCCGTGATTTACGTTATCATCTCTATTGTTGATTTCAGTTTATATATGTTAAATAGTTTTAAATGTGGCTCAGTGATTTCGTTTACCAATCTTACAATGAGCCTCTATGTGGTCCATCTCATTATTTACCCTCCAATCAGTTTCTTCGATTTTTTGGCGCCAATTTCAAAAGGTTACATCAGACTTTCTACAGTCAGTGCACTTTCACTTTCGTTTTTGTGGAAGCAGCACCAGCGTTGCATAAACTCTCCAAGGCAGATAATTCCTGTAATTGATCGGAGGATTAGCGTGAGTAGAATACTTACATAATATAGAATAGTAGGAGTATTTGGTCAAGCACGATAGCAATACACAATATCTTATTTTGAAAACAATTTGTTCCGTTTCTCTACCGGCACTTTGTTCGTGCTTCGTGGTTCACGACATTACATTTATTTCAGTTTACATATGCAAAAATGTTTTTAAACACAGTTCCACATCTTTTTAAGACTTGCTGTTTTATAATATATACGTTGAAGTGTACAATATAGTACCTCCCTCTAAAAAATCTTTTCTTAGCAACAACCTGTTTCATATGGCATTTTAACATACTTGTGCATTTACATGTCTTAGGTAACGATCTTGGAAGGACTAAGACATTTTTAAGGTATTTTACTTTCATTTATCATTAGTCTTAGGTGATCTTTTTTATTTTTGGGACATCATATCTCTCTCTTTTTGTCGTCGAGTTTTAAACAAGTACTGACCCAGTTCTTTTTAAGTCTGCTATTTAGTGAACCCATGTGGTTCTCTCTATTTCACCTATAACAGCATGTGGCATTACATCAAGGCATAAAAATCTATACACTGCATAGTTTCACATCATTAGTCCATTGCATTATGATAACAATATAATGATATCAAGAAACTCATAAATGTTCAATTATGTAGTCCATTGCATTCAGAGGACAATACGTCATCAAGAAATTTATAAATGTTCATTTGATTTATTCATATATCAATTTCACTCAATAACACTGTTCCAATGTCAATTTTCTTAATATGATCATCCTGTTCCTGCTCTTGACATAGGACTAATCAAGATAATTGATTTTAGGTTATTGATATGTTCAAAATAAACTATATTTATTTATTTATTCATTTAATAACGCATCACTCAATTTGTTGATATCTGGATTAACGCCAATTGTAACAAATATATTATTAGCTTTTATATAATGGTATTTTACCTTTTTACAGTTAATTGTATATGAGACACCAATTCATAGGTTATCGGTCTCAACCTTTAATACAAAGATGTAGGCATAAATAAACACACTCATTAGTTCATTATTCAGATTAGTTGATGTTATCTTCATACTCATATAAAGTCCACCATCCATACTATTTGATGTTAGGTAATTGCACAATTTAAAATATTCTGTTCTATAGTATCATTTGTTTGTGCAATCTTAATTATTGAAATAGTAACTATAGCTTCCCAAGTTTGACTTTATGATGTGGTGTAGATTCTCAATCTGTGATTCACTGTGTTTTATCATTACTTCAAAATATTTGCACACATTTTTTCGTTATATATTTTTACAATAGGGGCGCTAATATACATGGATAAAATAATATAATAAGTTATTAGACATATATTGATTTACCTTACATTTTATATTATTTTAACATTATCATTTTTATGTATTCAGTCTCCACTATATTTTTTAATCTAGAAGTGTCTGCAAGATTGTATTCATCATCATAACCGTATCTATTTACATACATAGATTTTTTAGCCCATATTTGGTACTCACCTCCAGTTATACTCTTAAATCACTATACATATTTGAATTTTTTATGATTTTCTTAACATATTTATGTTTTGTGTCATTACTTGTCGTTACCTCTAGTTATTATATTTGTAGTTTAATTTAGGCAACATCCAGTCTCTTTAACATAGTGAGACAGAACACGCCCAACCTTGAACTTAAGATTATATTACTAGTCCATGAACATGGTTGTATGTAAGTACAATAATTTTCTCTATGTTTATTTATTTATTATACTTTTGATATATACAAATTTTAGTTCATTGTCCTAAGAGTTTTACTTATATTTCATTATAATTGTCCGTAAGCGTTTATTCTGTTATTTCTCACAATATTCATATGTTTATAATTATTATCACTTCTTATTGTATTTTATGTCCTGCGTTTCCATACACTTGTTTTTGTTTAACTATATGGATGATAGTTTTACCAGTCCCTCTTTCTGTTCATATAATACTATAATATATTTTAAATGTTATGGGTAATTATTTGATTTTTATGTTTTTATTTGTTATGATTTGTATTATTCATATTTATATTGTAGCTGCTACCCCCTGATGAAGGCATTGACTGCCGAAACGCGTCGGGGTCTTTTTCAATAAATTGGATTTGAATTGTCCTTACATTTGGCTTCTTGCTTCTTGTGGCTCCTGTTGAACTTTTGCAAGAACAGTGCTCCCTGTTTTTTCTTCTTCCAAGGGGGTGCAGGGCCATGTACGGAGACTCTGTAGGGCCTCATTTGCATAAATATTTGCAAAATGTTAACATGCACTAACTTTTAGTAAACGTGCCTCTTAATGAGTGTATGGATAAAGAAAGTCTCAAAATTTTCTACATTACTATGCTCCAATGCCAACCGTCAGGCACATTAGGAAGTACTACAAACACGGCCCATTTAGAACCCACAGCAAACCCACCATATCATAACAGCACTACCAGGACTCAAAGCACCATACCCTACCTATCAAAAGGCAACATTGCAAACATTAAACCAATACATCTCAGAAAATACCAATACATCCCCTGCTCGGGAAAGAGAACAAGTGGCACTATCCAATATAAATAGAAATTACACTCACCTGGTAATTGTAGTTCCTTGAGTGACGACAGTTTAGTCCTCCACCTATGGGTAGTGCACCTCCTCCTGCAGCTTGGAGACTGGACCAATCAAAGTCTTCATTCCACAGGATGTAGCTAGCTGGAAATGCCCATCAGCCCCCAGTGAACTATTGACAAAGCAGACTCAAAAGAGCAACAAATAAGTAGCTAACAATTTTTTTCTTTTTTTGAAAACATTTGAACTATAAACTGGAACACATAGACCTCCCCTTAATATATAAAAAAGGGTGAGTTACTCCATAGCAACGCTCTTCTCCCATGACGAGCCAGGACCAACAGACAGAGGAAGGGAAGACAAAGCAAAGGCAAGGGAAAAAACGAACGCATGCACCTGCCAATTTTCCTGTCGACTGAAAACTCGTGCCGAGCTAGTCTTAAAACAGAGGGCGGGAATGAGGACTAAACTGTCGTCACTCAAGGAACTACAATTACCAGGTGAGTGTAATTTCTATTTCCTTATCATTCCTCCAGTTTAGTCCTCCACCTATGGGATGTAACAGAGCAGTACTAACGGGGGGGACCCTGCCAGCCGGCACGCAATACCGCTGACCCGAAACAGGCATCCCTCGCTGCCAGCACATCCAGCCGGTAACGTTTACTGAAAGTATGCAGCGACGACCAAGTGATCGCCTTACAAATCTCCACTGGTGGGACCAGACTGTGCTCCGCCCAGGAAGCCGCCTGCACTCTAGTAGAATGAGCTCCGAGCCCCATGGGCGCTGAACGCCCCTGCAACAAATATGCCGACGCGATTGTTTCCTTAATCCACCTGGAAATGGAAGCTTCCGATGCAGCTTCTCCCTTCCTGGGTCCTCCAAACAACACAAACAGGCGATCTGACTTACGAAAGGAGGCGGAGACAGTCAAATAACGACGTAACACTCTTTTTACGTCTAACTGACTCAAGCCTCGATCAGAAGAGTGCTCCGCTTCTGCCTTCAGAACCGGAAGAGAGACCGTCTGATTCATATGGAAAGGCGAGGACACCTTTGGCAAGAAAGAGGGCATCGGCCTAAGCACCACTTTTTCCCTTGAAAAACAGAGAAAAGGCTCCCTGCACGATAGAGCTTGCAACTCCGAAATGCGCCTAGCCGAGCAAATAGCCACTAAAAAGACCACTTTAAGGGTCAAATCCTTGACCGAAATTTGGGATAAGGGCTCGAACGGTGCCTTTCCTAAGGCCTGCAAGACCAAGTTGAGATCTCACGCCGGGACAGAAATCCGACGGGCTGGGCAAAGTCTGGAAACCGCTTTCAGAAAATGCACAACATCGCCATGAGCCCCTAGAGACACGCCCTGGATCTTACCTCTATAGCAGGCCAAAGCTGCCAAATGCACTTTTAGAGAACTGGCGGCAAGGCCCTTCTCGAAGCCATCCTGCAAGAAACTCAACACTATGGACACTGACACCCTGGCCGCACGCACTTGATGTCTGGAACACCAGTCTTCAAAGATCTGCCAAATGCGCACATAAGCGAGCGAGGTCGACCACTTCCGAACTTGAAGTAAGGTTGAGACGACCGACCTAGAGTAGCCCCGCTTTCTTAACCTCGCCCTTTCAATGGCCAAGCCGTAAGCAAGAATCGATCCACCTGCGACATCTAAAGGGGCCCTTGCACCAGGCGCTCCGGCGACAACGGAAGTCGCCACGGTAGTCCGTCCAGTAATCTTATCAGATCGGCATACCACGGGCGCCGAGGCCAATCCGGCGCTATCAGAAGCACCCTTCCCCGATGGGCTTCGATGCGCTGAATCACGCGACCAATCAGGGCCCACGGAGGAAATACATAGAGCAGTCCCGTCGGCGGCCACGGTTGAATCAAGGCGTCGATCCCCTCCGACATGGGTTCCCTCCGCCTGCTGAAGAGCCGACTCGCTTTCGTGGACTGGCACGTAGCCATCAAGTCCAGTACTGGTACCTCCCATCGGAGAGTCAGCTGTGCGAAAATCTCTGGATGCAATTCCCATTCTCCGGCATCCACCTGAACTCTGCTGAGAAAATCCGCTGTCACGTTGTCTCTCCCGGCAATGTGAGCGGCCGATATTGCCTTTAACCGCGTCTCTACCCAGGCAAACAGCACCTCGGACTCCTCCTCCATGGCTGCACTCCCTGTGCCTCCCTGCCGGTTTATGTATGCCACCGTTCCGGCATTGTCCGACAGCACACGTACTGCCTGGCGAGTCACTAGCATCTCGAACTTCTGCAGAGCCAAGACCACAGCTCTCAGCTCCAGGCGGTTGATCAACCAGCTGCTTTCCCCCGCCGTCCACTGCCCCTGAGCAAAATGTACTCCACAATGCGCTCCCCAGCCTGCCAGACTTGAATCCGTGAACAGTTGAAGCCACTCCAGCTGCTCCAAAGGCATCTCCGCTTGCCAGGCCGCGGGGCACATCCACCACCGCAGAGCCCGCCGGACGTGAAGAGGACAAGGGAGACGTTTGTTCAGCAAATCGGACTGGTTGGACCAACGACGAAGCAAGGCTCGTTGCAACGGCTGCATGTGAAACCGGGCCCAAGGGACAACCTCCAGCGTTGCCACCATCGTTCCTAACACCTGAAGGTACTTCCATGCCGTTGGCGCCAACAGCTTCCGGAAGGCCCGGACCACACTCCGAAGAGCTTGTGTCCTGCGTTCCATCAGAAAAACCGAACCTTTCCGAGTATCAAACTGTACCCCCAAATACTCGAGAACCTGAGTTGGCGCTAAATGACTTTTGAGCGGATTGACCACCCAACCTAAGCTCTGCAGGAAAGCCACTACCTTCCTCGTGGCTTTTTCACTTTTGTCTAGGGATTTTGCCTGTATTAGGCAATCGTCGAGGTAGGGATGCACTAAGACCCCCTGCCTTCGCAGCGCTGCCGCCACCACTACCATTATCTTGGTGAAAACTTGGGGCGCCATTGCCAATCCGAAGGGCAGTGCCTGAAACGGAAAATGATCCCAAGGTAGGGCGAACCGCAGAAACTTCTGATGCGATGCTCTGATGGGAACATGAAGATAGGCCTCTGAAAGATCGAGAGAGGTGAGAAGTTACTCTCCCTGACAAACTGCCACAATGACGGATCGGAGGGTTTCCATGCGAAAATGCGGTACTCGAAGACACTGATTCACCCCTTTGAGGTCCAGAATAGGGCGAAGAGAGCCGTCCTTCTTTGGCACCACGAAATAGATGGAGTAACGCCCCATGCCGTATTCCGTGGGCGGCACCGGGACGATGGCTCCCAACTGAAGAAGGCGATCTAAAGTTTGCCGAACCTGCAAAGCACGAACGAGTCCCGCACCGGCCTCGCCAGATCCAGCGCATAGCCGTCGCGGATGATCTCCAAGACCCACTGGTGCGACATTATGTGGGTCCAGGCGGAAAGAAACCCCCTCAGGCGGCCCCCGATCGGTTGTCCTTCCGCCGGGACCCGCTGCCATTCATTGGGGCTTCCGAGCGATGCCCGAAGATGCCGCTGCAAAACCTCTGCTTGCCCCCCAGAACCCCCGGAAACCCTGGGAGCGAGAGGCAAATCTTCCTCTTTGGGAACCCGCGAAATGGGGAGAACGAAACCTCTGAAAATTCCTAAACTGCCCCCGAAAGAACGTGGAAAATTTCCCCTGTTTGGGCTTGTCCTCTGGAAGTCTACCTCCCTTGGACTCCCCCAAATCCTTGACCAGCTTATCCAGATCCTCACCAAACAATATTCTTCCCTTAAAAGGAAGCTTACCAAGCTGAGACTTGGAGGACCCGTCAGCCGCCCAGTTCTTTAGCCAAAGGGCCCTCCGCGCCGCCACCAGGGAAGACATACTATTCGACAAGGCCTTGATTAGGTCGTAGTGCACATCCGCTAAGTACGCCGAACCGGACTCTAAACGCTGGAGCTCCCTTACCTCGCCTTGCTCCAACGTTGTCGATTGCCAGAGGTGTTGGCCCCAGTGAAGACAGGCCCTAGCCACCCAAGCACCACAGATGGATGCCTGCAAAGAAACTGCATCCACTTCAAAAGACTGCTTCAACAAACCATCCATCTTTCTATCCTGTGGCTCCTTCAAGTCTGCACTGCCTTCCACCGGGATTGTGGTCTTCTTTGTGACAGCCGACATTGCCACATCAATCTTCGGGACAGGAAACCTGTCCTTATCCTTGTCCGCCAAGGGATAGAGCTTATTCATAGTTCTTATGCCCTTCAGACCCGCTTCTGGATGGTCCTACTCGTTCTGAATCATCTGATCTATCACCTTATGAATGGGGAACACTACCTGTGTTTGGCGCACCGCCTGAGTAATAGGATCAGCAGTATCCTCTTCCCTTGCAGTCTTGTTTGGATGTGGGCCAAAGCGTTTGCAAGGCCTCCGAAATGAGGGCGGACAACTCCTCCCTCCGAAAAACTCGAATGATCCTCGCTTGATCCTCAGGCTCAGTTATCTCACCTTCTTCTAAATCCTTGAACTCAATCTCCATGTCAAGCTCCTGCTCCTCTGCCTCCTGCAAATCCACTTCGGAGGGAGAACGCTCTGGTGGACGCGGTCTCTTGGGCGCCTTGGAAACCACATTCTCACGGTCCGCCAGCCCCGAACGCATACCGACAGAGGGGGGAGGAACCTGTACCGGCAAAATACCTTGCCGTTTTCAACAGAAAGCCTGATGCATGAGTAATACAAAGTTCGGAGAAAACTCCTCCATCTGCATTGAAGGGATCCCCGAAACACCAGACGCCCCATCGGTAGGTGGGGCGGAAGGGCCAGGAGTCGAAGCCTCACCCTCCAGCTCTGCTAGCAAGTCCGTCAGGGCTGAGGCTGCAGCGTCCTCCATTTGCTGTTCTACACTGAGAGACACTGAAGCACAGCACCTACAGATGCCTGCCTCTGAAGTCGTGCTCCTACGGGTGCCACAAATCACACACTGATACCTTGCTGACATGGACAGAAGATCCTTGAGGCCCCCCAAAGGCTAGCGAAGGAAAATCCGTACTCCCCTTTCCGAGCCGGATGTTCTTACTTTGTGTCACTTTGTCTCTTTTTTTTAATGCAGGCAACCCGTTGAGCAATACACTGCTGCAATGCAAAACCTTCAGAAGATCCCAGCCCCCGCGGATCTAAAAGCCCAGAAAGAAAACAAAAGTAAATTAAGCAAGAAATAAAGAAAAAGAGAAAGAAAGAGCAAAAAAACCCCTAAAACAAGTAATTTTGCTGGAAGGGATACTGAAATCGCCACAGAATAGTCTTGCCGGTGTGTTACAGCCGCCGCTGAGGAAACCGCATGTCTAAAATGGCCGCGGTTTCCACAAACGGTTTGGCGCGCTTTTAAAACGGCCCCGAAGCACCACAGGATAGATCAACTGCGAGTCCCCCGGCTTTCCCCACTCTCCCCAAACTGTACCTGAGGGGAATGGCTCTCTTTTCAGCGCCCTGAAGTCCGATCGCCGAAACGGACCAGGACGCTGTGGAGACTGCAGCCTTCACACTGAAACAGCCCCGGAGCCGACGCTGCAGCTCGTAGAGTCAGTGGACCGCCTGGGGACTGAATAAGGAGCTCTACCCCATCCAATCTAGGGGTAAGAGATCCGGAGAGCACACAAAGACAGCCAGGGGATGCAAGCGACTTGGCAGGACAGAGTAGGTTATGGACACAAACCCCGTCTGCTCCGTTAGCTGTCTTTTTTTTTTTTTTTTTTTTTTTAAGAGACAGTACCCGGATTAAACGCCTCTAAATTAACTGAACCAAACCAACTGTAAAATGAATTTGAAAGAACTCCAAGTAGCCTGCTCCTTATTGGTTTCTCCAGTGAGCCCAGCACCTAGGCTCACAAGGTCCTCCGCTGCGTGGAGACTGGACACACTGGGGGCTGATGGGCATTTCCAGCTAGCTACATCCAGTGGAATGAAGACTCTGATTGGTCCAAGCTGCAGGAGGAGGTGCACTACCCATAGGTGGAGGACTAAACTGGAGGAATGATAAGGAAACTACATAAACAGAATATCTCAGCTCGGTTACACATGCAGAACATAGACCATCACCAAACAAAGAACAAGGGATCACAATTTAGAAATAGGAAGACATTAAACCAGGAACCCCAAAAGCCAAATTTGAAATGTACAACAACAATGCAGAAATAAAACTATAAATTAATTTCCACTTGTACAAAACAAAATGCAGACGTTAAATACGCACATTTCCCAGAGCTGACATATTCCAGTTAATAAATTCAAAATAAAAAAGTATTTTTCTGCCTTTTGTTGTTTGTGCATTTTATTTTTCAATTGCAATTGCTCCAGTCACTTTCTTCTGGTTTCTTCTTGTCTTCTGCCATCTCTCCGTTGTCTGCTGTCCATTTGTCCTCTCTTCTAGTTTCTTTTCCATTCTCTCTCTACATCTGCTTTAACATACTGATCTTTTTCCTTTTGCTCTTTCCTTTATCTCTTTCTTTATTCCTTTTTCATCCACTCAAATTTTACTCCTCCATCCTTAATCCCCACTTACTCTCCCAATACCTGGACAATCGTAGATTTTCTTCCCTCCCACACAAAATATTTTTCCCCTCTCCATTTCACTCTCCCAGCCCCATCCCATTCTAGTCCTCCCACAACATCAACTCCCTTCTAGTTCCAGCCCCACCCAGCATCCGCTCCCTTCTAGTCCCCGCATCAGCCCATTTCCAATCTTATCCTAGCCCCTCCATCAGCCCATTTCCAGTCCTAGATCCCCCATCCATTTCCAGTCCTATCCTAGCCCCACCGTCAGCCCATTTCCAGTCCTAGTTCCCCCATCCATTTCCAGTCCTATCCAAGCCCCCCATCAGCCCATTTCCAATCCTAGCCCCCCATCAGCCCATTGCCAGTCCTATCCTAGCCCCACCATCAGCCCATATCCAGTCCTAGCTCCCCCATTCATTTCCAGTCCTATCCTAGCCCCTCCATCAGCCCATTTCCAGTCCTTTCCTAGCCCCTCCATGAGTCCATTTCAATCCAAGACCCCCACAGTCCATTTCCAGTCCTATCCTAGCCCCTCTATCAGCTCATTTCCAATCCCACCCCATCAGCCCATTTCCAGTCTTTTCCTAGCTCCACCATCAGCCCATTTCCAATCCTAGCCCCCCCCCAACAGCCCAAGTCCAGTCCTATCCTAGCCGCTCCATCAGCCAATTTCCAGTCCTAGCTCCCCCCCCACAGCCCATTTTCAATCCAAGCCCCCCTCCCCATCAGCGATTTCCAGTTCAAGCCCCCTCCACAGCCCATTTCCAGTCCTAGCTCCCCCATTCATTTCCAGTCTTATCCTAGCCCATCAGCCCATTTCCAGTCCTTTCCTAGCTCCCCTCCACTCAACCAATTTCCAGTCCAAGCCCCCCACTCAGCCCATTTCCAGTCCTAGCTCTCCCCCCCCCACTCAACCCATTTCCAATACAAGCCCCCCCATGAGCCTATTTCCAGTCCTAGCCCCTCCATGAGTCCATTTCAATCCTAGCCCCTCCATCAGCTCATTTCCAATCCCAGCCCCCTATCAGCCCATTTCTAATTCTAGCCCCCTCAACAGCCCATATCCAGTCCTATCCTAGCCCCACCATCAGCCCATTTCCAATCCTAGCCCCCCCAACAAAGCCCAGGGCCAGACCTAGCCTAGCCCCTCCCTCAGCTCATTTCCAATCCCAGCCCCCTCTCAGCCCATTTCTAATTCTAGCCCCCTCAACAGCCCATATCCAGTCCTATCCTAGCCCCACCATCAGCCCATTTCCAATCCTAGCCCCCCCAACAAAGCCCATGTCCAGTCCTATCCTAGCCCCTCCATCAGCTCATTTCCTTTCCTAGCTCCCCCCTGTCATCCCATTTCCAGTCCAAGCCCCCCTCCCCGTCAGCTATTTCCAGTTCAAGCCCCCCCTCCACAGCCCTTTTTGTCCTAACTCCCCCCCCCACAGCCCATTTCCATTCCAAGCCCCCCTCCCCATCAGCTATTTCCAGTTCAAGCCCCTCCCTCCACTCAGCCCATTTCCAGTCCTAGCTCCCTTCCCCAGCCCATTTCCAGTCCAAGCCCTCCCCTCCCTTCCCCTCCTGAAAAGCCCCACGGCTATCTAAAATGCTTTAGAGGGAGCCGGAGGGGCCCCGGCTCACCTCTAACAGCTGCCGAAGTGAAGCACATCTTTTTCCTTCACTTCAGCAGCTGTACTGAAGTTTAGAACGCTGCCGTGCTGAGGTCAAAGGGGACCTCCTGTTTTATGGCGCTCAGCACGGCAGCGTTCTAAACTTTAGTACAGCTACCGAAGTGAAGGAAAGAGATGTGCTTCACTTCAGCAGCTCCCGGCTCCCTCCCACTTCAGCAGCTCTCCGGCTCCCTCTAAAGCTGCCCAGCCTGCCATTCAATGCGGGATGTTGTTGGTGTGGGGCCCCCTGAAGCGCAGGACCTTGTGCGAACAACATTCTCACACAATGGACAGGCCAGCCCTTATGGATAGTAACAGGTCAGTGATGAATCTTATCCCTCTAAGGCTCTTATTTTTCATGCCAGTTCGCTAATCGAGCAAGCTAGTAGTAGCAGTGCTCCCCCACTAATGTAGGCCAACTTACCTGTTACACTGTTCAATTTATAAATTCATGCAGGCATTGTAAAAGGAATCAAAATAGGCAGATGAGACAGGCCTTATGGTTCTGATCTGACATCAATTTCTATGCTGATATATATTGCTATCGCTGAAAACAACTAATTCTCATTCTCCGGAAACAAGCAGGAAGTCAATCCTCACATATGGGTGACGTCGGCACTGACGGAGCCCGCGTGGATCCACTCCTCAGCTTTCAAAGAAAGCTTTTGGGAGATACACCACGCATGCATGATCACCTTCTCGCTCAAAGCTGCCATCTTGCCTCAATCTGTCTTTTTCTGCGGAGCCCTGCAGATTTCCTGTCTGTGCACCCCAGTAAAAGCTGATTTTTTTACCCTAATCGTGTTTTCTTTACCGTTACAGAGTGCTCAATTTGATCACCTTCTGCGCCACAGTCTTGCTTCGGCGTCCTTGTTTTTCACTCAGGTGTCCTTTCCTTTAATTTTTGCTTTTTTGAATCGCAGGATTTTTCTCGCAGCCTACCTGGTCGAGACATCCAAGTTTGACCTCGCAGACCTCGCTTTCCCTGCCATGTCACCTCGCAGACCTCGTTTTCCCTGCCATGTCCCTGACCAGTGGTTTTAAGTAGTGTGGTAAGTGCAATCGAATGATGTCCTATAACAACCATCACTCCACCTGCATAAAGTACCTCAGGGCAGATCACGACGGATCCTCCTGCCTGCTTTGCCTCCTCATATTGGCAAAATCCCGGAGGGACCTTGAAAGGCAGCAGGGGGAGCCTGTTTGGTGTCTGGCTCTGGCTTGGTATCAGGAGCAGAATCCCTTCCCTCGACGCCAGCAACAGGCGATGCGGCATCGTCAGATGACTTCTCGCAGACGTCAATGGCGCCCTCAAAGTTGATGCCGAGGACCGACCCGGTGTTGGGGGGGGGGGAAGTCCTTTTCAACTCTGTCTCTGGGCCCTCAGCACAACTCAGGGGACGACGGATGGGAGCACTGTTCCCTCTAATCTGTGTGCGCGCACACACCTCGCCGAGCGAGCACACATACTTTACAACAGAGCGCACAAAAATTATGGTTCTGATAGAAAACACAGACTTCTACAATATTTTCTAGTGCAATCTTATAGACCTTCAGGATATAAGATCTTTAGTCTTAAAATTTAATTGGCGCATTGAGAAACTTACGCTTCCGTACTTTGGCTTGCGACATGCGTGAGCAGTCCAATTGTAATCTGTAATTCGAATTGCATTATTAAATTTTTTATTACATTGAAAAATGAAAGTTCATTTTTAAAATGTCGAAACCGATAGCGATGAGAGGTACAAAACGTAAGAGAACAGATGGAGCTTTTAAGCCTGAATGGCTTGAAGAAATTGTTGAAACGGAGACACTAAAATCTCGGGATAAAAAGTGCGTTCAACTGCGTGAAATATTCACTTACGAAGAAGATGACGGAGTAGTCTGTTTATACTGCTGAGATGCAAACACCATCGAAGAGGTTTTGAGTGGCAAATTTTGGGATGATGTGTGGAAACTGAACTTTTTGAAACGACATACAGTATTGTCTAGTAAGTCTCATACTGAAAGTTTTAAGAAACTTAGAGCTAAAAATCAAAATTTAAGAGGAGGATTATTTAACTTTTTGCTTGAGAGCACCGCTGAAAAAGAGAAAGGGCAAATTAGTAATGAACGGACGCGTTCTACAGCAGAAGAAATTAAAATTCTAATTGATAAGTGTTTTGCTGGCTGTTCGGATGAATATTTTCATGCTCTCTGTTCAAGATATTAATGAATACATGTCCAAGTACATAACCATACCTGAAAGCTGGAGAAGCAAAAACTATTTGTTTGAATTTCTTGAAATCATAAACATCAATGTCCAAGATAAGCTCATTATAAGAAAAACCAAATAGTGAACCTCGGATAAGCTAGTGTTCCCCATGACCCACCAGAATTTTTTTGTCGGACCTAAATTCCTCGCACCGGAGCTACCAGCAGTGAAAATGCGGTTAAGAGGAAAAGTGTCCTTTTTAATCAAAAAGCAGTAGGAAACACGTAAACTGCCAGTAATTTCACCCGGTCAGAACGCCCTTCACTTATCTGCAATTTTGGCGATATATGCTGGAACAGGTGATGCATACACGACAGTCCTGCGTTTCAGGTATTATACTTTTCCATACCCTGCTTCAGGTAAGTTTGTCATCACCCAACAAAGACGCCAGCTCATAGCAGATGTTGCATCAGCAGCATATCATACATTAACTATTGATGAAAGCACAGACATTTCTGTCAACAAATACTTAATACTTTACTTCAAATATCAGCCAGTAGATTCATGTCTGTATAAAACTTCATTTGGTGGGATGCTACAGTTGGAAGGATGTCATGCTGCATCAATAGTCAGTGCACTCCAGGAATTCTATGGGAAATACAAGCTTGACCTTAACAAAATGGTCATGTTTACTTCGGATGGTGCCTCTGTCATGTCAGGCAGAATAAATGGTGTTGCTGTGCAGCTAAAAAAAAAAAGTTTCGCATTTAGTGCAGCAGCATTGTGTTGCCCATTGTCAAAATTTGAGGATCTCTGAATCATGGAAGGAAGTAAAGTTGATGAAAGAAGTTGAAACTTTCATGAGAACTGTTTACACAACCTTTTGTCTATCTTCTACTAAAAGGTCACAATTTAAAGAATTAGCAGATGCTTCTGAATGCGAGTCAATTGCTTTTAGACCTCTGAACGAAGGTGGTTATCTAGACATTTTGCTCTTCAAGCAATTATTGGAAATTATGATCCATTATTAAAATACTTTGAAGAAGAGAAGGATAATGATCCCTTTGCATAGTACTGTTATAAAAAGCTAAACAGTCATCAATTCCATATAGCACTGCAAATTTTGAATGATGTTTTATCTGAACTAGCTTCATTAACAATGGCATTTCAAAAATGTGGGCTAACACCACTGGAAGCATATCATCTTGCACAGGGAAGGCTGAACAAAATCCGAATGCAATACTTGGGTGACACAGTAAAATGGAGTGATAATGTTAAAAATCTTCGACAAGATACGTGGAGACGTTTCAGTGGATACTTGTTCCACACTTATTTTCATTAATATGCTGTGTCTGCATTTAGGGGAAAGATTTCCTGAAAATGAAATTGAGGAATGGTCTGCTTTTGACGTGACAGCAATAGCACAGTGTGATTATGAATTTGGAATTGAAAATGTCCGATCACTCTGCTTAAAGTACAAACAATTTCTTATGGAGGAATATATTGTTATTCGGCAGTACAATGACTTCAAGTTCTTAGTCGCAGAAAAAATCAAAAGCAAACTGATAAACAGTTTTCCGGATATAGTGACTTTGGCATTTCAGAATGCTCACTTAAATAATACGCTCTATATCAAAACAGTCGCTCACGTGTGAAATAGGCAAAAATATTTCATCCAAACTTCTCAAAATTAATCTCAAACATTTAAAGAGGTCTCAGACTTAATCGGTTCTGCCACCGGGACTGACGTCTGTTATCACGGCAGAAACACTATTAGCATCAATGACCTCTGGAGCTAGTTGAACAACGCTTTTGTAATGCAGAAAGTCCAATAATCAAGAAAGAAAAGCTGTAAGCAATCCTTATCTGCGTCTTCAACAACACCCCATGGATTGGGTTGAGCTCGGATCCCGACGCCTCACTCAGGTACCAGTCATGCGTTTCACGACATTAACTTTCTTCAGGGGATCAATGCGGCTCTCCCAGCCAACCGACAATTACCTAACAAACATACCACCAAACATACTCAACATTAACATTAAGCCCTATGTAACATGGACAAATCATTTAAAACTCTCCACTACCTAAAGAGATGAACTGTCAACATAAAGAAACTGCCTTACCATGTCATTCAAAGAAAGCTGCCCGCGTTTACTCAATGCTTCTCTTCATTTCACAATCTTAACACAAAACGCCGCGCATGCGGACAGAAAGAACCCTCCCTCAATTTATCAGAAACCCCTCCCTCTTTTTCACATTGGTCTCGTATTCTCCACTCCTCCATTCATGACTTCAGCGAAGACCTCTCAGGAAACAATTCCTTACTTTCATTCATGCAGCAACCACGGTAAATGGAACGCCCACTAACTACTTGAACCCAATCTTAAGATTAACCAACTACGTCCAGCCACCTCCACATATTAATCTATAAAGGGCCAATCTACCACAAGTACAATACTAGTACTAACCTATCTCTATATTACAAGTACATGTGTAGCCGATCTTAACCATTTAAAACTTCACGCACAAGCTTTGGACTTGCCTATCATGCTCACAAGCCTACGACGTTCCACGGTTGTTGGGTCCTGCAAACCTGATACTACTGAACCCCCACCCAATATCTATAGGCAGCGTGCCCATTCTATAGACATGTTCAGGCCCTTTGGGACGACAGTAGCAAAAGTATAGATCCACCATTGTTCCCGCTGGATTAGCACCTGGTCAACTGACCGGCCCCTTTTACCATGTAATACTTGATCTAAACACATGAGTCGAAGTTGCTCAAAATGGTGACCTTGCACTATGCAGTGCTGCACTATAGGGGCTTCAAGCACTGCACATTTTAAGCGACTCCTGTGCTCCCGGGCTCGAACACGAAATGGCCGCGTGGTCTTACCTATGTAATACCGCATTTGTGGTTGTAATTACTAGAAACTTTCCGCATCATTTAGTAATCATCTATTTTTATTTAATTTGATTAAAATCAGTGTGGTGTACATACTGTATTCTGACATGTAGTCAAATTTTAAAGTATATAACTCCGAGTGTCGTTATGTGGCGCACAAAAATTTAACCTTCCTTCAAAAGCTGCAAATCTGATATTTTATGCGAACACAGCCTACAGAAAATTACAGGAAACATTGCCCTGGACTTATATCCCAGGAAATGTCTTCTCCTAAACTGGGTGTCCCTAGCTAAATCTGGGAAAATATGGACTTAAGAGCCCAAAAGCATCTCGCTGAAATTTCTGAAATAAGCTCTAAGAAATAAAGACTTGTCCGACTCTAGAGCCAGAGATAACAAGAGAGTAGAGTGAGTTGTAATCGCCTCCATAGAGCTCTCAAGGAAGTCCGTCTAATCTCCAGCTCCAGGAGAGCTCTCTGGGGCGACACCCCAGCTACTAGGCATGGCATACATGTACAGGCCTTAGTCTGGGGGGGCATATGCTCCGTGGAGATCTTTAAGACTCCCCCCTGTGTACCATCTCCTAAGGCGATTGAATATGAGACCGTGGGAAACTGAGTAAACGAAGACTGAATACCTTGAGAATTAAGTTAGGAAAAATAATCTTTCGAGTAGTCACTGTCCTGTCCTTCAGCTGAGAACCTGAAGCGCCCACAGCTGACCAAGTTCTTCGTCAAGTCGTGCCTGCTTCCCTTCCTGGTCCTTCAAGGCTCCAAAGACCACAATGGAATTGTTTTTAAAAAGAAAGTTTTGAACTCACATTCACAGTCAAGGTTTGCAGGGAAACATTCACAGAAGCTACCGCTTCCCATAGTGCTTCCATAGTGACCTTGGCGGGCTTCATTAAACTCCGAGCACCTGGAGCTGGCATAGTTCCTGCAGTTGCTCTCAGCAACTCCTCATATGCAACAGATGATCTAGCAACTCCTCCACTTCCAGGGGTCTCTCTGAAATCCCGTGACAGCACAGCTGTGAGCCCTCGTCACTCCCCTGCGACGGCGTGCTAGTAAGCAAAACCCTTGAGATACTCGGGTCTACAAGACAGAATCCCTGTAGACCTGCCAAAGACACTGCTCCTGCACTGGCAACTAAAAAGCCACAGGCGGTCAAAGTTCTTTGTCCAGGCCCAGTAGTAGCAATCTTTCCCAAGGGTAGGTAAGACTGTTTCCGCTTCCTTTGCCCCTTCGAGTGCTGGGAGCCTGCACACCAGACAACTGAGCTCTCGAACATGAGGGGGGGGGGGGGGAGTCCATGCCAGCACACCACTCCACTGCCATCTTGCCTCCTCCCTTGTCCCAGCCTTTCACCATGGAGGTATTTAAATGTCCCTATCATATCTCCCCTCGCTACAAAGGGAAAACAAGCCCTCCTTCCCACACATATCCCTACATCACTATTTACTATTTTAATGTAATACTTTGTTATTCTGCAAGAAGTAGAACTCTTGAAAGTCAAATTACAAATGTATGGGGTCAGACCAAGTTAAAAAAGGATAACGTGTTGGCTGTGCAACACATAATTTTGCAGGCAATCCAGTTTCAAGTGCCACACTTAACATACATATTTTCAAAACAAATTCATTTGCTTTAATTTGAAAAGACCCACCCGATATTCTTCCCCTGTGAGTGGTAAAAACTTGTCAGCAGCGACTAAAACCCACAGTGTTTCAGATCCACCGAGCTAATAAAGCACCCAGAATTATTTAAATCTTGTACATAGTTGTTATTTAAATAGTTTTCTGTGCTGTCCACCTTGATACTGTTATATGTAACTCGTTTGTTTTATGTGAATCACCCTTGATCTCTGGAAGGGATGGTATAGAAAAATGTAACAAATAAATACATTCCGATTTCCACAGCCCTTTCAAATCACATGAGGTATGCGGAACTGGCTCACTGTGACCGCACAGTAGTAAGATACAGATCTTTTGGCTAAGCCACTTGTTCAGCTGCCACAGCCCTCTGTCACTGCTGACCCACCTCAACCGTCAGTCAACTTTTCCTTCTTGACCTTTCTGTGCTTGTCCTAAGTACTTCTAATTAAGACTAATTTCCTAACCTCATCTGCACTCGGCTATGATTTGTGCACAGGTTGCTGCACTTGATGGTTCCTAGGTTCTGCTGGTTACTCTTGTGGTTGCAGGAGTCCTTGTAGAATTTTATTTATTTATTTAACAGGTTTTATGTAATGTATAGAATATGTAAGGTGTTCAAATTTCTCAGTAATGCCATACCATAGCTGTTAGGTGGTCATGCCTGCAAGGCTGTGAAGACGCCAGAAAGTGAACAGATGAGCTAATCAACTTTCTCAGTTGTACTGCCACTTACTGCTGCTTTCAATCATTTGTGTTCCTTTCCATCAGATGCATGGAAAGGTTTCTCCAGGACACAGCAGCACCAGCAACAATTTTAAAAAAAAAAAAAGTCATTCCTATCATCCTGCCAGATCAATCTAGGTGAGTGGGACATGTCTCCCAGCCAGCAGGCAGAGGTAGACCAGAGCAGCTCTCATCAATTATACTATCATCTAGTACAGCAAAGAGAGAAGCAAGTATTTGCCTCCAGCAGATGGTAAGATGAGTGGACTGGTGCAGCAGTGCAGATAGACCTATCTCCCCTGGCCCAAACTACAGTCCTATAGCATGTGTGCAGAGACCGGTAGACCCATCATTTGCCTAGAACTTGGATATGCCCCTGTCTCGCCCTGTTTCCAGCGCTGTTACCCATGGGTTCTTATAGGTTCCTAATGTAACAAAAAGAAATAGAGGAGGTAAAGGAAACATTCATGGCCTGCACAAGAATAGAAACCATAAAAATGATAACGTGCACTTACCCACCTGTAACGGATGTTCTCTGGGGACAGCAGGAATCAGTCCTCCACTCCCAGCTTTCAAAGAAAGCTTTTGGGAGATGACTACACATGTGTAGTCATCTTCCCGCTCAAAGCTGCCATCTTGCCCCAGTATAATACCATAGCACAAGGCGGCAAAAAATGAACACAAAAAGAAACAACTCCTAGGGGAGGAGGGAGGGTTGTGAGGACAGATTCCTGCTGTCCCCGGAGAACACCTGTTACAGGTGAGTAACTACATTTTCTCCAAGAACAAGCAGACAATCAGTCCTCGCATATGGGACTCCCAAACTACAGGCTACCAAAAGAAACCTGTAAAAGCCACGGGCAACCCAAAAAGTGGATCGTAAAGGGCAGCAGGGGGTGCTAGTTGGCTAGTAGTTTGAAACTTCAGCAGCAGCATCAAAGATGCAATCCCACCCTCAGTAGCTGGAACACAGAGGGCTGGAGGAAAAGGAGTTGCATTATTCCCTGAAGAGGTGACAGGCACTATCCCCCTGGGAGGTTTCCTCCAAACAGTAGTGAGCCCGTGAAAGGACGGAAAGCACAGAGGACCAGGTGGCTGCCCGGCAGATGTCCAATAAGGGCACCGGCCGCAGGCTAGGTAAGGAGGCTGCCATGGTCTGCATGTTGTGCGCTGTTACATGTCGTTCCAGAGCGAGCCCCGTCTGCTGGTAGATGAACATAACTGAGTCGGCCACCCACCTTGAGAGAGTATACTTGGAGACTGCCACCTCCAAGTGGCTGGGATCAAATGACACAGAGTTGCATTGACTGGCGGTAGGGCTGCGTCCTCGGGATGTAGAAGGCCAGGGCCCGCTTGCAGTCCAGAGTGTGCAATAAGGCTTCCGCCCTCAAGGAGTAAGGCCGGGGAAAGAAGGTGGGCAGCACCACCTCCTGGTTCAAATGAAATGCTGAGACCACTTTGATGCGTCCGAAGGATCACCTTGTTACTATAGAACCTTGTGTAGGGCTCATGAGCCATAAGCGCCAGCAATTAGCTCACTCGCCTGGCGGAGGTGAGTGCCACCAGGAAGACAACCTTCCAGGAAAGGTACTTCAGGGGCAGGTCGCCAGAGGCTCGAAGGGAGCTTGTATGAGCTTTCCCAGAACGGACATTGAGGTCCCACGCCACTGGTGTTGGGTGAATCGGGGGCCACAAAAGGAGAAGTCCCCGCATGAAACAGCTCACCAAGGGGTGGACGGACAGAGCTTGGCCCTCCACTGCATGATGATGCGCTGAGATTGCACAGAGGTGCACTCTAATAGAAATGGATTTCAGGCCTGCGCCTGACAGGTGTAGCAGATACTGCAGCACCTCTGCAATAGCAGAAGAAAAGGGATCAATGTCCCACTGCATGCACCAAAGGGAGAACCTGCACCATTTAAAGGCATAAGCCCATTGCGTAGAGTCCATATGCGAGGCTAGCAGGACATCCTCCACCATCTGCGGGAGGTGGTAGCATATAATGACTACCCTTTCAGCAGCCAGACCGTCAGGGCCAGTGACTGGAGGTTGGGGTGATGCAGTGCACCCCCCTCCTGCGATAGCAGGTCCAGGGCACACTCCAGTGACCAAAGGTTCCTCCACGACAACTGCAGCAGGAGGGGGAACCAGAGTTGTCGCAGCCAGTGGGGCGCAATGAAGAGTATGGAGGCGCTTCCGCCCGAATCTTCAAGAGGGCCCGTGGTGTCAGGGGCATCGGTGGGAAAGCATACAAGAAGCTCCCGGACCACGGAAGCCCCCTGGAGCTGAACCTCAGGAGCTGTGTGTTCTCTGGGCTGGGAAAGAGATTGATCTCTGGGGTGCACCACCACCGGAAGATCTTCACCAGAACTGAAGGATTCAGCTGCCACTCACGCGGCTGGAGAACGCAGCTCAGGTGGTCAGCCAGTATATTGTCCTGGCCTGGTAAATATACTGCCCATAGGCTTATGCCTCTAGCCACTGCAGAGTTCCAGAAATGGATTGTCTCCCAGCATAAGAGGCATGAACCTGTGCCTCCCTACTTTTGATGTAGAACATTGCAACCTGGTTGTCCGTCTTGACCTGGACAACCTGCCCCTCAAAATGGTCTCAGAAGACCCTCGGTGCATAATAGACTGCTCGGAGTTCAAGCAAGTTGATCTGCGAGGCACTTTCCTCGGGGACCAACATCCCTGCAACTGGAGGTGTAAACAATCCATGGAATTCATCAGAGCATTGCTTGACTCCACTCAGGCAAAGGCTTCCCTGCCCCTGAACCGAGCTCAGCATTTCGCCGCTCTGGCACGGCAGGTGCTGAGACTGCCCAGCAAATGCTTCGCCTCTCGCCTACGGATGCAGCAAGCCCAATGGACCCCCAGTGCCCAGTGGGCGCAGGTGACAGGCTACCTGGGGGACTGCATCCAGAGCACACTTGCCTTGGCATCTTCCCTGGCCTGGTGGCAGGACCTCTACAACCTGAGAGCTGGGCTGCTGTTCCAGGCCCATCCAGTTCAGCACGTCCTCACCAGGGACACCTCCAAGGGAAAGATCAGAGGGGACGTTATGATGGAGCACGGTGTTGGGCAACTCCTCTCTGTCTGGAAGCAGGAGAGGAAGGCCTTCCGCAATAAACAAGTAAAGAGGAAAACCAGCAGCACTTAGATAAAACCAGGGGAACTTTATTGTAGACCTTACAATAAAGTTCCCCTGGTTTTATCTAAGTGTTTGGCCATCGTTTTTTGCCCTCCGCTGGTTTTCCTCTTGACTCCTGTCTCCCAGTCCGATTCTGGTCCTCGAGGAGTCAATTGGTGCACCACAGTCCCTGGACCAACTTGGCGCCAAGGACTCCCTGTGCCGATGGTCAGATGGCATCGTGTCGGTCATCGAAGGCCTCGACACTGACCGAGCGAGACGCTCAAGGACTGAAGGTGCTGCCTCCAGGAATGTTCTCTACAAAGATGTTCCCATGAGGGGCGCCGATGACCCAGAGGGACTGAGAGTCAGGCCCCGCTGTGCCTCACGGAAATCTGGAAAGCTACATTCAAGGGCAGCCATGTGAGCATTAATGCCCAAGGGCTCTGCAGCTGCTCCGGACCCCAACAGCGTTGGGGCCAGAGTCGACTCCCTGGCTGGGAATCCCCAATGGTGACAGAGTCAGGAGTGACTCGCCATTCCTTCGATGCTGGTGTCTCGTTCCTGCGGGGCTCCTTCAACCGGTACTCCCATCCAGTGTTCCCTCTAATTTTCTGTAGGATGTGTGCGCATAAAATATCAGCTGTGCAGCTTTTGAAGGAAGGTTAAATTTTTGTGCGCCACATAACGACACTCGGCGTTATAAACTTTAAAATTTGACTACATGTCAGAATACAGTATGTACACCACAATGATTTTAATCAAATAAAATGAAAATAGAACGATTACTAAATGAAGCGGAAAAGTTCTAGTAATTACAACCACAAATGCGGTATTATTTCAGTTAACAATGACTTTCAATAAAAATTATTTCATGTAAATAATTTATGTATGGAAGAAGAGAATGAGCTTACTATTAACAGGTCATTCTCAAAATTTTTCTCTTCGATCTTTCAAATTTAACCAGTCTGAATAAATTTTATCAAGGTCTACCGATCCACCATCTTGAAGATGACTCTTAACACGCATCAGCATTTCCAAATGTTCTAGCTGTAAGCGACTCCTTATTTTGGTTTTTAAACTGTTCATCAAGCTGAAACCACGCTCACAATCTGCACTAGAAGCCCAAAACGTTCCACCAATATCCATCAATTTCGCTAAATCTGCAAAGTGAGCATTCTGAAACGCCAAAGGAGTAAAACACATTAAAAAAAAGTGGGAAACCCACAGAATGCCCAGCTATCTGTATAAGGAAGAGATAAGCGGGTGGACCTCACTCATGAACCTAAAAAAAAAAAAAAAAGGTGGTCAACAAATGACACTAGTGGTTAGAAATTGCCCTCACTGGTACAATACAATGACCAACCTGAGGGTCTTAGTTTGGCACTGACCACCTTCAGGTCTAGAATGGAGCAGAAGTAGCCACTTTTATTTTTTTAAGACGCCACGGAGTAAATGGAATATTGCCCCTAACCTTGTTCTGTGGAGAACATGTACTACTACTACTGCTACTACTGAATAATTTGTATGGCGCTACAAGATGTACGCAGCGCTGCACAGATACATGTAAGAGACAGTCCCTGCTTATCAGAGCTTACAATCTAGTCAAGACAGATAACAGAGTAGCTATAGATATGGGATACAGCTAGGGGGAATGGTAAGAAAACACAAAGATCAGGTGAGTCAAGATCTGAAAGCGGCAGCAGAAAGGTAAGTTTTCAACCTGGATTTGAAAAGGGTCAGAGAAGGTGCCTGACATACAGACTCAGGTAGTTTGTTCCAGGCATAAGAAGCAGCAAGGTGAAAGGAGCAAAGTCTGAAGGGCACAGATAGAAGTGATTTGCCAGAAGAGCGGAGTTCCAGAGGAGGGGTATAGGGAGAGATAAGAAAGGAAAGGTAGTGAGATACTGCAGAGTGAATGCACTTATACTGTAGGTCAGCAGGAGAAGTTTGAACTGGATGCAGAAATGGACACAAAGCCAATGAAGTGACTTGAGAAGGGTAATATGAGCATGACTAGACTGGCGGAAGATTAGCTGCCCAGCAGAGTGTTGAACAGATTGAAGGGGAGAGAGATGATTCAAAGGGAGTCTAGCAAGGAGTTGTTGTTGTGTAGTTGAGTCGGTGTCGACTCCTAGCGACCCTCTGGATAGTTGACCTAAACTTTGTTAGGTCTTCAGCCAAGCAGCTCATTGTTGATAGAGTGGTATCCATAGCTGCTATTATTGTATTGATCCATCTCATTGCCGGCCTTCCTCTTTTATGGTCACCATCTACCTTGCCAAGCATTATGCCTTTCTCCAATGATCTCTCGGTTCACATGATGTGTGCAAAGTATGAAAGTTGAAGTCTTGGCATCTGAGCTTATAAGGAAAGCTTAAGTTTGATCTCCTCTAGTACTGACTGGTTTTTCTTCGGGCAGTTCATGCTATACACAGTATTCGTCGTCAGCAACATAATTCAAAGGTATCAATTTTCTTCCTATCTTTTTCACTGTCCAACTTTCGCAACCATATGACGTTATTGAAAATATCATGGCCTGGAGAAGTCGAATCTTTGTAAGGACAGAAACATCTCTGATCTTGAGAATCTTATCTAGGTACTTCATGGCCATTCTACCAAGAGCAATATGTCATTGGATTTCTTGACTGCTAGACCTTTCTTTATTGATTGTTGATCCAAGTTAAAAAGTTTTCAACTGTTTCAATTTCTTCTCCATCAATGATGAACTTATTGATTTTGCCAGTTGTCAGGATCTTTGTTTTCTTAACAATAAGGTGCAGACCCATTTTAAGACTATGTTCCTTGATCTTGAGAAACAAATGTTTCAGATCCTCTTCACTTTCAGCCAGTAATGTGGTATCATCAGCATAACAATGGTTGTTGATGAGTCTTCCACCATTCTTCACACCTCAGTTGTCTTCATACAGTCCTGCTTCTCTGAAGGATTAAGCTACAATAGTCTAGAAACTAAGGAGTGGATAAGTATCTTAGTAGCGTGTTCAGAAAGGAATGGGAGAATTTTGTTGATGCTGTACAAAAGGAAATGGCAGGTTTTAGCTATCAATTGGATGTGTGTGAAGAAGGAGAGAGGAGTCAAAGATGACCCCAAGGTTGCGAAATGAGGAGACAGGGAGGAGTAGAGATGTAACTACAGCGACTGAGAAGGGAGAAAGTGGAGAGGCGAGTTTAGGGGGAAAAATAAGCAGCTCAGTTTTGACCATGTTCAATTTCAAGCGGTGGTGAGACATCCAAGCAGCAATGTCAGAAAGGCAGGCAGAGATCCGATCCTGGATTGCCAGAGAGATTTCAGGTGTAGAGAGATAGATTTGGGAGTCATCAGCATAAAGATATTACTGAAAGTCATGGAAAGAAAGGCGTGCACCAAGGGACTGTGTATATAGAGAGAAAAGGAGTGGACCCAAGATAGATCCTTGGGGTATATCAACTGAGAGCAGGATAGCAGTAGAGGAGGATCCACCAGAACAAACACTCAAAAAGTGAAGGGAGAGATAAGAAGAGAACCAGGATAGCACAGAGCCCTTCAAACCAAGCGAGGACAATGCATCAAAGAGAAGGTTGTGGTCAACAGTGTCAAAAGCAACAAAGATGTCAAGAAGGATAAGGATTGAGTAAAGGCCCTTAGATTTTGCCAGGAACAGGTCACTGGAGACTTTGGCAAGAGCCGTTTCGGTAGAATGTAAAGGATAAAAGTCAGATTGTAGAGGATCCAGAAGGGCTTGAAAGTAGAGAAAGTCGAGGAAACAGTGGTGAAACGCACATTCAAGTAGTTTAGAAATGAAGGGGAGGAGGGAGATGGGTCGATAGTGAGAAGGACAGGTAGGGTCTAGTGAGGATTTCTTGAGGAGAGGAGTGACTATAGTATTGAAGGCTGCAGGGAAAATTGCAGTGCAGAGCAATAGGTTGAGAATATGAGAAATGGAAGGGACAGTGGAAGAGATGGAACTAAGGACATGGGTGGGAATAGGATCAGAGGAGCAGGCAGTGAGTTTGGATGAGGAAAGGCAGCAAGTGGTTTCCTTCTCAGAGATCATAGAAAATGATGAAAGGGTAGCAGAGATAGGGGGGAAATTGCTGATATCATGGGTAATTGGAGGGTGAATTTTGTCATGGAAGTAGTCAGCCAGAGTTTGGGCAGAAAGGTAGGGAGGGGTCAGAGGCATAGAAACATAGAAATATGATGACAGAAAAAGACCACATGGCCTATCTAGTCTGTCCTTCCATATCAACAACTACAACAGTCCCCTTTTTACCTTTAGAGATCCTCTGTGTTTGTCCCATGCTTTTTTTGAATTCAGTTACTGTCCTCATTTCTACCAACTCCACTGGGAGACTATTCCATGGATCCACTACTCTTTCCATAAAGAAATATTTCCGCATATCAGAGGCAGAGGCACCTTGAGGAGAGAGTTGAAAGAGTCGGCGAAGGTCAGAGGCAAGAGTTAGTCAGATGGACATAGACTTGTTTGGCAAGGGCTAT
Source organism: Ichthyophis bannanicus (assembly GCA_033557465.1). Lineage (NCBI taxonomy): Eukaryota > Metazoa > Chordata > Amphibia > Gymnophiona > Ichthyophiidae > Ichthyophis > Ichthyophis bannanicus. Next base: position 567,989,262 of record CM066034.1, read on the forward strand.
GGCTGACTGTAAAGAGACAAGCATGGATTTGAAGTGTAGAAAGTCTGCAAAGATATGGGATTTGAGCCAAGCACGCTCAGCTGAGCAGGCAGAGAAACGTAGGTAGCAGGTAGTGGAAGACAACCAAGGTTGAGGTACAGTATGCCTCACAGAACGTGGCATGGGTGGAGCAAGAGCATCCAGAGCAGAGGAGAGTGAGTGTTGTAAGAAGCTACTGCCTCATCAACAGACTCGGATGACATAGTGGAGGAAAGAGGTGATGAGAAAATGGAAAAGAGAGAGCCAATGGGTCAATAGCATGAAGATTTCTAAAAAGGTTGGAGGAGACAGGGTGAGATTGAAGCGGTGAGTGGTGAAGTGTGAAGCTTACATGTGTACAATAGCCTGCAGCTGCAGGAGGTGTTTAGAGTTTTTTCAACCATCACTCTTGGTTAAGGCACCTTGAAGAGGGCTCCACAAACTTTGAGGACCTTGAAGTCACATTGGAAATAGGTCTTTTCCAAAAAAAAAAGTTGGAGCTTTTAGAAGGGCTCAGGGAGGATAAAGAAAGCTGGAGGGATGCCAGGTAGGATCCACTTGTGAAACCTCTACCGGAGGAGACTCCACAATGTGCAGAGCCATCATAGCATCCTGAATAACGGTGAAAAGATCTTCTTTATGAAAAAGATGGACCACTGTCATATCCTGTCCCTCTGCCAGGGGAAGCTTCCCTTCTTTCTGTGATTCACCCATTATAGTCTTCCCCCAGAAGGGACATGGTTGGGCTCTCAGAGGAACAAACAGGTGAAAATGAAGGGTGTGAACACTGAACCCCTTTGTCACCAGAAGGGGAGATGCCAGAGGCCCAGAGTTCCTGTAAGTGAGGAGGGCCTTAGACCCCAAAGGGAGGCTGCCATGGAGTTACCAGAAACTGAAAATAGCCCATAAGCTCTTTCAGAAGCTGCTACTCAAAGCTGGCTGAGAACAAGCCCTGGGGCCCTTAAGGACCCTCAATGGGCCTGCCGGCTTGTATCTGCAACCGCCTCACCATGCTTCTCTTTAACTGGGACTATGCAGCTATCGAAAACGGCTGCCATAGCTGTTGGCAGAAAAATCTTGGACAAAGTAGAGGCAGCAAAATCAGCAGCGGGGCACTGATATTATAAAAAAAAAATGTGCCCCAAATCTTCTCCATCATACTTGGAGCAAAAAGAGCCAGCTGCAGAGTTCACTTGACGAGAGCTGCAAAACATACCTCTGTGCACTTGGTATCAAGGCAGAGCTCAAACGAAGTTAAAAGGAAAAACCCAGACAGAAAAGAAAACCACAGCATAAAAATGGACCCATGATCAGTAATGGAATCCCTGTAAGGCCAGCAAGATAAACACAAGAAAGGACTCCCCAGCCGCCTACATAGGCCTGGGAAAGCCCAGATACCTGAAAGGAGAAATTTATTTTTTTTATGCTGCTTTATTCAAGCAGCAAAGAGAATCAAAGAAAAAAAAATAAAAGAACAAAATTTAAAAAAAAGGGAAAAATAAGCAGAACATAGGACAGTACGTGGGAAAGGGGGGCCTGGGCCCAAACTTTCCAAACCCCTTCAGCGGGCCCACTCTCTGGCCCATCAGTACTGGAACCTGTGGGTAACAGCACTGGACACAGGGCAACTGTCAGCTTGAGGAGACAATGGGTTTACCCAAGATCTGAGCAAAACGTTGGGCCAAGGTCTCAAACACACAAGCCATAGAAATGATCTGGGCCAGGAGAGACAGTCCTATCTGGGCTTCTGCATTAGTCCACATACTTTGCCACCTCCTTAAGGCAGGCAATACTGGCTTCTTTCAGTGCTACACTAGCATATATACAAGTGATGACATTAATGAAAGTTGCTCTGGTTTGCCTCTACCTATTGGCTGGGAAGCATAACTCACCCATCTGAACTGTTCTAGCAGGATGATAAGGAAACATTTTAAGAATCATTAATAGCACAACCCTGTTAATACTGAAGGCAAAATATATTAAAACACATTGGGCTGATATTCAAAGGGGTTTAACAGATTAGCAGAAGTGGAGGAGAGCCTAATGGTTAGAGCACTGGCTTAAGAACCAAGAGACCAGGATTCGATTCCCACTAGCACTCCTTGTGGCCTTGGGCAAGTCACTTAACCCTCCATTGCCTCAGAAAAATCCAAGTTATCAATGTCTTTATTTAATGTACATTATCAAGTTTAAGTTACAATTTTCCACTTTGCAAGCGGTATAAAAAAAACTGATAAATAAATAAACCTCGTTGAGATGGATATTCAACAGCACTAAAAAACCCCGATTAGAGTAAAAATGAAAATTGTTTACTATTTCAAAACATACAAACACAAGGGGACATTAATGAAGCAGTATATTTAAAACAATAGTGGAGAAAATATTTTTTCACTGAACAGAAACTTTGGAATTTGTTGCCTGAGAGCATAATAAAAAGCTATTACTGCAGCTGCGTAAAAAAAGGGTATGGACAAGTTCCTGGGCTACAAGTCCATAATCATCCAACAGAAAAAGCACACACAATCAAAAAAAGCGAGGTGAAAAAGTCACAACTCACAACTGTGAATTGTAGGTGATTTACTGCTTGCATGTCACTCTCCAAAATCACCCTACACAGCCATGTTTCAGCAATGCCTTCATTAGGAGTGGTTTGAAAATAGTGACAAAAACATTAAGGTAAATCCACATATGGAGTATAATCCACTGTGCATCAGTATGAATTTAAGATGCTCAGACAGCATTCCATCTGCTTTCCAGCCTACTGCTAGACATCTCATCTTCCACAGGCATAGACTTAAGAGAAATGAAGACTTATCAACTTATAGGACCTGGCCAATTCTATGTTTATGACAAAGTCCAGGCGTGGTAATGGGAAAGACAGACCTTTATTTTTCGTATACCAGGGACTATCCGACACAGGCCGTGTTTCGTTACCTTCGTCAGGGGTTTTAACTGGCACAATCTTCACTTAAGAGTGAAGCACGAACCGCTGTCTCTCAAACGTTTTGTACGAAGGTAACGAAACACAGCCTGTGTCGGGTAGTCCCTGGTATACGAAAAATAAAGGTCTGTCTTTCCCATTACCATGCCTGGACTTGGTCTCTGCATCTACGTGGTACGATTGCTTCTCGTGGTGTTGCAATTCTATGTTTATGCCACATTCAATACTGTCCATGCTGAAATGTGGTGTAAAATATGGTTACATTTTACTTACCAGATAATGTCGTTGAGTCCTGCTCGACCAGTCCAGACAAGTGGGTTGTGTTCCTCTACCTGCAGATGTGGAGACAGAGAAAGGTTCTAGAGGCTTCTCATGACATCATCATGCCAGTAACAGCCTTTGCTCCAAGCAATATAGTCAGGAATCTCTGACCTCACATAACCTCAGTGAAGATAACAAGGATCAACAGAAAAAAAGAAGTGTAACTATGTATAAGATCAGCTTCAAAGAAGGTTTGCCAGAAGGTTATGAGCCCACAGGACCAACTACTGAAAGTATAGCAGACCAGAACATGTTCCATGGGCAGGTCCTGGCCTGTTCTAGCAGTGCTCGAGGAAAGGACATTATCTGGTAAGTAAAATGTCACGTTCTATAATCATCCTGCTAGACCATTCCAGACAAGTGGGATGTACCAAAGCTACATCTCCACTGGGTGGGGAAAAGAAACAGCAGCATTTAAAAACTCTGAGCCAAAGTCTGAGTCTGCTCAAGTGCGACATCCAAGCAATAATGCTTGACAAAAGTGGAAAATTATGCCCATGTTGCCGTCTGAGAAATGTCTGAGGGGGCGACAAAGCTATGCTATGCCCACAAGGATGTTTGTGCCCGAGTGGAATATGCACACAAACCTTCCATAACTGGCCGGTTCCACAGCAGATACGCTGAGGCAATGGCTTCCTTGATCTAGTGCCCCAAAGTAGACATAGCCTTCATGACACCCTTATGTGGACCTGTAAACAGTACAAATAGATGGTCTGACTTGGCACTGCTCCTTAGAAAAGGAGGGCAGACAAACTACCTGATTCACATGGAAAGAAGATACCACCTTGGATAAGAAGGAAGGGGTGGGCCGAATGTATATAGCTTCCTCCGAGAAGGATAAGTAAGGATCCTTTCAGAGCAATGGAGAGCGCAAGGACCCCATGAGGTCCCAGTGAGAATCAAACCTGCAGCTCTGAGATATGTCTCGCCAAACAGATTGTGACCAGGAAGACAGTCTTAAGAGTCAGATCTTTAAACATAACCCACTTCAAGGACTCAAAGGGCTCAAACATCAAGGACCGGAGCACGAAGTAGAGAGCTCATGAGAGAACATAGTAAATGACGGCAAATAAATACCAGCATGGTCCATCTAGTCTGCCCATTAAGGTTCCAGAACTGTAGAGTTGTATGCACCATTCCAGGCAGGTTACCCCTCTCCATTTAGAAATTATTTATGTTTGTTTCGATTCCATCCTCTTGCTATGCATTGATCCTCTGTGTCTGCCCCATGCGTTTTTTAATTTCGTCACTGTTTTTGCTCCCACCACCTCTTTTGGGAGGGCATTCCAGGCATCCACCATCCTTTCCATGAAAAAAGTATTTCCTGATGTTGGTTTTAAAATTTACCTCCTTACAGCTTCATTTCATGTCCTATAGCTTTCCCGTCTTTGAAAAGGGTTTGTTTGTTCATTAATACCTTTACGAATTTAAATATCTGTATCATATCCTCCCTCTCTCTCCTCTCTTCTAGGGTATACATATTTAGATTTTTCAAGTCTTTTTTCATATGCCTTCTGGTGCAGGCCCTAGAATCATCTTGGCTGCCTTCCTCTGAACCATTTCAAGTTTTTTTAAATCCTTTGTAAGGTACAGTCTTCAAAACTGAAGACAATACTCTAAGTGAGGCCTCACCAATGACCTGTACAGGGGCACTAATACCTCCTTCTTTCCTGCTGGCTATTCCTTTCTGTATACAGCCTAACATTCTTCTGGCTTTGGCCACCGCCTTGTCACACTGTTTTACCACCTTGAGATCCTCAGATACTATAACCCCAAGGTCCCACTTTTGGTCCTTACCAGCCTCTCATTCCCAATCACGCACAGTTACTTTGGGTTTCTGATCCCAAGTGCATCACACTGCATTTTTTGCACTAAATCCCAATTGCCAAGCATTTGATCTTTCTTCTAATTTTTGTAGCTCTGTTCTCATGTTGTCTGCTCCCTCTGAAGTATCCACTTTGGGGTAAGACTGAATGCAGAGGAGGACACAAGTTCAATACCCCCTGAAGGAAACGGGAAACATCTGAGTTCAAGGCAATGGACCACCCCACCACCGGTCCTCTGAAGCAGGATAAGGCTGAAACCTGAACTTTCAAGGAACTAAAGGGAAAGACCTTTGTCCAGGCTATCCTGAAGGCAGGCAAGCAAGAATGACAAGTCTACTGTATCAGGTCTAGCCTGACACTCATAGCATCAATGCTCAAAAAAAGACACCAGACGCATACGTAGGCCAGGCTGGTAGATCCTCTCCTCATCTTGAGGAGTGTGAAAATCATGGCAGGAGAATAGCCCTTACACACTATGCCACACCTCACAAGAGCCAAGCCATAAGTGAGAATGGAGCCAGGTCATCCAGAAGAACGGGCCCTTGATGCAATGGTTCCCGAGTTGGGGGCAGTCGCAGAGCAGGTTCCTGTATAAGCTGCATCAGGTCCCCAAACCATGATCTCTGTGGCCAATTCAGCACCACCAGGACAATCCAGTCTGGATGTTGCTCCATGCATAGAAGCACATGTCCTATGAGTGGTCATGGAGGAAACACATTCAGTAGGCACTGCCCGCTGATGGAGCAACCTTTCCAGGGTGATTTCAATGGCAGTTCTGATGGCCACAGAACCACATCGGAATCACTGGCGACCCGGGCTTACTCCTAGTAGAAAAGGCATAGCCTGCTGCCCACTGGAGGCGTGCCAGGAATGGGCCCCCGATCCATCATTGTGCTGGATGGGAGGTGGCACTTCTAGAGGTGGCAGAATCTGGGGGCCCACGAACCCCATGAAAGAACCGAGTCTGGGACCAAAAACTAGAAGAGGAAGAAAATGAGGGTTTTCCGGGCTGGTACCTATGGGACCCCCAGGAGTCCAAGTAGAGTGAATGAGGAAAATGGGCATATGCCGAGGACAACAATACACCCATATACCTCCCAGACCTCTTTGACCTATCTTTTGGGAGGCAATGAGGTTTGTAGTTACCCAAATCCTTAATCAGTTTCTCCAAGTCCACAAAGGTAGGACACTGAAATAGATAAAGGCATCCCTCTAAAAGCTAGCTGAGTCAACCGGGAGTTGGAGGATGTATCTTTATCTTTATCTTTATTGGGTATTTAATATACCGCTCAGGCAAATTGCGTCAGAGCGGTGTACAATATGCAAAAAAACAGCTGCAAGGAAGAAAACAGAAAAGAACGCCAAATATATAATAGGATAGATCAGAGGAAAAGGAGAGAGGTAGAGAGGGGGGTAAGGTAACATAAATAGGGACTTACAAGAGAAAAATCAACGGAGGGAGGGGGGTGGGGAGGGAGATGGGGGAAGATCAAATGCGAGACAAAAAAGATAAGTCTTCAAACGGGTTTTAAAAGTTTTTGTGGAAAGTTCCAGGCGGAGGTCCGGGGGAAGCGAATTCCAGAGGCGGGGTCCAAGGAAATAAAAGGCAGAGGAGCGGGTGGATTCAAGGTGAGCCTGTGAGGGGGAGGGTAGGAGTAGACGATTAGCATGGATAGAACGAAGAGAACGGTGGGGAGTGTGAAGATGGATCTGGTCTGCGAGGTAGAGTGGAGTACCGGAGTGAATAGATTTGTGAACAAAAGTGAGGACCTTATACTGAATACGGTAGGGAACAGGGAGCCAGTGCAGACGTATGAGGAGGGGAGTGACATGATCGAAGCGAGAGGAACAGGTGAGAATACGGGCAGCAGTATGATGGACTCTCTGAAGGCGTTTCAATTGGGACTGGGGAAGACCGGCCAGGGAAGCATTACAATAATCGAGACGGGTAACAACGAGTGATAGAAGGAGGGTGGTCATAGATGAGAAAGAGAGAAAAGGACGAACAGAGCGAAGTTTACGTTGAACGACAGAGGAAATATGGGCTTGAAAAGACAGGGAGGAATCAAGGGTAACACCTAGATAACGTAAAGATGAAACAAGAGGAATAGGAGAAGAGGAAAGCACAGGGAGAAGAGAGGGGATGGGACTGCCGGAAGTAAACCATATAGCTGACGTCTTGGAGAGATTAACATGTAAGAAATTAGAGGAAAGCCAGGAAGCCACAGTGGAGAGACAGTTATTGAGAGGGGAGATATCAGGGAGACAGAATTTGTATGATGGAGTAGAAAAATGTCATCGGCATAATAGTGTGCAGATATACCGTGTTGTTGTACTAGGAGAGCAAGAGGAGCTAGAAAGACATTGAACAGAAGGGGGGCGAGAACAGATCCCTGCGGGACACCACAGGGAAGGGGAGTGGACGGTGAAGAAAGGGGACCAGTGGACACACAGAAAGAACGACCTGAAAGAAAGGACTGAAACCAGCGAAGAACAGTGCCAGAAAGACCCGCATCAGATAGGCGTGAAAGGAGGGTGCGGTGATCAACAAGGTCAAATGCAGCAGAGAGATCAAGTGAAACGGCGATAGTGAGAAGCCATATCAAACGTCACATCATCGTCAACAGAGTAACGTCCTTAGACATCAAGCAGAGGAGACCATAGATGGCAATAGCCTTTGTCAGGCGCTAACTCCAAGAGGGACATAATTTCCTATGGGGCAAGAGCAGAGCTCAAGTAGTCAAGCCTGAACACACAGCCAACTGAAGGGTAACAGCGGAAGTTGCAAACCGATTCCTCAGGAGAGAGAGAGTCCACTTTACAATTCAGGGGGTGCTTTAGGGCTGCTCTGCTCTTCATCAGCATGGTGATCCACTCTATGACCACTGTGACATGTGCATCCATTCTCGGTGTGCTGAACCATGTGGTGCAGTCCTCTTGTGGCAGGGCATAAAGCCTCCTGCAAACTTTCAGCCCCTTCAATGACGAATCAGGCAAGTCCCACTGTGAGTGGATCATGCTTCTGATAACCTCCAGAAAAGGAAAGGTTGTCTAAGGCTTCAGAACCACTTGCAGGAAGAGGTGCGTGTGGCCCTTGTTCTGCTGCTGTAGTGTGACAACTGAGCAATAAAAAACACCTGTTAATCCTTCCTGATCAGGCAGATAATACCAAATTCATTGTGACCCTCTGAAGATGATATCTAATCCTCCAAGCCAGAATCATCACCCAAAACATCGGACTAGTCTCCGAGTCTCGGTCAAATAACAGTTGATATGAAACTCTAGACTGCAATCTTCACTGAGCTCTTTTAGAAGGCGACACCCAAGCCGAATTACTATTCTCCACGTGACCCTCTTCCAATCGAGCAGAAAGAGATTGAGGACCCAGAGGCTCCAAGGTCCGAGTTACCACAATAGAAAGATCAAGCTTGTTACAGAAAGGAGAATTCCAGGGAGGATCGAAGAGGGACCGGAGTTCCCCTGCCAGGCATATGGCCCCCAGCCTCAAAGGAAACAGCAGTCACCGGACCCTTACGGAAAGGGGTGCAGCCAGATGATTAAGTGCTGGAGATCAAATCTATCCTTTTTGATAGCATCATCTGCCGCCTCCTGTAGCAAAGACAATAAGGCCAGGGCACCCGTGACCCCTCACTCCGAGGGAAAGATGGATGCATCAGAAGCTTCCAGTACAGTCTTAAGTACAGAGCAAGCAGAGTTTAAAGATTCCAAGTTACCCCTGTCTACCGATAACCAGATTAATATGAATAAAATACATCCTCTAAAATGCTTGTAATGCAAATGCTAGAAGTCTAACAAAAGATGGGAGAGTTAGAATATATAGCACTAAATGAAAGATTAGATACGATTGCTATTTCAGAGACCTGGTGGAAGGAGGACAACCAACGGGCACTGTGATACCTGGGTACAAATTATATTGCAATAATAGAGTAAATCAAATTGGTGGTGGGGTTGTACTCTATGTTAGAGAGAGCATTGAGTCACAAAGGATTACAGTTTTCAGGAAACAAAATACACCGTAGAATCTCTGTGAATTAAAATTCCATGTAAAAAGGGGAAGGTGAAGGCAGTGGGGGTGTACCAATGACTGCCTGGCCTGAACGAACAAATGGATGATGAAATGCTCAAGGAATTCAGAGAAGCCAACAAAAGTTACAACATAGTAATAATAATGGGCGATTTCAATTACCCTGATATTGGCTGGGTCAGTGTCACAACAGGACATGCTAGGGAGATTAGTTTCTAGATGAAATAAATGACTGCTTCTTGGAGCAGCTGGTTCATGAACCGACAGGAGGGGAAGCCATTTCGGATCTAGCCCTTAGTGGATCACAAGATCTGGTTTCAGAGATAAGGGTGTTGGGGCCACTTGGCAATAGTGATCATAGCATGACTGCATTTGATTTAATAAATGGAGGAAGGACAGTAAGGAAATCCACAGTACTACCTTTTAGCTTTCAAAAGGGAGACTATGATAAAATGAGGAAAACAGTTAAGAAAAAACTTAAAGGAGCAGTTACAAAGGTTAAGGACTTAAATCAAGCTTGAGTGTTTAAAAATACTGTTTTGGAAACCCTGACCAGCTGCATTCCACGCTTTAAGAAAAGTGGAAGGAAGTCCAAAAAACTGCCAGCATGGTTTAAAGGTGAGGTCAGAGAGGCTGTTGTAGCCAAAAAAGCATCTTTCAAGAAATGGAAAAAGGAGCCAAATGATGAAAACTGCAAACGAGATAAACACTGGCAAGTTAGGCAAGGCATTGAAAAGGCAGGCAAAGAGAGAATTTGAAAAAAAAAAAAAAAAGCTTGACAAGGAAGCAAAAACACATAAAAACTTTTTCAAGTATATTTGTAGCAAAAAATCTGTGAGAAAGTCAGCTGGACTATTAGATGATAGAGGGGTAAAAGAGGCACTAAGAGGGGACAAGGCCATAGCGGAGAGACTGAATGAATTCTCTGCTTCGTCTTTACTGAAAAAGATGTACAGAAGTTACCCATGACTGAAATGGTATTTATCGATATTTCATTCAGTTCTTTCAATGCATCATCTTTAAACTGAAGAGTAGCAAATCACCTGGACCACATGGTATACATCAGAGGGTGTTGAAAGAACTGAAATATGAGATTGCAGACCTACTATTAGTAATCTGTGAAAAATCATTAAAATCGTTTGTAATATACCTGAAGACTGGTGTTTCCCTGATCACCCCAAGAACCCTTTCTAAAAATTGGAGAATGGCCAGTGTAACTATAGATTAGTGAACCTGACGTCAGTACCAGGCAAAATGGTAGAAACCATTATAAAGAAAACAATTACTGAGCATGTAGATAGTTATGGTCTAATGGGAGAAAGCCAACATGGCTTTAACCAAGGAAAGTCTTGTCTTACTAATCTGTTATATTTTTTTGAAGGTGTAAATTAACAGGTAGACAAAGGTGAGCCGGTCGATATAGTGCATCTGGATTTTCAGAAAGCCTTTGACAAGGTCCCTCATGACAGACTCTTGGCGAAATTAGAAAGTCATGGGATAGGAGGCAGTGTACTATTGTGGATCAGGAACTGGTTAAAAGACAGAAAGCGGAGGATAGGGATAAATGGACAATTTTCCCAATGCAGAAAGGTGAATAGTAGACTACCTCAGAGATCTGTGCTAGGTCCACTGCTTTTTAACATATTAGTAAAGGACCTGGAAATGGGAATAACGAGTGAGGTAATCAAATCTGTAGATGAGACAAAATTATTCAGAGTTGTTAAAAAAATAAAAAGAGGATTGTGAAAAATTGCAAGAGGACCTTGATAAATTCGAAAACTTGACGTTTAAATGGCAGATAAAAATTAATGTGGACAAGTGCAAATTTATGCACCTAGGAAATAACATCCCAAACCCCGCCCAGTGTGCAGCAGCAGCAGCCAAGGCGGCAAATAGAATGCTAGGAATCATAAGTAAAGGAATGGAGAATAAAACCAAGGATATTATAAAGCCTTTGTATTGTTCCATGGTGCGACCGCAACTTGAATATTGTGTGCAATTCTGGTTGCCGTATCTTAAAAAGGATATAGCGGAATTAGAAAAGGTACAGAGGACAGCCACCAAAATAGTAATGGGGATGGAAGGATACCCCTATGAGGATAGACTTAAAAGGTTAACGCTCTTTAACCTGGAAAAGAGACGGCTGGGGAGAGATATGATAGAGGTCTATAAATTAAAATTAATGAATGGAGTGGAACGGGTAAATGTAAATCAATTGTTTACGCCATCAAAAAGTAGAAAGACCAGGGGACATGCAATGAAGCTACAGTGTAACCCGTTTAAGACTAATAAGAGAAAATATTTTTTCACTCAATGTGTAATCAAACTCTGGAATTCGTCACCAGAGAATGTAGTACAAGCTGTTAGTGTAGCCAGGTTTAAAAAAAGGTTTGGACAAGTTCCTGGAAGAAAGGTCCATAAATCATTATTAAATATGACCTGGGAAATCCATTGCTTACCCCAAAACAAGCATTGTGGAACGTGTTTCTTTTTGGGGACTTGCTAGGTGCTTGTGACTTGGATTGGCCACTGTTGGAAACAGAATACTGGACTTGATGGATGTTCTGTTTTTTACATTATTTTATGCATGTAAAATTGTAAACTACATTAAATTGTATGACCAGTTTTGTGGGTTATAAAATGATGGTAAATGTATGTATGGGCATCAATAATGGACAAGCCTTTACCTGGGCAAAATGTAAGCAAGCTCAGGAGTATGTTTAGGTTGGGGGAGAGAAAAAAAGCATATAGAATCGATTTTCAAATCTATTATTATTATTATTATTATTATTATTATTATTATTAAACATATGAAGCGCTGTACAAACTTGCGATGTTTTGAAGGGGAAATGTATCTGCAGAAAAAGCCAAGGAAGAACACAGTAAAACTGCACGTAGACTCTATGTACATCTATGCAGCCACTTGTCAAAACTGTCCCATTAATCAAAGTTTTAAGGGCTGGACTTACGAAAGCTAAAATCTGGATTCTGAGGCTTCTGACTTTCAGAAACTGATCTGATAAAATGCAACACGTTTTACTAAAATTGCTGAAAAATTTGATTCAGTGGGCAGTGCCACAGTACATGAATATAACAATCTCCCAACTGACATCTAGCTGCCCACCACACAGAGAACATCAAACTCATAAATACTGGGTGGTTTAAGGAAGGCTCCATTATATTAACATAGCATCACTATCCCTAATCCAACTTCTCCACAAATTCAAAGCCTCTTGCTATTTTGGTTCTTCAAATGTGACCTTTCTTCCTTCATCAGTACCCATGTTTCTATTTCTTTCCCTCTTTGAGACGGTTTGTGTTCCCATTTATGTATATAGGATTTTAGGCCTCCCGCTTCGCCTGTAATTTCCTAATAGCTTTTCTTTAAGAAGGCCAAGGAGTAGTTCCCCTCCTTTAGCTTTAGTTTAAGTACCACTTCTCACTTTGGTGGACTAATGATATCTTTTGCTATCACTGTTTCTTGATTTTTGTATTTCTCCTTTGTAACCTTGGTGCAAGTTGTATCCTTCTGTACAAGCTTTGCTTGATTTATTGTGGAAAAATGCATAAATAAAAATAAATAAATAAATGTGATCTTTAAATTACTGTAAAAATGCCAGGCCGCTTAGATTAAATTCTAGCTGAAATTCAGAAAAGGTCTACAGTCCTCTAATAACAGCCTAACATATCCAATTCCCTTTCACTCTCACTTGTACCAATAAAAGGATTTCTTTGTCTTTGATTTAAAAATAAACCCTCGCAAATCTGAATATCACCAGCTCTAAAGATTTTACTGGCACAGATCTAAGTAAACTTTTGAATTTTTAGCTCATATTAAAACTGGAAGTTTTTAAGATGCGATATGGTATCATCGAATCCGGTTTTTAATATAAAATATAGAAGTAGTAATAGGGGTTAAAAATTATGTTTCAATAGCCTCCCAATCCCAATCTCCTGTCTAAAAATGACTTGACACATGCCCAGTTGAGAGATCTAATAAGTCTGTTACTGGAGAGATAACAGTCCATTTTTAAAATACATTGTAAAATTCCTTTTCTTATTCTTGTTTTTTTCTCATCCAAAAAACACCAAGCACAAAACACTGGTATATAGTTTTCCTAGCTTTAAAAGTGCTTATTTGCAATATCAAAGATGTGAGGGTAGTTTAAATGGAGATTTCAGTATCATTTTAATGATATTCACCCATTTAGCTCACAATTTTGCTTTTCTGGCTTCAATGTAAGTCAATAAATCTAAAGCCATTAATTAGAATGCTGCACTAAGTCCCAGCATATACAGTTTTAAAGAACACACTAAAAAATATTTTTACTTCTGATGCAGTAAACTAATGGAATGCAAATTACTGCTGAGTTAAAAAAATGTGTGTTCTCCAAAAAAACAGGAGTCACAACAAACACGGATACAATCTCGCTAGTCAGCAGAACAAACAAAAGGGCAAGAAAGTGATGCAAGAAAAGTCCTTTATTCACTACCGCAACACAGCTGCGTTACGGCAACACCTTCGTCAGGGGGTTACCTTAAAGATTACCATACAATAAAAACATTAAAAACAAAAAAACTATTGCTTTTTGCATATTTGCACAACATTTATTATCATACCTAAATAACAATATAAATTATGCCATAATAAAACCATACAAAAGAAAGAAATACTTAAAATAAGAAAACAATCATAAAAATGGAAGGAAACAATAATTAAATAGCAATCAACATATAATAAATAAAACAATGGTGACAACAGTGTATACGAAATTTAAATGTAAAAAAAAACATATACACAGTCATGCATAAATCATGAAAAAAGGACAAGACCCGGCTGCGAATTAACGCGGCCGGGCACAGACGCGCAGTGGCGGGGGGACGGCGAGGGCGGGCAACGAGCCACATATAAAAAAGCGCGTCCGGCGCTGGCTCGGCCTCTTTCACCGCTCCCCCCCCCCCCCTTCCTAGAGGAGTGATTTGCTGACGTATATAATGGGTAGTGTTTAGGGCATGTCCATATGGTTCTGTAGCGTTGACTGACTGCCAACGTGAGAAGATGTAGCTGAACCAGTTATTGACCATAAGGTTCTGAATTTATGATGTAGTTTTGACCTTGTCAGATAAGTATGATATGCTTTCCTGTTTCAGTTTGGATAAAAGGTTGGTTTTATATCTGCGGGGTATATAATAAGCAATCTCTTTTTATTTTTTAGCTGGATCCCCTTGAAACAGCTGACGCGAAACGCTAGGAAAAGATGTCTCAGTGGGCGTCGAGGGTTGCTTAATTTATCACTAGGGAGTTCACAGACCTTTGTAAAATATTTGCATGTGTTTTGAACTATGTTACAATTGTGCCTGTTGATTAAATTTAGTTTTTTTGGTTAGTGAACCCTTAGTATGGTGGGTGGTTTAGGTAACAGCGAACCGTTGATGTATTTGACTCAGGGTTAGACCTCTTTTTCACCGGGAGGTGATGTTTTGAAGGTCCGGCGAGTCTTTCTGAGGTTTGCTCTTTACCTTAATCTTGCTAAATAATAATTATCACAGATTTGGTGAATATAGTAAAGCCAATTATTAATTTATGAGTAGCATCCTTACATTTTTCTCAGTAAAGACTGAAGCACAGAATTCATTCAGTCTCTCCGCTATAGCCTTGTCCCCTCTTACTGCCCCTTTTATCCCTCTATCATAATGGTCCAACTGACTCTCACAGGTTTTTTGCTACGAATATTCTTGAAAAAGTCTTTATTACGCGTTTTTGCTTCCACATCAAGTTTCTTCTCAAATTCTCTCTTTGCCTGCCTTATCAATGCCTTGCATTTAACTTGCCAGTGCTTGTGCTGTTTCCAGCTTTCGTCATTTGGTTCTTTTTTCCATTTCCTGAAAGCTGCTTCTTTGGCAACAGCCTCTCTGACCTCACCTTTAAACCATGCTGGCAGTTTTTTGGACTTTCTTCCACTTTCCTTAAAGCGTGGAATGCAGCTGGTCAGGGCTTCCAAAACAGTATTTTTAAACAACACCCAAGCTTGATGTAAGTCCTTAACCTTTGTAACTGCTCCTTTTAAGTTTTTTCTTAACTATTTTCCTCATTTTATCGCAGTCTCTCTTTCGAAAGTTAAAAGGTAATACTGTTGATTTCCTTACCATCTCTCCTCCATTAATTAAATCAAACACGATCATGCTATGATCACTATTGCCAAGTAGCCCCAACACCCTTATCTCTTGCACCAGATCTGGTGTTCCACTAAGGACTAAGTCCAAAATAGCTTCCTCTCTGGTCGGTTCATGAACCAGCTGCTCCAAGAAGGTCATTTATTTCATCTAGAAACTTTATCTCCCTAGCATGTCCCACCGTGGCACTGACCCAGTCAATACCGGGGTAATTGAAATCACCCATGATTATTATTGTGTTGTAACTTTTGTTAGTTTCCCTGATTTCTTTGAGCATTTCATCATCCATTTGTTCATTCTGGCCAGGCGGTCGATAGTACAACCCCACTGCCATCGCCTTCCCCTTTTTACATGGAATTTCAATCCATAGAGATTCTACAGCGAATTTTGTGCCCAGAATAACAAAACTAAAAACATTCATCACATCTTTTCGCCATATGTTTTGTTAGGTGCACCAAGCACAGGTTTTTGATTGTGCTATTGGATATAAAAAAAAAAAAGTCTCCCCTTTCTTTCATTTATATAAAAGAGTTTTAAGAAGTATTCATATGGTTTAAAACTTACAGTGTAAGTGTGAGCAACCATTGGTTCTGACCATCTTACAGTGATTGGCTCATTTTGCCTCCTCTTCCAGGGGCCAGCATTTCAGACTGTTTGTGAGCTGTTCAGCACTTTTTTTAGTGGCTGTGCTGTTTGATTAAATACAGATAATTTTATGCCGTATTTTTAGTTCTTGTTTCATAACCTTATAGTTTTGTTTTTAATTTTAATTTTTGCAATATAACTTCTTGGTGTTTCATTGTTTCTTAATACGTGCATGGTGATATGTTCCCATAAGCAGTTGGGCACTTTGCTGCTCTATATATTTCAATGTTGTATTTGTTTAAAATATTCGTTGTTACAAAGGGCTCAATTTATTGCAATAGGATTATTGGTTGCTTTTTAGACATTTAGCCCCCTGTGAGCTTTTGCTATCATTTCTCTTTTGTTTTCTTTTTGTCTCTAAAGATAAATGTGTTTGCTAGGATTCCATTTTACTTCTGGGATCACGCAGCCCTAAGCATTTGAAGGGCGAGACGAAGTTCTTTTATTGGACTTGCTGACTGTAATACTCTTTATCATTGCTTTCTTTTCTTTAACCACTTAGTAAAAAGTGTTCTTAATTAATATTTTTTTAATTAAATTCACAATTATATGTACAGACTTATTGTTTTCACATTTTTCTTCCTGAGAGCTTCCTCAGAGTGGTTTTTTGTAGCGTATTTCAAGTGTATATATTTTATATCTTTTGGTTATAGATTTTTTTTAAGCTCCATGCCAGTCAGTGGTGGTTGATCAATGTCTTAGTGAATGTTTTTAGTTTTGTTATTTTGGGCGCATGCCTTTTGATTTTTAAGTTTCAGGCTGGTCACTAAAAATATCTGCAATTATTTATAATTGTTTATTTATGTTTATCTTGACAGTGAACAGCATTTGATTGTGTCACACTGGCAGTGTGCCTTACTCAATTGTAAATCTTTTGGCTACAAGTTAATGGTTCTCTCGTTTAATGATCTTCCCCTTTTTCTCTCTACACCCCCCTCCCCCTTTCTCTGTTCTATATGTGTTTGTATATGGGATGGTATTTCTATTTTGAATGTTTCTGGCTTGAGCTGGCCTTTGTGCATGGCTGTATATGGTTTTTTTTACATTTAAATTTTTTATACACTATTGTCACCATTGTTATTTATTATATATTGATTGCTAATTAATTGTTTTATTTGTTTCCTTCCATTTGTATGATTGTTTCTTATGCTAAGTATTTCTTTCTTTTATATGGTTTTACTTAAGACATGATTTATATTGTTTGTTATTTATGTATGATTATTGTTTTTGCATATTTGCACAACATTTATTGTTTTTGTTTTTAATATTTTTATTGTATGGTTCTCTTTGAGGAACCCCCTGACGAATAAAGCATAGTTACTCACCTGTAACAGGTGATCTCCGGGAACAGCAGGAATTTAGTCTTCACATATGGGTATCGTCAGTATCGATGGAGCCTGTGCGGGAACGCTCCCCAGCGTCCAATAGGAACACTTTTGGGAGCATCCCTCAGCACATGCGCGCTGCCTTCCCACCTTTCCAATTGTCCCTCTTCAGTTAAGTTTGTAGCTGAGTAAAAGGATAGAGGGAGAGAGGAAAGAGACAAAAAGATAAAGAGACAACTCCTAGGGGAGGTGGGTGGGTTGTGAAGACTAAATTCCTGCTGTTCCCAGAGATCACCTGTTAAAGGTGAGTAACTACGCTATCTCCAGGAACAAGCAGGAATGTAGTCTTCACATATGGGGGACTCCCTAGCTGAAGATGCCAGGGAGATGACCCCAGGAAGCTGCCACCTATAGTGAGGTGGGCCATGCTTCCTCCCATGGATCTCTGGAATCCTACCAGGGTTGGTGGGTAGGAGTTGTATTAAGTTTGAAAGAGATTTTGAAGAACAGCTTGGCCAAAGAAGGCATCCCGACAGGAGGCTTTATCTAGGCAGTAGTGGGCTGTAAAGGTATGTACCGAAGCCCAGGTGGCTGCTCGACAAATGTCATCAATAGACACAGAGTGAAGGTTAGCCATAGAGGCTGACATTGCTGTCACATTATGAGCTGTGACATGGCCTTGAAGAGGAAGACTCTTACTCATAAGCAAAGGATATGCATTGTGCAATCCATTTGGATAAAGTCCTCTTGGAGACTGGAAGTCCCAAATGACTAGCATCAAAAGCAATAAAAAGTTGAGAAGACTTTCTATGTTGCTGTGTTCTTTGTAGATAAAAAGCTAAGGCTCTTTAACAGTCCAAAGTGTGAAGGTTCTTCTCTGTATTAGAGGTATGAGGCCTCGGAAAGAATACAGGAAGATAAATAGATTGATTTAAATGAAAAGGCGAAGCCACCTTTGGCATAAAGTGTGGATTAGTTCTGAGGACAACCTTATCATGGTGAAATCTAGTGTAAAGAGGATCAGCCACTAACGCTTGCAATTCACTAATGTGACATGCAGAGGTGATTGCAATTAGGAAGATGACCTTCCAGGACAAAAACTTCAGGGTAGTAGTGGCTAAAGGTTCAAAGGGCGGTTTCATGAGCTGCCCGAGAACTATATTTAAATCCCATGCCAACGGTGGTGGCTTGATGGGAGGTTTTGTTAACAGAAGACCTCTCATAAATCTAGATATGAGAGGATGAGAGGAAATTGGTTGTCCATTTAGAGGCTTATAGGAAGCTGTAATTGCACTAAGATGGACTCTTACTAAATTGGTCTTTAGATGCAGGGACTGGGGTTTCGGGTGCCATAGGGTCCCGCTCTCTTTGGAAAGGGGATCTGGAGCACACCCTAACTCCAGAGGCGCAAGCTTGAGAGAGATATAGAAGCAGGGGATACCACTTTGGTGTGGCCACCGTGGTGCTATGAGGATCATGCGACCTCTGTCTCTCTGAAGTTTGAAGAGTGTTTTGGGGATGAGGGGAATAGGTGGGAAGGCATAGAGGAAGTCCTGATCCCAGTGAAGGAGGAAGGCATCCCTTGCCTGGCAATTGTGAGCCGGAATCCTGGAACAGAACCGGGGAAGTTTGGCATTCAGTGGACTTGCAAAGAGGTCTTTGTCTGGAGTCCCCCACATGTGAAATATCTTTTGTCACCTGGTCTAGGTGGAGAGACCATTCGTGAGGCAGAAGTACTCGGCTGAGTTTGTCTGCTCAAAGGTTTTGAATGCCTGGAAGATATCACGAGAAGGTGGAAGGCTCTCTGGCAAGGGCCCAAAGTCGTAAAGTTTTGTTGCATAATGACAGAGAGCCTATTCCACCCTGCTTGTTCACATAGAACATGGCTACTTGATTGTCCGTTTGGACTAGGACTGTCTTGTAGCTGAATTGGGCATGGAATACTCGAAGAGCTAAATAGATTGCTCTTAATTCTAGGAGGTTTATGTGACGACAAGCCTCCTGTGGAGTCCAGGTGCCCTGGGTAGAGAGATGATTCAGGTGTGCTCCCCAACCCACCTGTGATGCAACTGTTGTTAGGGTGGCCTGGAATAGGGGTTGTTGGAAAGGAGACCCCACTAAAAGATTCTCCAGTGATTGCCACCATTGAAGGGACAAGATCAGTCGATGAGAGTATGATATATCTTGTCTGACAGACGTCCTGTGGACTGTGTCCACTGTGTGGATAGGGTCCACTGGACTGCTCGCATGTGGGAGGCGAGCATAGGGAACTACATGAACCGTGGATGCCATGTGTCCCAGTAACTGTAGCAGTCCTTGAGCAGTTAGGGAGGATTTTCCCGCTGCTTGAGAAGCTAGTTGCACTATGCAAAGACACCGGGCCTGTGGAAGGAAAGCCCTTGACTGTCTGGTATCTAAACAGGCTCTATGAACTCCAGAGACTGGGAAGGAACAAGTTGGGATTTTGGGAAGTTTATTACCAATCCCAAGTATTGGAGGATTCGCATTGTGTGAGACAGTGCAGAGCTGGCTTCTGCACTTGTGGGGGCTCAAATGAGCAGTCGTCCAAGTAAGGGAAGACGAATATCCCTAGGGTTCGCAGGAATGCAGCTACTACTGCCATACATTTTGTGACAACTCTTGGTGTGGAAGCCAGCCCAAAGGTAAGAACCCTGTACTGGAAATGTTTTCCCCTGAAAAGGAATCGTAAGAATTTCCTGTGATCTGGATGGATCAGAATGTGAGTATATGCATCCTTTAAGTCTAGAGAGCAAAGCCAATCCTGACTTTGAAGGTATGGCAGAAGAGTTCCTAGAGAAATCATTTTGAACTTCTCTTGGAACAGGTATTTGTTCAATTCTCTGAGGTCTAGAATGGGTCTGTGTCCCCCTGTTTTCTTTGGAATAAAAAATAGGGAGAATAGAACCCTGTACCCTGCTGGAGGATGGGTACTTCCTCTATTGCCCCTTGGGCAAGAAGTGTTGAGACCTCATGATTTAGCAGATTGTCTGCAGAGGTCTGGGAATTGAACTGCCTTAGGATTGTAGGAGGGGGCATGCTGTGAAAATGAAGCTTGTACCCCTCTCCTACAATGGACAGAGTCCAATTTTCTGCTGTTATTTGGTGCCATCTGTTGGCAAAATGACACAGCCTTCCTGGAATATTTAGGGGTTCTGGACCCCTCAGAGGCAGGAAGGCTAAGCTCTCTAGGAAGGAGTCAAAGCCCTTGAGGGGGCTGAACCTGCGGAGCTGGTTGAGCTCTCGGGCCTTTTGGCTTCTTCTGCTGTTTAAATTGTTGTTGTTGTCCCCTTTGGGCAACTTGACCGTGAGCTTGGCTTTGCTGGGTATAGGATGGATAAAACTTCCTCTTTTTGCTGAAAGCGGGTTTTTTTATAGGGTTTTTTTGGCTGCAGTGGATTTTGATTTTGACAATCTATCTAAGGTGATATTGTCAGCATCTACTGTATCTCAATTCTTGCCAAAGAGGTTTTCTCCTGTGCAAGGGATGTTGCCTAATTTATCCTGTACCCAAATCTCCAAGTCTGATGCCTGAAGCCAGGCAATCCGTCGTGCACCAATGGCAATAGCAGAGGTTCTGCTGATGCATTCAAAGAGTCAAAGGCTGAACAATTCACAAACTTGGAGACATCTTGAGCATGCCTGACAAGCGTAAGAAAGTCTTGTCGTCTGTCATCTCGGAGAACTGGGCTCATAAGCTCCAAATCTCCTGTGACCTCTTTGAGGAACATTCCCATATATAAAATATATGAGCTGATCCTAGCTGAAAGCATCGAAGCCCGAAACGTTCAACGCCCAAAAGCATCAAGAGTCCTGCATTCACGACCTGGAGGATTGGATGCATGTCTCTTTGCACTTTTCATCCTACGCATGGCTGACTCCACTACCATTGAATGGTGTGGCAGCTGAGTCTTTTGAAATCCAGGACATGGTGGAACTCGATACATGGTATCAAGCCTCCTAGAATGAGGAGGAGATGTGGTCAAAGGTGTCTCCCACATTCTGAGCATCAGATCATGAAGAATTTCATGAATGGGCAGAGTGGCTGACTCCTTTGGAGCCTTAGGATATTGGAGAATTTCCAATTCCTTTGCTCTAGGTTCCTTTTCAGGAGCTAACGTGATTGAAAGGCCTTTGGCAACATCACAAATAAAATCCTGAAAAGACATGTCCTCCGGAGGCGACATTCTGCGTTGGGGAGAAGAGTCTTCCGGGAGAAAAACTCTGGTACTGGCAGAATTATCAGAGTCATCGGAATCGGAGGATTCGAAGTATCTCTGATCATGATGTTCATGTAAGGCATGGTCCCGATATCGATCGAAGTCGGTACCGAGTTGATCCAGTACCGATCTTTCGATGCCTGGCAAAGACAGCATGGGAAGAATTCCCACCGGGGCCGGTACCAGCATTGGTACCAGTTTCGGTACCGGTGCCTGTTGAACCATCAGCATCAACGGTACCGCAGCTGTTAAGGAGAGCTCGATAGCGAGGAATCTCTGATCTATCGACGCTGCCGATGCCTGGGTGTCGGTACCGGTTAAGGCGGCCGGGACCCCTCAGCATGGCACCAGTAGTTCTGTCGAGGCCGAGGCCTCGAGAACATCCTGGAACCCCATTGATGCTTTGGAGGCCGAAGCCTCCCGCCGGGGCTGTCTTGCTCGTGTGGTTCCCTCAAGGGCAATGCCAATGGCCTCCCGATGCTTTGCAGGAGAGCTACCCTTTGAGGACCGGCTTTTATGTTTAGTTACCTGAGATCCATGGGAGGAAGAAGAGGCTCTTGAAGACGTTGATGCAATGGATCTGGCATCCGAAGAAAATAGGGTACCAAGCTTTGCAGCCCGGTTCTGTCTTCCTCTTCTAGTCATTCCCATACAAGAGAGACACTCAGATGGAGAATGGTCAGGGCCTAAACATTTAAGACAAAAAAAAAACAAAAAAAACACACCAGTCATGGGTGTCGGTGATGGAAATGGTACCGCCTCAGTGCATTTTTTTTTTTTTTTTAAAACCACTAGCTGGTTTTTCCATCTTTAAGGAAAAATGGGGCCTAGTGCCCAAAATGGCACCTAGCACCGAAAAATATATATTTTTTTTTTTAAAAGAAAAGAACCGGCGGTACCGGTAGGCGTCGTGCAGAGGCAAACACGACCACAAGAAAAGATTAAAGAAGAAATTTTCTGCAGTGACAGGGTATGTGTCCTGTCAGCTCCGCAGAAAACGAAGAACTGAAGAGGGACAGTTGGAAAGGCGGGAAGGCAGCATGCATGTGCTGAGGGATGCTCCCAAAAGCGTTCCTATTGGACGCTGCGGAGTGTTCCCGCACAGGCTCCGTCGGTACCGACGATACCCATATGTGAAGACTACATTCCTGCTTGTTCCTGGAGATAGGACTTTTCCTGCATCACTTCTCACCCTTTTGTTTGCTGTCCGAAAAACCAAGACACATCGCAGCGGTAAGATGCAAACATTTGCTGCATCAGGAGTAAATATATCCCTTCCTTTCAATGCATGAGTGTGGAGTAGCTCATGCACTGACAGGAAAGGAGATGCCAAATTTTTCCCACCACTTCCACCCCGACCCACAAACAACCATACTTATTAACCAAGTGGACTGCCAACCCCACAACCTTTTACCCCTTGACTCATAAACAGATGCACTGGTAGCCCAAGTGGACCCTCTCGTTTCTTCTTCAGACCCAAACCAATGCCCCAGAGTAGTAAACTGCTGCACCAATGAGTAGTGCAACTTGCTGCATCAAGACCTGTGTTTGGAAATGAGAAGTTTTGTCTAAGAAGGCATTTTCCACACAATTCACTAGTACCCTTTCATTTTCTGTCAGCTTTGTTGAACTATAATACAGCTAGACCAGGGGTGGGCTAGTCCTTGATGACCAAAACCCAGTCGGGGTTTCAGAATTTCCACAATGAATATGTAAATAGATCTTATGCAATAAAATGCACTTGTTGGGTAAAGCTAAAATTACTTACCAGTTACACATGTTCACTGGATAACAGGACAATCAGCAACATAAAGTCATTTGACAGCACTGATGTAATGCATTTCTTAGCAAGCAGTAGAAAAGCATCAGAATGCACTGCTAGGAGTCAATCTACCAAATAAGGCAAGGTTTCCCTAACTGCTAGGCGTCAGGTACTGCCATTTCCCCAATATACTGCGTGACGAAAGGGATGCCACTAGATGCCTCGCTGGATGAGGTAAAGGGCTGTCAAACTGCGTCAGAGAGTCTCTAGTCAAGGG
This sequence comes from Ichthyophis bannanicus, assembly GCA_033557465.1. Taxonomy (NCBI): domain Eukaryota; kingdom Metazoa; phylum Chordata; class Amphibia; order Gymnophiona; family Ichthyophiidae; genus Ichthyophis; species Ichthyophis bannanicus. The sequence continues at coordinate 568,012,834 of CM066034.1, forward strand.
CCTATCTGTGCCAGGTGACCCAGACTGAAGAAAACCCGTGATCTGGCCACAATACCACGGCTCTTTCGGTCTCTGGTCCCTCAAGCAGTGAGAAATAAGCAGAGAGTAACATAGAACATAATCACAGACAAAGTGCTACTTTTCTTTGAGCTCAGAGGGAAAACAACAGAAGGTCCATGGACATAGCACAGTTCCATCTCTGTTGAATTCAAAGTCTTCCTCCTTTGAAGCCCCTTTTATTAAAGAAAAAAAGGGAAGTAAGTGTCATTTATTATAAACGTGAAATAACACAAGGTGTCGCTAGAGTTCTTTACAGAGTAAGAGTTTATTACTGTGTATTAGATGAAATTTACTTGATTATGACAATTATTTATAAATTGCAGAGTTGCAGAAATTACACTGTGTCAGCAGGGACCTATAGTTGACTGTACAATGAACTATGATTGCGCAGTTCATAGCCTGGTTTACTCTTTATGTTTGCGTTAACAATGTTCTCAAACTATTTTTAAAAACAGTTACACAGAATTCATGATTACGATATCCCACTCCATCTAAGAGGAAGTAGGTGAAAGGACAAACTCGTGAGTGACAGTCATTATAAATCAGCACATTTTAGAGATCTGTATCAAGAAATTCATCTATCTTTAATTACATATTGGGGATTCTGGTATCCCCTTTACCTGTCCATTCTTACAGAGAGAAATTAGACTTACCTGCTAATTGTTGTTCCTTGAGGAACTCCAGTCTAGTCCCACACCTCTGGGTAGTGTACCTCTTCCAGCAGTTTGGAGACTGAGCATGTCATCTTTTTGATGACACTAGTGTACATATGCAGCTGGCACCGCCCACCAGCTCCAGTACCTATTGACAAAGCAGAATCAGAGGAGCAACAAATAAGTAGTTAAACATGCAACAAACACTTCTACGTCTAAATAAACTAGTACCCCCTCCATCCCCTGGGAAGGATACCCCATCCCCCACTCCAGGATGAAGAGGCCTACCTATTGAGCGCCTGAGTAACTCCAACCAGCAGAATGTGAGCAACCGACAGCTCTTTTGGTCCGCCCCCCCCCCAAACACTGATTACACCCCCCTCCCCAGCTCCTCCTAGCCACTTCCTCCACCAAGGGAACCAGCTTCAGGACCGGGATGTATACAGATCACCACAAGAAGCATTCAGGGAGGGTTCCAGAACTGGACTGGAGTTCCTCAAGGAACAACAATTAGCAGGTAAGTCTAATTTCTCTTTCCTTATTGCCCCTCCAGTCCAGTCCCGCACCTCTGGGATGTATCAGAGCAGTTAAACTAACGGGAGAGACCTGCACAACTGGCCTGAAGCACTGCCGATCCGAAACAAGCATCCCCCGCCACCTGGAAATCCAGGTGAAAATGTTCAGAGAAGTATGCCACCCTACAGATCTCCACCGGCGGAACTAAAGTATACTCTGCCCATGAGGCTGCCTGAGCCCTCATGGAATGCGTCTGCAACCCTGCTGGCACTGTTCTACCCTTCAAGATGTATGCCAATGTGATTGCCTCACTGATCCATCTGGAAATGGAGGCTTAGCTGCCGCCTCACTTTTGTGTGACCTGCCAAACAGAACCAACAGACGGTCCGATCTCCGAAAGGACAATGCCCTTTTCACATAGCTTTGCAGGACTCTCTTACCATCCAGGTGGCACAGCTGTGGAGTGCCACGGCCCATACCCGCTCTCGCCCACATCCACGCTCGCCAGAGCCGGTAAGAAAACGGCCTGATGTACATGAAATGTTGACAACCAAAAGAAAGCAACCAATGTATCTGTAGGATGCAATAGAACAAAAGGAACAGATACCCAGACCAGCAGAGTTTTCAGGTTTCAAAGATTGAACGCTGAAGTGTGTGTGACATATATGTTCTCTATTTAACAGAAGTCCTATACAAAAAAGGTTTGCACCCTATAATATCCCCCTGAAGAAGGCCGTATGGCCGAAACGCGTAGGGGCAATAAAGAAAGGGGTCTTTCAAACCTGAAAACTCTGTCGGTCTGGGTATCTATACATGGAAATATTGACACCACCTTGGCAAAAACGAAGGTACTGGGCACAGGACCACTTTCTCCTTGGAGAAGGAAAGGAATGGCTCCTGGCATGACAGGGTCCGAAGCTCCGAAATCCTGTGTGCCGAGCAACTCACCACCAGGAATGCCATTTTCAGAACCAAATCCTGCAGGAAAGCTCGACTCAATGGCTCAACGGGTTCTCCAGACAGCACCAGATTGAGATTCCAAGGCGGTACACCACTGCCCTCTTTGGCAGACGGAGGTGGGTCACCACCCCTAGAAAGCTCAGCACATCTGGGTGTGCACCCAACAGCACCCCGTGGACTTTCCCGTGATAACCGGAAAATCGCCGCCAGTTGCATCCTCAAGGAACTGGAAGCTAGACCCTTAGCAAAACTGGATTGCAAGAACGCCAAGATGTCCGGAACGGAGGCAGTGGAAGTGCGCGGCTGCCTTTCTCCTCACCATGATTCAAAGATGCGTCCTATGCAGATGCACGACAGGTTTGTAGACCACACCTCTGGGCCTGTAGCAAGGGCTATCCCCGATCCTGCATTATCCTCTCTTCTTCAACCTCACCCTTTCACGAGCCATGCAGTAAGCAAGAATTGATCCACCTGGGGCATGCGAAGCGGCTCCTGCATCAAGAGGTCCTTCTGAACCGGAAGCTACTACAGTCAATCCGCCAGTATCCGAATCAGGTCAGCATACCACAGGCACCTCGGCCAATCTGGTGCCACCAGAATCACAAATCCCCAGTGCACCTCTAGCTATTGCACTAACCGGCCTATGAGCGTCCACAGGGGGAAAACAGAGAAAACCCTCTTCAAGCCACTGCTGAATTAGAGCATCCAGGCCCTTGGACTTCTTCTCTTCTTCTACTGAAAAACCGGCAGGCCTTGGCCGACTCGAACATTGCCATTAGGTCCATGACCAGTGTGCCCCATTGGCGGACCACCTGCTCGAACACCACCTGATTGAGCTGCCACTCTCCATGTGCACTCGGCTGAGGTAGTCTGCCATCACGCTGTCAACTCCTGCTAAGTGCGCTGCTGATAATGCCTGGAGGCAAATCGCTGCCCATCCGAACAGACCTTCGGCCTCCTCCTCCAAGGCTGCATTGGCCATGCCTCCTTGCCGGTTGATGTAAGCCATAGTGGTCACATTGTCTGAGAGGACTTGGACCACCTTCCTTTGCAACCATGGCTTGAAACTTTCTAGCGCCAAGGTCACCGCTCGCATTTCGAGCCTGTTGATCGACCACAGAGCCTCCTGCAGACTCTTATCCCTAAACAAAGCGTGCTTCACAATGGGCTTTCCAACCTGACAGGTTGGTCATCTGAGGAACCCACACCAGGGACTCCTTCCACATGCAGCCACCAACTGAGGACTCCCCTGGCGCTCCGTGGGCAAGAGAGTACTTGGGACAGGGGTTGACTCTGATGGGACCATCGACGGAGCAGAGCCCTCTACAGCAATTGCATATGCGCCCTTGCCCATGGGACAAGCTCGAGAGTGTCCGCCATGGTCCCCAGAACCTGCAGATAATGCCACGCTGATGGTCTTGCAAACTTCAGGACCTGCTGTATCAACTGTCGTAGCTCCTGTGCCCAGCGAACCGGCAGGAAATTCCTGCCCACACAGGTATCAAAGCACGCTTTCAAATACTCTAGCTCCTGGGCTGGCCGTAACTGGCTCTTGGCCAGGTTGACCTCAACCGAGACTTTAAAGGAACTCTCCCACCCACGTTATTGCTCTTTTCGCTATCATCCCTGGACTTCGCCTGGATTAGCCAATCGTCTAGGTACGGGTGGACGAGAACCCCTTCCTTGTGGAGAGCTGCCGCCATCACCACCATGACCTTAGTGAAGTTACAGGGGTGGTCGCCAGACCGAAGGGCAACGTTCGAAACTGGAAATGGCCCCTTGGCACTGCAAAGCAGAGAAACTGCTGATGTTCTGGATGGAAGGAAACATGCAGATACGCCTCTGAGATCGAGAGTCACCAAAAATCTGTTTCCTACCACCATTACTACTGTGAAAATTCGGTATCTGGAGACCGTAGTTCATGCCCTCAAAGTCAAGAACTGGGCGAAAGGAACCTTCCTTTTTGGACAAAACGAAATACATGAAGCATCGACCGAAGATATACTGGTCTCGTGGAAACAGTTCCACAGCTCTCTGCTGCAGGAGACAAGTGAAGGCCTCTTCTACTGCTGCCAACACTGCTGCACCCAGTTTGGGCAATAAAAGGAGCTTATTCTTGCTCTGGCAGTGGGTATAGGGGCATTATGGATTGCACCCCTTTAAGGCCAACCTCTGGCAGATCCCACACATCCTGGATCATCTGTACTACTACTCCATGTACTGGTAATAATTTCTGCGATTTCTGTACTGCCTAGAACAGCGGATCCTACAGTGCCTCTTCCTCTGCTGGGAGGTTAGCAGGCATATTCAGGGCCTTGAGTGTCGCCAAAGTACACACAGAATGTGAGCCCTTTGGGAATGAGGAATTGTATCAGTACCTGCTTGTAGTGATTGTAAACCGCCCTGATGGCCTTAGGCCTGGGCGGTATATCGAGAAATTGCATAAACATAAGCATAAAGATGAGCGCTGGTAGCTCCTCCCGGTGGAAAACCCGAACAATTCGGCCCTAATCCTCCTGATCTGGGCTCTCTCCTTTTTCCAACTCCTCCTGCAGATCTAACTCCGTGTCAAGGTCTTCCCCATCCAGCCCCCCCCCCTCCTGACAGCGGTGATTGCTGCCACTCCTTTAAGTCTCTAGCCCGCTTAGATGCCACTGCTCCTGACTCGTGCCCTTTTGCGTCTGACATCTTGTTAGCCCTGTGTTCCAGGGCCGAGGAGCCACTTGGTAGGCAAAATGCCTTATGCAAAAGTAAGAAACTCCGGAGAGAAAACCCCCGGGAGCCCTATCGCTCCCTGGGCTTGAGGAGTGGATGGTCCGGGCATCGTGCAGGGACCGGGTGCTGGATCCGTTGAAGGTAACATGGCACCCAGAGTCTCTTGCAACTGGGAGTGACTCTCCTGCCTCCTCTCATCCTGCAGGTCCTGTTCCCATGACCTCCTCTTGCGTGCAGTTTAGGAAGACACCTGCCTCTGAGATCACACCACATCGGGGACTGCACATCTTGAGGATTTTTAGATTGCACTGCAGTGTTGTATCTTAAAGATATGAAATGGACCTTGCCCTGATCCAATAAAACTGACACATTCTCTGAGTAAAGCTTATGTTTTTATTCTAATACTACAAATGGCTATAAGGGAGTACAGCTTCCCTTACTTTTTTACTTCTGCCTTTAAAAACAAAGAAACCTGCACCTTAACAGGGGAAATAAAAGCAAACTCTAACTAAACCTATCTCCTTAGTTGTCCTTTCTGTGAGTCCAGCACCCTGGCTCACAACCTCCTCCAGCTGCTTGGAGGCTGAGCATACTGGGGCTGGAGGGCGGTGCCAGCTGCACATGTACACAAGTGTCATCAAAAAGATGACAGGCTCAGCCTCCAAGCTGGTGGAAGAGGTACACTACCCAGAGATGCGGGACTGGACTGGAGGGACGATAAGGAATAAGTAGTTAAACATGCAACAAATACTTCTACGTCTAAATAAACTAGTACCCCCTCCATCCCCTGGAAAGGATATCCCGCCCCCCCCCCCTCCAGGATGGGGAGGCCTACCTGTTGAGTGCCTGAGCAACTCCAACCAGCAGGAAGCGAGCAACCGACAGTTCTTCTGGCTCACCCCTCCCCCAAACACTGATGATTACACACCCCTCCACCAAGGGAACCAGCTTCAGGACCGGAGTGTGCATAGATTATCACAGAAAGCACTCAGGGAGGGTTCCGGGACTGGACTGGAGTCCCTCAAGGAACAATTAGCAAGCAAGTCTAATTTCTCTTTCCTTACCGTCCCTCCAGTCCAGTCCCGCACCTCTGGGAGGTATCAGAGCAGTTAAACTAACGGAAGGAACCCACACAACCAGCCTGAAGCACTGCCGATCCAAAATGAGCGTTCCCCGCCACCTGGACATCCAGATGAAAATGTTCAGATAAAGTATGCCACCCTACAGATCTCCACCGGCGTAACTAAACTATACTCTGCCCACGAGGCTGCCTGAGCCCTCGTGGAATGCGTCTGCAACCCTGCTGGCACTGCTCTACCCTTCAAGATGTAGGCAGACATAATTGCCTCACTGATCCATCCGGAAATGGAAGCTTAGCTGCCGCCTCACTTTTGCGCGACCCGAAAAACAGAACCAACAGATGGTCCGATCTCCGAAAGGACGATGCCCTTTTCACATACATTCGCATCCAAGTGGCACAACTGTGGAGTGGCAGAGCCCATAACCGCTCTAACCCACATCCACACTCACCAGAGCCGGTAAGGGAACAGCCTGATTTACATAAAATGCTCACACCACCTTGGGCAAAAATGAAGGTACTGGGCACAGAACCACTTTCTCCTTGGAGAAGGAAAGGAATAGCTCCTGACATGACAGGGTCTGAAGCTCCGAAATCCTACGTGCCAAGAAAATTGCCACCAGGAATACCATTTTCAGAGTCAAATCCTTCAAGAAAGCTCGACTCAATGGCTCAAAGGGTTCCCCAGACAGCACGGTCAGCACCACATTGAGATTCTAAGGCGGTACCACTGCCCTCTATGGCAGACGGAGGTGGGACACCGCCCTTAGAAAGCTCAGCATATTTGGGTGTGTACCCAACGGCACTCTGTGGACTTTCCAGCAATAACCAGAAATCGCCGCCAGTTGCACCCTCAAGGAACTGGCAGCTAGACCCTTATCAAAACCAGATTGCAAGAACACCAAGATGTCCGGGATGGAGGCAGTAGAAGGGTGCTCCTGCCTCTCTCCGCACCTTGATTCTAAGATGCATCCTACACAGATACATGCCAGATTACATAAGAACATAAGATATGCTATACTGGGTCAGACAAAGGTCCATCAAGCCCAGTATCCTGTTTCCAACAGTGGCCAATCTAGGTCATACCTACCTAGCAGTTCATAATAAGTCAGAGCCTAGCAGCAGCAAAGAGCTGTCATTTAAATCAAATCAAAATTTAACTTAGCATAAAAGGTAAAACAGGGTCAGTACTCTTTGAGCAACAAATAAAGTCTTCTAGAGACCTTCACAAATAGGCCTTCTACCTAGGGGACAAGAGACCTGTGAAACCTTTTCAATAGGTGTCAACACCAGGTGGCAGGTCAAAAGGCCATTTTGAAAGACTCCTTCTATCCAAGCAAGTGTCATAGGGTGGATCGGGATCAGCTAGAAACAGAGCAAAGTAGTGTGAATGATTTCAGTGAAAGAGACAGGTTGAATGGAGAAAAGCTTGACAGTTGCCAAGGACAACCTAGGCACAGCTGTTTAGACCCAGTAGAAACCCACCCAGGAAGGGAATTTGCCTCAACCAATAGGAGGCAACAGAGAAAAGGTGGAGTCAGGGATGACGTACATAAAAGAAATTCTCAAACAGTTAGAGGGGAGGAACATTGGAGAGAGAGAGAACCCTGGAAAGGAGAGCATTGGAGAGAGAGAGAACACTGGAAAGAAGAAGGAATTATTGGAGAGAGGAACCTTGCAGAGAGAGGAAAGAACTCTGGAGGGAATTCAGAGGCCAGTATGGGTCAGAGGGAAGGCAACACCCTGACAGTGTGAATGAATGGGAAAAGCCAGCAAGGTATGAGAAGACTGCAGCTGTAGATACAGAAGCAGGAAGCAGGTACAAAGGCTATTTATTGAAAGAAAGAGAAGAGCCTTGTAGATATAGAAATCACCATAAGAAGCCCTCTTATACAGAACCTGTTAATAACTTTCCTCCTGCTTATAAAAAGGTTAAGGACAGAGAGTTTTACTTACCTGGCAGGGCTGAACAAATCCCTTGCCATAAGCCTTCAGCTCCAAGAGAAAGCACAGTTACTTACCTGTAACAGGTGATCTCTGGGAACAGCAGGAATTAGTCCTCACATATGGGTACGTCGGTACCGACGGAGCCCGTGCGGGAAAGCTCCCCAGCTTCTTAGAATAGAAGCTTTTGGGACCTCCCACTGCACATGCGCACTGCCTTCCCGCCTTCCTGAACAGCTCTCCTCAGTTTCGAGTTTATAGCTGAGTCAACAGAGAGAGGACAGGAAGATAGATAGATAAAAGATACAACTCCTAGGGGAGGTGGGTGGGTTGTGAGGACTAATTCCTGCTGTTCCCAGAGATCACCTGTTACAGGTAAGTAACTGTGCTATCTCCAGGAACAAGCAGGAATAAGTCCTCACATATGGGGACTCCCTAGCTTAGATGCATGGGATCCCCTGTAAAGGTTCGCCATCTTCGTATGGATCTCAGGCATCCATTCTGGGAAGGTGGGCAGGAGTTGTTTAGGAATGGAACAGGTGCTTGAGGACAGCCTGGCCAAACAAGGCATCCCGGCGGGAGTCCTTGTCCAAACAGTAATGGGCTGTGAAGGTATGAACCGAGGCCCAGGTAGCGGCTCGACAGATCTGATCTATGGAAACAGAGTGCAGATGAGCCATAGAAGTTGCCATGGCCCTCACATTGTGAGCAGTGACATGGCCTTCCAGAGAAATGTTTTTGCTCTGGTAAGCAAAAGAAATACACTGAGCAATCCAATTGGAAAGTGTACGCTTGGAGACTGGAAGTCCCAAATGGGAAGGATCAAAGGCCACAAAAAGTTGAGAAGACTTTCGATGTGGCTGAGTCCTATTAAGGTAAAAAGCGAGAGCTCTTTTACAATCCAGAGTATGAAGGTTCCTCTCTGCATTGGATGCATGAGGAGCTGGAAAAAAGACAGGTAGATATACCTCTTGATTAAGATGAAAAGGCGAGACCACTTTAGGCATAAAGTGGGGATTCGTCCTAAGGACCACCTTATCATGATGAAATCTTGTGTAAGGTGGATTAGCCACTAAAGCCTGCAGCTCACTGATGCGGCGAGCCGAAGTGACTGCAATGAGGAAGATGACCTTCCAGGAAAGAAATTTCAAGGAGGTGGAAAACATTGGCTCAAAAGGTGGCTTCATAAGTTGACCGAGCACTAGATTCAAATCCCATGCGACCGGGGGTGGTCTGATGGGAGGTTTAGTGAGAGTCAGGCCTCTCATGAATCTTGCAACAAGAGGATGAGAGGAGATAGGTTGTCCATTTATATGTTTCAAGGATGCTGCAATAGCACTTAAATGGACTCTTACCGAATTCGTCTTGAGGCCTGCATTGGATAGATGCAGGAGATAATCAAGAAGAGAATTCAAAGGAAGTGCCAGAGGGTCAAGACCCTGCTGAGCACACCAAATGGAAAAACGTTTCCATTTGAAAGCATAGGAACGCCTGGTAGAGGGTTTCCTAGAGGCAGAAAGGATATCTTTCACTGGTTGGGAAAGATGAAAGTCTTGAAGGCTTAAGCCTTCAGTAACCAAGCACTGAGGTGAAGGGATTTGGGGTTTGGGTGCCACAAAGTCCCCTCCTCCTGAGACAGGAGGTCTGGCGCAGCTCCCAGATCCAAGTAGGATCCCTGGGAGAGCTGTAGAAGTAGAGGGAACCACACTTGGCGTGGCCAGCGTGGAGCTATGAGGATCATAGTTCCATGATCCCTCTGGAGTTTGAACAGAGTCTTGGGAATCAAAGGAATGGGTGGAAAGGCATATAGGAATGCCTGATTCCAATTCAGGAGAAAGGCGTCCGTAGCCTGAGCTCCCTGACACGGAGTTCTGGAACAGAACCGGGGAAGTTTGGCATTCCACGGACTTGCAAAGAGGTCTATGTCCGGGGTCCCCCATTCCTGAAAGATTCGGTTTATTTGGTCCAAATGTAGGGACCATTCGTGTGGCAGCAGAACTCGACTGAGCCTGTCTGCCCGAGAGTTTTGAACTCCTGGGAGATACACTGCTAGCAGGTGAATCTGATGCTCTCTGGCGAAGGCCCATAGTCTTAGAGCTTCGTTGCAAAGCGACAGAGAGCCCGTCCCTCCTTGTTTGTTTATGTAAAACATGGCCACCTGATTGTCCGTCTGAACTAGGACAGTGAGGTTGGCTAGGAGGGAGTGGAAGACCTTGAGGGCAAGGTAAATTGCTCGCAGTTCCAGAAGATTGATATGAAGGGTGGTCTCCTGTAGAGACCAAGTGCCCTGAGTGGAGAGAGTTTGCAGATGGGCTCCCCACCCTGTTTGGGAGGCATCTGTTGTGAGGGTTGCTTGGGGTAGCAATGGTTGAAATGGAGCCCCCAACAACAGATTCTTGGTGGAAGTCCACCAGTGGAGGGACCAAAACAGACGATCGGAGGTTTGTATTTGGTCTGAGAGCGCTCCTGACGCCTGAGTCCACTGAGTGGCCAGGGTCCATTGAGCTGCTCTCATATGAAGACGAGCATAGGGCACCACATGCACTGTGGAGGCCATATGACCCAGTAGGCGTAGCATTTCCCTGGCTGTCAAGTGAGTGCTGGACTGAGCTTGGGAGGCCAAACTCAGGAGGCGCTGGCCTCGAACATGTGGAAGGTAGGCCCTTGCAGTGATGGTGTCCAACTGGGCCCCTATGAATTCTAGAGATTGAGTAGGGATGAGTTGGGACTTGGGAAGGTTTACTACCAGTCCCAGATACTGCAAAAGGCTCCTTGTGTGGTCCAGGGAAATCTGGGCCTGTGACTGAGTTGGAGCTCGGATGAGCCAGTCGTCCAGATATGGGAAGACAAAGATTCCCATGCCTCTTAGAAATGCGGCTACGACTGCCATGCATTTTGTGAATACTCTTGGAGCAGAGGCTAGACCGAAGGGGAGTACTCTGTATTGGAAATGTTTTCCCTGAAACAGAAAGCGAAGATACTTTCTGTGGGATGGATGGATGAGTATATGTGTATACGCATCCTGTAGGTCTAGAGAACAAAGCCAGTCCTGACCCTGGAGGTAAGGAAGGAGAATGCCGAGAGACAGCATTTTGAATTTCTCCTTGAAGAGAAATTTGTTCAATTCTCTCAGATCTAGGATTGGTCTGAATCCCCCTGTCTTCTTTGGAATGAGAAAATAAGGGGAGTAGAAACCGGACCCTTGTTGAGGAAGAGGAACCTCTTCTATGGCCCCTTGGGCAAGAAGAGAGGAAACCTCTTGACCCAACAGGGTTAGGAGAGATGGGGGAGAATTGAATGGTCTCACCATATGATGGGGAGGAAGGCTGGAGAAATGAAGTCTGTAACCCTCTCGAATGATAGAGAGGGTCCATTGTTCTGTTGTGATTTGTTCCCATCTGGGAGCAAAGTGAACCAACCTTCCGGGTATGGTGAGAGGTTCTGGTTGTGTTAGAACCAGAAGTGGCAAGTTCCCTAGGAGCAAGTCAAAACCCCTGAGGGGTTGGAGCCTGCTGAGCTACAGTAGCTGCTGCAGGCTTAGCTCGTGCTTGTTTGGATTGCTGACGCTTAGCAGTATAGCGAGGTTGAGAAGACTGCTGGCCAGTATTTGAAGCAACTCTGGCCTTCTTATAGTAAGGCCTTTTAAAAGACTTTTTCTTAGTAGGAATTGAAGTGGACTTTGAAAGTCTTTCCAAGGTGGCATTTTCAGCATCCATCTGGGTGGCTTTGATTTGCCACTCCTCCCCAAATAAGTTCTCACCTGTACAGGGCAGATTCCGTAAGCCATCTAGAACCCAAGGTTCCAGATCAGAGGCCTGGAGCCAAGCAAGACGTCGGGCTGCAATAGCAATGCCCGAAGCCCTACTGGCTCCCTCAAAGGAATCATATGCTGCCCTATTAGAGAACTTAGAAACCTCTAAGAGTTGTTTCACTAGGGAAAGGAATCCCTGCTTTTTATCCTCAGGGATAAAGGGGGCAAAATGCCGCACCTTTTTGGCAAGTTCCTCCAGGAACATGCCCATATAGAGACTGTAGGAATTAATCCTGGCTATAAGCATACTAGCCTGGAAAATTTTCCTACCAAAAGAGTCCAAAGTCTTACATTCCCGTCCTGGAGGGGTGGAAGAGTGCCTTTTGGTACTCCTAATCTTCTTCATTGCAGACTTCACCACAATAGAGTGGTGGGCAATTGAGTCTTTTGGAAACCAGGAGAAGGAGGGACCCTATACATGGTGTCCAACCTACGGGAATAAGGAGACAAAGTCAAAGGATTTTCCCAGAAATCCATCAGTTGTTCTTGAAGGATTTCATGGATAGGCAGGGTAACTGCCTCCTTAGGGGCCTTTGAGTATCCCAAAATATCCAGTTTTTTGGATCTGGGTTCCTTTTCAGAGGATGTGGTAATAGAAAGGGCTGTAGCCATATCTAAAACAAAGTCCTGGAAGGACAAATCCTCTGGAGGGGACATTCTCCTTTTAGGAGAAGAGGGCTCCTCAGGTAAGTTGAGTGAAAACTCAGCAGAATCATCAGAGGAGTGAAAATCCTCAGAGGAATCGGTGCTTTCCTCTAACGCACGATACGCGTACCGATCGGTATCGATATCGGGCGTATCGGGTATGGAACCGGTATGGAGCGAAAGCCCATACGGTACCGACTTGCGTTTAGAGGTGGACGGCCTCGATACCGGCATGGCGGACGATACCGGTATCGGGCCCGGAACCGCTGAAAGCGGAACCGATGGCGTTGCAGCTTTAATGAAAGCCATGACGGCCTGCTGCATGGACTGTACAGTATCGCCCATGGACGCCATAGCTGCCTGGATGTCGGTACCGGAGTGACCCGGTACCCCAAGAGCAGGCTAACAGGTGATCTGTCGAGGCCGTAGCATCGATATCAACCTGAGACCCCTGAATTGGCGTTTTTGGAAGTTGGACTTCCCGCCGGGGTTGTTTGGCTGGGGCAGGGTCCTCAAGATCTAAGCTAAGAGCCTCTCGATGCTTTGAAGGAGATTTGCTCTTTGAGGACTTGCCCACAGAAGGTTTGGTTACCTGAGATCCATCCGGAGAAGAAGACCTGGATGACTGTGATGCTGTATTCTCTGAAGCAAACAGCACATGGAATTTGTTGGCCCGGTTCTGCAGCCCACGTTTAGACATGTGGGAGCAAGATGGGCAGTCCGGTATGGAATGGTCAGGCCCCAAACATTTCAGACACCAGTCATGGGTGTCTGTGACTGAAATAACAGCATTACATTTGGTACACTTCTTAAATCCAGGGGCTGGCTTCTCCATGAGGAGAAATTGAGTAGGCCGAGAGGCCTCTCTGAAGTGACCAAAAAGCTAAAAAATAAGAAAAAAGAATTATAACTTTTTAAAGAAAGAAAGAAAAGACCGGCGATACCGGTATCGGTATGGGGAAGGCAGGTACGCGGTCTAAAGAAACAAATAAAATAACAATTTCTTCAGCGGTGACAGGAACACGACCTGCTGGCTCCGCGGAAAAAGAGAAACTGAGGAGAGCTGTTCAGGAAGGCGGGAAGGCAGTGCGCATGTGCAGTGGGAGGTCCCAAAAGCTTCTATTCTAAGAAGCTGGGGAGCTTTCCCGCACGGGCTCCGTCGGTACCGACGTACCCATATGTGAGGACTTATTCCTGCTTGTTCCTGGAGATCTTCCGTTACACCAGTGGCAATTAGACACAGCTGATTCTAAGCAGCTCAGGCAGACCCGGCAGGGATCCTCTACCAATTACACAGCTGACAGGATAGCTGAAGACAGAAGCTGTGCATTGAGGCATCAGAAGGGGCAAGGCTCTAGGAAGCAGTTTGCAGAACTTCCTGACACTCCCCAGAGAGGCAGGGCAGTGCAGGGACGAAAGAACTTCCTCTTTGATAAAAGAAACCTGTTAGACTTTTATTCTGCGTTGGAAGGAAAGGAAGAAGATAGCAAGGGGCCGGAGCCTATGGAATATGAGGATTCAGGAGTCTTATCAGACCCCACATTAATGGAATGTTCAAATACCCTGTCTGAACCGGAGTTTTCTTTAAGGTAACAGAAGCTGTATAATATACCAAAACACAAATATGGAATGTGCTGATAACTCTCTCTAAAGACAAATGGACATTTGAAACTGTTTCTTTAAGTTAAGTTAAAGAGTATATGCTGAAGGAAGCTGTTTCTGTTATTTTGATTACTTTTTGTTTGAGCAGAGTGTGCTCTTAATTTATGTTCCTTGAATGAAGAAATACCTCATGGGACGGGGAATAAACCCTTAAAATGATAAAGAAAATCTGACTGTGTGATTTATGTAAAGAAGCACGACACAACTACCCACTTCAGAAGCCTTATAATACCAGGAGTCACCGCTGGGGCTAAAGAAGTGTGACACAAGGCAAGCAAGGACTGTTAATCACCCAGGAAGTTAGTCACAGCTTACCTCAGCAGCACAGGACAGGGTACTGTGTAGCAGCCCTCTTTTATTAAGTATTATTTCCCTCCCTCCCCAACACCCACCCACCCCTGGGATAATCATAGCTTTATAGGTACTTACACATGTATCTTAAAGGAAAGGAGGTGCTCTCAGGTGAAGCTCGTTATCCAAATCAGTCATACACTAAGGGCCTGAGATTAATATACCTTGTTCACCTGAAGCTTAAACAAACATATTAGGTAAAGTTTTATTAGTTTACATATCCATAGCAACTCTTAGTAAGTAAGGAAGTTAGATCAAAACACAAGCTTAAAACTAAGATGCAGACAGTAGTCCAGCAGCGAGATGGGGGCTTTCCAGTCTTTTGCATCGAGTATCACATGTATGATTTTCTCCCAGTTGGTGAGAGGTCTTATGTGTGCACTAGGTGCAAGGAGCTCTTTGCTCTCAGGGAATGAGTCCGTTCTCTAGAGGCTAGAGTAGCAGACTTGGAAAACATAAGAAAGACAGAGAGGTACATAGATGAGACCTACAGGGATATAGTCCTGAAGTCCCACCTCCAGTCTGGCAGCATCCCTGTGCCATGGAGGAGAGAGGCCACGTAACAGGAAGTGATCCTGGTGTGGCAGGAAGTGATCCTGTAACTAGGACCTGTCCTCCAGGTGATGTAAAACCCTCTCGCACTGAGGTTTCTCCAGGGTCATGTGCCCATGAGGGAAGGGTTAGGAGAGCCGTTATAGTTGGTGATTCGATCATTAGGCATGTAGATAGCTGAGTGGCTGGTGGACGTGAGGATCGCCTGGTAACATGCCTTCCTGGGGCAAAGGTAGCGGACCTCACGCGCCACCTAGATAAGGTCTTAGATAGTGCTGGGGAGGAGTCTGCTGTCTTGGTACATGTCGGTATCAATGACATAGGAAAATGTGGTAGGGAGGTTCTGGAGGCTAAATTTAGGCTTTTACGTAGGAAGTTGAAATCCAGAACTTCCAGGGTAGCGTTCTCCGAAATGCTTCCCGTTCCACACGCAGAGCTCCGGAGTCTCAATGCGTGGATGAGACAATGGTGCAGAGATGAGGGGTTTGGATTTGTTAGCAACTGGGGAATATTCTGGGGAAAGGAGGGGCTCTTCCGAAGGCATGGGCTTCACCTGAACTGGGATGGAACCAGGCTGCTGGCATTAACCTTTAAAAAGGAGATAGAGCAGCTTTTAAACTAGATAATAGGGGAAAGCCGACAGTCGCACAAGAGCGCATGGTTCAGAAGAATGTATCCTTGAAGGATACTACCAAAAGCAGAGAGGTTCCAAAAAAGAGTAAAGTAGCCCAAATGCCCTCGAGTATGGAGCAGACACTGCTTAAAGATCCCAAATTACCCATGTCTACCAATAGCCAGATTAATATGAATAAAATACAGTCTCTAAAATGCTTGTATACAAATGCTAGAAGTCTAAAAAATAAGATGGGAGAGTTAGAATATATAGCACTAAATGAGAGATTAGATATGATTGGAATATCAGAGACATGGTGGAAGGAGGACAACCAGTGGGACACTGTGATACCTGGGTACAAACTATATCGTAATGATAGAGCTGATCAAATTGGTGGAGGGGTTGTGCTCTATGTTAGAGAGGGCATTGAGTCAGAAAGGATTAAAGTTTTGCAGGAAACAAAATTTGCTGTAGAATCTCTATGGACTGAAATTCCATGTAAAAAGGGGAAGGCGGTGGCAGTGGGAGTGTACTATCGACCGCCTGGCCAGAATGAACAAATGGATGATGAAATGCTCAAAGAAATCAAGGAAGCTAACAAACGTTACAGCGCAGTAATAATAATGGGTGATTTCAATTACCCCGGTATCGACTGGGTCAGTGTCACGGCAGGACATGCTAGGGAGATAAAGTTCCTAGATAGCATAAATGACTGCTTCTTGGAGCAGCTGGTTCATGAACCGACCAGAGGGGAAGCCATATTTGACCTAGTCCTTAGTGGAACACTAGATCTTGTGCAAGAGATAAGGGTGTTGGGGCCACTTGGCAGTAGTGATCATAGCATGATTGCGTTTGATTTAATTAGTGGAGGAGGGATAGTAAGGAAATCAACAGTATTACCTTTTAATTTTCGAAAGGGAGACTATGATAAAATGAGGAAAATAGTTAAGAAAAAACTAAAAAGGAGCAGTTGCAAAGGTTAAAGACTTGCATCAAGCTTGGGTATTGTTGAAAACTACTATCTTGGAAGCCCAGACCAGCTGTATTCCACGCTTTAAGAAAAGTGGAAGGAAGTCCAAAAAACTGACAGCATGGTTTAAAGGTCAGAGAGGCTGTTGTTGCCAAAAAAGCATCTTTCAGGAAATGGAAAAAAGAGCCAAATGACGAAACCTGGAAACAGCACAAGCACTGGCAAGTCAAATGCAAGGCATTGATAAGGCAGACAAAGGGAGAATTTGAGAAGCTTGCTGTGGAAGCAAAAATGCGAAATAAAGACTTTTTCAAGTACATTTGTAGCAAAAAACCTATGAGAGTCAGTTGGTCCATTAGATGATAGAGGGGTTAAAGGGGCACTAAGAGGCGACAAGGCAATAGTGGAGAGACTGAATGAATTTTTTGCTTCGGTCTTTACTGAGGAAGATGTGGGGATGTTACGCATGACTGAAGTGGTATTTAAAGGTGCGGAAGAATTGAAGGAAATATCGATACATTGGGAAGATGTATTACAACTATTAGATAAACTGAAGAGTAGCAAATCACTTGGGCCGGATGGTGTACATCTGAGGGTGCTGAAAGAACTGAAATATGAGATTGCAGACCTGCTATTAGTAATCTGTGAATTTTCATTCAAATCATCTGTAATACCTGAAGATTGGAAGATCGCCAATGTAACGCCAATTTTTAAAAAGGGTTCCAGGGGTGATCCGGGAAACTACAGACCGGTAAGCCTGACGTCAGTACCGGGAAAAATGGTAGAAGTCATAATAAAGAACAAAATTACTCAGTATGTAGATAGTCATGGCCTAATGGGAGACAGCCAACATGGCTTTAGACAAGGAAGATCTTGTCTTACTAATCTGTTCTTCTTCTGCAGAAAAACCGGCAGGCCTTGGTCGACTCGAACATTGTCAATAGGTCCATGACCAGTGTGCCCCATCGACGAACGACCTGCTTGAACACCTCCTGATTGAGCTGCCACTCTCCGGAGTCCATGCGCACCCGGCTGAGGTAGTCTGCCGTCACACTGTCAACTTCTGCTACATGTGCCGCCGATAATGCCTGGAGACGAATTGCTGCCCATTCTTACAGCCTTTCGGCCTCCTCCTCCAGGGCTGCACTGTCCATGCCTCCTTGCCGGTTGATGTAAGCCACCCTGGTCACATTGTCCAAGAGGACTTGGACCACCTTCCCCTGCAATCATGGCTTGAAACGTTCTAGCGAAAGGTCACCGCTCGCATCTCGAGCCTGTTGATAGACCACAGGGCCTCCTGTGGACTCTTGTCCCTGAACAAAGCTTCCTTTGCAATGGGCTCTCCAACCTGACAGACTGGCATCGGTCATCAGAGGAACCCCCACCAAGCGCTCCTTCCAGGCTCTCCACATGCAGCCATCAACTGAGGGCTCTCCTGGCGCTCCGCGGGCAGGGTAGTACTTGGGACAGGGGTTGGCTCTGATGGGAACATCGACAGAGCAGAGCAGAGCCCGCTGCAGCAGTTGCATGTGCACTCTTGCCCATGGAAATAGCTCAAGAGTGGCCGCCATGGTCCCCAAAACCTGCAGATAATGCCACTCTGATGGTCTTGCCATCTTCAGGACCTGCTATATCCACTGTCGTAGTTCCTGCGCCCGGCAAACTGGCAGGAAAATCCTGCCCACACAGGTATCAAAGCACGCTCTCAAATACTCTAGCTCCTGGGCCGGCTGTAACTAACTCTTGCCCAGGTTGATCCCAACCGAGACTTTGAAGGAACTCTCCAACCTGAAGTGTTGCTCTTTTCGCTATCATCCCTGGACTTCGCCTGGATCAGCCAATTGTCTTGGTACGGGTGGACGAGAACCCCTTCCTTGTGGAGAGCTACCGCCACCACCACCACCACCACCACCATGACCTTAGTGAAGGTACAGGGGATGGTCGGCAGACCAAAGGGCAACGCTCGAAACTGGAAATGACCCCTTGGCACTGCAAAGCGGAGAAACTGCTGATGTTCTGGATGGATGGGAACGTGCAGATACGCCTCTGCGAGATCGAGAGTCACCCAAAATCTCCGCTTCCTACCACCATTATTACTGTGAAAATGCGGTACCCGGAGACCGTAGGTCATGCCCTCGAAGTCGAGAATTGGGCAAAAGGAACCTTCCTTTTGGGCATCACAAAATACATGAAGCATCGACTACAGACGTACTGGTCTCGCGGAACCAGTTCCACGGCTCTCAGCTGCAGGAGACAAGTCAAGGTCTCTTCTACTGCTGCTGACACCGCTGCGCCCACTTTGGGCGATCAAAGGAGCTTGTTCTTGCTCCCGCAGTGGGTATAGGTGTGCCATGGATTGCACCCCTTTAAGGCCAACCTCCGGCAGATCCCACTCATCCTGGATCATCTGTTCTACTACTCCATGTACTGCTAAGACTTTCTGCGATTTCCGTACCGCCTGGAACAGCGGATCCTACAGTGCCTCTTCTTCTGCCAGAAGGTTAGCAGGCATATTCAGGGCCTTGAAGGTCTCCAAGGTACACAAAGAATGTGAGCCCTTTGGGGACAAGGAATTGTATCAGTACCCACTTGTAGTGATTGTAAACCTCCCTGATAGCCTTCGGCCTGGGCGGTTTATCGAGAAATTGCATAAAAATAAACATAAGCATAAAGATGAGCGCTGGTAGAGCCTCCCGACGGAAAACCCGAACAATCCGGGCCTGATTGTCCTGTTATGGGCTCCCTCCTTCTTCCAACTCCTCCTGCAGATCTAGCTCTGTGTCAAGGTCTTCCCCATCCAGCCCCTCCGACAACGGCAATTGTTGCCACTCCTCTAAGCCTCTAGGCCGCTTAGAGCCCACTGCTCCTGACTCGTGCTCTTTTGCATCTGACATACTGTTAGCCCTGTGTTCCGGGGCCAAGGAGCCACTTGGTAGGCAAAACGCCTTATGCAAAAGTAAGACAAACTTCGGTGAGAAATCCTCCGGGAGCCCTAATGCTCCTTGGGCTTGAGGGGTGGATGGTCCAGGCATCGTGCAGGGACCGGGGGGCCGGATCCATTGAAGGTAACATGGCGCCCCCCACCCCCAGGGTCTCTTGCAACTAGGAGAGACTCTCCTGCTTCATCTCATCCTGCAGGTACTGCTCCCATGACAGCCTCTTGCATGCAGTTTAGGCAGACGCCTGTCTCCGAGACCACATCACATCGGGGACTGCATATCTTGAGGATTTTTAAATTGCGCTACAGTGTTGTATCTTAAAGATATGAAATGGACCTTGCTCTGATCCAATCAAACTGACACGTTCTCCGAGTAAAGTTTACGTTTTTATTCTAATACTGCAAATGGCTATAAGGGAGTACAGCTTCCCTTACAAGCAATATTACAGATTTAATAGGTTCATAATCTGGGCTAAGAAAGAAGAGATGATCATGTCAGGTTACTCACTGACTATAGGCAGATGGAATGATTTCATTTCCGCCCTATCCACTTACTGACTATCTTTCAAATTACATACAGTTCTTGAATGCAGGTACTTCCTGTTTTCCACAGAGCTGTAGCTGCTGCAAACCTCTATGCAGCACCTTTTTTTTTTTTTTACACTTATCTTTATTTCTGTCTCTGACTTTATCTGACCCTTCTCAGGTGAAAGTAACAATGTCTCAACCAACTGCCACTTACATCACCTGACCAGGCACAACAGCCTTCTGCAATCCGTCCAGCAACAAACAATGGCCTATCTGATTAGGCCTGTCCCACATGTCTGCATCAAGTCATTGTGCACTGAATCAGTTTTGAGCTGCATAACACAAGGAATGCTTAAAGATTAAGTGGGGTTCACGTCCCTTGATACCATCCTATACCAGGCACTGCGGTCTGGCCGGCATGGTGGGAAGGGCTGGAGGCACTCCCTAGGAATGCCCTCTTTTTTTTTTTTTTTGTTACTTCTGCCTTTAAAAACAAAGAAACCTGTACCTTACTAGAGGAAATAAAAAGCAAACTCTAACTAAACCTATCTCCTTATTTGTCTCTTCAGTGAGTCCAGCACCCTGGCTCACAACCTCCTCCAGCTGCTTGGAGACTAAGCATGGGGCTGGTGGGCAGTGCCAGCTGCATATGTATACTACTGTCATCAAAAAGATGACATGCTCAGTCTCCAAGCTGCTGGAAGAGGTACACTACCCAGAGGTGTGGGGTGGGACTGGACTGGAGGGATAATAAGGAAATAATCCTGGAGACAGCAAATTGGAAGGGCATTCGGGGGAGGGCCAAGAGTCCCACTGGACCACTATTACTACTACTACTATTATTATTTAATAGCGCTACAAGGCATACATAGCACTGCAGGTGGGGGATGGAGGGGTTGTTTTTAAGACAGTCTAGCTTTCTGTGAGATAGTCAATCCTCACTCACAAACAGACACAAAGGGAGATATTTTACTTGTGATACAGCAAACCACTGTAAATTATAGCAGCAATGTACACTGTGTTTTCTAGCAGCGTGCACTTTTTCATGCCAAGGTGATTTGCATACCATTAGTTTACCACATCATGAGTAAAAGGTTCTTAAAAGTGTACATCAGAACACTGATACAACATTCTAGCACCTATCTTACTGCATCAAGGCCTCTGTGTGTTGCAACTATCTCCAATTTCATAGTACACAAAGATGTACACCTCATTAAAAGCTTCCTTGAACTCTAGAACCCTAAAAAAAAAAACTACACCTAACACATCCCTTGTAAACTTTCTGCAAGCATCTCATACTCATAAGTATTGGCTACAAACTAATATGCTTTAATTGTACGCTGCTTTTAAAATCATCTGTTAAAATCAATACTTAATAAAGCTTACAGTGAACAGTATTGGAAGATTAAAGATTTAATACAGTACGCTGGATTGAAGCAGTGGTGCAGAGCTGTTTCATCTGTCCTTAGGCAGTTGGCTTTATTATCTATTCCCTTCCTCTTCAATTGAAGAATGAGGAGAGCAACCACAAGCCTAGGCAGGTGGGGAGGGAGGCTTGTGAGAATGAAAGAGATTTATAAAGATAAGAGGAGCTTGGATGCCATATGATTTTGGAGTGCCCAAAGGATCTAGGATGAAACTTTGCAAGAGCAGAGGATAGGCTGTAATGAGAGCAAGGGCAGAGAAGAAGCA
Source organism: Ichthyophis bannanicus (assembly GCA_033557465.1). Lineage (NCBI taxonomy): Eukaryota > Metazoa > Chordata > Amphibia > Gymnophiona > Ichthyophiidae > Ichthyophis > Ichthyophis bannanicus. The sequence goes on from CM066034.1 coordinate 568,034,522, forward strand.
GAAAAATGAGATATGGGAGAATGCTTACAGAAAAATCTGAGAGATGGTCTTACAAAGATCATAAGAAAAAAAGAAGGGGGCGGAGAGAATCTTGGGTGCAACCTTGTCAAAGGGTAGGATCCTGCTGATTACTAAGCAGTGGTAATTACTCCCAGTCCTTGAAGGGTGCAAATGGATGAGGTTTTCAGGCTATCCCTAATGAATATGCAGCAGAAGTGGTATGCACACACATCAGATACAATCAACCCCAGGTCTCTGTTCTTTCATGCATGGAAGTACTACATCCTCTGTCTATACTCTACCACTCCCTTGGATGTCTGCAACCCAAATTCACGACCCTGTATTCTTTAGCATTAAATATTAGCTGACAAACTCTAGATCCCTCCTAATGGTTCCCAAACCTTCTGCTCTGTTGCAGATTTTTGCCCACTCCCCACAACCAAACAAATGGCCCAATGCATTTCAATGAGAGAAAGAGTTCCAGCTTCAGCAGCATAGAAACTTACATAGAGTGAAACCTACCAGTTAGGTAATCCTGTTTCAAAATCTCTTTCTCCCTCCTCTGTACCCCCCAAAATCTGCCCTACACACCCTTTGCACTGGCTCCACTCCCAAAAGATACTCCCTCACAAGTGCCCTACCACCCCATCAAATACTCCCACACAACTGCCTCACCACCTGCAAACTGCCCCACTGACCCAACCACCCCACTACACTGCAAACTGCACACTCTCCAAAAACACAACCTCCTGCAACTGCTCCCTCCCAATAAATACTATCCCCCAAACTGCCCCACCACCAAATGACCTCACTGCAACTGCCCCACCACAACTGCCCCTATTCCCAAAACAACCTCCCCACAACTGTCTCCACTCCCCCAGCAATCTTCCCAACAGACACAACACATGCACAGCATACACAAGAGATACACACACACAGACATGGCAAATGATCCTCTGACTGTAATATACTGTATTATAAATTATTCATATATAGATTTCATTTTCCATGCTCATAATGCCCCTGTCAACTAAACCTAAACACTGCTTCAGTTTTGCCAACCTGAAGAGCACTAATGCAGTCTCTAAGCTTAATGTTTGATATTATACCTTTTTTTAGAGCAATTTTCTTTGTGCTTCAGTTATAGCTCTAACATAGCTTCCAGCTTTCTCTGTTCTGCCAGTTTCCTTTAGGTGGTTAGTACAGTCCATGATTATTACCCTCAGCCTGTGTTTTCCACCTAAGCGTATAGTCATACTCCAACAAGATACGATTGTCTTCTTCACCAGGTTTAAAAACTTCTCTCTCCTTAGTAAAAACACATATTGTATTTCCCAGACTATAAGCTGCCCTGTGTATAAGTCGCAGAGGCCAAAATTGGAGATTTAATTGGGAAAATCATAGTATAAGTCGCCCCGCTATATAAGTCGCTGGTACTAAAAATAAAGTACAAGACAGCACTTCTCGTTTTTTAAAAACAGATTTATTCTGTTTCACTTTCACTTTAACTTTACAATAACACTCTTGAATAAAGTGCATAACAACATACAGTAATTTTCCCGTCCAAGGGCACAATCTTGCCTCAGTACGATGACGGCAAAAAGAAAAGCAACTCCACGGGGAAGAGGGAGGGTTGTAAGGACCGATTCCTGCTGTTCCTGGAGAACACCTGCTACAGGTGAATAACTACGCTTTCTCAGGGAACAAGCAGGAAGCCAGTCTTCATATACAGGACTCTCCATTTACAGGCTACCAAAAAACCTGCAAAAAGCCACAGCAACCCAAAAAACAAATCGTGAAGAACAGCAGAGTGCAGATCGGCCGCCAGACCTAAGTAATGACCATAGGGTCGACCAGAGAAACCCACTCTCCAGTAGCCTGGACACACAGAAGGGTCAGAGAGCAGAAGTTGCCTTAAACCCCAAACAGATGCTGGAGTACTGCCTGGTCAAAGGTGCTGTCCCGCCGGGACTCCTCCTCCAAGCAGTAATGCGCTGCGAAGGTGTGGACTGATGACCATGTGGCGGTCTGGCAGATCTCCAGCAAGGCAACTGAGGGAGGTTTGCAACAGATGCCACCATAGCCCAGACGCTTTGCACCGTGATAGGATGCAAAAGACCAGCCTGACTGTAGGTGAAGGCAATGCATTCCACCACCCAAGTGGACAAGGTACACTTGGAGACCGCTACGCCTAGGCGATTCGGGTCATAGGAGATGAAGAGCTGCAAAGAGTGCAATGAGGCTTGGTTCACTCCAGATAGTAGGCCAAAGGCTGCTTACAGTCTAGAGTGCAGAGAGTGACCTCCACCCTGTTAGTGTGAGGCTGTAGGAAATAGGTGGCTGAGGTGTAACGGAGAAACTACCTTAGGGAGGAACTCAGGGTGTGTCTGGAGCACCACCCTATTCCTGTGGAACCTGGTGTAAGGGGCATGAGCCACCAGAGCCTGCAGCTCACTAATTCTGCATGCAGATGTGAGTGCCATGAGGAAAACCGCCTTCCAGGACAGCTACTTGAGGTGCCAAAAAGCCAGCAACTCAAAGGACGGAGCAATAAGCTTCAAGAGGACCACACTGATATCCCATGCTGCTGCTGGAGGGCAGGCAGGTGCTCGAGAGAGCAGGAGGCCTCTCAAGAAGTGAGCCATGAGAGGCTGGGTGGAGAAGGGCTTTCTCTCAATGAAGCAGTGGTGCGCTGACAGCGCAATAAGGTGTACCCTGATGGAGTTAGACTTCAGACCAGTGTTGGAGAGGTGCAACAAGTACCACAGCACTAGCTGGACAGAACAGGAGAAGAGGTTGGCAACCCTCTCCGCACAACAGAGAATTTACACCACTTGAAGGCATACACCCACCAAGTGGAATCCTTGCAAGACACCAGCAGGACCTCCTCCACCTCCTTGGGCAAGTTGAACTGGGCCAAGGCTACCCTTTCAGCAGTCAGGCTGTCAGGGCCAGGGACCCCAGAGCGGAGTGCAGGAGAGAACCATCCTCCTGCGACAGCAGGTCCAGGGCGCACCCCAGTGGGACAGCGGATGCCTGAGACAGGCTGAGGAGCAGCCACCAGGGCTGAGGATCAGAGCTGCCCAATCAATTTGGACTTTGAAAAGAGAGTCTTGGGAATCAGAGGCATGGGAGGATAGGCATAGAGAAGGCCTACCATCCATAGGATGAGAAACATATCAGCAGCCAGACAGGAGGGGTGCAGCATCCTGGACCAGAAGCAGGGCAACTGAGCATTGCCCGGGCTGGCAAAGAGACCCATCGCAGGAAGACCCCAACAATGAAACAGTCAGCTGGCCACCCACGAGTTGAGCTGCCACTCATGGGTTTGAAGAACCGGGCTGAGCCAGTCTGCCAGGGCTTTGTCCTGGCCGGGGAGGCACATGGCCCTGAGGAGCATCCCACCCTCGCTGGGGAAGGTGCAGAGGAAGACCACTTCCCAGTAAAGGAGGGACGATCCCATGCCCCCTTGCTAGACAATCAGGTGGCGATGTTCTGACTGGATCAGAACAGACTGGTTCCACAAGTGTTGCTGAAAAGCCTGTAGCAACCTAAACAGGTCTATACTTTTATCGGAGTAAGGCAGCAGTTAAGCCCTAGAGAAATATGCTTACTCCACTACTATAAGTATAATGAGCTTACAATTTTTCTTCCCAAATAAATGGCTTTATATTTCTTCAAAACACGGGTCTCAGACTTAATGGAGCTACGGTATTTGTTTCTTAACCAACTTGCCCCAATAGTTGCATCAATGACCCATATTAAAAGTATTTCTTTTGCTTAAATAAAGAGCATCATCTTAGAGTATCAACTAAGTCAGGCTTATCTTAGAAATGAAGAAATCCCAACGCCACTTTCAGCGCTGTCGCGTTTCACAATAAGTTTCATCAGGGGTTGTGCACTGACTTTCAAGTTGTCGATATTAGCTGGGGAGAGAAATAAAATATTCTCAACTCAATAACAGATAATTCTAAAATGGCTTTAAGAAGACCTTAGAAATATTGCAGTTTGTCCATACTACCAAGAATAGCTATTCAGAGCTGTCTGCTGCTTACCGCCAACGATCCCTTCACAATGGCGATTCCAACCAACAGGGGAAATAAACGCCGCGCATGCAATATTTCTAAGCCGCGCATGCAATATTTCTAAGGTCTTCTTAAAGCCATTTTAGAATTATCTGTTATTGAGTTGAGAATATTTTATTTCTCTCCCCAGCTAATATCGACAACTTGAAAGTCAGTGCACAACCCCTGATGAAACTTATTGTGAAACGCGACAGCGCTGAAAGTGGCGTTGGGATTTCTTCATTTCTAAGATAAGCCTGACTTAGTTGATACTCTAAGATGATGCTCTTTATTTAAGCAAAAGAAATACTTTTAATATGGGTCATTGATGCAACTATTGGGGCAAGTTGGTTAAGAAACAAATACCGTAGCTCCATTAAGTCTGAGATCCGTGTTTTGAAGAAATATAAAAGCCATTTACTTGGGAAGAAAAATTGTAAGCTCATTATACTCATAGTAGTGGAGTAAGCATATTTCTCTAGGAAAAGCCTGTAGAGCATATGTAATGGCCTGAAGCTCTAGGAAATTGAGCTGCTGGATGCACTCTGATGTCGACCACAGGCCCCAAGTGCAGAGGTTGTTGCAGTGGGCCCCTAGCCCAACTTGAAGGCATCCATGGTGAGGACCCTCTGAGAAGTCGGTGCCTGGAAGGGCATTCCTGCCAGCAGGTTCTGCGATGTTGTCACAAGCTGCGGAACTGGACGAGGAGATGGGTGATGGTTACCCTGTCCTGAAGGCACCCTGTTGCCTGAGACCACTGGGAGCAGAGGGCCCACTGGGCTTGAAACATGTGAAGACAGACATCAGTTGTGATATGCACAGTCGAGGCCATGTGCCCCAGGAGGTGCAACATCAGCCAGGCAGAGGTCGATTCTCGGCTTTGAGCTTCCTTTGCAGGGGCTGCTAGGCGCCAGGCCCTGTTGAGAGGGAAGACGACCCTGGCCTGGACAGTGTCCAGTTGCGCCCCTATGAACTCTAGGCATTGGGTCGGTTGCAAGTGAGACTTGGGATAGTTGATGACAAATCCCAGGTACTCCATAGCGAGAATGGTGCGGCATGTCACCTGCTGGACTTCGTCAGTGGTGCCAGTCATCCAGGTAGGGGAGAACAAACACCCCTTGCAGCTACTGTAGGTAGATGGCGACCACTGCCAAGTACTTGGGACCGAAGACGGGCCAAAGGGTAGGACCCTATACTGGTAATGGCATCCTCAGATGACAAAGCGGAGGTATTGCCAGTGGTGAGGATGGATAAGGATGTGCAAGTATGCATCTTTGAGATCTAAAGGAGCACAGCCAATCTCCCTGCCGAAGGTAGGGCAGCAATGTTCTGAGGGAAAGCATTTTCAACTTCTCCTTCACCAGAAACCAGTTGAGGTCCCAAAGATACAAGGAATCAAGCCACCTGCTCACGAGTGGCACAGAGGCTGGGGACTCCTACATGTGGAAGAGAAGCCATTCCAGGATGGGGGGGGAATGGGCACCATGATTGACTCCTTTAGAGGGGCCTCGTACTGGAGGATCTCAAGGATATCCGCCCAAGGCTCCTCCTTGGACTCTGTGGTGAAGGCCAGAGCCTTCACCATGTCCCTGACAAAGTCTAAGAAGTCGTCCTCAGGCGGGGTCCTGTGATAATCCTCCAGGGAAGAGGTGTCCGAAGCGACATCCCGATGAAGGGAGGTATCGGGGGATTCTTCAATCAGTTTCCCATTCAGAGTTGGAGGAGACCTCAAGGACCCTCTGGGCATCAGGACCATGCCAGGTTACTGGCGATATGAAGGTCCTGGGGCCCTTGCACTGCAACCCGAAGGAGCTGACAGAGGAAGTCCTCCATCCCAATCGGGAACGGGATACAGACCAATGCTGGGAATCGTCCCCAGGCTGATGCACTCAAGGACCGGCTCCACAACATCCAGCAACACCCTTGCGGTGGAGGGGTCGGTGGTCAGGACCAATGACCTGGAGGAACCGGGCATTGGCCCTGCTGCTAGGCCAAGAAGGCAGCAAGGCTGCGCTCCAGGGCCGCCAACCTGACCTCGAGGTCAAAAAGCTAAGCAGCCACCAGTGTGGGCACAGAGAACCTCGGGCCCAATGCTGGTACTGTCAAGAGGGTGTCTTTGATGAGGACGGGCTCAGGAGACCAGGGTTGATCTCTCGATGACGAAGACGTCTTCTCCCATCAGGCAGTTTGGAAGGCTTTTCTTGGTCATCGCTCACAACCACATCAAGGACTCCGATGCCAGTGACCGTGGGTCTTACCTGCGGTTCAAGCATCATTGCCCGATAATGCCACCGATCACATCCGGCTCTTTGGGGGACAGCCCTCAAAGGATGATCCCTAGTCCAATGCTCCGCAGCCTTGGGGCTCAGATAGAGCACAGCCATCATGCGAGGTCAAGGCCACCGTGGCAGCCCCTAAGGGCACCAATTCTGCAAGTTACGCCTGAGCTGAGAGAGAGATCTTACCAAACATACTCTCTTGCTGCTTCTCACAGTTCCTCTGCCCCTTGCTTGTCATTTGCTGACAGAATCCACAGGAGGAGGAGTCATAGTGAGCACCGAGGAACCATAGGCAGCAGTCATGTGGATCTGTGCGAGACATTTTGTGCCTGCAGCGGTCGCACTGCCTAAAACCACTAACAGAGGACAAAGTGGGGAAGACGGCACCCCCGAGGTCAAACTCAATAGTCCTGGCCAGGGAAGGTATGAGGAGTCCCTCACACTGGGAGAAAAAGCCCGAAGGGGAAAAAGAATCTGAGAAAAATGCGGCATCAAGGCAGCAGCAGTCCTAGGAGGCAAGAAGGCACCAGTACACATACCGGAGAAGGAAAAAAGAGAAAACAGGAAAAAAAGAAACTATTAACATTTTCTGGGGTGCAGACAAACATCCGATGGGCTCGCGGAGGAAAGGAGACTGAGGCAAGATAGCACCCTTGGGCGGGAAGGTGAACATGCACGCGTGGCGATTTCCCAAAGGCTTTCCTTTGTGAGCATTATAACCATATTATACCACATTTATAAAATTTGCACTGATTACTGTTGGTGTTTCATATTAAAAGTTTAATAGTTCTATTTTTAGAGAAATGCATGTGTCTCAATGTCCCCTATAGTCTTACTAGTCAAGTTTTGTTGTCTTTGCCAACAGTTAGGTTTACTAGATTACAGGAAACTTACGAGGTCACTCCGATGATGGCCCAAGATTATGAGATGCCTCCCAACTGAATTACAGAGAAATCCAATTACTCGCTTTTTACTGATTGCTAAAAGATCTCCTGTTTGCCTTAAAATTAAGCTTTTAGAGAAATATAGCTGATTGGGTTAGTGCAGTTATTTTTATGGGGGCTTTTTATTACTGATTTCATATGTACTTTTACATACTTGGTTTTATGTATTATTTGATATGTACTATATTTGTTTTTATAATTTGTCTACATACTGATTTTGTTTATGGTTTTCTTGTTTGTTTATATTATATACTGCCGAAAGAAACAGTTTTTGATTGCAATATACAAACTGACCACTAAGTAGCACCTATGACAAGGCATTACCCTGAATGTAATCCAATCTCATATCTTGCCTTTTTAGTCCCATGAGAGCACTCAGAGCAGCTTACAACAAATGAAAATACAAAATTTCATAAATCTAAATAACATCAGTTACACAAATTTGCTGTGTGGGGGGCACTCCATGATGAACAAGAACTGTCATGTCAAGCTAGGTAAACTGTTAATGTACATGATAGGAAGGAAAGCAGCTTAATATCTTGCCTTTTACATGGATATTTTTCACTCTTGTAGAACGGTTGATTAATTAGCACTGTAACGAACAGTAGCTGCACAAATATGGTTCTTTACCACAGCTGTCATTTTAATGCAGAGCTTCCCATTACAGCTGCCTTTCCAAAGCTGAAGACAACAGACTGTGCACCTTATGTGCTTTAGTCACTAACTTAAGCATGAACTAATTTTTCTAAAGCCTGATCTAGTAGAACCAAATGTTAAATACTTATGAGCCTTTTACCTTAAAATACCCATGAAGTCTAGGAAACAAGCTACAAGGAATTAGAGCTGCTAGTGTCAAACAACTGATAGAAGGTTTGGAAGAGAAAAAAAAAGCAAAAGGAGGAAAGGGAGAGCATAAGGAATGGATAAGATAATGGACATCAAGGAAGGGCGAACCAACACTGATATTGCTTTTGATTCAAATATGGCCACAGCCTTTGTATTTGTCTTAGACTACAAAAAGCTGAATGTATCATCATCGAAATCTGGGGGGGGTGTTGTTTTTTTTGTTTTTTTAAAGTCAGTTGATGATCCAACCACACTCCTTCTCAGGATACAATTCACTCCTGCTGGAATTCTGCACACAATAATTCAAAAATTTGCACTTAATTTAAAATACAGCATAGAAATAAAATATCATAAAGTATCACTCAAAAACAATATGCTTTGTCATTTTGGCAATTAAAGTACGCAAAATTTTGCATAATTGAGTCCTTTTGAAACAGAATTTAGATTTCTTTGTGCAAAATTCTAGCAGGAGTAATCTGTCCCTCCAATTTCAGGCTTCTGATCTAAAACTGACTAAGCAAACCATATTACCTGTCTTTATGAGGCTCAAATCTAAAATAATGAATTTTTAGCCACTTCTGTACTACATTCAGTCATTTAATCTCCTTATAGCCTTTCTCTGAACCTCCCCCCGTAACTAAATATCACCCGCATGTGACATTCTACTTTATAATGAGCAATAACATGCCCCAAAGTAGCCAGACACATTAAACAACAAAAGTGATGAAAACTGAACCCTGAGGTATTCCTTACAAAGTTTTCAATTGAAAAGTATGCATGGGTAAAAGGGTACCTGCAGAGTTGGCAGTAATGTGAGCAGTTTGCCCTCTTAATATCTGAACTAAAGATAACTACATTAGTAAAGATGCATGGAGTAACTACTTGTCATTTGGCCAGTTGTAAACAATTCCAAACATTCCTTCATCACCTAAATTTGGTACATTCAGGACTTTGGAATTTAGGCTACTGTTATGAAATCCTTTAGTGACATGGTTCTTGAATCTCGGGGTGTGACTTGGATTGGTCTCCAGCACAAGCAAATAAAGTGCATCATGTGCCTGTTCCAGATAAAAACCAAAAGCTCTTCTCGGTGGTGGTGGTGAATTAGTGAGAAGGATGTGAGCTAGCCATACTTATCATCCAGAAATAAAGAAAAGCCATTATCATAAATTTTGGTCTTACAGACAGTCTTTAGAGGGGCTACATTATTTCAAACTGCAATAAAATGAGTGAACTGCTTACGAATCAAAAGCTATGGTATCCTCAAAAAACCTCAACTAGACTCCCTCGACCCTTCAGCCTACAGACCCATAATCAGCTTACCTTTAACAAAAGTAATTGAGAAAACCATATAACATTAACTTTCAAGACCACCTAGACAACCAGCAGTGCGGTCATGGCGCAAACATCCATCTGTTATTACCCTCTCCATTTTTCATTCTGAACAGCAACTCTATCGTTCCATGATATCCACTGCCAAACAAGCACACTATTCGAACCTTATCACCTCAGCTTCTAATTCATCCCGACACCTCCATCAGGTTCTCAATCATCTTTCCTCATCCTCTACTGCCTCTCTTCCTTCAATGCCCCCTTCTGCTGCCCCCAGCCCGACTACACTTGCCACCTTTTTTCCAGACAAGATTCAGTCTCTCCACTCCTCATTTGGTTTCTGTCCCCCTCCTCTCTCACCTCCTCCTGCTTCTCCCACACCTGCTCCCTCCTGTTCTCCCTCGCTCCAGCACATTTTCCCACACACGTGGTGTGAGTTTCGGCCCGTTACCACTTCTGAAATTGTCAAGGTGATCTCTACTTCTCACAAGAGCACCTGCCCTCTTGACCAATCACTCACGCTTATCCCTTACATTCTCCTCATACTCAACTCTAGTCTTGCCTCCGGTTGTTTCCCCACAAGTTGGAAGCACGCTCTGGTCCGTCCTCTCCTTAAAAAAAAAACCAACCCTCGATTCTGCTGTTCCTGCCAATTGGCGTCCGGTTTCCAACCTCCATTTTTTCTCCAAAGTCCTTGAAAAACTTGTTTTCCTGCAACTTGCCTCTCATCTTGATTCCACCCTTTCACTGCACCCCCGTCAATCTGGATTCAGGGCTGGCCACAGCACTGAGACTATTCTCTTAGCACTCCTCAGCGAAATACACCGCTCTCACGATCGTGGTGATAGAGTAGTTACTCACCTGTAACAGGTGTTCTCCAGGAGCAGCAGGAATCAGTCCTCACATATGCGTGTCATCAGCGCCAATGAAGCCCCAGCGGAGCATTTCCCCAGCTTTCTATGAAAGCCTTTGGGAATGCAGGCACGCATGCGCGGTTCCCTTCCCGCCTAAAGGTGCCATCTTACCTCAGACAAATGACATAGCTAAGAACAGCACACAAAAATAAAAAAATAAACTATGTACAACTGCAACTCCCCGGGGAGGAGGGAGGGTTGTGAGGACTGATTCCTGCTGCTCCTGGAGAACACCTGTTACAGGTGAGTAACTACTCTTTCTCCAGGACCAAGCAGGAAGTCAGTCCTCACATATGGGTGACTCCCTAGCTCTGGGCTACCAGGAACCCAGGCTGAACAAGAGAACTCCCTCTAGCCTCAGCAGCAAAGAAAAGGCTTTTCAAGGACACAACCTCCACCGGTAGCCCAACAGAGGGCAGGAGGGCAGGAGTTGCCTAAACCTCAAAAAGATTCCGGAGTACTGCTTGGCCAAAAGCACTGTCCCTACGGGACTCCCTCTCCAGGCAGTAATGGGCCGCAAACGTCTGGCTTGAAGACCAAGTTGCAGCCCTGCAGATGTCTACCAAGGGCACAGAGCAGAGATGAGCCACTGAGGCAGCCATTGCCCTGACACGATGGGCCATGACCCTACCCTGCAAAGGAAGGTCAGCCGCCTTGTAAGCCCAGGTGATACAGTCAGCTACCCAGATGGACAAGGTAAGCTTGGACACAGCCAGCCCCAACTTATTGGGGTCAAAGCATACGAAGAGTTGAGTAGCCCTTCTATGCCCCTGCATACGGTCAAGGTAGAAGGATAAGGCCCTCCTACAGTCCAGGGTATGCAGAACTGCTTCAGCCTGGCTTGCATGAGGCCTAGGGAAGAATATTGGAAGAACCACCTCCTGGTTGAGGTGGGAAGAGGAGACAACCTTAGGGAGGAACTTGGGATGAGTCCTAAGGACTACCCTGTTCCTGTAAATCCTGGTGTAAGGCCTATCACAGACCAGGGCCTGAAGCTCACTCACTCGCCTAGCCGAGGTAAGGGCTATCAGGAAGAATGTCTTCCAGGAGAGGAAGCGTAGTGGACAAGTAGCCATCGGCTCAAAAGGTGGGCGAGTCAGCTGCTGCAAGACCACATTCAGCTCCCACTCAGGGGCAGGAGGACGGATGGGAGGCTTGAGCAAAAGCAAGCCCCTGAGAAAGCGGGACACCAAGGGGTGACCAGACAGAGAATGTCCCTCCACCAGAGAGTGGTGAGCTGCTCCCGAACAGAATTGGACTTAAGTCCCTAATTTGATAAGTGCAGGAGGTACTGAAGCACAACTGGTACCGTACAAGAGAAAGGGTCCTCTGTACATAGCTGACACCACACAGAAAACCTTTTCCATTTGAGAGCATAGGTTTTCCTAGTGGACTGTTTCCTAGAGGCTAGGACAACCTCCTCAACTTCCTGAGGTAGGCCCCAGGGAGCCAAAACTACCCTTGCAGCATCCAGGCCATCAAATTGAGAGCTTTGAGATTGGGGTGCAGAAGGGAACCCTGCTCCTGTGAGAGAAGGTCGGGTTGCAACCCCAGAGGTAGTGGCGGATCCACCGCCAGTTGAAGCAGAAGAGGAAACCAAGGCTGTCTCGGCCACCTGGGAGCTACCAGCAGGACCGAAGCCTTGTCCTGAAGAACTTTGAAGAGAGTTCGGGCCACCAAGGGCGTGGGAGGAAACGCATACAGGAGGCCCTGAGACCAGGATATCAGAAAAGCATCCGCTGCTATTCGCAGAGGATGTGGTTGTCTGGAGCAGAACTTTGGCAGTTGCTTGTTCATTGGGCTGGCAAAGAGATCTATCAAAGGCAGACCCCATTTTAGGAAGATCTTCTGAACTACTGAAGGATGCAGCTGCCACTCGTGGGGCTGCAGTATTCTGCTTAACCTGTCTGCCAGGTAGTTGTCCTGGCCTGGAAGGTACACAGCCCTGAGGAGCATGTTGTGCTTGAGGGCAAATGAACAAAGGTCCTGAGCCTCCCGACAAAGGATCCGGGACCCAGTCCCGCCCTGTTTGTTCACGTAAAACATGGCTACTTGGTTGTCTGTCTGAATCAAGACAGATTGGTGAGCCAGGGTAGGAGAGAAAGCTTTGAGGGCTAATCGAATAGCTCTCAGTTCGAGGAGATTGATCTGCTGTGCAGCTTCCCAAGGAGACCACAGGCCCTGGGTACACTTGCCCAGACAATGAGCTCCCCAGCCTTGCAGGGAGGCGTCTGTGGTCATCACTACCGTGTACCCTGGAATCTGAAAAGGCACCCCCCCCCCCCCCCCGCAGTAGATTGGGTGGGTGCAGCCACCAGTTGAGGGAGTGCAGAAATTGTCTGGACACCCTTATCCTGTCTCTGAGGTTGTGACCACTGAGACCGAAGGCACCACTGTGCAGGCCTCATATGGAGCCTGGCATTGGGGGTCACATGTACTGTCGAAGCCATGTGGCCCAGAAGCCTCAGGCAGAGTCTGGCGGAGACCAGTGACCTGCTGAGAAACTGATTTGCCAAGGCCATCAACCTTTGGGCCCTGTCTGCTGGCAAGAAAGCCTTTGCTAGTAGAGAGTCCAGCCGTGCTCCTATGAACTCCAAGTTCTGGGAGGGGAGCAAAGTGGACTTTGCGAAGTTTATGACAAACCCCAGCTTTTGGAGAAGAGCAATAGTGCTGAGGGTGGCCAGTTTGGCCTCCTGGCATGTCTGACCCCTGATGAGCCAGTCGTCCAGATAGGGGAAGACAAAAATTCGCTGATCTCTCAGGTAGGCCGCCACCACTGCCAGGCACTTTGTGAAGACTCTGGGGGCAGAGGTGAGGTCGAAAGGCAGCACTCTGTATTGATAATGGTTTCCTCCCACAATGAACCTGAGGTACTTTCTGTGGTCTGGATGAATGAGGATGTGAGTGTAGGCATCCTTTAGATCTAAAGAGCATAGCCAATCTCCCTGCTGGAGGTAGGGCAGAAGTGTCCCAAGAGTAAGCATTTTGAACTTCTCTTTCACGAGGAACTGGTTGAGGTTCCTGAGGTCCAGATTGGGTTGAAGGCCACCGGTTCTTTTGGGCACCAGGAAATATCTGGCGTAGAAACCGTGACCGTGTAAGAGGGGAGGCACAGGCTCCACCACCCTGTCCACCAACAGACCTTGAAGCTCTTGCAGAAGAAGGTTTGTGTGCAGGGGAAGCCTTGGAGGCTCCCCTGGAAAATATGGTGGAGGCAGTTGGTGAAAATGCAGGGCATAACCCTTGTGGACTATGTCCAACACCCAACTGTCCCCAGTGATAAGGGGCCACTGGTGGGCAAAGAAGGCAAGGCGACCTCCTGTGCAGGGTTGGGAGAGCAGTGGAGGAGAGGCTACGCTCAAGGAGTCAAAACCCCCCACCCTGCGGCGTGATAGCAAGGGCCTGTGGCTTGGGGGTCCTCTGCCTACGGGGCCCATTACCCTGCCCCTTGGCTTGCTGACCCTGGGGGGCAGTTTGGGCAGCCTGATATTGCGGGTACTGTTTGTAGGCAGTGCCCTTCCTCGGGTAAAAGGGCTTTTTACTCGAGCCCTTCTTTTTATGAGAAGGGGCAGAGGTCTTCCTAGACAGCCTTGTCCGTGTGAGGTGCTCAGTTTCGAGCTGAGCGGCCTACTCGGTCATGGGCTTGCCAAAAAGGTTTTCACCTCGGCAAGGGACATCGACCAACTTGTCCTGAACCCATGGCTCAAAGTCCGATAACTGCAGCCATGCCTGGCGTCGAGCCGCGATGCCGGCTGCTGCAACTCGGGCCGAAGTCTCGAAGCCATCGTAGGCGGCGCGGGACATGAACTTCGAGCAGTCCCGAATCCCCGAGGACAAGGACTTAAATCTCTGCAAGGGTTCCCCGGAGAGACCAGCAGAGAACCCGGCCAACTCCTTGGCCAGATCCCGTAAGTACATGCCCATGTACAACTGGTAGGACTGGACACGGCAAGCAAGCATCGAGCCCTGGAAGCACTTTCTACCGACGCCATCGAGGTTTCGGGCCTCCCAGCCAGGGGGCACTGCGGAGTGCATCTTCTGGCTCTTCAGTCGATGTATGGCCGATTCCACAACCATAGAATGGTGTGGTAGCTGTGCCTTCTGAAAACCAGGGCTCTTTCGGAGTCGATAGATCGAGTCGACTCGCTTGCTGAGAACCGGTGCCGAGGCCGGTGCCTCCCACATACGGAAGAGGAGCCGTTCCAGCATCGGAGGAACCGGAACAGTAAAGGCCTACTTCGGAGGAGAGTCATACTGTAGGGCCTCGAGCTTGAGGCTCCTCCTCGGGGTCCGCCAGAATAGCCAAGGCAGTGGCCATATCCCGGACGAACTCCGAGAACCGAGTATCCTCCGGGGGGGACCTACTCCGAGGCTCAGACTGCGGTGAGTCCGACGGGACGCACCGAGTCTTGAAGGTATCAGGAGACTCCTCGTCCTCCGTCTCCCAAGCTGACTCGACCGAGGAGGAATCAGGATCCGACCCCGCGGGGTCCTGGAGCACCCGCCCCGACGCAGGAGGCACTGGCGTCGACGCCCTCGGTCCCAAACAGGAGGTCGAGGGATACCGCGACCGAGGTCGACTCCAAGCCACGATGGACTCGAGTATCGGCTCGGTCTCCAGGGTCGACTTCGAAGTCGATGTCCCGGTGGTCGGGGCAGATGCGCCAGGAGGCTGAGTCCGAGAAAAGCCTTTTTTTTTTGCTGCTGTCGGCTTCGGAGTGCCTTGGAAGACATCTTCCCACATGGCCCGCACGACTTAGGGTCGTGGTAGGGGCCAAGGCACCAAAGGCAGCAGTCGTGTGTGTCGGTGAGAGACATTAATTTCTTACACCGATCACACTTTTTAAAACCACTGGAAGCCATCGGGGAAAAAAAAAAAAAAGAGTCCCCGCGAGGTCAAAGGACCGGCCTTCCAGGGAAAAATGGAAAAAAGGGCCGAACACCAGCCACGAAGGGCAAAAACCGAAAAAGAAGAATCGGGCTTGATACCGGTGTACCGAACCCGGCGGGAGGGGAACCGGCATCGAACCGGGAGAAAAAAATAGCGATAATCGCCGAAAAAATCTAATTTTAACTGGGAGAACAGGACACACGTCCGGTGGGCTTCACGGAAAAAAAGAGACTGAGTTAAGATGGCACCTTTAGGCGGGAAGGGAACCGCACATGCGTGCCTGCATTCCCAAGGGCTTTCATAGAAAGCTGGGGAAATGCTCCGCTGGGGCTTCATCGGCGCCGATGACACCCATATGTGAGGACTGACTTCCTGCTTGGTCCTGGAGAATTATCTATTGCTGTTTCTCTGGATCTCTCTGCTGCATTTGATGTTGCTGACCACCGCACCCTTCTCTCACCCACCTATCAGACATTGGTATTCACGGCACTGTTCTTCATTGGTTTCGGTCCTTTCTTTCATCTCGCACTTTTGCTGTCCAGTCAGGCCTTAATGCTTCCCCCTCTGTCCCCTTGCACTGCGGTGTCCCCCAGGGTTCCATCCTTGTTCCTCTTCTCTTTAACATCTTCCTTGCCCCTCTCGCCCTCCTCATTCAACAGGCTGGTATATCTGCCTACTTCTACGCGGACGACATTCTCCTAAATTCACCACACGAGTTCTTTGGCCCCGGATCTCTCTGCACTCAATACGTGCCTTGCGTCCATCTCCACTTGATTCACCGGTAACTTTCTTCTCATCAACCCCTCCAAGTCCTCCGCTATGTGGTTTACTTTTGATGCCCACTCCCCCAACCTAGAGCCCGTTATGTCTACCCTCCCTATCCCTTTGGTTCCCACTCTCCGTTATCTTGGTGTGATTCTTGATCCCTCGTTATCCTTCCACCAACATATATCTGCAGTCGCACGCAGCTCTTTCTTCCATCTTCGCAAGATTCGGGCTGTTCGGTCATTTCTTCCAGTGTCATCCCTCACCACCCTTGTCCTCTCACTGGTGATCACCCGGCTTGATTATTGCAACTCACTCTTCGCAGGTCTCCCTCAATATCAGCTCCGGCGCCTTCAATTAATTCAAAATACAGCGGCCTGCCTTCTTACCCATTCCTCCCCTCGTGATCACGTTACCCCCTGTCTTCTGGCCCTTCATTGGCTCCCTGTCAAGGTTAGATTTATATACAAGCTTCTCACTATCACACACATGGTTCTTCATACTAGCACAGCCCAGTATCTGGCCGACATCATCTATCTCCAGCCTACTCCCCGTCTACTTCGTTCTGCTCACGGCAACCGTCTCTTTCTCCCTTCTCCTGCCCAAGCTCACCTTGAACTAACTCATCATGTCACTTTCTTCTTTTTTGAGTCCCGCCCTTTGGAATTCTCTCCCGCTTTCCCGCCGCACCGAACTGTCCTTTCCTCGGTTCAAGTTTCTCCTCAAGACCCACCTTTACTGTCAGGCTTATGATCTCCCTACTCCGCCCCACTCCTCCACACCCCCCCAAGTAGATCCCCCACCTGTGGAAATTTCATGACCCAACATAGTTCACAATCATCACAGCTCCCCTCCCACCATTGGTCCCTTGTTGTGTCTAATATTCATGGTGTTTCTTGTCCACTGCTGTCCTTTGCTATCCTTCTCTCTGCCTTTTCTATTTGCTATCCTTCTCTCTGCCTTTTCTATTTGCTTTCCTATCAATTTACTGGCGTTCCTTTTCATCTTTTACTTCTAGCAGTTTTAGATTTTTTTCTTATTGTACACCGCAATGATACCTTGGTTAAGGTGGTATATCAAATAATGCAAATAAAGATAAAGATAAAGATAACCAACAACATGGACTTCCGCCCCCATCATGGAGTAGACACTTCTGACCTCCCTCCTCAAACTCATACAGGAGATCCAAAAAACCAAATCACAGCTTCACCCTCTTATTCCTGGACATTTCAGCAGCTTCGACACCATCAACCACAACATCCTAATCCAATGACTACAAGCAATCGGAATAAAAGGCATGGTCCTCAACTGGTTTCAATCCTACCTCACAAACCATCAACTAGTGAAGATCGGAACCTGCACCTCAGCTCCAAACACCCAAACACAGGGTGTCCCACAAGGCTTCACACTCTCCGCCATGCTTTTCAACATCTACATGCAACCGCTCTGTGATTCCTCTGATCCACAAAATCCTCTTCCACATATATGCCGAGGACATTATGCTATACACCCCCTTCAACATCCACTGTCCATCACACCACAGCCTACAAAAATGCTTTACAGATGTCACCACATGGCATAACAAAACTATCTGTCAATAAACCTTAAAAAAAAAACACACAACAACAATACAGAAACACTACTCATCACCAAGGACAAAACCTTCAGCCCCCCCCCCCCCCAATCACGCTGGACAACTACGACATCCAAGTCAAGAATGAAATCAAATACCTTGGTATTACCCTCGACCAGCTTCTAACTTTCAAACCACAAATTGCAAAAACAACAAGAACAGTTTATTTCAAGATCCACACTATGCAACGCCTCCACCCATTGCTTGAACCCTCCAACTTCAGATCCGCCCTTCCCCACATTGACTACTGCAACTCCAAATACAACAAACTCCCTCAATCTACCCTCCACCCTCTGCAAACAGCCCTCCACACCACAGCCTGTACAATCCAAGATGCAACCAAAACCAACCACATCACACCCATCCTCAAACACCTCCACTGGCTTCCTCTCCCAGCCAGAATACAATACAAAGCTCTCCTACTAATTTTCAAAATCATTAACCATCTCTCTTCCAGCTACCTACAACCAGACCCATGAGAAAATCCAAAAACAACCTAACAATACCAACTGAAAAACCGAGAAGCAACCAGCAAGCCTGCCTGAGAGCATTCAAACTTTATGCCCCATCCCTCTGGAATTCCCTCCCAGACAACAACAGGAACTCTTCCGAGTTCACCAAGTTCAGAAAACTACTAAAAACCCACCTGTTTGCCCAAACACTTTGCTAATGTCACTTAGCCATTAAACTACCACAAATGGTATCCACCCGCTGGTAAATAGTTCACTTTTATGTTGAACTTAGAACTTAACCTAATGTTTTTGTACAATGTAAACCCAGTTGAAATTGTTCCATGTACACCACTTTGACCCGGTGAAAAGCAGTATAGCAATCCAGTTAAATAAATAAATATATACATGCCGAACAAACCAGTCAGTACTAGAGGAGATCAAACCTAAGCTTTCTTTAGAAGCTCAGATGACAAGACTTCGACTTTCATACTTTGGACACATCATGCGAATAGAGAGATCATTAGAGAAAGACATCATGCTTGGCAAGATAGAAGGTCAACGCAAAAGAGGAAGGCCAGCAATGAGATGGACTGATACAATAACAGCAGCTACGGGTACCAGTCTGTCAACAATGAGCTGCCTGACTGAAGACCGAACACAATTTAGGATAGCTATCCAGAGGATCGCCATGAGTCGACTCCGACTCGACGGCACTTAACAACAACAACAACAACATTTATTACCCTTTTTCTTTCCAATGTCCTGTGTTTTCCTTTGTGATAGTATAAACATGCAATACTTCTGACTCCAGGTGAGAGAAATTCCAACTCTAATCAGGTATTTGTTTTCCCTAGGTCTTGTTCTTGGTCTTCTGGGACATCGATATGATACCAGGCTCAAAACTAATTCTAAAAAGTGTATTACTCATCTGATTCATATAGTGAAACATGCCACTGCATTTAGTTTCTCTACAAATTGCCTTTTTAACAAATCAAACTAAAGAAACCGCCTTTCTTGGCAGGCTAGATGTCTAGCAAATGGAAGCTGGATCAATAGCCTGCTCATATCTGGACAACTGAGGGTCATTAGCATTTTTATGGAATGCACACAAGTGATAAACTATAATGGTAATAAGTTGCTGGTTTGCTTTTTATTCTTTCAAACCCAACAGAAGTTTGAAAGAATTATACAAAAGGGATTGAGAATGCCCTTCCATCTGTCTAGCCCTCTGGGGGCAAAATCACTCTCCAAAAAGTTAATGAAATAGGATGAAATTTGGCCTGTGGCAAAATCCAGTTAAAACACAAATCAAATTTGAAAATGGGCCAAATCAGACCAGGGATTTCAGACAAATTACTCCCCCCCCCCCCCCCCGACTCAAAAAAAAAAGGTCCAATGCATTTCTAAGGGAGAAGGAATTCCAACTTCTGTAGCATAGGAACCTGCATACAATGAAACAGTAGTTAGGAAATTCCTTCTTTCAAGCTCCCTCTCCCTATTTTCTATTCTCCAAACTCCCAAAATTCTCCCCCTCCCATAACAACTGTCCCACTCCTAAAAATTCTCCCCCTCCCATAACAACTGTCCCACTCCTAAAAATATATGTCCTCCACAACTGCCCCATCACCCCACAAACTGCCCACCTGCAACTGACCCACCACTCAGCAAACTGTTCCACCGAAAACTATCCTCAATTATTCTACCATCCTGCAAACTGCTCCCTGCAACAGTTCCACTACCACACAGACTGCCCCAACTCCCAAAAATACCCCTTTGCAATAGGCCCACCATCCTGCAATCTATCCTGCATCCCCAATTATTACCCCTCCTGCCTCCACCCCACCCTAAACTGTCTTCACCTCTAAAATCTCCCCTCTATAACTGTCTCTACCTTAAAAATCTACTTCCCTGCAATTGCCACCACACCCCAAAACATCCCCAGAACTGCCTCACCATCCCCAGCTTCCCCCCACGACACAAATACTGTGTATGTTGTATATCACACACAGAGATTACAAATAATTCTCTAGCTGCAATGTACTGCATTTTAAAGTTATTCAGATATATATTTCATTATCTTTGTTATCATTTCTAATGTGAAACCTACTGACTGAATTGTATAGTTTTTTTTATTGATTGCTATATGCGCTGCCAAATATCTGTTGCCATGGACAGGAGAAACAGCCTTCCCCTCATCACAGACACACTGAGAACCTAAATAGATATAAATATACATACATAGAAATAAGAGAGCAGATAAAGATTTTATAGCATATCTAGTCTGTCCTTCCATACCATTACAGTCCCTTTTTTAACTTGAAAGCTCTTCCAAGTTTGTCCTAGGTTTTCATGAACTCATACAGTCTTTACCTTTACTAACTTCACCAGGGGACTATTCCATGCATCTACCACTCTTTCCATAAAGGAATATTTCTGCAGTCTCTCCCTTTTCACCTTCATCCTATGCCCCCTAGGAAAGTTGCGTCGAAGGGGGGGCAGGAGTGGCAGGTTGTGAGCATGCTAGTGCGTCATTTTAAAGCCCGATGCAGCAGAGGCATCACCATGCAGCCCCCTCCCCCCCCCAAGTGAGAAGATCGATGCCGGGGCACGGATGGCATGGAGGGCCAGGCAGCGATGAACTGCCGCTTTGCTGGGATGGAGGAGGCCAATGCCACCCACCAGGGCGCACTGCCCTAGGGAACTATCTAGTTCGCCTTGTGGATAGACCAGCCCTGGTTCAGTTGTGCTAAGCAAAAGGCATGGAAGTACATAGAAGTGGATACACTCTTCTTGATGAACTGGCGAAACAGTTTGGGTTCAGCACTTTTTTATGCATTGTATTATTTATCTATTTAAACTTGTAAACAGCTTTGAATTACCTGGGTAAAAAAGCAGTCTATTTATTTATTTGTTGTGTTTTACACAAATGCTGTAGCAATAAATAGAAAGGGTCCCTTTTATAAATGAAGTCTGTAGTCACATTCTTTACCCTATTTAGCATACGCATTAAGGGACATGTTTACTAAACCAACACGTGTGGGCTCCGCTACCAATGTGGGGCTTCTAGCTAACTGCAGCAGGGGTGTGTACATCTGTCTGCCTGCAGTTAGCATGGGAAAGCTGTGCTTTACTGCAACTACCACCACCACTGAGGTGGCTTTAGTTGCACATGCGCTACCTGCCTGAAGTGCTGTCAGCCTGGGCGACTAACACCTGCGCTAGCTGCACCACCACCAGGAATACCCATGTCCTGCCCAATCCCCACCCCAAAAGCAGGGTTTTCAGCACAGGTGCCTTGTGCTACTTTTTAGCACGGCGTCAATACTGCACGCTAACCCAGTAGCGCACTTTAGTAAACATGCCCCCCCCCCCCAAGTGTCAAAACGTTTATATATAATGAAGAAAATCATTATCCAGGAACTGAAACTTTTCCATTTATTCCTTTACAGGATTCCAGCCCTGTACACCAGATCCAATTAGTTGATCAGTCTAGTTGAGCAAGTAACATTCACCAGCACTCACTTCAAGATACAGCAGCTAATAATTGCACTGCATAGAAATACACCTCACCTATCTCTAGATAAGTAAGCAGTTAAAACAGAGTAATTTTTTGTTACTTTATTCCAGGCTAGTATGACAAAGAAACCTGTCAAACTCTTGCCTCTCTCCCATTCCTCCATGCATCCATAACCCCCACCTTGACCTCTGGCACCCAATACTTATTTCGATTGGCAGGGACCCAGTTTCTAAACAGCCTTATCGCTTAGTTCCTTCTGAACTTCCTCCTGTTTGGTTGATGGGGTCCCCGAGTTCCCTGTTTGCACTACATGCAGTGTGAAAATGAGACACAAAGCAGCATAGCACAGTGCTACATGCAGGCCACATGTGCGCACTCTGTCACACTGCTGGCAAACACTCAATACACAAATGACTATTATTAAAGATGGGACGGAATGAGATATTAGCGTGCCGAGGTATGTAAAGCTCCTAGTACTTCTGAATTTATGTTAGGACAAACATGGCTGATCTTCTTCAAAATCTCATGCCAAGAGTGCAACACATGGAGAGAAAAACCAAGGCGGCATGAAATATTAGCACACATTAACAAGAAAACACAGAAAAACCCAAATTTAAATGAGTTTAAAAAGGCAGTATAATAAGCACAAAATAACATAAAACAACTTAATATACTATACTAAAGGAGGCTGGTTACTGCTTCCATGGCAGAGAGTACAGGGAGAAAGGAAAGAAAGCCTTCAGCAGTGAAGCCCATGTTCCCTGTAAAATAGTTGTTATCTCCAAGTTATAATGCCTTGTTCAATGTAATTTCAGTTTGTTCAATGTAAACCGCACTGATGCAGAATAGCGCGGTATATAAGAGAATGTAAATAAATAAATAAGTGCATCCAGGCTATCTGCAACAGTGACTGTGTATAGCAAATTATCACATGCTAACTCTAATGCACAGTCTTTGCCCATTCCCTTCCCCGTATTTGGGTAACATTATTGCAGTCATGCGCTAACAGGTAACAAGTGCTAATTCATGTGATAACTGCTTAGCAGACGTTAATAAAAGGGCTGCTTGGTATGCCCAAAGTCAATTTAACAGGAATTAAACGATGAATTAAGGCACATACAATTAATCTGCACACATAAATGTTCTAATGAGTATTAAAACATTTTTTACTAATCCAAACTGTGAAACAAACTAAAAGGCACTCAAAACAAGAAGATTTCAAAAATATTTTCAAAAACCAGCCTAATTTTTTTCAGGATTACCACAATGACTATGCACAAGATTGAGTCTCCAATATATGTAGATCTATTTAAGTAAATCTCTCTACTGCATATTCTTTGTGGTAATCCTGAACACCTGGAGAGGGCCGAGAAGCAATGCGACACAGAAATTGATTTTTATGAGATCACAGTGTCCATGGATCTGTCTGCAACTCTCCACCCACAATAACTTTGAACCATTCCTCCACTTTCGGGGCATGTTTACTAAGCTGCACTGTTTTGCAGATATTATGCCTTGAGAGTAGAAATCAACACACAGTATGTGCAACAGTCATGCACTACTTATTGGGGGCATGCACAACATGTCTCCAGCAGATACCATACTGATTCGAAACCTAAAGAGTATCGGCAGCATTCACACTTAAGGCAAATGAATTTAATGTCACCCACTGAAATGGCGTGATGCACACCCATGCTAACTGCAACATTGACAATGGAATGTGTTACTAACCTCATGCTAATCGCTATGTGCTGTCACGCCACTTTCCAGCCCTAGCCTGCTCATTCCCCTCCCCTTTGCATGCTAAGCAAATAACGCATGGTTAATTCAGCGCTGTTTTGCATTCACACTGTTAGCGTGGCACCAAACATTCTGAATAGTGCACCCTCAAGTGCATGTTAATAATCAGCACAGCTTAGTAAACATGCCCCTTAATTTCAATATGTGCAACACAGTGACCCTACTAAGAATTTCATGAACTCCCAATGTATCCAACATTTTTAATTCTTCTTTCTTCCTTTACAGGAAAACAGGTGAAGTTAGATGAAGTCTTTTCTGGCCTTTTTCAAATCCAGGCTGAAATCTCACCTCTTCGCTGCCACTTTCGGATCTTGACTCGCCTAATCTCCAGTTTCCTTACCATTCCCTCTAGATCAGATGTTCCCAACTCCAGTCCTGGAGGGCCAAACACCATTCAGGTTTTCAGGTTGTCCCTAATGAATATGCATGAGATATATTTGAATACAATGGGGGCAGTGCATACAAATGCATCTCATGCATATTCATTAGGGACAGCCTGAAAACCTGAATGGTGTTTGGTCCTCCAGGACTGGAGTTGGGAACCTCTGCTCTAGATGTATCCCGTGTCTATAGCTACTGTGTTGTCTATCTTGACTAGATTATAAGCTCTGGTGAGCAGGGACCATATTTTACATGTGTCTGTGCAGCACTGCATATGTCTTATAGTGCTATACAAACATGTAGTAGTAGTAGTAGTAGTAAGGTCACCCTGAGATGGCATTCCACATTTGTAATGACAACCAAGCACCAAGTCAAAATAGAGCATTAAAAAACCCCACAGAAATAAGAAAACGTAAAATAAAAGAAAATAAATCTTCAGAGATGTTAAAGATGATCCAGTTAAGACTCTCTACACAATACTATTAAATGCAACATTATCCCCAAGCTCTATCCTAAAGTGAGTAATATTTTTAATTGCACCCTTAAGTTCAAATTTAAAGTTTCTCAATAGAAATGATCTCCACCAAAGAAGGTTAGCTTTAAATAGATGACAAAGGAATGGCATGACATTTCTCTTTAAGTATTTAACTAGTCACCTTAACCTCAATAAGGGCTGCAATACCAGCATGTGCAGCCAGCAATAACTGCAAAAGGTGTGCACTTCCATCCCTCCACTGTTCGTGTGAGCACAACTAATGCCGTCCACTGAAGTGCCATTGCTTGCACTCAGCTACTGGCATCAAATGCAGTTAGCATGGGCTACTAACACCAAGCGCAACATGCTAGGAGCGCCCATGTGTTACCCAGTCCCTGCCCCAGTGTGAACTATCAGGGTAGCACAGGGATTTTAGCATGGTGTCAAAACTGCACGCTAACCCTGTGCTTTGCTGGTAGTTAAGCAGTCAGCACAGTAAAAGTCTTGTGATAACTGCTTAGCACGTGACAAGGAAGGGACTGAGTGGTTTAGGGGCAGAGGACGGGCATTGACGGCATATTGTAGTTAGGATGGGGGGTGAACAGCACATCTGTCATTGTTGCAGTTAGCACAGGTGTACCTACTGCCATCTCAATAGATTGCACCTGTAATAAGTGCACTTGGTTTAACTGTGAATGCAGTTTAACCGTGGTGAGGTGCTTCTTACCACGTTAACTGCAGTGGGACATGCTAGGCACGTCCCCAACAGTTAACGTGGGCCCATTTCATCTCTCGTGCTAATTTTTTTACTCTTAATGCCAAGATGGTAAAACTTAGCACACTTAAGTAAATATGTCCCTTTGTGACAAAAATGAACTTAGCTCAAAGATTGCTTTTCATAAAACTATCATAACTTCTAATTATATTCTGAGAACATTCTTGTTAACAGCACTGCTTGGAGATGAGCTTTAATGGACCTGACCAGCCCTTGTGGTGGGTGCACATGAACATACACAGCCAAGCCTTTACCTCGCTCCTTAAATGTACAAAAACAGAGGGTCAATGGATACAGGATTTAGGGGGACAAGGGGTGCTAAGAGCAGAAGTCTATATAAATTCAAGAAACAAGGGAAAGAAACAAAAAAAAATTAAAAGTTAGCAGGAATGTTCTCTTAGTATGATAAACTTTCAGTTTTCTGGATCATGCTGCATCTTCAAAACTGGAACCGATGTTTCAGCCACCGTACTGTGGCTTTCTTCAGGGTGAAGTGGTTAAGCAGTGGATGTGGGGGCAGTCCTGAGCTCATTGGAGGGCAGAGAATTTTCCCCGAGATGGTTTTGCTGCAGGAGGGGCCTGGTGTGTTGATTGTATGGACAGCACCGGAGGTGAGACCACCCCCTTCCCGACATCATCTGGGAATGCCCTCAGGGACTGGATTTAAGCAGTGGTGTTCCCCTGCGGCCGCAGACGCGAGCCCATGATCTGAAGGGACAGGTGACCAAAGGGGCCTGTCCCCCTTGGTGCCCCTTCATAAGAACATATGGTGCCCCTTCGGTGCAACTTTGGCGTAGTTTGAAGGACTGGAGAATTTATTCAATAGAAAGGTACTCTGTTATCAGTGTGCTGTCTGGTAATGCTTAAGGAAAAGCAGAACAAGGGAAGTGACTCCAAAATGGAGGGACCACAAAAGATCCAGGATCCCATGGATAGACAATTTACTACTATTAAGATTCAGCCCTCTCCAGTGGATGGTACTGACTCATCACTGCTATCTGGAGCTTCTTTAAGCTCCATATCCAGATCACCACCACCCCAACCTAGTGCACAGTCCACACCAGTATCAGAGGCCATTCCGGACTCTGCCAGCCATTCTAGAGAAGTTGGTCTGGCCCCTAGAGGGGAGGCAGGAGTACCTCTCATCCTGGTAATTCTTCCTAAACCCATTGTTTACTCACAGCCAGAGATCCTAAGTGCACTTTCTATGGATGCCGTCACCCTTGTAGATATTTGGAAAGTGGTCAAACAGAACAAAGACTTATTGTGGCGCTAGGTAACAGATTTCTGCTTTTTCGCAGATAAGTTGTCTGCTCAAGGTCCTCTTTGTGTTGAAGTGGCAGTTCAGCCACTGCTTCAGCCAGTGAGCACAGTGTGGTGTGGTGAACACAGCCAGTGTGTTCAGGAGCAGAAGGTCACAAATTCAAGTCCCAGCTGGGGCTACTGCCAATCCAGTCCCCATATTTTACCCGCTACTAAACCGTGATAGTAAGGACAAACCTTTATTGCAGAGAACATACGCATGGTTCAAACGCCTATATTTTACCCCACCGAGCACAGACACCAGAAACACGCGCATTACTTAGAGCAGAGTCCCCCAAATGCAGTCCTGGAGGGCCACAAATCATTCAGGTTTTATGCTGTCTCCAATATAAGGTCATGTCCGCATGGTGGCGGAGGGGTACTGGTGGTGGAGGGGGCAGTGGCAGCTGCCCAGAGCAGACCATGGCCTAGCCCTGTGTAGGTGGGTGCCATGCACTGCAACAGACAGGCCCTGTCGGACAAACAGTCATGGTATCACCAGGGAATGCACTGTCTCTGTGGCAATACGGTGGTGCAGTGCACACAACCAGTGTGTTTGGAGGCAGAAGGTCACAGGTTCAAGTCCCAGCTATGGTGCCTGCCAACCCAGTCCCCATATTTTACCCGCAACTGAAACGTGCTACTACAGACAGAACGTTTATTGCAGATGACGTAAACATGCCCAAAACACCTACATTTTACCCTACAGAGCAAAGACACCATAAACAGGCGCATTACCTAGAGCAGAGTCTCCCAAATGGAGTCCTGGAGGGCCAAACACCATTCAGGTTCCATGCTGCCTCTGATAAAGATGCCTGTGCTGCATATCTATGCACCACCCCCATGGTATGCAGATGTATCTCATGCATATTCATGAGGGACAGCATGAAAACCCGAACAGTGTTTGGCACACCAGGACTGGAGTTGGGAACCTCTGCCGTAAAGCAGCAGCCAACAGGGGCAGACACAACCACACTCACAGGCTCCATTAGCCAATGCCTCCTGGAGAGGCAGGACATTGGGCCCTGCATGCATCTCCCAATACTAGCACTTGCATACCTTAGCAATGCCACCCTACACCTGGGAATACGGTACACAGCTATCAAAAGTTTGCTATGATTACTGGCAGATAGCAATTCCTACGTTAAGCACAGTTTGCTGATTGAGCTCCATCACAGCAACCTTTCTGATGTCTGTGGAGTGTGCTTCAGGTCTGGTCTCTGACAGTGTTTACCACCCTGGGGAGTGACCCCCAACAGTATTGCGTACCATATCCATGCCTGCACTGTGCCCAGGACTGGTGTGGTGGCCAGGGCTGCTAAACTCCTCTATAGTAGCACAATGCTGGCATAGGTGTGGGAGTGTGTGTCTGTCTATCCAGTGTGTGGTGGCTGCAAACACCCTCCACAGCCCACACTGCCAGCACTGTTGCCAGTATTGGCCTGCCAATATGCATAATGAGGAGCAAGGTACCATGGGTATAGCCCGGACAGGATGGCCTGGCCAGGATGCATCTGCACAGGGCATAGGGCACTGGCTGGGACATTGTAGTGCCCGGCCACCACCTGCACAAACAGGGTGGCCACAGCATGTCCTGCTGGGAGATCACTCTCACCCTGACTGTGCAGTGACCACAGCATGGCTAGGCACCCCCATAGTGCTATATAGTATTTCTCTCATGTGATATTTATGGGTTTCCTATTGGGGCCCAGTCACTGACTTATCTGCTTGTTGTGTATGCTGACATCCCAGTTCTGGGTGCACGCATTTCCACCAGGAACATGCACTATGGACTAGCAGACTGTCTGCAGCTGGTATGTGTCTTGATGGAGCGCCTTGCAGGGTGCAGCGGCTGAAGGCTTGCTGCAGGAGAATATCAGATAGTGGTGGGGTGCAGCTTAGCATATCCGGGCCTAATGTCTGTCTGCTACTGCATTATGGATGTGTACAGAGCTGCATTGACTGCCCTGTAGGGTGTCTGTTCCCCAGCAGGACTAGGGTTGATGGTCCCCTCTACTGCCACCATTGCAGGGAGGTAGAATGTGGATCTGTTGGTGGGAGACCCCGTTTACCACCCTCAGCCCTGGAGGAGGAGGGTGGTGGTACATAATCCTCCTAGGGGTCCATAGGGGCTACACCTGACTGAGACATACAGATATATCCAAGGTGTGTCTGCAGAAACTACCTATCTCACACAATAGCACTGCTGGGGACCTGGTGCTGGGCGCCCCACCTCCCCCTCAGGGTGAGTGCAGTACCTGCACAATGTGACGGTGTGTAGCTATTCTGTGCCAGTACCACACACGGTCAGTTCCCCCTACCAGGCCGAGGTGCTATGGGGGTGCATACCCCATCTTGTGATCATCTGTAGACTGCTGATTTGCATGTGCAGTGCATCATGGGTATGGGTGGGTTAACCCTATCCTGGTGACCACAGCAGACTGTTTGTGTGGTGACTTGCAGTCCTTCTGCAGCCAGCCAGGGGTTTGCTAGCAGCTATAGAGCTGTAGCCCACTGGTTACTTCACTGCCAGTGGAGCCAGAGGTCATGGGTTCAAACCCACAGTGGGGTTATTTGATAGATAATGCTTTGGACAGCCCTATTTTTAATGTACATTAGTGCTGCCAGCAAAAACACCCTCAGCATACTGTACCCATAAGGTGCCTCAGAGGGCGCTTTATAGGGCGCCCTATAGGGCACCTTATGGTTACCGTCCATATAAGGTGCACTATACAGTATCCTATGGAGCGACTGATAGAGTGCCCTATAAGGGACATTATAGGGTGCCGTGGCGGATAGTGCACTTTATAATGTGCCCTATGGAGTGCCTTATAGGGTGCCTTATGCGGCACCTTAGGTTACGGCACATGAGGGTGTGTTTGCTGGCAGCAATTAATAAAACACAAATAAAGTGCCGCAGGAAACAATACTTACATGTCCAAGCTGATGCTTCAGCTAGCCTTACGTATTAGGCACACTGGGGATCGAACTCATGACCCCTGTATCATCAGTCAGTGCTTTAACCATTGTGCTACACTGCTGTTCCTCCTTGCATGTCAGTGCACCTACTTAAGATTTCCATGCGCTTAAATGCACAGTGCTGCCATCAAAAACAGTGCTATGACCTTGTTGTGCCTCATAGGGCACCCTATATGGCACCATATACGCCACCCTTTCAGCAACATTGTAGGGTGCCGTGGCGGACAGTGCACTTTAAAATGTGCCCTCTAGGGTACCTTATGGGGTGCCTTATGCAGCACCTTATGTTACAGTGCTTTGAGAGAGTGTGTTTGCTAGCAGCAGTAATTAAAATAAAATTAAAATGCCTCATAATGCATTATTACACATAAATGGTAGTGCCTCAGCCAGCCTTATTCATTGGGCACAGTGGGGGATTGAACCCATGACCCCTGCACCATCTGTCAGTGTCTTCACCATTGTACTGCAGCCCTGTTCCTCTGTTTGCATATCAGCGCGCCTGCTTATGCTTCCCGCGTGCGTTACTCATGCGCTAATGTGCGCGGCGCACAAGAGTGCACGCGCTAATCCCGTTTTGCTATTTTTGACCGGACCGCCCACTCCTTATATGGCATCCTGCAGACTAACGCGGCACGCACGTTAAGAAACTTTAGTAAACATACCCCCAAGTTTTTAGAAATGTTCTAAGAGACTCAATTTCTCTCCTGGCACAGACCTTTTGGCAGTCTATTTCATTCTGTCAGAGCACTTCCAGCTAAGGTTTGCTTGCCAACACTCACTAATCTATACTGTTAACTAGAAGGATATTTTAATTAGATGTCCATTTCTGATCTTAAGAAGTGTGATGACATATACATTTCTTTAACTTTATTCAGTTAACTTGGGGAATTTCCAGAAATAACCTTATGCATAATAGTCGCTGTTTATCTTTTCTAGTTCTGCTATATCTATGTTAAGATAAGACAACCAGAACTGCATACAGTATTCAAGGTACTGTATAATCTAGTCATCTGTGCAACTGGGATTTTCCACCACCACTAAGCACAGTTACTTACCTGTAACAGGTGATCTCTGGGAACAGCAGGAATTAGTCATCACATATGGGTACGTCGGCACCGACGGAGCCCGCGCGGGAAAGCTCCCCAGCTTTTCAGATTAAAAGCTTTTGGGGCCTCCCACTGCACATGCGCGCGCTGCCTTCCCGCCTTCCTGACCAGCTCTCGTCAGTTCGAGTTTAAAGCTGAGACAATAGAGAGAGAGGACAGGAAGATAGATAGATAGAGATACAACTCCTAGGGGAGGTGGGTGGGTTGTGATGACTAATTCCTGCTGTTCCCAGAGATCACCTGTTACAGGTAAGTAACTGTGCTATCTCCAGGAACAAGCAGGAATACGTCATCACATATGGGGACTCCCTAGCTAAGATGCCTGGGAGATCCCCCTCCAAGGGTAAACCATCTTCGCATTGATCTCAGGCATCCATCCAGGGAAGGTGGGCAGGAGTTGTTTAAGTATGGAACAGGTGTTTGAGGACAGCCTGACCAAACAAGGCATCCCGGCGGGAGTCCTTGTCCAAGCAGTAATGGGCTGTGAAGGTATGAACTGAGGCCCAAGTGGCTGCTCGACAGATCTGATCTATGGACACAGAGTGAAGATGAGCCATAGAAGTGGCCATGGCCCTCACATTGTGAGCTGTGACATGGCCCTCCATAGAAATGTTCTTACTCTGGTAAGCAAAAGAAATACACTGAGCGATCCAATTGGAAAGTGTACGCTTGGTGACTGGAAGTCCCAAATGAGAAGGATCAAAAGCCACGAAAAGTTGGGAAGACTTTCGATGTGGTTGAGTCCTGTTGAGGTAAAAGGCAAGAGCTCTTTTACAATCCAGAGTATGAAGGTTCCTCTCTGCACTGGATGCATGAGGAGCCGGGAAAAAGACAGGTAAATATACCTCTTGATTAAGATGAAAAGGCGAGACCACTTTGGGCATAAAGTGGGGATTCGTCCTAAGGACCACCTTATCATGATGAAACCTAGTATAAGGTGGATGAGCCACTAAAGCCTGCAGTTCACTGATGCGGCGAGCCGAAGTGACTGCAATAAGGAAAACAACCTTCCAGGAAAGAAATTTGAAGGAGGTAGAGTCCAAAGGCTCAAAAGGTGGCTTCATAAGCTGACCTAGAACTAGGTTCAAATCCCATGCTACCGGAGGAGGTCGGATGGGAGGTTTAGTTAGAGTCAGGCCTCTCATGAAACGTGCAACAAGAGGATGAGAGGAGACAGGTTGTCCATTTATAGGTTTTAAGGATGCTGCAATAGCACTCAAATGGACCCTTACTGAATTCGTCTTAAGGCCTGCATTTGAAAGATGCAGGAGATAGTCCAAGAGGGAATTCAAAGGAAGTGCTAGAGGGTCAAGACCCTGCTGAGCACACCAAATGGAAAAACGTTTCCATTTGAAAGCATAAGAACGCCTCGTGGAAGGTTTCCTAGAGGCATGAAGGATATCTGTCACAGGTTGAGAAAGATTAAAGTCTTGAAGACTTAGGCCTTCAGTAACCAAGCTCTGAGATGTAGGGATTTGGGGTTTGGGTGCCACAAAGTCCCCTCCTCCTGAGACAGAAGGTCTGGCGCAGCTCCCAGGTCCAGGGAGGATCCCTGGGAGAGATGCAGAAGTAGAGGGAACCACACCTGGCGTGGCCAGCGGGGAGCTATGAGGATCATAGTCCCGTGATCCCTCTGGAGCTTGAACAGAGTCTTGGATATTAGAGGAATGGGTGGAAAGGCATAGAGGAATTCCTGACCCCAATGCAGGAGGAAGGCATCGTGGGCCTGAGCTCCCTGACACTGAGTTCTGGAACAGAACCGGGGAAGTTTGGCATTCCACGGACTTGCAAAGAGGTCTATGTCCGGGGTCCCCCATTCCTGAAAGATTCTGCGTATCTGGTCCATATGTAGGGACCATTCGTGTGGAAGCAGAACTCGACTGAGTCTGTCTGCACGAGAGTTTTGAACTCCTGGAAGATACACTGCAAGAAGGTGAATTTGATGCTCTCTGGCGAAGGCCCATATTCTGAGAGCTTCGTTGCAAAGCGACAGAGAGCCTGTCCCTCCTTGTTTGTTTATATAGAACATGGCTACCTGATTGTCTGTCTGAACTAGGACAGTCAGGTTGACAAGGAGGGTATAGAAGACCTTGAGGGCAAGGTAAATCGCTCGCAGTTCCAGGAGGTTGATATGAAGGGTGGCCTCCTGTGGAGACCAAGTGCCCTGAGTGGAGAGGTTCTGAAGATGAGCTCCCCACCCTGTTTGGGAGGCATCTGTTGTGAGGGTTGCTTGGGGCAACAAAGGTTGGAAGGGGGCCCCCAACAACAGATTCTTGGTGGATGTCCACCATTGGAGGGACCAAAATAGACGGCTTGAGGTGAGTATTTGGTCGGAGAGCGCTCCAGATGCTTGAGTCCACTGGGTGGCCAAGGTCCATTGAGCTGCTCTCATATGCAGACGAGCGTAGGGCACCACATGTACCGTGGAGGCCATGTGGCCCAGAAGTCGCAGCATTTCCCGGGCTGTCAAATGACTGCTGGACTGAGCTTGGGAGGCCAAACTCAGCAGGCGTTGGGCCCTGACCTGAGGCAGGTAGGCCCTTGCAGTGATGGTGTCTAACTGGGCCCCTATGAACTCGAGAGACTGAGTAGGGATTAGTTGAGACTTGGGAAGGTTTACTACCAGTCCCAGATACTGCAGAAGACGCCTTGTGCGGTCCAGGGAAATTTGGGCCTGGGACTGAGAGGGAGCTCGGATGAGCCAGTCGTCCAGGTATGGGAATATGAAAATTCCCAGGCCTCTTAGAAAGGCAGCTACGACTGCCATGCATTTGGTGAACACTCTTGGAGCAGAGGCTAGACCGAAGGGGAGTACTCTGTACTGGAAATGTTTTCCCTGAAACAGAAATCGAAGGTATTTTCTGTGGGATGGGTGGATGAGTATGTGTGTATACGCATCCTTTAGGTCTAGAGAACAAAGCCAATCCTGACTCTGAAGGTATGGAAGGAGAATGCCCAGAGAAAGCATTTTGAATTTTTCCTTGAAAAGAAATTTGTTCTATTCTCTCAGATCCAGAATTGGTCTGAAGCCCTCTGTCTTCTTTGGTATTAGAAAATAAGGGGAGTAGAATCCCGTCCCCTGTTGAAGAAGAGGGACCTCCTCTATTGCCCCCTGGGCAAGGAGGGAGGAGACTTCCTGACCCAAGAGGGCCAGGAGAGATGGGGGAGAATTGAACTGCCTCACCATAGTATAAGGAGGAAGGTCGGAAAAATGGAGTTTGTAACCCTCTCTGATGATAGAGAGGGTCCATTGCTCTGATGTAATTTGCTCCCATCTGGGAGCAAAGTGAGCTAACCTTCCGGGTATGGTGAGGGGCTCTGGTTGTTCTAGAGCCAGAAAAGTTAAGTTCTCTAGTGGCAAGTCAAAACCCCTGAGGGGGTGGAGCCTGCTGAGGCGTAGCAGACGCCGCAGGCTTTGACCTTGCCTGTTTAGGTTGCTGACGTTTAGCAGCAAAACGAGGCTGAGAGGATTGTTGGCCAGTATTTGTAGAAAATCTGGACTTCTTGTAATAAGGCCTCTTAAAAGACTTCTTCTTGGCAGGAGTGGAGGTAGACTTAGAAAGTCTATCTAAGGTGGCATTTTCTGCATCCATTTGAGTGGCCTTAATTTGCCACTCCTCACCAAATAAGTTCTCACCTGTACAGGGCAGATTTCGTAAGCCATCTAGGACCCAAGGTTCTAGATCAGAAGCCTGGAGCCAAGCAAGACGTCGGGCTGCTATAGCAATGCCCGAAGCCCTACCAGCACCCTCAAAGGAATCAAAAGCTGCCCTGTTGGAGAACTTTGAAATATCCAAAAGGTGTTTCACTAAGGAAATGAACTGCTCCCTCTTATCCTCAGGGATAAAGGGGGCAAAATGCCGAACTTTTAGAGCGATTTCACTGAGAAACATGCCCATGTAAAGACTATAGGAATTAATCCTGGCTATAAGCATAGTAGCCTGGAAATTTTCCTGCCAAAAGAGTCTAGAGTCTTACATTCTCGCCCTGGAGGAGTAGAAGAGTGCCTTTTGGTACTCTTTATCTTCTTCATTGCAGACTTCACCACAATAGAATGGTGAGGCAACTGGGTTTTTTGGAAACCAGGAGAAGGGGGGACACGGTACATGGTGTCCAACCTGCGAGAAGAAGGAGACAATGTTAGAGGAGCCTCCCATAAGTCCATCAAGTGTTCTTGAAGGATTTCATGGATAGGCAGGGTGACTGCCTCTTTAGGAGACTTAGAGTATCCTAAAATATCCAGTTTATTTGATCTGGGTTCCTTTTCAGAGGATGAAGCAAGAGAAAGACCTTTAGCCATTTCTATGATGAAGTCCTGAAAGGACAAATCCTCTGGTGGAGACATTCTTCTGTTAGGAGAAGAAGGCTCCTCAGGAAGATCAAGGGAGAACTCATCAGAATCATCAGAGGAGTTAAAATCCTCTGAAGAAGCAGAGTATCCTCTATGTGCTTCCAACGCACGATACGCATACCGTTCGGTATCGACATCGGGCGTACCAGGTATGGGATCGGTACCGGGCAAAAGCCCGGATCCGGCATGCGGAACCGATCTGCGTTTGGAAGACGATGGCCTCGGTTCCGGTATGGAAGCCATTACCGGAACCGGACCCGGTACCGCTGGCTGCGGTACCGAGGGCGTAGCAGCATTAATAAAAGCCAGAATGGCCTGCTGCATGACTTGGACAGTATTGCCCATAGACGCCACTGCTGCCTGGATGTCGGTACCGGTATGGGCCGGTACCCCAGAGCAGTACAACAGGTGATCTGTCGAGGCCGCGCCATCGATGTCAACCTGTGACCCCATGATTGCTTTGGAGGCCGGAGCCTCCCGCCGGGGTTTTTTGGCCTGGGCAGAATCCTCGAACTCAGAATTGAGAGCCTCTCGATCTTTAGAAAGAGATTTGCTTTTAGAGGATTTGCCCACTGGAGTTTTGGTTACCTGAGATCCATCCGGAGAGGAAGACCTGGATGATTGTGATGCTTCTGAAGGAAACAGCACATGGAACTTGTTGGCCCGGTTCTGCAATCCACGTTTCGACATCTGGGAGCAGGATGGGCAGTCCGGTATGGAATGGTCAGGTCCTAAACATTTAAGACACCATTCATGGGTGTCTGTAAGAGGAATGACAGCACTGCACTTGGTACACTTTTTAAAACCAGGGACTGGCTTCTCCATGAGGAGAATTTGTGTAGGCCTGAAGGCCTAACAAAGTACCAAGCTGTGCTGAAGAAAAGAAAAATATTTTTTTTTTTTTTTTTTATAAAAGAAAGAAAGAGAGACCGGCAGTACCGGTTTCAGAATGGGGAAGGCAGGTACGCGATCTAAAGAAAACAATAAAATCAACAATTTCTTCAGCGGTGACAGGAACACGACCTGCTGGCTCCGCGGAAAAAAAGAAACTGACGAGAGCTGGTCAGGAAGGCGGGAAGGCAGCGCGCATGTGCAGTGGGAGGCCCCAAAAGCTTTTAATCTGAAAAGCTGGGGAGCTTTCCCGCGCGGGCTCCGTCGGTGCCGACGTACCCATATGTGATGACGTATTCCTGCTTGTTCCTGGAGATTAAACAATTGCCCACGCACTGTAAACAGTTGAGTTAGATACTCCTGTTTTCTTGTAAGCTGTTGTTCATTGTTAAGTTATTAAGTGTTCGTTGTAAACTGCCCTGAGCAGTCTTTATAAATGTTCCCTGTAAACCACTTTGACTACCTAGATAAAGTGGTATATAAATTTAACTAAATAAATAAACCAATACTGATTTTTTTCAGAATTAATGTGACCCTATCTCATCACAACCAATATCATTTTTTCTCCAAGACTACTACCACTCCTAAGACTTTACAGTGTTCACCTATGCTTCATGATGTTCATCAAACACTGGAGCCAGAAGCCAAACATGTCTACATCTGACTTCAGTCCTTCCACAAGGAGTGACAGCATGATCTGCTAATACCGCCCCCCTTTGCAAAGCGTTACATTGACACTCTCCTTTGATAACCTCCCCATAGTCACACTGATACACTCTCTTGATACCCTACCCTCCAACCAGAGTGATGCCTACACGTTCTGCCCACTTTCCCTTCTCTCCCCACAGGAAGGGAAGCTGATACCCTTCCAATATATCTCTGCTACCAAACTGACATTATATCGTTGCTCTGCCCCTGCAAGAAGGAGAGATGCTAATACTTTTAACAGTCCCAACACAAAAGAAGTGGTATTGTATCCAATTACAGTCCCCCTCTACATGAAGTGACACTACACACGCCCTCCGATAACCTCCCTACCCAACAGAAAGTGCTGAGACCCTCCTCCCCTCACAAGGAGTAATGCCACAACCTGCTACTCTCTCTCCCTCCACAGTCTCTCCAAGGAGAGCACCTCCCTGTCCTCCCACCCAACTCCTCAGCAGTGACACCCGCTCAGAGAGTAACGATCGGTTCTCACCTAACACCAGAAATAG
Source organism: Ichthyophis bannanicus (assembly GCA_033557465.1). Classification (NCBI taxonomy): domain Eukaryota; kingdom Metazoa; phylum Chordata; class Amphibia; order Gymnophiona; family Ichthyophiidae; genus Ichthyophis; species Ichthyophis bannanicus. The sequence continues at coordinate 568,071,433 of CM066034.1, forward strand.
AAGGACGTTGGAATCCCCGCTGCTACAGGAAAAGCCAACCGCCGCCTGTTCTTGTATTCCACTGTGAAGAAAGTGAAAGCCCCGAGCCCGCAGCTCTTCCCCTAGCTCGCGCGAACTAGGAAGTAACATGAGAGAGACTACAGCCAATAACCACAAAGCACAGCCCCGATCCGTTCCATTCAAAGGACCCGTGGAAGAGCAAGTTGGCTAACTTACTGCCTGCCTGGGCAGATAGTGCACACGAACTCGGCCAAAACGTGAGAGATCTTCGTCACCAGGGAAACAGCAGAACGCTTGGAGAGCGGGAACCAATCAGATTCCGGAAGAATAGTGAATACCAGTGGCGGAGGCGAACACCCCTTGCCAGAAGAGAAGTTTTTACACAGCTTTTTCCATTCCCAAAATATACCCCGTCACAAAGAAAATATAGATACGTAAGCAGCCATTGAAAGCATAACGAACTCAAATTACCACCACAGGCATGTAACACCCGCACCAACCTGCTAAAACTATGCAACTCATTCATATGCGGCAAAAGTGAATTATGGCTTTCTTGTAGAAGGTGAGCAGCATTCAATGGTGGTAGCTGTGATGTCTTGTAATTTGCGCTGCTGTGACGAGTGTTTAAGGGACTTGTTTACAAAGCCGCGGTAGCGGCTTTCGCCCGATATCGCAGCCGCAGCCCCAGCCCCAGCCCCATAGCCCCTTAAACACTTCGCACAGCAGCGCAAATTACAAGACATCACAGCTACCACCATTGAATGGTGCTCACCTTCTACAAGAAAGACTTTTTTCCTGCAGCTGAACAGTAAATAAGGAGCAGGGGCAAGACATTTTCTGGATTACAAGTTTGCTTTAGAATCCAAATGAATAATAACAGTAAATAAAAACAGGGAGTGGAGGAGTGGCCTAGTGGTTGGGGCAAGATACTTCAGGCCGGAAGGTCGGGGGTTCAAATCCCACTAGAGGACAGCAACCTTGGGCCGGAAGGACTGGGGTTTCTAGTCACACAGGTGCTCCTTGTGGTCTTGGGCAAGCTACTTAACCCTCCATAGCCCATGTTCCCTGTAAAATAGTTATTTCCAAGTTATAATGCCCTGTTCAATGTAATTTCAGTTTGTTCAATGTAAACCACACTGATGCAGAATAGCACAGTATATAAGAGAATGTAAATAAAATATAAATAAACAGTAATGTCACCTCAGATAAGTAATATAAATCAGAACAAAAAAGCAGACTATACTTGTACTGACTTTAATTATTAATTGATACACTGGGTGTCTACATGACTAACTGTAAACTGTCCTGACAACCCCTTATCCCCTAGGAAGCCACTGTTTCTCAGGCTTACATTCAGTATGCATGCAGTTTTCACAATGGATGAAAGCACCTGCAAAGAGACTGGACTATTTTTTAACTTTAGTTATAAACTGCTCAACTGATGCAGTCTTGAGTGATATACAACAACTGTACAATAATAACATTTCACAGAATTATACATACAAAAATACTAAATTATGCATTACCCTAAGAGACTGGCATTGCAACAGCACAAGTTGATTGATATAGAGATACTAATGAGAACTCATACGTAGATATATCCCTCTTATTGTTTTTTTAAAACCATTAAGAAAAGCTTATGCCTAACTGGACAGCTAATTGGGAGCCAGTACAAAGCCACACAGTTAGGGGTAACATGCTTCCTTAACTACATCCTGTCACTAATCTTGCCACTACATTTTGTGCCAGCTTCAAGGCTTTTATGGATTCTCCTGGCAACCCAGTGGATAATGAATTACATTAATTAACAACTTGGAAAAAGCAGAGTCCAAAGAATCTCATGAAAATCAGGCTGTACCAGAAATATTTTCAGCAGGAACCAGTTTTTATACAACTGTAATTTCCTTTCTACTTTAAGCCCTTTTTCATTCTCAGGATGTACTTTTCATTCAATAGGATCTAAGTTAATTTATTTATTTGAGTGATTTATATACCCCGGTAATTTGTACACTGCGACATAAAACTTACATCAAAATATAACGCAATGCAGTGGAAACATCAAGGAGGGGAACAGTTCAGTTTTGGAGACCATATGTTACAAAGGATATAAAAAGACTTGAAATGGTTCAGAGGAAGGCGACCAAAATGCCAGAAGATGTATGAGAAGAAGACCTCAATATGTATACCCTAAAAGAGAGAAGGGACAGGGCAGATATGCTACCCTTTAAGTATTTAAAGGTCTGTATTAATGAACAAAAACAAACCTTTTTCAAAGAAGGGGAAGCTGTAAAACTAGAGAGCATAAGATGAAGCTGCAAGGCAGTAAACTTAAAAGCAATGTCAGGAAATACTTTTTCACTGGTGGATGCTTGGAACACCATTCCTACGGAGGAGGTGGGAGCAAATACGGTGATGGAATTCAAAATATGAAATAGACACACTGGATGCCTGTATAGCAGGTATCAAAATCAACTTAAATATCTTTTATACCTCAACAAATAGAGGGGGTTGACCTGCACGGAGTGGCGGGTACAACTACTCTAGCCACCTTACTGGGCAGACTAGATGAACCATACTGGTCTTTATCTGCCATCATATACTATGTTTCTATTTCAATATGACTAGCACAATAATATTTTCCAGAAGACTACTGAGATTAGATTACTTGCCCAAAAGGGAGATGAATAGGTAGAGTGGGGGAGAAGAAAAACTATGTATCACAGACTTTAGAGAAAAAATATGTTTTCAGTCCTGTTTTAAATTTTACATAAGAAGATTCAAATCTGAGTTTGGAGGCAGGGAATTCCACAAATGTGGTGCTTAGAACATGAAAGCAATTGATCTATACGGAACTAGATGCAATATGCTTTTTGTTCGGATGACCAAATGTTTTTTGGTTGAGGAGCAGAGAGAACACAAAGGGCAATAGGGGATGAGGTGGCAGTGGAGATAAGTGGGTAAACCAGAATAGAATGTGTGATGTATTAATAGAAGTATCTTAAACTGAATCTGAAAACAGATGGGAAGCCAAGGTTCTTGTAACAAAGGTGTGACATGGTCAAAGCGTTTGTCACTATATAAGAGTTAGATGCAGTGTTCTTTATTGTTCCTAGTCATTTCAGCTAAATCTGGGAGACACCTGACAGTAGAGAGTTAAAATAATCAAGTTTGTTTATGACAAAGGAATGAATTAGAATTTTGAGAGCCTGATTGTCAATAAATGGCTGTACCACCCTTATTCTTATTAGCAAGAAGAAGCAGTTTTCCACAGTGCTTGAGATATGGGGAGGGGGGGGGGACTATGGTAGTGTGGTATTTGGTGGGAAGGGGGTTTCTTTGCAACACAGGCCAGATAGCAGTTCAGAGAAAACAAAAGCAGTTTTTATTCTGTCCCAGCTTGTTAAACGTCCACAAAACAAAACCCAGAACAGACAGCAGTTCAGAGAAAACAAAAGCTGCTTTACTGGGGAGCATTACCTGCAGCCTAACACACCGCGGAGAGTGAGAACAGCTGGTGTTGGAGATCAGCTGGCCCATGCAGGGCAGCTAATGCCAACATCATTTTGAAGCCCCATACATATATCTAGAGTGCTTTACGGTGCTCAGCCATTAGCGCTTGTTGGGGGCATTTTCTAAGGGGTGTTTTCCAATGGGTTTGTATGTCCCTTTTGAGCCCCTTAGGAGCACATTGGAGCAAGTATAGATCTGTGGAACTGCGATGCCCAGCGGTAAAAGGAAGAAAAAACCTCTTGTGGCAGTTTCTGTAGGTGGCCTGATGGACAAGCATGTAATATCTACACCGGTCCTAACAACACCAGGTACTGTTTCGTTTGATCCCTCTGTTGAGCGGGCGAGTCTTAGCTCCCTAGACTGTACTCCTCCTCTTCCTCCTGTTTTTTTGGAATTGTCTGCTGAGCCTCAGTCCTGTTCTTTGAGTCCTCAGAAGGAAGTTGTGCTCCCCAAAGTGGTATCTTGGTCGGAGCCCTCTATTCTTTCCAGTGACTCACAAGTCTCCGTTTCTCTTTTGGATATTTGGCAGGTGGTTAATCGCACTGAATGGATTCTTGCTGAGACTGTTCCCTCTTTTTATCAGTTTACCAGGGATACGGTTCTTAAATTTCAGAATCTTGATAGTCATATTGGAACTTTGAATTCATGTATTTCGAGTATAGATACTCAGGTTAAATCGTTTTCTTCATTTCAGTCTGCTAACATGAAAGAAAGCTCTATTATGCATCAAAAACCTGAGAATTTAGAGAATATGGCTAGGTCCAAGAATTTGAGAGTGTTAAATTTTCCTTGTAGTAGTTTACTTTCCCCATCAATACTGTTTAGAAAGTATTTAAAAGATGTTCTCCTCCTTCCCACTGCTGATGTTTTAGTGTTTGCTAAATGCTACTATATTCCCTCTAAAATTGTTTCTTCAGGCCTTGGGGAGTGGGAAGTAACTGTTCTTGAGGATAAAAATGGGTTTAACTTGACTGCCTTCTTGGAAGACACTCAAGACATTATTTCTACTAGAGCTACATTATTAATAACCCTGGTTTCTGAAGAAGACAAAGGGGTATGTTTACTAAACCGTCTTAATGTTACCAGCGCTAGTTGCAGCAATAATGTGAAGAATGCCATATAAGGCATGGGCGTTCTAGTCCTAAGGTAGCAAGAATCTGTATCGCGCGATAATGTGCGCCATGGCACGTTAACGCGCGTTAACCCTAAGTACATGCCAGCGCAGTGTTAGACGCTATAAAGATGTAGCCCACTGGTTACTGCAATGACTGTGGAGGCAGAGGTCATAGGTTCAATCCTGCAGTGGTGTAATCTAAAAAGGCTGTCTGAGGCATTTTCTTTTTTTCTTTTAATTTAAATCAGTGCTGCCAGCAAAAACACCCTCACAGTGCCGTAACCTAAGGTGCCTCATAAGGCGCCCTATAAGGCGCCCCATAGATCACATTATAAAGTGCCCTGTCTGCCAAGGCACCCTATAATGTGCCCTATAGGGCGCTATATAGGGCGCCTATGAGGCACCTTAGGCTACAGCACTGTGAGGGTGTTTCTGCTGGCAGCACTGATTGAAATGAAAAGGAAAAGCCTCAGACAAAAAAAGTGTGAAAGTAGGGAGTGGTGGGTAAAATAAAAGGAGAGTGAGGAGTAAAATCTGGATATGAGTGGATAGACAATCAGAGGAGCGAGAAATGGGGGGAAAAAAGGTAGAAAGGAAAGATCATCAAAGACAAGTAGAGAAGGAAGAAAAGACAGGACGAGAGAGACGAAATAGAAAGGAGTCGATGAGAAGATAGACAGAAGGAATGTGGAAAAGCAATTGGAACCAGTTCAGTCAGAAAAATAAAATGGCCAGACAACAAAGGTAGAAAAAATCATTTTATCTTCAATGTAGTGTTTGGAATATGACAGTTTTTTAATTAAAGTGATGTCTTTATATGCATCTTTCTGTTTCACTGATATTGCGCTGCATGTAGTGCTTGGCTTCAATTTCATTTTTGCTTATACATTTCTATTTTTAGTTTGTGATCCTTTATTCTGTACTTGGTGAGAGTATGTTCTAAATGTGTGACTGAGGCCAGGTATTCTGTTAGCAATGAGTTTCTATAAAAGGCCCTGTAGTAATTTGGCTTGTTCGGTGTTCCTGGTAGGTGTATGGATTCTCTAACACTCACAGCAATATTCACGGTGCTGCCCTTTTCTAGGTAGGCTCCTTGTTGTGGGAGTTTTGGAAGTTAGTGCTGTTATGGAATGGTAGATTTCCTCTATAGTCCATTGCTGTGATTCTCACTTTTAATTTTTTTTCCTGTGTGGAGTCAACAGTAGGGTGTTGGGGGGGGTTACTAGAATGTTGATAGTTTTTTATCATTTGCAGTTTTGTGTTCTTGATGCTACTAGATTGGTCTTAAATTACAAATATTTTGTTGATTCAGATTCAAGGAAATCTCAGACTTTAAGGAAACAACTCAGTTTAAATTTCTCTTGTGGCCTGCTAGCTTCACTTTTGCTGACTTCTGGACTTTTCCAACTCTGGCACAGTCTAATTTGGCTGAGCACCATGATTTGAATTCATAGCTACCAGGATATTTCTCATTTTATATCTTCCTTCTTTATTATTATAAAAGATAATAAGTCCAGTTGTTGTTGTTATGCAAATGAGGCCCAGTGGATATGCAAGTATTTATGCAAATGAGGACCCACACTGAGTCTCCACACATGGCCACACATCACCCTCAGGCTGCCCCTAGTTGGTAGGGGAATAATTTCTGGTTTAATGGGACAAAGTATACTAGCAAAGCAAGGAAGTTAGGGCATCCCGATAGAGAGGTTCCAATATAGGTAAAAGTAACTCATGTGTCTTTAAGTAAAAACCAGACCGAGTTGGAAGATTCCAAATTATCCCCATCATCCAATAGCCAGATTGTTAATATGAATAAAAAAACAAACTTTGAAGTGCCTGTATGCAACTTCTAGAAGTCTGAAAAATAAGATGGGAGAGTTAGACTATATGGCACTGAATGAAAGGTTAGATATAATTGGCATCTCAGAGACCTAGTGAAAGGAGGATAACCAATGGGACACTGTGATTCCAAGCTACAAACTATATCACAATGACAGAGTAGATCACATAGGTGGAGGGGTGGCGCTATATGTGAAACAGGGCATTGAATCAAACAGGATATAGGTTTTGCAGGACATAGACTATACTATAGAATCTTTATGGATAGAAATTCCATGTAAAAAGGGGAAGGAAATGACAGTAGGGGCGTACTACTGTCCGCCTGGCTAGAATGAACAGACAGATAATGAAATGCTAACATAAATTAGGGAAGCTAGAAAAGTTTACAACACAGTAATAATAGAAGATTTCAATTACCCCAGTTTTGATAGGTCAATGTTACATCAGGCCATGCCAGGGAGATAAAGTTTCTAGATGAAATAAATGACTGCTTCATGAAGCAGCTGAATCAGGAACCAACTAAAGGGGAAGCTATTTTAGATCTAGTTCTTAGTGGCATGCAGGATCTTGTGTGAAAGCTAATGGTGTTGGGGCTGTTTGCCAGAAATTATATTCTAAGGTGATATATCAGAGCAAATGAAATAAATCTCACTAAATCGGGAAGTTGTAATACAGCTATTTGATAAACTAAAGAGCAGCAAATCACCTGGACTAGATGGGATATATACAAGGCTGCTGAAAGAATTGAAATATGAGACTGCATACCTACTTTTGTAATCTGTGAACTATCCTTGAAACCAGCTGTAGTACCTGAGGATTGGAGAGTGGGCCAATGTATCGCCAGTTTTTGAAAAAGGTTTCCAGGGGTGATCTGGGAAATTACAGACTGGTGAGCTTTACATCTGTACCAGGCAAAATGGTAGAAACCATTATAAAGAACAAAATTATGGAACATGTGGATAGTCATGCTCAATGGCAGGAAGCCAACATGGATTTAGCCAAGGAAAGTCTTGTCTTACTAATCTGTTATATTTTTTCGAAGTTGAGAATAAACAGGTAGATAAAGGTGAGCCGATTGATATAATGTATCTGGATTTTCAAGAAGCCTTTGACAAGGTCCCTCATGAAAGATTTTTGCAGAAATTAAAAAGTCATGGGATAGGAGGTAGTGTACTATTGTGAATCAGGAACTGGTTAAAAGATCAAAAGCAGAGAGTAGGGCTAAATGGCCAATTTTCTCAATGGAGAAAGGTAAACAGTGGAGTACCCTAGGGATCTGTGCTGGGCCTGCTGTTTTTTAACATATGATGGCACAAAATTTTCAAAGTCGTTAAAACACAAGAAGATTCTGAAAAATTGCAAGAGAACTTTGAAAAATTGGGAGAATGGGTGTGCAAATGGCAGATGAAATTTAATGTGGACAAGTTCAAAGTTATGCACTTAGGGAAGAACAGCCCAAACTACAGTTACATAATACAAGGTTCCACCTTAGAAATCACCACTCAGGAAAAGAATCTGGGCGCCATCATGGATAATATGTTGAAACCCTCCATCCAGTGTGCAGCAACAGCTAAGAAAGTAAATAGAATGCTAGGAATCATAAGGAAAGGAATGGAAAATAAAACCAAGGATATTATAATGCCTCTGTATCGCTCCATGTTGTGACCACACCTCGAATATCATGTGCAATTCTGGTAACCATATTTTAAAAAGGACATAGCAGAATTAGAAAGGTACAGAGAAGAGCCACCAAAATGATAAAGGGGATGGAAGGATTCATCCACTAGGAAAAGCTTAAAATGTTAAGGCTCTTCAGCATGGAAAACAAACAGCTGAGGGGAGATATGATAGAGGTCTGTAAAACAATGAGTGGAGTGGAACAGATAAACGTAAATTGGTTGTTTACTCCTTGAAGAAGGAGAAAAACTAGGGTACACATAACAAAGCTACAATATAGCACATTTAAGACTAATTGGAGAAAATATTTTTTCACTCAATGCATAATCAAATTCTGGAATTCATTGCTGGATGATGTAGTAAAAGCTGTTAGTGTAGCTGGGTTTAAAAGAGGTTTGCACAGTACAAGTTCTTGGAAGAAAAATCCAAAAACTATTATTAAGTTGACTGGTGATATCCTCTGTGTACCTTTTGGGATAACAAATTGGAATCAGTCTATCTTTTGGGAACCTGACAGGTACTTGTGACCTGGATTGGCCATTATTGCAAATAGAATATTGGGCTTGATGGACCTTTGGTCTGACCCAGGATGGCATATCTTATGTTCTTATATTCTAAATGAGTTTTGCATTTTAGATGCAAAAGTGCATAGTTGAGCTGACCTTTTGATGCTTGATTTTTGTTACTTAGCTCCCTATCTAGGTGCTCCATCCAAAATTGTCTCTTGGGAATTGCCATTAAAGGGGAAGTACTACCTTTAACGCTTTACCTCTTAGTATAAACATCAGGTGAGTATATCAATCTTCACAAGATAGCTTAATTGACATTCCGCTTTTTGAAAATATCTACCAAAGCGGTTTACAGTCAAGGAAAAAAGGAAAGATCATAGTTAATTATTTATTTAGAACATTTGATACACTGCCATTCAGTCCAATGGCCATCAAAATGGTTTAAATAGCACAAAACAACTAGGGCCTGATATTCGAAGGGCAGTTACGCGGTTTACAACCCTGTAAACCATGTAACTGCCGCTGAGAGGGGTATTCAATGGCACTAACATGGTTAATGCCGCTGAATATCCCCTCTCTCCTCCCTTACATGCCCTGATACTAACCGCTTAGCGTAGGAGCATTATGGGGCGTTACGGGGAGGAGCGGAGGTGGCAGTCTCTAACCGGGCAACAGCGATATTGCATCCTGCCAGGTTAGGGACCAGTGGCTAAAAGATAGGCAAGGAAAACCCTTGCTTATCTTTTAGGCACAGGCTAACCGGGCAGCATGCAATATCGCTGCTGCCCAGTTAGCTCCTGCGACTTCCGGCATGTGCGGCGATCCCTGGATATTCAATACCAGTGCCGCATATGACCCTGGCACTGAAAATCCAGGGTTAAGGGTCAGCGGGCATGGCTATGCGCCGTAGCGGCACATAGCCTGCCCCACTGAATATCGGGCCCTTAGTTCTTACAATAATTATACATACAAACACAATAGGAGAGGGATGAATAGCAGAACAATCATATACTGTTAACATCATGCCTTAGTTCTGTGATACAAAAGAAGAGACAGGAATTGACACAACCACCCAGTCTGACCACATGACACAGAACAGCTATATTTCATCGAATGCTTTATAAAGAAGCCAGTGTTTTAGACCCAGTTTAAAATTTTTTAGTCATTTCTCAAGACTTCAAACATTCCAAAGAGTTGGAGCGATAAAACTGAAGACCGCCATTCGAATCCTATCGAGTTTGAAACGTGAAGGGGTGGAATAATCAGGAGATTAGATTGGGATGATCTCAACAAGTGCCCTGGACAATAAGGAATAATCAACAAGGATAAATAAAGAGGGGAATTGGTGTGATAAACCGTGGCACTAAAGAAAGAACTTTATACTGATTTATTTTTTTAGCAATCCTTATTTACTGCTTTTCACCAGGTCAAAGCAGTTTACATAGAACAATGGTTATAGAAAAGGTTAAATGAAACAATTAACTTATATACAAAGAACAATAACTTATATATACATGGGTTGTTATTCACATATGCAGTAGAGATACTTAAATCTACAAGCCACAGGTAACCACAAGAGTTCATTTAATAATGGAGAAATATGATCTGAATGACTTGCTCTATAGAGAATTCATCCTGCTGTATTTTGTTTTAGTTGAAGTCTTTTTATACTATAGGCAGGAACACCAATCAAAGGGGAGATACAAAAATCTAATTTAATAAAGATCAGTGCCTGGATTAGAGCATTGACACTTTGTTATCAAGACAGTATTGAGGAAGAGAATGAACTAGCCTAAATGAGGCAAACCTTTTCCTGATAAACATTGTTATGTGTTCCTGAAAAGATAAACCTTGAATATGGTAAAACCTCAAATGAGGAAATGCAGTTCCTAAGCGGCAGAGGAAATCCAGCCACAATTGATGTGAAAGTCGGGGGAGCGTTTTTTTGAAGAGCCACATTGCTTCTGATTTGGATGCATTAAGTAGAGGGCCTACACGGAAAGAGCCAATTTATAATTTCCTTGAAGGCCTGGCTAAGATTCTTGAAAGGAGCTGCCCAAGTTGGACGTGTAACCAGAATCTGTATATCATCGGCAAAAAATAAAGGACTAAAACAAACGTCTTGAATTATGGTTCCCATTGGGGCTAGAAAAATATTAAAAAGCAACGGGGCCAAGACTGAACCCTGGGGAACACCAAACATAAGAGGAGGCATTATTAGAGGAGTCACAAAAAGAGCGCGCACACTCGCAAAGAACAAAGGAAACACACAAAAGCGAAGTGTGTAAAACGGTCATAGGTGCTCCATATCCTTTTACTGGGGTGAGTTCCTGTCTTGGACTCTCAAAATTATATTATGTTTGCTTCCGCCTGGCTTTAGATATAGATGGCGGATGCCCAAATTTTTAACATTCATTTTAGATGGCTTTATTGCACTTATCTTCTATATGGGGCTTTAAACTTTAGGTGCGTTATTGAATCTAATTCACTATGGGTTTTGTTGTTTTAAGATAAGTGCCTCTAGCACACTCATGGCTTTGATTTTGCTTTAATTTAGCCTGTAATATGTGAGTCCTTTGCCCATAAATAATTTTCCCTATAAATATTCAATAGTGGTTGACTGTCCCTTGCAGATTCAAGTGGTTTTACCCATCTACACGAACATAGTGTGTGAATATATTTTTTCCCATTTGGGATTTTTTATGTACATTCGTCCTCCTCATCTCAATTTCCCTTTTTGTAGGCACATTTTGTCTAGATAAGAATTCATTATCTCTAGCATTCCAAGATACAATGTATCTTTGCAAAATATATGGCTCATTTGTTCAGGGCCTTCATGTGAATGTGCCCTTCTCATTCATCATCTCCTTTTAGGCATATGATTGAGGTGATATGATTGAGATGTTTAAATACTTCCATAGCATAAATGCATAGGAGGAGAGCTTCTTTTGATTGAAAGCAAGCTCTGCTATGAGGGGACATGAGATAAGGGTGAAAGGGGATAAACTCAGGAGTAATATGTGGAAATATTTTTTTATGGAAGAATGGTAGATCCATGGAATAGTCTCCCAGTGGAGGTGGTAGAGATGAGGACAGTGTCTGAATTCAAAAAGGCATGGGACAAACATAGAGGATCTCTAAAAGAAAAAAGGGGACTGTTGTAGTGGTTGATATGGAAGGGCAGACAAGATAGGCCATGTGGTCTTTTTCTGCCGTCATGTTTCTATGTTTCTATATTCCACCTTGATTTTATACTCAGCCTTGCCTTTTATTAGTTTTATTTGTATACTATTTTTATTTCTCTTGTTTTATGTATTTAAAGTATTGTATGTTGATGTTTTAATTATTTATTATTGTTTATACTTGGTTTTATTTGATGTTATTTGTTTTTTATTTGAAGTTTTCACCCCCTGAGGAAGGCACTTGCTGAAATGCGTAGGGGTTTCTAATAAAGCACTTGTAACCGATTTACACACTTCGCTTTTGTGTGTTTCCTTTGGCATTATTAGAGGAGACATTATTAACGGAGACTATAAAGGTTTTAGAGGAGAAATTGGCAGTGAGCCATTTAAATGCAGTATCAGTTATTCCAATTTCCTGTAATCTATTGAGTATAATATCATAATCGAATAAATCAAAAGCTGAATTTAAATAAATAAATAGCACTGCACCGAAACCACTCTAATAAATGAACTCGCCATGCACTTAGACTATTTCAGAGACGTCATGATCATCCTGTTGGACTTAAACTCTGCTTTTGATGTTATAGACCATTTCCTCCTGCTTGAGTGACTGTAAGCTTCCGGCATTACCTATATCACCCTTAACTGGTTCTGCTCCTATCTTTCCAACTGTGCCTTTCAGACTTGCATTAATGACAAGCTCTCAGCTTCTTTTCCACAGTTCTTTGGGGTCCTACAAGGGCCCATTCTAGCTTCTTCCTTATTTAATCTGTTTATTTCCCCCCCAGCTCTCCTCATTCAGGTCTTAAATATTAGCACCTATTTCTACACAGATGACATCCAGCTTGTTATTTTTCAAGCAGAATTAGATACTAAATTACACTTGATAGCAGCCTGGCTCAACTTGAATAAAATGATTTATTTATTTAACCAGTTTTATAAACCACCTTAGCCTTCAATCAACATGGTTTACAGTGAACTAGGCTGGGTACATTTATAAAGGACGGGGTAAGGGGATGGAGGGGAAATAAACATCTAAGAGAACTAAAATTATGCTTAATCCTAGCAAAATCAAGGCCCTCTATTTCTCACAACCAGCCAATAAATCATTCTCAGTAAAGGGGTGGCGGGTTCGCACTTGTTCCCATCTAATACCAGTTTTGCGGCTGTATTCTGTAAAATCTGTAATCGATGTAACAGGGTACCTGAAATACCCAAATAAACAATATTGCAGTAATCAAACTGAATAAGAATGATCTTTATCTTTAAGGTTCTTGTTATGCCGCCCTGCACCGAAGTATCTGGGCGGTTTACAATAAATGTTGTATACCACGAGAGGTGGAAGGGAAAAAGAATGCCATTAATTGACAAGAAAGGATAGCAGGTACTGTGTCTTACATCTATATGTACAGCGCTGCGTACGCCTTGTAGATTAGTAGTAGTAGAAGTAAATGAAATCAAGTGTACCCTAGATAAATATGACCTTATGTGATGTACATATCAAAGCAGGTGGTAGACTTTCTGCGCTACCTTTGCAATCTATATCTGCATCGTCAACGCTGAGTCCAGCATGATGCACAGTATCCTCTGCGATCGATTCAAAGTAACATTAATTCTGGTATGTTGGGGGTCATTACTGGTATAATTTTATTATGCCCTTCTACCAACAGTAAATTAGTCTTTTCAGAGTTCAGTTTCAGACAATTTAAGCTATCCCCGTAGTCAGTTCTTTTATAGCAGATGTTTAATAGATCATAAGGTTTTGCTACATTCTCCTAAAATAGTGTGATAAGGGGAATATTGTCAGTGCAAGAAAGCAAATTACTTCCAGTCCCTATAATGCTTTGTCAAATGTACTCAAGATGCCATTTTAAATTATGCCATTGCCACTGAATATCTAGTTAACACAGACAGCCATTTAGCTAGCTGATTAGCAGCAGTATTTAGCCGCTAGCAGGATAGCTAAGCCAGCTAAAGTTTGGACAGCCTTTTTTCCCCCTAACTTTAGCCGGTTTAGGTTAGCCGGTTAATGGCTGAATATCACTGCTGACTTGCTAACCTATGTCGCTGCTCCCTGCCAGCTCCAGACTTCATCCATTCCACCTCGCTACTCCATATGCCTGGAACAGACTACCTGAGTCGATGCGCCAGGCTCCTTCGCTGGCCCTATTCAAGTCCAGGCTGAAGACCCACCTCTTTGAGGCCGCTTTTGGATCCTGATGCTCCTCATTCTCTTGTCCACTACTTATGTGGATCTTGCCATACTTTAGTCCCCAGTTTTGTGATACTTTTTCATCTTGATTAGATGGTAAGCTCTGATGAGCAGAGACTATGTCTTACATCTGAATGTACTGTACAGTGCTGCATACGCCTTGTAGCGCTATGCAAATGATTAGTTGTTGTTGTTGTTGCTAAATGCCGTCGAGTCAGTGGCGACCCTCTGGATTAGTAGTAGTAGAAAAGTCCCCCAAAATAGGATAGCCTAACTTTATCTGCTTTAGCTATCCGGCCAGTGGCAGAATATAGCCGCTGAGTGGACAGCTAAACAGCTATTCGGCAAAATTGGATATTCAATGCTGTTGGCTGGATATGACTCTGGCACTGAATATCCAGGGCTAAGTTAAAGAAGTGGCAGGCAGACCCTTTAACCGCACTGGCCGCCGTTGCTGAATATGCCCCCATAATGTCAATCTATAAAGAATTATTTAATGTCACAATGGTACTTTGGGATGATTTTACCATTGTGACATGAAATAAATTCTTATAGATCAGTGCTAAACCCCCTTCCCTTCCCCCAAAACAGGGGCAATGCAAGATTTTATAGCCTGGGGAGCAAAGAACAGCAAGCAGCTGTTCTTCCTGAGTAGTCAGCCATGTTTTGGTAATGCAATGTGTGCCTTTGAGTCAGTGCTGACTCCTGGCATCCCAGCAGCTCCTGGGTTTTCTTGGTGGTGTGACCAGAGGTAGATTGCCAGGCCTCTCTCCTGAGGTAATGGAGGGTTAAGTGACTTGCCCAAGGCTACAAACAGTGCTAGGGGGAATCAAACCCTGGTCTATTGATTACAAAGCCAGTGCTCTAACCACTAGGCTACTCCTTCATTCTGCTTCCTTAGCTGCACGTATTTCAGTAATACATGCTAAACCAATCTGCGAATCTGATCTGTAACTTGTTAAAAATGGATCTAGCAATAGAATAAAAGCATGGTACTGGTAAAGCTGTATCTACACGTTCATTAATATTCTTAAATGGGATGCTATGTACATTCCTGGGTCCTTGGGGAATCCCTAACCGAACAGGAGTGAGAGACAGTGAAAGGGATCAGAGACACAGATAACGGAAATGCAATCTGTTTGACTATACAAAACAGCATGAATGTACATCTTCTAGAAAGAAAGACTACCTCAAAGCATCATACTGTCTGCACAAGTGTTCAGTAAAGTTAGTTGGAGCAGCCACACCAGTCTCTGAGTACTTGCAGTAAGAGCATAAAATCTATGCTAAGATTTTGAAGGGAAATCCCTTCTTCCAGAGAGAACTGACCCCTTGGGAAGGGTCTGCATATGCTATGTAAGAGGGGTAAGAGGACTGAGAGAAAAATAAATATTTCTTTAAGCCCATAGGGGAGGTTGTGTTATAAATGGTTGACCCCAAGATAAGGATCCTCTCTCTTATTGTTAAGGAGATAATGTTGGTGCTGGTTACATAAGAATGACTGACATTTATTTATAAATAGGATGGTCAACATGCAAGTATTGAAGGAGAAATGAAACGGTTGTAGATCTTATATGTTGAAAAGTGAAAGCAAATAATCCAACCATAATTAACGAGTCTGACTGTAATGCAACAGATCAGCAAAAAAAATGTTGAAAAAAGCAGGGAGTCATTCAGAATATTTTTCAATAGTATAAAAATGTTTGATTAAAGTGGCAAGTTTTTACATCATATCCTAAAACATTAAAAAAACCAAAAACTGTACAGTGTAAAGGATCTTGAAAGGATAAAAATGTTGATCCTCATAGGTTTCAACACACTAAAACCATGTTTGTGCCAATGGAATTTGATTTTATGTATTATTCAAGTGTAACACTGGAAAAGTTGTTTATCTTCTTCTTTTTATTGCCATACCTTGACAATGGCAGTGAAATGCAGACTGAGTAGGAGGAAGCTTATACACATAGAATGTACACTTTTTGGGAACAATTTAAAGTACCTTATCCGAGTAAATAGCAATTTACCTGAGTAAACTGGTTCTCTAAAGATTGCCTTTGCTCAATTTGGTTAATGAAATTCATGGAGCTCCATATTTTTAACTGGATTATATAGGAAGGTGCTCCTGATAGGAATGATCAGAAAATAACATGCGCAAATTGTTAATACAAAGCAATAGGGCATGCTTGCTAAAGGACAGTAACCAGGAGTACACGGCCAGAAGGCAGCCACACTAAAAACGCCATACTACCCATGCAGCGCGCAAATAGGTGAGGCTAAGGTAATGAATAGGCAGGAGCGGGCGTTGACACAACATTTATTTATTTTATTTAGACAGTTTTTGTATACTGCCTTATCCTTCAATCAAAGCGGTCACAACACAATTGGGGGATACATTTAACACATGGGGATATGAGACACATACACTAATACTTACAGGGAACATGGGCAGTAGAGGGTTAAGTGGCTTGCCCAAGACCACAAGGAGCATCTGTGGGACTAGAAACCCCAGTCCTTCTGGCCCAAGGTTGCTGTCCTCTAGTGGGATTTGAACCCCCGACCTTCTGGCCTGAAGTACCTTGCCCCAACCACTAGGCTACTCCTCCCCCTAACATGTTGCTGGCGCGGCCATGCAAGTCATGCGCCAGCAGCACAAAGACACCACCAGTGCGAGTGCAACTGTCGCCTGCCCCTGACCAGGTAGTAGTTGCACCCACCTTGCTAGCACATCTCAAATATGCAGTTTGTACGCGAGTGTAAGGAATTAGGAAGGACAGAAACAGGGCAAATGCATAAGAAAAAAAAGGCAAACAGGTGATGTCAGCAGATTACTAGGAACCTGCTTAGGCCATCAGTTCAGAGGGGCTGCATGATGGAGCTGCCAAGGCACTGGACCACAACAGCCTAGCAGCACCAAACTGGGGCCTGCAGGTCAGAAGTGATCCTGCTGGCCAGTGTGCAAACATCCACTGAAACATCAACGGCTGTCTTGACTGACTGCTGTTCCCATCTGCATATGCACTGGATAGTTGTCAGAGGGCTGCTGATGTTGTGTGGTGTGGAGGTGTCAGGAGATAGGGCCTGTGTCTTCAGCCAGTACTGGCCACATAGCCAGAGCTGGAGCCAGCAGATAACAGTGGGGAGTGCGGCATGCTAATGAATATTTAACATACTGCCAGCATGACGGTTTCACATCAAAAGGTGCCATCCAACTCCCACCTCCTTTGCATGGAGGGGCATGTAGCGGTGCATATGTTCATCTGGGGGGGGGGGGGCCGTGTCGCTGCCATGGGCCATGTTCCTGTGGCAGATGGCCCTTTATCCTGACCATGGGAGGATATGGCTGAGGCTTACTGGCTCTGAACAGATGCTTAATATTTCTAGAACCTGTCACGCACCTACTACCCTGGAGGCGGAAGCCTGGGGTTTCGGTGTGGCCCTCTTCTTTAGGTAGCAGGGATAACGTAGTGCCCCCTGGGAGGTGAAGTCCCACTAGCTTTTCAAATAAAGAGTGTAGTTGTGGAGCTTATAAAGGCTTATAAAGAGGTATTTATTTCCCTTCCCGGGAGAATTCTTGCAAACAGGATACAAAGGAAATTAAACCATAATACTGGCATAACACAAATAGGGGACTACAAAATACAAAGAAAATGCTTCTTGTCAGCGTTAAAGAAACAAAAGTGGGAAAACAGGCTTTTTCTTTCACAAAAGGCTATTGAGTGAAATCTGTGCTCCTACACAGATTTCTCTTTAGCAGGCTTTCTTAGGCTTTAACAGAAAGAGGTCACACTGTCGGAAAACACCAATGTACAGTCCATCTTACAATCATCTGCATTCTCTGCACAGAAGTCACATTCCATGTCCTCATGAACTTCCTGGCTATTATCTTTGGTAAGGCTGTAGGGTGTATCAGCGTTTAGAAATCTCTCCTCTTCCTGGCCAAGACTTCTCTCCCCTCTATCAATGTAGAAAGGCAGGTTACCGTGCACTGTGGATTTTCCCCTCATAGGGCCATACACCTCAGGACTATTGTAAGTAAAATCCAATGCCCCTCTATTACCGGTAATATGTCTTTCCCCAGGCTGAGCTCTGCCTGAACGCTTTGCAACCGGGAAGTTGAAACTTTTCTCTCTTTCACTTCCCCTTACAGGACGTCTTTCTCTTAGCTGAGAAATATCTTTAGGATAAGAGCTTTTGCTCCCCAGGTACCTGCTCTCGTGGTATTTCCCTCTCACAGCTCCTCGTGGTTTGTTAAATGGAATCCCTCTCGGTCCCCAGCTGGACTCTAGTTCAGTGCAGCCTGACTTTCCAGCACTAACCTCAGGTAATTCCTCCGGTACAAACTCCTCTGAGGTGCAGATGGAATCCACGTCAGAAGCTCTCAGGTATATATCCTGGCTCTCACAAGCTCTGTTCTTTCCTTTCCCACGGGTCCTTTCCATGTGTCTTTCTCCTGTGTCTGTGTTTCTGCCTGCTTGATCAGAATCTGCGTCTGAATCTGAATCTGACTCTGAAACTGCTTTGCTCAAGACTGACCTTAATTTAAGTGCGTCATTTCTTGAGTCCCTTGTTAGCTCAAATCCCTGCAGCTGTTCCTGCCTCTCTGATGAGCTATGATGTAATGCTTCTCCTGGGCGTTTTCCTACAGCCGGTGCTCGTGTTTTGGTTGGTTGCCCGTAGCAACCCCTAGCCATGTGCTTTGCACTGCCGGTTTTAAAACTGCCCTGGACATTTTCCTCTATTTTTCTAGGCACTATTTGCCTTGCGCCATGACAAACTGAACGTGAGCTTTCTTTGTTGGAGCACACTAATCAGTGCCTCCTTCCTGGCCTCCCATGCCCCGGGGTGATGCATTCTATGTACTCAGGGAGCTCTTGTATGCTTCCAAAGTCCTGTGGGCCTTTGGTTCTCTGATAGCTGGAGTGCTCAATTAGGAGGCTGCTAGGTTTTGGCCACCTCCATAAGTTTGTGTGATTGCACTGTGGTTTTTCCCCAGAGCTCTTCCCAGTAGGGGGAGCATGAGTGCCCTATGTGGAATGTCTCCCAGCATGCCTTGCAGATGTCAGGTCACAGGGGTGTATTATCTATATGGTGGGGTGCTTCTTGACTCTATGGACCCCATATGGTAGAGGTGCTGGCTGGAAAGGCTACCCAGAACATGTGTTCCCTTCCCCTTTCATATTTGTGTGCTCATTATGTTTGGCCTCCAGATCTGCTGGTTCTAGTGCCCCCATTACACACTCCACAATAGCTAGGGTGCTATCCACACCATATCCAAATGCTGTTATGTAACTGTACTGTCTAAATGTTTACACGTACCCTAATGTTAAATGTAACCCTCCAATTGTGATGTGACGTGATGTGACCACCTTGATTGAAGGATAAGGTGGCATACAAATCTGTCTAAATAAATAAATATGAGAGGAGTGGCTGAGAGGGATTCTCTCCTCACACACCAGAAGCCTTATGCTGTGTTTCCTGCAGTCTAGGTGAACAGGCGCCCTGGGCACCTTAGGGTGAGAACATAACATAAGAACATAAGAAATGCCATACAGGGTCAGACCAAGGTCCATCAAGCCCAGTATCCTGTTTCCAAAAGTAGCCAATCCAGGTCACAAGTACCTGGCAGTTTCCCAAAAAGACACACAGATTCCACAGTGTTTGTATTGGGGCAAGCAGTGGATTTTCTGGGTCCTCTTTAATAATGGTTTAAGGACCTTTCCTCCAGGAACTTGTCCAAACCTTTTTTAAACCCAGCTACACTAACAGCCTTTACTACATCCTACGGTAACGAATTCCAGAGTTTGATTACACGTTGAGTGAAAGAATATTTTCTCTTATTAGTCTTAAATAGGTTACCCTGTAGCTTCATTGCATGTCCCCTAGTCTTTCTACTTTTTGATGGCGTAAATAAGCGATCTACATTTACCCGTTCCATTCCATTCATTAATTTATAGACCTCTATCATATCTCCCCTCAGACGTCTCTTTTCCAGATTGAACAGCCCTAATCTTTTTAGCCTCTCTTCATAGGGTTATCCTTCCATCCCCTTTACCATTTTGGTGGCTCTTCTCTGTACCACATGATGCACTCTACGGATACCCTGCCTGATCCCATACAAGACCTGCTTCCCTTTCAGATGTCACATTTGCGCTCTATCTCCCACAGTCAGGGGCGCAGCACAGACTCGCTGCATGCGTTTTCTTTCCTGATTTGCATTCTCTGCCATCTAGTACTTAGCCCCATTGCTCTGAACTGTGCAGCCAGTTGCACCTATTCCCTGTTATCCCTCTCTATTCTTCACTGGCCTGTTAGTACTGTCCTGTAGGTGGGGTTGGGACACGTTTCTTACTGTCCACAGTGGTTCTGTAGCCCACTGCTGCCTTAACAGGTGTGGCGCAAACACTGGAGGTGCCTTAGGCAGGCCCTCCATCCTGCCACCCCTCCTTGGCCTCCCTGCCCCCATTGCCATCACCACCCCTCCTCTTTGGGACCTGCAGCAATAGCCCCCAAAAGGCAATGCAGCGGTTACTAATTCTCCAGCGCTGTGTGGTGGTTTCCTCCTGTTCACAATGTGCTGTTTCTGCCTCCCTCCGATGCCACTTCTGTTTTCGGAGGGGGACAGAATGGCACGTTGTGAACAGGAGGAAACTGCGATGCAGTGTCAGAGTGTTAGTAAGCGCTGCGTCGCAGTTTGAACGCTGTTGCTGTTGCTACAGGCCCCAGAGAGAGGCGGCAGCGGCAATGGGTGACTTTGGAGGGTCGGGGCGACTGCCTAGTTCGCTTAGTGCTAACACTGGCCCTGCAACTTAATAACACATTTGTAACTTACAATTTTAACGTTTGTGTTGATAATGCATTCACTGTGCCCATGTTCTATGGCCACATGTTCACAGCTTCTACAGTAGTGTTGCACCTAGCATGGCAGTATGTCCCTACTGCAGCCACGTCCTCTGCATCTATTGCAGCCACTATGCCTCCATTGCAGTAAAGACAGATGCTAAATGTGCATTTATCGCATGCTACCTGCCACCTATTAATTAACATGCCCCATATGCCTTATTTTTTATAGAAACCTTACCCTCAGGAAAAACAGGTGCAACATTCAGTGGGATCATTTGTACCTGTGGTAGTTTTTAGAGGGAAAGTATGTAATACCTATTTTGGGAGAACAAAGTACATGGTCTGAACCTGCAAATCACACCTAGGTGGACAGTTTGAAAATTGTCCTCTACTTATAACCAGCATGATTAAAACCAACAGAAACAGCTGAGAAATGTGTATGTGTCAATGAGTTATAAAAAATCAATCAAATATCTCATGATATCCCTAGTGCTCATGTAAATAGCAAATCTGAACAGTAAACTGTTACTAAGTAAAACAAGAAATTCCATCCAAAGGCACCTACTTGACAGGATACTGTGAACTAAACACGTTTCCATGCAGGAAGTGCAGGGGACATGCTGGGCACTCCCGACAGCTACTGCACAGCTTTTGCATGTTGGGTTTTGCTTCTAACATGCAGTGAGTTTAAAAACTTACAACACTCTAGTGAAAGCCGCTGTTTAACTGTTCTATGTATAATGTTTCAAGTTATAATGTAAACCGCTTTGAGTGAAGGACAAAGCGTTATAGAAAAATGTTTAAATAAATAAATACAATAAATTTATAGCGTGGTCAACATACAGATATTTTAACAAAAAATACTCTGCAGGCAGAAATCCTAAACATATTTAAAACAACAGTGAGTTTTTTTCACTTTTCATTAAGAAGAATGTATATGATTATGCCTACCTAAGCTGCAAGGTTCTAATCTGGCAAATTTGTCTGTGCTGGGCTGTATGCAATTTAGGGGACTAGTTACCAAAGTGCACTAATGTTAATGTGCTGTGGCAAAGTCAGCTATCCTGAGAGTGGGGGAGGTGAGAAGCATAACGAATTCACCCTAGTTAAGGGTCCCCTTCTAGGAGTGCAGGGAGAGAAAGCCACAGCCAGGTTTCAAAGACAGAAAACCCCCAGCTGGAACAGGTTTCAGCCAATGACTGATAAAGTAAGGAAGAGGGATTGCAAGCACGAGGACCAAAGCCCTTACTTTAACAAATGCACTGATTATTCTAATATCAGAAGGCAGGGGGATTACCAACACCTGGGAAAGAAAGAGGTGGGGTTAAGACCCTGGAGGTATAAGCCTGGGTTAGATTATGCAGAGGGAGAGAGACGAGAAAGGGAGAGACGAGAAGGAGAGCAGCCGGGAGAGCAGCTGAGACAGAAGCAGAGAGAAGGAGTGGATTCTTGAAGAAGAGCTGAGCTACCCAGAGCTGAGAGAGCTGAATTCCCTGTAACAGGTTGGCAACAGAGGTGGGGGCCAGGAAGTGGAGAAGATTTCAGACCACCAGAGAGGTTGTCAGCTGAGCAGTCTGACCAGGTCGGTGAGTCAGAACCCATGCAGTTGGGAGAACCAGTGTCAGAGTTGGGGGAAGAAGATTGCTTTATGGATTGCTCTCTATGCCAAGCTCTAGACAGGAGGTCTTGAGGAAAAGCTAGCCCTGAAAGAAGTAATTCTCCTTGGAAGTTAACCACATGGCAGAAGCAGTGTGGAGGTAAATTCCTGTCTGTTTTAAAAGGGAAATTTACTGCAACGTAAGCCTGATCAGGAAGCTCTGATTCATGCTTGTTTGTCACCTGTGTTTGAATTGTGCAACGGCATGAAAAGCCAAGTTAGCTGCTATAAAAGTTTTTGTTTGTTCCTCTCCAATATGAAAAGCCTGCTAAGAGTTTTAATAACCAAACAAACAAACAAACCCCCATGTGTCGAGTGACTACAAGTTCATATGAAAACAGAAAGTCATCGAAAAAACCATAAGGATTCTCCCAAAACTTTCAATGAGCTTGTCTAAGTATGCTTTTTTTGTCGGGACCAGACCGACATGAGAGGGGAGAAGGAGACTCCCTCCTCAGCGTCAGACGGGCCCTTTTACTCAACAAGAACAAGCAAAAACAGTGAGGTGAGAATAGTGCAAACAAACACTTATCTGAAGGAGTAGGCGATAAAACTTCATAAGGATTCGGTACAGCACGACATGCATGTTTCGGGCATGGACAGCCCTGTATCAAGTGCACCTTAGTTGAACCAAAAAATCGCCTCCAGCAAGACCGGAATCCTCGGATTACTTATACATAGCAAATTGGCAGCTGATTGGTTGCGTTGAACACATGATGAGAGGACGCGAAAGGAATGATGAATAGCAAGGCAGAATCGGTACAGCTGTTTAGCAATCAAATCACACTTCACCAGTCACACTCCAAGTTGAGACCCAAAGGCTCCATCGTATGCAATCGAAAGATCCACCGTTGTTCGCTCAATTGAAGTCTCTGCTCCCGATCACCCCCCCCCCCCCCGCAAATTGGCAGGAATGAAATCTATTACCCGCCAACGCAGGTCCGAAAACTCATGAGACTTATCCATGCAATGAGCCACGATAGGTGCGGAGACAGTCTTGTTACGCAAGCGAGAAGCATGCTCGCTCAATCTAATCCGCACCGGCCGAATCGTCCTGCCAATGTAAGAAAGACCGCAGGGACAATTGAGCATATAAACAACATAGGACGACTGACAGGTAGAACTCCCAAAAAAAGTGAAAGTTTCGCCCGTGGCTCCGTGGGTCCACTGGGTGCCCTCCATGGTGGTGGAACAATATTTGCAATTCTGGCAAGCCCAATGACCCTGTCTGACAGCTGACTGGGATACGAAAGGGGGAGAAGGATGGACTAAACGGTCACGGAGGTTAGACCCCCTAGTATAAGCCAAACGTAGAGGTTTCTGAAAGCAAGAGTGTAATTGCAGAATGTGCCAATGTTTCTTCAACAGGCCAGTCACCTGGGCTGTATCAGTCATAAAAGGGAGCACTCCAGTAATAACCAATAAATCCTCCGCCGCTCCCGAGGTAAGATGGGGGGCTGAAGCATCCATCAACCACTCACAGTGTGAAAAACGCGCCCGCAGATATGCTTGATGAATCACCTTCCGTGGGTATCCCCTATCGAGAAGCCGGGATTGGAGGGCCTTTGCCTGTAACTTAAAATCCTGCAGAGTAGAGCAGATGAGACGTAACCGTAAAAACTGGCCATAGGGGAGACCCAGGCGCAAAGCAGTGGGGTGATGGCTATGGTATCGCAATAAACTGTTTTTTTGGCTCGGTTTCCTAAAGAGCGTGGTAGAAAAAGCACCCGCTGTTTTTGATACCACCATGTCAAGGAATTCAATCTGCTGATAACTGACAAGAGCGGTGAACTGGATGTTGGGCTTAAGGGTATTTAACCAAGCCAAAAACTCCCTCAAATGCGGTTCAGTTGATGACCACAGTAAGAAAATGTCATCTAAAAACCGCAACCACAGTTTAACGTGTCGAAATTGGTCTGCAGGATAGATGTGCTGTTCTTCCATAGCTGCCAAATATAAAGTGGCTATGGAAGGAGCTAAAGTGGCCCCCATCGCTATCCCATAGCATTGTTGGTAGAATTGTCCCTTGAACAAAAAATAATTTTTTGTTAAAACCAATCTGGTAATGTCCAATAAAAAGGATTTTGGTATCCTTGGCGGGGCCGTCGTGAAAGCTGATTCAAGGAGGTGCAAAGCTTCCTCCTGATGAATATTCGTGTACAAGGCTGTCACATCTAAAGTGACCAAAATGAGGTCATCCGATGATACTGTAAACTCGGAGAGAATGGTGAGAAAGTGGGTGGTATCCCTTAAATATGACCGAACACACCGAGCCTCTTGTCGCAAAAAAACGTCACTAAATTGAGACAAGGGCTCAAGCACAGAGCCACGACAAGAGACGATCGGACGTCCCGGGGGAGCTGACAAGGACTTATGCACCTTGGGGACATTCAAGGGACAATTCTACCAACAATGCTATGGGATAGCGATGGGGGCCACTTTAGCTCCTTCCATAGCCACTTTATATTTGGCAGCTATGGAAGAACAGCACATCTATCCTGCAGACCAATTTTGACACGTTAATCTGTAGTTGCGGTTTTTAGATGACATTTTCTTACTGTGGTCATCAACTGAACCGCATTTGAGGGAGTTTTTGGCTTGGTTAAATACCCTTAAGCCCAACATCCAGTTCACCGCTCATGTCAGTTATCAGCAGATTGAATTCTTTGACATGGTGGTATCAAAAACAGCGGGTGCTTTTTCTACCACGCTCTTTAGGAAACCGAGCCAAAAAAACAGTTTATTGCGATACCATAGCCATCACCCCACTGCTTTGCGCCGGGGTCTCCCCTATGGCCAGTTTTTACGGTTACGTCGCATCTGCTCTTCTCTGCAGGATTTTAAGTTACAGGCAAAGGCCCTCCAATCCCGGCTTCTCGATAGGGGATACCCACGGAAGGTGATTCATCAAGCATATCTGCGGGCGCGTTTTTCACACCGTGAGTGGTTGATGGATGCTTCAGCCCCCCATCTTACCTCGGGAGCGGCGGAGGATTTATCGGTTATTACTGGAGTGCTCCCTTTTATGATTGATACAGCCCAGGTGACTGGCCTGTTGAAGAAACATTGGCACATTCTGCAATTACACTCTTGCTTTCAGAAACCTCTATGTTTGGCTTATACTAGGGGGCCTAACCTCCGTGACCGTTTAGTCCATCCTTCTCCCCCTTTCGTATCCCAGTCAGCTGTCAGACAGAGTCATTGGGCTTGCCAGAATTGCAAATATTGTTCCACCACCATGGAGGGCACCCAGTGGACCCACGGAGCCACGGGCTAAACTTTCACTTTTTTTGGGAGTTCTACCTGTCAGTCGTCCTATGTTGTTTATATGCTCAATTGTCCCTGCGGTCTTTCTTACATTGGCAGGACGATTCGGCCGGTGCGGATTAGATTGAGCGAGCATGCTTCTCGCTTGCGTAACAAGACTGTCTCCGCACCTATCATGGCTCATTGTATGGATAAGTCTCATGAGTTTTCGGACCTGCGTTGGCGGATAATAGATTTCATTCCTGCCAATTTGCGGGGGGGTGATTGGGAGCAGAGAGTTCAATTGAACGAACAACGGTGGATCTTTCGACTGCATACGATGGAGCCTTTGGGTCTCAACTTGGAGTGTGACTGGTGGAGTGTGATTTGATTGCTAAACAGCTGTACCGATTCTGCCTTGCTATTCATCATTCCTTTCCGCGTCCTCTCATCATGTGTTCAACGCAACCAATCAGCTGCCAATTTGCTATGTATAAGTAATCCGAGGATTCCGGTCTTGCTGGAGGCAATTTTTTGGTTCAACTAAGGTGCACTTGATACAGGGCTGTCCATGCCCGAAACATGCATGTCGTGCTGTACCGAATCCTTATGAAGTTTTATCGCCTACTCCTTCAGATAAGTGTTTTTTTGCACTATTCTCACCTCACTGTTTTTGCTTGTTCTTGTTGAGTAAAAGGGCCCGTCTGACGCTGAGGAGGGAGTCTCCTTCTCCCCTCTCATGTCGGTCTGGTCCCGACAAAAAAAGCATACTTAGACAAGCTCATTGAACGTTTTGGGAGAATCCTTATGGTTTTTTCGATGACTTTCTGTTTTCATATGAACTTGTAGTCACTCGACACATGGGGGTTTGTTTGTTTGATTGATCTCACAGAGTCCCCGTCTTCTAGCATGGCGGCTGACACTTTTGCCTTCACGGAGGATTATTTGGACAAACTTCGGCAACGAAAGTCTATATTTGACTCCGACACTTCAGAATCGGATCAACAATCTACAGCGATTTCTAAAATTAAAGCTCTTCGAAAGCGGGCAATTCGGGCTCAGCTACATGGAGCGGCCATGTTGCAGTATTTAAAAACTAGAATAATTCCCCGCGGCCTTCGGGTACCGCGGGCCCCGAAAATGTTCTTGTCTGACGCTGAGTTTGTGTCTAAGTGGAACTGCATTTTAAACAAGTGCAGTTTTGACTTAATTGCACTGATCATTGACCGCACAACATTGGAAGAAACCGTCCTTTCTAAAGAACTGGAGGAAGCAAAATCTCCCCTTTGTGAATTACTGGGGGAGGAGGTATTTAGTCAACGAATGGAAGCTATGGAACGGCAATTGCAGGGCTTTTTTGATTATTTGAAAGCATTCAAATCTCATAAATTTCAGCGGGACAAAACGGACTACGATTCAAACAAGGTGTATCGGTGGATGTATGAGCAACCGGAGACGGATTCTAACCTCCCTGCGGAAGCTCGGAGGGTTACGTTTGAACAGACTTCGGATGATACTGAATCGAGTGATTCCTCCCGTGACCGGTCTAAGAGTTCTAGACCGGCTGGATCTTCAGAGGGTTTTTGCTCGGGCCGACGGGGGAGGGGGGGTCGATCCCGTCGGCCTGCCGAGGACGATCAGTGGGACCCTCCCAACACCAGACAGAGATCTCGCAGATTATAGCAGTCATCAACCTCTCGGGGCTGGAACTGACACCTGCTCAATTGGAGGTACTGGACCTTGGGCTCTCTTTTGTTCCGACGGTAGGTTATGATCCCTTTGCAATGAGAGTGGCCTTGTTTCGATTTTTTCGCAAATTGCGTGTAATCCAGTTTTTTGCAGCCCGCCCTGGCCCGATGGATGGTTCTATTCTTCGCCCGACTTCTCGGTGGGTCCCTCCGGGCGCCCCGGATCCAACGGTTTTGACCTACCAGTCTTTGGTCTTGCACGACCTGTCATTGTGTGAGAAAGGGTTTTTGAGATCTCATTCCAACATCTCCACTAAGCAACGCCAGGCTATTAAACAATTGGCGACCAATGGGGACTTGGTAATACGGGGCGCTGACAAGGGGGGTGCGGTGGTGCTCCAGTCCTTATCTGCATATGAACAGGGGTTACTGTCTCAGCTGCGTGATTTGAAATATTATAGGCCTCTACCCGCTGACCCCACTGCCCCTCTACAAATCGTCATTCAATCTTTAGTGAAGGAGGCCCATACGAAGGGTTGGGTCACATCTCGGGAGGCCTCGTTTCTTGTCCAGCAGCATCCTGTGATACCTATTATATACACCGTCCCCAAGGTGCATAAATCCTTGTCAGCTCCCCCGGGACGTCCGATCGTCTCTTGTCGTGGCTCTGTGCTTGAGCCCTTGTCTCAATTTAGTGACGTTTTTTTGCGACAAGAGGCTCGGTGTGTTCGGTCATATTTAAGGGATACCACCCATTTTCTCACCATTCTCTCCGAGTTTACAGTATCATCGGATGACCTCATTTTGGTCACTTTAGATGTGACAGCCTTGTACACGAATATTCATCAGGAGGAAGCTTTGCACCTCCTTGAATCAGCTTTCACGACGGCCCCGCCAAGGATACCAAAATCCTTTTTATTGGACATTACCAGATTGGTTTTAACAAAAAATTATTTTTTGTTCAAGGGACAATTCTACCAACAATGCTATGGGATAGTGATGGGGGCCACTTTAGCTCCTTCCATAGCCACTTTATATTTGGCAGCTATGGAAGAACAGCACATCTATCCTGCAGACCAATTTCGACACGTTAAACTGTGGTTGCGGTTTTTAGATGACATTTTCTTACTGTGGTCATCAACTGAACCGCATTTGAGGGAGTTTTTGGCTTGGTTAAATACCCTTAAGCCCAACATCCAGTTCACCGCTCATGTCAGTTATCAGCAGATTGAATTCCTTGACGTGGTGGTATCAAAAACAGCGGGTGCTTTTTCTACCACGCTCTTTAGGAAACCGAGCCAAAAAAACAGTTTATTGCGATACCATAGCCATCACCCCGCTGCTTTGCGCTGGGGTCTCCCCTATGGTCAGTTTTTACGGTTATGTCGCATCTGCTCTTCTCTGCAGGATTTTAAGTTACAGGCAAAGGCCCTCCAATCCCGGCTTCTCGATAGGGGATACCCACGGAAGGTGATTCATCAAGCATATCTGCGGGCGCGTTTTTCACACCGTGAGTGGTTGATGGATGCTTCAGCCCCCCATCTTACCTCGGGAGCGGCGGAGGATTTATCGGTTATTACTGGAGTGCTCCCTTTTATGACTGATACAGCCCAGGTGACTGGCCTTTTTAAGAAACATTGGCACATTCTGCAATTACACTCTTGCTTTCAGAAACCTCTACGTTTGGCTTATACTAGGGGGCCTAACCTCCGTGACCGTTTAGTCCATCCTTCTCCCCCTTTCGTATCCCAGTCAGCTGTCAGACAGGGTCATTGGGCTTGCCAGAATTGCAAATATTGTTCCACCACCATGGAGGGCACCCAGTGAACCCACGGAGCCACGGGCGAAACTTTCACTTTTTTTGGGAGTTCTACCTGTCAATTGTCCTATGTTGTTTATATGCTCAATTGTCCCTGCGGTCTTTCTTACATTGGCAGGACGATTCGGCCGGTGCAGATTAGATTGAGCGAGCATGCTTCTCGCTTGCGTAACAAGACTGTCTCCGCACCTATCGTGGCTCATTGCATGGATAAGTCTCATGAGTTTTCAGACCTGCGTTGGCGGGTAATAGATTTCATTCCTGCCAATTTGCGGGGGGGTGATCGGGAGCAGAGACTTCAATTGAGCGAACAACGGTGGATCTTTCGACTGCATACGATGGAGCCTTTGGGTCTCAACTTGGAGTGTGACTGGTGGAGTGTGATTTGATTGCTAAACAGCTGTACCGATTCTGCCTTGCTATTCATCATTCCTTTCCGCGTCCTCTCATCATGTGTTCAACGCAACCAATCAGCTGCCAATTTGCTATGTATAAGTAATCCGAGGATTCCGGTCTTGCTGGAGGCGATTTTTTGGTTCAACTAAGGTGCACGTGATACAGGGCTGTCCATGCCCGAAACATGCATGTCGTGCTGTACCGAATCCTTATGAAGTTTTATCGCCTACTCCTTCAGATAAGTGTTTGTTTGCACTATTCTCACCTCACTGTTTTTGCTTGTTCTTGTTGAGTAAAAGGGCCCGTCTGACGCTGAGGAGGGAGTCTCCTTCTCCCCTCTCATGTCGGTCTGGTCCCGACAAAAAAAGCATACTTACACAAGCTCATTGAAATTTTTGGGAGAATCCTTATGAAAACAGAAAGTCATCGAAAAAACCATAAGAGTTTTCATAACAGCTTGGAATGTTTGTTTTGTTCTAAGTTTGGTTTCACGTAGAAATGCAGCCTAGAGAGGTTTTTGAGGCTGGCAGAAACCAAACTGCTGTAGAAGAATTAAGCCTGAATTTTTCTTTATGCTCTGATTAACAAGGACTAAACAGGAAAGTGGCAGCCTAGTTTCTAAAGGCAATTGCTTCTGCAAGTAAGAGGACTTTAAAAAGCCATTTCTGAGTTCTTTTGGTTTGTTTGCCATTATTTGCTGTACCTTAAGCAAATCCTACAGTTGTAATCCTGTAAATGATACCTTGAACCTGCTGTGTTTTGTGTTGTGGAAATAAACTTTCTGTTGCAAGCCTTACCCTCAGTTACCTCAACTGCAAACCTTCTACTTAAAGCACCAACATATTTTTAGCAGTACTACACTTCCCAGAAACCAACACGAAGAAATAGGCTGCTAGGAGCTGATAGAAGAAGGAATCCTCAACCACCATGCCCCTCGACCACTAGAGGCAAGTGGCTTCGGGCGTTGTGCTTGTGACAGTGCGTTATTAGTAACTAGGTCCCATTGAATAACATGGGGCCTGAGCTAAAATAACACACATTAATGATGAATTAACACACTTTAACGTTAGTGCACCTTCACCTTAGTAATTTGTTGTTGTTAAGTGCCGTTGAGTCGGAGTCGACTCATAGCGACCCTCTGGATAGCTATCCTAAATTGTGTTCGGTCTTCAGTCAGGCGGCTCATTGTTGACAGACTGGTACCCGTAGCTGCTGTTATTGTATCGATCCATCTCATTGCTGGCCTTCCTCTTTTGCGTTGACCTTCTATCTTGCCAAGCATGATGTCTTTCTCTAATGATCTCTCTCTTCGCATGATGTGTCCAAAGTATGAAAGTCGAAGTCTTGTCATCTGAGCTTCTAAAGAAAGCTTAGGTTTGATCTCCTCTAGTACCGACTGGTTTGCTCTTCGGGCAGTCCATGGTATACACAGTATTCGCCGCCAGCACCATAATTCAAAGGCATCAATTTTCTTCCTGTCTGTCTTTTTCACTGTCCAGGTTTCACATCAGTAATTAGCCCTCTTAATATGTTACCTTCTAAAAAATATTTTTTTTCTGAAAATCTTTTTTCTCTTATTATAAAAATATTAAAATATGCATAAGCAGCAGTTATATCCTTAAACTTATTGGGCAGACTGGATAGGCAATGCTGCTCTCTATCTACCATCCTTTATTATATTACTATATATTATTGATACATTCTCTCCCTTTTTTCTGTGTGATTTGTTTTTTGGAATCCATTATTCTGCCTTTTTTTAGTCTGGGATTCTTGGACTGTGCACATTTTTTAGCATCTTCTCATATTCTGTACAAGTGAACGGCTTTCCTCTTTTTTTTTATATTTATGCAGTTTTCCAAATTACAGTACACATTAATTAAAGTGAAAAGTGGTTGGGGTACAGCAAACACATTCAAAAGAAAACAAAAAAACGCATCAGTGGTACAAGATAATACCCCTATTCACACTATAGTCCACCAGTGAGGAAACCCAAAAGGGGAGGAAGCCCAAAGAAATAAAAAAGAAAGGCCTTTATTCATAGCAAAAAAGAAACAAATACAATTTTGATCTCACCCAAACAAAAAACATTATATTGCCCCTTCAATAACCCCCCGTTGGAAAGAACAAGGTAACATAAAATCAGGCGACATTCTTATCAGAAAGAAAAGTTAATAGCTGAGTGGGATCAAAAAAAGTAAAAGTATTACCCCGATGCCGCGCCATGCGTTTGCAGGGGAATCTTAAATAACACCCCCCCCCAGCCAGAACCTGAGATTTTAACATGAAGA